>OY755040.1:28424202-30824202 GCA_963576565.1 Aspidapion aeneum | reverse complement strand
TGCGAAAAAGTGGCACTTTCCAAACTACGAGGGCTGTTCGAAAAGTTCTCGGCCTACACAGAGATGGCGCTGTTATCAGTAAAGTTTTCTGACGCTTTTTAAGCTAGAACTTGTAGTTAGTCGGCTGCAAAGTTTCGAGTGCGTACAGTGTTTTTTTAAATTTTGGCGAATAAAAAAGCAAATGTTTTTTGGACAATTATTAACAATGCATAAAATTGAAGTTCGTGCAGTAATTAAATATTTTGTGTGTGGGTTTAAGCCCAACAGACATACAAAGTGAGTTTAGGGAGATATTAAGGGATTCTCCTCCTTCATTTTCCAAAATAAAAAATGAGCTGCAGATTTTAAGCGTCGATACAAGATGATGATCGTTCAGGATGACCAAAAATGGCTACATTAGATGATAACGTAGCAAAAATTCACAATGCTGTACTGATTGACCGCCGATTAAAGATGCGTGAACTAGCTGAGATGGCAAACATCTCATTAGACTGAGTGCAGTATATTTTGCATATCTTGGGTATGAGAAAGCTATCGGCAAGATGGGTGACGCATTTACTGATACCTGACCAAAAACGCATCCGATTAAATATTTTCCAACAATGTTTGGACCTATTCCAATGCAATCCATCTGAATTTCTTCGACGCTGGGTTCACCACTACACACCAGAAACAAAAGAATAGTCGAAGCAGTAAATCGGGCCTGGTGGAAAGGCCCCCAAAAAGGCAAAAACTCCCCTTCTGCAGAAAAAGTTATGGCTACGGTTTTCTGGCACTCTCATGGTGTGGTGCTGATAGATTTTTTAGAACATGGCAGGACTATCACTGGAGGATATTATGTTACTGGACCTACTTAACGAGGCTATCCAACGTCCACACCTGACCAAAAAGAAAGTGCTTTTTCACCACGATAACGCTCCTGCTCATGCTTCACGGATTGTTGCTGCGAAACTGCACGAGTTACACTTTGAGGTGCTTCCACACGCACCCTATTCACCTGACCTAGCACCGAGCGACTATTACTTTTTCCCAGATCTGAAGAAATGGCTCGGCGGGCGAAGATTCACTACAAATGAAGAGGTAAAGTTTGAAACCACCGCGTATTTTGCAGGACTCGAAAAAACGTATTTTACTGAGGGTATCCAGAAGCTAGAGAATCATTGAAGCAAATGTATTGAATTGGAGGGAGATTATGTAGAAAAATAAAAAAAAATAATTACTTGAAATTACGTGTTTTTTTTGCTCAAGCCGAAAATTTTTCGAACAGCCCTCGTAAAATACGTTCGTAGAAAAAAGCTTTTTTCCGCACCTAACGGCTTTTCTTAATTTCGTTTCGCCTGCAGAAAAACCATTTTTACTAATAATTTAATTAAAAAACACAACGATATGTATTATTGCTCTTGCAACTTTTGCATATTTTTCCATAAAATACCTAAAAGCTAGCAAATTTTCTGCTTAAATTAATGGAACATGACTCATGTTAAACAGACCCTAAATATTAAAAACGGATTTTAATTAAAGTAATAAAATAAAATCGTGCCCTGTAATACAATATTTATTGGCTAATAAAAACATATATTTTCGCAATTTATTGTTAATTAAAAATTTTGGAACATAATTTAAAAAAGTTAGTTTCTATCATAGATTATAAAGATAGAAAAATAATTAGATAGGGCTTGGAATATTGCGCAACCTCCAATAAGAGCGACAAAATGTTGGCCGCCATTTTTTAACAGATTTTAAGTTCAAGCAGTTAAGCCGATCACACACAAAAATGCATAGCGCATAGCATGGCGCATAGAAGTTCAACCTTATGGACTTTTCTTATGCAAAACCAATATGGCGGCAGATATTCGATCGTTGATTGGTTGAAAGCCCCATGCCACGCGTTATGCACCATGCTACGGAGGTGTGTGTGAAGGCCTTTACCCCGAGAGGTCTTTATGGTTTACCAGGGCTACCAAAACGGACGGGCCACGATCCTCCACTTTGTTGACGTCACATCGGGGACTGATTTTTTTTTGATGGTCACGTTACGACACGGCTGATTGTCTTTAAAATATTGAAGTTGGAATGACTGTTCATGAATATTTGATTTTTTGTTTAATAAAGCCGGTTTTGATATTGTTTTTACTATATTCTTGCAGAACAATTTTTTTTAATGTAGAGTAATCCTTAATTTTTCAGAGCCGCTTCATTAGGGACATTTTGGGTCGCGTATTTTACAATTTGTTACCGTTATTGTTATTACTGAGTCTGCGCATTAGCAGCTTCTCGCTCCTTTTTTGTTATGTACGGTAACGGCGCCCGGTACTTACGGTGGCCGGCCGTTAATGTTACCGCTATTTTTTAAGGTTAGTTTTGTATTGTTTTGTTTAATGCAGTCGAATTTTTTACTATAATTCGGAAGTTTGGTTTGTAAAAAGCCATAAATCTAATAAAAATAAATTAACAAATATAAATAAACAAAAAGTTGAAGGTGTGTGAAACTACTAAATTAACGTTTGTGTTGTGTTATCTTAAGTGTTCCAAAATCTATCTTTTTAGCCCTGAATGTTGCCGTTATTCTTAGTAACAATAACGGTAACAGCTGTCAAATTTTCTGTTATTTGACCTGACCCAAAATGTCCCTATTAACTCACAATAAAATTAAATTTAAAGCAGAAGCAAATGTGACAAACACAGATGACAAACTCAAATACATGTCAAATATAACAGTTGGCATGCGGTACATGGCGGGTAATTTGAATTCAAAATAAGGAATGCTAAATCTTGAAGATTTTAACCATTTAATCATCTTGCATCCTTACAAAAATATCATAAAAAAATGTCTGAGCTCACGTAAGACCCAATGTAAAAATCAGCCCCCGAGAACAGCTGATTTTTTCAGGGTATTTATTTGTTGGCCTTGGGTTTACAAGCATGTTATAGAGTCACTGAATCGCGAAAACTGTGTCGTCAGGCTTCAGAACCTTACAAGCGTAGTATGTTCCACCTAAGGTCACTTAGCGTAAAGCAAGCTTTACACGTAGCGAAGCCTGACTTTAATTTTCTATTTTTGGTTTATATTTCTTGACATGTTTTCCTCGGTTTCGCATTGGCGGCTCGTTCTTATTTTAAAATGTGGTTTTAACACAGTCTTTTTCAGATCAGATTTATTTAATAATAATAGTGTTTCAAGATACTTTGTTGCAGCATTACTTTATTTCTAAATACATATATTTATATAGATTGGGCACCTTCAAACAGTGTAAAATATCATCTTTAAAAAAAAACCAAGCCGCCAAAACCAAGGAAAATATGTCAAAAATAATAAACAAAAAAAGAAAATAAATGTCAAGCTTCGCTTCCTATAAAGCTTGCATTTACGATGAGTGTCCTTAATGCCACCACCATCACCATGGAATATAATCACTGACGCTCTGTCAAATATCTTTATTTGAGACAGGGCTATCAAAATGGACGGGCCACGATCCTCCACTTTGTTGACGTCACATCCGGGGCTGATTTTTTTTTGATGGTCACGTTACGACACAGCTGATTGTCTTTAAAATTTTGAAGTTGGAATGACGGTTCATGGATATTTGATTTTTTGTTAAATAAAGCCGTTTTTGAGATTGTTTTTACTTTATTCTGGCAGAACAATTTTTTTTAAATGTATAGTAAGCCCTAATTTTTCATAGCAGCTTCATTAGCTCACACAAAAATTAAGTTTAAAGCAGAAGTGAATGTGACAATCACATATGACAAAGTCAAATACATGTCAAATATAACAGTTGGCATGTGGTACATGGCGGGTAATTTGAATTCAAAATAAGGAATGCTAAATCTTGAAGATTTTAACCTTTTAATCATGTTGCTTCCTTACAAACCTTTGGTGGAATATCGGGATAGTGTCTCAGAAAATTTCACTGAAATTTTGCGGAAATCCGTAGTGCCATTTTGAAAATATCATAAAAAAACGTCTGACCTCCCATAAGACCCAATGTAAAATTCAGCCCTGGGAGAACAGCTGATTTTTTCATGGTCGTGGCCTCTATTTTTGTGTTGGCCTTGTTTGAGATAAGTGTCTCCATATGAGTTTAGTTTAATACCTTTCAAATCGTGCCTCTCAAAGTTGGCCTTGCTCAATTTGTAAAAAAATGGCGAATTTGAATTAATTATAATTTTGTCCAGTCTGCGCAGAGAAGTTTTCTGTTTATTTTGTATTGTTATAGTTCCTAATTATCCTTATTTGAGGCAATTATTTGCAAAACTTGCTTTTTGCTATTTGGTTTACTTTTCAGGAGCAACGAAAGACTTTCCAGCTTAAACGCAAATTATATTTTCGTGGCAATATATTTCCTATTTAAAATCTGATGAACTTAGCGAAAAACGTGAATTTTCATTATTTTGTCTATTAGAGAATTTTGCAAATAATGGCCTCATTTAAAGTGGGAGGATAACAAAAAGTAGATAAAATTATATAAAAATCTTGAAATATTAGCCACAGTAAAAAATATATTCGGCAAATTGTAGCAGAGTCGCAGATATATAAAAAATTAAGTCGTAAAGCGACCCTAATAAAATGGTGGTTGACTTTTTCATCCAGCAGAAAAGGGTTTCATGGTATTAACAATAGAATCTTATAACAGAGTAATCATTATATATCCGCTCTTACTTATGCTTAAGTGGTTTACAACTTTTTTATATATCTGCGATTCTGCTTTACATGGAATTCTGCCAGACATATTATAAATAGGATTTTTCTGAAAGATAGTAATAATAGCATAGCGTAGCTCCTCCAATTTTAAATCCGAATTTCCCCTTTCAAATACTACTTTTGCATTTACAGTCTGTTTCAGCACGCCAGCAGACAGAAGAACAAACAAACATGACGATACCTCGAAAGCACACAGCAATTTATTTGAACTTAAAAACAAATAAAATATTAAACGAGTTCTATACAAAAAAGGATAATTGTAGCTTTCTGGGTACATTTACTTAGCAAAGCCATATAAAAATCGAAATTAACACTCTCTTATAAAACAAAGTATATCTTTTTGTTAACCCCTAAAATCCAAATACCTTTTAGATCTATATCTATTCAACAATCTTTACAAGCCCTTTTAATTTACGTGGTTCAACCACTTTTGTAAGCAAAATCAAAAATTTCACCGAGACAATTTTTAGTACCGTAATCACAATTCGTAATGTTTTTTTAAGTTTAATTTTAAATATATTTTATATTGATATATAGTATAAAGTAGAAGAAATATTAAAATCATATTATAAGCCCATGGCTTTTCATTCAGAAATACTCAAATTTTACTGATCTTGGTGATACTCATTATTAAACTTTCATAACAAATAGGTTAATTTTTAATATATATTCTTTCAAATAACAGCCACTAATACGAAACTCTAATGACATCATTAAAACCAGTTATCTTTTTGATAAACAACTTTTTTTAGTACAATTTTTTTCTATTTATTTAAATAAGGGTACTTTACTCTTATGTAAAATATGTGTCTTTGTGTTCCACCCTGCAGTAACGCACCCAGGAATATGTCTTGGGGGGGGGCGAGGCCTCATAATGTCGTATTTCATGCTATTTTTTGTGTTTATTCATGAAATATGGGGAAAATATATACAAACATCATAGGCTTTGGGCCCGGCCCCCCCCCTGGGTGCGCCCATGCCACCCTGTATACTGTCCATGTCAACTTTGCTTTCATTGATTTATTATGCCAATTTTCGCACACACTAAATAATAATTAATTTACTTATAAATTTGTTTCACTTTATCTACAAAATTTAAAATACAGTACAATCCCGATTACTCGAATCGCGATTTTCCGAAATCTAGTTCATCCGAAACAAACTTTAAAAACAAAAATCGCGATTAACCGAAAAAATTCGCATTATACGAAACCCATCTGGAATTCACTATACTGCTAGATGGTTCCCCTCGGGGTTTCACGGGAATGATCTAAAATGCGAATTGTTTCAGTTAACCGACAGAGTGTTACAAATGAAGACCACAGGCAAAGAAGGCGCTATGTCAATTTTTAAGGAAATTGAGTTATTAGTGCCATCTATTAGAAAAATTTCAAAAGTTTCACCATATCCTATCGTTCAGGCTATAAATGCCCTCAGTCAGAAATAATTTCAATTGGTAATATTGACGAACAGGCTAAAAAGGCGCCATGTTCCAATCTTTAGAACGGGTTTTCTCGAAATCCCGTTTTTTGACATAGAGCCTTCTTTGTCTATGGTCTTCAAATGGTTTTAAGTCGATCTAATGATATACGCATCCTAAACTCCTATTTTCAAAAAAAAAAAAAAATCGGATTAACCGAAATTTCGATTATCCGAAATCACTTCTGTCCACATTATTTCGGATAATCGGGACTGTACTGTATTACATTTAATTAAGTAATTAACCATAGGGCGGTATTTATCCAAAAACTTTTAGGATAGGGGGTAATAAAAAAACTATTTTTCTTAACTACTACTACTATGTCGGTTTAGAACGTTTTTCTACGTTGTCCGACGCCTATTCTCCACCTCCTTCGATCCTGACAATCATCTTCAGTCAGATTCTTTTGACTCATTGATCTTTGGATTGACTGTTGCCATTCTAGTTTAGGACGTCCTCTTTTTCTGCGCCCTACTGGTTGCCACTCTAGGACCTGTTTTGGTAATCTTTCGTCGTTTTTCTTAACACTTTTTGTAAAAAATCTAAAGCTACAGTAAAATTTTTTAGATAGATAGATTATCAAACTAAACAAAGAAAACCCCAATAGACCCTATATTTCTCTTATTATTTGAGTTCAACCACAAAGGTATCGAAAATGGAACGGTAATAGCTGAATTGAACCTTATGCGCCCTTTCAGGTCCTTATAAAACTTAATGGTTTGATTTTTTTAAATTAAAATTTCAGCTCTAATCCACTATTGTTCATCAACTCTCCTGGCCTCGATGCAATTTCCCGTTTCTATACCTTCACGGCCTAAGCTTCCGGTCATCGGGATATCCCGAGGGATGTCGAATACGCTCCAATCATGCTCAGTTGCCGGCTAATGGACCGGTTACTTAATGACGGTCCCGTGTTTACCGCACCAGTAATGCACGCATAGTTTTTCTTAAGTTAGTCAGTATCTTGAAACTATAAAAAAAATTACTAAAATAAATAGGTTACTATCCCGGAATTGATACAGAAAATTGACAAGGTGGGTCACAGGTGAGACTTGTAGCCAGTTTCCGGTCATGTATCGTACGTATTTTTTTTTAACCGACTTAGAACTTTACAAGCTTACTTAAAATACGAATATTAATTTTTTAAACTGTCAAAAACACCACAAACATACTTAAGCCAACGAGGGAGTTGGACTGATGAACCAAAACTTGCAATCTATTCAAAGTTTAAAGTATCCAGAAAGGATCGTGCTAATATAGTAAACTTGAATATTACCTTAAATGATGTTCCTTTACAACCAATTACTTGCGCAAAAAACTTGGGAGTGTTAATTTATACTCAACTTCGATTTAAACCAGCAGAAGTCCTTATATATGGACAAGGACTATCTTAGTAAAGAAGTCAAACTAAAGCTGATTGGCCCGTTAGTTCTTTCAAGAATATCTTGATTTGACAAACGAGTATTAGATTGGCTAGCTTTATTTGATAAAGAGAAAAATAGTTTAAAAAACTTAAAACTCTTGCATAAGATTCTGCTGTGGTGTTCGCAAGTCTGACCACATATCACGGATCACCTAACAAAAAGGTGATCCGTGCACATATCTCATCTGTATCCTTAATGCTGGTGGTTAAGATTATGTCATTTTGTAGTCTTGTATACAAAGTTGAAAAATTCTTTGAGTTTGAATATTTGCGACATAAACTTAACAAGGCCAACTAGGCATAAAATTGCTAGGCATCAAACAGTTCTTTTTCAATGTTCGCTTAGCTATAATGCAGTAATAACATTTAATACAGTACCTGATGAAATTAAACAATCCTTAACAGTTCCATGCTTTAAAAAGGCCCTCCGATCTAGTTTAATAAATAATAATACTTAAATGCTCTTATTAGTGATTAGTTGCAGTGATTTTATTCATTTAATGTTCGCAGTCCTATCGCGAGTATGAAGTTGTTTATTCGTTATAACTTTGGCTAGCTACATGTATATGGTTAGATACTACACATACTATTACATTGTATAATTGTCACATATAATCTAAATTATTTATTTATTTATTACTCAAGAGCAACTAGTTTATAACCATGAGAAAACAAATATTTTATGTTATAATAATTGGCTATTTTCCAAGTTAGGCTTAATTTTTAATGTTTTCACTTCATGGTTTAGATTGTTTTGATAGAAATGCAAACCTATCATAATAAACACAATTTAACAGATCCCTCTTTAAGTCAAGTTGATCATGAAATTGATTATGTTGACAGTTGTTCAAATGTTGTTTAAATTATTTAAAAATAAAGTTAAAATATTAAAAATTAAGGTTAATTTTATTATTGTTAAAAAATCACAACTTCTATTCCAAAATGGCAGATTTTTTCATTTATGAACCGATATATATTATATTAGGAGTTTTGGGATGTCTAAGGTTACTGATTATATACCCAATTATTAGCGATAGACCGTTCGGTTATTCGTTATGTTCAATTAAATTCGAAAATCTGACAGAGAGCTTTTGTTAAACACTCTCTGTTGGATTCTTGTATTTAATAGAAGTGAACATATAACCGAACGGTCCATCGTTAATAGTTATCTGACTTCCTCAATGCATTTTTTAAATAACTTACTGATTAATCTGCTGTGCCAGTATTTCACATAAGAAGAAAACACACCGATGGTTGAAAGGCAAAAGGGCATAGTCGACACATTATTTGAAATAGAGTTTTAAAAGCCAATATTTTTTTTTCTCCGTTAAATGAGCTATTGCTCAGGCTTCTACGATGATTTTTTGTCGCTTAAATCAAATGGAAAAAGAATGAATCCTGGTTTTTTTTAACTAAGCAACAAATAATACCTTAAGTGGCCCTGCTGTAAAGTTTGAAAAATGTCGCTTATGACCTTTTACCTTTCAATCATCGAAACTCTTTCTCAAACGATCCCTCATTTTAATTTTATATTATTATAAATATGACTAAATAAATTGGTAAATTTTTTTTTTAAGTCACAAGCTTTTATAAAATGCACTAAAAATTAAAAAATAATTTTCTAACATTCTAATATTATCATAATAATAAAAGCGATGGCCGACTGATGGAAATTTTGACGATGTTAGCACGATAAGATATCCGTATCAATTAAATATCAGTATTTGCAAGAATCCACCTAACCCGACCCAAGATACCCCAGCATTTCTCTGACATAGGTATGGCAATGGCATAACATTGCGGCACGTCAAACATATCTTTGATGACCTGCTATGTTGAATATTCTTTAAGTGTATAGGTCACAAATTTAGATTAACTTATGCTTTGATTTGCGGCCATCGCTTTTATTATTATGATAATATTAGAATGTTAGAAAATTATTTTTTAATTTTTAGTGCATTTTATAAAAGCTTGTGACTTAAAAAAAATTTTTTACCAATTTATTTTCTACATTTTAGTCTCAGCAATCTACTCTATTAAATGAAAATATTTGTTCAATAACAGAACAGAAGAGTTTATTCTAGATTATAATGAAATCGCTGATCGTGAGTTGTTTGGAAACTCATTTTTCTATTGGCGGAAGGAGAGAGTGGGAAATATATTTTTTGTTTGGGCTGTATTACCATCGGACCTTTATGCATATACCAAATTTTATAAAAGTCATTTGAAGTGAAGTGTGTCAAAAACGCATTTTTTATGGAAGGAGGTGGGGGATAGGGTGGGAGGACATTTTTTCATTATTGTTGTATTGTCATCGGACCATTATATGAATACCAAATTTTATCCAAATCGGATAATGGGAAGGGTGTCAAAAACGCATTTTCTATGGAAGGGGGTGGGGGTAGCGGTGGGAGGATATATTTTTTTAAATGTTGTATTGTCATCGGACCACTATGTGAATACCAAATTTCATCCAAATCGGATAATGGGAAGTGTGTCAAAAACTCATTTTTCTATGAAAGAGGGTGGGGGTAAGGGTGGGAGAATATTTTTTTCTTAATATTGTATTGTCATCGGATCACTATATGTATACCAAATTTCCTTCAAATAGGATAACGGGAAGTGTGCCAAAAACAAATTTTTCTATGGAAGGGGGTGGGGGTAGGGGTCGGAGGATATTTTTTTCTTATTGTTGTATTATTATCGGACCACTATGTGTATACCAAATTTTATTCAAATCGGATAACGGGAAGTGTGTCAAAAACACATTTTTCTATAGAAGGGGTGGGGGTAGGGGTGGGAGGATATTTTTTTCTTAATGTTGTATTGTCATGGGACCACTATAATCGGATAATGGGAAGTGCGTCAAAAACGCTTCACAAGATTTGATAGATAGATAGTTAGATAGTTAAATAGTTAGATAGTTAGATAGTTAGACAGAACATCTAAAGCTAAATAAAAGCTTGTAAAAAACCTAATAAATTTTCAAAAATAAGACGTAACTTATTGGTTTCTGGTTGTTGTTGTTTGTTTCAGGTTTTGCATGTTTACATGACTGCGTCGACTTCTAAAGTCCATTTTTCTGGTTTAGTAGCGCCACTTTCAATCGTGTTTAAAGCAAGCTTAAGAACAATACATACAAAGATTGTATCAAAGTTCCCATATGTCCAGTTTGCGGTATCTAAGGGATTGCCAAAGCAAATATAATGAATGGAATTGATGTTGAGTGAATTATTATGGAACCTGAGTTCAGAAGTCAAAAGTTTTAATGACCATCGGGTAAAATATGTTGTTTCTCTTGAACTTTATACGTTTATTTCAAATCAAATTTCAAGATCTAATCGATTATAATATTATTATTTGGAACGATCAGGAATAATATTTAAATTACAACAAATTCCAGTGATTCAAGGCATGGACGGTTCTACGGAGAAGTGCAACGTACAGAGAAGAATATGTTTGATGATGGTTGAATAAACTGAAATATCACAAACTAAATAAAAATATATTTATGGACCGATTCCCAGGATTTAAAATAACTTACAGTTTTAGCGGTCAGGAATAGGGTGACAGTAGTAAAAATCAAATAGATATTTATTTTTAGATATCTCTTAAGGTCTTGGGAATGCCAAAAACAAACTTTTTTGTTTAATTTTTTCTCAAATTCATAGTTCTTTTAATGAAATAAATTCATTAAATTAAAACAAATAGCCACGTGATTCAAAACAGGCGGTCTACCAATCAGCTGCGAGTGACGTCTCAAAACAGTAAACGCCTTGAACGAACCTATTTTCTGTGTTATTTTCTTATGGATGGTAATGTTTGCTTTGGTTTAAAGTGCGAGTTATCGTCCTAAATTAGATTTTATTTTGTGTTTTGCTTATAAAAAACATATTCAATGGAATATGGATTCTCCAAAGGTGATAGCTCCAACTTGCCAATGCTGAATTGCTTTATGGTCAACAACAGTTATTTTTGTTCTGCGGAATTTAGAAACTTAAAATGTTGATGTAAGTAGTCCATGAGGTGTTTTGTATATAACTGACAGTTTTTTTACGATATTCTTCGCCTACTTTTACTCATTTAGATTTTGAGGTTAGGTTATATGTTTTGCTTTTATGTTTAATATGCCACTTATAATAGTTTCAATTAAATACCCAATCATTATTATTTTAAGCATTAAGAAACAACTGTTACACTGCATAGTCCTGCGTAGGTACTGCCTAGTCCTGCCTATGCACTGCCTAGTCTTGCATATGCACTGCTCAGTCCTACATTTAGCCTGCATGTGCACTGCCTAATCCTGCATTTAGAGGTCCTCCATAGTTCTGCCTAAAAATTTGTACACCTTTCTGCCTATTATAGTTGTTCACCCCTTGTAATAAACATAACCTCAAAAATTTCATCGTCATTTACGAAATAGTAATATATATTATAGACAACGTGAGAAAAATTAATAGAAACAATTTAGTTATTACTCACATCAAAGTGATCTTCACAAATGTAAAGTGAAGATGCATTAGGTAAGGCCCTTGGGTCTCTTCGAGCAAGTTCTAGCCACTTTTTCCGTTCTTTTACTGCTGAAGGCACATGAATAAATAGTTTTTCAGGTGTTTTTATGCTAGTATTCGAACACTGAGGCACTACACACCACCTATAGAACATTTTTTACATAAAAAACAGTAAAAACACAGACCAACAACAAATAAACACTTGAATGCCGTGTAACTGTCCGCTAGTTTATTGCGCTGTGACGTCATTACAACGGCATGCTAGAAATGAACATTTTAGCGGCAAATTCAAATCGGAAATTAGAAAACTTGACTTTAAATGTAGTCATGATAAAATATACTATTACTCCAGAACTTCTTGGATCTTTTTGTCGTAAGTCTCGACAACTATGATCACCGTCGCGTTTCCTTTGTCGGCCGGTAGAATCTTGATTGATTTGTCAGCCTGCAGGTTCTTGATTGCCCGTTGCTCTTGACTGGTGATGTTTGTCTTTTGTTGTTTCTTTCTTTCCAACGTTGTTCTTACTTTATGGCGAAACTCATCAGCTTCTGGTTGAGGTAGACTAACGGTTTCTATTGCCGCAATAATTTCCAGTGTCGGCGTCTGTGCCGGTGCAATGGCGAACTTAAGTCCCTTACTGAGTACCGATTCTTCGTTGGTGCTCAGAGTCTTTTTGGAGATGTTCACTATAGTGCTTGGTGTCGTTGCGTCTGTTCTATCTTGAGTAAGTGTCTGTAGTTTCTTAAGTTTTTCTCGGTTCTGGAGAAAGGAGACTACAAGCAACTACCCAAAGATCCAACCAGCACCATAGAAGGACGCATCTACAGGACTTTGAAGAAGAATGCTGAAAATATCCCGGACGCTGTTAGATCCCGCCTGACTCCACACCACAGTAAGGCACCACATTTTTATGGATTACCAAAGATCCATAAGAAGGATATACCACTGCGACCAATCACCAGCTCCAGGGACTCACCGACTAGCACTTTGTCGAGGTTTTTGTTGGACATAATTCAACCACTACAGGGTAAGTCCGAATCTTTTGTCAAAAACTCGGAACATTTTGTGAGGTTTTAAAAGGTATCGAATTAGATCCCGGCGATAGATTTGTAAGTTTTGATGTAGAAAGTCTCTACACCAACGTGCCAATAAATGAGTCACTCAGTATCATCAAAAACAAATTACAAACTGATGATACACTTCACGAGAGAACAACGCTATCGGTGGCGGGGGTGATGGATCTTTTGGAGCTCTGTCTCCGTAACTCTTACTTTCAAGTGAACGATAAGTTTTACGCGCAAAATGATGGACTCCCAATGGGTTCATCTCTTTCGCCAGTGGTAGCAAATATCTACATGGAGTGGTTCGAGGACCATGCGATCGACACAGCATGAGTCAAACCAAAACTATGGCTACGATACATGGAGGACACATTTATTATACGGGCGGAAAATGAAGACGAACTACAGAATTTTCTAGACCATTTAAACGGTATTCGACCAACAATCAAGTGCACCATGGAAATTGAAAAAGATTCGGCCTTACCTTTTTTGGATGTTCTTGTCAAACGATCAGACAGAAACATTCAAACCACTGTATATAGGAAACCTACACACACGGGACAGTACTTAAATTTTAAGTCTAATCATTCTGTTGCTACAAAACAAGGAGTTATAAGAAGTTTGTATTTAAGAGCCGTAAATATTTGTAGTAATAATGAAGAATTAACCACAGAAATTAACAACATTAAAAAGGATTTACAACAGAATGGTTATTCCGAGAAATTAATAAACTCACCGATATTTAAAATTAAAAACAAACTAAATGTACCAAATTCTCAAAATAATAATCCGTTAGGTGTTATTAGCATTCCATATGTTCAAGGGATTTCAGAAAACATAAGACGAATAGCTAAACACTATAATATAAAAACAGTATTTTCTTCGGGAAATACGATAAGAAGTTTTGTAACTAAAACAAAACCAGACAATCCCTCAAATAATAAGCAATGCATTTACCAAATCCCGTGTGAGTGTGGTAAATCATATGTAGGTGAAATGAAACGCCCTCTTCAGGTTAGAGTAAATAAACATCTAAAAAGTACCCAATTAGGGGATATTGAAAAATCCGGTTTAGCAGATCATGCATGGTCAAATGATCACAGGATTCAGTGGTCAGAAGCTAAAGTTTTACATAAGGAGTCGCATTGGCGAAAACGAAAGTTTATTGAAGCTGCATTTATAATGCAGAATAAAGAAGTTTTCGGTCAACCAAGCACGGACATACCAAACATGGAAACCACTCCTTAAGGAAAACAGGCGTCTTAGGATTAAGAAAAGGGAGCGGGCCGTCACACCTGACTGCACACACTGAGGCACTAGTATAAGTAGTAGCCTAAAGACTAGATTGTTTAGTTTACACTTGATAACGGTTAGAGATACTTACTAATCGAAACGTCGTGTTTTAAAATAAATAAAGACAATGGAAGTCCGAAATTTTATTTCTACACAATCATTGTCTACGAGTTTCAAACAAAGAAATGCCAGGGATTCAAAGCATGGATAGTTCTACGGAGAAGTGCAACGTACAGAGAAGAATATGCCCGATGATGGTTGAAGAAACTAAAACGTCACAAACAAAAAAAAACTTTTTATTGACCGTTTCCCAGGATTTAAAAGATATTTAAATTACAACAAATGCAGTGGTGCACCCAGGAATATATCTTGAAGGGGGGCCCGCGGCCTCTTGGGGCTAGCTATTTTTTGTGTTTTTTCATGAAATATGTGGAAAATATGTAAACAAATCTAAGGCTTGGGGGGTCCAAGCGCCTTAGGGGCGTGGGGCTGGCCCCCTAGCCCCCCCTCCCCATCCTTCCTTCCTTGGATGCGCCCATGGATAACGGAATACTTGCAAGAGTGTTATATTAAAAATGTTTAAACAGTATCGTGTAAAACATATCCATTCTTATCTGATATTAACCTTTGCTAAAACCCATCATTTGTCGCATGACCCTTTAGTTTCAAGCAGGGGTCACGCAAAAGAGATTACGATTTAATACGACATGACAGGTTAGGCCATTAAGATCACCTATTAATTACTCCGTCGGGCTTTTAAGGGTCTCGGAGGTTAAGTTTTGAAAGTGACCCTCCTTTCCAACGCCCTCTGAATTTTGGGGAGCGTTCATATTTTAATTTTTTTTTTGCTTTGAAGGAATTAAAAAGAACTTTAAATCCTTTAAATAAGAGTGAAATTTAGATCATTTAGGAAGTAAAAATAAAGAACCCCGCACAAAAACATGGCACCATGTACGTCATCCGAATTTAATAAAATTTTTGTGTGTTATAGTATGACACTATTAAAAAATGTGCAACTTATTCGGTTTGTCTATGTATTCTAGTTACATTGGTAGTTTTGCCAACAAAAAAACTTATAGTGGTTTTGAAAATTCACATATTCCAAGGTAGCTGCCACCAAAGCCACGTCCGTTAAAGTATTGAGAGTTTTTATAGAAAGTCTAGAAAAATAATAGGTTTTCTTTTTAAACTGTTCATTGACGTTGTTGCTAAATTGAAGTCGAAACACTTTTCTTTAAAGCTGTTAAAGCGATAAAAAATTATAGGTATATTTTAGTTTTCCAATTTTTAAGATGCAAATTTTGTTTGTTTTTTGTTACTCCGAAGATAACGACATCATCAAACTTTCTATCATGCATTTTTTTAGAAAAACGTAGCTATAATATATAGTTTTTTTGTTTAAAGTAATCAAGCGGATCTTATTTTCTGGTAAAACTCATTAGCCATTTTACGGGGTCGTAAAAACTCATTAGCCATTTTACGGGGTCGTAAAAACTTAAAAGTTAATTTTTACTATTTTTCGCCAAAATAATGCTACTATTAATTAATTTGTTTTAAATTTTGTTTACTTTATATTAACCTGACTAAGTATTTATTAGTAAAATTTTTTGTTTTGAAGCTATAGTTGGTTTTTTTCCCACATTACCATCTTTTTTTATATTTTTGACTTCGGTATAATAATCGTGCTTTTTGACTTTATGTTATATATTTTTATACCGAGTATTATTTTTTACCCCTAAATGTGTTTATTTTTAACTATTGATTTTTTTTTGTGACATAAGATGACTATTTATTAGTAAGTATTATCACTACCACCTATTCATAATTTGAACTTTTGTGCAATAATTGTATTTATTATCCAGTTGTTATATATTTGTGTTACCACTAAATGTGTTTATTTTTAAATATTTAAGAGATAACGAAGAAATTATTTTTTGTTCTGTAGTCATGGTTGGTTTTTTAAACTTATCACCATTTTATTAACTTTAAGTTCTTGCAATAATCGTATTTTTTATCTAGCTGTGATATAATTTTAAACCCAGTATTTGTTACCACTTCATGAGATAGACCTCTTTTTTGTATAAAGATGTAATTAATAAGACACAAACTAGATTATCCTTTTTAATTAATCAGTGTCAGGTCGGTAGGACTAAACTCTACATTAAATTTAGGGTTAAATTAAAATGAAGCATTGCCAAGAAAGATTATGTATCTTTGGATAACAAAGCATGTATTAATAACACTATCAAATTTAAAACATATCTTCTCTGAACACACCGGACGTGATGCTCAAATTTTATTCAACCAAGACTTCAAACTTAAATAATATTATGGATTAAACATTTAAATGTGGATTAAAAGTGAACGCATCCCAAGAAAGTACGGTAGCTAAAATAGATTTTAAGCGGTCAAGCTTTTTAATTGATAATTAACCCACTTACTTCTCGTTGGCAGCACGGGGCCCATCGCTTAAATTTTCTGAGCTTATATTTTGCTTTAACTAAATAAATTATTTAAAAAAAAATTAATAGACCGGGACGGAGCTGGATTTACGAAAGCCATAAAAATATTTAATTTTTTTTTATAGTGCCAAAATGCCAAAAGGTTTGAAAAGTTTGGGCTTTGTCCAAAAAATGTAAATAGGTGACATCTTCGTCTGTTTATTGCTGTTTAAAAAGGTGGGAACCATTGATTTCAAGGTATAGATAAGGAAACAGAGAGAGAGTGCTGAGCAAAAATCAAACCTTCTGTCTCATGTGACGTCTCTTTTAACCGGCAACGAAGATGGAATACGACCCATTGCAGGCACGATAGAGAAGGATATAAAAATAACAAGAGCAAAGCAAATTTAATTTAATAACTTATCTTAAAAGGTCGAGATAGTCCGCATCTTTGTCAAATCCTTCTGCTCTGCATGCCAAAGAGATACGTTCGAATTGTTCGATTTAAAGCAAAAAAATTATTCTGAGAAGTGAACACACGCGTAGTAAATATTCGTTTAGTAGTCATCTCAAAATGCGCCGCATGTCTTGCATCTCTCTCAAACCCAAAATGTCCCGGTAAACGAAACTAACCCTCGTATTTTTATTCATTCATGTGTGGAAAACCAGTGTTGCTAGTTAGCTATCGATTTTTTCAGTGATTTTATTGTGTTTTTTGGGCAAATTAAAGACAAATTTCGGTTCGAAGGAAGACGATAAAAACTATTTTCTTAACCGATATAATGGTTCGGGAGTGTACTGTGTGTAAAAAACTTGATGTTTTAGATAAAGAAACATCATTTCATCGGTGAGTTAAAATGTCAAAATATTGCCTAATGCATTGGCGTAGATGTTTAGTTTTGTGCATGTTTTGTAAATGGTTGTCTGTGAAAATATTATTTTATAAAACGATAATTTAATTGAACTAGATGTTGTCATATAGGTAGGCACTTTAGTTTATTTTGTTACAAAAGGGGATAACTAGGTAGTAGATACGGTTCTTGTTTATTTATTGTTTTTTGAAAAATTGTACCTTTAATATTGGTCAAAATTGACGCCAATTAAAATTTACAATTTGTTATGCGTTTATACAACAAAATAAACAAATATTTTGGTACAAGAAATTTGCCTACCTGTCTAGGTACATCTTATAACTTGGAAAAACCCAAGCAAACCACAGGTTTTTTTTTTATACCTACCTACAGGGTCTTTCAAAAGTAGTGGAACAACAAAATTTATAAGACATCAGCAACTTTCCAACTCTGACTATTTTAAAAATATATTTTTCAGAACTGCTGTTCAAAACAGTTCTGTTTATTTTTAACAGTGTAAGCAATTTTTGACGCTGCCATAGTTCCTAAGAGACTTGGGATTTTGAATTTAAAAAAAATAATTTTTTAAAACTTAACCTAACCCAACCAACCTGGCATTTTTACCTGTTATTTGTAGCGGTTTTAGTTAGTATCTCATCTGTCGTTAAAATTTTAAATTCACTATTTATTTGTTTTTAAAGTAAGATACCTTACTTATTTAGTGGAAAAGGATCAAAACATTGAATTTAGATGACCAAGTATACAGGGTGTAATTTAAATGATGCACCAAACTTTAAGGGTTGGTGCGGAAGGTCAAAACTGGAGAAAAAGTTTAAATAACTAGTGGTCAAAAGATTTTGTTTCCAAGTTAAAGCATTTGTCAAGTTTGAAGAGTGAGGTAAAACTGGGACTTTTAAAAATGACAAATTTGACATCGTCAAATAATTTTTAGTTCTTTGTGATCAAAAAATGTTCTATTCCTTTTTTACAAAAAATTACAGATTAAAGAGATACAGTGTGGCCAAATAACCTTTGCAATAGGTATACATTTGTAAATTTTTGTAAGAATTATTGTTTTTCTGAGTTATTAAATTTACAAAACAATTTTGAGATAGGCTTCTGTAAACATCTAAAGGCCCCTTAATAATTATAAAAAATTGTGATAATAGTACCAAATTTAAAAAGATTTTTTTTAAAACAGATTTTTGGTCATAATTTTCAGTAATATTTTTTTGTTTAAATAATTTTATCACATAATTGTGACTTCTATTATAGCACATAACTCCAAAAAATTATGATTTTCTATTGGAATTTTCAAGGAAGTTATAATAAAAAATCGAAAAAAATCGTTAATTTTGACACCCAGTATCTAAAAAATAAAGAGGTTTTATGAAAAGTGGAATAGGAAAAATATTCTTCTTTTGACCTTCCCTACCACGCCTTAAAATTTGGTGCATCATTAAAATTACACCCTTTTTACTACAAGTTTTATATTCCTGCTGAGTTCTTAAAGGTCCTGGCTGCCATAAGTCCTACCAGGTCCTGATTTTTATTGGTCCTTAACAGTATTAACATATTGATCAACCCATCGGTTTATTTCTTCGATGCAAATAGTTGTTTTGCAATTAAATATTTTGGGATAACACTTCTAAAAACTTTTTTTACGAAAAACCTTTTAAAAAAATTTTTCAAAAATTCTTAAAACCTTAAAATGATAAATTTTTAAAAAAATTTTTGAAACCTAAAAATTATCAGAATATATTTCAACACTCGACATATGTTAAAAGTCACAATTTATTTTATTTTTATTTTACTCCCCACTTCCTACATCTACGATTAAACCGCACCTATCACAGACATACGTAGTAAAGCATCAACCCGGCGTTGCTACATAAGAATAAAACCAAAACAAAACACGTTTTGTATCTCTTTTCCACTCACTAAATTTTGTTTTGCATACCGTTTCAAAACAAAAATGAATTTATGAATGAAATACGAGCCTATTCCAAGTCTACTACTTGAAGTTAATGGTGGGAACATACCATAGATATATAAAACAATAAGGTGTGACGTAGCTTTAAATTTGGGCCCCGACTAATTTGCATCTCTTTTTAAAGCACAGCTAGTTTTTTTATTGCTGTCCAACTCATAGCGCTGCACAATGGGCTCCCGGACCTAATTTTTGACCAAAATTAGAAAAATAGGTTTTCTAACAAAGATTTCTTTAAAATGAGAAAAAAGTAATTATTAATCAAAATGGCGAAGTTTCCTATTTACGAACCGATAAGTATGGAATTTAGAACTTTGGAGTGTTCTATAATAGTCGCCAAATATGATTTTTAACTAAAATTTAAGAAAAAACTTATTCACCATTAAATTTAGAACTTTGGCATGACTAAAGTCGCTGGTTATAATCATGAACTCAAACTTTTAAAAAATTAAATGGCAGATTGATAAGGACACAGTTTTCTATTTAGGAACCGATATATATTTAAATTGGAACTTTGGGGTATATAAAGCAGATGACCAAGATTTCTGACTCAAACCTAAAAAAAAATATTATGGCGGATTCGAAATGTAGCACTTTTACAGTTATGAACCGATATGTATTAAATCTGGAATTCTACTGAGTTTACCGTCGCTTATTATAATTTTTTACTCAAATAAAAAAAGCTAGCACGGCGGATCTAAATTCTTTATCCTATAGACTATATATATATAGAGATCCTATTTATGAACCGATTTGTGTCAAACTTGGTACTTGAGGTTGTTTAGGGTTAATTTGAGTACACCGTGTAATGCGTAACAAATATGAGGATGAAGAGTATATAATAATATAATCTAAAAACCAAACTAAAAATTTAAAATATTAAAAAGAGTTAAACAGTATTATTCTTTGACTGTACCAAAACTAGAAAATAATACAAACGTAACCCTGACTTTGTAGCGGATAAGAACCTGCAAGTTTAACGACTGCATAATTAAACAAGAATGATTTTTTTAGAAAAACGTGTTTTTAAGTCCAACACAGTAAATATTTTTAAATCGTCCACTTTTTTATATATGTAAGTTTATTAAAAGGGTTTTGGTTTGGTAAACTGCTGATGATTCAAAATAGAACCGTTTACCTTAAAAGTTTTTTTTATCTTTTTTTTTCATAAGCAATCATCCTGTTAAAGTTAACTTGATTTTTGAAATTAGCATAAAATTGTCTTAGAAACGACTTGTCATAATAAACATTTAATTATTTTTATTTTGAACTTTTTATTTTTTGAATATTCTTTACATTATTTGTATTTCTTATTAATATATATATATTTTTTATTTTTATTTGTTTGAGTGAGCCTAAAGTGTACTAAAAATATTAAACAATAACTTTTTTAAGACTGACTAATATAAAACTTTTTCTCGAAGAAATCGCTTTTTAGTTAATTAATAATATCTTTCATATGGGCAACTTGTGGCAGCAGATTTTAAAGTAAAATACTTGAAAGATATGTACTCTTTAAGAAAGTAAAAATTTTAAGAAAACGGTTGATGAATGAAGCAAAATTTTTGGCCAACATTGATAGAATTTCAGAAATACCAAGCAAAAACCATCTTACTTGTCTACACATCAAAATTGGAATCAAAATATACAGGTATAAAATCTACTCACCTGCCTCTACAAGATTTATTTTATTTGTAAACATAAAATGTTGTCGCAAAATGACTTTAAATCTGAATAAAATCGCCATATAAATGTGGTACGCGTTCCGTCGAAAGAAAAAATGACACTTCTGAAAGTTGCGTCAATCAAATAATAGTTGTTTCAAGGCCTACTGGACTATCTACTCTTTTATAGGAAAGGTGTTCAGAAGTTTCAGTATGTTTTTAATTTAACACATTTAACGTATTTAATGTATTTCTTATGTGGTGGTAGGTGGTCAACACAAATTTTACACAAGCGTGAAACAACACGCGAGTGTAAAAAAATATTTTCTATTGAGTTGTGTACGCTATTTTCCTAAGAATACTGTATTTATATACTAATATATACTATATTTATATACTAATATATACGCTATTTTCCTAAGAATACTGTATTTATATACTATTTTCCTAAGAATACTGTATTTATATTCTAATTTTTGTAAAAATTTAATTAGTAATTTAAATCTTTAATTTTGCACAAATTAAATGAAACTGCTTTTCCGCATGTGGAAAATTACTTTGTAACGCGTGTGGCAAAGTATGATGACAGTTCACGTCATCGTACACTTTACCATATATGTGCGGAAAAGTCCACACATGTGCACACGGGTGAAATTTAACGTTTTTTGAGGATATATATCGTGTGAAATCCATCATTTTCGTATGCGGTCGTAGAAAAACATATCTTACAAAAATTAGTATAGTTCAACAGCATTCGTAGGAATATAGCATACACGACTCGTTAGCAAGTAACTTTCTTACAATCGCATGTTGTTTTACTCGGCTCGTTGACAACATTCACGCTCGTGTGAAATTTGTCACTTTGTTCTCTTGTTATGTAATATACTATTTTACCGTTTGATCGTCCTTTGTCAGTACTGTCTACACAGCATTCGCGGATTCATTTAATCTTTTTTTGATGTGGCCTACACTCTACTAGTTACCAACAAATGCCAACTAACAAAACTTTGTTGCCCTTTTCTATAACCCATTCGTTGACCTTCGCTATAAAGTCGCGGGGCTGGACCGATTTTCCTAAAATATTTAGGAGAAATAGTAATAAATCTTATTATTAATGAATTGGGGAAATTTCTTATTAGCTTTTAATTTGTGTGTGCCTCTGTGTGTGTATTTAGGTTTTATAGCCTGGATCGGGCTAACTGGCCAGTATCTATGCGTTTAGCTTCAAATTTAAAATTTTAGGAAAAATAATTTTTATTGTGCCAAAAGCGCGCTAGTTTAAACTATATTTTAAAAATATTCACCACCAAAGCGACGAAATATATTTAGATATATTTGAAACTGTTATAATTACCTTCAAATTTTCTTTTTGCCGCAACACTGTAATTTGTCTTTATTACTTCAGAACTAGTTTTAATTAAGACCCGGTTAATTTAAGGGTTAACCCCGCGGGGCCGATATTTTACTTCAGAGCCGCTGTCACACATTAATTTGTTTTCGGCAACACATTTTCCACCCTCGTCATCATCGTTAATGGTGAAAAGAGACATACGCTAAAAAAATTGATAGTGGAGTTTGTCTAAACTTTCCTCTCTTTAGTTTACACTCAGACCACTGCCAATATTAGACCGAAAACATAAACTCCACAGGGTACACCTGGAGAGAGCAGCAAAGTCAGTTTCCGGTTGTGTATCGTACGTATTTACGGGCATAAAACACAACATTACAAATTAACATGTAAATATTAGTTTTTAAACCGAGACAAAACACCAGAAACATATTTCACATGTAAATATTAAAATTAATCGGGACTATCAAAACGAACGGGCCACGATCTACAACTTTGTTGACGTCACAGCGAAGACTGAATTTCTTTTTGATGGTCACGTCACACTGTCACACTATTGGAATAACGGTTTATGAATTTTGGATTTTTTTTAATAAAGCCGGTTTTGAGGTTGTTTTAAAATGTAACTGTTTTTTTTTCAATTCTTACTATCTATATTTCTACAATTTGATCTCTAAGTGTTAAATAAGATTTGGCAAGTTCGTATGCCGTCCCTCGAATATACATGTAAAAGGCATTTGCCAAGTCGACAAATTCTGCTGCGCATTTTGGATTCTTGTCAAAAAAAGAAGTAATTTTATTTATTAGGTGAGCTATTTCATCATCTGTTGATTTGCTTTGAGGAAAACCGAATTGTGTGTCTAAACGAATATTATTTTTATGGAAAAAACCGATAAGCCTTGCTTTTCAAGCATTTTAAAAGATTTGAGATATGTTTAAGATATTTGAGATATGTTCGATATTATAGTTATCTGTCAGTAGCACTGAGTTGTATATAGAAGTCAAGGGTCAATAGGTTTTACGAAGGCAATTTTAAAATGAGTTGGGCACTTTCCTGGATAAAACAAAAGCAAACTGAGGTTCCCATTTCTCGGGTGGCTGCTCAGGTATTTATTAGTTTGTTCAGGGGTTCTTGTATCATCTTTTATATCAATATTTACGACTCCGGCCAAGATTTCTGTATTACTTGTGGCATTCTGTCTTAGATATTCTTATGGTTCATCCGTAAAGGTAAGCAGCAATACTGGTGGGTGTTTGTAGATGACTGGTGTTGAAAGAGTTTCATTTTAAAAAGTTTTTAAGTTTATCCTTCATGATGAATTTACTTTAAAACAATAAAAATATTTTATAGAAGAAGGAGTACTTATTGTTTACATAATATAATAGTGCACCGTCATTCTTGTTTATTTCATCTCCACTATAGATTGTAGTATAATGACCAAGTTTGTACATTGTACACACTTACAAAAACATATATACTAAGGCAGTAAAAATCGCTTAAAACTTAAAATTAAAAACGTTAGTTCTTGACTGTTTGAGTGGTTTTCCTGTTGCAGAACTAGAGATGTTTGTTCTTGCCTTCAGTCTTATGTTTCTCTGCTGCTGATTAACTGGAGTCTGTTTTAGTCTCCTTGTTCATGATTTCCTGTTTCTTTATTTGATTTTGTTCTTCCACCGTCCCAGCTTTATCTGTGGATTTCTCGTTATGATTTATAGCTTCAATAGCTTCCCTAGGCGTTGACGATACACTAGATACAGATTACCAATATCTTGAGGATGTACTATAAGCCGCAACTGTTTGCCCAGTAGATCTAGTATTTTTTTCTCTAAAAGTTATTCGTCTTCTTCTTTAAAGCCAAACACCACTACTTGGTTTTCTTCCTGATTCATCTTCATTAAGGTACTTAACCTTGTTTTTCAGAGCCAAATTTGCACTTTCCGACTCAGACACTTCATATAGATCTCTAATTGTTTGAATATCAGTTTGTATGACGCCGTTCTGCATCTTACTACAACATAAATTCCGTTCGGTCTGCTAAAGAGTAGGCCTCGATTATTTAGTACCGCGTTATCAGTAAACACGCGAACCAATATATACCAGATTTGTACAGTTTAAATAATTTTTATTTTTAATTTACTTTAAATTCCCCAAACTTACGACTTTTTTGGTGCAGCTCGTAGATAAACGATTGTGCTAACTTTTTAAGAATATTTTATATCTTTATAACTAGTTTTTAAAGATTTGCGAAGAGCAGTGTCAGTGAACCACAAGTGGCACACTATATTTCTCAAAAGAATGCAATATTAGTCTTTAACTATAGTGGAGAGAAAAAAATTAAATACAGGGAGCAAAATGCAGTTCAGTACAAAGCTGACAAAATAAAAAATAATAAAAAATTTCTTATTAGTTAGTCTCGCATTAAGAATAATAAAGCATTTTTCAAATTTAAACTTGACTAAATTTTACTTTTGCCACAACAAATATTATTTTCCTGAACAAAAAGAGAAAAGCAAAAAAAACTAGCAACGTAAATTAAGTCCTAACCCTCCAACATGTTAATTAATTAACAAGAGTGCCAGATCCAAATTTTCCACTTCTAAAGTCAAAAGAGAGGCAATATATGCCGCTAACGAAGTGGTAGAGATAACGTGTGCATCCCACGTTTGCCTAGATTATTAGCGAATTCTTTTGGAAAAAGTGTAGCACTGGTATGCCACTAGTGCAATTTTAATTTTCTTTTTGGAAAATAATACAACTTTTTGATTTTGATTGAGCTACTGACAAACCCATTGTTGCACTCAGTGGCACATTTTTTGGGAAGGGCTCTCCGAGCTCGCGTTTGATTCAAACTGCGTGTAGTATTTGTGGTATGTCCGTCCGTAACACGATAGCTCCTAAACCGCTGAACCGATTTTCACAAAGTTTTCAGGTAAAATAGTGCACAATACTGTAGAGAATAGATTTTTGTAAAAATCCATTATTGCTATTGACTGTTGTTTGACAGTTTCAAAAACGAAAATATGCTTATTTCTTAATGGAGCATCGCCTGAATATGCGGTGTTCGGAATGCAGTAGAACGCGTTTTTCTCAATAATTTATAATAATACTAATTGTTCTTCGTAGGAGCATCCGTTTTTAAGATATTTTAAAAAACTGTTTTCAAGGCTGATATAGCGTGGAGTTCACTTGGAATCTGCTAATCGGATAGGAAGGTATCAGATGCATCATTTATTTAAAATAAAAAAATATATTTTTTTAAACTAATAAAATTATATTTTAAAATAATATAACTTAAAAAAAACCTTGCAGTCAAGTCGAAAGAAACCTCAAACTTAATTATTTTAATTTATAAATTTTAAAAGTTATGTGATATCTTTTATGATGGCTCACCCTTTATAGTTTAGCCGGGTTTAGCTTTTAAAGGCAGATGCCCAACAAGCCGGGGGAGGGGGGCTTAAGCTATATAATGCAAACAATACTTTAAATAGTTTTTAAAATACTTAGAAATCGAAAAAAATATTGCGCTGGTCGTAGACCAAAATATTAGAAAATTTATAAGAAAGCGCCGCAACCAAAAATTTGTAGAAACAACAAAAAAAAAGGCAAAAAAAAACTTTTCGGAAAAAAAGTTGCAGTATAAAAATGCCACCTAAATTTTTTTTTTTTTTAAAGCGAAAATGAATGGTGCTTTAGGCGAAAACTTTAAAAATATCAAATTAATTAAATGACACAAGGCGCAAATTTTCGGGAAACATGGTACCAAATGCAAAAGTCTTTCAAAAGTATAAATGCTAAAGTCGAAAATTTTTACGGAGTACTGAAATAGGCAAAGCTCTCTCTCTTTAACATTCAGGTTATCTTAAGGCGCGTATTTATTTGAGGCAGATTACGCTTGTGTACGTACATTCGGCTGAGCGCAGAATAACAATTTATGGCACCAAAAATCTAAAATTTGATTTTATGTGATAATATGATCAGGAAATGCTTATGAGAAGTACATTTAATACTTATGTTCCAAAAACCTACACAATTACTGTTATTTGAGGCTAAGTATTTTAAATTAGCAAAAGGTTTTCCTTAACATTATTAAACATCAATATCTACGGTATCTGCATCTTCTTCATTATTCATATCATCATTATCATCAACATCATCGCTATCATCATGTTCATCCTTATATTTACCATATTCATTACTTTTCTTATCTCCACCATATATTGGCAGCCTTAGCATACCTAGCACCACTCTTTTCAATTATTTTCTTGCTTTTTTCGCTTATTGGTCACAATAGGGTCACAGGATACCTGCAACCAGTTAAATATATCGCTGTTAGTGTTCATTCTTCAGGTTTTTCTAGTAATATTGTCGAAATTCCTTATACTCTGTGTGGCTCATCTCAATTACAACTTCTGACAGTAGCCCTACTGGCAATTGTAGTGATTTTATTATATCAGCTCCATGCAGCAATAGTTGTGAACGCTAGCACTCATTTCGTATCATCCATAAAGGAAAATTGCTATTTCTGCTGCTTTAAAGCCATACTTTAACAATTTTTCACTCGTTGATGTAGTGCCCACAAGAAATGACGGAAAGTATATTTGCAAATCTTTCTATTAATCCTTTATCTATACCGGATATTTTGGAAACAAACTTAGGTTTTTAAAAAAAAATCATGCTGTATTTCCATCATTGCTATTGCCTCCACCTTGTTTAGGTTGATCAAAAACGAGACCCACTTTTTTTATAAAACTGAGTTGTTATTTTACTTTTAAAGTGTAAACTTCTTTAGGCGCGTTTAGCACTTTTTGTGGATACTGAACTGAGCCGTCACGCTCGGCTATGTAACGCTCATTCGGGTGAAGTCGGCTCGAGTCGACTAACTGTGAGAGGAACAGTCAGCAGAGCGATATGATGATGTCGATAAAGGCCACTCAGAGCAAAAATTACCAGAGTCATTTATACCCAATTATAATTATGTAAATGTTATTACTTTATATATTACTTTGTCAATACACAACGCAAAAAATCTTGTATTTCGTATTATTAATTTCGCCTTGTTGAAGTTTACACTTCTGCCGTGTGATCTTAAGCAAACACAATTTTTTTTTACTAGCCCTTTTGGATAGTCACCTCTTACTTGCCGCTACTGTAGTAGCTGTCCGTTATTTAAAATCCGGCATTTTTATTTTTTAATAAAAAAATTTCAAAATTATATTGTCACCGAAACTCGATACATATCAAGTTTCAAGTCTCTAGCTCAGCAGAAAGTATCTGAAATAGCTGTAGCAAGATTTGTAACAGAAATGGGTATGGAAACAAGTATACGGAGCCAAGTAAAATAAAACCATTTAAATAAAGAGGGGGAAAGAGGGGGACGTAAATTATACATTTTTAAATTGGCTATAAGATATGCTTACCAGAGTTTAAAAAATAAAATTCTTATGTTGCCTCTTGTGGCCGTATCTATAGGGAACATTTTAAAGATATGATTAGTTTGAACTAAATTTCTTTTACTACTATTGGCTCCCTAATGTAGCTATTTGTCCTTATTACTTTAAACGCACATTCAGTTGTATATGGACGGCATTCATTTGTCTCAATGCACATATTCATTTGAGCAAAAACGCGAACGAGGCATTCGTTTAGCCTCGCAGCGAGGCATGCGAATTCTTCATCAATTAAATACGCGCCTTTAGTAAGACCGTTTGCCAGATCCCACCCCAGTGGGCATAACTTGTAACAACCAACTTTCGTTACATTGCCTCGTTGTGAATTTTGTTTCGTAAATCACAACTACAGTTTTTTATAATATTTCGTGTATTCAAGTCTACATTAGAAAACTTAGAGGAAGCCAAGGGTTGATGAAATGGAAAATTTAGCAAGACAATATAGAGGCCATCTCTTTGCAAAACTTCTCTAAAAACAAACAAAACAAATGATTGTGAGGTTAGAAAACCCAATAGACTTCCTCGAAATTATGGTAATTACCGGTAATAAACGATGACGTACAAAGGGCTCATTCGTGACGTCACTCTTTAAGGAGTGGTATTTACCAAGACCGCTTGAACGCCTATGGTAAATACTAGTAATTATTAGTTATTAGTTTGAAAACGGCTCTTGTGTTATCTGGGTAGCTAATACCAGATTTGTTTACTGCACTAACGTTGTTAAAGATACGTAGTCATACCGTAATAAAGTTACAAAAAATAAAGTCACCCCATTTTTTAAACAATTTGTCTATATACCAAAGGCATATTTCTATGCATCAAAGGAAAGTTACATGGTGGTTGCATATATCATTGCAAAGCTGGTTTGTCGCAATGTTCTATGGTACTAAGCTGGTTACGCAACAAGGTAACAAAAAGCTGTTAATGCAATTTTAATGTTACAAGGTTTTGCACACTGGAACCTTGTATTAAACTTTTCGTTTCTCTATTGTCTGCATCAACATGTGTGTTTGTCGGCATGAATTCACCAATGTTTAAACCTTGACAGAAATAGGAATAGTTAAATTGGAATTTGGCGCTCTCGCAAAATGGGATTAAGTTTTAAATGAATTTATAGACCAATTAATGGTCCAATTTGCGTCAAGTAAAGTTAAAGCAACTTTAAGCTTGGCCAGAAAATGTCCATGTTATTATATAGTACAATGAATAGAGGAGTTTTACCCTACAAAAGGTCCGGTTCTTCTGAATTTTGGATATGTTATTAAGGTCGAAAGGGTAGTTAAAAATCTGAGTTTTCATCACCCCCACCCCTGTGCTTCCTCCGCCAACTTGAAAAAACCATAAAAAATTGGCACTTTTTGTAGTTTTTTTCCTGTAACTTCGTTCCAGTACACTAAATCGCAAAAAGAGTTATACGAAATTTTTTACAGTATATAATTTTCTACAATTGAGTGGTACTATGGTTGTTCTGCGAGCAGTAGTAACGGAGCTAGATAATTTCCAAAAATGACTAAAATCACGTGCTTGGGCAAATTTTCAGATTTTTTCTACTTTAGACGGCATAAGCTCCGAAATACTTTGTTCTAGGGTAAAAGTTCTATGAACATATCTTGTCGACAATTTTATCAGCTACAAAATCCATTCTTTAAATGTATTTTTAAACATTGTAATGGAGTGGGAGTAACTTTTAACTTAAAGTAAGTAAGTTAGAAAAAAATAATTTTTTTAAAATTTAGTGCTTTAAACGGCACGTTTTTCATTTATTTTTATTTTTTTTGTGTAAATTTAGTAACGTACAAAAAGGTAAGAGAGCTTAGTGGTCAAACACCTCCTTAAACTAACCACTTCTTCAAAAACCCCCCCAGACCCCCCAAAATCTAACATATTTAGCTTTTCTCAAATTTTCTCAAAAAATACGCTTTTAAGAGAAAAATGTGTAATATACTTTATTGTAGACAATGAAATTTCCTTTTGAATAAGGTATAACTCGATGGGAGTCAACTATTTATCAACTCTTCAGCGGCGTCCGTTATTTGAAGTAATTTAAAAAAGTCAAAAAATATCCATGTTTTTTCCATGATTTATTCGATTTTTTTTTTAAACCAAGGTCTATAGAACAAAATGTGTTATACACTGTTGTAGCAAATAAAATATCCTTTAAAATGCTGTGCAACAAAGTCGGATTGGTTTCATGGTTCTAAATTCAGAGGCGCCCGTAAATTTACCCAATTTTAAAAAATCACAAATTAAAATATTTTGTTTGCGTGGGGGTGACGAAAACTCAGATTTTTAACTACCTTCCTGAGCTTAACAACATATCCAAAATTCAGAACTACCGGACCTTTTGTAGGGTAACCCCCCTATTTTGGCCTCTATTCATTGAACTAATATTGTCGGCAACTAACTCTATTTTAAACGTTCTTTTAGACAATAGGGTGGTTTTGGTCAGGCTTTTTACCCCACTGCCGCAAAGCGAAAGGAAGAGTAATGTTTTTCGATTGAAATATGTATGTAAGTAAATATGTATGTTTGTGTCACGCTAGAGGCTAAACGGCTGAACCGATTTTGACAAAAAAGTTGTCATTGAATTACTACTGATCCCGAAGGTGCTAAAGGCTATATTTTTTAAACAGGAATGTAGGCTTTATAGCATACAAATTATCGAAATTTCAGGCGATTTTAATGAAATTCCTTTGATAACTCATTGCAAATATCCTCCAATTTGCTGTAGTTACTTTGTAGTAATCCCTGCTCCCACCCATCTATGCTCCTGTCATTCCCCCCATCCTATTTTTCGCATAATTTTATCAAATATAGGGCGATTTCAAAAAATATTTCTGCATACGCTTTCAAACTTTTTTCCAACACCATTTTGCTAGTTCCCCCCCGTTTCTCCCTCTCTCTTTTCCGCCTTCCTTATTAGTAATAGTTGTAGCTATAACTTTCAGAAATATAAAGCGATTTTAAAAGTTCTTTCTGCACACGCTTTAAGAATTTTTGCGACACCAATTTATTAGTTCCCTCCTCCCTCTCTCCTCCCCCACCATCACTCAATGGAAGATAACACTGTTTGCGTCCGTAGAAAATCTAGACATACTTTTAAGGTAAAGCTAAATGAATGATAAATGCATAGTGCTTTTTATAAGGCTGAATAAGAATTGAACCTAAAAGTTGGGTACAAAATTACCCAATAACCTGATTCATGAAAATAAAGAATTGTATAATTTCGTAAGTGCGCTTTGGGCATCAAAACTAAAAGTTGAAGCATATCGTACATTATTATAGGTATACCCAAAAACATTCAACTAAAGGTCCTTGAATTTCTTTGGGTATACCAATCAATTTTGTACCCAACTGCGACTCCTCCTCATTTTACCTCCTTATTAGTAATAGTTGTAGCTATACCTTTCACAAATATAGAGCGATTTCAAAAATTCTTTCTGCACACGTTTTAAGACTTTTTTTCCAACATCATTTTACTAGTTTGCCCCCTCTCTCCCTCTCTCTTCTCCCCACCCGCCTTATTAGTAATAGTTGTAGCTATACCTTTCATAAATATAGAGCGATTTCAAAAATTCTTTCTGCACACGCTTTAAGATTTTTTTCGATACCAATTTACTAGTTCCCTCCTCCCTCTCTCCTCCCCCACCATCACTCAATGGAAGGTAACACTGTTTGCGTCCGTAGAAAATCTAGACATACTTTTAGGGTAAAGCTAAATGCGACTAGTAGATACAAGTAAATTTAGCAGTTGGGTGTTTTTTTATAAAAAAAATTTTTATTGCCAGTCTGTTACCCTCATTACTCACTTTATGCCCTCACCTTTATTCTACGCAGGCGCACCAGCGCTTTTCCTTGCTGTTAGTAGTGGTTCGATAATTTGCAGATAGATGGGGAGACGTTAGTAATGGATATTGATGCCAGTAAATTTTCAGCGCCATCTATTCGTGAATAAATATAGTACATAAGTTAATTGAATTCTTAATCATCTAAGCCCTGAAGATGGCCCAGAGCTAGGGCCGAAACGTCGGTTGTTGATGTAAGGTTTTTACCCATAAATTTTGTCAAGAAGAAAAAGCCAAAGAAAAGCCAAAACTTCAAACTTTTTATTAAATTAGAAAGTGGACGTGATCAAAAAATGTCATACCATTTCAGACGCTTACCTAGGGTGTTTTGGAAGGTTTCTTTTAATTAAAAAAGTGAGAACAACCAGAATTTTCAGTGGCTCTAATAGAATGGATCGTTCTTATAATTTTGCACTCGAAATTTTGCTTTTAAAATTAAAATAAATAAAAATTTTTTCAGTGACAGGAAATTTAGTATTTGGGCTATTTATAAGAAAACTTCCATAAACTTGCGTGGCGAATTTTTAAACGTTTTAAAGTGTAATAATTTTAACGAACTTTCGTTTAGGATTAAGTTTACCTCAAGCTTGTTGTTTCTGTGGAATTATTTATTGGAGATTTATTGGAATAACGCCAGGCAGTAAGAAAGTCATCAGCTATCATATTCCAATATAAAGCTGTCAGAATACTTCCTGGAACTATTAATGCATGCCTTGCCAAAGCATAAATCAATCAGGCAGAAAAAATTTTTTGATGCCACGGCCAACTTTTTAGTCAATAATGTCATATAATTTTGAGCAAATAATTAAAAAATTAAGTATTTAGTTAGATATTAGTTATCTATTATTTTTGTTCTTTTATACAAAATAAATATGTGATAGGTACCTAGTTTTTATATTTCACAATCAATTTGGATTGAAAATAACGGCGTCTTTCGTTTTTACCCAACTGCTGCACGACGAATGGAAGGGTAATGTTTTTCGATTATTGTGTGTATGTAAGTAAATATGTTTGTGTTACGCTAGAGGCTAAACGGCTGAACCGATTTTGACAAAAAAGGTGTCGTTGAATGGCTACTGATCTTGAAGATGCTATAGGCTATATTTTTGTTAAACAGGAAACAACAGACTTCAGACGCCATTTTGTCACATGATATAGGCTCTAAGGCATACAATTTATCTAAATTTGAGGCGACTTTATTGAAATTCTTTTGATTACCCATTGCAAATTTCCTCTAATTTGCTGTTGTTACTTTTTAGTCCTTCCTGCTCCAACCCATCTCCCCTCCTGTCATTCCCCCCACCCTATTCAAAAACCATATTCGCATAATTTTATCAAATATAGAGCGATTTCAAAAAAAAATTTCTGCATACGCTTTCAGATTTTTTTTCAACACCATTTTACTAGTTACACCTCCTCTCCGTCTCTCCTCCCCGCCATTCTTATTAGTAATAGTTATAGCTAAAACTTTCACAAATATAAAGCGATTTCAAAAGTTCTTTCTGCACACGCTTGAAGACTTTTTGCAAACATAATTCTACTAGCTTCCCCCTCCCTCTCTCCACCCCTCCCTCCTTATTAGTAATAGTTGTAGCTATACCTTTCACAAATATAGAGAGATTTTGAAAATTATCTCTGCACACGCTTTAAGACTTTTTTTTCAACATCATTTTACTAGTTTCCTCCTTCCTCTAACTCTCTTCTCCCTTCTCTCCTTATTAGTTGTTTGCCCGCAGTTAGAAAAACGATAACAGCAATAGACTGTATATATTTTAATTAATGAAAGCGCGAACAAACATAAATATATTGATATGAAATCACGAAATAATTAAGGTCCATAGGTTAATTGTTGGTACCACACAACGGAAATCAGAAACAAAGCACTCACCAGTTTGCAGCCAATTTCTCCACGTTCCAAGGGGCCCCTTTCTGGAGCTAATGATGGCACCACGTAGCTGAAGGGCTGAAGTTTCTAGTTCTATGCTTCAGTACACCAAAATCGAGCACTTTTAAGTGTAGAAATTTGAAATAGTTGGAGAAAGAAATTAACACGCCATTTTCTCGAGGCGGTAGAAAAAAGGATCTCTCTGATTCTTGGTGCGCATGTCCAAATGCGCGAAAAATGTACTCTGTCCGTCATCCAATTGTGTGGTTTTAAAATTTACAAACAACCGCGAAATTTAGCGGGAGCTAACATAACTGCCCTCCAAAACACACGATTTTAGAATATCAGCCGGACAGATATAGATATAAGAAAAATGATCGACCGATAAATATAAATGAATGAAAAACAGATAAGTAGCGTAAGTTTATTTAGAGATAACAAAAACCCGAAAAAGTCAAAACAAACAAACAAAATTAAAAAAAAAAATAATAAAGAATTACCTATTGTAATAATTGACTTCAATAGGTAGAAAAATTAAAATTACTTTTAATTCGGCAAGAGGCACAGTTTTACAACTGGCCGCTTGTAAACACCGGTAGCCGTTTGTACCGTCGCGACACGCATTTGACCGTCTCCGCCGGGATGCAATTCGAGAACCCGACCGACTGGCCATTTCAAAGGTGATTGGATGTGATCACTCGTTATGATATCAGCCCACTTGTGTCGCTGTTTTTTGAAATCTTTTTACATATGTAGTCAACATGATCACTAAAAGTAAGTTTACAATCAATGATAATTCCCAAGTATTTCATTATGTAGACGCGCTCTAGGGTATTTCCATCAAATAAAACTGTCATTGTCGGGCTAAAAGTTGCATGCCTTCTACCAAGTAAAATCATGTAATTGGATTTACTTATCGAATTAGTAAAAGTCTGTCGCAAAATACAAAATTTCTAATTTATAACAGCATTATAAAACCGCATTTCGAGTATTGTGCTACTATATTGTTTATGTGTAATGAGACAGATCTGTATAAACTTCAGATTTTGCAAAATAGATGCATGCGACTAGTCTTGGGTTGCAATAGATATACCAGCATAATATACATGCAAGAGCGATTAAACTGGATGTCAGTAAAAGTAAATATAAAATTTAGAACCCTTCTATTTATTTTTAAGTTATTTAATAATATGTTACCATTATATTTATCTAAGAACTTACAATTTAGGTTCAACATTCATTCTTATAATACCAGACAACGTAATGACGTCCATATTGAGCAAACTAGGTTATTTTCCACAAAACGGACACTATTTTTTTGCAGGCATGAGTTGTTATAATAAACTGCCCGCAGACATTAAAAACTGTAGAACGATTTTACATTTTAAAAGCAAATTAAAAAAGTTTTTCAGGTTAACGCCAGACTTTTAAATTTATCGAATTATATTGTGTGTTAAAAATTGCTGTGATAAATTTTAAATAGTTCGTGATGTTCGTGTAATTTTATTCCTTTTATCATTGAATTGGACTACTACTTCTGTTCTTTTGCACCAGCTGTGCTGGTTTTCTTTGGTTTTTATATAAATTTGTAATTTGTTGGTCTAGCTTTTTGCTAAATAAAGAGAATTTTGAATTGAATTGAATTCAATTATTGTAGCGTATGCAAATACTCTATAGAATACCTTATCCAAAAATCCTTATGTAGTTTTTGGATTAGTTGCCATCTCGAGAGCCGATTTAGGGGAACCTCGGACAAATCTAACTCCGGAATTTCTGAATTAAGGGGTTCAAGGGTCAAAAAATGCCCAGGGGTAAGAGGTTGAAGATCGTGTGGGTCTGAAGAGGCAGGAGATAAAGGGCGACTATTAAGTACGGCTTCTATGCGACATGTAAGGGTGGACATTTCCATGATGGACAACTTCTGGTCGCCGACTACTCGAACAAAGTGAGTTTTAAAACTTTTGACGCCAGCTTCTGCCAGGCCATTGAAATGTGGACTGCGAGGGGGTCCCAGATGCCAACGAATAGAAAGTCTGGTGGACGCACTTCTTGCGTAATCAAGTAATTGGTTACGAAACCCTATAAAATTACTGCCCTGATCTGACCAGCACTGCGTCACGCTTCCACGTCTGGAAATGAATCGATGGAATGCACCTACAAACCCTTCGGTGGACAGTTCCATGGTTAATTCCAAATGCACGCAATGTGTGGCCGTACAGACAAACACACAGACATATGACTTGAAAGCTTTACAACCACGGTAACGATGAGGAATCACAAAGAAAGGTCCACAAAAGTCGATAGCTACACTCGAAAAAGGTTTAAGTTTATTGATTCGATGAGCGGGAAGTGAACTCATTATGGGCGGTCTATAGGGTTTAGGGTTGATTCTAAAACATTGCAAACACTTGGATATGGTTCTTTGAATTGCCCGTCTGGCAGATAATATCCAAAATTGCTGTAAAAGCAGATTATGTAATGTTTTAAACCCAGGATGAAGGTATTGTCGATGAGCGGACTCGATAAGAATAGTAGTTAAACGATGGTTACTCGAAAGTAAGACGGGGTGTTTTGCAGAATAAGACAAAAGGTCAGATTTTTGTAATCTGCCACCGACTCTATTGATATTATTTTCATCAAGAAAAGGTGAAAGTTTTCGAAAAGGTTTCGGTATTGGTTTATCCTTAGATAACGCGGAAAAAAGCTCAGAAAAGCAAGAACCTTGAACGCGTTTGATAAGAAGGTGTAACGCACTTTGCATCTCACCGGTGGTAGGAAAAACAATATTTTGAAAAATAATTTTTTGGTCCGGTGGCTTAGTGGGTTTTTGATAGGAATGGTTTTGAAAAAGGTTAACTATTCGAAGGACATAACAAATGATACGTTGAAGTTTTGTTTGAATATAGACTTGCATGAAACTTGAATAGGCAGTGCTGGCAGTGTACAGATCAGGATTTTTGAGTAATCTATTTTCTAGAAGTAAAAATCTACGATAAGCTTGCGGATAAGTATTTCCTAGGTCAGGGTTTATTTTATCTTTAAACGGAAGATCTACCATGAATCTACCGCTCGGTTGTCGTACGACACTCGCAGTAAAAATTGATTCCGCTTGTTTTTCTTCCTTTGATAAGATTTGTTTTTTAGGCAAATGTGCGATTTCCCAAAACCTAGGGATAATGACCTCTAACGGAGGTGAATGACTCGTTAAAAAACAACTGGTTCGTTCCGTAAGACTACCTACTTCGTCCACTTTTCCCATGACGACCCAGCCAAAGATGGTTTCAAGGGCTGAAGGTTGCCCTATTTGTCCAAGGACCCTGCCCTCCTTGAATATCTGTGCGAATAGCTCGCAACCAATAACTAGGTCCACAGGTCTAGATTTGAAATAAGATGGGTCGGCAAGTTTAAGGTTTTCCAAGTGTTTCCACTAATTATCGTTCAAAGTGAATGTAGGCATATTGGAACATAATTGTGGAACGACAATTGCTTCGAAATTAAGTAAAGGAGTGACCTGTCCTTGTGGCTTAATGTGACATTGAACGAGCCCTTTGGAAGTAAGAGAAGACATTTGATTTAATCCGAATATTTCAGTGGTGTAACTTCGCCTAGGAAGATTAAGACGCGACACTTTTCACTGATGAATCCTGTCTGTGATCCAGAATCAAGCAGTGCCCTTACAGGTTGAAAATTTCCGCAACCGTCCATAACATCTATTATGGCGGTGCATAAAAGAAAGGTACCTGAAGGTCCTGAGTCTAGTTTAATGACACATGAAGATTATTGACAGGTGGTGTGTGAATGACAGGACTAGTATCTTGGCTTCCAGACTCTTAATTAGTTTCTAAGATATGAGTTAAAGTGTGGTGCCTTTTACTATTGCAAGTCCTGCATGAATATTTTGATTTGCACGTATCTACCCCATGCTAGGGATGAAAACACGCTAGGCATAATTTTTTCTGCTTGACGAAAGATAGGCGATCGAAGCACGTGACCTTGATTACACCGGAGACATTTTATTCCCGTACTTGAATTAGTTAAGGTGCCAGCCAGTCCTATAAAAGGCGAATTGGATGATTTATAGGTAGGCTTTTGCCCAAACTGATTTTGCATAGAATTTGAATTTTGATAGGTAGGCTTTTGCCCAAACTGATTTTGCATAGAATTTGATTTTTGATAGGTAGGCACCTTTTTGGGTGCTGTTGATTGAGGAAATGATTCCAAAACTACATCTTTTTTCTAGAAATTGAAAAAGTGACTGAAAAGTGGGAATTTCGGTATTAGTATTGGCGTGACTCATTTCGAACGCGTCGGAATATCCAATTTTTCTAACAAAATGAAAAAAATAATAAAGTCCCAACTGTCAACGTCAAAAATAAGTGATTTTAAAATTTTTAGGGATTCTGAAAAGATGTCAATTAAATTACGCAATTCTTTAGCTGACTCGTTTTTTAAGGTAGAGTTCATAATTGTGCTTAAAGCATCATTTGCGAGGTCTCGCTTGTTTTGATATCTATTGACTAATTTGTCGTAAGCAATTTTATAATTTTGATCAGATAAGCTAATCCCTGATATCAATTTTAAAGGCTCATCCTCGAGATATGAAAATAAATATTGAAGTTTTCGAACGTTACTTAGACTTTGGTTTTGATCTATAATGTTATTAAAAAGATCGAAAAAGCATGGCCATAATTTTTTATCACCTCGAAATATGGGAATACCTAACTCTTTGAGTTTTGGAGTTTCGTTTTGTCGAACATATGATCCCGAAAAGGATGGGTCCTCAACCGGAAATATTTTAGAGTACACGCATAAAAATATTTACGAGCTTCTGAAAGGATCGCATCCTGCGTTTTAAACTCCTCGTCGTCCAAGTCGTCTATCAACATAATGTCATCATTATGTACCGGCATGCATTTATCGAAGGTTCCATCCAAATCGGAATACCTCACTTGAAACTCGTTTCTCGCCTTTTCGTCCGTTGCCGCGGTCTGTGAAAACACATAACACTCGGTGATCGCAGATAAAAAACCCTTGCGTCTTTGCACGGCTTTTTTGATAGACATGATTTTTACCTTTGAAATGACGAAATTGTCGGTAAATATACAATTAACGCTAAATTAATGCTTCTGAAATAGAAAAATGACGAATTGTCGAAAATATGCAATAATTTATCGCAATTGATGAAAATTGTTTTAAATATCGAAATGATATGGAACACACCTAATCACAGAAATGTCGGTAAATATACAATTAACGCTAAATTAATGCTTCTGAAATAGAAAAATGACGAATTGTCGAAAATATGCACTAATTTATCGCAATTGATGAAAATTGTTTTAAATATCGAAATGATATGGAACACATCTATTCACTGAAATTGCTTGTTTGTTTTGATTGCTTCTCGATTTTTGTTTATACTGAATGACCACGCAGTAGACCCTGCGTTACCATAGCAGCGGACCGAAAACAGGTGAATTGCGCCGGACAACCGAAGGTCGAGCGACACTCTCTCTTGGTTCAATACGATTGGCAAAATTCAAGGCCGTATGATCTCGGCGTGAAAATGGCCGACTTATTAATACCGTCGTATGGAGTAAATTTAAATAATTCGGGTCGAAGGAACACTTATGTTTGCCCTCAGTTAGAAAAACGATAACTGCAATGGACTGTATATATTTTAATTAATGAAAGCGCGAACAAACATAAATATATTGATATGAAATCACGAAATAATTAAGGTCCATAATGGTACCACACAACGGAAATCAGAAACAAAGCACTCACCAGTTTGCAGCCAATTTCTCCACGTTCCAAGGGGCCCCTTTCTAAATCTAATGATGGCACCACATAGCTGAAGGGCTGAAGTTTCTAGTTCTATGCTTCAGTACACCAAAATCGAGCACTTTTAAGTGTAGAAATTTGAAATAGTTGGAGAAAGAAATTAACACGCCATTTTCTCGAGGCGGTAGAAAAAAGGATCTCTCTAATTCTTGGTGCGCATGTCCAAATGCGCGAAAAATGTACTCTGTCCGTCATCCAATTGTGTGGTTTTAAAATTTACAAACAACCGCGAAATTTAGCGGGAGCTAACATTAGTAATAGTTGTAGCCATACCTTTCACAAATTTAAAGCGATTTAAAAAGTTCTTTCGGCACACGCTTTAAGATTGTTTTCGACACCATTTTACTAGTTTCCTCCTCCCTTTCTCCTCCCCCTCTTTCCCTCAATGGGGGTAACACTGTTCGCTTCCGTAGAAAATGTACACGTACTTTTTGGGTAAAGCTGAATGAATTGTAAATGCATAGTGCTTTTTATAAGGCTGAATAAGAATTAAACCTAAAAGTTGGAAATAAAAAAAATTTAAAAAAAACACCCAACTGCTAAATTTACTTGTAACTACTTTTCGTAGTTGGGTACAAAATTACCAAATACGATTCATGAAAATACAAAACTGTATAATTTCTTAAGTGCGCTTTGGGCATAAAAACTAAAAGTTGAAGCATGTCGTACATTATTATAGGTATACATATCAGTTTTGTACCCAACTGCGACTAGTAGTTACAAGTAAATTTAGCAGTTGGGTGTTTTTTTTATTAAATTTTTTTTAAATTAAAATAAATTCTGCAATACCGAATTCATTGAACTTTGGAATTTATTGAATCATTTTTTTCATCAGTTAATCAATTCTCACCCATTGTGCTTTTAAGGAAAGTTTTAATTCTTTAAATGTAGACAAACAACGTTTTCCTTCAGCAGTTGTCATACGCACACACACACCCTTAACAGCCAACAGTAACCGTAGCCACGGGAGAAATCACGGGAGTGCGGGCGGCACCGATCGCCTCAATTCAAGGGCACTAATCGAAGTAGAGCCCAGATTCTGTGTACTGTAAAATTCTGTAGGGAAATGTTATCCTCCCTTTCTATATTTCGCAATGAGAATGCGACATAACATCTACGGTGCACAGAATTTGGTTGCAGTTAAGTGCGGCAGCAGCCGGCTTACGCATCCACCGCATGCTTGTTCAAACCCGCATACATAAAGGGTATCAATTTTTAGTTAGTATTCAGGTCTTTGGTGAATTCCTTTAGGGGCTTATTGATACTTTATGATGAAATTAATAATTAAAGAATGATAAAATTTAAATATTTTTTTAAGGTAAAATTCGGGAATGCACGTGCACTTGTGCATGCAACAATACGGTTTTTGCAGATTTGCTTAAATTTATTTAATATTCATTTTAATATATTTGCTTACTTATCTCTTAAGTTTATTTTCTCAGTGAAACCAAAACCTAAAGAAAATATACACCTCTGGAAGTAATTATTTGTAATTTATGACAGTCTATATTATCCCTGGTGTAGACTTGAACAGTTTCTTTGAAAAACAGGCACATGTTAAAGCAACTATATAAGTATTAGTTAAAATTATGATCATACCCGTTTTTTTCAGTCTTTGTTTTAACTTAACTTGTCATATTAAAAAACTAACAATTGTCATTGGCAAGCTTTAATAACATTTTAAATATTTAGCATTATATATACGTATTGCGTATAGCATTAATTAGTATCTTTTTTATTGTAACTAGCCTTAAAATATTTCGAAAAACTGGCAGTTAGTTTTTAAGCGAACTTTCTGACTGTGTAAATAGTTTTGAAATGTATTGGGCCAGTTCGTTCATACGGCCATTATCTTACCTCTTCTTTACATGGCTGTTAAACTGGATATACAAAGAATTACTAACAGCCTTGCACTCATAGGTTTGGTGTTATCTTTTTCTGAAGCACAGGAAAGCGTAGCGCATGCTATGGTTTTGTTTAGAGGCACCAAAAGGAGGGATGCCAGGGAACCAAGAGATTTCTTTACCATTGAAACGACAGAGTTTAGATAGGTTTCTTAGAGTCAACTTCTTTTTTAAAATGGAGATTAATTCAGGGAAAATTGCTTTTCCTTTGAATAAATATCTTTTATTTATTTCTTAGTATAACTCAGTTAACATCTTAACATATTTTATTAATTATTTACTATCATTTATTTCTGAATTAAGTTATCGTTTATACCAGTTTACCACTGTTTTAATTAAACATCAAATAATTTTTTTTTAATAAAACTTTCTTGTTGCCAAACATTTTGTTTATAATCTTATAGTTTCCCTACCTTAAGTACCATACTAAAATAGGTACCATTTAAACTGAGGGTATTAAATTAAATTAAATAGTTTATAAAAACATTTTCTTATAATGAATTTTATAAAATAATAATTTATTTAAAATATACCTATAAGAAAAGGTAAATAGAAAATATAGAAAAAAAATGGTTGCAACCAATCTCATAAACAGAACACAAAAAAGCAATTCAAATGATTAAACTTACTTACTTACTAAATACATACCTAATCAGTGGTAAAGTTTAGTGCATGAAGAAAAAGAAGATAAGAAGAAATTTGAACAGGTATGTATGATTTTCCTAAATTGTTTATATAATTGAGAAAAACACTTATAAGTGCTGCTATAGCAGTACTTTCTTCAAGAACCATCAAATTCCCTTTCGAGAGTTAAATTAGTCAATCATTATCATATTTAATCTTTTAATTTATTATTTTTAAGATGTTGCACAAATTGGTAGCTAACAACACTTAAGCCTTGGCCACTTTATTTGAGAATATCACTGTCATACGAGCCGCCTGCTACATGCAGTTATGCAGGAATCACCACTGATACAAATGTTTAAAATATATAAAACAATATAAATTTGGAACACGAATTAAGTTTGAATTTTTAGTTGCAAATGTCAATGACTATAACAGATTATAGCAGTGAAGTAAGCAAATAAAGATAACGGTTATATGTTTAAGTCAACTGAGATTAACGATAGACGCGTTTGCGGTCAAAATGTAAGCAACAAAAACACCCTACCATAAGAATCCTAGTTTATGAGAGCATTATATGTTTCAGGTTCTAAAAAGAAACATTTAGGTAGCTAACAAAAAGTTGTTAGTTTTTGACAATTTGCATGAAAACATATATAGACATTAGAAATACCTTTCAATAATTTCCAAATTCAATGAAAATCATTCTAAAAGAGTTTTTTGCTAAAAAGTATTTATTTACAACATCAATTTTTGTTTTTCTTTTAAGTGAAGCATGAAAGCGTATTCCCTTATGTATGCTTAATAAGCCTTAGCGGTTTAAGTGCAAAAAACTTACTTTGAAACTGACGGGTAGCTACTAAAGCAACAGCTATAAAAGCTGTTCAAGTTAATTCCTATACTGTGAACATATATCTATCTAATAGGATATCTACTATGTTACAAATCTTTTTCAAACTTCATATATGCAAGAAAAAAAGCAACAGTCTATTTTATATAAAACTAAATTTAAAATAAACAGCTTTGTCCGTTAGCCCGATTTGTATGCGATTTAGCGTAAGAAAAGTTCTTTGTGAGGGCACCTACTAGGGAGCCTGCCTAGGATCCAAAATCCGCGTCGGGCGATTTTTTTTTAACGCAAAAAGGGGTGTCGGGAGGGTTTGGATTGGTTTGAGTCTGTTTACATTAGGCTGAGGTAATTAAGTTAAAAAAAAAAAATAATAATAAAAAAAATGCCGGACGCAGATTCGCGGTCCTTCGGACCCCCCAAATTTTTCTTAAAAACCAAAAATGGCAGAAACCCGTATACTAAAATCTCTTAAGGGTTATTTAAAGCGACTAAATTACTTGTTTGGCTAAAATAAATATTTTTATATGGACCAATCAAGAATATGCACTGACAAAGTCAAAAATCTAATTTGATTGAGTCAAATAATTTTACGTGATATATATCATGTATACAAAAATGTTTTACTATTGAAAATAAAAACCAAGAAAGAAGGAATTTAAAAAAATCGTATTTGTATATTTATTTATAAACAAAACTTAATTTAGTTGTTTCGAATAATTTTATCTAAGAATATTAAAATTATTAATTTATATAATTGAAACAATTATTTAGTCATTCTGAGCATTAAAAAAATAAAAAGCAATTCAGTTGCTTAAAAAAAATCAATTATTTAAGTATACGGTAAACAATATTTTTTTAAATATTATTATTGCCAAAAAAATTAAACATGCAATTTATTTAATTCACATGTACAATGTTTTTTGTCGTAACAAAATGTACTGTTGTCCGAAATAAATATATTTGTTTGATCCAAACTAGATTTATTTAATCCAAATATTTTTTTTTCAAATAAATTGGTTTATTTGATTGAACCAAACACTTTTTTCTGTGCGCCTGCGTTTACAAGCAGTTGATTTTTATTTTGTCATAACCGATTACGGATACATTATAAAAGCCTAAATTTTTATTAATGAATTTTTCTTTACAAAAATAATTGGATAATAGGTATAATTTTTTTTATTTAAGAACTTGCAACGAATTATAATAATATCTTGCTAAACATAAATATGTATATAGTAGAATACTGCGAAAGAGCAACTTCCATCCACTTCGTTGATTCTGCTTTGTCTTTTTTAATAAATAATTAGACAGTTACAAAGTAAGTGAGAAACGTTGAATAGTTAATCAAAAGAAAAGCACATCAAAGAATAACCACTCTCAGAAATGTGGATAAATTATATTTTATAATGATATTCATAAATATTACATCTAGCTTATTTAGTAAATAATTTACGCTTACTTGAACTTTACAGGTCGACCCAGGAAAACTTCGGGAGACCTGTAAAGTTTTAATAGAAATGTCAAACCCATTAAATTATACATAAATTAAAAACAGTCAACAAACGGTTAACACAAGGTCATGACTGACTGAAAAAAGACCGGAAAAATAGGTTTTCCGGTCTGTTCGTTCTTTTTCGGTCCTTGTTGAGAAATACCTGTAAAATAACACTTTCCGTACAAAAGTTGTACAAAGACTGCTTGTTTCCGTTGGTTTAAGAAAAAATAAAAACAGTTGATTAAAATGAAAATGCAGCGGAAAGAAAAATTACTTATGTTTCTAACCTAGTGTTTGATAACACCTCCGCTTACAAAACCATTTTTTTTGTTCTAAAACCGCGAAGACTAGCCAATATACAAGCACATACATAAGGGGTATCACTTTTTAGTTAGTATTCAGGTCTTTGGTGAATTCCTTTAGGGGTTTATTGATACTTTATGATGAAATTATTAATTAAAGAATGACCAAATTTTAATATTTTTTTAAAGTAAGATTCGGGAGTGTTCGTGCACTTGTGCAGTTATGCAGCAACAGTCACTGATAGATAGTTTAAAATATATAAAATAATATAAATTTGGAACACAAATTAAGTTTTGATTTTATACATAAATTAAAAGCAGTCAACAAACGATCAACACGTCATGACTGACTGAAACAAGAACCGGAAAAATAGGTTTTCCGGTCTCTTCGTTCCTTTTCGGTTCTTGTTGAGAAATACCTGTAAAATAACACTTTCGTACAGAAAGTTGTACAAAGAGTGCTTGTTTTCCGTTGGTTTAAGAAAAAATAAAAACAGTTGATTAAAATGAAAATGCAGCGGAAAGAAAAATTACTTATGTTTCTAACCTAGTGTTTGATAACACCTCCGCTTATGAAGCCATAATTTTTGTTCTAAAACCGCGAAGACTAGCCAATAATCAAGGACAAACTATTACAAATGAAAACGGCAAATTCTTTAAATAAGTGAGAAACTAAATTTATTTTAGAACTATATGGCTACTTGTTATACCGAACGCGATAAACAAAAAAAGTACGAAAAGCAAGATCAAAATCAACAGCATTTGGAGTGGAGTGGGGGGAGACTTTTGGGGAGGCCTTAAGATGTCGTATTTTATGCCATTTTACTTTTTTATTCATGAAATAGGTATGTTGAATATGTCTAAAAAAATCTTGGCTTTAGGGGGAGTCGGGCGGGCCTCGTGGCCGGTGATTCATGCTAATCCATGATTGCTTTTGACCGTATCGAGCCCTTCTCAGATAATTGTAAGCAATAGCTTCGTGTATATCATAGGTTGTGACACCAACAGAAAAAACTATTCGGAGGGAAACTACCCCTGCCGGCATTAAATAATACCGATGGTTTAACGTTTTTTTTGGTTACTTAACGAAACTATGTGATTTTAACTCTCTCGAAAGCCGGGTCCTCATTACCGAGCCACGAGCTTTGTGCTTCGAACAACGAACGGATATTCTTTAGTGTGGACGTGAAAAAGGCATGATCGCAAGCATGCAACAAGCCGATCGCAGTAAGCCGAGAGATGGCGGCCTGATGCGATCACAAATATATTCCCTTTAAATCAAAATAAATACAATGAATGATGAACAAGTATTGGTTTTAATTGAAAATCACAAAAATAGTCGTATATGGGATCCAAAGAATAAAGACTATTTTAAGAACATTTAAAAGAAGATGCGTGGGTAGAAATTGGTACTGTAATAGGCGTGTCATGTGATAAACCTAGTGACTAAAGTGCCACTTTTACCGCTGCAACAAAATGTTTGTAACCCGACCGTATGGAGAGCCACAATAAGGACTAGAACAAGACCTCAGTGCCAAGGTTTATATGTTACTAGACTAAAAGAAAACGGCTTTGCCAGTAAGCCCAACTAGCACGAGCAGCAGCGTAAAAAAAAGTTACCTTAACTAGACAGAATAACCCAGCTACCAAGTCAACCAAATACTACACTAAACGGAAATAAATTCTAACTATAAAATTGTATAAAAGATTGTATCGCCGTTTTTTAAAAACAAATATTATTCTTAATTTTTCTTAATAATCATTACCGTTATCAGTTTGTAATTCCTAAATATCTACCACTAGAGGTGCCTTAAGCGAGGGCGCCCGAATGGTTCGTATTCCTTAAACATCTCTCATATCACAAAGCCCGAGTAAAGTCAAATCTGTTACGTGCAGGTTTTAGCGTTAATACGTGTATACAGTGGCGTATATTGAAAAAAGTTTGGGGGGGGGGCCCGAGACAATTTTGGAGGGGCGCGATACCTCATGAGGCCGTATTTTATGCTATTTTATGTTTGTATTCATGAAATATGTGGAAATTATCTAAAAAAAATCTTAGCTTCGGGGGGGGGGGGCCGGACTTCCAAGGCCCCCCCTTATATACGCCACTGCGTGTAAGTTTTTCCGATCATAAGTGGTAATTACCGTTATTCGTATAGTGAGGAAAATTAAATATATTTATTTTCCATTTTATATCTTATGTATTTTATAAAGTTTATTACACAGAAAGAAAAAAAATAAAAACTCTTTTAACAAAACAAGTAGAGTGATAAAACATGCGTGTCATCTTTTCCGTTATCATCTTCATTATCAAGGCCTCTGTATAGATTTTATAAAGAGGTAAAAATTTAATTTAAAGTAATATACAGACTGCCTCACGAAAAACGTATACGGGATGCCATTATGAGTATTTAAAATAAATTTAAGAAAAAATCCTTGGACACGTTATTTTTATTTTTCTAAAATATTTATATCTATCAACCCCTAGTTAGGGTAGCTTTGACCGCTTGACTTAAATAGGGAAAGTGGGCAAGTGATACCTTGTTAAAACGAGTTTTTTTCCATTCCTTCACAGCATTGATATGATTTCAAAAATTAATAGGTTAGTTTTTGAGATATTCGCAATTTAAGAAAAAATTTAGATTGACAGGTTACTATTTTTTTACAAGTAAACTATTTTAAATAGATTTAGCAAATTTTTTTAAATGCTTTTTTTATATACACTACTCTTATTTTAATAGGACATGCTTTTTTTAAATATTGTCTGATCAATGAATTTTGCCGGAATCGTTCCTTCTCTTATAATAAGCAGCTGTTGTTTCAATTATTTTAAGTGTTCTAAACTTCTTACCTATATCTCGGTGATATGTTTACCAACTTGGTAAATTTCATTTTTCTTCTGACAAATATTTAAGGATCCTGCGATCCGGCAAACAACTTCTTTGCTTTGAATTATTTATTTCGCGCTTGTCGCAATTTTATTAAAACCAGCGAAGACGGCTGGCTTGTTTGTTTGCTGAAATTCGACATTCATATAATTAAGTGTACAACACAATTTGTAAGATAACACGATAGTACTAATTTTAAGAATTTTTTTTAGAACCTTTAACGACAAATGTCTTTTTCTATATATTAAAGTTTATAAAGGACCATTCTTAAATTATGCAACGCTCAAGGGGAGTCTGGGACACAAACAAAAATAAGGCATTTAATTTTTGATAACTATTTCTTTGCAGTTGCATCAAGAAATACAAATAGGTCCAGATTTAGACCTATGATTCCAAAAAAACTTATTTTTTACATATGTTTTTTTGGAATTATCGTTAAGAATCAGGACCTACTTAAAATAGGTATCAAAAATTAAATCTTTGTCTCTGTGTGTGTATTTATGTTTACCTGTCGAAAAGCGGCTGCTACAAGGAGAACAACGGGACAGTACCCTCCCAAAACTAGACAACAAACAGTATTTTTAAAAAGTTAAATCTTCCCTTACGACATGATTGTTTAGTTCTTTTTATTACCTGTGGTTAACAACGAGCGATTAATTGGGTGAACTTTTTTAACGTAAATAATTACAAGCCGTGCGGTGCAAGGTTTCGATTTCACCCCTTTCTCAGCGTTGTCTAGATGGCGTGAAGAATGTTTGTTTTTCTTGACGTCGGCCATCATCATCGTGCGGAAATGTACTTTGCCCTTTCTAGTGTCGCCGGTTCTATCCTTAGTGAAGACGTATAAATTTGTTTTGATTTGGGGTTTGTAAGTAGTAAAAAGCCTGCCGGTCGCGTGTCACTGTTTGTTTTTTTATCGTTTGTTTATAAAATGGAAATAAATACTACAGTAATAATTAGCTGTGCAAATTTAAATATGTTGACATATGAGCTTTGGTTACAAATAAACTCTTTAGGGCCACATAGACCGGACCTAAAAATTAACCAAAATTTTAGTGTAATCCCGAGGGGTGTTCCATAAAAACTTATAATAGAAAATTTAATAAAAAATTATACGATGCTGAAAATTGGTTGTGCGGTTGTGAAAAAACAAACGCTTTTTTTTCTTCATTTGTCTTGTTATGAACAATACACGAAATAATCCTGCGTGCAAAGGGAATGTGTGTTTTCAAGCACTTTAATGAAAAGTTAAAAAGACACAAAGTAAGACCACATAGAATTTTCTATGCTAGACAAGACTGATATTAGGTGCCAATTGAATAGTGCCCATAGGCAAAACATTACAGAACATAATGAAAATGTGTCAAAAATTAGACATAGACTTAGTAGGTTAATAGACTGTTTAAAATTCTGTGGGATTTTTAAGGTTGCTCTACGGGGCCATAAAAAAGAAAGGCAAAAGGAATTTATCCATAAACAAATAAACTAAAAACTACACCAAGTAGCTGCTTTTTTGGAAAATACTAAAATAAAATTATAATTTTTTTTCTGCCCCTCGCCCCCAATTTATAACGTCACCAGCCGCCACGGCTGTCCAACCCGGTATAAACGCTCAGTTTTACACAAAACGATACGGTATAGACCGGGACATCTGTAATGACTAATACGTCAACAAATCGGATAAAAAACATTGTTATAAAATTGTTTATGTAAATATTACCGTAATAATAATAATAAATATGTTTATGTAAATATAATCGTTTTTTTATGCGACTGGACCTGAAAAATCTAGGTTGGAGTATGATATGTTGAAAATTGGCTACTAGCACTAGCCCCAAACAAATGTTTTGGCTGTATATAACAGTCATCAGACCAATGATTGCGTATGGCGCAATAGTCTGGTTCGAGAAGGGACATCAAAGAACCTCAAGGGCCAAACTAACCAGCTTACAACGACAAGCCAGTCTTGCCATATGTGGTGCAATGAGCTCTAGCCCATCGACTGCGCTTGAATGCTTACTAAACGTACCTCCGCTTCACATTTTCTTAGAGGCGGAGGCACGAAGAGCAACATACAGAATAAGAGCCAACCACCAGGATGGCAGGGCAAACAAAGTGATATCAACAGCCCTAATAAGGGAACAAGAGTTGGATGCAACTCTAGGAATGATATCCGACGTCATGCCCAACACGGTGTACAGCAGAAAGCTATAAAACATTATCCCCCCGGAGAGGGAGGACTGGTTAAAGAACAGGACCAATTTTTCAAATAACGATAACTTCTGGTATACCGACGGATCCAAAATGCCTTCGGGCGTTGGATCTGCAGTTGTTAGTATTCAAGAAAAAGTCGAGATTAAACATAGTCTCGGCCAATTGGCTACTATATTTCAGGCCGAACTCGTAGCCATTGAACTGTGTGCCCGGTGGATTACTGACCACGAATGGACCATCAGGACAATAAAAATCTTCTCCGACAGTCAAGCAGCCTTAAGAGCGCTGAACGCGCTTGGTAGCGCTAACAATGTATCATTAGTGTGGATACCAGGGCATTCTGGGCACGAGGGAAATGAGGCCGCAGACCTAGCAGCGAGGGAAGCGGCATCTTCCTAGTTTTTCGGCCCCGAGCCAGCCCTGGGGATATCATACAATGCTGCTAAATCAACCATATTAAAATGGATGGAGAATAGCTTCCAACAATACTGGATAAATATACCAGAACGGGCTCACTCTAAAGAGTTCATTAAAGGACCTTGTAGAAACAGAGCCAGGAACATTATTGGACTTACCAGACAGGAGATACGTATAGTGACTGGTCTTTATACGGGTCACTGTCGACTGAGAGTGCCCATGCACAGAATGGGACTAACAGAAGAGACCGAATGTAGACTCTGTATGGAGGATGACGAAACAGTCAGACATGTACTGTGCGAATGTCCGGCTATTGCACGTTTACGTCAGAATACTTTCGGTAAACCTCAGATCGACTCAGAAGATCTGAACAGTGTCTCACCCAAACTGATAGCCGGCCTTTTTGGAGGATTAGGCATACAGTGGTGAGAAACCACTCAAAAGTGAGCCACAATAGACCCACTGGTGGTCGCAGTGGAAGGGCTGCAAGGCCCATTCACATATGAATCATCATCATCATGATATGTTGAACGTACATAGGATTAAGACAGTTATTTTTTATTCAATATAATATATATTTTTTTTCGTAACTTATTTTTCTCGTGAATGCAATAGTTTATAATATTTACATAAATTGTTCGCAAATACCTTGCGATATGGGTCATCTGTTTTCGCTGTAACAAAGACAATATTTCTATACAAAGGTTAGAAATAAATAAAAATAATATAATATTTTGGTTTAAACGTCACTGTGTGTGTGTCACCTGTCCGCTATGATTAGCAATGATTATACCGATCTTTAATTGTTTTGGTAGATTGAAAACCGATTCTATTATATCTTTTGCTTTTCACAATATATAAATATTGATACGTATTTAATACGGTAATGCATCTACAGACATAGTTTTAAGTTATTTATGTATTATTAAGCTTTCAATATTATTGTATATAAGTTTTTCTATTAACCATGGATTATCTGTATTGTTTTTTAAACTTTAAACCACCTCTCAGGGATGGTACTACAATTTGAGACTATTTTTGACGGAAATCCTACGACTGCACGGACTAAATTTTCAAAAAATGACAATTTGTTAAAAATGTGCTTTTTCTTGATTTCTAAAGTTAATTCGAATTTATATGATTTGAAACTTACTGAGAAATGATTACTATCATATTGCACATTAGGGTGAACCAAATCGTTGTGGTTATTTGACTTGAGTATTAAAAAAATACAATTAAATTGGTCGGTATCAAGTCTATAGGCTTGATACTTAAACCGGATCTAAAATACTAAGTTTAAAGGTCTTAAGTAAATACTAATACATACATGATTTAGTTCCAACTTGCACTATCTTACTTTATAAATGTTACTTAAACTACTCTCATGTTGATACAAGGGGACACTCTTTTTATGACCCACAATAAAACCATTTTAATAAATAAAAGGAGTTAAATTAAGCACTGTCTCCCAATTATTGAGCTCAAGAGACTTTTTTGTCATGTCAGGGGTTGAAACCTTAAATTATCCTCGCTGTGACAATAATGCGTTCGCAGTTAATTGCAAGAGGGGGAAAGTCGAATTTAGGAAGACAGCTAGGAACATCCTTTCTTGTAAGCGATGACTTTATTATGTGGCAACAATCAAATTTATTGCGTTTTCGCAACGGATAGGTATAACTAAGGCTACTGAAACGAACGGGCGACGATTCTTCCCTATCCAAGGCCAACACAAAAATAGAGGCCACGACCACGGATCACCTAACAAACAGATAAATAAGCCGGCTGGCCGTCTTTGATCTCGGAGAATTCAACGATGGCTGAGCATTGGGAATCAAACTCAGAGCCGGACTAAAATAAATTTATCATAAAATATAATTGTTTCAGATTGTTGATGCGAAAAAATATTTTTACTGCCAGAAACAATAAAAACATTAAAATAGTTTTGTTCTGCTAAAAATGGGAGCTAAAATGAATTTTAGATTCTCGGCCGCGTAAAAATATTATATCTTGTCCTCTGTAGGGGACTATGGAAATAATGTGTTCTATTGGATAAGAGATATGGGAAGTACAAAAAGAGGTCTTCTTCTTCGTTCAGAATACGTGAGCATGTTGTCGTTTCCAGCATACAGCCAAACACAAAAAGAAAAAAATTGATTGCTTTTTTTGTTGTATTGGGATAACATTTATTAAGTTTCAAGAGAAGTAAAATTGTGAATTTTAAATATAAGAAGTTTGACATTGTAGAGTGATTTCTTAATTTACTGGAATCAGATATTATTTATTAGTTTTTTTGAAAAATTGAAAGTTTAAGGAGATACAGGGTGACCAAATAATCTTTACAATTAGCACAAAATTGCTTCACGGTAAATAAATATTTTAAAATTTAGTAAAACCCAATATTAAAAAAAAAAATTGTTGTTTTATATGTATTCTTAAAAGTGTAAATAGTAGCATAATAAAAAATTATAACAAATTTGTGTCAAAAACTCTTGACCAAATGTTATATTATAGTGTATTATACAGGGTTTTATTTAAATGATGCATGAAACTTTAAGGGGTTGTGGAAATGGTAAAAACAAAGATTTTTTTCGCATTACATTTAGACCTCTTTGTTTTTACAGGGTGTTAAACTTAGCATTTTTTTTTTCGATTTTTTGATTGTTTCTTAAAACCATTAAAATTTTGTGGAATTATGCATTACCAAAACGGTAATATTTAAGTTTCAAAATTATTCAAAACTATCTAAAAATTTTGAAACCTATTACACTAAAATCTGTTGTAAAAATGTTAATAAATTTAGTGCTAAAATGACTATTTCCTCTTTTTATTAAGGGCCATTTAGATGGGTAGGGGACGCCACGGCCAATTCGCTGTTGTCCAATTTATCGCGGGGACAATTCACCGTGAGATTTTTTTGTTTTATGATGTTACCATTGGGAATTGTTTAAACAGTTGTATTTAGCTTGACTTCATATATATTTGTTTGATTATAACTTTTTCCCAACATTTTTTTTATTATGAAAATAAATAAAATGGCGGATCCAAAATGGCGGATCCAGAATGGCGGATTTTTCCGTTTATGGACGGACTTGTATCTAACTCGGACTGATGAGATTTTTAAGGTCGCTGATAATTATTTTTAACTTAAATTTAAAAAAATCAAAATGGCGATACAACATGGCGGATTTTTTCATTTTTAAACCGATATGCATCAAATTCAGAAGTTTGGGTGTTTCAGGTCGGTTCCCATTTTGATTTTTTTTAGTTTAAGTTAAAAATAATAATCGATGCATATCGGTTCATAAATGGCAAAAACCGCCATTCTACATTCGTCATTTTGTTTATTTTTTAAAATTAAAAAATGCTGGATTGTATAGTTACCACCAAATAAATAGTTGGAAAGTTTGAAAACATTATTTTTATAAACAAATATTATATGAAGTCAAGGTAAATAAAACAATGGTAATATCATGAAACAAAAATCTCGCGGCGAATTGTTCCTGCGGCAAATTGTCCCCGCGGCAATTTGATTGGCGGCGAAATGTCCCCGCGGCAAAAAGAGCCGCGGCCAATCAGCCAGCCGCGGCGATTCGGCCGCGGTTAATCGGCTGCGGCGAATTGTCCCCTACCCTTTTAATTTGTGAACCTCTGCTTAATTTAAGGATCAAAATACCAATCTACATATTTCCCTTTTCTACAAACTGAACTTATGCCGCTGTTTCATACAAAACACCAAAAACTTTCTAAACAAAGCATAGTTTAAATCTTGTTTTTTAGGATCTAATGGCGGCGCATTTTTAAATTTGAGATAAATATAACAAATCCTGCAAAAGTATAAAAAAAATTAAAAAAACAAAATCAAAGGGGTTGCAGATCTATATGTCCTTAAGAACTCTTTGTACTTAAATCATTTACAGATTCATCTCATAGGACATTTAATTATTGAACACCTTGTATAGGATATGGCAAAAGTTTTTAAAAAATCGAAAGAAAAAATAATGTATAAGTTTGCCTTATAGGATCCTGCGGAAATCAAAAATTACTTCGATTAAGAGTAAACCGTCGCGTGGATTTACAGTCTCTTACGGCACAAACCGTTCCCATTGTTTAAAATCAAAAATAACATATATCAAATACAAAAACCACATCTACACACCACTAATGCTCAACACGTACTAGAACTTTAAAAAATATTGAAATACAGAATGCGCCTCTGGAGTGGTTGACCCCAACATGGCAGGCTGCGTGAAAGATGCGCGTAGCACCCCCCACCACCTGAGTTCCCTATCTGTTTGTTAGGTGATCCGTGCCACGACCCTGAAAAAATCAGCTGTTCAACCGGGGCTGAATTTTACATTGGGTCTTATGGGAGTTCAGACGTTTTTTTATAATATTTTCAAAATGGCACTACAGATTTCCGCAAAATTTCAGTGAAATATTCTCAGACACCATCCCGATATTCCACCAAAGGTTTGTAAGGAAGCAACATGATTAAAAGGTTTAAATCTTCAAGATTTAGCATTCCTTATTTTGAATTCAAATTACCCGCCATGTACCACATGCCAACTGTTATATTTGACATGTATTTGACTTTGTCATATGTGATTGTCACATTCGCTTCTGCATTAAACTTAATTTTTGTGTGAGCTAATGAAGCGGCTATGAACAATTAGGGCTTACTATACATTTAAAAAAAATTGTTCTGCCAGAATAAAGTAAAAACAATCTCAAAAACGGCTTTATTTAAAAAAAAATCAAATATCCATGAACCGTCATTCCAACTTCAATATGTTAAAGACAATCAGCTGTGTCGTAACGTGACCATCAAAAAAAAATCAGCCCCGGATGTGACGTCAACAAAGTGGAGGATCGTGGCCCGTCCATTTTGATAGCCCTGCCCTATCATGACGTCTTAGATGTCAAGAAGTAAAGAAACTGATTTTATATTGATTCACCCTTAAGTGATCTGACCTGTCAACACCAATTTTGGCGCGACATAAAAGTTTCAAAATCATCTGAAACGCAAAGATATATAGACATTTTTGAAACTCTTTTTTCTTATTTTTGACACGATCACCATAGCTCACATGATTATTACTATGGTTTACGTGTGAGTTAACACCACTATAATTATAGTATACGTGTAAGCTAAAAATATTTATAAATGTCCCTAATAATAACCCTGTTTCCCATTTAATCCCATCAAACATGGCACATGCTCTAGTTATCAATAGTTTAAGGCTTTCAAAATTTACCGAAGCCTGCTAGATTCGATGTTTGTGATGAAAATTTAAATTTTATTTTGTAAACGGTTAAATTAATCAAAAATTAATTAAACGTGTGCAAATAGTATATGGATATTTCAAGTTAATAAAACAAACAGTATGTACGTGCTGATGCGGAACAATGATAATAATGCGGTTTCAACCATCACATATATAATATTGTTTGAGCGACAATATAAATAGATAGGATGAAACAATACAATGAGCATTGTTATTCCCTTGACTCCCATTGAAGTTTATGGCCTATAAACTGCTGTGATTTTGTATGTACGTAGACATTTTAGTTCATTATAAAATCTTTTTTTATGTAATTTAAAAAAAAATTATATAGTAGTTTTGTATAGATTATTTTTTAATATAGATCAATATGGTTGATTCACTTAATTTTTAGTTTAGGCTTGATATCTTCTTGTATTCTAAACTCGCACTTAAAAGGGCAAACTGCATTTAAAAGTTATGTGAATAGTTCAAATCAGGGCTATTTATTTTTCTGTATCCATGGTGTTTGATCCTTAAACCATTTAAAAAACATGTGTGTGGCGGTCAGCAGCAGTCCAGATTCCAGATAGGGAGCATGACAAAGCAAGAAACAATGTTGAAGGAATGCGCTTGAGCTTGCGGATGGATCTTAACTATCAGCTAGGGAAACCACAGGTCCTATCAATCGGTAGTTTCAGGCGGAAAGTTATAGTGAAGATGTTTTCAGGGTTGCAGAATTTCAGAGACGTTTCTCTTATGACTTTTCAAGACAGTAGCCCGTCCAGGCCTAACAAACCTTGCCTACCAGTTAGGTCTTCCACGCACGAACGGTTTTTCAACCGGGCGGAAAAATAATTAAAACCGTTGCGGAAAAATAATCGCTGGTGCGGCGTTTAGGGACATTTAAAATAGCGCGTTCTATCAAAGCGGTGAAAAAAACGCAGCAACAGGACGGCAAAAAAACCGTTCGTGCGTACAAGCCCTTAGGGGCGTTCACACAGATAACAGGAAACCAACCAAAATCACCTCACAAAAAAGTCAGAAGGGAAAAAGGGGCAAGGCCCTACATACCAAAATGAAGGGTGTGAAACAATGAAACTAAGGCCCGAGATGACCCACACTGTCTCACAAAAATATGAGTCAAGACAGAACACACCACTCTAAAGGTAGGGATGTACCATAAACTGGTCTTAAATTCAGCAGATATTTATTTCCAAAAGGCTTTATGATATTTCGAGTATTATGACCCACTAATCTGCAACCAAGTACGACAGTTTTGTGACACTGTGCACATCCTGTCTCAGGATAATTACAGTGTGTCACATAATACCTGTGAAGCCGGAAAGCAGAAGGTAATATATTCTCTTTTGTCTTTAAGTTTTAAAGAAGGGGTACCAGCGCACGCGTTTATTAAATCAGGCCTCGCAGTTTTTTCTTCAGCATATATCAAGGTACAATCTTAGTTAAAGATATCTATAATATGATTTTTATTCAAATATGTCTTATTATACGCTCTTAGTTTTAAGATATAACAGTTAGTTCTTTACCTAGCAGATATTATTTACCAGTAGTAGAGATAAAGCAGGAAGAAAAAAATAAATTTTACATATTCATTTACACACCTGGTTATCTCTCTCCTAGATATATAAAGGTGAAAGTAGTAGAACAGGGGTGACTTGAGTAAAACAATCTGTTACTATTCTGGACCGTTACAGTATACTTGAAAAAACTAGAAGTTTAAATGGGCTTCACCCCCGAAGGGAACGCTTACAGTAGCTTCAAGCAGAAGTACAAGGCATAAGAATTGCATAAAGCCACAAGAGGTTAGAAACAGCAAGGAAGAACAGATAATAAAAATGCTCTAAAAGCTGAAGCGACGGCAAACGGGTGACGCTGGATTGGGTTTCGAAGCATACCGGCAACGAAAAGATGGATAAATTGATGCAGATCGAAGCATGAACCAACTATGTAAACCTATGGACATCACCTAGAAAGTCCAGAACGACCTTAATAACTGGGTTCAGGATGCAGTAACAAACTCTTGGGAAACAGGAACTGGTTGCAGACAGATCAGAGAATATGTAGAATGACCACAGTCAACCAGATTCTTCTTCCGACGTGTCCAAGCTGTGCACAGAAGGAAGAAACATCAAGGCATCTCATGGCAGATTATGACGATAAGAGGCCTATCCTCTTATCTATCTCGGGGCAGCAATTCTGACTGAGGTAGAGCTGCACTTGCTCAAATGGGCTGATATACTGGACTTTGTAAAGAAAAGAGGACGGCTGAATGAGCTACCTGGATATAGAGTGAACATGCAGATAGTATGTTAGAGAATGATCTGGGAGAAGGCAAAAAAGGCCGATTTGGGCCTACTCAGGGCTACCAGCAAGACCTACGGGTCATCCCCACACTACGATCGTGTACGAGATAAAAATATATTTTATAGTATTAGGAATACTAAATGGATTATTAATGTTTTTAAAAATGCTTTCTAGGCAGTTGCCCGTAAGTACACAAGTGCACTACACTCCCAAATTTTATCTAAATAATAAAATTTGATCATTCTTTAATTAATAAATTATTAAAACCAAAAAAATATTCACCAAAGATTTAGATGCTAACTAGAAATTAATACCCGGTTTGTACGTGTTTGCATTTATATTTAAACGAGGATGCGGTGGATGCGTAAGCCAGCTGCCGCCGCACTTAACTGGACCCAAATTCTGTGCACCGTAAATATGTCGCTTTCTAATTATGAAATAAAAAAGAGAGAACGACATCTTCGTATAGAATTTTACAGTATACAGAGCCTGGGTCTTACTTCGGTTAGTGCTCTTGTTAATTAATTAAGGCGATCGATGCCGCCCCCACATCTACGTCTAGTGTTACGTTTTGGCTGTTAAAGCTCATGTGCACCTTTAATTAGTGCCGCCAGACAACTTGGCGTTATCGGTCGGGCCGTATTTTTTTGATTTCGACGATTTCGTAGCCACAAGAATTGCGGTTTCTACTTCTGATAGCAGCAGCGTGATAGAAGCAAGGTTAAGATGCCTCTGACAACTGCAGAAGCAGAACGTTGTTTTTCTACCATACAAATAATTAAAACTTTCCTTAAAAAGTACATGCTTTTGTGAACAAAAATATCTCATTTCACTCCATGACACAAAATATTGGACGTGGTTCTCAAAAAAAATTTAGCCTTCGCCTAAATTTTCTTTTGGGTGTGTACCTATCCCAAAGCATTCTTTTATGCACACCACGCCACTCCTGTTCCTATATTAATAAGAAAATATAAGTTAATCCGGTGTTTTAAAAAAATACTTTTTCTATTAATTAAGACATCATTGAATTGAATTGAATTGAATCAGTAAAATGTCTCCTAAAAACGTTTTTCTGCATATTTGGCGTCTGATTATATGCACACTATAGTTCATTCCATAATTTTTGAGATAACTTTTTGATAGTAATCAGCTGTTACCATAACAAATAGCATAGGCCAGCGAAAAAAATCTTAAAAAGTTATCCCAAAAATAATGGTATAGACTTTACTTCTTCGCATTGGTTAAAAGGCGGTAATAATATTAGGCAGATTAGTCCTGATTTTCTCACTGAGACGCATAAACAAAATCTGAATAACCACAAAAATCGATACTTAGAACGATTGTACTAGTCCAAAATGTCTTTAACTTTATTGGAGTTGTAAATAGCTCGTTATCGCATGGCTATAATCCGCTCTCCAAATGTCCCGCAAAGTTTGCTTACGTTTACGTTTATTTTAACCACTCGGTCCTCTCTCTTTGATCCCAAATACCACAAAAGGACTAGATTAGTGTTTAAGTCGGCAGTGCAGTGGGATTTTGATTCACTGTTGAATCTCTAATTTTGCTGACCTGGCCAAGCAAGCAAACGGGTTAAAATAGAACATGGATGTCTAGACTAAATAGCCGTAATATCATGACGAAAGAACTAAGTGCGAGCGGGCTAAAAAAAATCAGACAAAATGTTTTTCATATTAACTTTCTATAGTCTAGCCGCTGGCTGATGTCTAATTCTATTAAGCACCCATAAGAGTATAAAAAAAATTTGGTCACGTGGTCCAAATCATGATCGCTTTGCCGCCATCTTTAAAATTGCTAAATTTTCAGATTTTTGATTTAAACTTATCTCCGTTGTCAGTGGTCCGATTTAAATTTTTTAAATCTGGTTTTATGTTTTTTTAAGGCAAACAAATTTTTTGGTAATTATAGATTTTTTGCTAAATTAAATGTTTTACTCATATTATCGATTTCAATTTTTATTTAGTTATTTTAAATTTCCATTTTTCCTAAAAGTGCACTTAATCATATTTTGCCGAAGACGTTGCATTCTTACACATTGTTTTTCTCGAAAACAGTTGGGTGTTGAGAGTTTAAACAGATGTACCTTTTTTTTATAAAAGACATTATGGATTTCAAATCTGGTATCAAATTTGTAATAGATTAGCGCACAAAAAGAATATGCCAAATTAAAGGCACTAAAGATAGGGGAAAACCGCTATGAAATGGACTTGTTTTGAAACGTTGTCGTAGTTCCAGTATGATTGTATGACCGAGAATTTCACATTTACATATGGCAACCCTGTGCCCAGATCACACTTCGACCAAAGTTGTTCAGTAAACAACTTTACCGCGTGTCGACGGCAAGCATTTTATTATTATTCGTTGAAAAAGTTAATTATTTACGAAAATATCGAAATATGTCACAGACAAGTTAATGAAATTTAGTTAATTTCATATTAGTAATGTTATAACTAAGTTACTATAGTACGTAAATATAGCTGTAGATCTTGGAAAATATTTCTCTGTTTATATCTTGCAGTCTAACTTTGAGGTTAAGTAGGTGTCGCTTTGAAGTGGACATGATACGCTGTATTGTCCGTTTCAACACGATGTGCACTTGAAACTTGTGATCTTCAGTGTATTCGACATTTTTATTGCAACAACTGTTCTTAAGATAGTTTCTGTTTGAATAAAATTAATTTTTGAAGCAAGCAAGCAACAATGTCTTTTAATGCGAAATAAATTTTCAAAACCGCTACTGTCCATTTCAAAACCATCACTGTCCGTTTCAATACATCGATGTTTTGAAATGGACAAATACTACTTTTTCCAATTTTGAATATTACTCAGACCATAAAGCCTATTTTCTTTTAATAGTTTATTTTACAAGTCTATTAATTAGGCTTTCCCCTTACATACTCTTGAATAATTACATTGTCTATAAAATGTCAATTTAACAATTTTTGATAGTGTCCACTTCATAGCGGTTCTCCGCTACTGCAAGTGGCGCCTTCTACAAAATCTATAAAAAATAACACCACGTTCGCATTTCTCGATAATAAGAACAAAATTTGAAAACTAAATAATAACTTTACCACTCTGTATCTTCTAAACTATCAACTTTTAGAGTAAGGCAAATATGAACAAATAGTAATATGTTAAGCTCCTGAATTGGTCCTGCAATTTTGGACTATTACCTAGAACTCAACCTGTATATTAATTATTACTGTAATGAAATTTCTGTCTAAATTTTCATTAATATAGCAAACTATGTGAAATTTAGGTAGGTACATAATAATTATGAAACTCCAGCCAGCATTACTTTTTAATTTACTAATTAAAGGAAAAACCAAATTGTTGTCTTCCTCAACTAATTATTTAGTTTTACCAAATCCCAAAAACCACCGTCGCAGATTTTGTCTGTTTTTTTAAAATTTTTATAACACCGCCCAATTTAGCACATTTTTAGTTATTGATATTATTTTTACCTAAATTTTAAAGCCTCAAATTTTTACCTTAATGTATGCAAACTTTACAAAATTATCTACTTGTTATTTCTGGCCCTCCGACCTAAAAGGTATTTAACTTTAAAAAAATTGTTCAGATACAAAAATTACCGTGATAACATAATATATAACCCAAAAATACCCTTGGAGGCCTCCTTAAGGTAAGTCCAGAGCTATCGTAGCAATGACTTAACCTTAAGGCTTCCTCAAAATTACTATAAAATGCATTCAGCTCTTTAAGGAGGCACCGAGTCTGTGAACGTCTCAAGCATATTATAAAGTGCATTCGGCTTCTTAAGGAGGCCTTAAGTGCCGAGGACTCCTTAAGGAGCGACTATAAATTATTGGATTCCTTCATACAAAATTATGTAACAGTACCCGGCACCTCCATCAACATGTCGGGTACGATTTTGTTTTAAATCGAACCCTTAAACGAGAGTACCGTAGTAGATCTCTTGTGTGTAGAAAATAAATATAAAGCAGTTTTAAAAACGTTACAAACTTTAATGAATACCAAATAAGACTGTTGCAATTTACAAATTGTTACAAGACTTTTTATGCAAATGACAAACTGCAAAATACTCTTCAAACAGAAGAATCCTATGTTTTTACTGACAATTAATTTAGAGGTTTTGGTTTTAGTTCAACAAAACTTAGAATGCGACTACCGACTTGTCTCTTCAAAGTTTGGTTTTTTATTTAAGGTAGGTTGGACCTATTTTATAATATATTAGCCAATCACGTTGAAGGGAAAACCCACTATTTACTTAAGGTTTCCTCTCGCTTAACCATAACAAATCTCACTCTTAACTTTTCAGTAGTTTTTCTCGCATCAACCAACTGCTATGTGGTAGGCGGCACCTAGACGTTTACCATTGTGGAGGGAGGCATCCCCAATTTCTTATCTCTGCAAAACCATATTTTGCGCTTTTTGGTTTTTTAAGCTGGTTTCGTACTGTGGCACAGTCAAGGATAATTTGCATTCCTGACATAATTTGGCTAAAATGCGTGTATGATCAGATGAAGTGTCTTAATTTGTAGCACAGCAGAATGAAGCGTTTATGTAATGGAGATAACTATTTCTATAAACACAATATTTTAACTATAACGCTTAAAAAAATCCATCATAAACTAGTATACCAGTTCGAAAAATGTAGTATTAGAGCAGTTAATCAGGACGTTTGAAAAAACTTAGATATCACTTTTACACACATTTTACGTGAAAGTTTAATGGTTTATCTAAGTGACTTAAAAAAAGATGCTGGGTTGAAACAAAAATAGAAGAAAAAAGGCTTTAAAATATAGACGTCTATAGCAGGAATATTTGGCCGTCGACTCGTTGCCAGATCTGACCGCATTTCCGATTCAAATATGTAGGCTATTGACCACTCCAGTTTAAGTAATTTACAATAATTTGTATAAATCGAACTCAGTAGTCTGGCAACCCTATTTCTATTACTTAAAGTAATTCAACAGAATAGCTTTATAAGTTATCATTTAAGGTGAATGCAAAATCAAAAATACAAGTGAACAAGTTTCCCAACTTGTTTTTATTTTTGTAAATAATTATATTCTCTAATTTTCACTTAAAATTAGAGAAGCTATCTCTCTTAGTTTTTAAATATTTTTGGGTTACATTTTCTACGCTTACAAGCGTTTTAGAATATTATTTTGATTTACTTTACGCTATATCTTTCCATATTTTAAATTTAAACTTCGCGCGCTTCTTCCAGCAATGAAGGATTTGAGATAAGCGGCTAAATTCGGCCTAGCAGACGAAAACGCCGATTGTCTGAGAGAACAACTCAACCACGCGCCACGTGCAACTAAAGTCACCGCACCGCTATTATTTTATATTAAAATTGTGGAAACTATTAATTTTACGCTTTAGTTATTAGATATTAGTGTTTGGAACATTTTGAACTATAGAACAATGGAGAGTCTGGTACTTCGCGTCTAATCGGGCTGGCCAGCCAAGTAGCTACAAAAGACATCTAAGGGTAAGTCGTTTCTTGATAATTTTTCATTGCTACGCTATTTTTAGTAAATAAGTTTTTAGGCTCTTTTTTCCCTGTCGGAGCCCTGTGGAAAGATACAGTCCCTCTTAACTCCCACACGTTTTTCTCGAGCTATCTCGAGTGGTCCTTCGGTATATTTTATTTTCTACAGAAGGCCTGACCTCACCATTTGGTCCAGGTTCGAGCCCGATAACAGGACCCCGGGAAAAATTAAAGTCTAAATCGCATTTTGTTAAATATAAAATTTTTAATAAATACGCATGACCTTGCTCTTTTTGCTGTGCTCGCCGTAAAAATAACAAGTAAAAAAGTACCGAACGCGCATTGTTTTCGCGCATTTCCTACCTCTTTTTGGCTTGGCGTCGACTGCACGTAGGAAAAGTTTCCAACCCAAAGATATTAAGAGGTAAATGAGACTTGTTTTCATTTTTTTCGCCTATTCTCTTTTCTTTTTAAACGCTTTTAATTTTTAAATATTAAAAATTTCGGAAACTAATCGTTCACCTGTTTTAACGGAGTTTTTTAAAAACATTACAATGAGTACGCAACTTAAGAAGTTAGAAGCACTCCGTAATGTGCAACATAATCGCATTAATACTCTTCATAACTTAGCTAATGCTTGCCTAACGGATGATACAAAAAAACCGTGTTTACAGGTTCGACTTATCGACCTTGATGAAATGAAAGAAACATTTTTTATTTATCAAAATCAAATAATAGAGGCTTATTCGGCAAGTCCGGAGAGACTGGAAGAAGAAAATGAACGCCTTACTGAGTTTGACGACAGCTTCTATGATATTAAACGAATTCAAAAACAACTATTTGAGGTGAAAATTGAAGCTCCTCCACCTCAAAACTTAACGCAAATTTCAAATTCTTCTGATCCAGACCGCTTTATGGCGTCTTTAATGCCAAGACTGCGCATTGTCGAATTTCATGGCGACATCACTAAGTTTCCAACCTTTCTAGATATGTACAATAGTTCTGTACACAATAATCCTAGTATTCCTACGAACGCTAAATTTAATTTGTTACTGTCCTACCTAAAAGGACCGCCTTTAAACGTAGTTAAACACTTACAAATAACCGACGCTAATTATATAATCGCTTACAATACGCTTCTAAAACGCTATCATAACCCCCGCTTATCGGCTCAAACTTATTGGCGCTCCGTGTATAATTTTCCCGCTCTCAAAGACGACAATCCAGAAACGCTGCGCACGCTGCTTGATGTTTTTTCAGAAAACATTGAGGCTTTAAAAACTCTAAATTATGACACTGATCAATGGTGTTTTCCGCTCGCCAACATTTTACTAGATAAATTGCCTGAGGTACTACTTTCGAGCTTTGAACTAGCTAATTCTAGGTCTAATGAAATGCCCAAATATCAAGAAATTTATAATTTTCTTGAAAGTCAATGTAATTCGCTTTATTCGCTACAATCTAAAAATAGATTTAAAAATAATAAACAGTTTTATAAAAATAACGCCTCGCCTTATTATACAAAAACGCTACTTGGTACGGAAAATACTCATTCTAAAGATAGATGCGCTTTTTGTGATTCTAACACACATTCAATATATTTATGTAACGCATTTAAAGGTAAATCTCCCTACGAACGCTATTCTTACGCTAAAAATAAAAAACTATGTTTAAATTGTTTAAGCTCAATACATTTAACAAATTCTTGTCAAAGTCTACGCTCATGTCGCTATTGCCCTGGTAATCAAAGACACCACTCATTAATTCATTTTGAGCGAAATTATAATTACGCTAATTCTCAAAATCAAAATAGATCCCATTTTGATGCTAACGTGAATTTCTCACAAAATCTCTCTAATATGTCTCCCAACGCATCTCCAAATAGTTCACCACGTGGTTACTTGGCCAGTCAGCAAAGTTTTAGATCCCCGGCTACTGGGTGTCCGCTTCAAAATTACTCTACTCAAAATAATAACAATTTTACTTCGACGTCTTCTAATTCACAAGTACCAATCGCAACTCCTTCGGGTTCTAACCCCACGCATTGTGGTTTTATTTCTGCGCAATCGCAAGTTTTATTGTCAACTATCCTAGTAAAAATTCAAGATGTCCGCGGTCACTTTCAAACAGTTAGAGCCGTTTTAGACAGCGGTTCGCAAAACACTTTCTGTTCTCAAAAATTAGCGCAACAATTGGGCCTTCCAAGACAACCCTTATGTTCAAATATACAGGGGGTTGGAGGCAACTCTCTTACTTCTGATCTAGGATCGATTTTTATTAAAATTTGTAATTTTCAAAAACCAGATATTTTTGTGTCTACGCAAGCGATTATTTTGCAAAAAGTTTGTACTGATTTACCGTCAGTAAAAATAAATACAGAAAATTGGCATTTTATAAAAAATTTACCCTTAGCAGATCCCACTTTTTACAACCCTTCGCCTATAAATTTACTAATTGGTATGGATCTATTTCCACTAATTATACAGGGTGAAAAAATCGCTAGCGATGATCCAAATCATCCCTTTGCTATGGGAACTATTTTCGGCTATATTTTGATGGGACAAATAAATCAACCCTTAATTTCTACCCCGCCAATTAATGCTCTTTTTTGTCAAAATGAAAATGACTCGCTTTCGCAATTAATTTCAAAATTTTGGGAAACCGACTGCGTCCCCCAAAAAACTCATTTGAAACCAGAGGATGAAATTTGTGAAAATTATTTTAAACAGAGCGTGTCGCGTAATCAAGACGGCCGGTACACAGTATCCCTTCCCTTTCGCACATTTGACAATCCACCACAGTTTCCCGGAATAAAACAAGTCGCGCTAAATCGTTTCTTATCTTTAGAAAAAAAACTACTTCGCGATAAAAACTTGTATTGTGAATATTCTAAATTTATGAATGAATATTTGGAATTGGGTCATATGGACTATGACTCAGAAAAAGAAGACGATTCAGACAGCTATTTTATTCCACATTTCGCTGTTGTTAAAAATGAAGCTATCACTACTAAGACAAGGGTAGTTTTTAATGCGAGTATTACTGACCCTTTTACGCATATTTCGCTTAATCAAGTATTATTATCGGGTCCAAAACTACAAAAAGATATTATTCAAATATTATTACATTTTCGCCTTAACCCTGTGACGCTCACCTGCGATATTCAAAAAATGTATCGTGGTATAAATATCAACCCTGATCATCAAAAATACCAAAAAATATTTTGGCGGTTTAACCCTAATGAAAAAGTTTCCGTTTTTAAACTACGAACTGTCACTTACGGAGTGAACTGTTCACCATATCTCGCTTTACGCACCCTTCAGCACTTAGCTGAGTCCGAATATGATAACTACCCTCACGCTGCTAAAGTTATACTTAACGATACCTATATTGATGACGTCACTACTTCATGTAAAACGGTTCAAGAGGCGTTAAATTTGCAGCATGAGCTTACGGAATTGTTAGGAAACGCTGGCTTGAAATTACACAAATGGTCTAGCAATCGCTCAGAAGTGATCTCTCATTTAGATCCCTCCTTAGTCAACCCCGCAGTTTTATCTCTCGATTCGGATGACGTCACTAAGGTCTTAGGCCTGTGCTGGCATCCTTCATACGACGAGTTTCGATTTAACATATTACCTAATCAGCAAAGCTGTACAAAAAGGACGCTTCTCTCTTTTTTAGCACGCTGCTATGACTCCCATGGTTATCTTACCCCAGTAACATTCACTTTAAAATATTTGATTCAACAAATTTGGTTACTTGGTATTTCCTGGGACGCCACGCCTACTTTAGAAATAGTTCGTCAGTGGACACTCTATCAATCTGAATTTCAAGTTTTAGAAAAATTTACTTTACCCCGCCACATTGACATCACCAACGCCGAATCCATCGATCTCTGTGGTTTTTGTGATGCGAGTGAACGAGGGTACGCATGCGTAATATACTTACGTGTCTTACGAAACGCTAAATATCACATATATTTTGTTCTTGCGAAAAGTCGCATCGCTCCACTTAAAAAATTTGTTAGTATTCCGAGAATAGAACTTCTAGCCGCTACTCTTTTATCTGAGGTCTTAAAATACACATATGATATATTCATAAAAAGGTTCACAATAAATAATATTTACGCTTTTTCGGACGCAATGGTTGTTTTACACTGGATAAAATCCCATCCAAGTAAATGGAAAACTTTTGTCGCAAATCGTGTTAGTCTTATCCAAGATAATATTAATCCAGAATGTTGGTTATATACCCCCACATTTCTCAATAGTGCCGATGTAGCCAGCCGCGGCTGCTCGCCGAGTGAGCTTTTAAATCATCCCCTATGGTGGGCCGCCCCTAGTTTTTTACAAGAATCTTTCGATAAATGGCCAATAAAAACTCCGCAAGTCAAAATAAATGACAGTTTAGAGACTGAGGAACGAAAAAATGTTGCTCTGATTTCTTGTGATCGAATAACGGAAAATTTTTTAGATTCGCTTTTAAATAATAAATCCGATTTTTACGCTATTCAACTACTTTTAGCCCGCAGTTTACGATTCATAAATAATTGTAGACTATCCGCAGACGTCAGAAAAAAGACAAATATAGATTCTATCGATCTCTTTAACGCTTTAAAATGTTTGGCTAAGCACGAACAACAAAAATACTTTTCTGAAGTAATTCTTAACCTTCAAAACCAGAAAAAATGCATAAAACCCATACAAAAATTGAATCCCTTTTTAGACCAGGATGGTCTTATAAGAGTTGGAGGACGCATTCAACAAGCCATGACTATTTCTTACGGACAAAAACATCCTCTTCTTTTACCCAAGGAAAGTAGACTTTCTTATATTTTTATTGAATATATGCACAAAAAATATTTGCATGTCGGAGTGCAAACAGTCCAATATCTCATTAGTCAAATTTTTTGGATTTTATCTGCCAAACGCTTAATTAAAACGGTTTTATCCAAATGTGTTCGTTGCTTTCGCGTCAAACCGCATTCTTATGAGCAAATCATGGGACAAATTCCGTCCTACCGCTTGATTCCACAAAAGCCTTTTACTTTTAGTGGAGTAGATTTTAGTGGTGCTATACCTATCACTCTCAGTAAACACAGAGGTGTAAAAACACAAAAAGCATATATCTGCCTTTTTATTTGTCTAAATACTAAAGCTTTACATCTCGAGTTAGTGTCAGATCTAACTTCGGACGCTTTTTTAGCTGCGCTACGTCGCTTTGTTGCCCGAAGAGGTTACATAAAAACTCTTTTTTCAGACAATGGCACAAATTTCGTTAAATCAAGCAAAGAATTGCTTGATCTTGCAAGAAATGCTTGCACTCAACATCAGCTCCCCACTTCGGCGGTCTTTGGGAGTCAGGGATAAAATCAGTAAAAGCTCACTTAATTCGTACCATTGGCTCGCAAATTCTAAGTTATGAGGAGTTGTACACGGTTCTTTGTCAAATTGAGGCGATTTTAAATTCTCGCCCCTTGACCCCGCAATCTACCGACTGTAACGATCTACAGGTTTTAACACCGGGACATTTTTTAACACATGGACCTTTAGTTTCTGTTCCTGATGAAGATTTTTCAAGTAAACCTGAGAATCGGTTATCGCGATGGAACTTGGTCCAACGAATACAAGCCGATTTTTGGCGTCGTTGGAGCCAAGAATTTTTACATACCCTTCAAGTACGAAATAAATGGTTGGAACCATGCGCAGAGCCAAAAATAGGTACCCTCGTTCTTATCAAAGACGAGTTATCACCGCCCCTTCAATGGCGGGTAGGTCGCCTTATTGAAATTTTTAAAGGGCCTGATGGGCACGCTAGGGTGGCAAATGTTCGTACCGCGTCCGGTATCTTTAAACGACCTTTAGTCAAGCTTTGCCCCCTTCCAATTGATTCAGATTCACCTACCGAAAAATGATGCTCATTTTGGTGGGCCGAATGAACAAGTTTCCCAACTTGTTTTTATTTTTGTAAATAATTATATTCTCTAATTTTCACTTAAAATTAGAGAAGCTATCTCTCTTAGTTTTTAAATATTTTTGGGTTACATTTTCTACGCTTACAAGCGTTTTAGAATATTATTTTGATTTACTTTACGCTGTATCTTTCCATATTTTAAATTTAAACTTCGCGCGCTTCTTCCAGCAATGAAGGATTTGAGATAAGCGGCTAAATTCGGCCTAGCAGACGAAAACGCCGATTGTCTGAGAGAACAACTCAACCACGCGCCACGTGCAACTAAAGTCACCGCACCGCTATTATTTTATATTAAAATTGTGGAAACTATTAATTTTACGCTTTAGTTATTAGATATTAGTGTTTGGAACATTTTGAACTATAGAACAATGGAGAGTCTGGTACTTCGCGTCTAATCGGGCTGGCCAGCCAAGTAGCTACAAAAGACATCTAAGGGTAAGTCGTTTCTTGATAATTTTTCATTGCTACGCTATTTTTAGTAAATAAGTTTTTAGGCTCTTTTTTCCCTGTCGGAGCCCTGTGGAAAGATACAGTCCCTCTTAACTCCCACACGTTTTTCTCGAGCTATCTCGAGTGGTCCTTCGGTATATTTTATTTTCTACAGAAGGCCTGACCTCACCAACAAGCAACTAAATACTACTTAGGGGAAAGGAGGGCAATAGGTATACTTAATTTTATAGGCTTATTTCTCCTATTAAATGAGCACCATTGCGTTCGTCATTTAGAAATAAGTTGGCTAGATATATTATTCTTATGTTTTAATTGTTAGTTTAAGCGACTTAGAACTCCATCATGCCTTTATTTTTATATCTGTAAAAAATTAACTTTTTCCCATTTTGCCCCGCATACGGGGTAAAATGGAATAATTATATGTGGCACAAAACTTGTGTAATTTAGAATCAATACTTTTGTAAGATAAGTTCTGTCTATTAAAATACTAACCAAGTTTTAAATATTTATTTAAAAAAAAAGTTGTATTAAAAAATACATTTATAATAATTAACCTTAGTATTTACAAAATTTATAAAGGATTACAGTGACCTAGTCATCGCTCTCGACTCTTCTACATGAATTTTGCGCCCACCACTTGCAAAGACAACATAAAATACAACTTTTAGTAATACCAAAAGGTTACGAGGTATAACAACCCCGTTTTGCCACCATGGTAAAACCCCGTTTTGCCCCAAACCACCAGTTAAATTTAAAGAAAACTCACACACAGTAAAAGGCCAATTTTAGAGGCAACGCTTTTAATTATGAATAATACAAAAACCCACTAATTGTTCAATGTCAAAAAAGTTTGAAAAGTCTGTAAAAAATGTATTTACCGTCGCAAAATGCGCAAGTTTTTCCACAATAAATAGCGCACAATATCACATGTTTAACCAGTCATATGGGGATAAAATATTTGATATTAGAAGGTTTTATTCTGGCATAGTTTAGCTGAAACTGCGGTATCCCGTTTTACCCCCGTATCCCATTTTGACCCCTTTACCGTACTAATGACAAATACTGCAATTACAAAGGTTCAAAGCACATTTGAATTACTACTGAATACAAAAATTAACCAACGAAATTATTTCTATTATCTTGACTTTTAACAGCTAAACACTTTACCGCCGTTCTGATTTTTTTTTATTCATTTAAACATTTTAAACATAAAATAATTCGAAACTAGTAAAAAAATAAAGCGACGATTTTTGTCATTAAACGCCAGACGAAATTTTTATTGAGGTAATTTATAAACGTCAGAAAAAGTGCGCTCCTAGTGGTCAGATAAAGAAGACAAGCAACAAAATACACCAGTTCCGTATTTGCCATTATTTTTGGTTTGGGGCATTCTACAGTAAGATGTTTCCCCGTGCATTTTACGCAACGTGGTTCTTTAGCGCAATATTTTTGCGTGTGTCCATAAGATTGACATCTTTTGCATTGAGGGACTAATTTTGAGGTTTTTAGTGCTTTTATTTCCATTTCAATCCCAAGGATACTGGAAATTTTAAAAATTTTGTTGATATCTTCATCGTGGACAAATGTGAGCATAAACATTTTAAGAGGTTGTCTTGTTCTCCATTTCAGTTTGTTGCTGGCTTCCGGTGCCTTAAAACCTTTTTTTTGTAGATCAGCTACAATTTTTTGTGGGTCACATGAGAAGTGTAGCCTATTCGCTATTACTCTAATTGGCCTTATTTGTTTGTTTTCGTATGAGTGCCATTGATAATTTATTTCATTAAGCATTTTAGTAACCAGCCGATATCTGTCTGCGTCTTGTACATTTATTTTAATATTTTCGTTATTTAAAACTTTTATTTTAACTCCTTGTATGATATTTAACTTTTCATAAATATCATTAAAATTATTTAAGCCATTTACTATAATCGGTGGAGGTAATGGAGCTTTTTTAACCTTAGTAGGGGGTTCTTCATTTTGTGTTTTATTGGAGGGCTCTCCAGTGCCCGAGCTTTTTTGTGGTGGTGAGAGTGAAGTATCCATTCGACTTTTTTTCCAACCTTTTCCTTTTTGTCTGATCCACTCAGTTTCTCTTGCTAGATCGTCCTCATCAGTAATGTAGTCCATGTCAGACTCTTCTTTTTTAGTGACCTTTGTCTCTAAATCTGCAATTTTTTTTTGCATACTTTCCAGTTGACTTCGGAGATAATCCACTTGTACACTAAGTGAATTTTTTTCGTTTTGGGATTTTTTCCATTCGCTATATAAAACTTCTTCATTTTGTGTTCTAGCATGGCTATCCTGAAATAATTCGATATTATCCATTTTTTCTTGATTTTGTTTGGGCTTTTCGCTAATTTTTAAAACAAGCTTCACAGGTGATGGTACACTTTTTTTGCTTTTAAACATGATATATTATTTATAATAAACATTGTTTATAGATATTTAACACAGATTCGCGCGCGCGGTTTATTATAAACAAAAAAACCTCGACTTGACCTCGTTAGCACTATTACGCAGGTACGATGCAATACAACCGTACCGAACTGCGATCGAACAAATACTGAAAAAAAAATTAAATGACTGGATAAAACAGTTAGGACCACTTTCCAGCTGTTATATTGGTATTAAATACTGTCTAGTACGCATGTGTTAAAAAAAATAGTGTAAAAACTTATCTAGATTGTGACATTTATCCTGGATTTAACTCATCTCCAAATATACAAACTGTTCTTGGCTTGCGACATAAATTCATGGAATTGACAGTAGCAAAAACAAGCAAATTTTTTTTGCTTCTGTGCTTAATTGTTTATTTTTTCAGTTTACTTAACTTTTTTGAAACTAAAGTTTTTTTTATTACTATCTCCGATAGTTGCTGTCATGTTTGCAATAATTCCGCTAGTAGCTATTATACTAGATAGTTGGAAATAATTTCCTGACAATTCGTGTCGTTTATCGTTCGGTTCATATCACGTCACCACGTTGCTATATAACACATTGGTTAAGGCAACGCGGTGAGGTAGATACTTAATCTGATTCAACTGGCCTATAGCATTACAGTTGGCCAGTCAAGTTCAATGATCTTTCAAATTCTGAAGACCTAATTCGACCTGATCTAACCGTAAACTAACCAAACCTCAATTCGTCGTTGATCTTGCAAACTGACGTAACTCATTTATTGTAATTTTACAAGAGAGCAATTTCAAGTTTTAGGAAAAGTTTATATTGGATTTATATCACTAAAAATGTTCTTGGATCTAATGATTTTTGTGCTATTTAAAGGATTTTTATGAGTTACGACACTTTGTGAAATGAAACAACGACACAAATAAGGTAGTATAATTGTCATCTCAAAACTGCATTTTTTTGAGATACGTCAGTTTGTAAGATCAACGACAAATTGACCTAACCTAACATATCCTGACCATGCTAAGCACGCAAGTGCTTATAACGCATGCGCACTTTATATTAGGAAATTATATCCCTATATTTGGAATTTGGTTGCAGGGCAAGTTATTGTTAAAAATTTATGTTATTTAAATTTTATAGTTAGAATTTATTTAGGTTTAGTGTAGTATTAGGTTGACGTATTTTATGGTTGTATTCTTAATCTAGGTTTTAGTTGCGTTATCTGTGACAAACTGGTATGAAAACGGTCCGGTTCTAGAAAAGGGCGGAATGATTCCGAGTCAAACAAGGATGGAAAATTCTCGAATAGTGGGCAGACCCTCATATATAGGGCCGGACGTCGTGCATGGAATCAGTCAGAGATATCCAATGGTAGTGATCGCTAGATGTTAACGCGAAGTTAATAGGCGGATTAAAGTAGTGAATTATTAGCAAGTTATTAGTAAGTTTAAGTGCGTGTTTTTGTACATAATTTGTCGGAATAAATTGACGTATCGTTTTCAACAATTGCGAGTTTTAATTTGTCGTTGTGAACCTGTAACAATTGGTGTCAGAAGTGGGATTAAAAGAAATAAATAGTGCCAAGACTATCCTTACATAGTACCACCGGCTAGGACAATTGGATAGAAAAACAGTAAGTGATTTTTCCAGAATATTCGAAGAAGTTCGATATTGATTTATTCAAAAACCAAAAGAGATATTTAAGAATCGACTTCGATATTAGCTTAGTTAGTTAAAAAGTAAGAATTAGAAAGAATTTCTAGAATATTCCATCACTTTCTACGACGCTCTATTCGAAAACCAGAAGAAATATCCAAAAAGCGACTTCGACATTAGCTTAGTAATTTCAAAAGTAAGAACTAAAAAGAATTTCTAGAAGATTCCATAACATTCTACGACGTTCTATTCAAAAACTAGAAGAGATATACAAATACCGATTTCGACATTAGTTTAGTTATTTCAAAAGTAAGAATTAGAAAGAATTTCTAGAAGATTCCATAACATTCTACGACGTTCTATTCAAAAACTAGAAGAGATATACAAATACTGACTTCGACAGTAGCTTAGTTATTTCAAAAGTAAGAATTACCAAGATTTTCTAGAATATTCCAAAATATTCTACGACGTTCTATTCGAGAACCAGAAGAGATATACAAAAACCGACTTCGACATTAGCTAAGTTATTTAAATATTTAAATAGTGAGAATTAGAAAGAATTTCTAGAATATTCCATAACATTCTACGACGATCTATTCGAGAACCAAAAGAGATAATCAAAAACTGGCTTCTACATTTGCCTAGTAGCAGAAAGAGTGACATTTACTAGTATATTCTAGAACATTCCATTAGGTCCTATTTAAGAATCAGAGGAGATATTGAAAAAAAAACAAAACCGACTACGACATTAGCTTTATAAACCAAAAAATAAACATTTAAAGTGATTTATCAGGAAGTTGATGCTTACTAGACAAGGATCGGCAAAGATGGAAGATTTAACTAAAATGATGCAGGCTCTAGCAGCTCAAAACCAGAACAATATAAGACAGACCATTGAACAAAACCAAAACGATATGAAACAGACATTTGAGCAAAGATTAGATGGCATTCAAGAAAACTTCGATCAAATAAACCGAACCGAACCGAACCGAACCGAGCAGCTTAGAGGAGAGTTCAAGGCCGCAACCGAAGATCTTAAGGAAGAAATAACTCAGAGAATGCAGAATGTAGAAGAAAAGGTACAAAACAAATTGCAGAATGTAGAAGAAACGTTACAGAACAAATTGCAGAATGTTGAAGAAAAAGTGGAGACCAAGCTACAGAATGTAAGAGAAGAAGTTTTTCAAACAGTGGAAGAAAAGCTCCAGGATGTGTCAAAACAGCTTATATAGCTTCAGAAAGAACATAACAAAACAAAAGCTCAGGGATGTGTTGTGAATTCTAACCAAAACATTAAGCCTCCAAATTTTGACGGTACGTCCTCCTGGTCCACCTGCAAACAACAATTTGAAGCTGCCGCCGCTGCAAATGGTTGGGACGAGGACGAAAAAGCTAGAGCGTTGTTAGTAGCTCTACGGGAACCTGCACTCGGACTTTTACGGTCCATTCCAGTCGAACAAAAACAGAATTATAACGCTTTAGTGGCAGCGCTAAAAAGAAGGTATGGAGACGAACACTTGCTAAATTAAATTGGTCAGAATTAAATGTTCGTCAACAAAGAGCAGGGGAGTCATTACAAGAGTATGAAGCGGATATCAGGAGGCTGATGTATTTGGCTTACCCAGAAATGCCAGAAAATTACAGAGATCCCTTCACGGTAGATCGCTTTATTAACGGCTTGCGAGACACGGACTTAGCAAAACTACTACGTCGAGAACGCTTCCATAACAGCAGTGAAGTGTTGATTCGAGCCCTTGAAATTGAATCATCAAATAATATGTTCAGGCCAAAAGTAAGAGGTGTTTCAATTCAGGAGGGAGAAGAAATGAGCACTGGAGATGAGGTCAACTTAAAAACGCTAAACCAACTGTTTTAATCACTGATAGAGAAGATTGATTCTTTGGAAGAAAGCAGACGATCCCCTCCAAATGTAAAGTGTTTTAGATGCGGACGTACACGTATATTCAACGCGATTGTCGTGTCCAAATGAGGTCTCGCTCACCATCTAGTGGGACAGAGTACCGAAGAAGAGATCAGGAAAACTAAAACTAGGAGGGGCGGGTGTTGGCTAATGGGAATTTAGCCCCCAAAATTTACTCTATCAAGAGCTTAAAACATACTGCTGACAGTCTTAACATCGACGGACTTATTAATGGAAGAAAAGTTAAAATAACAGTAGACACTGGTGCTGCCATATCATTGCTTAAGTTCAAAATTGCAACGAGATATAAAATTCGACCAACAGAAAAGAAAATAACACTTAAGACTGTGACTGGAGAATCCGCCGACGTGTTGGGGCAGACAGACATAGACCTACAGCTGGGGAGGTTGAAGATTCGCCACTCGGTATTAGTTGCAGACATAGAAGACGAATTTCTTTTGGGAATGGACCTGATAAGTAAACATGGATTTGCGTTTGATAATAAACTTAATACCCTAAGATTTGGGAACGAAGAGTTCATTTTGTCAAATAGTCACATCAATAAAGAACCAATAAAGGTGGTGGCAGTATGCACAACAAGACTAGTCGGTAACAGTGAGACCATATTTTTTGGGAGGCTAGAAAGTAAAACATCAAGCTGCGTCGGACTCATAAGCCAACAAAACACACACAACACCTACCTCGTTGCAAAATCACTAGTTAAAACCGATAAAGACATCCCGATTAGAGTCGCCAATATTTTCCCAAATAGTGTCAAAATTAATAAGGGGGAGGTGGTAGCATTATTTGAACCAGTACAGAAAGTAACAAGATGTGAAGAGCCAACTTCCGAGGATACAAGCAAGTTACTAATGGAGGTACTTCAGCAATTTGAGTCAACTTGGCAACATCTCACTCCAGAAGAATTTAGTAAAGCGAGAGAGTTTATAGAAGAACAAAGTAATATCTTCGAAACTAGGAGTAGTTCGGGACGCACAAACCTCATTCAACATGCTGTTAACACTGGCGATGCCCAACCGATAAGACAGCCCCCAAGAAGACTACCATTGGCCAAGCAAGAAGAAGTTCACAATCTCATTAATAAAATGCTCAGCGACGGTGTTATTGAAGAGTCATCAAGTCCTTGGTCATCTCCTGTGGTGTTGGTCACTAAAAAGGATGGAAGTACTAGATTTTGTGTCGACTACAGGAAACTTAACGATGTGACCAAGAAAGATAGTTACCCACTGCCAAGAATAGACGACACATTAACAACATTGGCAGGATCATATTGGTTTTCTACTCTTGACCTGAAAAGTGGGTATTGGCAAGTAGGAATCTTTGAAAGAGATAAAGAGAAGACTGCCTTCTCTGCTGGAAGTGGACTTTATCAGTTTAATGTGATGCCATTTGGCCTGTGCAATGCCCCAGCTACATTTGAAAGACTAATGGAAGTCGTTCTACGAGGCCTTACTTGGAAAACCTGCCTAGTCTATTTGGATGATGTCTTAGTAATGGGGAAATCATTTCAAGATCATCTAGATAATTTACTAGAAGTATTCTCAAGAATCAGGAACGCAAATCTTAAATTGAACTCAAAGAAATGTTTTCTGTTCCAAGAAAAAGTTAAGTTCCTGGGTCACGTCGTTTCCCGAGAAGGCATCCATACCGACGAAAAGAAGTTACAAGCAATAAAAGAATTGCCTCAACCTCGTGACAAACATGAATTGAGAAGCTTTTTGGGTCTGTGTACATACTACAGACGATTTGTAGAAGGATTCGCCAAAATAGTGTCTCCATTACATAGACTTACAGAAGATAAAGCTTCTTACAAATGGAATACCTAATGTGACCAAGCATTTAGAAGACTAAAAGCAGCATTATGATCTAGTATGATTCTTGCATATTCCATTCCAAAAGGAAAATTCTAATTAGATACTGATGCGAGCAACGATGGCATAGGAGCAGTACTCTCCCAAGTACAAGATGGAGAAGAACGGGTCATCGAATTTTTCAGCAAGAAGCTATCCAAACCAGAGAGAAATTATTGTGTTACTAGAAAGGAGCTCCTAGCCATAGTTAAATCCGTAGATCACTTTCACAAATATCTCTACGGACAAGAGTTTCTGATTAGAACGGATCATGCTGCGTTACAGTGGCTCATGAAAATGAAACAACCTGAGGGGCAAGTCGCGAGATGGATAGAAAAGCTACAACAATACCATTATCAAATTAAGCACCGAGCGGGAAGGGTGCATAATAATGCAGATGCATTGTCCAGAAGACCTTGCCCTGAAGATTGTAAACATTGCAGGAGAATTGACCAGAAAGAAGGAATTAACTACGTGCGTCAGATAAAATTAGAACCAGATGAAGAATGGATGTCGGCTTCAATTAGAACCACACAACTTGACGACAAATATGTAGGACCTATCTTGCGATTGAAAGAAGAGAACAAGCCACGACCATCATGGCAAGATATCGCAAACCAAGGGGTGATATTCAAATCACTGTGGGCACAATGGGATTCACTGATAGTAGAAGAAAACATCCTTAAACGTGCCTGGGAAAGTGCCGATGACCTTACTGTGATTAATCAAGTAGTGGTTCCTAGGAGCATGGTAGACAATATAATGGCCGAATGACATGGTGGAAAATCAGGCGCGCACCTAGGCATAAATAAAACCATGGACAAAATTCGAAACCGATTTTATTGGGTCAATTACTTTCAAGATGTGAAAAACCGGTGCCGCCGATGTTAGTAAATGGGCTATAGGAGTTCTGCAGAATTTCCCATGTAAATTCCCATAAGAAAACGCTAAGGTTCAAGTTAGCAAAAATTGGCCCCGTCAAGGTCACACGTCTATATGACGTCACAACTGTCAAAACGTATTTAATAAGTTTGAGGTGATCTGTCAAATATCATTGGTCAATCTGTCATATATCAATCTCTCATATGTCAATCTGTCATGTGTCAATCTGTCATGTGTCAATCAGTCAATTGCAATAATAAGCTGGCATTTGGAAATTTTTAATGGCTTCGTTTACAAAATGGGTGTCCTAAGTTTACGGTCGATATCAGTTAATATTTGTATGTAAACCAAAAAGACCTTAGTCTGGAGCAATATTCATGAATGATGTTCGAAAACGTTTAAGTAAGAGAGAGAGAGAGAGAGAAAGAGCGATGGAGAGAGAGAGAGAGAGAGAGAGAGAATTAGTGTGAAAGGGCCTTATTAAATAAATATGTTATAGCCATGTCTGAATGAACGAAGTGTTGGTTAAAAAGATATAAGGCGAAAGTTGTTTGTGGGGTTTAAGACGTGACCAATGCGAGATTTAATAGTGATGTTTGTGTACTGGGTCATACCTATTGTGTTACCTAACAAGGTGTAAAATTGACAGAATAGCCAAAAAAATACTGCACTAGCTTATCCTGATATGTTTTAATATAAAAAAGTTGATTATTAATTGTCCCTGTTTGTTAAAAATAAAATCATTTTTAAAAATATTTCTTTGAATTTTTCGATGTGCATTTTCCTTCCTATATGTATCCCTTTGTATCACTGTTTATGTAGTTACATGATAACCTTATGACCCCTCGCATGTTTTTGTTTTATCTACTTAGCAAGGAGGAAAAGTAATATGATGCAATACGTAATGCAGTTGGTTATTTATATGTGTGGCGAAACTGTCGTAATATTTGAAAAAAATTGCAATTTTTAAATATTTATTTTATAAAAATGGTCGTAATGATCGTCAAGAATATTGCAAACGTATTGAATGTTAATATTTCAGAACAACTAAACCCGCATCAAAATAATTATTAATTTTAGTATCTATTGGAAAAAACCCACAAAGGCTAAAAGCCTCCCTCAAAAAGTGCCGAAAGGCATATTAAAATAAAATAATAATAAGGGCATATAATGAAAGATCGCTATCAGCTGGGGGTAGCAAAGCTACTTTTTACGCTATGTGCGCATGTTTTGCATTGACAGTTTCCAAGAAAGACGCATTTCGGTGTACTGTGCAAATCTCATTTGGTCCTTAATAGTTTTTCGCTAATTTCTCAGCACCTATTGAACCGATTCGAGAAATTCTTTTTGTATTGGATTGATATGTTTAACTTGTATTAAATTTAAAGAAGCAATAGATCACCCAAAAGGGCCTTATTAGTTTTTTGACTACTTTCTCAGCACCAACTAAACCGATTCAAGAAATTCTTTTTGTATTGCATTGGTGTGGCTTAACTTGTAGTAATTCTTAAGGAGATCTAGATCAATGAAAAGGGTCTTTATATTTTCCACTAATTTCTCAACATCTATTGAACCGATTCGAGAAATTCTTTTTTTATATTGGATTGATATGTCTAACTTGTATGAATTTTTAGAAAGACAAAGGTCGATCAAAATGTTTTTGTTTGTTTTGCAGGACAGATTTCAAAAATTGTTCTTTTATTAGATTCACAAAAATAAAATGAGAAAATAGGAATGTAGTTTAGCAGGCAATCAAAAGGATATTAATAAATAAACACACACACACACACACACACACACACACACACACACACACACACACACACACACACACACACATACACACACACACACACACACTAACCTACTATAAGTATTATAATGCATTACGTTTTTCATATACAATTGTATTTAGACCCAAAATTAAGTTTTACAAATATTATTAACATTTTCTTATTTGTTTTAACCTTACCCAGCACTCTCCAACATCACATCGGAGTCCGAAGTTGCCCGAAAGTGGGCGAAGATTTACGAATAGCGAATAGAGTAGGTACAAAAACTACGACGTGTGCTGTATAAATTATCGCGATGGACTGAATAAGCATCGTAGATTTTTGGTCTAACAAAATGTATAGAAGAAAAAGACCGAAAGTATTTACTTAATTTATAATCATTGGAAATAACAATCCAATTTTATAAAAATCACGGTATATCTAAACTATTAATATCCACACATACCTAACCTAAATGCTATGGCTTATATGCCCACATCACTAGTGTAGGCTATACAGCTATCAAAATTTACCTGTACCCCTGTATAAATATATTTTATTTAAAATAATATTAAATTTAAGTTTGTACTACCACTTTGTAGCAGCTTTATAAAAATTGTTTATTGGAATAACAAGATAACCTCTGACCCTACTACTCCTATATTTAGAGATAGCTGTTGAAATAATCAGTAAAAAAATGTACACGCGCTTGCAGATAGAACAATCTATCAAATGTTTTGACAAAAATATGCACATGTTTCTTGTAGATAGCGTTATATTTTTTAAATCATTTGTATATATAAAAGCGAAAAACAGAATTAAAACATCATATACAAACAAGTGTTTCTTTATTGAACAATATTTGGCATTTGGTAACTAACCAGTGTTTCTTTATTAAACAACTGTTGGTGAGTTATATTTTCTATACTATATTATATATAAACAATAAACTTTAAATTTATTTTAAAAAACGTACTTCCTTGGTAACGAAGTTTGAAATCCTTGATTGGGATTAAGTTCTTTTTATTTTATTTTTAAAGTAAAATAACTTTTGGGAGACGCTAAATTAATGCAGGAATGTCTTTTACAAAAAAAACTGAACAAAAATGTTCATAAATTTCGTTTCTCAGGTAAATGTTTTGAAACTGCTTGACCTACCTTTCAACTCAAAATCATAAGTACAAATAAATCAAAGATATTTTAAGAATAATTTAGTGTGACTTTTTTTAGCACATACCAGTACATTTTTTAATCCTGTTATTCAAAAAAATGTACAGGGTGTCCCAACTTTTTTTTATTACTTCTAGGTTTAGGGGAGATGTAAATCATCAGAGCCTAACTCATATTTTTAAACTTAAGCATCCGTATTTGAGAATGTAACCTCAAAAACGTTATTGATTATATTTTTATTGTAACTATATATCTATTCAGACGTAAATTAAATTTAATTGCTTGTTTTTAAGAGTTAGGTATTTACTTTTTACATCCAATAACTATTTTACCGCCGACACTGGTAAATCGATAGACATTAAACATACTTATATTGTGTGTCGTACAGCTTTGTTATAGACTTTCCAAAAAATATTACTTTATTTTTTCTAACTTATAGGCGCATGTTAAGGTCAAAGCGAATTCTTTTAATGAATTAAGTTTTGCCGCTCTTCCGGGTCTTTTGGTCTCCGTTGCTCTCTTAATACGTTAATAAATAATACTATCTACCTACCTATCAAGTAAATCTTTAAAAAAATATTGATTATATTAGATTATTTATTTGCCATATTAGTTATATAATTCACACTTCATATATATGGTATGTCAAATAAATGCATAATTAATATTTAAAATTATACTATTATAAAAAACACAAAAATTACAATACGAATAATAAAATTATGGTTGTTATTTTAACCTGGTTTTCAGTTACTCTGGGAATATAATCATATAATAAATGATAAATTAAATTCAAAATGTCAAGCTTCTAAAAGAATACAATATCTAAAACCCAATCAATTTCCAAGGTTAAATTAAATATCAAATTACTTATTTATAATATACTGATAACAGTGACCTAAAATGTAATGAAAACACAGACATATTATGCCGCGTCAATTTTAGGCACAATTAAGCCGGAGTCTGGTCTGGAAGACATTTTTTATTTATAGTGTGTTATTGTTCTTATTACTTTTTTTTAAATTATTATTATTATTTTACTTTTCTTATGTATTATTTTATTTATATTAGTTTTTATGTTTTACTATTTTATACAAATTTTTACTCAATATGATTAAAAAATTAATATTAAATATAAAAAAAAAAACATAACATATTAAAAAGCTGAAACAAAAAAACACTAATTATTGTAAAAATTCCAAGCTGCTAAAAGAATAAAATATCCAAAACTCAATCAATTTCCAGGGTAAAACCAAAAATCAAATTACTTATTTATAATATATTGTATATTATTTAATTACACATATTAAAAAGCGGAATAAAAACACCTTTTAAACATTTTAAAACACTTTTTAAACATTTTAAAACTATTTAAATCTTTTATGTCTTTAGGAAGTTTGTTAAAGTATTTATTAGCCTTGTAGTCTGGTCCTTTTTCTGTGGAACTTAATTTGAGAATAGGATAATTAAAGTAATTTGTTTGTTGTTTCAGCCTCGTATCGTAAGAATGGTTTGGTCTAAGATAATCGAATTTGTGTATGTTCCTTTTTTAGGTATATGACACATTCATAAATACCTATTACTGTTAAAAGATTGTTTTCTCTGAAAGTGCCCCGGCACCTTTCGTTAAAGTTAAGATTAAACATTATACGAATGACTTATATCAATTGTAACTCCTAATAATTTATATCAATTGTAACTCCTAATAATTGGGCAATTATTTTGATTTTGTCCTCATTTAACAATAAATTGTTTGTCCAAAGCCATTCACTTATGTAAGATTTCTAAACATCTTTCATTAATGTTCTGTGATTGTTTTTTAAATGGTATCACTTGATTTGAATGCGAAATTTTTCCAGGATTTAAACAGTTGCTAAAAAATAGTTTACTTATGTTTTTCTTGTAGTTTTAAACTTTGGTTTTTTAATTTTTTGTAATGGAAGCACAAACATAGAAACAAGTTTTTGACTAGGGACATGAGTGACCTGGATACAAAACATTTTTCAGTTTTTTTACATACAAATAACTTATTATTTTTAGTAAGGTTTAGTAATTTCTTATATATGCACCCCAAAAGAAAAACACATGTTTAAAATATTTATGTTTTATGCTGTTTATTATCGCAAAATTACATTGTCGTTGAAAAGAATTGTACTGAGGCTATGGACATCATGAAATAACTGATTAGATTTAGTCTGCCTCAGATTAAATTCTTTAGTGATTTTTGAATAACCAAATTATACGTAAGTACTCATAAAATGCCTGGGGATATGCTTTTAAACAAATGAGAATTCCTTATAATATCTCGTACTCAGGTACTTACAACTTCCGAAGGTTACCATTTACACAATGTGTTCATCTATATATACAGATAGTAAAATAACCAGAACAAACATAATGGAAACCATATTTAGATAGTGAAATTATTTTTCCCAAATTGTCGGTATCCTTTTGTTTTAAGATGTTATTCTAAAGTTGTCAGACACCTGTATACAACATTATATAGTAACTACTGGCCGTAATTTAAACAAGTAGTATGGTCTCAAGACTAGGCACTAATTTTGTTTTTAATAAAAATATGCTGCCTGCAAATTTATATTTTTATCATATTTAGGTTTTCTCTTGTTTTTAAATAAGGCCGAATATTTTTGTGTTTAGTCTTACAAGCTTGCATTCTTAAACGCCCTCTAAAATCTCGATGGACACCGTTCAGCTCTAATATTTGTTTGTAGATCTGATGCTCTAAGGGTTAAAAGTTCTTTGGTTCTTTAAATAATATTAAGTTTCCAAGTCCCGAAGTGTTCTTGAAAATTTCATCATCTAAAGCAATATTCTCATTATCCATTGATATTTTCCTATTGCCTAACATCCACTTATTGTTATATAATATCGGGGACGGAAAACCTTATCATACACAGCTTCCTTATTGGAATCATTATCGTCTTAAACAAAACTTAAAGCAGTTTGTTTTTGAGGTTCGAAGAATGACTTTAAACAGTTTTCTGTTTGCTCTTCCTTGTCTAATTCCATTCTTTCTAATACGGAGCACCTATCATTTACACTGTACAACAACATATTGGTAAGTTAATTATGTTAAAACTACACCTGAGGATAGCTGAATTACGTCTGCACTACATCTGAAGTAAAGCTGAAGTACATCTGAAGTACATCTGAAGTACATCTGAAGTACAGCTGAAGTACAGCTGAAGTACATCTGAAGTACAGTTGAAGTACATCTAAACTACAGCTAAATTATGTCTGAAGTACGTCTGGATTATATGTGTTAAGTTTTCAATTTTTTTGCTTACAATATGTATAGAATTGCTGATCTCCCCACAAACCGTCTTCTTCTCCAAATGATGTTGGCATTTTCCAAACATTTAAATTGTTCTTATCATTTAATAAAGATATTAATATAGTTTATCTTTATTTAACCCACCTTTTGCCTTTTATGTTGCTAATAAATAATAATTTGTATTGTATTTTTGTAGAATCCATAAGACCCTGGCAAACATAGTAAAGATCTGACTGTTATTTAAGTTTTAGTAGTTTATTTGTTTATTATTTTGCTTACAATTTGATGAATATTTTTACGCACTTTAATTAAGTTATTTGGAGCCTTATCGAAGTAAGCAGCTGTTGACTTGGTCTTCTCAAATTCATGAAACATTTCCAACATTTTGAAACCTTCCATTGTCTTGCATACTAATTCACCTTTTCTATGAGTAACAGCAAGATTATGTGGTAGATAATGTTGCGTTATCGCAATAGTTGGATCGTATATTAAATTATTATGCTCAATCCAGAAATGCGGTGAAATTTTAATTCCATTTGAATATAACTTAGTACCTACTTGCACCTTGGTTTGTATTTCATATTTCTCAGCTAATTCGTGGAAAACTAAACTTGCAGCTAAGCATACGCCACAGTAATTTGCCCGAATAAATGCCGTTTCAATACCATATTTGATTATATTCAATCTGATGTACTCTCGTATAATATCAGGCATGACTGGTCACATCAAGAGCTTGATAATGAATAGTTCTTATTCGTTTCAGTATTTGAAATTATACAATCTTGTGCAATTAGTTTTATAATTTTTGAAGATGTCTTTCTCATTGACACATTAATAATTTTTAAGTTGGTAACACTGGTAGCAGTGAAATGTTGTGAGTATTATTGACTGGTTGATAATTTCTATTAAGTTGGTAACATTGGTAGCAGTGAAATTTGGTTTAATTTCTATTAAGTTGGTAGCCATGGGATATTGTTGGTCACAATGTCTGTTTGGTTTTGTATTTTGCTAATATATCTTGCTTTTCATCATTTTATTCATTATGTTTCAATTCGTTGAAGAGAAAAGGTTTAGTGGTTCTTTAAAAAGACGCGACGTAAAGTCAATAAGTAGGTAGGTAGATAGGTTATATTTTGCAAGCGCGTTATTTTATTATTTATATCGCCTAATGTTAATTAAACTTTTTTTATTTACAGAAAATGTCTCTGTTTACTGATATTGTGAGACACATTGCCGCCATATTGGGGGTTCTAAAACCACACTATAATGAGACAGTGGCCAGAGAAGGATTGCGTGAATGTACACGCGCAATAAAAAGGATGAACAAAGAAATTAAAAAATCAGGCAATTTGGGAGAGAAGCAACATATTATAGCTTGTCTACGGAACGTTAGAAGTCTCAGAAACCAAATTAAAGCGGCCCAAAAGCAAGGCTCAGGTATTTTATCAAGGAAGCAAACTGCCAGAGATCGAGTCCGCTGGGATGATTTTGAATCAGCTTTTGCTTCTAGAATTCGCACGGCGGTCATTACGAACCTGAGTCATAAAGATCCAAAAGCTTTTTTTATTGACTGCAAAGCTATTTTTATAAGACGCATCCAGAACGCTCTCAAAAAAGATGAAACTCTAAAGGTCAATGCAGCTTTTTGCGGGGAATTCGAGGTGATAAAGGGTGATATTATACATAAAGAATATAAGTACTTCACCACGTCTAACTCAGCCATCTATAGAGATACCAACTTGAATGCGTGGTTTGACTCCAAAGTTGTAGCTCCAATCATAAAAGAACTTGAAGGATTCCAAGAGCGTGATAGTGGTTGGGCATTAAAGAAAGTGATTAACTTGGGAGTAAACGTAAATAAATACACGCCGCAGTTAGGCTCCTCATACATTGATTTACCTGCTGAGATTAAAAAAAAGCATGCATGTATCAACGTCAAGAATAGTGATGACGCCTGTTTTGCTTGGGCTGTTACGTCCGCTTTATATCCTGCAGGCAAAATAGATTCAAATTTAGTATCATCATACCCCCACTATTCATCAGTACTTAAATTAAAAGGAATACAGTTCCCGATGACTTTTAAGCAAATACCAAACTTTGAGCAACAAAATAATGTATCGGTAAATATCTATATTCTCCAGAAAAACGCAAATGTATTGAAAACACTTCCTACCTATCTAACGAAAAATAAGAAAGACCGCCATGTTAATCTGTTAATGATTCAAGATCGATACGATGACGTTGAGACTCCCGTGCGATACCACTACGTTTGGATTAAGAATATATCTCGCCTTCTCTCCAGTCAACTCAGTAAAGCACACGGTCAAAAGTTTTTCTGTGACCGTTGTCTCATTTACTGTCGATCAGAAGAGAGACTTGCTAAACATATCGAAGATTGTTTGAAGATCAATCAAACTGCAATCAAGATGCCTGAACCAGGAAAAAATACATTGAAATTTACGAACTTTAAAAATAAGGAGAAAGTCCCATTCGTAGTTTACGCTGATCTGGAGAGTGTGCTTAAACCCACGAATGATCCCAAAAAACCTCAGATAAACCAACATCATATACCTGCAGCGGTTGGTTATTACCTAAAATGTAGCTATGACGACTCTTTAAATTTTTACCGTTCATACCGAGGTTTGGATTGCATGCAGTGGTTTGCTGATGAAATGAACAGTCTAGCAGAAGACTTGGCAACGGTCTTTTGGTGCCCTTTCGATATTGATATGACATGGATGCAGGAAGTTGAGCAACAAAAAGCTACACTTTGCCATATATGCGAAAAAAAATTCACTCCTGACGATAAAAAAGTTAGAGATCATAACCACCTGATCCCAAATAACAACTATCGCGGTGCTGCTCACGAATCTTGCAACATTAATTATAAAGACACTCATGTTATACCCGTAGTCTTCCATAATCTAAGTGGATACGATGCCCACTTTATAATAACAGATATTGCTACGAGAATGAAAGGGTCTATCGATTTGCTTCCGATTACAAAAGAAAAATACATAAGTTTTACGAAACATATCGATGACTTACCCATCCAATTCCGTTTTGTTGATAGTTTTCGTTTTATGGCTTCTTCACTGGAGAACCTAGCTTCGTACTTGGAGGAATATCCTAGTCTGGAATCACAGTTCTCACATTTACCAAAAGAAAAGTTTAAGCTGTTAACAAAAAAGGGAGTGATGCCTTACGATTACCTCGACGCTTTCGATAAATTTGATGAAGTAAATTTACCGGCTCAAGATGCCTTATATAATAAGTTGGAGAACAAACCATGTCCCAGCAGACTCTACCATCAAGCGAAACTCGTCTGGAATGAATTTGGTTGTAGAACGTTAGGAGAGTATGTCGACCTTTATATGAAAACAGATATCATGCTTTTGACAGATGTCTTTGAAAGGTTTCGGGAGAGCTGCCTTAAAACTTATAAACTTGATCCTGCTCACTATTTCACCTTACCAGGATATACATGGGATGCGATGATGAAGTATACTGGTATAGAGCTACAGCTTCTTACTGATGCTGATATGTTTCTTTTCGTGGAAAGGGGCATTAGAGGCGGTCTAAGTCAAGTCTGCAGTAAGAGAAAAGCCAGAGCCAACAACAAATACCTTCCAAGCTATGATCCTTCTAGGCCCGAATCTTTTCTGATGTACTTTGATGTAAATAACCAGGTGCGTTTAATCCGTTTTGAATAATTGCTTATAATTGGTATATGTTTCAATCATCATTAATAATTTTATTTTTTCTTGCAGTATGGTTGGGCGATGTCTCAATACCTTCCCTGTGGTGGTTTCCAATGGTGTGATACAAACATTGATGTCACTACAATCCCTGACGATGCTAGTGAGGGCTATATATTGGAAGTTGATTTAGATTATCCATACGGACTACATGATGAACATAAAGATATACCATTCTGTCCGCAGCACATAAATCCTAAGACTGGAAAGCTTCCAAAAAATGTTAAAGAGCTTACCAAACTAATGGCAACACTTGAAGATAAAAAGAAGTATGTGATTCATTATAGAGCTCTAAAACAGGCAATTTCATATGGGTTGCTACTAAAGAAAGTACATCGCGTAGTTAAATTTAATCAAGCTCCATGGCTGAAGAGCTATATCGAGCTAAACACAGAGCTCCGTAAAAAGGCAGCGAATGAATTTGAGAAGAATTTATTCAAGTTGATGAATAATGCAGTCTTTGGTAAGTTGAAAAAATATTGATTTTATTTTTATGTAGACCTGAAGTGATATTTGTGAAAAAATACATATTTAACGACGTACTTAAGTACGGTACTATCGTTTATTTATTATATGAAAAATATTGTATATAGATATATCTTAAACTTATCCTTTTTCGTTGTAGGTAAAACGATGGAGAATGTTAGGAAGCGTGTCAATGTTCATTTGCTAACTGAATGGAGTGGACGTTATGGTGCTGAGTCATATATAGCCAAGCCTGAATTCAAAAATTGTGTGATATTTAACGAAAAACCTGATCTAGTTGCGGTTGAGCTCCAGAAACTGCAAATTTGGTTAAATAAGCCGATCTATGTTGGCCAGGCAATTTTAGATTTAGCAAAGACTACAATATATGAATTTCACTATGGATATATAAAGTCAAATTTTGAAAATTGTTCAGTACACTACACGGACACAGACAGCCTGATTTATGAGTTTTTTCAAGATCCGTATGAAGTTATAAAGCGAGACTGCTATACATACTTTGACACCTCTGATTATCCTAGCGAGAATACTTTTGGAATTCCACAAGTTAATAAAAAAGTTTTAGGAATGATGACGGATGAAAATAACGGTGTTCCTATGACTGAGTATGTAGGTCTTAGATCGAAATTATATGCTACCAAAGTTTTAACGTCTTCAAATGATGTACTAAAGAAAATAAAGAAATTACAGGATGAAGGGTATGATGAAGAAGAAATTAACTCCATCATATTAAACTTGGGAATAACAAAAAAAGCGAAGGGAGTCAAATCCTCAGTTGTTAAAACAAACATTACCTTTGAAGATTATATTGAATGTCTCGATGGATTTAAGCAAAAGTCGATTTCGCAAAATCTCATTCGGTCAGAGAACCATCAGGTACACTCTATCACCCAGCTTAAAATTGCCCTTTCACCATATGATGATAAGAGGTTTCTCGTTCCTGGGACGGATGAAACGTTGCCGTGGGGACATTATAGCATTCCTAAGACAAGTTCAGAATTTACAACCGAAGCCACAGATGAAAGCGATGGTGAACTACTTAACTGAAAATATTACCATCTTTTTGATTATAATTTGATATCGTATAATAATTTAGAAGTTAATTTTACAAGTGAACGCAAGTATTTTGACTTGGTTGTTCCTTCATTTAAATAATTGTACAAGTCGAGATATATCTAGTATATTGTCGGTAAGTTACATGTAACAAGTAACATGTGTGAATTATCTAGACGAAAAACACCTTTATGCAATGAATTCTTTATATAAAAAGAAACCGCAACGAAAGTGGAGATGGCTCAGCCCTAATGGAATAACGAAAAACGAAACTGATCACATGCTGACTACTAAGAAAAACATCGTTAGAGATGCAACAGTCCTAAACAGCTTTACAACAGGCAGTGATCATAGGATGATTAGAACAAAAATCGGCATTGACAACAATTCCGAAATGAAAAGAATGAACAACTTGACACGAATAAACTTACACAAAATAAAGTGTTATACAAAGAAATGCTAACCCAAACCTGCGAAAATAAAAATATAGATGAAATGAATGATACGCTGACAAGAGTTATAACAAAAGTAAGAAAAGATATTACATAAAAAGATAAAAAGAAAGAAAATTGTATATCAGAAGAAATAAAGAAACTGATGAAGAAAAGGCGGGACCTTGAGACAGAATGAAAAAGAACATCGATTGAATACACGGAAGTAAATAAAACTGTAAGAAAAATGATAAAAGAAAATAAAAGAAAGAGCCAAGAAATAAAAATTGAGAGAGTTGTAGAAAATAACAGAAACATGAAATGTCTAAGGCGACTATTTAGATATGAAATAATTAAAATAAAGGAGACTAACGTTGAAGGGGATATTATAAATATCACACAACTAGTCTATAGAGAATTATACCAAACAAAAAGGGAACCATCATGAGAAACTACGAAGAAACTCCAAACAAAAAATAAAGAACATAAACTCAGAGCTACAACCTGAAATAAGCAAAGCGGAAATAAAGAGAGGATTAAAGATAATAAAAAATAATAAATCACCTAGAAAAGACGGAGTAACGGCAGATATGCTCAAATACGGTGAGCTTTACCTTTACTTTTAGTTAGTACGATACATATTCTCCTGAATAAAATACTAAAAGAAAAAATAAACCCAAACAACTGGAAATATTCAATAACCATTATCAACCTATAACACTGCTCAATATAATTAATAACTAAAAAATTTGAAGAATATCAATCAAATGAACAAGCAGGCTTCAGAAAAGGTTTTTGTACAGTTAAACACCTATTACCTATGAAAATCCTAATAGAACAAGCCAACAAATATAACATTCCACTATATATTGCGTTTATAGACTTTGAAAAAGCTTTTGATAGCATTGAGCACTGGGTAGTAAAAGCATCTTTAATTAATAGCCGAATGGATTACAGATCCACTGACTTAATAGCCAATATATATCCAAAGCAACAAAATCAATCAAAATCAACGAAGAAACCAAGCCAATCCTCATAAGAAGGGGTGTCAGTTATTGTGACACAATATCCCCTAAACTATTTAACCAGGCCCTAGAAGGGTTTTTCAAAACATAGATTGGGAAGAAATAGGCATCAAAGTAAACGGACTATTCTTGAACCACCTAAGATATGCTGATGATATTCCCTTAATAAGAGATATATATACCTGGGACAAATTATTGAACTAAGAAAGAAAACCAAATAGCTAAAATCAAGAGACGAGTAACATTGGCATTGGCAGCATTCGGTAAATTAAGCTACATATTAAAAAAATAAAAATATCCTTAGTACCTCAAAACAAAAGTGTATATCCAATGTATTCTTCCTGTACTTACTTATGGATTCCAGACCTGGACACTTACAAAATCAAACATGGATAAGGTAACAAAAGCCCAAAGATCAATGGAAATATAAATGTTATATATAAGGCTAACAGATAGAAAAAGAAATGAGTTGATAAGAATTAAAACAAAAGTAAGGGATGTAAGAGGAGAAGTAGCAAATTTAAAATGGAAATTTTCCGGTCATAATATCAAACAGAAAGACGATTGATTGAACATGTGTATTGTAACCTGGAGACCTTGGGAAAATAAAAGAAGTAGGAAAAACCCTCAAATAAGATGGGCGGATGATTTGAAGAGATATAAAGGAGCTAGATGGATAAACATGGCGACAGACAGAGAAGAATGGACGATATTGGGGGAGGCCTATATCCAAAGATAGATCGAAGAAGGCTAGATAGATGGAGACAATATTATTGTATGGAGTCAAAAAGCGTGTTTCTTGCAGACCTCTTTTTTTGAGACATATGATTTTAACTTTGTGTTGATTTTTATTTTAGAACCTGTATGTTTAATGTTTAAAAAGTCACAAAAGTTTAAATGGGTAGGAATAGAATTAAACCAGATCAATTTTTTTTATCACAACTAACCCCTAATACTAAGGTAAAGGTTAGATGATTCCTACTTTTATCTTAACAACTTGTAAGTTGGGGGGCAGCATTTCATAATACAATAAAAAAAGTACAAATTATTCAAAACACATTTTTAAGTATTTTGTTAAATAAACCTCGATTGTGCGGAACAGATTCTTTGTATAGTGAGAGCGGCCTGATGAATTTGATGGTTTTATTCTGCAAAATATTACCAAACTAATCTTATTCTTTATTAATATTGTTGTTATTGTATTTTAGGATTAATTTCTTAGGGGTGCTATTGTAATTCTAAAATTTGAAATTTATAAAAGAAAAATGCCACGCACAAGCTTCTCGAAGGCTTCAGTGGCTTCTCTTTATTTATTTCTTATTTTAATATATTTGCTATGTAAAACTTTTCTTTATTGGAAATAAATATATAACATAACAAAACATAACTGCTTGTTTATTAAATTTCTACAATTGTATATGAATAACGTAATGCATTATAATACTTATAGTAGGTTAGTGTGTGTGTTTATTTATTAATATCCTTTTGATTGCCTGCTAAACTACATTCCTATTTTCTCATTTTATTTTTGGGAAAATCCAAACAAAACAAACAAAAACATTTTGATCGACCTTTGTCTTTCTAAAAATTCATACAAGTTAGACATATCAATCCAATATAAAAAAAGAATTTCTCGAATCGGTTCAATAGATGTTGAGAAATTAGTGGAAAATATAAAGACCCTTTTCATTGATCTAGATCTCCTTAAGAATTACTACAAGTTAAGCCACACCAATGCAATACAAAAAGAATTTCTTGAATCGGTTTAGTTGGTGCTGAGAAAGTAGTCAAAAAACTAATAAGGCCCTTTTGGGTGATCTATTGCTTCTTTAAATTTAATACAAGTTAAACATATCAATCCAATACAAAAAGAATTTCTCGAATCGGTTCAATAGGTGCTGAGAAATTAGCGAAAAACTATTAAGGACCAAATGAGATTTGCGCAGTACACCGAAATGCGTCTTTCTTGGAAACTGTCAATGCAAAACATGCGCACATAGCGTAAAAAGTAGCTTTGCTACCCCCAGCTGATAGCGATCTTTCATTATATGCCCTTATTATTATTTTATTTTAATATGCCTTTCGGCACTTTTTGAGGGAGGCTTTTAGCCTTTGTGGGTTTTTTCCAATAGATACTAAAATTAATAATTATTTTGATGCGGGTTTAGTTGTTCTGAAATATTAACATTCAATACGTTTGCAATATTCTTGACGATCATTACGACCATTTTTATAAAATAAATATTTAAAAATTGCAATTTTTTTCAAATATTACGACAATTTCGCCACACATATAAATAACCAACTGCATTACGTATTGCATCATATTACTTTTCCTCCTTGCTAAGTAGATAAAACAAAAACATGCGAGGGGTCATAAGGTTATCATGTAACTACATAAACAGTGATACAAAGGGATACATATAGGAAGGAAAATGCACATCGAAAAATTCAAAGAAATATTTTTAAAAATGATTTTATTTTTAACAAACAGGGACAATTATTAATCAACTTTTTTATATTAAAACATATCAGGATAAGCTAGAGCAGTATTTTTTTGGCTATTCTGTCAATTTTACACCTTGTTAGGTTACACAATAGGTATGACCCAGTACACAAACATCACTATTAAATCTCGCATTGGTCACGTCTTAAACCCCACAAACAACTTTCGCCTTATATCTTTTTAACCAACACTTCGTTCATTCAGACATGGCTATAACATATTTATTTAATAAGGCCCTTTCACACTAATTCTCTCTCTCTCTCTCTCTCTCTCTCTCCATCGCTCTTTCTCTCTCTCTCTCTCTCTTACTTAAACGTTTTCGAACATCATTCATGAATATTGCTCCAGACTAAGGTCTTTTTGGTTTACATACAAATATTAACTGATATCGACCGTAAACTTAGGACACCCATTTTGTAAACGAAGCCATTAAAAATTTCCAAATGCCAGCTTATTATTGCAATTGACTGATTGACACATGACAGATTGACACATGACAGATTGACATATGAGAGATTGATATATGACAGATTGACCAATGATATTTGACAGATCACCTCAAACTTATTAAATACGTTTTGACAGTTGTGACGTCATATAGACGTGTGACCTTGACGGGGCCAATTTTCGCTAACTTGAACCTTAGCGTTTTCTTATGGGAATTTACATGGGAAATTCTGCAGAACTCCTATAGCCCATTTACTGATGTTCGACTTGTGCAGCCAGCCAAGGTCCCAAAACAAGGTCCAGAGGTCAAATGAAACAATATAACGTAGGTCTGCCATTCGAACGCATTGCTATTAATGTGGCCGGACCATTTCCAGAAACTAAAAAGGCAACAAATACATCCTTGTTGTCATAGATTACTTTAGCAAATGGCCAGAAGTTTTTGCTTTGCCTAACCAAGAGGCTGCAACAGTTGCAGAAGTTCTGGTAAATGATGTTTTCAGCCGATTTGGCATTCCTTTGGAACTACATTCAGATCAAGGAAGAAACTTTGAATCAAAGCTCTTCCAGAATCTCTGTGACCTTTTAGGAATACATAAAACACGGACTACTGCTTTACATCCGCAGTCAGATGCCATGGTTGAAAGATTTAATAAAACAATAGAAGAACATCTTTGCAAAGTTGTTGATGAGCACCAAACAGATTGGGACCAATATATTCCATTGTTTTTGATGGCCTATAGAACCGCCATTCACAATACGACAGGAGCTACTCCATCTAGTATCCTGTTTGGTAGAGAACTGCGTTTACTATGTGATATCATGTTTGATTCAACTGAAGAAGAACACTTAGAGGTTAATGACTATGTCGAACGTTTAAGGCAAAAGCTGCACGATATCCATGAAGTGGTTAGAGAGCGAATAGAAATAGCCAGTGACCGCATGAAAGCGAGGTATGACCTGAAAGCAAACTCTTCAGGGTTCAAAGAGAATGATCAAGTCTGGCTATACAATCCTCAACGCAAGAAAGGAATATCAGCTAAGTTGACACCACCATGGGAAGGGCCTTATAAAGAGAATTAATGATGTAGTCTACCGAATCCAGAAAAGCCCGAAGTCCAAGATGAAAGTTGTTCATCTAGACAGACTAAAACCTTACCTGGGAAATGTTAATCGAGACGATCAAACCTGAAGAGGAGGATAGTGTTACAAATTTAAGTTATTTAAATTTTATAGTTAGAATTTATTTAGGTTTAGTGTAGTATTAGGTTGACGTATTTTATGGTTGTATTCTTAATCTAGGTTTTAGTTGCGTTATCTGTGACAAACTGGTATGGGAACGGTCCGGTTCTAGAAAAGGGCGGAATGATTCCGAGTCGAACAAGGATGGAAAATTCTCGAATAGTGGGCAGACCCTCATATATAGGGCCGGACGTCGTGCATGGAGTCAGTCAGAGATAACCAATGGTAGTGATCGCTAGATGTTAACGCGAAGGGAATAGGCGTATTAAAGTAGTGAATTATTAGCAAGTTATTAGTAAGTTTAAGTGCGTGTTTTTGTACATAATTTGTCGGAATAAATTGACGTATCGTTTTCAACAATTGCGAGTTTTAATTTATCGTTGTGAACCCGTAACATTATAATAAATAATTGCTTCACATTTTAATGTTTTTACCCAGCTGCAGCACGGCGAAAGGAAGGGTAATGTTTTTCGCTGTGGATATATATTTATGTATGTAAATATGTATATTTGGGTCGCGATAAAGGCTAATCGATTTTGACGAAGAAGACGTTGCTGAATTGCTACTGATCCCGGAGGTTCTATAGGCTGTATTTTTTTAAACAGGAGTCAATATGGCGGTCGTCAGACGCCATTTTGTCACATGATGTCGGCTTTCAGGCATACAAATTACCTAAATTTTAGGCGATTTTAATGAAATGCCTTTGATATCCCATTGCGCAGGTCTTGTAATTTGCTTTAATAACTTTGTAGTCCTTATTTGTTATAGTTTTAGCTATATAACTTTCTCAAATATAGAGCGATTTCAGAAGTTCTTTCTGCACAAGCTTTAAGATTGTTTTCAACAACATTTTACTAGTTCCCTCCTCCGTCTCTCCTCGCCCACCTTTATTCAATGGAAAGTAATACTGTTTGCCTCCGTAGAAAGACTACACGAAAGTTTTGTGTAAAGCTAAATGAATTGTAAATGCATAGTGCTTTTTATAAGGCTGAATAAGAACTAAACCTAAAAGTTGGAAATAAAACAAATTTTAGATAAAAAAACACCCAACTGCTAAATCTACTTGTACCTACTAGTTGCAGTTGGGTACAAAAACTTAATAACCTGATTCATAAAAATACAAAACTGTATAATTTCGTAAGTGCGCTTTAGGCATCAAAACTAAAAGTTGAAGCAAGGCGTACATTATAGGTCTACCTATCAATTTTGTACCCAACTGCGACTTATTTTACACCCTGTTTCCACCAATGCATGCCCACCCCGATTGAAAAAACGCATCACGTGATGGACCATGAATTTGTGCCGGTTTTAAATGCAGCGTCACCTGATGCATTTTTTGAATCGGGGTGGGCATGCATAGGCGAAAACCAGGTGTTAAAAGTAGATTTAGAAGTTGAGGGTTTTTTTTTATTTAAAGTGTATTTTACCCTATTATGTATAAGTTTGCATAAAATTAACTTTGAATGATGTATAGGTAGCCCAGCTATCATTTTTAATTGCAAAAATCGCATAAATAATATTAATCTTAGAGTAATAAAATATAAAGGGCCCTCGTAGCCCCGTTTTCGGCGGTCATTCATTCATTTGTTGGTAACACAAGCTTTTCCGCTGTTGCCGCCTCCTCTGCCTCTCTAAAATTTTATAAATAAGTATAAGTAACGGCCTTCACACACACCTCCGTAGCATGGTGCATATCGCGTGGCATGGGGCTTTCAACCAATCAACGATCGAATATCAGCGGCCATATTGGTTTTGCATAAGAAAAGTCCATAAGGTTGAACCTCTTTGTGTGTGATCGGCTTAAGGTTCAACTTCTTACCTTACCACAATATATAGTGCTTTGAGTTGGGTAGCCTATTCAAACCGTGCGAAAATTTGTCATGCGCTTATTAGCCCGCATCGCGCTGTTTTATGCTATGTATTTAGCCAAATTTAGAAAAACATTTCCAACTATTAAGAACCTTTCATTTTGAAATTTGTATTGGAGAACTTGACTTTACTTTTATCTCAATTATTAGCTCACACATATACTATACTATAGTAGTGTGAGCTATGGTGATCCTAATTTTTTCGAGAAAAAAAAAGTTGCTCCGAATTCAAAAATTTTTATATATCTTTGCGTTTCAGATGATTTTGAAACTTTTTTGTTGCGCCGTCTGTCTGTCTGTCTGTCTGTCTGTATGTCTGTCTGTCTGTCTGTCTGTCTGTCTGTCTGTCTGTCTGTATGTCTGTAACGACCAACGCGCATAACTCAAAAACCGCTTGGCCGATTTTAATGAAATTTGGTACCTAGGCTGGGTCTTGGGTCGAGATGGTCCCATTTAAAAATGAACAAGATTCACCGAACAGAAACCAAATAAAAGGGTGGGGGTAGATTTCAAAAATTAGAGTTTATGTGAAAATATGGCGTGTGTGATATCAAACGAAAGGTAATTGAGTCTGGAGTTAAACAAAATACATTTTAATTTATTTAAACAAAAAGGGTGGGGGTATATTTTAAAAATTAGAGTTTAAGTGAAAATATGGCGTGTGTGATATCAAACGAAAGGTAATTGAGTCCGGAGTTTAACAAAATACATTTTAGTTTTTTGTTTTTTTTAAGGGTGGGGGTAGATTTAAAAAAATTGAGTTTAAGTCAAAACATGGCTTGTGTGGTATCAAACAAAAGGTAATTTAGTCTGGAGTTAAATAAAATATATTTCAGTTTTTAGTTATATTAGCTCACACGTACACTATAACTATAGTACCTAGTGTGAGCTTAGGGGCCCATATATTGGCAGAGTATTATTTTTACGGAATGCCATTTTCGCGTACTTGGATTTTTTTTACGTGAAATGTTTTTTGTTATGATTTCACTTCTTTTTTAAAGAATTGGATATTTAAATTTTAAAGTAGTAAAATATGCGGAGTATTGTTCAAAACTTTCCAATGCCTTACTTAAAATTTTGAGGTTTTTTAATTTTTTCTCATGGTTTTATCATAGTTCCTATCAGCCTTCCAAAGCTCAGCTCTCTAGCGTTTCTGAAACTGGACAATGTTACTTTTACATAACTGTAGGGGAGGGAAATAAATTAAAATTTTCGTGTTTTTACATTTTTTTCCTTGGTTTTATTATAGTTTCTATCAGCCTTTCAAAGCTCAGCTCTCTAGCGTTTCTGGATGTGGGCAATGTTACTGTTATATAAATAGAGGGAAGTAAATTAAAATGTTGGTGTTTTTAAATTTTTTCCTATACTTTAATCATAGTGTCTTTTAGTCTTAAAAAGCGCAACTCTCTAGCGTTTCTGGAAGTGGGCAGTATTACTTTTACGTGACTTTACATTTATAGGGGAGGGAAGTAAATTAGAATTTTGGGGTGTTTTAATTTTTTTCTATAACTTTATCATAGTTACTATCGGCCTCTCAAAGCTCAGCTCTCTTGCGTGTCTGGAAGTGGGCAATGTGACGTTTACATAAAGCTTAACTCTCTAGCATTTCTAGAAGTGGGTAATGTTACTTTTAAATAACTTTATATGTATAGGAGAGGAGAGTAAATTAGAAATGTATGGTTTTTCTAGGGGTTTGGTCATATCAGTCTGCCAAATTCCAGCTTCGTAGCATGTCTGGAAGAACAGTAGAATTTTGATGAGTGAGTGTGTCATTGAGTGAGTGGCAATTTCGACGTTTTTTGAAATTTCGTAACTACTTTAGTACTCCATGGAAGTCCATGAAACTTGGAGGGTTTGTTAACTCTATGAAAATTTACGACTGTGCACAGTTTGAGATTCGGTTCGGTTCGGTTCGGTTCATATTATTCGGAAGTAGAGGTTTAGATAGGTCAAATATGGGCTGAAAGAAAAGATGGTACGGCGGCAGCGCGAACTTGGCGAGGCACTGCCGTGCCCTCAGATAAAGACAATGGAAGTCCGAAGTTTTCTTTCTACTCAATCATTGTCTACGAGTTTTAAACAAAAGATTATTTATTGACTTATATAATGGCAACAAGTTTAATGAGGTGTGTCCTCAAGTCGTGCACGGTTAGCCCAGATTTTCCTAAGCTCTAAGGTCGACCCTAACAGTAACATGTGTTTGTATTAAATGCAGTGTTATCTTGGCCGTCGGAACCGGTGTATTGAATTTTTGGTGTTTTTTTACTGTCTGTTGAGTTTTATTTTTGTAAAAAAGACCTTAGTTGGACGTAAAAATAATCAAGAAGTGCTATGTTTATAAAAATATTGTGAAAATTCAGTCCACTTTGGTTTTTGTGAGATGATTCCAGTGAAGCAGCTATGATGACATTGCCGGGGATTCTGTAAATTCTACGTTTTCAGGAATGACCGCCACGAATAGGGAAAATTTACACGGGGCCGCGGTTGCTTACTTCCCTTTATATTTTTATTACTGTAAGATATTAATATTGATAAATTCAAAAATAATGCTAGCGGTGCGGAGTGAGCGTTATGAAGACAAAGGGTAAATTATTTTCAAAACGCAAAAAGGAGCTAAGATGTCACAAGGAAAGCTCCAAGAAATATTTATTTCATTCTTTTTATCTGCGCCACTTAATTAAAAGTTAAAAAAGGCGATGAAATTAAACAAGGGAAGGAGCTAATTAAAAAAGGTTTAAACTGATTATCGCTCATTTGTATGACAAAGGGCGCGAAATCAAAAAATCTTTTTCAATTTTTTAGGTAATTTTAATGAGGTTGGTCCTTTTAGAAAGATAATTGTACTTTTAATTGACTTTAAAAAAAGACTCATTTTATTTCTTTTTACACAAACAAACACACACATATAGAAAGTAATAAATAAAAGAGAAAATAATAATACACTGTTTTGTTACTGATCTGATTACAATTTATTTGTAATTTTTACTTTAATGGCGAAAATAACCTTCTATCCGCCACCCGAGGATGCATCCAATTGCGGACCCCCAGTCTAACACCAATAAACAAACTTCTCCTAAACCGCTGAACCGATTACATAACATTTTCAGGTAAAATAGTACTCGATACTGCAACGAGCTGATTAGATTTTAGTCAAAATCGATCAGTGCTAAATTTTTTATAAAAATTTGTGTTATAACCAAAAAGTTCATAGGAGGTTTCATTTCGGAGATATTTACAAAAAACGGTTTTCAAGGTGGATATAACGCAGAGTATGCTAATGGGCTAGGAAGGTATCAAATCCGTCATGGATCCATTTATTTATCTTCATGCACAGTTACCATTAATATAGTACCCGAGAAGAGGATAGTACCACGGAAGTAATATTTTTACCAGATCTCAAATTTTTACCTTAATAGCCAGCGCAATGCTAGAGAAGGTATTATTTTCGACGATTTTTTTTTTGAGATAACTTCAAAGGAGCTGATTAGATTTTGGTCAGAATCCATTAATGCAGACAGTTTTATTATTTATTAAATAACAGAGCATGGAATCAATATGCTGTTTCCGGAATATAATGGATTACAGTTTTCTCAATAATTTGTATTATAGCTAAAAAGTTTGGAGAAGCTTTAGTTTCTGAGGTATTTACAAAAAACTCTCTGATATATCATAACTTCACTTGAAGTGTCCTAATCGGCTAGCTAGCAAGGTATCAGATCCGTCATGGATCCATTTGTTTAAATCTACCCCCACCCGTTTTTTCGGCTTGTGTACGGTGAATTTTATTCATTTTAATATTAGGCCATCTAGGGCCAAAATCCAAGCCAAGTACCAAATTTCATTAAAATCAGGCAACTAGTTTTTGAGTTATGCGCGTTCGTTGTTACAGACAGATAGACAAATGTACTGTAAATAAACAGAAATCTGCCAAATTATTTTTTAATTTTGAGTGCAATTTTCTAATAAAATCGTTTCACTTAATGTAGGATGTATATTATGGCTTTCGAAACTTTCCAGTTTTCGTAATGCCTCATTATTACAAGGTTCTTGTCCTGTCAATTTTCTACAATCCAGTTCCTTATTTCTAAGCCCATCAAGCGGTACCCCGGTATTTTTTCATAAAATTATATGGTCACCAGATTAAATAATAAACCTAAAAACCGCATATTCGTATCTGTTTTAATTCCAAATTTATAAATTTACCTCTTTCGTACCCGTCACCCACCGCTTACCCCGTTTTTTTGTTCATAAATTTGAATTGTCACTAGATCAAATCATAAATCTGAAAACCATATGATCGCATCTGTTTTGGTTCAAAATAGGGTATCCAGTACCGGGACATGGTCCCGGGACGGTCCCGGGAGTTTTCCTAAAAAAAGTGGTCCCTGGACTCAGTGAAGATCCCGGGACCTCAACTTGGTCCCGAAACCGCTGAATTATACACTTAAATCTCACTTTGGACAAAAGTAATGTTTCCCTATACTTACCTTCAGTTCAGGTTCAGGTTTGGTTTTCTTGGCTCGGTCTCAACAAAGAAACCATCGGCCAGCACACTTCGGTAGGCTCCAAGGTTGTCTGACACCAAGGTCACTTGGAATCTGGATATACTTACCTACGTTTTGTCAATTTGTTTTGATGTTAACCATTTAACAATATCAATAAACGTGTGTTCTGTTCTATGTTAAATTAATTTAATTAGTATCGAGAGAGATTTGGTCCCGAAGTCCCGAAAACATATTTGGTTCCGGGACTTGGGTACCCTAGTTCCAAAGCTTTGAATTTTTGGCCTTTACACCCCTCAACCACCTCCTAACCCAGCATAATATTGTATTATTAGTCTGCCAAATTTCAGCTTTGTAGCATGTCTGAAAGTACAGCAGAATTTTGATAATCTATGAATGAGATGTCGATGTTTTCTAAAATCTTGTAACTACTTTACTGCTTTTTGGAAGTCCATGAAACTTGGACGGGTTGTTAACTCTATGAAGATCTACGACTCTGCAAATAGATAGACTGGTCAACTATGGGCTCAAATGTTTTAAAAAGAAAGAAAGAACTTGGCGAGGCACTGCCGTGCCCTCAGGTAGACAGACTAAGAGACAGCCATCCAGAACTGGCCATTGAAATAAGGCAGTTGTTGTGGTCGGCTTACAAACAAAGTAAAAATACTTTGGAATCAAAAGTGACTCTGTTATTATTTGTAATACTTAGTAATATAATATTATGGCAAAAAATGGCCTACTCTGGTTTACTTGCCGAACCTACGGATCAACCCCACTACTACTACCAACTACTTCAAGAATATTTCAGAAAAAAATTGGTTATTGAAATTCTGACTACTGTATATAAATAAACATTGTCTTAATGGCTGTGACGTCACGAAGCAAAATTATTGTAATATAATGCAATCAAAGTCGAATTTCAATTAAGACGTTGTCTTTTAGATATCTATATGTAAAATGTGCGCGAAAGTAGACGATTTCATTAAAAAATACCATAATTGCCCAAAGGCGTTAGTAGAGTAAATTTGTAGGGTATTTCAAGAAAAAGCTGCAAAAAGGGTATATTTTTTTATATTTGGCATGGTGGTAGCTAACATCAAAAGCTAAATTTTCAATCGAGGATCCCTTATTTTCCGGCATCAGATTCCAAGATAGCGGCTGCCCAAGTTAAGGAAAAAAATGAATTTCCTATTTTAAGAGAAATTAAATTAATTTTGATAAACCTGCTTTAAGTGGGGCCTACTTAATTCAAAAATGTAAGAAAAAATACACCTGTCACTTTAAAACAAAATGGTGGCTATATTTTAAAAAAATTGTTTTTCTTTGATATTTTCTTTAATTTTTGCGCGATATTTATGTTTGATGCCTTATATTAAAGAAACTTACCAGCTCTTTAAACCTACCAAAAAGAAATTATAAGTTTTCCAGCCGACACAAAGATGGCGCTTAATATGTCAAAAATAAAAGAGACCTTAATAACCTGTAGATCAAATTAAATTTTGACAAATTTTTTTTTTAGACTTTATCAATAGTAAGCCAAGTTTTGTAAAAATTTATAAAAAGTTACAATGTGACATTTAAAATTTTAAGATGGCGGCCGAAGTTCAAATAAAAAAGTTATTGTTTTGTTCTTGTTTGACACAACGAGTATTGCGGTGTAATATATCGATTTATACTAAATAGGGGTCTCCAATTTTAAATATTTCATAATAAATGACACATGTCTATTATTAATCAAGATGGCGGCGCTCAAAATATAAAAATAACAGTATCTCTTTGGTTTGGTAATTTTTTTTACCAAGATATGTAGTTTTATATTATCCTTAATTAGTTTTAAATTATAATGTACAAAAAAATATTATTTATTTAGTTTTTAAAGATGGCGGCTAAAAATGTAAAAAAAAAACATTTTTGTTTATTTTTTCTAAACTTAACAAAAGAAACCGGAAAAAACAAGGCATCTCGCTAAACAAAACAAAGATATTTTAAAAATGTCAAAAAAGTTGACATATGTCACGTACCGGGTGATTTGATCGAATTGAACATATTTTACTTAATAGCTATCTCTGGTAATATTGATCTAACAGTAACGTTTATATAAGCAAAGTTAAATAATTTTTCCTAGATTATCAGAATCTGATGTCAAAAATGACATATATCATACACTTGTCAAACTTTTGACTTATCGTTCATTTTTTAAAATGAAATACCCTGTATATAATTTTTTTAATTGATAGGGCTCATTTTTCTGATTTCAAAAATATATAATATGTTGACATTCAGTCCCTGATGATTTATGAAAAATTATTTAACTTTGCTAATTTAAACGCGACTGTTAGATCAATATTAACGGATATAGCTATTAAGTAAAATATGGCCAATTTATTCAAATCACACGGCACGTGACATATGTCAATTTTTTTGACATTTTTAAAATATTTGTGGTTTGTCTAACGAGATGTCTGTTTTTTTTTTGTTAATTTCGAAAAAATAAACAAAAATGTTTTTTTTTTACTTTTTCGGCCGCCATCTTTAAAAAATAAATATATTATATTTTTTTGGTACATTACAATTTAAAACTAATTAATGTTAAAACTACATCTTGGTAAAAAAAATTACCAAACCAAAAAGATACTGTTGTATTTATATTTTGAACGCCGTTATCTTGGTTAATAATAGATATATGTCATTTATTATCAAAGATTTAAAATCGGCGACCCCCATTTAGTATAAATCGATATATTACACGGCAATACTAGTTGTGTCAAACAAGAACAAAAAAATAACTTTTTTAAATGTCAAATTGTAACTTTTATTTATCATTTCTTTTAAGCATGTTCAAAGAGCTGGTCAGTAGCTTTAATATGAGGTATCAAAAGTAAATATCGCACAAAAAATACAGAAAACATCGAAGAAAAACTTTTTTTTTTAAATAGCCGCCATTTTGTTTTGCTGTGACAGGTGTAAATTTTTTTAACATTTTTGAATTAAAGTAAATTTATTAAAATTAACTTAATTTCTCTTAAAACAAGGAAATCATTTTTTTTCTTAACTTTGGCAGGCGCCCTTGGATTCTGAGGCCGGAAAATCGGGGATCCTCGAATGAAAATTTAGCTTTTGGGTTTAGGTACTACTATGTCAAATATAAAAAATATACCCTTTTTGCAGTTTTATTTTACAAATTTACTCTACTACGTGTGGTATTCTAAAATTATTTAAACAGGAAAATTTAAAATTTGCATTGTGTTTACCAATTGCACGATCGCCCGTGTGTAAGTAAGGCATATACGTAATAAAAATATTGAGTTGAAGTTGACTTTGCTTGATTTTGATTAAAAAAACTCATACTTGCATTCACACCATCACAAAAAATCAAAATCCTCTTCCAAATCCGGATCTCTCTGAATAGTTCCCAGAATACTAGCGGCATATCCCCTTTGGATGGCGAGACTGATTGTCTGGGTGACGAATGGCTCAGTTGCAGAAGAAGCGCAGGCAGGTTATCTCGCCACATCAGATCAATCAAATTATCAGGCGAGCTCTGGGTTTGGCAGGAATTCCTTCCCAACTCGAGCTGCCAGGTATTTGTAGGAGGGATGGAAAGAGGGTCGATGGGGTGTCCTTAGTTCCATGGCAGGCGGGCAAAGCTCTCATGTGGGATGCAACTTGCAGAGACACATTGGCCGGAGGAACGGCTCTGGAGGGTCAATCAATAAAATCTAAGAAATATTCAGAACTGACAGATCGCTTTAAATTTGTACCATTCAGTGTTGAGACCTTGGGTCCTTGGGGTGACGAAGCAAAAAAACTCATTTCAGAGATTTGCAAAAAAATACCATCTAAAAATAAAAAGTTGTAATAAAAAATATTGAGTTGAAGCTGACTTTGCTTGATTTTGATTCAAAAAATAAAAAGTTGTAATAAAAAATATATTTATTACTTTAGTTATTTTCATTTATTTCATTTTCTGTTTTACTAATTTTATAGACAGATCTACATGAAAATGCTTTTTCTTCTATTTATAATAATTAATTTTAGTATTTACAAATTTTATAAAGAATTACAGTCACCCGGTGTCGGCTCTCCTATACGAATTTTGCGCCTATTCTTTTCAAAGACAACATAAAATAAAACTTTTAGTGACGGTACCAAAAAAAAACTTGTGACAAAATGGGGTATAGGTTACCCAAGTAACATTTTTGGTTAAAATTAGGTAAAGTTTACTTAAAATAAGATAGTAATTTTTCCCCATAACAAATTAAAAGGTTATAAAAGAGGGAAATTTCCCGACATTTTCCCAAAGTGGGGACAAAAACAAAGGTAATTTGGAAGGAGAAAATAGGTAATTAGCACAGTTTGTGTTCCATGTCTAACTAACCTAGATGAGACTTTGACCAAGGTTCAAACAATAAGTCTCTGTTTAGACAAGTTTTCAACTTCAGTTTAGCCTATATGGTTCAAAAAAAGTAAAAATGCTTTCTGGTGTCCCTGTATTGTGGCGCCCCCTACATCTGTCAGAATAGAAAGAAATGAAAACATTTTTAAATAAAAATAAACAAAGAGGAACACAATAATAATGGTTGATTGGTGTTTAACCAGTTGTGAAAAAAAATGGTGATTGATGTTTTTTATCAATTATTGTAATTATATGGGGGTTTTAAATATTATTTTTATACATATTGAGATGAAAAATCTTGCGGCGAAAATATTTTCGTAGAATCCATGACTTTTACGCCCAAAAAACTCACGCGCCCTTCAAAACATGTCATTTTAACAAAAAAAAAATGTGTTTTTATGTTTTTAAAAATACAAAAACTGTAGTTTTTTAAATGTATGACCAAATTTTGATGTTTGGTCATAAAAGCAATTCAGTTACATCGTTTTCCTGAAGATTATTGGGATTGTTTAAGTAAAATTAACAAAAACACAATAAACATTTTTCACAAAGAAAAAAAAACATGGCGTATATCTCGCGTCTCCCGCCAAAATTTTTTATAATTTTGAGAATAAAGGCGATTTTTCCTTATTTTAACCAGACGAAGTGATACCCGCAGTTTTCTTACGCATAGTCGCCCAAAGTCCCCCGAAAATATGTTGTCTTTGTCTGTCTTAGCCGTACTGAGAGAGAGAAAGAGTGAGATCGGGTGAGCCTTGGAGAGTTGAAAATTTGTTTCGATTCGAGTTCATTTGGTTTGGGAAATGCGCGTGCGTGGACCGTCAGCGCTCGGACAACTAGGTCAGTCATTAAAGCGAAAAAAATACCTCCAGCTTGCAAAGGGTGGCGTTTTCGCGATTTTGACATATTGAGTGCGTTCGAGTAGAAAACCCGTCGAGCGAGCGGGGCGCAGTGACGTCACGGACAGAACGCCCTAGTTTTCGTGGTTCAACTCGAACGGAAAAGGCATTCACCGGTTACAAACTTCTAACCCTAAATTTTCGGCAGAAAATTTTTGTTTATTTTTGCAATTTAAAACTGTTTGTAAATAAAAAACCCTAGATTAAAATCGCCTGTAAGTCTATACATGAGTGTAGCAAGGCTACAATTTGTTGAAGAATAAAAAGACACTTTGATCACGCGGTTTATTTAGAGGTTATTTTTCGCACATTTGCACTCTTCCAAGTTTTTCTTTTTTGATGGCGGTTTAATGCTGGGATTAGACAGATAAAAATAACATAATTTTAAGATTATTTCTTTATTATCTTTTATTTTTACCCTATATCTTGTAAGTAGTTCAAGATATCGATGTGCGGTTTTCGGAATTAATTTTTTACAAAATTCTGGCTCGTAACATATGCTAGTTTTTTTCTAGCTCCTCTGAAAATGGGTGTTGTCCAATTTGGATCACTCTGTACATAAATGAAAAAAAGCGATAAAAATTTGAAAAATGAGTTTAAATAAAATGGGCTTTTTATGGAAGAATACAGCGATGATTTGCTCTAGTGCAAATTACCGATAATTTGTTTTAGTGCAAATTACCGATAATTTGCTCTAGGGCAAATTATCGCTGTAATTCGTTCCCTTTTCGTCCAAATCTGCCAGTCACATTGATTTTATTGGTCAATATTTTTTTGAAGGAAATAGTCAATATAGTCCCCTCTTTTTATGGGCAAAGTTAAGACAATTTATTTATTTTATTTTATTTTAATTCATGATTTTTTTATTAGCCAAAGCTTCTCACTTTAGGTATAATTTTTCAGTGCGCTCTTTTAGTGTGTGTGGTTTTTTATGTATGTACTCTTTTCCTGTGTGGATATTTTCTGTGCGCTTTTTTCCTACGCGATTTTTTCCTGTACCCTTATTTATAGTCGCCGCTTTGCCATTACCCACCAGAATTTGGTTAGAGCCGCTGGCTGGCCGATGGTTAAAGCCTCACTGGGCAATCGCGGATAATTCTTAGCGCTCCGCATCGCGGCAAATTTGGAGCACCCTGGTAGTCTTTCTTCTTCATTCTCCTCAGAATCTTGGAAACATAATTCTACAACAAAACTGAAATGCGTCCATGTATTTTATTTGACAAAAAAACAGTAAGAAAACAGTCGTAAAAAATGTAAACAAAAGTTTAAAAGTATAAAAAAGTAGGGTTATGTAATACGCCCGCTTTTCTCCATCCTCAAGCTCGGATCATATCGAGCGTGCCCCGAGGTTTCGCTGGGTGTCATCTCGAATGCAAAAGGGCGTGCTCCGAGCGTCAACTCGAACGGAAAAATAGACCTCGGGGCGCCCGGGTTGCCTACTCGAACGCACTCATTGTTGTTCAAATTAGAGCCGTAAAATAAATTGAGTAGTCGACCTTGGGGGGGGGGGGCTCCCCCCGCTATCTTGTTTTTAGTGTGCACGTAAAGGTTGTTTTTTAATTACTTTGTCCCTGTACATTTTAGAAAAAAAGATTTAGACAAAAGTTTCCTACAAAAACGCTGTTGTACGTTTTTTTGTGAAACGAATCGTTTTCGATTTATGACGCTAAACATTTGCCGTCATTTTGGATTTTGACCAATTTTACTATTTGTGGTCTTTAAATTTGAAACTGCTTAATGCTTATTTTTGAGAAAATCTGTGAAAACAAAATAAAGACTAACTATTAATTTAGGTTTTATTCAATTTTCAAAAAACTAAGCATTTCAGGGAAAAATGTTAAAACACCTTGTTTAGAGAAAATAAAATGCTCTTTCGAATAGCGTATCATAAAGTTGTGTTAAAGCTATTATTGACACTCCAGGGGCGCCCGCATATTGAGGTAATTTTTTTTAATTATTTTTTTTCAAATGTTTTATTTTTTTTTATTCAATTTTCTTAAAAACTAAGCTTCCTATAAATCTTGTTTAACTCTATATCGTTAAAAATAAAATAATAAATAATCTTTATAACGATATGTATCTAGATTTTTGTTAACGGGGAACGCTCAAAGAATATATGCATGTTTAGTGATTTTTTTTAATGACAAAAAAAGTCTACGTGTATTTTACCATTTTTTTTTAAACCAAGCCTTACCGGGAAAACATTTTACTCTACATTGTAGACAATTAAACTTTCTTTCCAACAATGTGTATAGTTGTAACATTCCGGTAACCGTTATAACACCAGGGTCGTCCAAATATTAAATTGAAAGAAAAAAGTTACCACCAAATATACAGTATGTCCCCCTCAGTTGGAATCATATGAAAAACTTTTTTTTAATTAATTTCAGGAAAAAAAGTTATTCTTCATAAAAAGTTCAAATCAATATCAAATTTTTTTAGTAGTATACGAGTTTGTCAAGAAATATTAGTTTTGCTTAAGAGTAAAGTACCTCTAAATTTGACTATATCGAAAAATGTTACTAAAAAAAGTTGATCACAATTAAAAATTACGTTTAAATATGCAAGTACATCAATTTAAATTAACACTTCAGATTATTTTGTTTTTTACTAATATTTCTATTTTGAATGAACATGTATCTTTTGTGATTATGAAAAACATGATAGCCTTTTAGTTTTTTGATGATTTCTAATAATTTCGCATTTAAAACGCGTAATAAGTGCATATTCATTTATTTTGCAAATAATAAAATACATTCAAATACTAAGTTATGAAACTAATCATATTCATATCATATTAATATTAGAAACAAACAAATTAAATTTACACTAATACTTTGACATATCCACCCTCTCATTCAATAGACTTAATCGTTCTATTACACGTTTTAATTGCGTAATTAAAACATCGAAAAACTTAAAGGTTAAAAATCAAAATATTAGTAAAAAAATAAAATAATCTGAAGTTTTAATTTAAATGGATGAACTTGCATATTTAAACGTAATTTTTAATTCTGATCAACTTTTTTTAGTAACATTTTTCAATATTGTCAAATTTAAAGGTACAAAACTCAGATTTTTTAACAAACCTCGTATATTACTGAAAAAATTTGATATTTGATGACTGTATTCTAGGTTTTAGATAATGCGGAACTTTTTATGAAGAATAACTTTTTTCTTAAAATTAATAATAAAAAAGTTTTCCATATGATTCCAACTTACGGGGACATACTGTATATATAATATGTTCCTTGAATGTTCCCCGTTAACAAAAACACGCTAAATACATATCGTTTTAAAGATAATTTTATTTTCAATAATATACAGTCAAAAAAGATTTTTTGGAAAGCTTAGAAGAAAATTGAATAAAATAAATAAAATTTTTCAAAATAACCTCAATATGCGGAAGCCCCTGGAGTGTCAATAATAGCTTTAACACAACTTTAAAATGTTTCCATAAAATGCTTAGTTTTTTTGAAAACTGAATAAAACCTAAAAAAATACGATTTTTTTCGTGATCCTAAAAAATTACCACGATTTATGGATGCCAATCAAGAGCTAACCATGGACTTTGCCCAATTTGGTGATACATCGTTTGGAAGATAGTTTAATTTTCTACAATAAAGTTGATTACACACATTCTGTAAACATGCTTACCTTTTGCGAAAATGACATAAAACTGAATAATTTCGGTTTATTTTCGATATTCTATGGAAATACATAGGAAACGGGTGTACTGCTAACACTTCAGGGTTCGTATCTCAGCAAGGGTACTACCCAGAGAACTCAGTGATGTCTTATTTTATACGCCATTGGTTATTATTTTATGTTATTAAAGATTTTTTAAAAAAATAAGCAGTTTCGAATTTAAACGCCTAAAAAAATACTCGTCAAAATCCAAAATGGCGGAAAAATGTTTAGCGTCATAACTCAAAAATCATTTGTCTGACAAAAAAATTTACAAAATCATTTTTGCAAAAAATTTTATTGTCTTCTACTTTCGTTTAAAACTTTTTTTTCTAAACCATAACTTAAAAAAAAAGTTTTTTGTGCACACTGACCCCAAGACGGCGGGGGAAGCCGGCAACGCCCCAAGGTCGAAAAGTCAAATTTGTTTTAAGGATTCCAATGTCAACAACCTATATGTCTAAATTGCGACCACACACTTTTTGCCAGCTCAAATTCTATAATGACTGGACTAAACTGAAACAGCTGATCGTTGAGAGTCCGCCAGTTTAGCCAGCTGTGGGAAACCGGATTGAACCGAACCAACACGACCTGTATATAAGAGGGACCGAAGTCGTTTATCTATTGGCGTATTCCATTGAGAAAATGAGTGCAGCGCTGGTGTACAACTGGTTCGGTGTTTGAATTCCATTGACATGAACTTTTTCAGTTTTCGTATTCCATTGAGGAATTTATGAATTCAGTTTTGCACTGAGTGCGGCTTTTTTGACACCGGCTCTAAGGGCTCGTGCCGCACCGAAAACTTTTTCCCGCCATTAATTTTAAACGCTTATTATTCTCGTGGGACGTAAAAATATGTGCAGATAAAGTGATGAGCTATTTTTTATTATTTTCTTCGCTACTAGTTAGTAGCAGCGATGAAGATGAAGAGGAACAGTTTTGTGCAATGCAAACAATAAGAACGGAAACCCCAAAAATCAAAAACTTTAATGAAAATGTGGTTTACAGATTTAACAACAAACAGATAAGTGGATTTGTATGGATTTTGTTGACTGGGGCCCTATAATTATAAGTAAAAATAAATATATTTTTTAGTTCAAGAAACACTCTCGGCTCGAGTTGAGCACTGCAGAATTCGTCATAAACAATTTGAAAGAGTCTTAATTCTGTCAAAAGAACACGGGGACGAAACCCCATTAGCGCTGAGGCACATGTGTTGTCATTTTTATGGCATGTTGAAACACCCTTACCTAGCTGTTAGGTTAGGTTATGTTCTTGTTGAATGGAAATTTGTTCAAAAATATTTTCTTCAAAAACCTTTTTGAACAATTTTCCTTATGAAAAAAAATTAATTTGAAAGAAAAATTTTTTGAACAAAAAAATTTTAAGAAATGTTTTTGAATAATTTTCCTTTTCAAGAAAATGTTATTGAAGTATTATTACTGCTTTAGAACAAATGGTTTTTGAACAACATGTTTTCGACCAAATTTCGCAAGGCAGGAAAGTTAGGTTTAGTTGAAAGAAACTTGTGAAATATTATATATATATATATTTATATAATGTGTTTCGAATCCTCCCTTCCTTGTTCAAATTTTGAGAGCATAAAGTACACTACTTCTGTTTAGGTTTTTTGAAAAACAAGCGCGATATACAGATAACTAATCTATCTGTTGGTGTACGAGCACAAGCCTGCATTCAACAAGAAGGTGGACATTTTTAAAAAATTTTCACATTTTATAACAAAACAAAAAATGTGAGGTTATTGGGTTGCATACCACACGAGCACCACGAGTGCGATTTTTCATTTTCCGCGTGTTCCATTGAAACTGCACTCGGTGCAAATTTTTGACAGCACCGATCCAGTGTTAGTGCACAACCAGTGCTGCACTCATTTTCCCAATGGAATACGCCATATGGCTGCCGGACATTAGAATGTGATTAGAATTTTAGGGTATTAACAGTGAAATTATTTTGGGATTTTTAAACAAATTACCAGGAGTTATTTATAGTTAAAAGTATCATTTTAAAAAAAGTTTAGGTTTACAGTGTGAAGTGAAAAACGCATACTTTTTATTTAATAGTAAACTTATTAAGTACACAAACTTTTGCTAGTGCATTAAACTGTGTAGAAAATGTACAGTTCCTGGCGGCAGTATTAATGTATTACCTAATTTTAACTCACAGTTTGTACATGGGACAACAGATGAAAACCATGATGCAACAAGTGTCTTGTTATACCATGGATGAAAACAGGGATACAAATATGAATCCCGGCATGTACTAGAGGCAAGGGCAGAGAATAAACTTAGACACATGTAAGCAGGGTGGATTTATAAAAAATAATTTTAAAAGTGTTGATTTACAAAGGGGATTAAACTTTTTAATACAAGGGGGTGATCAGCTAAAAAACAAGAAAACATGAAATACCATTCGGAGTAAACATCCTGTATTTTTCAGTTTGGAGGAAAGTGGCAAAAAAACATTTTAAATCCAAACAGTAGATTAAAGATAAGAATCTTTAGAATTAATGCTTTAAACTGGTTTTTTTATTTGCCACTTTGCTAAAAAACTAAGGGCAGTTTCGAGGGCAGTTATATTATTTTGTTGTTTTTTGACACCCCTGTATAATATAGACAAAACAAGCAGAACTTTTTATAAAAAGTGATATTTTGCAAACAAATTTTTTTTGTTAATTTGTCCTGCTCTTTGAGCTTCTTTTCTATTTTCCGAGGGGTGAACAGCTCTCACAATCGGTGTACACATTTCTCACAATCTGTTCACAATCCTTCACAGTCTTTACACAATCCCTCCCAATCACCCACAATCTGTCACAATCTCTCACAATCCTTCACAATCCTTCACAATCTTACCACAATCCTTCACAATCTTACCACAATCCTTCACAATCCCTCACAATCTCTCACAATCTTTACACAATCCCTCACAATCTTAGCAAAAGATTGTGGAAAAGATTGTGGAGTTTCGCAATCGGCATACACATTTTGGGGTTCCCTCACAATCTTAACAAAAGATTGTGGATTTTCGCAATCGGCGTACACATTTTGGGGTCAGCTGGTCACCCCTCGGTTATTAAGCAGCAGGGCCGGTAACGGTAAATGAAGAGGGCGGCAAAGGAAACTATAGACATGATGACCTTTTGTTTTTTTTTTTTGGTCGCAAGAATTTTTGATGGGACAGTGCCCACCCCGCCCCTTTAGACGCGCTACGCCGCTGCACAGTCCTCCACCATCCCTCACAATCTTTCACAATCCCTCCCAATCACCCACAATCTGTCACAATCTCTCACAATCCTTCACAATCTTACCACAATCCTTCACAATCTTACCACAATCCTTCATAATCCCTCACAATCTTGCCACAATCCCTCACAATCTTGCCACAATCCCTCACAATCTTGCCACAATCCCTCACAATCTTAGCAAAAGATTGTGGATTTTCACAATCGGTGTACACATTTTGGGTTAGCTGTTCACCCCTCGCTATTTTCCTTTGCAGTCCCTCTCCTGTCAATGGTTATATACCATATAATTTTTATAATTTCAGTTAAAACATTCCCAGAAGTTGAGAGTGAAGCCATTTGATGATGATGATGATTCATATGTGAGTGGGCCTTGCAGCCCTTCCACTGCGACCACCAGTGGGTCTATTGTGGCTCACTTTTGAGTGGTTTCTTACCACTGTATGCCTAATCCTCCAAAAAGGCCGGCTATCAGTTTGGGTGAGACACTGTTCAGATCTTCTGAGTCGATCTGAGGTTTACCGAAAGTATTCTGACGTAAACGTGCAATAGCCGGACATTCGCACAGTACATGTCTGACTGTTTCGTCATCCTCCATACAGAGTCTACATTCGGTCTCTTCTGTTAGTCCCATTCTGTGCATGGGCACTCTCAGTCGACAGTGACCCGTATAAAGACCAGTCACTATACGTATCTCCTGTCTGGTAAGTCCAATAATGTTCCTGGCTCTGTTTCTACAAGGTCCTTTAATGAACTCTTTAGAGTGAGCCAGTTCTGGTATATTTATCCAGTATTGTTGGAAGCTATTCTCCATCCATTTTAATATGGTTGATTTAGCAGCATTGTATGATATCCCCAGGGCTGGCTCGGGGCCGAAAAACTCGGCAGATGCCGCTTCCCTCGCTGCTAGGTCTGCGGCCTCATTTCCCTCGTGCCCAGAATGCCCTGGTATCCATACTAATGATACATTGTTAGCGCTACCAAGCGCATTCAGCGAATCTTTACAGCTCCTCACGGTTCTCGATGAGACCGTATAGGAATCAAGCGCTCTTAAGGCTGCTTGACTGTCGGAGAAGATTTTTATTGTCCTGTTGGTCCATTCGTGGTCAGTAATCCACCGGGCACACAGTTCAATGGCTACGAGTTCGGCCTGAAAAATAGTAGCCAATTGGCCGAGACTATGTTTAATCTCGACTTTTTCTTGAATACTAACAACTGCAGATCCAACGCCCGAAGGCATTTTGGATCCGTCGGTATACCAGAAGCTATCGTTATTTGAAAAATTGCTCCCTCTCCGGGAGGATAATGTTGTATAGCTTTCTGCTGTACACCGTGTTGGGCATGACGTCGGATATCAATCCTAGAGTTGCATCCAACTCTTGTTCCCTTATTAGGACTGTTGATATCACTTTGTTTGCCCTGCCATCCTGGTGGTTGGCTCTTATTCTGTATGTTGCTCTTCGTGCCTCCGCCTCTAAGAAAATGAGAAGCGGAGGTAAGTTTAGTAAGCATTCAAGCGTAGTCGATGGGCTAGAACTCATTGCACCACATATGGCAAGACTGGCTTGTCGTTGTAAGCTGGTTAGTTTGGCCCTTGAGGTTCTTTGATGTCCCTTCTCGAACCAGACTATTGCGCCATACGCAATCATTGGTCTGATGACTGTACCATACATTTGTTTGGGGCTAGTGCCCCAGGTTTTTCCGCAAATTCTTTTGCACGTCCATAAGGACAGTGTGGCTTTGCGGGTTACTTTTTCCATATGGGCATTCCAGGTAAGAGTTTTATCTAGAGTGACCCCTAGGTATTTCCCCTCTGATGCAAATGGAATTATTTCACCGTTAAGCTCCGGAGGAGTCAGGAAATCAAGCTTCCTTTTACGGGTGAACGGTATAATAACTGTTTTGCTAGGATTTACAGACAACTGTTCCCTGTCACACCAGTCTTTTACCGTGTTTATTACTTCTTGTATCTTTTCAGAGAATTCACTCTCTGGAATGTCTCTAATGATTGCTCCTACGTCATCTGCGTATCCCAATACCTCTACATCCAGCGATTCCAAGATGGCAAGAAGATCATCGACCAGTAGAGACCACAGGAGGGGAGACAAAACTCCTCCTTGTGGACAGCCTCTAGCAGCTCTGAAGCTTACCATCTCATCGTTAAGAGATGTTCCAATCACTCGATTCTCGAGTGTGCACCTGATGAATCCCGTGACGGTAGATTCTATTCCTCGGGCGCACGCTGATTCAAAGAGGGAATTGGGTAGTGCATTGTTAAATGCTCCTTCTATATCAAGAAAAACACCTACTGCGATGCCTTTTGCATCGAGGGTTTCCTTGATTTTTCCAACAAGGTTGTTTAAAGCTAGTTAAACTGTTGACTTCCCTGCTTGGTATGCATATTGGTTTGCATTGAGCGGGTGGGCCATTAAGGCGCCACCTCTGATATGTGCGTCTATTATCATTTCCAAGCCTTTCAACAGAAATGAGGTGAGGCTTATGGGTCGAAGCGATTTTGGAGTATTATCTGCCCGACCCGCCTTAGGTATGTAAACTACCTTAACTTTAGTCCAGCTGGTTGGAATATAATTCCATGCTAGGCTGACTCTATACAGTTTCACCAGGCAAGGTACTAGCACTTCCAGGCCTTTTTGTACTAGCATTGGAAGAATACCATCTAGGCCCGGTGATTTGTATGGTTCAAAAGACGTGAACGCCATTTTGATCGTACTTGAATTGTTAATTTCTTTTGCAATTTTCCAATTTCAATTGCTCAGGAATATTCCCGTTTTCAAGGAGTGTGCTTCCTGGGAAATGATGATCTGCAAGTGCCTCCAGGGATTCCCTTTCAGATTTTGTGAAGGTGCCATCAGAGAGCTTTATTGCGCCAAGTTTGTTTGCTGGCTCTTTAGACAGAATTTTATGGATTCGAGTTATGTCCGGAAGCTTTGTGAGCCCATGACAGAACCTCCTCCATGACTCTCTTTTGGCACTTCTGATTTGTTTGTTATATTCGTTGAGGGAGGCACGGTAGCTTTCCCAGTTGCCCGTCTCCTTTGCCCGATTAAATAGGCGTCTAACCTCTTTTCTTTTTTTAAACAAAGAATTGTTCCACCAAGACATACCGCGATTATCAGTTTTGGTTTTAAGAGGGGAATTTTCGTGATACGCGGTTATAATAGCCTCCGTTAGTTGTTCAGAAGCCATTTCTATTTTATCACGATCCCACACGTCGGTCATTGCTGAGTTCAGCTTTTCTTGGAGGGATCTGACATATCCACTCCAATCTGTGCTTTTTGGGTCTCTGTATTTAATTGTTTTTGTAGATCCCATACCGACGGTGAATTGTATATGATTGTGGTCTGACAGAGAGGGCTCATCTGTAACTCTCCAGTCAGTGATCTTATTGCTAATTAGTTTTGTGCTTATTGTTAGATCTAGTACCTCTGCCCTATTTTGACCGACAAAGGTTGGTTTGGAGCCAACATTATTTACAAAAAGCCCCTCCCCTATAATGTAGTGGAACAGATGCTCACCCATTCTGTTGATGTCTGTGCTGCCCCACACTGTGTGGTGCGCGTTCGCATCACAGCCCAGGATGAGCTGTACGTTCCTCTCTTTGCAGTATGCAATCAGGTTAGCTGCCTCTGCAGTGGGAGGCAGTGGTGCTTCTCTGTCACCCGGAAAATATGCTGAGCAGACGACTAGTTCTGTCATGCCTTGCTCACCGGAGACGATTAATCGTAGCGCTACTAGGTCATTGGTACAGAAATCTGAGAGGACAAAATAGTTAATATCTTTTCTTATAAGAATAGATGCTCGTGGTCTGAGTTATGTGTGATGATGTTACCAAGAGTTCGGCTAAGTCCAGCTACTTGGTTCGTACTTGATAGCCACGGTTCTTGCAACAGGGCAATGTCCAGCCTCTGCTGCTTGAAAACTCTACCAAGAGTGTACGTTGCTGTCTTGGTATAGCGTAGATTTACTTGTATCAAGTGCAGGCCTTGATGTTCTCGTTGTTGTGCGCCTGCCATGATCCAAACAATTTTTGGTTTTGTATGTTCTGAGTTCGGGCATTCATATTGGAGCCCTTGTCAGTGGTGTCACCGTCGCTTTTGAGCAGTTGATTTTTTCACTCAACATCTGGTGATGGAGTTGGAGATGGAGTTGGTATGACCTCCAGCTCCATAGGGGCCTCTTCGGCACTCCTTTGTTGGTTGGATCTTGCAGGCCTATTCGGCACTGCTTCTCCTTCGGAGTTTTTACCTCCTCCGTGAGGGTTAATGAGTGATTGGCCCTCCCCAGAATCCATGGGGCCAGCGGCAGCAACCAGGGCTTTAACCCGGTCTGAACTACCGGTGAGATTAGTACTCACCTGGGGTACAAAAAGATTTTTATCACCTATGATAGCCAGTCGGCTAGCCAGCATTTTATCCCTACTGCCAGGTCCCCCAACCCCAGGCGTCTTTAGTTAGGTGATATCAAGTCCATAAAAGGCGCTTAATATCACCGACATCCAGTGGTGCCGGATGGCCATAAATGGCCACCACTCGAGGAGGCAGACGCAGCAGAAGTTGGATTCCCACCCTCTTAATCGATTTAAAAATCGACTAAAAATCAACTAAAAATCAATCAGAGCATGACAATATCAACGACCCACACCACCAAAGCCATTGGAATACAACCCAATTTTTATATCTTAACGAAATGTTGTGAACTATGTATTTTGTATATGTGTGACACTAAAAAAGTGCAGTTTTATTTGCTGATATAATATAATTATTAAAAACAGATCTTAGGTACGTGTAAAATAGAATAATTTTCTTTAGATTAAATTAAAACTGTACAGGAATAGGTCTTGGGGGGACCCGAGGCCTATTGGGGGGGGGGGCTGAAGCCTCATGATGTCGAATTTTAAGGCTTGCGGGGGCCTCGGGGCATCCTGGGTGCGGCCATGCTTCACTCCACAATTTACCAATAATTTAACTTACGAGAAGGCAACTCAGACTAATGTAAGATAACTTTTTGTGCAAAAGTGTTGCTTTTTTAATGGTATAAAATATTGTTCGTACATAAAGTCTAAGTAAAAAACTAAAAATAGAGAATTTTATCATAAGTTAGTCCCAGTTGGCTTAGGAAATTTAAATTATGTAAGGAAAATGTTAAAGCTGAACCAGCCATTATAGGGTTTAAAAAAAAATTAAATTAAAGCTTTTGTATAAAAAAATAAGTACTGTTTCGATAAAATTCAATAATAATATAATTTTTAAAAAAACACAATAAAGTGTAGAAATTACATTATATCATATATATTATATCACATTTTGTCTAAATCACTTTGCACTACATTTTTCATAATTTCATGTCGCTGGAGTCTGCAGTTCTCGCTAAAAAAAAATAATACTTATTTAGCAAAACAAATCTAGTTAAAGCCGAGAGGTGACCACCTGAACCAACTGTGTTGGTCCTGTAATGTGTTTCAGGGTACTCTATAGTGTCCTGTGCTACATATTCCTGAGAAAAAAATTATACACTGACTAAGAGCAGCTGAGTACTTCTCGGTTAAATGTAATTTTTCACTTATCGACTTCAAAATCCTTATTTAGTCCTAACTTTCAGTCCTTAACATGATGGATGAGGCTTTTTAATTTATAAAATATTTCTCAAAACTTAGGCTATAGGGGGGCAGGGCCTCGAGCCCCCTCATGGTTGTTATCCCCTCTGCTTTCTCTAAACATAAACCCTTGTACTGTCATGCTTAATGGGAAACCAATAACTACATAGGGATTCCAACGTAGATATGATATTTTCATTAAGAATGGCAGTGTTAACTATATGTAAACAGACCTACCTCATCAAGTTCAAGCTGCTTCCTCTTTTTTGATGCTCTCTATCAATTTGTGTGGCAGTCACAGCTAGAGGATTATAGTTAGGGAATCCAATCATGATCTTTATTTAGAAAATCAGCAGTTCTTGCTGAAAACAAAACAATTTTAAACAATATAAACAAAGGGCTATTTTTTAGAATTTATTACCTGTTTTGAAGTGTGTGGAGCATGCTTGACTTGAGATTCACTAAATCCTCCTCTTCTAAGGGCTTTATTCCACATCTCCTGCCTCAGTTTTGATAAGGCATTTTGACTGTCACCTGCACTTTTCAATGCAGCAGGAATCTGAAAAAACTTCACATTGTCTCTATTTTAGAATTTAGTAAAAAAAAACACTACAGTTAACCTCAAATTGGTTTGTTTGGGTTGTGACGTCATCTGAAAATGATCTTCTTTCTTGTTTTCAACTTCCTATACGTAATTTTTATCAGGACAAAATAAAGTGCAACTTTTAACCTAGCCAACGCCGAACTTTCCATATGGTTAAATAAAATGGCAGATTTTCCTATATAGTTCAACGATGCGTTTTAGGTTGTACTTATTTAATAAAAATAATAATTTTCAACCTGTAACTTAACCAAAATGGGCCCTGCCTTGAAGGAATTCATTTAGGTCAAAAATAAGTGGGTGGTCCTGAACTCGTCGTTTCAGTTACCGTAATAATGACAGATGAGGTTTATTTGTAATAGCTTGTATTGAGATAGCGGACTGTAATTTTGACAATAAATTGATTTTAAATAGGTAATTAATTGTAGCAACGTCTACGACCCTTCTCTGTATGGCTTTGTCGAGCGAATGTCCCCACCTACCTCTCGGCCGGTTACATTACCACAATCCAAGCGCTAGCATCAGGTGATCGTCGATCTCCACCAATCAGAGCGTGTGCCGCGCTAAGCGAAGCTTGTGTTTCTTTGGAATGCGAGGGATGATATAGGCCATTGAATATAAGAAGTGCAAAGAAGGCCCCGACATATCTCGCCCCCTTGAAAGCTCTTAATAACTTTCAACATTGACTATTGCTGCAATTGGTTGTCACAATTGGGTAGCTTGTCTTCTATAGGGAGAATGCATAGTTTCGAAACTGGTCTTCTAACTATGCCAGATTTTATTTTAACATCTACTACTCGAATGTTGCCGTCGTCACCTGGATAGACCTTTATTATTCTGCCCATTGGCCATTGTAGTGGAACAATATTATCCTCTTTGATAATAACCATGGCTCCAGGCAAAACTGACTGTTTATTTGAAAATTGCCATTTTGAACGCTGCTGCAAGTTTGACAAGTATTCATTCTTCCATCTAGCCCAAAACTGCTGGAACATCTTCTGAACTTGCTGGTAATGGCTAAGTCTATTGAGTGGAATTTCAACATAATCTTGTTCTGGTGGTGTTCTTAACGTGTCTCCAATGAGGAAATGAGCAGGGGTTAAAAATTGGAGATCGTTTGCATCGGAACTTATTGGGGTAAGCGGACGGGAATTTAAAATCGATTCTACTTCAACCACTAATGTATAAAACATCTCATAGGTTAAGTGTGCATTTGCTGCAATTCGTTTCAGGTGATGCTTTGCCGATTTAACTGCACTTTCCCACATGCCACCGAAATGTGGTGCCCGCGGAGGAATTAAATTCCACTCGATATTATTTTCCCTGAGAAAATCTATCACGGTGTCGTTGTTGTGTAATTCACGCAAAGACTGATACATTTCACGAAGTTCGTGACGTGCACCAACGAAGTTAGTTCCGTTGTCTGACATCAGAAATTGACAGATGCCTCTACGTGAAACGAATCTTTTTAATGCCGCTAAAAATGTCTGACTAGAGAGGTCAGTGCATACCTCAAAGTGTACCGCTCTTGTAACTAAGCAAACGAAAACACAAAGGTATGATTTGATGAGTTGTCTGTTACGCAGTTTGCTATTTTTTATTAAAAATGGGCCAGCGAAATCAACACCACTCTTTAAAAATGGGCGCGCTGGTCGTACTCTATTACTTGGTAGATTTGCCATTTGAGTTATGACATTTGCAGTGGGATTTGTTTTACAACAAGTTATGCAATTTCTAATGTAATATCGCACTGCATTTCTCCCGTTTATTAACCAAAACCTAAATCGTATCGCGGCTAAAGTTGCTTGACAACCAGCATGAAAATATCTTATATGTTCATAACGAATAATAAGAACCGCGAACGGATGCTTGTCTTTAATGAGTAAAGGAAACCTTTTGTCATAGCTAACTTCACTGTTTTTTATTCTTCCTCCAACACGGAGTAAACCAGAATTGTCCAAAAATGGATTTAAACTAAGAATTTTACTGTCTGAAGTTAGCTCTTTAATTTTTCGTAGACAATCTATATCTTTTGAAAACATCTGAGCTTGAGCAATAAAAGTTAATTTATTTAAAGAATTTTTATATTCAAAATTTGTTAAGAAACCCCCTTGTCTTTCAGCCTGACGTGCTTGCGGTATTTTGCAATTGTTCACGAAACGCAAAACATATGCAAAAATCCGTTGTAATTTGCTGAGTGAAGAAAATTTCTCAAAAAGATCAAAATCCTCAAATGTTATTAATAATGACTGTTTTTCAAGATTTTTTCTTTCCGGCAATTCGACGTGATTGCTTTTTGAAAATTCGGTCAACGGCCAATTGTTTGTTGACAAAGTTAGCCACGGAGGCCCGTGCCACCACATCTGATTATCCAAAAGAGCTCCAGGACTCGCCCCCCGTGATATGACGTCAGCAGGGTTGTCTTCGGATTTGACGTGACGCCACTGTTTCATGTCTGTTAGTCTTTGAACCTCTGCAACACGATTAGCAACGAAACATTTCAAAGTCGAGGGTTCAGAATTGAGCCAGCCTAACACAATGGTTGAGTCTGTCCAGTACCAAATATTAGAAATGTCAATCTCCAATGCTCGAATTGTTTTGTCAACTAATTTGCTTAGAACGACACTTCCAAGTAATTCTAGTCTGGGTAACGTTTGTATTTTAAGCGGAGCGACGCGAGCTTTGGCACATAAAAGCGTAACGTTGCATTGGCCTATTGAATCTATGGAACGTAAGTATACGCATGCGCCATACGCCTTTTCGCTACTGTCACAAAAACCGTGTACTTGTAATTCAACGTGATTTTTAAGTATAGCTTGCCTTGGTATTTTGATATTTGCCAATAATTTTAACTCTTGACAAAATATTTTAAAATATTTTTGTGTCTCGGTTGGTACTATGTCGTCCCATGAAAGATTTAATTTCCAAATATTTTGAAGCATTATTTTTGCATGAATCAGTGCAGGTCCTGCTAAACCAAGTGGGTCAAATAATTTACTAATTAAGCTTAAAATTGAACGTTTTGTTATATTTGACAAATTTGGAATTTCAAAATTTACTGTAAATCCCAAAACATCTTGACTAGTATCCCACAAAATGCCCAATGTCTTTGTTTCATGGTTGTCAGTAATAATGTATTGGCAAATTTCATTATTTTTACGTAAGTCTTGTAGAATAGTCTTATTATTAGAGGACCACTTTCGTAAAAGAAAATCAGCGTCGCCCAATAATTCTGAAATTTGCTTTCTTAGCTTAATACAGTTGTCAATTGTGTCCGATCCCGTGAGTAAATCGTCACAATAAAAATCGCGCATAATGGCTCTTGCAGCTTCCGGAAACCTTTTCTCGTTATCTAAGCCTACTTGGTATAAACACCTTATTGCCAAGAAGGAAGAGCAAGCTTGTCCATATGTCACTGTGTTTAACCTAAAAATTTGAATTGGATCTGAAGGATTTGCGCGCCAAAAAATCCGTTGTAAATCGCGTTGACTTTCGTCAAGTAATACGCAGCGAAACATTTTAGCAACGTCCCCAGTAATCACGTAATTATGTTTTCGAAATCGAGATAAAATAGAAAATAAGTCGTCTTGAATGACTGGACCTACCTTGAGGACATCATTTAATGAAAGACCTGAGCTGCTGACCGCACTACCATCAAAGACAGTACGAAGCTTAGTGGTTAAACTCGAAACTTTCAAGACTCCGTGATGCGGTAGGTAATACAATACCTTATCAGGTTGTGTCTGTATCGTGGGTACTAAAGTCATATGACCTAAATCGGCATATTCGGTCATAAACTCAGTATAAAGCCTTTTTAATTCCGTGTCTTTATTTAGTCTCCGTTCAAGTGAATAGAATCTTTTGAGTGCCATGTCATAGGAGTTACCGAGTTCCGTGTAATTATCACGCAACGGAAGTTTAACTACGAATTTTCCGTTTTCGTTACGCGTAGTATTTTCCACGAAATGTTTTTCAACTTGTTTTTCCTCATTTGAAAGTAACTTGACCGATGGACACTCTTCTATATGCCAAAACTTTTCTAATTGTTCTTGAACGTCAGAATTTATAGTTAGGTTACAAAATGACTCTGACTTATGACAATCTTCAAGAGCCATTAACAAAGAACCCGAAAGGACATAGCCTAATTTTGTTTGGCATAAAACAGGTTGTGTTTTACCTAAACTGATTTTATGATTGCCCAAAAGTTGATAAAATATGTCTGCCCCCAAAAGCGCATCGATTTCTGACGAAACGTTGCACGAGGGATCTGCCAACTTTATGTGTCTGGGCAGATCTAAATCTGTTAATGAAAATGACATTACCGGAATTTTTCCTGTAATTTTATCGACTACCAAAAAATCTAAATCAAATTGACTTTTGTTTTGTGTAGATTGCATTATCGTGCTTACTTGCCCACGAATATTAATAGAAAATCCACTGACACCCGCCACTGGCGTGTGTGACTTTTCCATTTTAAGCCCTAATTGTTTGGCAATATTCGTAGTTACAAAATTACTCATGCTCCCGGAGTCCAGTACAGCCTTGCATTTTACCTGCTGCCCGTTTTTACCACGTAAATAAATTAAAGCTGTTGAAAGAATCGTTTGCTTTTTATTTAATTCAGTTTTACTGTCAGGGAGGGCAAAATAACTAGATCCAGTGTACGCTGCCGTAATCGATTGATTTGGTTTGCTGTTCTCGGGTGACTCTGAAACGGCTTGCGTGTCTTTGCGTACATTTGCACCAGAGTTCTTTTCTGCTGGTTGGGTACTCAGCAAAGTATAATTGTCTCTGTGAACCAGTGTGTTGTGTGCTTTAAAACATAGCTTGCATTTGTTCGACGTGCATTTGTTTACATCCGTATGGTCTGGCTTAAAACAATTAATGCATAACTTTAGTTTTATTACTTCTGATTCGCGATCTTTTGTATTTAATTTTAAGAAATCTTTACAATTGAAAATAAAATGTGAGCCTTTACAAAAATAACATGCTAACTTGTTATTTGTTGATAAATTAGAAAATGACATATCTTTTTTAAACGGTTTTTTATTTTCGAATTTTTTGTTTTGATTTTGTGGTTGACTTAAACTACTTGAGTTGTCTAATACCTCCAATAATTGGCATTTTGTTGACAAAAATGTAATTAATTGGTCATAAGTCGGAAACTCAAACGGGTTTGTTTCATTTTGTGTATTGTTTGAAACGTATTGTTCCCACTCTTTTTTCGTATAGAAATCTAATTTGGATGTCACCAAAAAAATAACCATTGTGTCCCACTTGTCAGTAGGTTGTCCAAGGTTTTCTAGCGAGCGCATATTTCTTTGTAGTTCGTCTAAAAGTGTACGTAGGTCAGTTTTGTTTTCTTTACCGATTGAAGACATGCTAAATAATGCTTGTAAATGACGATTTACCGTGATGCGTTTGTTTTCATATCGCTTGCATAACAAATCCCACGCTATGTCGTAGTTTTGTTCTGTGGTTTCAAAATGCTCTAAAAAGGTTGCGGCCTGCGATTTTAAACAACTTTTAAGATATTGAAGTTTAGTGACCTTAGCGATATTTTGATCCAAATGCACAATTGCCTTAAATGAATCGTAAAATTGGCCCCAAGTTTCCCGTTTTCCATCAAATGATGGTAAACTTATCGGCGGTAAATTGTATTTGACTGAAAAAGATGAAGCAGAATTATTCGATCCTTGTACATTTTGCGCCGGTGCCACGGTCACAGCTGCTAGTCTGTTACTGATGTATACTTTGGCCTTGCCCATGTACTGAAAATAAGTTGATTCGAATAATTCTCTTTCTGTCTCATGCGCATTTAAATTAGCCTCGTCTAAAAGTTCTAATTCTGTCTGAATTGAATCAAAGGCATTATACACACTGTCAATCCTGTCTATGCGTGTCTCTAACTCCTCGATATTATTTGATTGTAAATCAAAACTGTCTACGAACTTCGTAAAACGTGTCAGTTGCCCTTTGTAAGTGCGTCTACTAGATTTTAAATCCACGATTTTTTGTACAGTTTGCTCTTCGTTGGCCATGACTGTGATTTAAAAATTTTAATTAAAATGACTTGACTTTAAAAAGAAAGGTAGCCAAATATGCAAAGCTAACCTCCCAATTGCACCAAATGAACTGCTTTAGTTGTAAGTAAACCCGATTAGGTTAAACTTGGTTAAAAGGAATATTTTTAGAAGGAGGAGAGATTCACTTAGATCGGAAAGTACTTGAAAGCATGGAATAGACTTACAGTTTATAAGCTTTTGTCCAGTGTTCTCCTTGACTTCTAGTTTTACTTTGTTCAGTTGATTTTTGTATTTTTAGTTGTCACTAATTTATTGTTTGTTTAGTTGTCACTAATTTTGTTTATTTTATTTAGTTGTCACTAAATATTTGTTTAGTTGTCACTAATTTTTGTTTATTTTATTTAGTTGTCACTAAATATTTGTTTAGTTGTCACTAATTTTTGTTTAGTTGTCACTAAATTATTACGAAACTAGTCTTTTTCGTAACTTTTCTTTGGTGCTTACGCGAAAATAGTATTTTTCCCGTAAATTTTCTTTGTTTTTTACAAAAATAGTCTTTTTTGCATTTTGGGATACGTCACAAAAATAGTCTTTTTTGCAATTTACCCGTTGATTCACTGACTGTTGTCCACTTGTCCAAATATTTGGCTCGAAGGTCCAAATGGGTGGTCCTGAACTCGTCGTTTCAGTTACCGTAATAATGACAGATGAGGTTTATTTGTAATAGCTTGTATTGAGATAGCGGACTGTAATTTTGACAATAAATTGATTTTAAATAGGTAATTAATTGTAGCAACGTCTACGACCCTTCTCTGTATGGCTTTGTCGAGCGAATGTCCCCACCTACGTCTCGGCCGGTTACATTACCACAATCCAAGCGCTAGCATCAGGTGATCGTCGATCTCCACCAATCAGAGCGTGTGCCGCGCTAAGCGAAGCTTGTGTTTCTTTGGAATGCGAGGGATGATATAGGCCATTGAATATAAGAAGTGCAAAGAAGGCCCCGACAATAAGTAACTCTAACTTACAGAGCCAACCAAAAAAGTTCTTAACTTTCAAGAAGTCTTTAAGGTCAAAATATACACTATTTTACATGCTATCTTGTCTTAAAAATGCCTGGGGAAATCGAGAACCTCAAAGTAGAATACTAGGTCAGGTTTAGCACAAACTGTGTCGTTACTTTGCCTTTATAGCTGAAACGAGTTTAAAGACTTATAAAGAAGGAAAAAATTAGAAAGTTTTTCCTAAAAGAATTCTTAAAAATTTCTTGTCTATAAATAACGATTTCTTGGGTTATTTGTTCCAGTTTATGACATATCTTATAAACCTTTAACTGCAAAGTACTTTTTTAAGGAAAAAAGTTGAAGTTTTGACAAGTGATTGGAAATTTTGACCCTTCAGCTTACCAATATGCCCTAAAATCTTACTTGGGTACTAGGTATAACAGGGTATCCTGATTTCCCCCCAAAAAAAACCCGTTTTGCCCCAAACCACCAGTTAAATTTAAAGAAAATCATACACACCAGAAGGCTAATTTTACGGGCAACGTTTTACCCCCGTATCCCATTTTGCCCCCCTTTACCCTACTACTTTTAACTTCACAGATTTTTTCGATGTCCTAAAATCAGCACTGCGTAAATCTTGATTGACATATACCGAAATACTACTACTACCTAAAGTTAACTTTGACCCAACTTTATTTTTATTTAATTTTCCTATATAAACCCACCTTAAATACCCATCTTCCGGCATTTCAATCTGAAGGCATTCCAAAAGAGGACTCCATAAAAGCTCCCCAGTTCTATAAAAACTGCCATCCGAAGCTTGTCCCATTTCAAAATTTCCCTAAAATTTTATTACAAAAAGTGAGGGGGACTAATGTGATTCGGGCCGGGAGAGTATATAATTTGCATCTTTATGGTCAAAAAGGTAGTCAATATGAATATTGAAGTTGGCAATGAATTTTTGTTACTATCCCTGAGGCCTTCATAAATTGTAACATGAATAAATTGAGTTCTTTTTTATGGATTTTGTATGTTCAAAAATTAATCATAGATGAGATTGTATATTACACGAGGAATCGTGTCGGCTACTCAGCCGCTTAGCACCTCTAAGATATTTAAAACAAGTTTTCTTGCCTAATGGGGTATTTTTTCGTAGGCAACTCAAAAATCTTACAGGGGTCCAAGATCTAATGGACACCTATTCAGTGTTTACAGTTAACTGTTTCATACTTAATAGAATACTGCTTGGTCAATGCTGCACCCCTGCAAATTTAATTTGATTTTGTATTTCACCATCCGGTGATAGTGCGAACACTAAACCGTTTAATGCGGAAGAAGCGCCATCTGAGGATGAAACAGTTAACTGTTATTAGAAATCCATTAGATCTTGGACACCAGTGATAACAAGCTTTTGAGCTACCCACGAAAAAATACGAAAAAAACGAACCGTTTTTTTCCAAACGTATAGTTTAGTACCCGTGAATAAAACATAACATTTTTTTCGTGGCTAAGCGGGTATAGAAAGATTTTGTTTCTCTTGTATCTTTCCGTGGGCAGCTCGAAAGCTAAACACCCACGGGGGTCCAAGATAATTGACACCTATTAAATGTTGACAGTTAACAGTTTCGTACTTAAGGGACTCTTCAGAACACTGCATGGTCAATGTGACACCTTTGTAAAGCCAGAGAGACGGTATATACATCTCATCTTACGATATTGATAACAGAAATGATAATATTTAATTTCAATTTAATTGTTTCTATTGATTAACCACTAACAAAAAAAACATACACTTTAAAAGTCACAGAACCGAAAATTTAAAACCAAATATAGTAGCGGCCTCAATATATATCCAGTAAAAACAGAAATAAAAAAAAAAAACAGAAATAAAAAACTGTGAGGTTAGGCTTTCGAGCTGCCCACTGAAAAATATGAGAGGAACAAAAACTTCTTTATACCCGATTAGCCACGAAAGCTTGTTTGATTTTTAAATTCACGGGTACGTTTGTTAGTATTATTTTACTTAAAAATTCCGCTGCTCTGGCCTGAGAGGCAGAAGTGCTGTCGATCTTTTCATTGATATATATATATATATATATATATATAGCAGTTTATACTCGCCTGCTCTTGTCTAGTTTCTCTCGTATCTAGATAGATGGCGTTTCTTGCGAGGGTTTTTTCACTATAGACGTAGGATGAGAGACGAAACGGTCTGATTAACTTCGCAAGGGTGTCATGTTGACTAAGCAGTGTTCTGAGAAGGACAAAACGGTTAACTGTCAACACTTATTAGGTGCCTATTAGATATGGTACCCCCGTGAGGTTAAGCTTTCGAGCTACCCACGGAAAAATATGTGAGCCCACCCGATTAGCCACAAAAACTTTTAAAATTTGATTTTAAATTCACGGGTACTAAAGTTTACGTTTAAAAAACTAAATGAATAATTAAACAGAAGATCATTGCCCGAAAAATTAATACAGGGATAAATTAAAAACCAGAATTTACAGGTATTGCTTAATAGAGTTTTGACACGGGCGTTGTGCAAACTACTATCCATTGCTTATCATTAGCACAATTTTTTACTAATATTTCGCATATTCTGCTTCTGTCCCAAAAAATTCTTAAAATCGTATCATATTAACTGCATACAGGTCCACATTGTCTTCTAACCGTTGGTTGATTTAAAATCAAAATTTTCATTCTAACAATATTTTCTTGTTTTTCACAGTTTGGTCCTGTTTGTATAAAAATTTCTTTTAGGGCTTTTAGGTAGATATTTTTTTAAAGAAATTTCATACATAATATAAACTTCACATGAGAAGCAGTGATCAAGTTCGCAGCAGAAGCGGGCAATTTTAACAATCTTTTGGAAATGATTTTTTTGTTCGTCTCGTGGGAAATCGACTGTTTTTCAATCTGACGCTAACAAGATATTATCTGACACAGTGTTATGTTTGGAAGAGAAATAACTTTACCCGATATACCAATACCTTTTTTATTTTAAATTTAAGTATGTTGACAAAAATAAAATTGTTTCGTTCTATTAATAACAAAAAATTTAAATAAAAAAAACAACCAATTGCTAAATTTACTTGTAGGTACTAGTCGCAGTTGAGTACAAAAATGATAATACCTATTATGTACGACATGCTTCAACTTTTAGTTTTGATGCCAAAAGCGCACGAAATTATACAGTTTTGTATTTTCATGCATCAGGTTATTGTCTAATTTTGTACTAAACTGCGACTAGTAGTTACAAGTAAATTTAGCAGTTGGGTGTTTTTTTTATTTAATTTTTTTTTTTAATTTTAACTTTTAGGTTTAATTCTTATTCAGCCTTATAAAAAGTACTATACTTTAAAAATTCATTTAGCTTTACCCAAAACGTATGTGTATATTTTCTGCGGATGCGAACAGTGTTATCTTTCATTGAGTGATGGTGGGGGAGTAGAGGGGGAGGAGGGAACTAGTAAAATGGTGTTGACAAAAATCTTAAAGCGTGTGCCGAAAGAATTTTTGAAATCGCTTTAAACTTGTAAAAGGTATAGCTACAACTATTACTAATAAGGAGGGAGGGGAGAAGAGAAGGAGGAAACTGATAAAATTATGTTGGAAAAAGGTCTTCAAGTGTGCAAAAAGAACTTTTGAAATCGCTTTATATTTGTAAGAGTTATATCTATAACTATTAATAAGGACGGCGGGAAGGAGAAAGGGAGAAACGTGGGGCGAGGAGTGGAACTAGTCAAATGGTGTTGGAAAAAAAATCTGATAGCGTATGCTGAAAGAATTTTTGAAATCGCTCTATGTTTGATAAAATTATGCGAATATGGTTTTTGAATGGGGTAGGGGGAATGACAGGAGGGGAGAAGGGTGGGAGCAGGGAGGACTACAAAGTAACTACAGCGAATTTGCAATGAATAATCAAAGGAATTTCAATAAAATCGCCTGAAATTTAGAAAATTTGTAAGCCTTAAAGTCTACATCATGTAACAAAATGGCGCCTACAGACCGCCATGTTGATTCCTGTTTAAAAAAATATAGCCTATAGCACCTTCGGTTCAGTACCAATTCAACGACACCTTTGTTGTCAAAATTGGTTCCGCCGTTTAGAACATATTTACTTATACATGCAACATTACCCTTCCTTTCGCCGTGCTGCAGTTAAGTAAAAATAAATTATTTTAGTCGAATACATAATTTTAGAATGAATTCTATTTGTCTCAAAAAAATAGGCCAAAAACGTCTAGACTTTCTTTTTAATTGGCTTCGAGAAAAGATTGACAATTATTATTATTATAAAAACTCCTACCTATACCAACTTGTTGCTGAAATGGTAATTAGTTTTTGGTGGCAAAGGGGTGTTAGTGTTAGAATTTTAAAAAAAATCATATCTTGAGAAACACAGCAGCTAGCGGGACGTCGCATCGAGTTCTAAATGTAGAAATTGCGAGGTCATTCAACTTCTTTTTAAAATATACGAAATTATTCATTGTTATAACGATTTTAGGAAAATTTTTTACATTTAGACGTTTTAGATGGGATGAATATCAGCAAAACATGATAAGTTCGAAGCTTGCCTATTAAGTTTAAATTAAGCCAAAAAGTGAAACAAAAATGAACAAGTTCGAAACAAATTGTTTTATTGCTTTTCAAAATATTCGCCCTTAAGGTCTTATACATGTTTGCATACGCTCAATCCAATTCTGGAAACATTGTTTTCCACTCTGAAGCTGAGATCGTAGAAACATGATTTTGAAAGTCTTCAACAGCTTCTTGAGTTGATGAAAATCGCTGTCCGCGCATCTTTTGTTTGACGGTGGGGAACAAGAAAAAGTCGTTAGGTGAAAAATCGGGTAAATACGGGTGATGACATATGTTTTGCTCCTTAATTAATTGTTTGACGTGCTTTATTGGAGCTGGCATTGTCGTGATGAAAAATGATGTGACTTTATTTGTTATTTTGCTTTACTTCATCGAAGGCCGTTGGCAAAAAAATTGTTGTATACCATTCGGCATAAACAGTTCTTTGATCCACTAATGGAATAGTTGTGACGTGTCCAGTACAACCGAAGAAACAAGCTATCATTTTTTTGGGAATGCTCCGTGAACGAACAACTTTAGTGGGATTGGCGAATATATCGAACATTCGTCTAAACTTAACGTCCTTGGTCGAATTTTTTCAACATTTACTGACACCAATCAACACGACCCTTTTTTTTGCGCTATTGTGGGTCTTGAACGATGTGACCATCCACGTCACACGCTTTGACCAATAGCAAACTCTAAACGGTCACGTGTTGTGCGAAATGACTTGTCTCGACCAATGGCATAGTCGCCCGCTCTTCAGAGTTAGTGAATTTTACGCGTTTGAATTAAAATCTGTTCTCCTGACGACTGGACGTTCCGCGGTAGGATCGTAGGAGAAGCTTGCGCAATGGAGGTCTTTTCGTATAGCACGTGAAGGCTCGGAGATAATTTAATGCTTGCTAAATGTTCATGCAAATCGATTGTATTGCAGTCTGCGACATTCTATAAGACGCCTATATCTGTCTGTACGTCACATGTCGATCTTGTTTAATCATGTTGCGCCCAGCAGTGATCTTTCTCGGAATGACAACCAATTTAGGCCGACCTTCTTGACATTCACACGTAAGACCTTTTTTAAAATCATAAAAAATTATCCAACGTAAGCCTTCACGGGTGATTTCCATATTGACACAAACATGTTTCTTTTAAACGTTCACTAGAAATAATCAATATTCTGAAATACAGTGGTCCACAACTCATTAACCTGTTGTTCGATTGTAAAAACTTAATAAGTATTTGACTCGGTTAAAATATTGCTTAAAATGGTGTTAATTCTCCGCTGCTACTCAACATCGGAGAAAATTTCAAAAAACGTCTAACAGCTCTATCACTTTTCATTTTGCGCGAGCCCTCAGAGCTGGTGGCAAAAAAATTGTACTCAGTGTAGAACTGAATTCAAAAGTTATTCAATTTGAAAACCGAAAAAGTGCATGTCAATAAAATGGAAAAACTGAGCCAGATGCGCACTATTGGTGCATTTATTTACCCAATAAAATTGGCCATTAGAAAAGCAATTTTTTTATCCTCATTTTATTAATCACGATATATAATTAGCAAACATGTGCTACACCGTTTTTTTAAATGGACACTTTCTTTTATCCGTTATTTTGAACAAGCACAGTTTTGTAGCAGAGCCGCTAGAAATTTTACTTATATTCAGTTACGATGTTCTATAGTTTATAGCTGCGCTCATGGTATGCAGGTCTTTTATACGCTCCAGATTCTTCTTTATCCTTGCACATACATAAAACTAAGGCTTGCTGAAGAGTTCTTTTGAGGATTTTAGTTATGGAATGTGAACACGTCTTGGCGTTACTGTTTCGAGGAAGTAATATATTGCAAAGTGACGCTTAAAAGTTTTTATATCCAAAGAGAAAGAGAGGTTCTGGAAATGCAATAAGCAACTCGGCGTCTTTTGCAGAAACTGCATGGAATAAGAAGTTGCCCATGAACTTTAGAATCTTTTACGGGGTCGCTGGTAAGAATCATAGAAATAAAAAAATAAATAGAACGCTTATCGAACCTGCGCAGACTGGAGGAAATTGGAAGACCTTAACAGAGTATACCTCGTCAGATGTCTATGACGGGAAATGAACCGATCCCTGCCCTCCGTAGATTCCAGGTACTTTCGGCCTACGGGAGGCGTAGGTGGCAACCCCCTTTTTTAGGGATAGTATAAAAGACTTTAGCTGTTGCCTTGCGGTATGGCGTTGGCTCGTCAAAGGCTAGAGGAGAAAAAATTGGTTAATAATTCTGGCCCTACAAGTAGGCGTTTGAGGCATTAGACTAGTTCTCTAATACTTGTAAAACAAAGCAATTACCAAAAAGCCTAAACAAAGCCTCGGAGCAATGGATGGAAATTCTCGAAGACGAAAAAAGCACAGACAAAGGACTCTGAATATAGCTACATGGAACGTACAGGGAGTGAACCAAAAGTTGGACATTATTGCAACCGAAGTACATAATAATAAGATAGATGTTATTACACTCACAGAGACAAAAAAGAAAGCAACATGTACAAGTATTGTCAGTAATTTTGTCCACATATTCACTGGAGTGCCAAAAGAAAGGAAAGCAGCTAGAAGGGTATCCTTATTAATAAAGGAAAACCTAAAAAATAGGATTACGAACTACGATGGCATAAGTGAAAACATACTTCGAGTTAATATAAAGATGCTTGGACAAAATATAAGCATGATGGCAACATATGCACTATCAGTTGACGAAAGAGTAGCTACAATAAATGCTCTTCGACCAACTTGATGAGACTATCACCAAAATCGGTAATACCAGCAACATAATTATGCTTGGCGATTTTAATAATCAAACTGGTAGACAAACCCAAAGCAAAGTGGTAGGACCATTTAAAGAGGAAGTAACAAATCATTATGGCTTGAGACTGATGCAATTGTGTGAAACCCACAACGTAAAAATAAATAATGTTTTTTTTTTAAACATAAGGATATTAATTCGATATAACTGGATTTAGCTAACAAGAAATCTTAACTCAATAATTGATAATGCTACAGGTGGACAACACTCGGAATTAAAGTGGTATGATGTGCGAGCAATTCGTGGTCTTACCCGTGAATCTGCCCACCATCTGGTAAACGCAAAAATATTATTCCCTTTAAGAAAAACAAATAGAGATGAATGGAGAAAATGAAAACCAAGAATACATCGAAGAAAATCAAAAATACAACTTTAAAAGTTTAGAAATCCAAAGTACGCAAAGATTGTATCAGAAACTATTAAATAAAAAATTAATAAACACAGAACACTCATTTGAAGAGATATATAGAAACATAATAAAAAACTTGAAGGAAGCAAGCAAAGAAGCTGTTCGACACTAGGAGAATAGAAATAGCAATAAGATATGATGGACGGAGGAAATATAGGAAATGGTTAAGGAGAAAAAACGCACATACTTAAAATGACTGAATACTAAAGAGCAAAGAGACTTTGAAATCTACAGGGAAACCAGAATACAGCGAAGAAATTTGAGATCCACGGAAAGAAATGGAATGTTTGAGCGCTAATGCCACGATATAAATACACACGCAGGAGGTAGGCAGAGTTCTGAAATATGGAAATTTATTTCTGTGGTAAAAATCCAAACATATGAAAAAGTAAACATTCAGATTATCAAACCAGAACAATGGTCAGAAAACTACAAATGAGTGCTGCAGGAAACGATACCCGAAAATCCGTTCGCCTGTCCGAGCAGAGACATAGGAGTACATGGAGAGAAGGTAATCATCAAAAAAGAAATGATAAAGAGTGTTAAAAAGCTTAAATCTGGAAAAGCTAGTGAACCTGGGGGCATATATACTGAAAAGTTCAAATATGGATCAAAGAGACTACTAGAAATTCTCACATACGGATATTATTAAAGCATAAACAGACATCCAGTACCTGATGATTAGAAAATTGCATTTATATCCTCAGTAGATAAAAAAGAAAACAAGCTGGGTTGCAACAATTACAGAGGAGTTTCAGTAACTAGATTGTATGGTAGGATTCTTAAAGATCTAATAGAGAATGATTTTCATGAACAAGAAGAAGAAGAGCAAAGTAGGTTTAGTGCAGGCAGATCTTATAGTGATAATGTTTTTGTCTCAAACAAGTAATTGAGAAAAGGAGTGCCAGAAATATAGAGACTCATTACCTTTGTGGACCTTCAAAAAGCATATGATACCGTTTCAGTAGATAAGTTATGGCAGTGTTAGAGCAAACTAATATCAATTACACATACATAAAAGCGATAAAAGAACTATACAAAGGGTTAAAATCCAAAATTAAAATGGAAATCGACTTTCAAAAGAACTCCTGGTAAAAAAAGGTTTAAGACTGGGATGTTGTATCTCTCCAACTCTTTTTAAAATATATATCGCAGTAGCTCTAAAAAAACTAGAAACGTATAGTACACTGCGTGGGAATTCAACCTAACGACCGATTTACCATATACACTACAGTTTGCTGATGACCAAATAATTGTAGCTTATGATAAAGAAGATAAGACAGAGTATTTATGTATTAAAAACAAATCAAGTGAGAACTAAACAATGGACAAACAATATGTCTATGCAATGAGTATACTTGGGTGTCACATTTGATAAGACAGGAACAGACTGTAAAGAACTGGAAAAAATAATAATAAAAGGAAAAAAGATTATTGGATGTCTTAACAGTATTCTGTGGAACAGAGGGAAGGATAAAAAACATGTAAAATTTAACCTATATGAACAATGGAATAGAGATTTGTCGCATAACAGAAAAATACAAAACAAAAATGAAAAGTACAACGGATGAACGACAAAAGATAACCGAAGCAAGTCCTAGAATGGCAACCAATAGATCGCAGAAAAAGAGGGCGTCCTAAACTAGAATGGCAACAGTCAATCCAAAGATCAATGAGTCAACTGACAGAAGATGATTGTCAGGATCGAAAGAAGTGGATAGGCGCCGGACAACGTAGAAAAACGTTCTAAACCGACATAGCAGTTACCTAATTCCCCAAGTTAATATAGTTTAGTGGTTGTTGTGGAATGCATTTCTCCAACAGATATCTGTCTGATGCGATTCTCGTTTGCGAAGGCAGAAGAGAAGCCGCCGCGCCGTGCCGCATCCTATTCTCCATATACAGTATTGAACCTTGACAAATGAATAGAAATGATTAGTCATATTAATATGCTCACACGTTTTTCCACAGTCTTGGTAATATTGTTCCTGCAAGCGGGGTAGAGAGATTTTTTACACCAAGTGTACACTCTCATATTTGCCAAGTGTCCTTGTAGGACGCAGTATCTGGTTAGGACTCCTACTATGGTTCCCACCTCTTTTTGTGTTCTACGGAGCAGCTAGTCCCTACAGGACTTGCATTTGATCCCAGCGAGTAACTTTTTCCAATACCCTTGCTTTCCATGTACACTCGTGGACCGGTTAAATTCTGGTCTGTCAGCCTTGATCCGTTTGTATAGCAGACCGTGGCATCGCTAAGGAATTTAAGGGTCCATCTCACCGACTTTTTTTTCGTTACTTAGCTTAAAGCGTTTTTTAATATAATCAAAATATGACGTAATAAAGAACACTTAAGGCTAAGTAACGAAAAAAAAAGTCGGTGCGATGGGCTATAAGCTTCCTTCTTCTTCTTCTCGCTCAGTGTCCATCTCTGTCTCAATTTCCGTGAGCAGGTTGAACCTGTTGCCTGACGGGGTTGTGCCTTCTCTTTGTTGTCTTTCTCTCTTCTTAAACAGTTGGGGCATGGGTATTGTTTTTTTCGGATCTGTGAACTCTTCTTTATTATTTTCTCTTGGTAGCTCTATTCTTAGCAGTGGTACTGTGGATGAGAATTTAATTAGGTTTTTCATTCCATATTGGACATGCTCAAGGCTCGGAGTTTCGGGCGAGAGGATCCACGTATGGCTTTTTTTTTAATTAATTTTTTTTTTATTAAATTTAAAAAGTATTTTATTCCTCTGGTATGAATACCGATTTGAGGTCTTAAAATCATGAAGTAGTTAGGAGTTTTCTTTGTTCGCCTCTCTGGAAAACGCCTGGATTGGTCCTTTAGGATTTTTTGTACTTTTCAACTTTGTGTTTCAGTTTTTTGTTTTTATATATAAATCTCACCGATTTAGAGCTAATGCTCAATTTTGTAGAGTTTAAGTCACTTTCATTGTCACTATTTAAGTCTGTTTTTTGAGTTTCTGGGATTTTTACACCATCAAGTAGGGGATTTGATTTTTGTTTTTGAATTGTCTGTGTTTCATACGACGGTGAATTTATATCTACCCAATTTATTGGTCTTCCGTAGGTGTCAAAGTACGTCATCAGGTATAAGAGTAATTTTTAACGTCGTACCTGATGTCAGTGTGCCTATGCCAACTATTTTATGGTCATTGGCCTGGGGGTTAATAAACTTTTCACTTTCACTGTGTTTCTTCATTGAAAGTTTTTTCGAAAAAATGTCACTATTTTCTTGGCATTTTTGACATTGTCACTGTTTTTGCCGTTTTTTGTGTTGCCCGAATCGAAACTCACTCTATTGCACTAATTTTAACTTGATATTGCAAGTTTATGACCGCGTATTCGTAACCTGGACTATCGATCGACCACACATGCGAACCGATCGATCGATAAGTGAGTACTGATGTGAGGTGGTAAATGTAGACAGCATCACTAGATAAAAGAGACGAGACTAAACCGCATTCGCAATATATTCTCAAAGTCCCACTTTGATACGAAGGTCGCCACATAATTTACTATTTACCATAAACTTCAGAACTATGCTAAGGTATACTGTGTAAGCTGTGCTGGACAATTACGCTTGCTTAACTCGACTTGGATAAGCAGCGGGATTAAAGAAACAAGTTTACTGCCAGGGTGCTAACTCACACCTTGCAGTGACCAATAAGGCTTATTATAAGTAAACTAAGTAGGTATAGTGAGAACAACTATCAAATGTTGAAACTGGTTTATTAAGATAAATACTCTCTTTTTATATTAAAAAATTGATATAGTTCGTGAGAAATTATAAAATATAAAACTCAATATTTCGTGCTGTTTTATAAACTAAATAATTTATAAAATGTAAAACTTGAGAAGGTTAGTTTATGTTATTAAAACCTAATTTCTCAAGATCACCTGTGTTTAAATAATAAATTTAACTAAAAATTAAGATTTATGAAAAATGGTAAAAAAGAAAATCTGTTTAATTTTATAATTATTCTTTATTCTGCTCATTCTACTAATCTCTTTCAATTTTCTTCGTGTTTTAAATTAATTTTTGCAAATAGGCGTTCATACAAAACGCATCGTAAAAGCAGGCAGACTGAGAAGCAACGCGCTCGACAACAAAGCAATAGCAGCTAGCTGTTTGGGGCGGAAGAAAATTGGGAGATTAACTTTCTATGTACCTGGTAGAATGATCCTGTCTGTATACATTTATTGGTGAACATGATTGTTATTTAATAAAGAAATAAAAAACCATTGTTTGATCTCAACAAAAACTGTTGAAATTTTAAATAAAAAACAAAGCAAAATATATCCCCTACTTAAGATTATGTTATGCAGTGTCTCTTTCTGGTAAATGCTAGAGTCCCTGTATGTGAACAAATATCGCCAATATCGGTTACATACAGGGACTCTAGTAGTATTGTGTAGCAGGCAACATTTTAAAAGTTGTTGAATTGCCTTTAAAAATATTTTTTTGGGATATTGTTTTAAAACCTGCGTCCAAATACTTATCTTTACCAGGCCAGTTTTTAGCAAATTTTTATCACGTAACAAAATTTAAAGTGCTTTGTAGCCGAATTATTGAAACAAACATTGGCAAGTGCTATTTGGAATATCCACTACACATGCGGTCGGCTTCGTTTAACAGGATATAATATGTGCGTTAATGTAGGTGCATTCATATATTTTTACTCTGTAAAGAAAAACAAGACGATCTGTTATTTTGTGATCGTCAAGACAATGGTAAATAATGTACACTGTTTGGGCCATAGGAACTGGTCAAATCGAAAACTGGAAAGAAAAGCCCAGTGTAAACACTGTGGTAAAAGGCACAAAATTCTCATGCACATCGACGTAAGTAAAGAGGGACAGGGTGGTATTTTGCCCTCTCCCTCCTTGATGTTAAAAATAATTTAATATATTCCTAATTTTCAAAGAATAAGAATGAATTGTATAATTAATTATTTTAATTATTAAATATCTACCTGCTTTGGAACCATTGGCATTTTATCCGTTCGTTATGCTGGATTTGTCAGTAAGTGAATTTAAGTTTTAATTAAAATAAAATTATTTTACAACTTGTAGAGAAGAAAAAGTACTCTAGTAGAGTCTAAACTTGATTGAGATCCACAATGACAATTTTGTTTTGCTTTTTGCATGCTGAGTGTACAGTTCATATCATAATTTTTGAGACAACTTTTGACAACTTTCATTTCTCGTTGGCCTGTACTATTTGTTATGCTAAACAGCTGATAACTGTCAAAAAAGTTATCTCAAAAATTATGAAATGGAGTATACACCGGAAAATAGTTTTAGAAAAAAAATAAACAAGTTGAAAAAGAAGTTTTCAGTCGATTTGATGAAGATTTCTTACGTTTCGTTTAGGTACAATAAATTAAGACAAAAAAAATATATGTATAAATTTTCTATTTTTCGTTTTTTTGTTTATTTAAATAAATAACTATTTTAATTTTAACTTTTTACATCTCCCCCCAACCTTAATTTACTGCTGCATATACCCATACTTAGCACACTGTCCCTTTTTATAAATTTTTTAATACTAAATACTTCTTTTCCTCTGTGGTCTTCATTTTAGAAACATGAAACCAAAATACGAAACTGATGACCAATGATATTCTGTAAAGTATAATTAAATTCAATAAAAAAGTACATGAGTGATATTTATACCGTGATTTGAACGATGTATATGCATTCATTCCTGCACTATTCTCCTTCCTGCTAGCTTCTATGCCGGTTTGTAACATGTCACGCTAATCTGCCGCGAAACTTGTGTAGCTTTGGAACGTTTATTTGCAGCTATCTGTCGCTAACTTTGCAGACTTTGGGCGACAACCACGACGTTCGTTACTTTGATGACTGCAAAATCTCCAAACTGCGACATAGATTTGCAAGGCTTTTGACAAGAAACATATTGGATCCAAGACGTCCTGCAACATCAAAATTGTTGGCGTCATTGCGAAACTTACTTCACTGTCAAGCAGGAATGCAGGATATTATTTTAATTTAAAGTGTCAAAGGATTATCAGGGGCTGCCTTTGAGCGAGTGATGTTTATGGCAGTTTCCATTTTTTAAATCAGTTAAACATATGAAAGGGTGTTCTGTCGTTTACTAAACAAAATATTATTTACGAAAAAACTTGTGTAGCAATTATCTTTAAAATGTTTATTTCCAATGATCTGTCCCCAATTTTGCAGCCTTTTGGCGTATGTTACTTTGACCGTTGCAAAATCTCTCAACAGCGACATAGATTTACAAAAAATATTGAATTAACGAAGCAATCCAACTTTAGATTTATTGGCGTTCTTACAAAACTCACTTCAATGTCTCAACCAGGAATTTGTACATCAGGTAAACATAGAATGTGATGATGTTTTGTGGTCTGATAAGGAAAATGTTCTATGCAGCGAAACCTGTGTAGCGGGTAGCTTTGAAACGATTATTTGCAACTATCTATCGCTAAATTTACAGACTTCGATCGTATGTTACTTTAATGGTTGCCATATATTTACAAAGCATTTGCCAAAGAATCTATTGGATTCAAGATATATTTCAACTTCAGGTTTATTGGTGTTATTGCGAAAATTACTTCAATGTCAAACAAGAATGCAGTATATTATTTTAATTTAAAGTGTCAAAGGATTATCAGGGACTGCCTTTGAGCGAGTGATATTTGTGGCAGTTTGCACTTAAAAATGTTTATTTTTTATGATCAGTTAAACATAAAAAAGGGTGTTTTGTGGTTTACAAAAAAAAATAGTATTTACAACATACTTGTGTAGCAATTATCTTTAAATTGTTTATTTCCAATGATCGGTAGCCAACTTTGCAGACTTTTGGCGTATGTTACTTTGATGGTTGCAAAATCTCTCAACAGCGACACAGATTTACAAAAAATATTGAATTAACAAGGCAATCCAACTTCAGATTTATTGGCGTCCTTGCAAATCTCACTTCAATGTCAAGCAGGAAGTTGTACATCAGTTAAACATAAAAAAGCTGATGTTTTGGGGTCTGATAAGGAAAATGTTATATGCAACGAAATCTGTGTAGCGGGTAGCTTTGAACCGATAATTTGCAACTATCTGTCGCTAAATTTACAGACTTCGATCGTATGTTACTTTAATGATTGCCATATATTTACAAAGCATTTAACAATGAATCTATTGGATTCAAGACGTATTGCAACTTCAGGTTTATTGGCGTTATTGCGAAAATTACTTAAATATCAAACAGGAATGCATTAAACTAAGATAATTATGGTAGTGTCAAACAAAGGTGCTGTCTTTGGGCACGAATCTTTACGGCAGTTTCTAGTTTAAGAAAAATTAAATATGTCCATCAGTTAAATTAAAAACAGTTGAAATTTGCCATATAAAAGAAGTTTATGTTTGTCGTTAGCCACTGTTAAACATTACAAGAAAGGATTAGGTAAGGTATGTATTAACAGATTAGGTGCGTGCGATACTTTAAGACATTAGGGATACCTAGTCGTGTGTATAATACTGAAATGTTAACTAAAACTTAAAAAAAAAATTAATTTTCAATTTTAGCCCAGAAAATCAGGCGTTTTGTGGTCCGATAAAAAAAGACATATACATATCTTTGAAATATTTGTAATTATCTGCCGCTAACATTGCAGACTTTGAGCGTTTGTTTCTTTAATGGTTAAAAACTATCTCAACTGAGACATTTTACAAAGCCTTGGACAAGAAATGTATTGGATCCAAGAATTAATGCAACTTAAGATTTGCTGGCGCTATTGTGTAACTTTCAATATCGAATAGTAATGCAGGCAATTATTGATGAGTTCGTGTTGGTGCTTCAAGCGCTCCGTTTTAGTAGTCAGCTAACAGCTTAATTTTAAAAATCTACATTGGCAACTAAAATAATAATTTTACTCAGTTAGAGGTTGAACCGTAAAGAAAATTCAATTATTTTTAACACTCACTATTGTACGATATTAAATTAAAGTAACTCGCGTTATTGTATTCAACCCATCACATCACTTAGACTTTGACTATAACCACTGACTAACACTTTACAACACCTTCCTTGTAGTATATATCCGCCAAATCAAGGTTCTAAAGCTTCGAGGCAAAAACGGCGAACGCTGCATAATTTTAATTAGGACAGCCAAACAAGGCAAAATCTTGGGCCTATGTTTGCATGGCTTTGTGCAATGCTAAAAATAAAAGCAGACAGACCGCGAGGATAATCCCACTAGGCCAAACTTTGATATTTGTATGACCTTAAATGGTGTTAAAAACAGAAAAACATCACGAGGCAGGAAACCTCGATGTTGTTCCCCACTGCAATTTGACAAGAAATTCATTGGATTTAAAAATTTTGACAAGACGTATTGCAAGTTCAGCTTTTTTGGCGCAATTTTGAAACTTTATTTAAAGTCAAACAGCAATGCAGTAAATAAGGAATGTTAATTCAAGACCATCAAAAAAATATAGACCACGACCCAGAAAAAATCAGCTGTTCTCGGAGGCACACACATTGGGTCTTATGGGAGGTCAGACGTTTTTTTATGATATTTTCAAAATAACACTACAGATTTTCGCGAACCTTAAGTGAAATATTCACAGACACCATCCCGATATTCCACCAAACTTTTGTAAGGATTGGAGATGATTAAAAGGTTAAAATCTTTAAGATTTAGCTATCTTCATTTTGAATTCAAATTGCCCGCCATGTACCGCATGCAACTGTTATATTTGACATGTATTTGACTTTGTCATCTGTGTTTGTCATATTCGCTTCTGCTTTAAATTTAATTTAAGTGTGAGCTAATGAAGCGGCTCTGAAAAATTAAGGATTACAATACATTAAAAAAAAATTGTTCTTCAAGAATATAGTAAAAACAATCTCAAAACGGGCTTTATTTAAAAAAAAATCAAATCTTCATAACTCGTCATTCCAACTTCAATATTTTAAAGACAATCAGCTGTGTCGTGATGTGACTATCAAAAAAAAAAATCAGCCCCAAATGTGAAGTCAACAAAGTGGAGGATCGTGGCCCGTCTGTTTTGATAGCACTGGTTAATTTTGATGAAGAATCAATCAATTTTTTCTACGAGCGTCCGGAAAATAGCTTTTATAATTATCGATAATTTTACTCGTGAAATAACCCCCAAAAATTCTTTTGAAAAATATATTGTCAATAAAATGGCCATGTTATCTTTTCTCATTCATGCTCTGCCACCCGCGCCCCGTCTGCCGAATTGCCAAACCATTCGGTAGGTCATGGGACATTAACCATTAATTGTGGGTTTTCGCCGGACAATAATTACGAGCATTTCGCTAAATTTAACACTCTTGTGCAATACGAAGACCGCATGTAGGGCCCGTTTAAATCCAATATGGTGGCACTCTGTGTTACAAGTACGAAAATAGTGAGGGATCAAAACAATTATTTAGATAGGACACCACTGTTCTTTTGTTCAAAATGTATAATAACTTTGCCAACAATTTTTATTTACTACTGTTAGCCCAGTCATATTAGTAAGGTGAAAAAAACACTGAAACCTAGAAAAAAATAGATGCAAGCTGGATGTTAGTATATTCATGCCTTAGCACCTGGGATACATCCCCACGTATTCTACAGCAAAATCCCCCTTAAGCTTCGCTAGATATAGGGCCTTAGAGGTCCTAAAAATGAGTTTATGGTGATTTTCTCGAAAATTAATAACTTTTTTTTTAAATACGCTCAATCAGTCTTTACTATAAAGTTAATTTAAAACCTAACGTACTATTTTAAAAAATATATTTAAAAAGAAATATATATAAAATTTGTTTTATTTTTTTATCACCTTGTAGGTATTATTGTTATCAAATGTTAAAATCTTATAAAATTAAGCACAAAAAATTAGTTTTTCTTCCTTTAAGGCAACTAATAATTGCCGGACTGCCACTGGGATTTGGAAAAAAATAGTTTTATACAATTAACCAGTGCATGAAAAAAAAAGCCTATATCAAAAAGTTCAATTTCTGGGTAGAAACAGTTTTAAAATATGCGCAAATGTGCGGACTTTTATTACATGTTATTGATGCAATGCAACTTTCTAAGATATCTACAAAAAACAATTTATCCATGCGTCTTATTGGTTTTTGATAGCCTTGGAAAAATATCATGATATAAAAATATCCGCTTATAATTTTCAGCCCTATATACAACTACCTTCATTCTCCATTTATTTTGTCACATTTAGTTTAGATAAACAATATTTATTTCTCAAAGGATCAGGCACACTTCTTATGGGATTTCTGTAATCCGTCAAACTTCATGAAATTTTAGTATGTTCTAGACTGAACCTTTCTTATCAAAAGCTCTCATGGGCCCAACTATTTTTAATCTGTACTATTAAAGCATTATCTACAGGGTGATTAAGTAAATATTAGTCGAATGTTTTAATGAGAAACAAGCTTTAGTATTGTGTAAATTAAACCTTGCTTATCAAATATTCTCATGGGCTGGGAACTTAAATGAATGAATGAATGACCAGTTTTTAAAATACAGGGGGTTGAAGAAGTATAATAGCATATAATTACTATTTATTTATTATTTTTAATCTGTACCTTTTAAACATTATCTACAGGGTGTTTAAGTAAATATTAGTCGAAAGTGTTAATGAGAAACAAGCGTTAGTCTGTTTTAGATTGAACCTTTCTTATCAAAAGTTCGTATGGGTCAAACTTAAATTAATTATTAGTTTCTAAAATACAGGGTGTTTAAAGTGATAATGTCCAAGGAGTATTATAGCTCTGTAGACGGGTTTTCCAAAGACATACGCAATGTTACCATTATATATAATTACGATTTATTTATTATTTTTAATCTGTACCTTTTAAACATTATCTACAGGGTGTTTAGGTAAATGTTGGTCGAAAGTGTTAATGAGAAACAAGCGTTAATGTATTTTAGATTGAATCTTTCTTATGAGTTTCGAAAATACAGGGTGTTTAAAGTGATAATTTGCAAGAAGTATTTTAGCCCTTTTGACGGCTTTTCCAAACACTATTACATATATTTACGATTTCTTTTTTATTTTTAATCTGTACCTTTAATAGGGTGTTTAATCTGTACCTTTATATAGGGTGTTTAAGTAAATATTAGTCGAAAGTTTATTATAGTTTATTACTTTACAAAAAGTAGTATGAAGTTTTTTAAGTTTAATGTTTTAACAGAATGTTACTTTTTTGTGTCTGTTTTTTTTTACGGACATGTTAAAATGAATATTGTCACGAATAAGGGGGCCGTTGGGTTGGTTTTAGGGATTGGCAGGTCGTTAATTACCAGTCACTACCTTACAACCCCAAGACTTATTCGTTATTTAACAATTATTTAATTGATACCGCGCCGGTCGAATCGATCTAACGGGGTTATTTCGATTTGAGCCCACGGAGATCTTTGTTTAAAAACTAAGGGATGCAGATTAAATAACACCTGTAGGGGATTAAAAGATGTATTATAAAAGATAAGAACCAGTAACTGATATTACAAAGGTTGGTGAGTTGGCTACGAGGGGCAACACCCGGACTTACCTGGAATTACGTTACGTAACTCGACGTGGCCCGCACTCACCCGGTCTTAAAGTTCGTTATAGGGAAAAAAAGCCCGGAAATATGTCTTGCCCGCCTATTTATCAACTATTTATGCCAAGTTGCAATAATGGTTATTGACGTCAATCGGTTTATATCGACTTATAGGTTGTCTCAAAAAATTATTGCGAATAATAATTATTAAGTTCTTTTTAATTATTTGGGAAATATTCGTTTGACTTTATGTTAAGCGCCCTTCGTGATATCCCCCCTCTTTACTTAAAAATCGCCCCCGATTTTGCCTCCATCGTTGGCCGTGGGTGTTGCCTCCGTTTAGCCAACAATTCTTAAATACGAAAAAAAAAATTTTGGTCACCTTAGTCTACTACTTAAAAATTTCAACTATTATTACCTTACTTCTTACATTTCATTTTTGACTTTATATTGATAAATTTCTATAATTATTTTTTCTACCTCTCCCACATGTCGTTTACACGTTAACTTAAGTAAATGCCCTATACCTTAAGATACTAGACACTTATTGGAATAAAACCTGAGCTTATTTTAAAATCGACCCAGTAGTGACAGATTTACATATAAAAAGCAGCTGCTCTACTTCAAAATTCGGCCTTTGTTTATTAAAAAACCGGATTTATTAGTGTCGGTATTTATTAAATGAAAGTTAGCGTTTTTATTATTAAATTTGGCTTTGGTATGTCAATTTTGAGAGGCCAGCTGTTAGTTTTCTGTGTAAATGTGTCAAAATAAAGTCGACTCTAAAATAAAGTCAGGATTTATTCCAATAAGTCCCTATTGTATACACTACCCCTCGCGTAAATTAAGTCACCTGCTTCTCGTATCACAGTTAGGTATTCGGGGTCTTCTTATTATTTGCATCTTATTCTGTCCCGTACTTGTCTTATATAACTTTGTTTTTCTTCCACTCAGATTCCTTGAGTGAAGAAAAAAAATATTCTATCCATTTCTCATTCCTCTTACTGTCTTCGTTAGGGGTTTCTCGTGGGTGATATTCCTTCTGTTGTCGTGCTCTGTCGGACTTTCTGCAGAATATCTATCCCTGTCTATATTTTATATTTCTGTATTTTTTTGCTTTTGTCGAACAGTCCTGTCTTCACTTGAGCCCCTTGCATTCGTTTTGGTAGTTGGCTGTCTACTCTATATTATATTTGTTTATTTGCTTTTACGATTCTGGTCACCCTAATCTATTTGTGTGTTATTTGTTTCTTCCATACTTATTATATAAACCATACTAAGAAAAAAACTATCCATACCTCTTCCAAGAAATGAACTGAAAACTATTCAATGCTGATATAGCGCGGAGTGTGCTACTGGGCTAGGTATCAGTTCCGTCATGGATCCATTTATTTTCTAGGTGATTTTTTTTAGGGAACGTCTTTAAATTACGTACCGTAAAATTTCAGGATTATTGACCCCCCCTTCCCCCTCGTAACCTATTTTCAAAAAAAACTAGTTTAAAAAATCATTGAGTGTAAACGCAAGGCCAAACCCTCCTCTTCCCCTAGAGCGTTACGTAATTTAAGGACAGGCCCCCTTATTTGACTGGGCTATGCGTGGGGTCTTTTACGGAACATTCAATATATCGATACCCTAATTCTGATACGTCGTAACCCAAATCAACAAAATTTTACGGGGATGAGACAAGTTAGAAGCAAATTAGCATTAGTAAGCATAATACGAATTGCTAGAAACCGCGGAAATGACCGTTTTATAGTTTTTTGTTGACTGCGAGGATTAAGCATTATACAGCTATGCATGCAATTACTAACCTTTGACACAAAAATATGAATTTTCATACGGCATATCAGAATTAGGGTTTCGATATTGTTTTCTAAAAATGCTGTTGTTTTCAACACGAATGGCCTTGTTTTCTGATTAGACAGAAGTTTTTTTAAGAAACCAGAAAGGCAGTAAATACGAAAAAAAATGGAATTGTGACTAATACTAAAATAAATTTGGGTCCATTAGCACACTCCACGTTCCAGCTTCGAAAACAGTTTTTTGTAAATATCTTAGAAATAAAGCTTTTCTTTTTACGGAATACCATTTTCGCATACCTATTAGACTTTTTTTACATGAAATGTTTTTGTTATGATATTTTAGTGCGTAAATAGTTTTATGTGCTACATATATTGTTTTTTTTTGTAATTTTAAATATAAGACTAAAAATGCCAAATGCAGAAGTTTAAAATTGTACGTCGAAGCCTAATAAAAAGTGGGACTCTATAAACAAAAGAGTTCCGGATCCCACTCTACACGCACCGCACGGTGGCTGTTAACATATGGGCTCAGCGTAATTAAAACTCAACTATGTTGCAATTGCAGCGGCTTAGGGCAAATAGCAAAAATAGTCCATTAATTCTCTATGTGTCCAGTAAAAAAAATCATTCAAAATACACTCGGCCCCCAATAGAAAAAAAGAACTATATCAAATGACCACAAAGAAGCTACTTTGCGGACACTTTTGTACCCGCACACTGTCTATTCTCCACCTCCTTCGATCCTGACAATCATTTTCCGTCAGGTTTTTTTGACTCATTGGTCTTTGGATTGACTGCTGCCATTCCAGTTTAGGACGCCCTCTTTTTCTGCGCGTTATTGGTTGCCATTCTAGGACCTGCTTTGGAAATCTTTGTCGTTCATCCGTTGTACATGGCCGTACCATATCAGTTGTCTTTTAGCGATGTCATCCGTTATGCTTCCTTCGATTCCCATTTTTTCTTTTATGATCTCATTTCTTATATTATGATCTGTTCTAGATATCCTCATTGATTTTCTTATTGCATCCATTTTGACACTTTCCATTTTTGCTTTGTACTTTTCTGTTACGCGACAGCTCTCTATACCATACAACAGCGTGCTTTTCACCATTGTTTCATATAGGTTAAATTTTACATTCTTTTTTATCTCTCTGCTCCATAAAATACTGTTAAGACAACCAATAACCCTTTTTGATTTTACTATTCTTTTTTCCAGTTCTTTATAGTCTGTTCCTGTCTTATCAAATGTGACACCCAAGTAAAGCTACTCATTGCATAGAGATATTGTTTATCCATTGTCTAGTTCCAACTCACTTGATTTGTTTCCAATACATAAGTACTGTGTCTTGTCCACGTTCACTGGTAACCCCCACTTTGGTTTCCTTCCGCTAACTTTCTCATCATATACTCCATGTCTTCTTTATCATTAGCTAAAATTACTTGGTCGTCGGCAAACTGTAGTGTGTATATGGTAAATCGGTCGTTAAGTTGTATTCCCATGCCGTGTACTTTACGATTCCAGTTTTTTAGAGCTACTGATATATATATATCTTAAAAAGAGCTGGAGAGATACAACATCTCTGTCTTAAGCCTTTCGTTACCTGGAATTCTTTTGAAAGTCGATTTCCAATTTTAATTTTAGATTTTGACCCTTTGTAAAGTTCTTTTATCGCTTTTATATATGTATGATTGATATTAGTTTGTTCTAACACTGTCCATAATTTTTCTACTGGAACGGTATCACATGCTTTTTGTAGGTCCACAAAGGTAACATGAGTCTCTATACTTAGATGCAATTTTGTCATATGCGGCTTGTTTTGTACTTTAGCATTTCTGCAGTTACTACTTCTTTTCCAGGCAATCTGTCATTTTTCATTTTCTTTAATGCTCTGTTTGTTTCGGCTTTGCATAATGGACGCAGGTTCAACACCGGAGTTTTTACTCTGCGAAAGCATCCGACGTTGTCATGACAACCAACGGACGCCTTCACTTGCAATTTACAAAATGCAGAGAGTGCAGAATCTGCGGGGTGAACGCTCATGGTTTTTTATCGGTTAATAGGTAAATGGGTGACCAACCGCTCGTTCGGTTTTGCTGAAGTGGCGCGGTTCCGATTTTTAAGTTTTTGTCCTGTCTTAGACTCTTAGATTATTATATTTAGTCTGGAAAAAAGAGGTGAAGCAACGCTTTACCTGAGTCATTGGGCTAGCAGCCACAAAATGTGTCATTTCAGCATTATATTCGTAGAAGTGTGAGACATACGAGTTTTTACAAAAATTCGAGCCCGTTCACGTACTCTGTACAATTGTACAAACAACGATTTAAAATTTAATTTCAACGGACTGTAACAACTTTGCCAGATGGCGATTGCCGCTTTTGAACTGGTCATTTTATTTTATTAAAAATAATAAGAGTGCAATTGAAACCCTAAATTGAAAGGATTTTTAAATTAGTTACTTTCCCGCTGCTGCTCCAAAACAAAAGTATTTTTTTAAATTAATAACACTGTTCTACAAAAAAAACTTTTTCTTTGTTTCACTATTTGGTACTTGATTGTGAATGATTTTTGCATCCTAAACTAAGATCAACCTTCAAAATTTCTCTATCAGGTAACGTTTTTGAGTAATTTGATTTTTTTGTTTGATCCATTATTTTTCAAAATACGGCAGTGGAATGAAGGATATTTAAATGCAGGATCAACTACGCGTGGCTTAATTGATGCCATGTATTATATCTTACGTTAATATAATAAAAAAATAATAAAAAAAATATTTAGGTTCACTACACCTTCCTTCCTTAGATCCCCCGGCGTGAGAATAATACACATTTTACGTATGTTTTTAACTACTGTATATGTTACATGAAAAGTAAAAAGTTTTTACAAAATATATTTTTTTTGACACCAGATTATCTATCGAAAAATATAATTTCACAAAAATTAATTTTATTCTTTTGTATTTGTCGTCGCAATCTTTTTTATGATTCCAGCAGTAGTCTGCAAGCATTGACGGTTGCCATTTTCTTTTATACCTGTTTTCCATTGCCGCTATCTCTTGATCGAAGCGCTCTCCATGCTCATCTGATACTTCGCTGCAATCATCTGGAAAGTAGTCTAAATGGGAATGCATAAAATGAACTTTCAAACACATATTACATCCCATGCCTTTATATGCATTTAACATTTCCTTAACAAGATTTTTATAACCTTCAGAACGATGTCTTGCCAAAACTGCTTACATACTTTCTTGAACGCAATCCATGAACGCTTTTCTTTTGTAGACAAAAGTGTGTCGAAAGTATCGTCTTTGATCAGATACCTTATTTGTGGTCCCACAAATATACCCTCTTTAGTTTTTGCATCAAACAAGCGGGGGAGTTAGGTAGTGAGGTAAGCAAATCCTTGCCCATTTCTATTAATTGCTTTCACAAATTGCTTCATTAAACCCAATTTAATGTAAAACATTCGTCTCATTTTTCTGTCCAACGGTTAATTTTCTGGTTGGCCATACTGTTCTTACAAAATGTTCTTTTCGGGCACGACTCACATAAAAAACAATAGTACTTCGTATATATCCTTGCATTCCAAGTATCATTGCGATTATTTTGAAGCCTCCGCAAGTTTTCCATTTGTGATCTTGGTATTTAATTTTTGTTAATGCATCAAACATCAGTACCCCAGAAAAAGATATCTTGTAGAACAGTGATAATCAGAGTAAGTTTTACGCTCTAGCTTTTAAATTTTGTTGTGGACCCCAGCTACTCGCTACTGCTACATTAGGAATGTCTATTAATACAACAAATTTGGTATTTGTAAAAACTTTTCTTTTTCTATCGATTTTTGCTTAAAAATGTGTTTTTGTATTTAAAATATTTTGCCTGTGGCGCATGCCGCCTGCGAGCATTTAAACTAACATTACTTCAATATTTTTTGAAAATTTTCGTTATTGGTTTAAAATGCATTACTACTCATAATTTTGATATTTGTCTTGAAAAAGTACTAAATGAGCTCCGCGGAACTACTTTTGAGGCTGAATACCACCTCTGCCGCCCCCTAAGGTCTGGACCACCCTTTCGTGTCCAACAATCACGCTGCATTTACTGTGGTCTACCATTACCTTTGTTATGGTTGGACCAAAAAGCATTAAAATAAACCTAAAATTAAATAACAGTTAGCTTACCAATAGATTGCAAAACTCTGGTGTAAAAAATTGACTTAATTGAGTAAATGTGAAACGAAAATCAATAACAAGAATAGCACTTTAAAATTCTGTTGGTAAAAGTAAGTGTATTATTTACATTTAGGAACAAGCAGTTTTTTAAGGTATTATTCTGGTTGTTTATCACCCTGTTTGTTGAATGCACTTACATAAAGTTCACCTTTCGCGAACCAAATAGCGGCTTATAATGATTGTCGCTAAACTGGCAACGCTGTTCTGGTCTCCTATGCAATCCTTATGGCCCATACAAAAATCCTACCCCGAGATAGAAGGCTCGCCACGCGGTATTCCAATTTTCAGCCGAAATGAACCGAACCCTTAAATTGAGGGAGCTGTAAAAATATAGTTTCCGTAATCTCACAAATTTTTTTATCCTTAATCCAATAATCCCCTAAAAAACAATTTTAGAAGAAATTAGATATAAGTACCTAATAAAATATTACCCCCTCCCCACTTAAATTTCATATATATATATATATATATATATATATATTTTTTTTTAGTCTTATTAAAAATGTTTAATACTAGTTACCAAAAACTATTAAATATCAATTTTCAGCAATATCAGATAAACTAAGAAATGCCCCCCCGCTCTCTCGAACAGGCGGAGCTTGCAAATTAATAGTTTGTAAAATCCGCCAATTTTTTTTTTATCCTTAATTTCATTTAGACCCTAACACAAGTTTTACGAGAAATTAGACATGGTAAGAGATTACACCCTCTCCTGTTTAAATTTAATATATATTTTTTTTAGTTAAAATTTTTTTTTTATCTTAATTCCTTAAACTAATACTTACTATTTTTTAGCGAAATCGGAGTAACCTTAAGAAATTCTGCCCAGCCCACTCAAATAGAGGAGAGTTATTAACTTTATAACATCGTAACATTGCATTGTCATGGCTGCTCTAAAAGCGTGTCAAATTTAAAGATGATCTGATACTTAGAAGTTAGTCAAATTTAACTTAAAAAATGTGTAGGTATGTACCATATACACAGGCATACAAAACAAGTTAAATAAAATGCTTGTTTATAATAATTAGGTACTTTTAAACTATTGACAGTTTTGATAATAATTGTAAAAGTCTATTTTTAATTACAATTACCTTTTTTTTTCTTTTTTTTTTCTCAGGGTCTAAAGGAATATTTAGTGAATCACACAGTTTTTCTAAGTGTTATTGAGCGCAGCTATTATTTCAAGGTCACGAATTTTTGCTTCAATAGATCAAAGGTGCCGAAGGCTTTTGTCGCTTCTCGTTGGTGGCTCTCCTCTGATAACACCCTGTTATGTTCGGCACATACATAATAGTAAAACGGCTAGTTTACAGAGAGGCAACCAGCTCGGGGCGAATTCTGGATGGGACCCCGGGGCATTGATAAATCACAAATCGCGGGTCACGGAGCGGTTATCGGGCCCAAAATATACGACCCTCCTAACCAAGCCAATGAAAGCAATCTGCTTTGAGAATCTCTGACCATGACTCATCAAAGTCTGGCAAGAGTCTAGAGAATTTAACTGATCAAGTCAGGAAGCTAGATATATAAACTAGAAACAAATTAATCTTAAATCTAGAAAACTTATTTCCTTAAAATTATTATATTCACTCAAAAAAACTTAACGACATTTGAACAGCGGCTAGCGTGGAGGGGCGCCGGGAGTTCGTCGCACCCCCGAGGGTACTGGCGCCTCATGGGTGCCCTAAGCTTTATTAAGTAGCGGGGCCAGCAAAGTAAAGGGGCGGCAGAGTAAACTAAAGACATGATAAGGATTTTTTTTTGGTCGCAAATTTTTTTATGGGCACCCTGTCCAGCCTTCGACCCCCTATCCCTTAAGACACGCTACGCCGGCGCCGGTGCATTTGAAACAATATTAAATTTTCCTTTAAGAAGATTTAGTGCTTTAAAACAAAAACACTGTTCTTTAAATTAAATGATTGAGTTGTCTTGTTTATATTTTTCAAATTGGATAAAGATATATGTACCGGGTGGGCCAAAAAAAACCGGACAAATTTCAGGTCAATAGTATAATATTCAAAACAATAGTTGAAACAAAAATATTTTTTTTAGAACCACTGAACCGATTTTGCTGATTCGTACCTTGTTGTAAGTGACAAGAAATTTTTACCGATTAAACAAAAATAAAACATGTTTGCAACACAAGAATAAACGAGGATGTCTGAAGAGTATAATTTAATTTTGTCCGTCATCTTGGATTTTAAGATTGCGAACAAAAAAATATATTTAGTCAAAACTCGGGGGAATCATTCAAGTTCGTGATTACTAGAGAGTCGAAAGAAAGTCAACAGAAAGATGTTAGAAAGTTTGATCACCAACAACGCCAAACAAATTTACAATGTAAGTACCTTTAGGTTTATATTATTCACTTTTAACTCTATTTTAATTTAACAAATTGAAACCGGATCTTTCAAAAGAAAATATCTTAATAAGGGCTCCCAAATTTTGCAAAAGTTAAGGAATCTTAGTAACAATGCGCCTTTTTTTAAAAGTCATACAAATGTTAACCTGTGGGAAAACCAGCTTTTAAAAAATTTGTTAAACTTATCTAATCCGACTTGATGTAACTTAACTTCTAACCTGATCTATTGTAACCTAACCTGACCTTACCTAACCTTTCTTTACCTGCGTGTACGCGGCTAAATTCTAGCTAAGTCAAATAAGGTAATGTTGGGTAAAATCAAGTCTGGCCAGGCAGGTTAGGTTACGTCAGGTCAGGTAACTTCGGGTAAGTATAGCTTAAATCAAATAGGAAATTTCCTGTATATTTTCAAAGTATTCGCTAGTCCTCAAACTTTTACAATTTTCGTTTGAACTAGTTTTTTCGACTTTTCTCAAAAACGGTGCATTTCCATATGGTTTCCTTAATATTTCTAAAATTACAAGGCCTTATTAAGGGGTTTCCATATTTTGTTAAAGCCGGTTTTCCCGTAACGAAAGTTAAAGCTTTGAGTTTAGGTTAGGTTGGGTCAGTTTGAAGGGGAGCCAGGCGGAAATTTTGCAACACAGGCCCGGGGCTACGTCGCTACGCCACTGAGCTTTATTTGTAAGTGTAAGTTTAATATAATTAGCTTTTAATAGGAATACATATAACAACAATTAGATAATTGTTAAGACTAAATAAAAAAACCACAAGACTTTGTTGTTTTTAAGAAAATATTGAATTATCTACCTTTTTCTATAAATTTATCTACGCTTTTTACCCAACTAAAATTGTAACTGACGTTTATCTATTTAACCACTCATTGGGGATGTATCAGTATGCTGTGATGGATTGATCAGGAGTGATATGTTTTCTCCACTGGTAATATAGCCAATTATTCCGCCCACAGGAAAAAACTTTTTAAGTGTCTAAAGAATTTTGTTGGAAAATAGGCGTTCGGTTCGGTTCGGTACAATTTAGTTTTTGCAGGAAACTTTTTGCTATAATAGCATTGGAATTTAAATATTTCCTGACCGTTAAAATTGTAATTATTTTAGATCCTGGGAATCGGTCAATAAAAATATCTTTTATAGTTTGTGACGTTTCAGTTTATTCACATTTTATTATCACATAGGCATATTATTCTAAAATTCTGGTTTGCTATTTTATATTACAGAACAAAACTTGAAAAAGCTTAAAAGGTTTTTAAGTTATTAAGTCAAGTTTTATCAATAAACTTGTGTTCGCAACAAAATTTCATAAAGTAAGTTTACCAAGGTCAAAGTTACACAACGTTCCTTCAATTATAATCTAATTTATTGGGTAATCATTAATTTTTACAAGCCATTTATTATAATTTTAAATTGTAATTTGTCAGAAAAGTGCATTTTTAAACAAAAAAGTTGCCCTTTAGTGTTTTTTCAAAAAAGCTATTTTGTTGCAAAACACACTTGCCCTGATGCTTTCTTGGCATCTTACATCTAGCTGCCTTATTATTTTAAAAATATTTTGGAAATATTAAGGTGCGTACTGACTTGCAACAAATCACTCCAAACGCGCAAAACACTACGAACATTCCGATCTTTTTCCTCCGAATGCAACAAACATTCGCGCGCAAAAGATCGTCGTGTTTGCAAGGTCATTTGAAATACCTCCTAATACGGGGTTCTAACGATTTCGTGAAATGTTGCTTGATTCTGCCCTTCAAAAGTTATCCAAATTCATATAAAATCTTCCTGGTATAATTTCAACCCTACCGACACAAAACAGCCGCGGCTCTTTTCGGGTCCGACCAAAGTATTTGTAGGCCGCGACGTCACTAAAAAGAAATGAAAACAAGATTTCCAACACTTCCCTCGCGGAAATCACATAAACTACAGGTAAATATAAATCGAACAGAAATTCCAGGATCCTTGTATGTGGGCATATCCTCAGAAGGTGCGCTTCTGTAGAATATGAAATGATGATTTACATAAAGTTAATCTTTAACAAACTTTTTTCGATATGATTTTTGAAATTGCGTAAAATTTAAAAAAATAATTTTTCGCACTTTGATATTTTTTAATTTTTAGCTCACATGTATGCATACAGACAGACAGACATACAGACATACAGACATACAGACATACAGACATACAGACATACAGACATACAGACATACAGACATACAGACATACAGACATACAGACATACAGACATACAGACATACAGACATACAGACATACAGACATACAGACATACAGACATACAGACATACAGACATACAGACATACAGACATACAGACATACAGACATACAGACATACAGACATACAGACATACAGACATACAGACATACAGACATACAGACATACAGACATACAGACATACAGACATACAGACATACAGACATACAGACATACAGACATACAGACATACAGACATACAGACATACAGACATACAGACATACAGACATACAGACATACAGACATACAGACATACAGACATACAGACATACAGACATACAGACATACAGACATACAGACATTTAGAATAAAACTGTAGGTATTGGTAAAAGGATAATAACAATATTAAATAATAAAGATAACACAACAACTGCAAAATAAAAAGACGGACGGACGGACGGACAGATGGACAGACGGACGGACAGACGGTCAGACGGACAGTCGGCCAGACGGACAGATGGACAGACGGACAGACAGACACCATAGCTCACCCTACTTATAGTATACGTGTGAGCTAATACATTATACTTGGTATTACACTGGTCCACTGGTCGGGTCCCCGGGTGTCGCATAGAGGTTTTTTTTGTGGACCAAAATTAGTTAAAATTACCTATATTATACATACATTAATTGTGTTAGCTTAGGTGCCCAAAAATTGGGAGAGTATTTTATTTGCAAATTATTTTTGATTATTTTTCTTTATTTACTATTTTTAAAATTCTCATTATAATCGGATTAGTAGTTTACTTTTCTTAAATGACCGTCATTTTGAATTTTGAAAAGTCGAAAAATTTGAAACTTGGTGGCAAACAATATTTCAACTTACCCACACACCGATTGATTTTTAACGCAGCACAAGTCAAATTTAGTGGAAATTAGGAAAAGTGATTATTAATCAATTCAACACTTCCCTAATAGCAAGTAGGTTATCGTAGTCCACGTGGAGTGAAAATCTGCAATGCACCAGGTGTACAGATGCAATGTGATTGGCTCATTTTTCTGAAATTACGGTTTTAATTGGTATATACGCAGCCTTCGTAAACTAACGAGCCACGAACCAGAAAAGGCAACATCGCAAATTGGCCGGCTGGTGGGCCGATATATACATGGGAGATATAAACATCTGCTATTTGTTTTGATTGTAGTTTGGCGATTTTGTATTTTTTTTTGTAAAAACTAATAAACTGTGTTTAGGCGTGTTACATTTAATTTTTAAAACAAACAAAACATTTGGAAATAAATATCAGTGGCCATTAATCATGTTAAAAAATATGTAACAAAACCTAGAATAAACAGAAGAGAAATTACTTTTAAACAATTTGTGAGAACAACCCTAAAGTTCGATTCATAGTACCGTGAAGTAAGCAGTATGAAGTGAGAAGTAAGAAATAAAAATTGTTCCTTTCTTACTGCTAAGTTATTACTGTCAAGTTTGAACAACGGGATGTTTGTGGGATAGTTTCTTATGTCTGAATGCTTACTTTACAGAACTATGAATCTAGTTTAAGTGGTACCATGTTAATTTAAACTTTAAATGAACTTACCTTTTTTATATCTATTCTATTTAGCCTTCGTCAATCCATCTTTGGCCAAGTTCTCCAGTTTACAATACATTTGTTCCATCAATCGTCTTTCTGTCTGATAATATGACCGGCAAATTTCCATTTTAATTTTGCTACTTCTGCTCTGACATCCCTTACTTTTGTTTTATTTCTTATCAATTCATTTCTTTTCTACCTGTTAGCTTTACATGTAACATTTGTCTTTCCATTGATCTTTGGGCTTTTGTTACCTTATCCATGTTTGATTTTGTAAGTGTCCAGGTCTGGGATTCATAGGTAAGTACAGGAAGGATACATTGGTTATACACTTCCGTTTTGAGGTACTGAGGATATTTTTTATTTCTTAATATGTTGCTTAATTTACCGAATGCTGCCAGGCCAATCTTACTCGTCTCTTGATTTCAGCTGTTTGCTTTTCTTTTTTCAGTTTAATAATTTGTCCCGGGTCCTATATATTCCTCTACTTGTTCTATTTTCTTTTAGATTGATTGATATTATCAGCATATCTTGGTGGTTCAGAATTGTCCGTTTACTTTGATGCCTATTTCTTCCCAATCTAAGCTTTTAAAAACATCTTCTAGGGCCTGGTTAAATAATTTAGGGAATATTGTGTCACGCTGACACCTCGTCTTATGCGGATTGGCTTGGTTCCGCTGTGGATTTTGATTAATGTTGTTGCTTCACTATATATATTGGCTATTAAGTCTGTATATCTGTGATCTATTCGGCTATTAATTAAAGATCTTTTACTGCCCAGTGCTCAATGCTTTTTCGAAGTCTATAAACGCAATATATATTTATATATATTTCCATACCCTCCCTTTCTTCAATTTTTTTCGTTGTCGTCAGGATTTTCTCTTACTGGAGGTTTGGGGTTTGACATATACTCGGGTTGAGATTCAAATAGCCGAGGTATTGCCCCATTGTTTAACTTAGGGAATGTTAGTGGCACCTCCTTTTGTACTCCCTCTTTATCCCTAATTATCTCGGTTCTACCAACGTCACTTATGTCAAAATGTTTCCAACAAACCACTGAAGATGCAGTCACAACATAATCTTCTCTGTGTATGGCCTGAAGCCAAGCATTTTTTAGGTCATTTTCTTTTGGGAAGCTAAAGGTTGCTTCGTGACCCTCTTCATTAATGCATCGTTACTTTTGCAACCAGGTACCCAACACTTTCACGGCATGTTTAAAATTTAAAAAGAAAAAACAGACCAAAAATTCCAAACAAAAACAAACATCTAACCTCACTTATTACCGGTGTACAAAAGGTCTTTTTTACACAGCTTTTATTAAGTAGGTAATAAAATTTTAAGTTCACCACACATCTCACTAAAACCAGAACAGTTGTTTTATTTGGTAACGCGATTTGAAATATACTAAAAGTTAAAAAAAAACATTATCTGCGCGGAAACGGCCAGTAACTAGCGTGGTGGGCGACGCACGTGGACGAAAATGACTGGCCTCCGCGCTGTGTTGCCGTTTCTTCTGGTTCGTGGCTCGTTAGTTTACGAAGGCTGTGGTATATAGCATTTGCTCTGCGTCCTGTATTCTCGCTATTTTAAGTCAGTATCACCGTCAACCGTGATGGACGAAGACGACGTGGTAGTAGCGGCCGGCGCTCTTCTGATTATTGAGAGTTTGAGAAGAAAAAATAAAAAAGAGCAGCGAAAAGAATGGTCCAGACGTCTGTATTTACAAAGACAAAATTTAAGTTTACTGAGAGATATGGACGATTTACATTTCAAAAACTTTACCAGAATATCTGCAGAGGATTTTGAAAACTTAATTTGTCTAGTGGGTCCTAAAATATTCAAGAAAGATACCCAACTTCCACATGCTATACCTGTTCAAGATCGCTTAGCTATTGCTCTACGTTTTTTAGCAACAGGGGACTCTTTCACTAGTCTACACTACCTATTTAAAGTATCAAAACAACGAGTTGGTTTTATAGTTATAGAGACCTGCAATGCCCTAATTGAAACATGAAATAAAGGTAAATATACCGGGTGGCCCAAAAAAAAGGCATGAAATGATTTTTATTATCACTTTTGAACGAATTGGTCTGGGTTTTGACCAAAAATATTTTTTGTCCGCTATCAAATTCCAAGATGGCACACAGAATCAAAGGTAGGGTAGACCGGGTACTGCCCACTTTTTATAAATGTGCTACTAAAAAATCTCGAGCTGATTCAATTGTTTTCTTTTTTGTTCTGTCAGTAGCTACAACTTTAGACATACAAAAACAATATGACACAAATCCCTAAAATTAAAAAAACTTTTGGTTGTTTGTAAACGGCACTTTTTACATATATATGAGGTACATATTTTGTCACATGATGTAGGAGTTAAGGCATACAAAATTTGCTGTAATTACTTTGTAGTCCTCCCTGGTCCTAGCTAGAGACCCTGTATGTATGACATATTTTAAATATGTCATACATACAGGGTCTCTATTTAAAATATGTCATGTCCTAGCCATCTCGCCGCCTGTCATTCCCCCTCACCCTCTTCAAAAACCATATTCGCATAACTTTCACAAATATGGAGCGATTTCAAAACTTCTTTCTGCACACGGTTTAAGAATTTTTCAACAGCATTTTACTACTTCCCTCTCCCTCTCCCTCCCTCACCTTGACTCAATGTTTGTAGAAACGTACCTATCTCCGAGTAATGCTAAATGAATGATAAATGCATTCTTTCTATAAGGCTGAATAAGAATTAAAAAATGGATGTAAAAAATAAATTAACAAAAAACACCCAACTGCTAAATCTACTTGCTAAAATTACCCAAAAACCTAATTCATGAAAATACAAAACTGTATAATTTTGTAAGTGCGCTTTGGGCATCAAAACTAACTAAAGATTGAAGCATATCGTACATTTTTTTATTTATTTTTTTTATAAATAAGTTTAATATTTATTTATTATTATTCAAACATATTAACTAGTGGTAAAGTTTTTTTTACTTAGTAACTAAACTAAATGAACTGAACCGCATAAATTAATTTAAAAAATTTTCCTCAATGTCGTAGTTTACATATGTTTTGTCAGCTGAATAATCAGATGCATATTGAAATTAAGGATATGAAGGTTCAATACTTTTTGAGCGTTGTGCGGGAGATGGATGGTCCATTCAATTTTTTAATTGCCAAGTAAAAAAAAAACGACTGCACCCACTGAACAAACAAGAAGGAATAAATCTCTTTGTGGTATTCCGATTTACCGACAAGCCTCGGAAAATGTTTTGCGCGTTCGCCGTGACGTATTGACTTGCAAAATTTGTTGCAGCGCGGTCTGTGCGTTTGAAGTACACGTATTCACTCACACACACTCCGCGCATTTTCGCCGAAAATGTTTGTCCTGTTTGTAGTGTTTGATGCGCGCTGTGTTCCCAGATTGCAAAATTACATAAGCATTGCATAGACACGTACTCACTGAGCGAACATTTTCGGCGAAAATGTTTGGAGTGTTTGTAGTGTTTTGTTGCAAGTCAATACCCACTTTTAGAACAAAAGACAGCTAAAGCAATATTGCTAGCAATATTTATTGCACCAATGTTGGGGCAGCTGTTGAGCAACACATTGTGTTACTTGAACGCAGATGGACTTGTTGTTATTTTAGATTTTAGTAGCTAAAAAAAGCAATCAATCAATCAAACCAAACCAAAGCTTAAACCCCTCAAAAGTGTCCAGTTTCGATCACTTTGAACTCCACCGTTTATCTTATTTTTTATAGAATTTGACTACTTTTTTTCAAAACTTGTTAGTTTGTCTTATAAAAGGAAAATATTTTTATAGGCTTTTCTCGACTTTTCTTGGTGGCGCCAAAATAATCCAAACATGACATAAAAAACGGCTTTGCTTATCAAACCAAAACTTTTTTATTGTCGTCGCCAGAATATAAAACAATAAAAGTATTAGAAAAAGGGGAGCGCCGCGCCGCTCTGACGATGGGGATGTTTTTGGAATAATATTTTTGCTTTTTCTCTTGATGGAGATCCGTCTATGGGGATGTGGGAAATGTACATCTGTCTGATAAAACATTTATACTGGTATTTTAAAAACATTTATTAGAAATTGCAGTGGCGCACTCAGGACTAGGCCTTGGGGAGGGGCGAGAGACTTGAAGGGGGGGGGGGCGAGACCCCATGATGTCGTATTTTATCAGAGATATAGACTAGCTAGAGATTGCGTTTCACAACCAACCAAAATAAAAAAATTGCTACACCATGCGTTTGGCATTACCTTTAAAAAAGCTGATAATAGTTGGTTTGGGTATCCTAACCAAACTCCGTCAAACTCTATAGTTTGATTCTATCGCGCCCTTGTCAAAATGGTGGAGGCTGTCAGTGGTTGTTATTTTTGTTGTTTTTTTGTTGGAAAATAAAGTAAATCTTGGACTTTTCGTACCCTAATGGAAAGAGTAATATTTTAAGACCCTGAACAGATTTTGACTGAAAAAATATCAATGGTTAAAATGGCCGCATTTTCGATTTGCCGCTTTTACTTTGGTCATATCCAATCCATCAATGTTCTATAATCTAGGGCAGTGGCGTATATAAGGGGGGGCCTAAGCTAACATTTTTTTAGATATTTTTCACATATTTCATGAATACAAACATAAAATAGCATAAAATACGGCCTCATGAGGTCTCGGCCCCCCCCCAAAACTGTTTCGGCCCCCCGAAACTTTTTTCTATATACGCCACTGATCTAGGGTGACCATATGGTTTTTGCGTAAAAGGACCACGTCAGAGACCGGATTTTCGATAAAAAGGCCGGACAAAACTAAGGTCACTGTATAAGAAGGAACTTCGTTAGTGACCTTAGACAAAACGGGTCATTTTAAAAAACTGTCATAAAAATATTTGGTGACCAAAAAAAGTATCTTGGGACCGAAAGGCCTGAAAAAATTACTTAACACACAAGATAAATAAAAAGTTGCAATCTAGAAAAAATTGTAAAATGTAGGCAGGTACTAGAAAATCGAACAAAAATAAGTAGGTACCTTACGGGAACATTGCACTAGAAAGAAAAATTTAGAAAATTAAAAAAATTAAGCAATAAAAAGCGGCGCTGTAGAAGACAGTTTCTGCAATATTAAAAATACTCTGCCAATATATGGGCCCCTAAGCTCACACTAGGTACTATAGTTATAGTGTACGTGTGATCTAATATAACTAAAAACTAAATAATATTTTATTAAATTCTAGACTAAATTACCTTTTGTTTGATACCAAACAAGCCATGTTTTGACTTAAACTGAAATTTTTGAAATCTACCCCCACCCTTAAAAAAACAAAAACTAAAATGTATTTTGTTAAACTCCGGACTCAATTACCTTTCGTTTGATATCACACACTCCATATTTTCACTTAAACTCTAATTTTTAAAATAAACCCCCACCCTTTTTTTAAAATAAATTAAAATGTATTTTGTTTAACTCCAGATTAAATTACCTTTCGTTTGATATCACACACGCCATATTTTCACATAAACTCTAATTTTTGAAATCTACCCCCACCCTTTTATTTGGTTTGTGTTCAGTGGATTTTGTTCATTTTTAAATGGGACCATCTCGACCCAAGACCCAGCCTAGGTACCAAATTTCATTAAAATCGGCCAAGCGGTTTTTGAGTTATGCGCGTTGGTCGTTACAGACATACAGACAGACAGACAGACAGACAGACAGACAGACAGACAGACAGACAGACAGACAGACAGACAGACAGACAGACAGACAGACAGACAGACAGACAGACAGACAGACAGACAGACAGACAGACAGACAGACAGACAGACAGACAGACAGACAGACAGACAGACAGACAGACAGACAGACAGACAGACAGACAGACAGACAGACAGACAGACAGACAGACAGACAGACAGACAGACAGACAGACAGACAGACAGACAGGCAGGCAGACAGACAGACAGACAGACAGACAGACAGACAGACAGACAGACAGACAGACAGACAGACAGACAGACAGACAGACAGACAGACAGACAGACAGACAGACAGACAGACAGACAGACAGACAGACAGACAGACAGACAGACAGACAGACAGACAGACAGACAGACAGACAGACAGACAGACAGACAGACAGACAGACAGACAGACAGACAGACAGACAGACAGACAGACAGACAGACAGACAGACAGACAGACAGACAGACAGACAGACAGACAGACAGACAGACAGACAGACAGACAGACAGACAGACAGACAGACAGACAGACAGACAGACAGACAGACAGACAGACAGACAGACAGACAGACAGACAGACAGACAGACAGACAGACAGACAGACAGACAGACAGACAGACAGACAGACAGACAGACAGACAGACAGACAGACAGACAGACAGACAGACAGACAGACAGACAGACAGACAGACAGACAGACAGACAGACAGACAGACAGACAGACAGACAGACAGACAGACAGACAGACAGACAGACAGACAGACAGACAGACAGACAGACAGACAGACAGACAGACAGACAGACAGACAGACAGACAGACAGACAGACAGACAGACAGACAGACAGACAGACAGACAGACAGACAGACAGACAGACAGACAGACAGACAGACAGACAGACAGACAGACAGACAGACAGACAGACAGACAGACAGACAGACAGACAGACAGACAGACAGACAGACAGACAGACAGACAGACAGACAGACAGACAGACAGACAGACAGACAGACAGACAGACAGACAGACAGACAGACAGACAGACAGACAGACAGACAGACAGACAGACAGACAGACAGACAGACAGACAGACAGACAGACAGACAGACAGACAGACAGACAGACAGACAGACAGACAGACAGACAGACAGACAGACAGACAGACAGACAGACAGACAGACAGACAGACAGACAGACAGACAGACAGACAGACAGACAGACAGACAGACAGACAGACAGACAGACAGACAGACAGACAGACAGACAGACAGACAGACAGACAGACAGACAGACAGACAGACAGACAGACAGACAGACAGACAGACAGACAGACAGACAGACAGACAGACAGACAGACAGACAGACAGACAGACAGACAGACAGACAGACAGACAGACAGACAGACAGACAGACAGACAGACAGACAGACAGACAGACAGACAGACAGACAGACAGACAGACAGACAGACAGACAGACAGACAGACAGACAGACAGACAGACAGACAGACAGACAGACAGACAGACAGACAGACAGACAGACAGACAGACAGACAGACAGACAGACAGACAGACAGACAGACAGACAGACAGACAGACAGACAGACAGACAGACAGACAGACAGACAGACAGACAGACAGACAGACAGACAGACAGACAGACAGACAGACAGACAGACAGACAGACAGACAGACAGACAGACAGACAGACAGACAGACAGACAGACAGACAGACAGACAGACAGACAGACAGACAGACAGACAGACAGACAGACAGACAGACAGACAGACAGACAGACAGACAGACAGACAGACAGACAGACAGACAGACAGACAGACAGACAGACAGACAGACAGACAGACAGACAGACAGACAGACAGACAGACAGACAGACAGACAGACAGACAGACAGACAGACAGACAGACAGACAGACAGACAGACAGACAGACAGACAGACAGACAGACAGACAGACAGACAGACAGACAGACAGACAGACAGACAGACAGACAGACAGACAGACAGACAGACAGACAGACAGACAGACAGACAGACAGACAGACAGACAGACAGACAGACAGACAGACAGACAGACAGACAGACAGACAGACAGACAGACAGACAGACAGACAGACAGACAGACAGACAGACAGACAGACAGACAGACAGACAGACAGACAGACAGACAGACAGACAGACAGACAGACAGACAGACAGACAGACAGACAGACAGACAGACAGACAGACAGACAGACAGACAGACAGACAGACAGACAGACAGACAGACAGACAGACAGACAGACAGACAGACAGACAGACAGACAGACAGACAGACAGACAGACAGACAGACAGACAGACAGACAGACAGACAGACAGACAGACAGACAGACAGACAGACAGACAGACAGACAGACAGACAGACAGACAGACAGACAGACAGACAGACAGACAGACAGACAGACAGACAGACAGACAGACAGACAGACAGACAGACAGACAGACAGACAGACAGACAGACAGACAGACAGACAGACAGACAGACAGACAGACAGACAGACAGACAGACAGACAGACAGACAGACAGACAGACAGACAGACAGACAGACAGACAGACAGACAGACAGACAGACAGACAGACAGACAGACAGACAGACAGACAGACAGACAGACAGACAGACAGACAGACAGACAGACAGACAGACAGACAGACAGACAGACAGACAGACAGACAGACAGACAGACAGACAGACAGACAGACAGACAGACAGACAGACAGACAGACAGACAGACAGACAGACAGACAGACAGACAGACAGACAGACAGACAGACAGACAGACAGACAGACAGACAGACAGACAGACAGACAGACAGACAGACAGACAGACAGACAGACAGACAGACAGACAGACAGACAGACAGACAGACAGACAGACAGACAGACAGACAGACAGACAGACAGACAGACAGACAGACAGACAGACAGACAGACAGACAGACAGACAGACAGACAGACAGACAGACAGACAGACAGACAGACAGACAGACAGACAGACAGACAGACAGACAGACAGACAGACGGCGCAACAAAAAAGTTTCAAAATCATCTGAAACGCAAAGATATATATAAATTTTTGAAATCGGAGCAACTTTTTTTTTCTCGAAAAAATTAGGATTACCATAGCTCACACTACTATAGTCTGTCTGTCTGTTATGTGTGAGCTAAAATACTGAAGATGTGAAAAAAATTACGCCAAAGGCGCAGTCAAAAACTTCGGAAAAGTTTTTCACTTTTCAGATAAAATCGGACAAAAAAAAATTTCAATCTAAAAAAACTACTAAAAAATTGAAAAAATTGCGTCGTAGGAAAGAACAAAAAAAAAATTGGAATCTAAAAAACTACTAAAAACTTTTTCAAAAATGCGCCTGGGGCGAAAATTTTTAAAAATTTGGTACCCACTTTTCGAAAAAAATTACATCGCAGAAAAATGAAGTACCTTTCGCAAAAAATGCCGCCACAGAAGAAAATTTTAGTTAAAACAAAAAAAATGACGCAGCACGCGCAAATTTAAAAAATAAAAGGTGCCAAAAATTTTTCGGAAAAATGTTACCGAAATGCAAGACTTTTGGTTAGTTTCAAAAGTATAAGCGCCGCCCCGGTCATATTTAAGTGACTTGTATAGTTTGTTTCTGATAAATTGTGCTCATTTCGTTTGTGGGAAATAATTTTAAGCTTGGAGCTCGAACTCCCTCCTAGATGCCTTCCTCCTAATTGCGCCTCAGGATCACCAAAAACATAAGATCGCTTGGATCTCTAAAAAGCCAGACGAAGAAAAAAGCAGGCCGGACATTATGCCCAAAAAGCCGAGACCGCCCCCCCCTTGGAGCACCCATGGAAATTGTTATATTATGTCAACAGATAGCTACGTCGGACAGGCACCTTAACAAAGGCTTAAAAGCGAGCTTATTTTGCAAAACGGTGATGAGAAAAAATTTATCGACAAAATAAGCATTTTATTTTTGGTAAAAAAAATTGAAAACCGTTTTGGAAAAAATTCAACGCCAAAAGAAAAAAATACATAAATAACTTAAAAGTGTCTCTGTAGAAGGTACTGTAGATGCCTTTTTCAGTAACACTCCACCAAAGCAATTAAAAATCGGTTTAATCATCGCTAACTTCTCTAAAAAAATATTATGTAAAATATGACGGACACTGACACTGACCAACTCCGTTTTATTGGACATCTTTTAGTGACGTTTGGAGGTTTAAATACGGCTGCCATTTTTGAACCAAAAAATTATATTTTTTTTAAGTTTATGTTTAAATTTAAAAGGATATAATGTCATTGCTACAACAAAAAAAGATTGCAAGTACATCCAACGGAAAAAATGAGTTAAGCCTATAACAAAAATCTAGACTTTAGATGTAGAGATTTAGAACTTAGAAATTTAGATCCTTTAGTAAAAGCTGGTGTTAAAGTTTTCCAAAAATTTCTTCTCCTGCTAGCTCTGCTATAATTTGTTGTTAAAATGTCCACAGAAAAAACTAGCGCAAGTAGTATTATTGTCATTATATTTAATGCCCTTTATAAGTACTAAAAATGCTGGACCCGTATCTGTCGAAAAAGGCCTTTCGACGGCTGTTTGTTGGCTTCAAATGGCGGGATTCCATTCCGGAAAGAAGTACAGCCATTATACTGTTTTTTGAGATCGTTTGCTACCTATCAAAATACATATAGCGTTTGGTTTCGTTTAACCCGGCGTTGGAACACCTATTTTTCCTAACATGGATTGTACACCCGGGTATGACATACCCACTTACCATTTCGCATTTAAAGTTAACAGTAGACAAAATTTTAATGATGGTTGTGTTTTAATTTTTTAAACCTTTTTGACGTTGAAAACAAACTAAATATAACATTAAGCATGTAGTGTTGGATACTAAAATCCATTTTTAGGCAACAAGGGCATTTCTCTAAAAAAAAAATATCTTTTTTTAAAATAGCCTAAAAAATGCTAGAAGTAATTTGTAACCTAAATTTTTATTTTATTTCGAAGATAATACAGGTCTACAGTGATTTTGATGTTTCGAAACTGTTTGCTATTTTGCATATGTTTGGAGGCCCTTATGCGAAAATACGCCTTATTTCTGCTCCTTCACGTATTTTTTTTTGCGCTCTATAAAAATTTTAATTTATAAATATACCATGACATAATTAAATGTGTGTGTTCCAACTTAGACATGATTTTCGAATAAAGTGATTTTTATTAAATAAAATGTGATTTGGCAATACTGATTAATTTCAGATTTCTCAGCAACGCAATTGAGTTTGCGCAGAAGCGTCGATACAGCGTTGGAACCTGCTTACATAACATATTGACCTTTACGCGATTGTTGTGTTTGTTGTTGCGCATTTTTAGTATTTTAGAGTATAAATATGGAAAGAAGACCCAGATAACTTTTGTTATATCGGTCTGTGGTAGTTATGTCGTGGTAAAGCAGAAGCAAACTATAACTTCTTTTGTGAAAAACGTATACTACGCGTATTTTCGTATAAAAATTGGCGACCAAGACAAGTCCTGTTCTCATCATACTGTTTGTTCTGTTGAAGCGTTAAGAAAATTCCAGAAAATCTTGGAGCAGTTAGCGAAGAACAGGAAGAGAGGTGTCACCAAGGTATTAAGGAAATTAAACGTCGATACTGAGGCAGATGGAGCATATTAATGATGGCGGACAATTGCTGGATGTTAAAACGGGATAAAAACACAGCCGAATGTCCGGCCAACATAGCTTTCTGGCAAAAAGATGAAGATTTCACTGTAAAAAGACTAATGAAAGTATTTTTTCCACTGTTTGTTAACTAGTATTTCACTTTACACCTGAATAAAAACATACATGTTTTTAGAAATGTGTTTTTTTTTCTTTAACATTTGACAAAAGACCTTACGTGATACCATTAAATGAATAGAATTTTTGAAATCAGCGCACCAAAATTATATAAAATCAGTTTTTAAAATGAAAACCTCTTTCAAGAAGTTTAATTTTGTAGACCTGTGTAATACATAAAAAAAATTGACTAAATATTTTCACAGGAAAATCCAGGGGGGTACTTTTATATAAAAAAACAAAGAAATTCTTAGTTAGAACTAAAAAATACTTTTTAAATAGAAACAAAATTTCGAACTTCCATTGTCTTTATTTATTTTAAAACGACGTTTCGGTTAGTAAGTATCTCTAGCCGTTTTCAAGCGTAAACTAAACAATCTTGTCTATAGGCTACTACTTATACTACTTGGTGTGCAGTCAGGTGTCACGGTTTGGATTCCATATGTTTGGTATGTCCGTGCTTGGTTGACTGAAAACTTCTTTATTCTGCATTATAAACGGAGCTTCAATAAACTTTCGTTTTCGCCAATGCGACTCCTTATGCAATACTTTAGCTTCTGACTACTGAATCCTGTGATCATTTGACCATGCATGATCCGCTAAACCGGATTTTTCAATACCCCTAATTGGGTACGTTTTAGATGTTCATTTAGTCTAAGCTGAAGAAGACATTTCGTTTCACCTACATATGATTTACCACACTCACACGGGATTTGGTAATTGCTTTCCTTATTATTTGAGGGATTTTCTGGTTTTGTTTCAGTTACAAAACTCCTTATTGTATTTCTCTATGAAAATACTGATTTTATATTATAGTGTTTGGCTATTCGTCTTACGTTTTCTGAAATCCCTTGAACATATGGAATGTTAATAACACCCAACTATTATTATTTTAGTTCGGTTCAGAATTTGCTGTAAAAAATGTTACACGGCTGGTACACCCGGGTATTACATGTCCGACGCAAGTTAACCTTCTAGCACCAGAGGCAGATTGATACTAAACCCGCTTTTTCAATGGTCCGCGATTGGAACAAGTATTGCTTCAGAGTACGTGGAGGCACAGAAGGGGGCAAGCTTGAAGCGCTGGCTGCGAATTCATAACTTCTGTTGGTTTTTCTCAATCCCGGGTATGTCATTCCCAGGTGTATCAACGCAACGCCGGGCTAATACCACGGATCACCTAACAAACAGATAGGGAACTCAGGTGGTGGGGGGTGCTACGCGCATCTTTCACGCAGCCTGCCATGTTGGGGTCAACCACTCCAGAGGCGCATTCTGTATTTCAATATTTTTTAAACTTTTAGTACGTGTTGAGCATTAGTGGTGTGTAGATGTGATTTTTGTATTTGATATATGTTATTTTTGATTTTAAACAATGGGAACGGTTTGTGCCTTAAGAGACTGTAAATCCACGCGACGGTATACTCTAAAAATGCTAAGTTTAACACCCTGTAAAAACAAAGAGGTCTAAATGTAATGCGAAAAAAATCTTTGTTTTGACCATTTCCACAACCCCTTAAAGTTTTATGCTTCATTTAAATTAAACCCTGTATAATACACTATTATATAACAATTGGTCAAGAGTTTTTGACACAAATTTGTTATAATTTTTTATTATGCTACTATTTACACTTTTAAGAATACATATAAAACATCTATTTTTTTTTAAATATTGGATTTTACTAAGTTTTAAAATATTAATTTACCGTGAAGCAATTTTGTGCTAATTGTAAAGATTAGATTTGGTCACCCTGTATCTCCTTAAACTTTCAATTTTTTTAAAAAACTAATAAATAATATCTGATTTTAGTAAATTAAGAAATTACTCTACAATGTCAAACTTCTTATATTTAAAATTCACAATTTTACTCCTCTTGAAACTTAATAAATGTTATCCCAATACAACAAAAAAAGCAATCAATCAATTTTTTTCTTTTTGTGTTTGGCTGTATGCTGGAAACGACAACATGCTAACGTATTCTGAACGAAGAAGAAGACCTCTTTTTGTGCTTCCCATATCTCTCATTCAATAGAACACATTATTTCCATAGTCCCCTACAGCGGACAAGATATAATATTTTTACGCGGCCGAGACTCTAAAATTCATTTTAGCTCCTATTTTTAGCAAAACAAAACTATTTTAATGTTTTTATTGTTTCTGGCAGTAAAAAATATTTTTTCGCATCAACAATCTGAAACATTCATATTTTATGATAAATTTATTTTAGTCCGGCTCTGAGTTTGATTCCCAATGCTCAGCCATCGTTGAATTCTCCGAGATCAAAGACGGCCAGCCGGCTTATTTATCTGTTTGTTAGGTGATCCGTGAGGTGATCCGTGCTAATACTAACGTGTCCTAACATAGGATAATAAAAGCTAACAAAAGCTAACAGCCGGTTTAATACATGTAATCCTTAAATTGTTTCTAGGTAATTTTTTGATCTAGAATGTGCTCCATGCTAGGAAGGATTTTTTGGAGACACGTAAGAGCAAAATCTAAAAAAAAAATATTATTTGGCATGGAAATAGTATAGGAAATATACAAGTGCTGATGGCAGTCAGTTGGTCGACCGACGCAAAGTGGATTTCTGCCAGCAATCAAAAACAGAAAATAAACTTTCAGCAAGAGTTAGGAACTATCATTTCTTCGGGCGTGTGTAAAACAAAAACTATAGGAAACCGTTTATTAAATTTATAGGTTTTATATGCCTTCACACACTTCATTTGCAAGATCGTTACTATGTTGATAAAGCATTAACCTGGACACTACCTTGACATGGACGATTTTTGACAGCTATTGGAAAGTTGGGTTGTTAAGAACACCGAAAAAAAAAATTAAGGTACTGATTTTAAGTTTTTTGAAGCGTTCGAAAAAGAAGCGCGAAGTCATGCATTGATCAACGCTTTATTAGGCATTCCTTCAAATCGGTAATTATTCTTCCAATTGTTTTTTAATTTCAGTTTACTTATCATTATCATTATTTTGTTTTTAATTAAAATAAGTGAGAGGACGTGTCACCCCAATAAAATGATAAGTAAAGAAAGAAAAAGTACATTGATTTCATTAATTTGCAATTTCTGCTTATGAATGAAAACTGGGAAAGATTGAACTCAATAAAAGACGTAAATAAAGCGGTTGAATATTTTGCAGCGTCCTTGAATTATTTTATGAGTCAAAATACAAAAATATTAAAAAAACTAAATAAAACACGAGGAATGGATAACAAAGGAGCTGTTAGCAGAAATTAGAAGAAAAAACGACAAACTCAAAACAATGAAAAATGACACTAACAAGACACAAAAAGAATTGGATAATAAAAGGTCTGAGAATGTTTTAAATAAATAAAATTCGCTAACAAAAAAGGAAATTTGACACTACTTACATGCAAGATAACAATTACCAAACCCTGTGGAAAACAGTGGCGGGTCCAGGGGGGGCACTAGGGGCACTTGCCCCCCCCGAGAATTTTTTGAACATACAAAAAATTAGTAAAAAGTAATGTTTTTGCTAATAAAAATTCAAAATTTTTGCCTGCGGCGCATGAAAGTGTCTATTGTTATTATCATCGCAATTACAACCACTGACTAATTTAATAAAATGCTGCTTAAAAAAATATATACCGTTTTTTACCAACAGAGAATGTCACCTAAAGTGCCCCCCCCCCCCGAGAAGCACATCTGGATCCGCCCTTGGTGGAAAACCGTAAATAAAATATGTAAAAAACCAAATACAAACAACACCATTACGCTAATAAAAACTGAGAATTTTACAGCTATCACAATGAAAAAATTAGCAAATTATTTAATGATTATTATTCATCAGTTGAAGAAAAATTAGCTAAAGAAATTACTAAGCCTCCAATTTCATTAGCTTAAAAAAGATGATCCAAACTTATTTGCCTTTATGGATATCCGTCCTTCTGAAGTAGAAGAAGCAATTTAAAATTAAATCAAATAAGAAGTAAAAAATATTTAGCAAGAAGTTAATTAAGCCTATATTTTTAATTTATCCTTCCAATCCGGAACGTTCCTTAATAGCTTTGAAGCTGGCATTGTAAAACCGATGTTTAAAAGTGATGACAGACAAAATGTTTAATTAATAAATTATAGACCAATCACATTATCTTATATAAAAATTTTTTAAACATTTTCGAAAAGATTCTTAAAGTTAAATTTAGCTTTTTGGAAAATCGCAAACTTATATCTACCAATTAATTTGGTTTTAGAAAAGAACGATCAGCAGATAACACAATTTACCACCTGACAAATCAAATATACAATGCTTAAGATGAAGATGAACCATGTGTGGTTGTACTTATTGACTTATCAAAAGCGTTCGACACAGTTTATCGTACAACATTAACTAAAAAACTGGAAAGCCTTGGTTTAAAAAGCAACTCAAAAATTATTAAGTAGTTATCTAGAAAATAGAATACAGTTTGTGCAAATAGGTGACACGCTTAGTGAGCCAAACCTGTTAAATATGGTGTGCCACAAGAAACTGTGCTTAGACCACTTTTATTTACAATTTATTTGATTATCTGCTAGAGCTTGTCACTAAAGGCTCAATTTCAAATTTTAAAGATTATGGGATTGTCGTGTTTGAAAAGGACAAATGGGACGATGCTAAGACAAGGCCAACAAAAAAATAGAGGCCACGACCCTGAAAAAATCAGCTGTTCTCTGGGGGCTGACTTTTACATTGGGTCTTATGGGAGGTCAGATGTTCTTTTAGGATATTTTCAAAATGGCACTACAGACACCATCCCGATATTCTACGAAACTTTTGTAAGGACGCAAGATAATAATTAAAATATTTAAGATTTAGCATTTCGTATTTTGAATTCAAATTACTCGCCATGTACCGCATGCCAACTGTTATATTTGACATGTATTTGACTTTGTCATCTGTGTTTGTCACATTCGCTTCTGCTTTAAATTTAATTTTTGTATGAGCTAATGGAGCGGCTCTGAAAAATTAAGGATTACGATACATTTAAAAAAAATTGTTCTGCAAGAATATATCTCAAAATCGGCTTTATTTAAAAATAAGACAAATATTCATGAACCGTCATTCCAAGTTCAATATTTTAAAGACAATCAGCTGTGTCGTGAAGTGACCATCAAAAAAAAAAAATCAGCCCCCGATGTGACGACAAAAAAGTGGAGGGTCGTGGCCCGTCAGTTTTGATAGCTCTGGCTAAGCTGTGCAAAAAGGAATTTGCATGTTATTAAAGAGCGGTATAATCAAAACACCTTAACAGTCAAGTTTGAAAAAACAAAGTTATGGCCATTTTCAGAGGACAAGCTCCCACATTCAACTATCTTCCAAACAATATTAAGATTGAAAAATCTCGTTGTTTTAAATACTTAGGAATAATACTAGATCCGCACATGCAATGGAATCTAAAAACTCTTTATTGTTCAACAGTAAATTCAAATTTATATATAATTAATTTAGAAAGTCCAATCCAAAAGCGGATTTTAAAAATTATATTTAAGAAACCATATTTCTGTTCTACAAATTTACTTTACTCCTAAGAGCATATATTGGTTATAAGGCAGCTTTATTTTCAAAAACTTGCATTAAAGGCATATAAACATAAATATCTATCAAAAAAACGTGAAACCACTTATTACATAAGAAATAATAATACTTTTATTACAAAAAGGTTAAATTTAAAAATAGGTAAATGGAATTTACAATATATATCTTTTGCCTAGAATTTTAAATTTTTTGCAGCAAAACATACAAACTTTGCAAACGGAGAAGAAATATAAAAAGTTTATAGAGGAAAACTAAGCAAAGCATATCAGTTAAAAATCATACAGATTTAGATACGATTTTATGCCCAACAAATTATAAAAGTCTTTTTCACGTTGCCAGACCCCTAGAGATATGGCGCGGCTGATAGGTCTCCAAACTCTTGAAAGCAATGCTTGGTTGAACGCTCTTCCTTCCGCCGGCCTTGGAAACCTTTTAGAGTACTCGGTCTTTCGCGTTCCCATAGCCCTGCGAGTTGGTCTTCCGATGTGTGACCAACGTATTTACAGCGAAAAAGCCGACAAATATAGTCTTTACGGGATAAGCTGTGTCAAAAGTGCAGGCAGGTTGTTCAGACATCGCATGATAAACAACATTATCAAGCCAGCTCTTGCTTCAGCGGATATTCCGTCGGAGCTTGAGCCGCTTGGTATTTGCAGGACTGACGTGAAGCGGGCTGATGGCCTCTCTTTGGTTCCTGGGAAGGCGGGGAAGAGCTTAGTTTGGGATGCAGCGTGTAGGTACATCCTTGCTGATAGTTATATCAATTGAACATTAAAAGAATCGGGTGTGGCTACATGCCTGTTTGAGAAGGAAAAATAGGGAAAATATGGAGAGCTATCAGATTGATAATTTTTCTTACCATTCGCCGTAGCAACGCATGGCCTTTGGAGTGAAGAAGCAAAAAAAAATGTAAACTGTTTAAAAACTAAAATAAAAATTTTCATTGCTTCTTCACCCAAAGAGGGAACGCTGCTGCGGTCTTGGGAACCATAGATTCATCGGATTGGCTTGATCTGGAAGATATGGTGGGATAATTTTTTTTAATTTTATTTTATTTACTTTAATTATTTTTTCTTTAATTATTATTATATTTATAAGTTTTATATCTGAAATAACCCGATTGTGAAAATATTACAAGATATAGACTTTTTACCTACCTATTAATGACTCTAGCACTTAAAAGTAATATATCGGATAGGTGCTTTTTATATGTTTGTTTGTTTTATTTCATTGTACCAGTTCATGTATTTATTTAATTTTAATACCAATAAACATCTATTCTATTCTAACGTAAAAATAGTACATAATAACACTTGTAGGTATAAGTTCTTAGTATGAAGATAAGCAGCAATATCACTTTTGTGGAGAAGGCTTTGCACAATTTTAATATCTTGATAGAACACATATCTTTTCTGTGTTTCTGAAAAATGATCCAAGTGGTTTTAGATAGGTACGGTGAATTGGTCTGGTGTTTATGTTATACCATCAAAAAAAATTTAAAAGTTGAAAAGCAAATTTCTATGTATTTATCTGGCTTACGATTTTCAATTGTTTCGATGTTATTTGGGTGTATTTGGACCTATCTTAACAATCTTGTCGCAACGTCTCTCCGTGTGTGCGTGTGTGTATCTGTATGTCTGTCCGGCCCCGGTTCACGATAGCTCCAAACCGGCCGAACCAATTTTCATGATATTTCGGTAAGAAATAGTGTGTGACACTGTTACAAGCTTGATCAAAATCCATATAATGCTGATAACAGTTTTTGACAGTTAAAAAAATACTAATTTTTTAACGTAGCATCGCATCAATATGCAGTATATTGGGGAATATAGTGTAACGCATTTTTCTAAATATTTTGTGTTTTTACAAAAAAACTTCGTATGAGCTTTCGTTTCTGAGATATTTAAAAAATTGTATTCAAGGCTGCTAATGAATTGACGCACCCAGGAAGATGTCTTCGGGGGCGCGAGGCCCCTTGATGTCATATTTTATGATACTTAATTTTTTATTAATGAAATATCTAAAAAAATCCTAGGCTTTGGGGGGCTTGGGCCTCAATATAAGATCCATGATGGATCCATTTATATATGATTATTACAGAAACAACACTAAAGATTAGCGCCTACAATAGGGGATATGGCAAACTGGTTCCCAAAATAGGCGGGTTGAGATTTTTACAACCAAATTGCATCCAGGGTTCACGTATATTACATCCAAAAGCAAAACCTACTGGCATAAAATTGAATTTATTATCACAGTGTTGCCGCGTGACCCTCATTATCTGTATTTAGGTTAAATAACACCGACCTGCTTATAGGGGTAGAGCATTAAGAAAAAATGGACGTCTTTTCAGTAGAGGATCTCTTGGCACAAATGACCAAGAAATAGCTGAAGGGCAACATACTACACACGAAACTGGAGGTAGACAAAATTTTTGCTTGTTTGGCTGTAGAAAAAAGGTTTCACGCTTAGTTTAAGATATCTTTTTTCCCCTGAGTGCGTAAACGCTGATTTCAGTAAAAAGGGTTTTTGTATATGTGCCCATTGAAAAGTTCTTTCCCTTTCTACATTGATTTAAAAACATAAAAGACAGTTATGCACCTGAGAAAGAAGTTATTTTTAGGTGGTGCTGTAATTTATGCCAACCAATTTATTTTTTGTAAAATTGATTTTCAGCGATTTTTTATTTCGAAAGGTAATTTTTCAATTTTATCATCGTTTAGCATTTTTGATAAGCTCTCCAAAGAGGTGCCATAAGTAAGCTAACGCTATTCAAGATCAGTGGCGGGAGAAACAGGGAGGGCGCCCCGTTGCCCTCCCTGTACTAAACAACCAGTATTAGCTCACACATATACTATACTATAGTAGTGTGAGCTATGGTGATCCTAATTTTTTCGAGAAAAAAAAAGTTGCTCCGATTTCAAAATTTTTTATATATCTTTGCGTTTCAGATGATTTTGAAACTTTTTTGTTGCGCCGTCTGTCTGTCTGTCTGTCTGTCTGTCTATATGTCTGTCTGTCTGTCTGTCTGTAACGACCAACGCGCATAACTCAAAAACCGCCTGGCCGATTTTAATAAAATTTGGTACCTAGGCTGGGTCTTGGGTCGAGATGGTCCCATTACAAAATCCACCGAACACAAACCAAAGACAAATAAAAGGGTGGGGGTAGATTTCAAAAATTAGAGTTTATGTGAAAATATGGCGTGTGTGATATCAAACGAAAGGTAATTGAGTCTGGGTTAAACAAAGTACATTTTAATTTATTCTAAAAAAAGGGTGGGGGTTTATTTCAAAAATTAGAGTTTAAGTGAAAATATGGCGTGTGTGATATCAAACGAAAGGTAATTGAGTCCGGAGTTTAACAAAATACATTTTAGTCTTTGTTTTTTTAAGGGTGAGGGTAGATTTCAAAAATTTCAGTTTAAGTCAAAACATGGCTTGTTTGGTATCAAACAAAAGGTAATTTAGTCTGGAGTTGAATAAAATATATTTCAGTTTTTAGTTATATTAGCTCACACGTACACTATAACTATAGTACCTAGTATGAGCTTAGGGGCCCATATATTGGCAGAGTATTTTAGTCTGTGGTTAACTGGGTAAACTTTTTTAGCGTAAATAATTACAAGCCGGCAGCATCGCGCGGGACAAGATTTCAATTTCACCCGTTTTCAGCGGTATATGGGTGGCTGTTCTCACGCGGGGGAAGTTTATTTTAGTTGACGCCGGCCATATTCATCGTGTCCAACCGTTTGTTGCCCTTCCTACGTGTTGACGGTTCTATCCTTAGTGAAGACGTTTGAGTTTGTTTTGATTTGGGGTACGTCAGGGTCGGTAGTTAAAAGTCTTGACGGTCGCGTGTCCATTGTTTTTGTTGTTTTCAAAATGGAAATAAATACCGTCGATTATATAATTAATTGTACAAATTTGAATACGTTGACATGAACGATTGCAACTTTACAAAACTTTGTGAAAAGTAAAAGACACAAAGTAAGTGCTACTTATTTAAATAACCACATAGAATTTTCTTTGCTAGATAAGACTGACATTAGGTGCCAATTGAATATTGAATAGTGCCTATAGGCAAAACATTACCGAGCATAATAAAAATGTGGCAAAAAATAGACATATACTTAGTAGGTTAATAGACTGTTTAAAATTTGTGGAATTTTTGAGGTTGCTCTACAGGGATATGATTAGTCTGAAACTGGTGCTTATCCAAGCACTTTAGGCATGTAAAAGAAGGGCGAATAGCCTTTATCTATAAACAAATAAACTTAAAACTACACCAAGTAGATTCTTGTTTGTAAAAGAAGGGCGAATAGACTTTATCTATAAAAAAATAAACTAAAAACTACACCAAGTAGCTGCTTGTTTTTAACATGCTAAAATCAAATTGTTTAGGTAAGTTTTTTATCTCCTTTTCCATGCAATATAAATTTCTGCCCCTTCAATTTATAATGTCACCAGACACCACTGTTCAAGATCTACAAGTCAGTAGGGGTGGTGCTGGAGGGGTAGGTTGCTGTGGTTTGAAAAACAGTTCAGTTGAATTTTGCTGGGTGGCTTCAATTATGGCAAACAATTCATTTTTTATGCAAAACAATTTCTTTTTTTTTATAAAAGGTAATCAATTTTACCGTAAAATTTTTATGATCATTGTTTAACATTTTTGATAAGCTTTCCAAGGAGGTGCCACAAGATCTGCAGGGATGGTGCTGGAGGGCTAGGTCGCTGTGGTTTAAAAAATAATTTATTTGAATTTATGCTGAACAATAATTTTTTTTTTGTAAAATTGATTTTTAGCTATTTTTTTTATTTATAGGGTAGTTTTTCAATTTTACCATAAAACATTTCGACCATCGTTTAGCATTTTTAATACGCTTTCCAAAGAGGTGCCATAACGCGGTATTTTTTGTTTTTTTGCTAAATTTTTAAGTTTTCAGTGGCCCCCTGTAAAATAAGAATAAAAAGAGAGTCATAAAAGTAAACTTTCTGTAAAAATTAAACATAACAGATAAAATTCAGTTTTAACAGTCGTCGACGTCGACCAACACCAAAATAAATGTTTCATAATAATTAAAAATGTTATAGACTCTTTCACAAAATGCAGATTTTTAATAAACCCCTGTAGTGTAAAAAGTACACAGGATCTTATATGCTTCTTTATTCAACGATATAATGGCACGAATGAATTTAAAAATAAATGGAAAAGAGCCAAATTTTCTGGAAAATGTTTGGGTTTTCGCATCATTTACTGCCCATAACAAACATCACATTAGAGTGTTCGTTTTATACTATTTTTTTGTGCTAGTAATAAATGTACTGATTTTTTAGAATATCTATTTTTTAAAACAAATATTAAACAAGAAAACGTTAAAAATTCTGAAAATGTTAAACAATGATAACTTTTTGTGACATAAGGGACAGGGAGGCAATATGGGATATTTAATTTTATAGGCTTATTTCTCCTTTAAGATGATCACCCTTGCGTTCGCCATTTAAAATTAAGTTGGCTAGATATGTTATCTATATGTTTTAATTTTCAGTTTAAGCATTTTAAAACTCCATCATACTTTTATTTTTATTTTTATAAAAAGTTGACTTTGCCCCAGTTTACCCCGCATACAGGGTAAAATGGGGTACCTATATATGGCAAAATAAGTGGGGCGGTACTTATTTTTAAAAACTAATTGTAATAAAAAATACATTTATAATAATTTAATTTAGTATTTACAAAATTTTTAAAGAATTACAGCGACTTAGTCATCGCTGTCGAAATTCCTACACGAATTTTGCGCCCATTATTTTCAAAAACAACATAAAATACAACTTTCAGTGATGGTACCAAAAAAAAATTTAAGGCATAATGGGGTCTTGGTTACTAGATATAACAAGGGACCCATGAAAAACTCCCGTTTTGCCCCAAACCCCCAGTTAAGATCAAACAAAAATCATACAGAGTAAAACGCTAATTTTATGGGCAACGCGTTTAATTAAACGTTTAATTAAGATAAACCCACTAATTGGTCAATGTAAACCAAATTTTGAAAAGTCTGTAAAAAATGTACTTACCATCACAAAATGCGCATGCTATGTTTACAGTAAATAGCGCACAACGTCACATGTTGATCACAAACCAACTTAAGCTCAGCCAACCGACACCAATCATATTGTAGAGAGTTGAACCAGTAATTGGGATAAAACATCTGATATTAAGAGGTTTTATTCTTGCGCAGTTTACCTAAAATTGCGGTATCCCGTTTTACGTTCGTACCCCATTTTGTCCCCCTTTCCCCTATGTACAGGGTTCCCATCCAAGGTGGGATCTATGAGTAACATCGGTAGGATCTTGATGAGATGTAAGTAAAGCTGAGCAGACCACTATACGGGACCACCAAACTTCTTATGACATGATTGTAGCTATCTTATTACCAAGGAATTAAATTTATAGCTTCAGCCGTTAGCAGGATATTGCGACCCCCAGGACTTTACGGTAAAGCTTAGTGGCTACCTCATAACTCTGGACTGAAAGGCGATACGAGGATGATTTGAACACCATAATTTGTAGCACGCAATGGCGATGTGCAGCCAGAATTAAAGAATACCAAAAAAGTTATACTTTTCTTTTTTTTTTTCAAAAAACTGTTTTTTTATTATTGTTGTTACTCTTAATAATATTGAACCAGAAACACTTGCACTAGCATCACAAAAGGCCATTCGAATTTCTTATCGCTATTTAAAGCGCCTAAAAGCGTATTTAAGCAAAAATCAAAAAATATTAAAATTTTTCATGACAGACATATCAAGCATAATTTGTGGCTTAAAGTAAAACATTTTTTTTTTGCATTCGTATAATGTAAAATAAAAAATCACATATTTTGTACTATATTTTTAAAACTAACCGGAGGGCCACAGAGTTGCTTTTATACTTCCTAGCGCCTAAATAGAACTACTTTTGTGTGTGGTCGCAGAACTTGTAGCTGCTCTCGTTTTTGAGATATTAAATTTTTAGTGTTTTAAAATTTGACATTCTTGCCATTATTTAAACACTTTTAACACTTTACCTTATGGTTTCACGTACTATAAAAATATATAGTATATAGAAATAAACAATATGAAAATTTTTTAATAAGAAGGTTCAATCTGAGTACTTCAAAGACGTAACATTTTAAATATAATGATTTTAAACTAAACCGGATCCATTTCTGTTTTTTTTTACTTTTAAAAAGGACCCATGTCTGTTTTTCTTCGACCCGCAAAATCTATCTGGAAGCACGGCAGTGCCCCTTCAAGTTCCAGCGAAAATTGCTGTACCATCTTTTCTTGAAACACTTCATCCCATATTTGACCTATCTAAAACTCTACTTCGGAATGAGATACGAAACTCAAATTTTGCACAGTCGTAGATCTTTATAGTCCCTCTTACTTTAGTAGACTTCCATAAAGTAGTAAAAAAAATAAAACTCTTCAATTTATAAAACTCATCCTGTATAAAAAGTTATGATCCTTTTCGTGTTATTACAACATAAAACTTTGTCCCCAAAGCCGGCTGCCAATTTCCCTAAGAACATAAAGCAATTCTTCTTATTTTTATAACTTTATTTTTATCATTTTCCTCTTATCTCATAAAAGTTTAACCAACTTTTAAAAGACGAATATTATTTACAAACTGCTTGTAAAAAAAGTGCTTAATAATTTTTTATAATTAAACATAAGTAGGTCGTTCGAAAAGAAAATTAATTAACTGCAATAAGCTTCGTACAGACCCGAACATTTCGACTAATGAAGACAAAGCAACGTACCGAACAGTAAAGTTTTTTAGACGGGTTCACAAATGCGTTTGTAAACAGTTCCATAAAATCTAGCCATTCGATGAACGCTTGAGCTTGAATCCTAAAGGGAGATAACTGAGAATATTAAAATATGTTCGGTGCATTGTTCTGTTCAATCAATTAATTTTAAACTCATGTGTTCACGTGGGACAAAGTATATTAAAGAACCACTAAAAACAAAGCATGCGCGGTTGCCTGCCTGAATAAGCTAAGGGAAGATATATTTACACTGTGTCTAAGGTAAGGTCACTCATGGTCAAGCAAGAAAGCTTGCTTGACGATGAGTGACCTTAGTCTAAGGGCCTTAGGAATAAGGCGCTGACTCGTGACGTAGCTTTAAATTTGCGCCCGACATAATTTGTAGTTTTGGAACGTACCCATTTACATCTCTTTTTAAAGTACAGCAAATTTTTTATTGCTGACCATTGTTTGCTCTGCACAATGGGCTCCCGGACCTAATTTTCGATCAAAATTGCAAAAATAGGTTCACAATATTTTGTTTTAAAATGAGAATAAAGTAATTATCAATAAAAATGGCGGATCCAAAATGGCGAAGTTTCCTATTTATGAACCGATAAGTATAAAAATTTAGAACTTTGGTGTGTTAGTAGTCGCTAAATATAATTTTTGACCTATATTTTAAAAAAACCTATTTACCAATATGTATTAAATTTGGAACTTGGGCGTGTCAAAAGTCGCTGATTATAATTATGAAACTTTTAAAAAATTACATGGCAGATCCAAAAGGGCAGGGTTTTTTATTTATGAACCGATATGTATCAAAATTGGAACTTTGGGGGGTATAAAGCCGATAATAAGAAACCTAAAAAAAATATCATGGCGGATCCTAAATAAAGAACTTTTACATTTATGACCCGATATGTATTAAATCTGGAACTCCGCGGTATTTAACGTCGCTTATTATAATTTTTTACTTAAACAAAAAAAATCAGCATGGCGGATACAAAATCTTTATCCTATAAACTATCCTATTTATGAACCGATTTGTATCAAACTTGGTACTTGGGGCTGTTTAAGGTTAGATTTAGCTCACCGTGTAATGCGCAACAAAGCTGCGTTGAAAAGGATGAGAACTTTGCATAATAATATAATCTAAAAACCAAACTAAAAATTAAAAATATTAAAAAGAGTTAAACGGTATTATTCTTTGGCTGTACCAAAAACTAGAAAATAATACGAACGTAACCGTAACTTTGTAGCGTATAAGACCCTGCAAGTTCAACGACTGCTGAATTATTTTTCTAGAAAAATGTGTTTTTAAGTCCAACAAAATAAACATTTTCAAAGCGCTTATGTATTAATTTATTAAAAGTCAGGTTTGGTAAACTGCTGATAATTCAAAATAGGACAGTTTACCTGAAAAGTTTCTTTTACTTTTTTTTCATAAACAATCCACCTATTAAAGTTAACTTCATCTATAGTTTTTGGTTTTTGACATATTGTAGTTGGAATTTTTATGGAGTGACCTTCTTTTTATTTATTTAGTTGAACTTAGATTAAAATTCTCTTTAAAATGACGTGTCATACTAAACATTTTAATTTTTTATTTTAAACTTTTTATTTTTTGAACATCTTTTACGTTATTTGTATTTTTTTATTAACTTATTGTTTAAGTTAGACTAATAATAAACTTGTTTTTCTCGAAGAAATCTCTTTTTAGGAAATTAATAATATCTTTCATATGGCCAACGGTTTAAGATTGAAGCAAAATTTTTATAGAATTTTAGAAATCCCAAGCAAAAACCATTGTCTTACTGTTACAGGTATAAAATCTACTTACCTCCCTCTACAAGATTTATTTTATGCGAATTTTATACATAACATAAAATATTGTCGCAAAATAGCTTTAAATCTGGATTAAATCGCCATACACATATGGTACTTTAACGCGTTCCGTTGAAACAAAAAATTACACTTTTAAAAAATATCTGAAAGTTGCGTTAATCAGATAATAGTTTTCTCAAGGTCTACTGGACTATCTACTCTTTTTTAGTAAAGGTGTTTAAAAGTTTCAGTAAGTTTTTAATTTTACCCTTTTTGGCACGAGTCCACTGTGTGCTGATGGAAGAAAGTCGATTGACATTGATTGTCAAAATGGCATCTTATAAACACTTCTATTTGCAAATTAATCCCAATACTGTTTTAGATTGGGTGCGCCCGTCCCACTACTTTAAGTTGAGGAGAAAGAGTAAGTAGCTGAATGACAATGTGTGAGTTTAGTAAATAAAACGAGTAGACCACTATTTGTTTATTGATGTAATGATTGTTTAGGATTATTAAGCGCCCTTACTAATACATTAATTTTAAAAGAGATGGTAAATAATCGGATAATAATGTGTAAGTTCAGTCAATGACACGATTTGATTAGATGGTGGTATGTTCCAGAATCCTATTTTGTGTCGGGGTGCCGTGCTACGTCACAGTGAGCGCCCTATTCAGAGGGGTCTTTGGTTTAAGGGTCGCATGCGAGAATGAATGGGAATAACCTGGTAGTTAAGCTATAATGTTTATGCGGCAAGCCATGTTTGGTTCACTTTTTCATTTTTATTGGCCAGTATTGTACGTAGGTATACCGTTAAATAGTTCTTTTAATATTTTTTTACATGTATCATATTACTTGGAAGAAGCAGGTCTCTTTTTTTAGCTAAATATGATACCAGGCAGTGGCGGCTCATCAAATGATGTCCAGACTAAATAAATTAATCTAAGAATCTAAGACAGGACAAAAAATTAAAAATCCTTATTAATTAAACCGAACGAGCAGTTGGTCACCTTATTACCTATTAACCGATAAAAAACTGTGAACGTTCTCCTCTGCGGATTCTGTATTCTCTTTCTATATTTTGCAATTAGCAGGCAACAAAACATATCGAGAAAATGCGAGTCCAGGAGCGCGTTAAGATTGAAACCCCCGGTGGGCGCCCGGTACAGGACGTTACTCTGGCCGGTGTGTGACAGTGCGTGGTCGGATCGATTCTTTAATCTGAACGATTTTCATCTTGCAGCTGATCAATAAGGCGCTGACTGTGACGTAGCACGGCACCCCGACACAAAATAGGATTCTCGAAGGTATCTTTTTTTAAAATGAATGTGTTAGTAAGGGCACCTAAGACTCTTAAACAATCATGATATCAATAAACAAACAGTGGTCTACTCGTTTCATTTACTAAATTCACACATTATCATCCAGCTACTTACTATCTCTTTTTAACTCAAATTAGTGGGACAATCGCACCCAATCTAAAACAGTCTTGGGATTAGTTTGCAAAGAGAAGTATTTATAGGATGTCATTTTGACAATCAATGTCAATCGACGTTCTTCCATCAGCACACAGTGGGCCCGCGGACCTGATTTTTCGTCAAAAAGGGTTAAATTAAATACATACTGAAACTTCTGAACATCTTTACTAAAAAAGAGTAGATAGTCCAGTAGGCCTTGAAAAAAACTATTATTTGATTGACGCAACTTTCAGAAGTGTCATGTTTCCTTTCAACGGAACGCGTTAAAGTACCATATTTGCATGGCGATTTGACCCAGATTTAAAGCCATTTTGCGACAATATTTTATGTGGCATAAAATTCTCATAAAATAAATCTTGTAGAGGGAGGTAGATTTTATCCCTGTATATTTTGATTTCAATTTTGATGTAGAGACAGGTATGGTAATGGTTTTTGCTTGGGATTTCTCATAACAAAAACATTTCATGTAAAAAAAGCCAAGTACGCGAAAATGGCATTTCGTAAAAAGAATTGAGATAAAAGTAAAGCCAAGTTTTCCAATACAAATTTCAAAATGAAAGGTTCTTACTAGTTTCGAAATGTTTTTTTAAACTTTGCTATTACAGCCAAAGTTCTTTATGTTTAATTTGGCACTGTGCCTAAGAGTCATTTACAGCCGTAATAGCCAAGTTTAGAAAAATATTTCCAAACTAGTAAGAACCTTTCATTTTGAAATTTGTATTGGAAAACTTGGCTTTACTTTTATCTTAATTCTTTTTACGGAGTGCCATTTTCGCGTACTTGGCTTTTTTTTACATGAAATGTTTTTGTTATGATTTCACTTCTTTTTTAAAGGAATTGGATAATACTTAATTTTTAAAGTAGTAAAATATGCGGAACATTGTTCAAAACTTTTGCAATGCCTAACTTAAATTTTTGAGATTTTTTAATTTTTTTCCATGGTTTTATCGTAGTTCCTATCAGCCTTCCAAAGCTCAGCTCTCTAGCGTTTCTGAAACTGCACAATGTTACTTTTACATAACTTTACATGTATAGGGGAGGGAAATAAATTAAAATTGTCGTGTTTTTAAATTTTGTCCTATAGTTTTATCATAGTTCCTATCAGTCTTCCAATGCTCAGCTCTCTAGCGTTTCTAGAAGTGGGTAATGTTACTTTTACATAACTTTACATTTATAGGGGAGGAGAGTAAATGAAAATATTGGACTTTTTAAGTTTTTTCCCATGGTTTTATCATAATTTCTATCAGCTTTCCAATGCTCAGCTGTCTAGCATTTCTGGAAGTGGGCAATGTTAGTTTTATATAAATTTACATTTATAGGAGAGGGAAGTAAATTAAAATGTTGGTGTTTTTAAATTTTTTTATATAGTTTTATCATATTGTCTTCCAGTCTTAAAAAGTTCAGCTCTCTAGCGTTTCTGGAAGTGGGCAGTGTTACTTTTACATAACTTTACATTAATAGGGGAAGGAAGTAAATTAGAATTTTGGGGTGTTTTAATTTTTTTCTATAACTTTGTCATAGTTACTATTAGTCTTCCAAAGCTCAGCTCTCTAGTATGTCTGGAAGTAGGCAATGTTACTCTTACTTAACTTTACATTTATAGGGGAGGGAAGTAAATTACAATTTTGGGGTGTTTTAATTTTTTCCTATAGTTTTATTATAGTTCCTATCAGTCTGCCAAAGCTCAACTCTCTAGCATTTCTGGAAGTGGGCAATGCTACTTTTACATAATTTTAAATGTATAGGGAAGGGGAGTAAATTAAAATTTTGGGTTTTTTTGATTTTTTCCTATAGTTTTATCATAGTTCCTATCAGTCTGCCAAAGCTCAACTCTCTAGTATTTCTGGAAGTGGGCGATGCTAATTTTACATAACTTTATATGTATAGGGGAGGGGAGTAAATTAAAATGTTGGGGTTTTTTGATTTTTTCCAGGGGTTTGGTCATAATTTCTATCAGTCTGCCAAATTTCAGCTTTGTAGCATGTCTGGAAGTACAGTAGAATATTGATGATCTATACATGAGTGAGTGAGTGAGTGGCAATTTCGACGTTTTCTGAAATTTCGTAACTACTTTATGGAATTCCATGAAACTTGGAGGGGTTGTTAACTCCATGGAGATCTACGACTGTGCAGTTTGAGATTCGTAGCTCATTCCGTAGTAGAGTTTTAGGTAGGTCAAATATCGGCTGAAATGTTTCCAGAAAAGATGGTTACGGCGCGCGAACTTGGCGAGGCACTGCCGTGCCCTCAGATTTCTTATAAATGTTGGACAAAAATTTTGTCTCAGTCATCAACCGTTTCCTTTAAATTTTTATTTTCTTAAAGAGTACATATCTTTCAAAAACTATATTTTAAAATCTGCTGCCACAAAGTGGCATTGTGAATGATATTATTAATTTACTAAAAAGGGACTTCTTCGAGAAAAAGTTATATATAGCCAGTCTTAACAAAAGTGCTTGTTTATTATTTTTAAAACACTTTAGGCTAACTTAAACAAATAAAAAAAAATATATACCTATTAATAAAAAGTACAAATAATGTAAAGAATATTCAAAAAATAAAAAGTTAAAAATGTAAAAAATTGAAATATTAAAAATCAAATAAAAAGAAGGTCACTCTATAAAAAATACAAACTAAAAAATCTCAAAAACCAAAAATTACAGATGAAGTTAACTTTAACTGGTGGATTGTTTATGAAAAAAAAGGTAAAAAATCTTTTAAGATAAACGGTTCTATTTTAAATCATAAACTATCGTAAACGCTTTAAAAACATTTATTTTGTTGGACTTAAAAACAATTTTTTCTAGAAAAATCATTCTTAATTAATTATGCAGTCGTTAAACTTGCAGGTTCTTTTCCACTACAAAGTCAGGGTTACGTTCGTATTATTTTCTAGTTTTTGATACAGCCCTAGAATAATATTGTTTAACTGTTTTTAATATTTTAAATTTTTAGTTTGGTGTTTAGATTTATTATTAGGGAAACTTTTCATCCTTCCATGCGGCTTTATTACGCATTACACGATGAGCTCAATTTTACCTTAAAGAACCCCAAGTACCAAGTTTGACACAAATCGGTTCATAAATAGAATAGTCTATTAGATAAGGATTTTGGGTCCGCCGTGCTAGTTTTGTTTGTTTGAGTAAAAAATTATAATAAGCGATTTTAAACACCGTAGAGTTCCAAATTTAATATATATCGGTTCATAAATGTAAACGTGCTCCATTTCGGATCCGCCATGATATTTTTTTTTTAGGTTTGGCCTGAAATCTTATTATTTATCAGCTTTATACACTCCAAAGTTCCAATTTTGATACATATCGGTTCATAAATAGAAAACTCTGCCGTTTTGGATCTGCCATGTAAATTTTTTAAAGTTTGAGTTCATAATTATAATCAGCGACTTTAGACACGCCAAAGTTCTGAATTTGATACCTCTTGGTAAATGAGTTTTTTTTTTAATTTAAGTCAAAAATAATATTTAGCGACTATTAACACTCCAAAGTTTTAAATTTTATACTTATTGGCTCATAAATACTATTTTTCTAATTTTGGTCAAAAATTAGGTCCGGGAGCCCATTGTGCAGCTCTATGAGTTGGACAGCAATAAAAAAAATTGCTGTGCTTTAATAAGAGATGCAAATGAGTATGTTCCAAAATTACAATTTATGTCGGGGTGCAGTTTTTTAGTGACGTCACGAGTCAGCGCCTAATTGATAACGGTCATATGCAATGCATTATATTTCCAATGTGATTTTTTTTCTTGTGCTTGTTTAAAAACGACCAGACGTTATTGTTGAACCACTCTTGTGTTTTCGTCCAACACCAAGTTCATACAAAATGAAGTTATTAGAATGAATACTAATTTGGTTATTCATTTCTACCTAGTAAGTACGTAATCAAAATTTTAGCACAGATTTTAAAGCCGAAAAAAAAAATTAAAGCAAATAATAAATCAATCAAAGGATTGATCAAATGCTCATGCGGGTTAAATTTAGTCGTCCTGTTTCGTAGGGTGCGAAAGTGTGCATCCGGTAAAAATTCACCAGCAATCTGAACGCCAGAGTAAAGTCTAACCAAATGTACACCGGATGCAATCTGAATGGCCAGGACGCCCCGGGCCATGACCGACGTCCAATTTGAACGCGCGCAATTTTTGTTTTTACCCAACTGCAGCACGGCGAAAGGAAGGGTAATATTTTTCGATTGGGAAGAGGCTAAACGGACAATTTTGACTAAACAGGTGTCGTTGAGTTGCTACTGATCCCGAGGTGCTATAGACTACATTATTTTAAACAGGAATCAACATGGCGGTCTTCAGACGCCATTTTGTCACATAATGTAGGCTCAAAGGCATACAAATTATCTAAATTTCAGGCGATTTTATTGAAATTCCCTTGATCACCCATTGCAAATGTCCTCTAATTTGCTGTAGTTACTTTGTAGTTCTCCCTGCTCCACCCATCCCCCTCCTGTCATGCCCTCCACACTATTCATAAACCATATTCGCATAATTTTATCAAATATAGGGCGATTTCAAAAATTCTTTCTGCATACGCTTTCAGATTTTTTACCAACACCATTTTACTATTTCCCCTCCCCCGTCTCTCCTTCCCGGCCTCCTTATCAGTAATAGTTATAGCTGTAACTTTCACAAATATAAAGCGATTTCAAAAGTTTTTAGACTTTCTTTCCAACAACAATTTACTAGTTTCCCCCTTCATCTCTCCTCCCCTCCCTCCTTATTAGTAATAGTTGTAGCTATATCTTTCACAAATAATAATCAATAATACACATATGATGTAAGGTTAGAAATCAAAGGATGCGCATGCGGATTAAATTTAGTCGTTCTGTTTCGAACGGTGCGAAAGTGTGCATCCGGTAAAAATTCACCAGCAATCTGAACGCCAGAGTAAAATCTAACCAAATGCACACCAGAAGCAATCTGAACGGCCAGGACGCCCCGGGCCATGACCGACATCAAATCTGAACGCGCTCCAGCGTACAGACAAGCATGTTAAAGCAATTTTTGTTTTTACCCAACTGCAGCACGGCGAAAGGAAGGGTAATATTTTTCGATTGGGAAGAGGCTAAACGGCCAATTTTGACAAAAAAGGTGTCAATGAGTTGCTACTGATCCCGAAGGTGCTATAGACTACATTCTTTTAAACAGGAATCAATATGGCGGTCTTCAGACGCCATTTTGTCACATGATGTAGGCTTGCATACAATTTTTTCTAAATTTCAGGCGATTTTATTGAAATTCCTTTGATCACCCATTGCAGGTGTCCTCTAATTTGCTGTAGTTACTTTGTTGTCCTCCCTGCTCCACTTATCACTCCTTCTGTCATGCCCCCCACCCTATTCATGAACGATATTCGCATAATTTTATCAAATATAGGGCGATTTCAAAAATTGTTTCTGCATACGCTCTCAGATTTTTGTCCAACACCCTTTTACTAGTTCCCCTCCCCCGTCACTCCCTCTCTACTTCCCGCCCTCCATATGAGTAATAGTTATAGCTATAACTTTCACAAATATAAAGCGATTTCAAAAGTTTTTAGACTTTCTTTCCAACAACATTTTACTAGTTTCCCCCTCCATATCTCCTCCCCTCCAACATTATTAGTAATAGTTGTAGCTATACCTTTCACAAATATAGAGCGATTTCAAAAATTCTTTCTGCACAGGCTTTAAGACTTTTTTTCCAACATCTAGTTACTAGTTTCCCCCTGCCTCTCCTTCTCTTTTCCCCACCCTCCTTATTAGTAATAGTTGTAGCTATAACTTTCACACATATTGAGCGATTTCAAAAATTCTTTCTGCACACGCTTTAAGATTTTTTCGACACCATTTTACTAGTTCCCACCTCCCTCTCTCCTCCCCCACCTTCAATCAATAGTAACACTGTTCGCGTCCGTAGAAAATCTACACGTACTTTTTGGGTAAAGCTAAATAAATTGTAAATGCATAGTGCTTTCTATAAGGCTGAATAAGAATTAAACCTAAAAGTTGAAAATAAAAAAAATAATAATAAAAAAATACCCAACTGCTAAATTTACTTGTAACTACTGGTCGCAGTTGGGTACAAAATTAGCCAATAACCTGATTCATGAAAATACAAAACTGTATAATTTCGTAAGTGCGCTTTGTGCATCAAAACAAAAAGTTTAAGCATGTTGTGCATTATAGGTATACCTATCAATTTTGTACTCAACTACGACTAGTAGCTACAGGTAAATTTAGCAGTTGGGTGTTTTTTTTATTTACTTTTTTTTTATTCGTTCACCTGTGTTGACTCATCGTGCCGCGGGGTGAAAGCGTCCCTTGGTTATCATGACGTCGCATGCTTTCACAGAGCAAAGACTCAGGTGTTGAACCTGCGCCCATTATTGAAATAATATTCGGTCACAGTAAACGGCTCGGTTAGGTCGCCGGTTTCTTGGTCATCAGTGTGGCGTATTTATTACATCCGGTTTTGATTTGGTTTGTATTTTAACTATTTTGCATTATGTTCTCTGTGTAGGATGCATTGTGTGTTTTACTGAAAAACCCGTTTTCGAGGTGGAACGACGATGACAGAAAATATGTTTTGAACTCAGAAGACAAAGTTTTACATTCGACATTTTAAAGATGGATAGACGAATTGCCTCACATACAAGCAGTATAATTTAATTATTGCAATTGCATTATCGTGAACATACTACCACCTGAGTTCGCCGAATTTACTGAATTTAGGTAAGTTTTTTATAGAATATGTATTTACGTTATTAGCATATTATTATACAGGGTGTTTCAAAATTCAATAACATAGTTTTAATGTTGAATGCCTTAAGAGGTTTCAAAACAAAAAGTTCATATAAAGGTAGGTCCACAAACGCTTAGTTTTGATATCAATTTTTTTTGTTTATTTTGATATACTCGCTATATACATACCATACTCTAGCATTTTTAATTTTGACGATAGCAGCCTTTGTTGTAACAGCGAATTTCTTTAAAACGGTTAGAGATGTGAAAAAATCGCAAGAAACGAAATGTTTGCAAATGAAACAGGAATTTTCTTTCATGTTTTAAAATTTACCAGTGGCTTACAACAAAAAAAATCCGGGGCAAAAGGAGACATGAACTCTGGAAAAATATCACCCTGTAGATTTTTACCATTATTTGACATGTCTAATAATTAATTGCCTATACAAAGACTGCATGAGCTATAAATAAAAAACTTTTAAAAAATTAAAATTTAACACCTTGTATCTGGAAAACTAAACGTTAGCGGACCTATATTTATATAAACTTTTTATCTTGAAATCAATTAAGGAATTTAATGCTAAAATTATTTTATTGAATGTTGAAACACCCTGTATATATTTGTATGTATAAAAAATGGGGGTAAATAAATTCTGCGACAGCTACTGCAAAAGTCATGAGCCGCCACTTGTACCGGGTCATAAGAAAGTAAAACATTTTATTTTGCTTCCACAATAAAAAGTCCTAAACATTTCCGTAACAATATCGTTTTTTATAGTTAAAATGAAATTTAGCTGTCTACGACAGCTATTCAAGCTGAATAATAAAATTTTATATACGACACTAGAAAACCGGTTATATCGCGTTTCAGGAAAATATATCTTAAGCTACAATGAACCTTATTCCGGAGTCAATACACGTGCACATAGTCTGGTCTGCAACATGAGCAAAATATATTTTGAAGTAGCGGTAAATATAGTTTGAAATTGTTCTCTTTTAAATCTTGAAACAATTTTACTTGAAGTGAAAACTAAGAAATAAAAATTTTTAAAAATAATCAAAAAGTTTGGCAATATATCTGAAGTAGGAATAGTTCAAGAGTTCAAGGCTACTTACTCAGTTATAAACAATGATATTTTGTTTTGAGAAAATTTATAAATAAATAAATTATTACCGCGAAATAAAATAAAACAATATACAAGGTATCTCATAATCCATCAGTCATATAGATACATGTTTCGTCAGACTTAATTCTACTACCTAATAAATAAAATATACTAAGCTATTTAAGTTAATATCACTTAAAAAAGTTACCTAATAATTACCTACCTACTTTCAAATTGTAGGGCAAAAGTTTGTTGGATTTAAAAAAACAGACAGTCAATTAACTAGAACAGTTAATAAAAACAAAAGAACCAAATAAATAAAAAACAATAAATAATAAATAATAAAACGGAGACAGCCATGTACAGCGTGTCCCATTTTCAATGGGATTAAATGGGAAACTCGGTTATTATTAAAGATATCGAATTTCTGATTGCACCTTAGCCTTACCGTGCTCTTTTTTTGAACCCTCAAAAATGGTGTTTTCAGATTTTTGCTATGGCCCGTAGTTTCGGTAATACAGGGGGTTTTTGAAAAAATTGCATTTTTAATATTCCCTTATATCTCGCTCATTTTGCAAGATATTTTTATTCTGTAAAAACCTTTTCATGGCAACTTTTTTAGGGCACATTAATGACTTGAGATATGGTATTTATCATAAAAAAAATAAATACGGACCTGGATTTTTTTTATTACTGTTTTGATTGGTTTTATGCTATTATTATCTTAAAATAATAAAACTTTAACATTTCTTTAATTTAAGGTTAGAAAAAAAATATTTTATATCTAAAAAAAAAATTTGTCCAAACCTGGAGATTTCCAACGTAAATATTAATTTAGGGACTCAAAAAAAGAGCACGGTAAGGTGCAATCAGAAATTCGATATCTTAAATAATAACCGAGTTTCCCATTTAATCCCATTGAAAATGGGACACGCTGTACCTATAGGTACTATTGTTTGATTAAAAATTAAATAAGTAAACAAACAATGACACGGCACCTTGCCACAAAATAACACTTTTTTTAACCTTTACTTTAAAACAGTTTTTAATATTCCAAAAATTATGCCAGTTTATACGGTTCAATATCACATAACCTTGTAAAACATGCTTTCTTAAATTAACTAAAAATTTCAATATCTTTAACATTAGTTAGTAACTGGTTATAAAATTTAATTGAATTATATAAATAACTTTTTTCAGTTAACAAGAGTTTATGTTTAGAATAGTTGTAGTTATTTTCTTTATGTTTTGTATTGTAGTTAGGTTTTTGTTTTAAATTAGAGAAAATAGTTACAGTGTTTCTTAGATATATAACGCAATAAAAAATATAAATTGCTAGAAGAGTTACAAATTATTTTTTCTAAACACACCTCTACAGCATTCACGCAATTTTAATGAAAACATTATTCTCAGTATTGTTTTTGCAAAGTCAGTTGAACAAAGATAAAAGCCGACCATCAGCATATCCTTTAAAGAAAGTGACATGGGCGGCGGTAGATATACTCATGAACATTATTTCATTTAATTATGGCGTAAACTAAAGAAATAAAAATAGATAATAAAACTTTCTATTCCTACACCTACAGAAACGACACTGATTTATTTTCTAACTATGCATACTGCCGACTAAAGGGGTCCCGAAAGAAACACCTGAAAGCAATTAAAAGCGCATCTCAAAACAATCTGCCCATCAGGTGCCGTCCATCCACCTGGGCTGGGTCGGTCGGAAAACAAATAATTTGGATAACTTTTGAAGGGCAGAATAAAGCAAAATTTCATGAAATCGATAGAACCCCGTATTAGGAATTATTCAAGTGACTTTGCAAAAACTATACCTTTTTTTGCTGAACAAAAACGCACTTCGCCCGACAACTGCCTTCCCAGAGTAGAATTTCGTATTTAAGATGAGAATAAAACAACTAAATAGTATTTAGAAGTTTTTTATGTTGCAAATGTTTTGACATTACCCTCATAGCGTAACTGACAGAGCTTAGTTTAGCACATAATTTGTGAGTGTGTTCGCCATAGTTAAGCTGTGAATCTATCGTAATCCCCAAAAGTTTTACGCTATTTTAATCTCTTCACTCTCAAAATAAATCTTATCATCATTAATATTTTTGTAATTACTGAATAATGTTATGTTTGTTTTATCAAGATTTAATAGAAATGGATTTTCCTTCAATCATTTTTGAGTACTCTTTAATAATTGCTGACATTTTTCATTTATATTTCCGTTTTTTGGAATCGGTATTACACCCGTGCAGTCGTCAGCATAGTTAATTGCCAAATTAGGTTCTTTAATTATGCCACAGAAATCATTTACCTATATGACAAATAGTAGAGGTCCTAGAATGCTACCTTGTGGAACTGATGATGAGGTCATTTCTGATAAAAAGTTCACATAACATTGAAGTCAACACTCCCCTAAAACTATAAACAACAAGTGAAATTTAGGCCCTTGCATTATTTGCAATTTGGTATTTGATAATTATATTGGCAAATCGCCCATTTTGCGATTAGAAATTTTAACACACGAAAAGGTGATCTCATGTTTTCAGACGTTGATCTCTACGTCTAGTTTGAGTTATCATACCTTTGACAGTAGGAAAAAAAAAATTTAGAAATCAGTTGGATGCCTTGGTCGGGTTAATACCCTGAGAGTCTCTCGTTCTTGTATTGAGACACCGCAGCCTGCGTAGGTAGAAGTTTTCCGAAAAATTTATGTATGGCTTCGGTAGTCCAGTGGTGGAATGTTTGCCTAGATAGCAAGAGGTCCCGGGTTCGATCCCCGGCCGAAGCAAAAAACTTTTTTCTTATTTTTCTTTCTTTAATTTCACTTGTTTTAGTTTTAGGTCCTTGCATTATTTGCAATTTGGTATTTGATAATTATATTGGCAAATCGCCCATTTTGCGATTAGAAATTTTAACACACGAAAAGGTTTGGTTCGGTAGTTTTAGGTCCTTGCATTATTTGCAATTTGGTATTTCACAAACCTTTACACCAGTATTTACTAAGACCTTAAGGCTTGCATTGTAGACCGGGTTTAAGTATCAATCAAGTCTATAGACTTAATACCGACCGGTTTAAGTGTATTTTAGCTCACACTACTACTATACTATAGTAGTGTGAGCTATAGTGATCCTAATTTTTTCGAGTAAAAAAAAGTTGCTCCGATTTCAAAAAATTTTATATATCTTTGCGTTTCAGATGATTTTGAAACTTTTTTCTTGCGCCGTCTGTCTGTCTGTATGTCTGTCTGTCTGTAACGACGAACGCGCATAACTCAAAAACCGCTTGTCCGATATTAATGAAATTTGGTACCTTGGCTGGATCTTGCGTCGAGATGTAAAAATGAACAAAATCCACCGAGCACAAGCCAAATAAGAGGGTGGGGGTAGATTTTAAAAATTGGAGTTTATGTGAAAAGATGGCGTGTGTGATATCAAACGAAAGGTAATTGAGTCTGGAGTTAAACAAAATTAATTTTAGTTTAAAAAAAAGGGTGGGGGGTAGATTAAATAAATGAGAGATTAAGTGAAAATATGGCGTGTGTGATATCAAACGAAAAGTAATTGGGTCTGGAGTTAAACAAAATATATTTTAGTTTTTTTAAAAAAGGGTGGGGGTAGATTTCAAAAATTAGAATTTAACTTAACACATGGCTTGTGTGGTACCAAACGATAGGTAATTGAGTTTGGAGTTGAATAAAATATATTTAAGTTTTTAGTTATATTAGCTCACCCGTAGGTACTCTACATCTATAGAACCTAGTGTGAGCTTAGGTGCCCATATATTGGCAGAGTATTTTTAATACTCACAGGTTAAATAACTGCAAAGATTTGGTTCTGAGTGATTTTCATCTCATATAAACTTAAATTAACTTTAGAAATAAAGAAAAATCACAAAAAATTTTTTGTAACGAAATGTCATTTTTTGGAAATTTAGTCCGTGCAGTCGTAGGATTTCCATTAAAAATAGTCTCAAATTGTAGTACCATCCCTAAGGGGTGGTTTAAAGTTCGAAAAACATTAGAAATAATCCATGATTGATCAAAAAACTTATATACAAAAATATTCAAAGCTAAATAATGCATAAATAACTTAAAACTATATCTGTAGATGCATTACCGTATTAAATAGGTATCAATATTTAAATACTGTAAAAAGCACACGATATATTAGAATCCCTTTTCAATTACATATTCACCAAAACAATTGACCATCGGTTAAATCATCGCTAACTTGTCTAAAAAATAAAATTTGCATTTAAAATATAGCGGAGAGCTGACATTGGGGACTTATTGGAATAAAACCTGACTTTATTTTAGAATCGACTTTATTTTGACACATTTACACAGAAAACTCACAGCTGACCTCTCAAAATTGATATACCAAAGTCAAATTTAATAATACAGACGCTAATTTTCATTTAATAAATACCGACACTAATAAATCCAGTTTTTAAATACACCATGGCCGAATTTTGAAGAACAGCTGCTTTTTATAAGTAAATCTGTCACCATAGGGTCGATGTTAAAATAAGGCCAGGTTTTATTCCAATAAGTGTCTACTGACTTACACCTTTTAATTCGACATTTCCTAGTAACGTTTGGAGGTTTAAATATCACTACCATTTTTAAACCAAAATATTTTATTCCTTTTATTTATTTATAACCTTTGTGTGGAAATAATGTCTTTGTTACAACGAAAAAAGATGACCCATATGGCAAGGTATTTATGAACAATTTATATAAATTGAAGATTCAAGTGGATGAAAGTTGCAAAATTGAGGAGCTTGCGTTCAAAAGCGGCTATATATCCGTTTTTTTGCCGATGTGCTTTTTTTGCGATTTTCGGTTAAGTTTCACACGATCTATCAACCGGCACGTTCATTTGCGTTCAAAACGGGCTATTTGTATTTTAAAATCGCATATAAAGTCGGCCTTTTGCATGTATAAAGGCGAACCGACGAGAAGTTTTTCCCGATTCCTGAACATTTTTTCGAAATGGATATAGCCGCTTTTGAACGCAAGCTCCTCAATTATACCTTCGGTATTAATGGTTTTCTCACATTTTATTACAACGTTTTCGTTTAAATAAATTGTTTCATCACTTGTTATGTCCCACCAATCAATGATTTCCTTTTTATATATATATATATATATATATATATATATATATATATATACTTCAAAAAAGAAATTTGCAAGAAAATATAACGGTTTTTCTTAGATTTGGTGGAAAAAACTCAACTTGAATAAAAATGCGACATAGCACCTTCATCCACTTGGGTTTATTAAAAACTATTGCAGTCACGGGAAAAATAAGATAAACCTTTAACCAAAATGTAGACTTTTAAACCTAGGATTGTAGCACTTAGACCCTTTGGTAAATACTGGTGTTAGAGTTTTACTTACCTTCTAAGCTTTTATACGCTATTTTTCGCAATTTTAGTTTATTTCCAAATTTTTTAATTTTTTTTGTTATTTTACGTTTTGACGTTTTTTTTTGGGTCTTTATTGTATATGTCTGATCAGTCACTTTTCATCCCGATTTTTACATTTTATTCTTGTCGTGTCACTTTTAATCCCGATTTTTAGTTTATTTGTCAATCCCTAGAAAAGTGTGAAAAAGTTATTACTTTCTGCTTAACCATCAACAGCTAATTTAGAAATTAGTGAAAACCATATTTTGTAACATTTTAATTATTGTTTCTTTTTTTTTAATTTTATTTATGATTTCTTTTTAAGTATTGTTTCTTTTTTTTAGTTTTATTTATGATTTCTGTCGAAGTAAATGATATGGCATTAACTTTTTAATTATTCACAACTATAGCTAAGGGCTGATCAAAGATGTCGGACGGGGAGGGGGCTTAGCAAGGAGGCAGCAAATGTCAAAAATTTCTTTTTTCTTTGCCGCTTTTAAAAAGTCTGAACTGTAAAGTAAAAAACCAAATAAAAATTTTAAAAAAATACTAAAAAATATAAGCTTTGTGTCAGGAAGGGGAGCCAGGGCACCTCTGACCCCACTCTGGACCCGCCACAGCCTACAGGCGCATTTCGAGGCAAAAAATATTTTTGGCCAACTTTAAGGGTCGGATATCCGTACGTGCTGTATTGCTCTGTTCCCACAAGTACTCTCAGTTTTTTTCCTTCAAGATTCAAATGTCTGTTCGCCGTTTAATTTTATCTCGTCTAAACCTACGAACCCATGAACCCTGGTTAAAAATCCACAAACGCAAGCGATGTGAATTCGGTGAACCGTTTGCAGGATTTTGGCTAGGATTCGCAGAACAAAATAGTCAGTCTATACGACGCTTAAAATAGAAATAAGTGAATTTGCGTATATTTGCAAACATTAGTTAAAGCACAGTTTAGGTCCAAAACTGTGGTTAAAGGGTGCCTAAACTTTGTTTAATTATCCACTGAATAAATAATTATTATTTATTCATGTGATTTATCTTTATTCATTACAAAATATTTTAGGAACGATGCCCAGTCTATAATAGGCTTATCAACCCTCATCCGGATTAAAGCAGTGGTGCACCCAAGAATATCTATTTTATGCTATTTTATTTTTTTAATCATATGTGATAAATATTTAAAAACAAATTAGGCTTGAGGGGGCCTTTTATGTTTTCCTGACGCTCGTAGAAAAAATTTGTTCCTAACGATTGCATAAACAAATTTTTCCACACTGTAATGCTTGAACCAACTCGCTACCATCGTTCTGTCAACAACATTTTTCTGCACTTGTTAGGAAAACAGCTATTGTAGCTAACATTATAGAATGATAGACCGATATCAAAAAAAAGAAACAGCCCTCTAGCGGTGGCGCACCCAGGAATATGTCTTGAGGGCCTCTGGGGGGCCCGAGGCCTTATGACGTCGTATTTTATGCTATTTTTTCTTTTTATTTATGAAATATGTGAAAAATTTCTACAGAAGTTTTAGGTGAAGGGTGGGGGGGCGTCGGCGTCGGGGCCACGGCTTGGGTGAGCCAATGCCGTTAGAATTGTCTGCAACGTAGCTACAGGAAGTTGGATTTAAATAAGACGAAAGCGCATATCTAAGCTCAACATTTCTTGAAGGACATGTCCACCGCCGCGGCCCTCCTCCTTTCCCTACAAAAATTAAAAGAAGATTAGTTCAAATTTTTTTTTAAATAGGAAACATATTTAAGCAGGGGTACAAAAGCGAATAAAGAACAACTAAAAATATAGAAAATTTCTTCGTAAGATCTTTGAAAAAGTGCAAAGAGAAGATGGTTGTTGGCAGATCAGGAAAATATATGTACTAGACAGTGGCGTATGCAGAAATCAATCCGGGGGGCCTCGAGCTTGGATTGATACGAAGAGATTAATTCTTGGGCGGGGCCTGATATATATGATGATGATCGATACATTTTAATCTTGAGTTTTAAGAAAATTCATGTTTTAGGGTGAATATTCAGTGGCTCTGGGTGGGGTAGCCACCAAGACCCCCCTTCCCTGCATACGCCACTGAATTAGAACAAATAATTGATGGAGCAAACCTCGTTAGCAATCATCAGCTTGTTGGGAACATGTACAGAGAATGGATGAGACAAGAACAGCAAGAAGAATAAACTGGAGAACTGTGTTACATGCGTTTTCTTGTACATTTTATTTTATTTCCCGAAATAAAATACAACCCTTTTAAAGGATCCCGCCCGGAGCTTATAAGCGGTGACTTTCAGTTGGATTTCCTTTAAATTTTAGTATGTTGTAGATTTGGATGCCCTGATGAAAAGTTATCATTTACCGACCGTTGTCCGACCTATGGTTTCTAAAATACAGGGGTTCGGTTTGGTTCACTTACTTTTTTAGTATCGGGCTGTGTCCAGTGCTTGTTGATTGTCGAGGGTACATCTATGTGGACAGTTAGGGCAGATAAGTAGGTGTTCCATATCCTGTATAGCTCCGCAGTCGCACTTGTCGTCATTTCCATCCAACAGGCCCCATCTGATGAGATTGGTCTTAACAAGGGCTACACCAGTTCTGATGCCGTTCAACATTCGCCAGGTTGTCCAGTCGCTTGATGTTCCGCTCGGAGGGAGTTCTATTATTCTATAGCAGGTGGATGGTTCATCCAGTGGCGCGCCCAGGAAGCGCCTTCTTGACTTTAGTCTGCCAAGTTGCGCTGTTATGCCCGCAGTAAGAAAAACGATAAATGCAATGGACTGTATAATTTAATTAATGAAAGCGCGAGCAAACATAAATATATTGATATGAATTACGAAATAATCAAACGTCCATAGGTAAAATATTTGGTGCCACACAACGGTAATCAGATACAAATGCACTCACCAGTTTGCAGCCACTTTCTCCACGTTCTAAGGGGCCAATGATTGGATCTAATGATGTCACCACGTAGCTGAAGGGCTGAAGTTTCTAGTTCTATGCTTCAGTACACAAAAATCGAGCACTTTCAGGTGTAGATATTTGAAATAGTTGGAGAATGAAATTAACACGCCATTTTCTCGAGGCGGTCGACAAGGATCTCCCTGGGTGTTGGTGCGCATGTCCAAATACGCGAAATGCACTCTGCCCTTCATACAATTGTGTGGTTTTAGAAATATATAAATAGGAGATTCCTAAAAGAAAAGAAATATTTTAAAAAATTCCACAATTTGTTTTTTTTATAATTAATTCTGTAAAGCATCGTTTTTTTAATAAATATTGTTTATTAATTTGTATGTTTGGAACGCTACTGAATGTAGCGAGCTTTTATTAGGTTACATTTTTTGGTTTGGATATAAAGCTATACTTATAACCTAACGTTTGATATACAAGGTGACAATTTGGATTTTCTCGAATATTATCAGGAAATTAAAAAAACGCCGAAACACGTCGATTTTGTTTGCATGGTGGATACTTTTTGGCTATCTTGACATTTTTGTAGCACGATCCCCCTTCGAGGGGTATACTTTACTCCTATATCTTGAATAAGGAAAGTTGATCTAGTGATACCTTGTTTTGAAGCTCTCTTGAATATCTTTACAACCGTGTGAAAATTTCGACAATCCATTGATTAGTTTTTAAGATATTTGCTTTCAAATTTCTAAATTTAACATGGAATAATAAAATAAAAATTAAATCCTAAAAATATAAAATTCCAATTAAATTTTTATTTTATCACTCCATGTTAACTTTGAAAGTTTGAAGGCAATTATCTCAAAAACCAATAGATAGATTTTTGAAATTTTTACACGGTTGGAAGGACATTCAAAAGGCCTTCAAAACAAGGTATCACTTGACCCACTTTCCCTATTCAAAATATAGGGGTAAAGTATACCCCTCGAAGGGGGTTCATGCTACAAAAATTTCAGGATAGTCAAAAAGTGACCCCCTTGCAAACAAAACCGACGTATTTCGGCGTTTCTTAAATTTCCTGATAATATTCGAGAAAATCCAGGTGGATCCTTTTTAAATTGTCACCTTGTATAATAAACAATAATATCATTTTTCAGAATAGGTAGAAATTACTTAAAATTGTTTTTTTGTGAAAAATGCACAAAAGCTAAAAACTGAAACTTTGAAATCCTGTATCTTAGAAACCATAGGTCGGACGACGATGGGCCTATGATAACTTTTTATCAAGGCATCAAGATCTACAATATACTGTAATTTAAAATCAAAAAATCGGAAGAAATCCAATTGAAAGCCACCACCCATAAGCTCAGCCGGGGTCCTTTTGTATATTCTTAGATTTTTATAAATTATGTTAAAAAGACCGTACTACAGTGCATTTATTTGATTCTTTTTCCGAGTTTCTGTTTTTCATAGTCACCGGAGAAAGAAGGGAAAAAAGAAAAAGCTAATGTAAGCGGTTTTCTAGTTAGCGAAATCGCATTACTTAAAGAAAGAAAAACGGTCTTAGAAATTCGAATGAAAATTAATGGCTTATTTGTGAGGCAAGTATAAACGCAAAGACTGGCTTGGAGTACGTGTGGGTTTCCTTCGCACGTGGCACAAAAATTAATTACTTTTTAAAGAATTTAAGGCGTCCTTTTTAAACCTTTCTAAGGCGTCCTTTTTAAAGCTTTTTTTATATCTTCCGGAAAATAAATTTTTTCGTTATAGTGTTTATAATGCGAAAAATGATCCTCTACCACACGCCATGAGACACACACATGGGTATTTGACATTAAAACCTTCCTAAAAGTCGAGTTTTTTATACCTATTTACTTTTTTTCAAATTCAAATTAATACTAAATAAATTTAGAAAAAAAAAACTTTTTGAAAACAAGCTTTTATAAAATGGACTAAAAAGCATAAAATAATTTTTGGAGTGTTCTGATATCATAATAATAAAAGCGATGGGCGTATTAAAGGAAATTTACCTGTTTTTGTTTTAGCCTTGTTAACTCAAAGTTTAGTGAGAATCCAAATTCATTATATCATGGGCGCACCCAGAAGGGGGGGGGCGGGGCCCGGGCCCCCCCAAGCCTTAGATTTTTTTACATATTTTCTACATATTTCATGATAAAACACAAAAAATAGCTTAAAATTTGACATCATAAGGCTTCGGGCCCCCCCCCCAAGAGGCCTCGGGCCCTCCCCCAAGACACATTCCTGGGTGCGCCACTGATTATATTATAGCAGAGAAATGTAAGGGTAGACAATTTAAACCCAACCCCAATTTTACCCCCTCTCCGCCCTCCACGTTAGGGGTGAGGTAGGCAGTCAGTGATACCACATTATTGGATTGTCATTGGAACTATAACGGTATGTGAAATTTGAAGTCAATCGGATACGTGGAAGTCAGTTGAAAGTCATCAGAAAAACTTGACATTAAATCGTCGATTTTAAATCCGCCATATTGAATTTTTGTAACCTTATCAACAATTCATATTCTCATCCTCAAAAACCCCCAGATACCAATTTTGGTTGAAATCGGACAAACTAAAGTTTTACCCCCCCTCCACCCCCACGTTAGGGGGAGGTAGGTACCCGATGAAATTATATTATTGTATTTTCATCGGAACTAAAACGCTATGCGAAATTTGAAGTCAATCGGATGTCTGGAAGTTCTTCAGAAATGAGTTGAAAGATTTGATTACATATATAGTCACATACATACATACAGGTGAAATTAAATAATATATAAAAGCTTGTAATAAAAAGAGAAATGATAATGCTACTTATTGATAACTCTTTTGTATTGCTTTGGTTTGTCGCTATCACTGGAGAGCACATAGAAATTCAATTTCAATACATAAGGATGTACCCTGATCTCAGCAAAATGCGACGGTTCGTTAAATAAAAATTAAAGAAGGGGGGGATCCCAGATGATAAATTATAGGCAGGTAGACAAGAGCTGACTAGGGCTATCAGTAGAGATCAAAGTCGCGTTACGAAATTGAGATTGTCTTTTTTTAAATCTGCGGAGCGAGAACGGGGTTGAAGAATTGCGTTTTTATAAACCTTGCTAATTTCTTTCTCAGACATGTAATAAATTTTGTGAAACCAACAGAAACAACTACTCCGAGGGAAAATACCCCTACCGGCATTGAATTATACTGCTGGCTTAATGCTTTCGTCGGGAACTTGTTAAAACTGTTTGGTTTTCACTATCTCCAACGTCGATCACAGGGATACGAATGATCCCCGACTGGAACACCTCCTGATAGTCAGGAACAAGTGATCCATGCCAATCCACGACCGGACCGGTTTCGACCTTTTGGGCCATCCTCAGGTGAATGTAGGCGATAGCTCCGTGTAGAGCATGTTTTGTGAAACTAACAGAAACAACTACTCCGAGGGAAAATACCCCTACCGGCATTGAATTATACTGCTGGCTTAATGCTTTCGTCGGGAACTTGTTAAAACTGTTTGGTTTTCACTATCTCCAACGTCGATCACAGGGATACGAGTGATCCCCGACTGGAACACCTCCTGATAGTCAGGAACAAGTGATCCATGCCAATCCACGACCGGACCGGTTTCGACCTTTTGGGCCATCCTCAGGTGAATGTAGGCGATAGCTCCGTGTAGAGCATGTTTTGTGAAACCAACAGAAACAACTACTCCGAGGGAAAATACCCCTACCGGCATTGAATTATACTGCTGGCTTAATGCTTTCGTCGGGAACTTGTTAAAACTGTTTGGTTTTCACTATCTCCAACGTCGATCACAGGGATACGAGTGATCCCCGACTGGAACACTTCCTGATAGTCAGGAACAGGTGATCCATGCCAATCCACGACCGGACCGGTTTCGACCTTTTGGGCCATCCTCAGGTGAATGTAGGCGATAGCTCCGTGTAGAGCATGTTTTGTGAAACCAACAGAAACAGCTACTCCGAGGGAAAATACCCCTACCGGCATTGAATTATACTGCTGGCTTAATGTTTTCGTCGGGAACTTGTTAAAACTGTTTGGTTTTCACTATCTCCAACGTCGATCACAGGGATACGAGTGATCCCCGACTGGAACACCTCCTGATAGTCAGGAACAAGTGATCCATGCCAATCCACGACCGGACCGGTTTCGACCTTTTGGGCCATCCTCAGGTGAATGTAGGCGATAGCTCCGTGTAGAGCATGTTTTGTGAAACCAACAGAAACAACTACTCCGAGGGAAAATACCCCTACCGGCATTGAATTATACTGCTGGCTTAATGCTTTCGTCGGGAACTTGTTAAAACTGGTTTTCACTATCTCCAACGTCGATCACAGGGATACGAGTGATCCCCGACTGGAACACCTCCTGATAGTCAGGAACAAGTAATCCATGCCAATCCACGACCGGACCGGTTTCGACCTTTTGGGCCATCCTCAGGTGAATGTAGGCGATAACTCCGTGTAGAGCATAAGTTTTTTGGAACCAACAGAAACAACTACTCCGAGGGAAAATACCCCTACCGGCATTGAATTATACTGATGGCTTGATGCTTTCGTTGGGAACTTGTTAAAACTGTTTGGTTTTCACTATTTCCAACGTCGATCACAGGGATACGAGGGATCCCTGTCTGGAACACGTCCTGATAGTCAGGAACAAGTGATCCATGCCAATCCACGACCGGACCGGTTTCGACCTTTTGGGCCATCCTCAGGTGAATGTAGGCGATAACTCCGTGTAGAGCATAAGTTTTTTGAAACCAACAGAAACAACTACTCCGAGGGAAAATACCCCTACCGGCATTGAATAATACTGATGGCTTGATGCCTTCGTTGGGAACTTGTAAACATTGTTTGGTTTTCACTATCTCCAACGTCGATCACAGGGATACGAGGGATCCCCGTCTGGAACACGTCCTGATAGTCAGGAACAAGTGATCCATGCCAATCCACGACCGGACCGGTTTCGACCTATTGGGCCATCCTCAGGTGAATGTAGGCGATAACTCCGTGTAGAGCATAAGTTTTTTGAAACAAGTTCCCAACGAAAGCATCAAGCCATCAGTATAATTCAATGCCGGTAGGGGTATTTTCCCTCGGAGTAGTTGTTTCTGTTGGTTTCAAAAAACTTATGCTCTACACGGAGTTATCGCCTACATTCACCTGAGGATGGCCCAAAAGGTCGAAACCGGTCCGGTCGTGGATTGGCATGGATCACTTGTTCCTGACTATCAGGACGTGTTCCAGACGGGGATCCCTCGTATCCCTGTGATCGGCGTTGGAGATATTGAAAACCAAACAGTTTTAACAAGTTCCCAACGAAAGCATTAAGCCATCAGTATAATTCAATGCCGGTAGGGGTATTTTCCCTCGGAGTAGTTGTTTCTGTTGGTTTCAAAAAACTTATGCTCTACACGGAGTTATCGCCTACATTCACCTGAGGATGGCCCAAAAGGTCGAAACCGGACCGGTCGTGGATTGGCATGGATCACTTGTTCCTGACTATCAGGACGTGTTCCAGACGGGGATCCCTCGTATCCCTGTGATCGACGTTGGAGATAGTGAAAACCAAACAGTTTTAACAAGTTCCCGACGAAAGCATTAAGCCAGCAGTATAATTCAATGCCGGTAGGGGTATTTTCCCTCGGAGTAGTTGTTTCTGTTGGTTTCACAAAACATGCTCTACACGGAGCTATCGCCTACATTCACCTGAGGATGGCCCAAAAGGTCGAAACCGGTCCGGTCGTGGATTGGCATGGATCACTTGTTCCTGACTATCAGGAGGTGTTCCAGTCGGGGATCACTCGTATCCCTGTGATCGACGTTGGAGATAGTGAAAACCAAATAGTTTTAATATAATAAATTTGTTTATTGCTAAGTATGAGGACCATGATATTCCTTTTAAAAGTACGATTTTGAATATAATTAACCATTTTTATAAATTTGGGTGCGTTAAGCTTTGCCGAAAATGTAGCGACAATGAGGAGGTGGATAAAGGTCCATGAACCATACCGAAACAAAATGCAACAGCGAGAAACTGCCGTTTGTGCTGCGGCTAAACTACTCCCTCCTTGTTCAAGTTCAGCCATTGCTAAATAAATACCTAATGATATTCCTTCCAGAACCATTCTGGTTTTTTAAAAAACATGGATACAAAGTCTGCAACTTTAAAAATCTCAGGCATTTTATCCTGAGGATAATATTTTAAGGATGGAATTTTTTGAAAAAATGACGAATCGTGCAAATCAGGATAAAAATTTTGTCGATAATATTTTATTTACAGATAAAAGTACTTTCTCCCTACACAATGCACACGCTACTGGGCAAAAGAAAATAGACATTTGACGGTAAATGTGCGAACACAATACCTTCAAAAATTAAATGTTTGGTCGGGGGTTCTATGAGATAATATCATCGGCAAATTTTTTATTAATGGTAATTTGAATGGGGCCGCTTATTTAAACTTGTTGCAAAATGAAGTGATTTCTGCAATTCAAGAGTTGCCAGATGTTGATTTTCAGCAAGTTTGGTTTCAGCAGGACGTTTTACCCGCCAGGGAGTTTTTAGACGAAATTTATCCCCCAAGAATAATAAGCAGATACAGTATTACCAGATGACGCCTGTATCTCCTGACCTGACTGTATGTAATTTTTTATTTGGCCTTATGTCAAAACTAAGATATTTTAATTTGATCACATTGATATAAACCGAACCTAACCGAACCGAGCTTATAATTTAGTCGAACTTTAAATTAATATCGAAGTTGTTTTTAAAAGCACCGGAAACTAACTGTGCTGTCCAAATTGAAATGGGATCAACCGTAATAGTTATTGGCATTTTGGACTTCTAGTTGATCAGTTTGTCTCCTCAAAACTCAAAAACAATATTAATTTATTTTTGATTATTTCTTTTTTAAAAACAGTGACCTGACATAGAATTATAATAGCTTAGGTTTAATTAAAAATAAATTATTAAAACTATAAAATAAATAAACTTGTAAAAACCGAAAAATGTAGAAAATGAATAAATGAAAGCTACAAGTAAAAAAATTCTTCCAATCCTGATTCAGCGGAGATATTACAATTCTTTGCACTTTTGTCGTTTTTGTGTTTCTCCTATCTTTGCCGCTTCCCCTGATTTTTCAAAAGATTTGACAAGGTATAAGTGGCAGATGGTGTGTGGCATCCTAAACTAATGCTTTTCCTCTCTTCCATGGAACCAAAGTAATCCCGTCTGCTCTCTTTCTATCGCCTCTACATATACGAGACGACTCCAGTTGAGCTGGAAATCCAGCTGAAACCAGAGACCGTCTGATAATGTCGTTGATCAAACTGTGGCGAGCCAAACGTCCTGCACTTTTCTTGCAGCTTAAGCCGTGATGGCCAAATTTATCCACTATTTCGCTGCAAGTGCAGGAGTGAGGTTCACAAACAGGTTGACCAAGACGTAGAGCGATAGAAATTCGGAAGGACGGGTCATCCAATAAATTTACTAAAATGAGAAGGAGAGCTTGATTGTCTTGAGATTTTGAATTGAAAAAAACACGAAATACTTTACGCATCTGAAGATCAAAATCTTTTTGAATTTTTAAATTTATCGTATCAGAAAGGCCGGTTAAATTTTTATAATAATTCAATGCTTCGTCTAAATCAAGATCAGTATAAGATAGAATTTTAGATGGAAGAGTTTTCGTGCACAGATAAGAAGAATCATTGACAGAACCGAAAAAAGCCGAAAAACAAAGAGTTGAAGAGTCTCTTATACCTAAACCACCTAATTTAACTGGTAATGTACACTGTGTCCAGGATAATGAGTTAATGTTGCAGTTGACAATATTTTCTAAACTATCTTTCAAAAGTGTATCAAATTTTTTCAAACATTGCGGTACTCTCCAACATGGTGCTATCCGAAATAGATAGGTAATAGGTGGAATTGAGAAAGCATGTTTAAAAAGGTAGTAGGCTGTGTGAGAATTTAGCAAGTTCAGTTTATCAGAAAATTTTGAGAAGAGGTCACATTTGGAAATAAATTTTTTTTTTTTTTAAAATGGTGGCCTAATAGGTCATTAGCATGTATTTTTGACAGACTTTAAAGCTTTTCATTAGAATCGCAGAAATTGGTATCTTTTTGGTTTAACATAGCAAACTCGGATTTTGATTTATTGCAACGGACAAAATGATAGTGTCACATTGAAGCGCAACTCCAGAATTCTTCTTACCTCATTTTGAAATTTTGAATAGCAGAAATTTCGAAAGCCAAAAAACACAGAAATAGGATGCGTTAGGGTCAGCGATACTGATACGTGCAAATAAAAGAGATGCTTTTTTACTCTAATATTGAAAAACGTCGATTACTGTTTTTTAACTTTATCACCCTGTATTTTGAAAACAAAGCAATTTCGAACTAAGGTAAGTTACTTTAAATCGGCTTATTTCTAGCTATTGTACAGACCTCTTAGAGACACACTGTATAACGCCATGTTTGTTGATACGAATACGGATAAATAATTCGATAGGGTAAAAATAAATTTTTTTACCTATTAAAATATGTTCTTGTATTGTTCACGCAATAACCATATCAAAAACCAACGCACAGAATTTCAATCACATCTAAGCTTCAAGGCATGAAGATAAAGGGGCTCCTTTTAAAGGTCAAAAATTGGCAAGGCAATCATAGGATCTGAAAAACATTGGTTAAAATAAAAATGTATATTTCGAGAGTCACGAAATCAATTTTAATGATTCGTAACTTGTTGTGACTGGCAGAAGCATGGCTTTTCTACAAATTCAAAAAAAAATCGAAGAAATTTTCGGAACAAAAAAATTAGCGAACAACTTTTAAGAGGTAAGTTTTGTGCCCCATCTCATGTTGAGCAGAAACCAACTTAAGCTAAGCCGACCCGCACCAACTATATTGCAGAAATTTGATCCAGTCATAGGGATCAAACATCTGATATTAAGAGGTTCTTCTCCTTAACATTATGTTCGAAAACTTTACAGTAGGCAAACTTAAGGTCGGTTCGGTTCGGTTCATTTTTACACAAATTACATTACAATAAATGAAATTAAATTACATTAACTTACCCTAATTAGACTTTAACTTAAAAGATTTTTTTGTGAAAAAAGTGTAGTTTTTCTAGTTTTTTATTTAGGAACGATCTTAAAAGCATACAATAAGATGTTTACAGAAAATACAAATGAAAAACTTCAGAAAAACTGTAAAAATCGAGAAGTTAATCTAATTTCGCTTAGGGCAAGTTAATTTAATTTCATCTATAGTAATTTGTGAATGGTGAGGTTAAACCCAACGATTAAAAACACACAGGATTGCCTATTAGCTCAAATCTTTAAGCGGTAGGCGGCGCCTTGCTTACGTCACTAGTGGACCTCTGTTCAGCGCGCTTCATTTAATACACATTGCAATCGTGAGTTATTCCCGCTTTTTTCTTGCTTATTTGCAAATAAATTTTTTATTTGTGTTAGTAAATATAATTAATAATTTTATTCATTCAAAACAAATGATTTGATAAATCAAGAGTTTGCTCTGAGAGCTGAATTTTCCTACCAGAAATAGGATTTTTTTCTTAAAGTTTAATCAATTTAAATCATTAGATGTATAAGTAACGTATTTTTTTGTTGCGGATATAATAAAATACACTTATATTATGTAGTAATAAAAAGGTATTTGTTTGATATTACAGATCTAAAATTGCAATATTTATTATATTATTATGTCAAAAACCAGTCAGTTTTGGGAGAAAACAGCCAAATAAGATGTGTTTTTCAACTTCTTATGGTTTAAATTAATAGATTTTCATAAGTTTTTTTCAAATGATTTACATTGTTTGAGTTATGAGTTGTGTTATTTTCTTTAATGTGATTAATTTAATGAGCAAGGAGTTTCCAAAAATCCAAAAAAAATTAAAAGTTTATAAATATAATAATATAAGTATATATATTTATATTTCTACACTGAAAGAGGGAACACAAAGCTTTTATATCAACAATAAATTAATATGCTATCTTTATATCAATTCACTTAAATCACATTTCTAAAGGTTTATTTACTTCCTAAATAGTCAACCACACCGTCAAATTAATGAGAAAACGGAGATAAAAACGTCAAAAACACCTTAAAATCACACAAACTCTCAATACAAACAAAGCAACTGGTCCGCTGGTGACGTCAGCAGGCAGTGTTCGTCTCGCTTGAGCGACGCTAAGATAGAGTTAAATGGAAATCAGCAATCCTGTGTGTTTAGGATCGTTGGGTTAAAGCAACCTTTAGAGTAGGAAAGGGTTTATTATTTTTTACGCCTACTTGCTTTCATTATGCTGCGTCAAACTGGAGTCTTAAAGCGTCATAGGCTGTTTTTCGCTCGCCAGTGAATATTATTTTCAAATATAGTCGCTTTACCTAAAATTATGTTTGCTTTCACAAAAACAAGGATTGGGAAACCAAAAGCTTGATTAGTCTAAGAGCATGGATAAAGACCAATCAGGTTGATGAAAAGATTGTCGTGACATAACCAGCCTTAAACAGTTGCATGTTCGCATAAGCACATTGTCTTTACACATCTGTTGCCTTCTGCAAAGGATATTTGATCAATAGACACATTGTCTGTGAATAATAGAGTAGATATGCACGTATGCATTGGCGTGATTTCGTTGCTATATGTGTGTGTTCCACAGAATTTAAAGAAATTGGAAAAATATTAGAGATATACATTTTGTGGGGATCCTTTTCACTCATTATTTTATTAACTTCTTTGGATTCCATATACAGTTAGTACGGCTAGAATAAAATAAGGAGCAAAAGAGATGGCTCAACTCAATCTATCTCCCTACTTACAGCACTTTTGTCTTACTGGGTGACCTTCAATTTTAGCAAATTTACCATGAACAAAATTTTAATATGACAACAAAAAACGGTAGTCGTCTGGTACGTTAAACCAAATCGACTCTGGTCCGTTCATAATTCACACACTTTTATTGGGTTTCTATTGTTATCGCTAAGCTCAAACAGGATGAGTGGCACTTTTTAATACAAATTCTATACCAAAAAAAAGAAACAATGGCGTACCATTTACTCTTTTTTAATATTTTAATAAAACTATGTGAAGTTATTTGAATATATAACGAAAGGGGTAGTATTATACTCACCTTACCCAGATATTAAGGATTATTTTAATTAGTTAAATAATTAAATTACATTTAACATAATTGTTATAAATTATCAATATTTGGGTTAATAGATTAGATAATTGTTCATTGTTTACACCATTTTAAAGTAAGTAATACCTACTGGATGAGACTAGAATCATTTTGAATCTTGCAGGTGTGCCTAACATACCTAGTCTAAACGTGATTCAAAATGAAACTTGCAACTTAGAATAAAAGTAAGGTAAAAAGTTACAATATAAAGAATGTCTAATCATTTGGATACAACTTCAAAGACAATTATTGCAAATGTGATAAAAGTTTGTGAAGAAGAAGCGAAAAAATGAAACATAAATTTAGTCTTCCTAAGTTTCGAACAGCAAGCCACAAAGGATATAGAAAACCCTTCGCACCAAATTGAACATCGCCCGAGAAAACGAAGAAAGTCTTCGGTTACGGACAGATTTGACGATGGATAATTTCAACCAATTCGGAATACCATATCAAAATTTAGTAAAGGATGTTCGTTTCTGCTTCGCCGAAAATTGTTGATACATTGGATATTTCACTTTAATATTTGATATTGCATAAGTCAGAATATTGTTTTCTTGCTGCAGATTAGCTTCATAGGGATTTGATATATGTATGGCAGAGATTTTAAGTTTTTTTGTTTTCCGAGCCGTTTTTTTTATGGTCACGTCGGACAGAGCTGTCGCGCAGCCAACGATAAAGACCGGCCATGGCGCGTTATAAGCAAGTCGGCGGTCACGTGATCTCAGGAGTCCCAGGATTCTTATTGTATTGCTTAATATATTATATGTTTTTACACAATTTAAATAAATTAACAAAAAATTTTTGTTCTTTTATAGGCAAAAATTGAAAAAAATTATTTGCTGATATATGTGTTAATTATGGATAAAAGAACTGAATCTATAAAATAAAAAATTATACAAAATTTGCACTCTAATATCTTCAGGTACATATATTAGGTACATAATATCGTTAGTAACTTCAAATCTATACAAGTCTTTCAAAATTCGACATATCAAACCTAAACTTTAAGTTTTTTAATTTTTCTTTGAGTGTCATCATCCTTGCTGAGTTCTTATTCAAAGATTTATTAGGAGACACTAAATCATTGTGCTTTTTAATAAAATTATTTTAAAAAACTTTACATGCCCTTAAACTAATTTTTTCAAGCTTCGACAATAGTTTTTCTCCGCAAAAACACTCGTTAGAGTTATCTGAACAAAAATTTTCATTATAAAACATTTCACAATAATTTATTAAAAAGAAACAAGTGATTTTGTGAATAAGTGAGATGGTTTTCACATTCAATGAACTGAACGTAGTGGTCGTCAATAATTTTTTGAAAAATTACCCAGCACAAAGTTTAATATATATTTCATTAAAGTGTAAATTAACTACCAACTCATGTTCTTTTAAAAGCTGTATCTTACTTTTTAAATATTTCACACTACCAGAGAGATTACTATCTGTTAACAATATTTTACAAATCAGTTTTTTAATATTGCGAGGGTGCGGAAGACGTATTACCTTAGAAATGTAAATTGACGTGTATGCACTGGATGACTGGATAAACAAAGATGAAGCCATGATTAAAGTGTATCCACCATATCTTCGATTCTCAGGTTACCTTTTCAAGAGACCTAATTGTTCAATAATAAATGACAACTGAACACATTTTTCACTCTCACTATCGAAAGTGTCACTTAGGATGTCTATTACTTGATCAATCATATCCAAGATCTTATCTTTTACCACTTCTTTCCCGTTTGCAACATATTAGGTTTCCGTTTTATAGTTGGACCGCCAAGGAACAACACCAATTACACGTTCGCGGCATTGTTTATCTTATAGGTATTTTCTTTATAATTTACTCATTAGCCATTAATTATTATAACGCAGCCCACTACAGTCTTTTTCGTGGGCTGCGTTATTTTAATAACTTTGATAAAATTCACATAAAATTCGTGCCCGAATTAAAGAAAAATCGACGTAAACAAACATACCAAATATAATATGATAATGACAGCGGGCCGTCAGGCATTTTTTTGTAAGCCTCCTACAGTCACGTGATATTTCCGCGCCCGGGCCGGTCTTTCTCGTGGGCTGCGAGCTGTCGATGTCGCACAGTGGTTCAAAGCCACCTAAAAATTACGCATGACTTTAAGCAAGTCAATAATTAGCTACTATTATACTGAGATCATGACCTATACTAACTGTTTTTCATGGCCCCACTTCTCCACTATCGCCGAATTGCTTATTGCCGGGACGCTAAAGTGTTAGTGCATTTTTTGGTTGCTGGATGGAACAAATTAGTATTTTGTTTACATTGTTGTTTTTGTTGGGGAAAGTTTCTTTTGCAAAAATTATTTAATATGGATAAATTAGCTATTGGTAAGTACTTATACATATAAATATATTATTAATAATACTATTATAGATATTTAATAGTATAAAACAATATAAACGATTTTTTAGATAAGTGATAATTTAATAAAAATTTGAAATTCAACTTAATATATCTTTAGAGCTTCACCTAGCTAACCTTTAAAATAAATAGCGTTGATGGTTTTCATTTACCTAAACCGAAACGAATGTGTTTTCGTAATTGTTTCTCGATCACTTACACCTTTTTTTCTATATATCTCAAATCATTATTACACCATTGAAAGTAAAACCCTGGCAGGGGGATGGTCTCCAACCTTAAACTTGCTTTTTGACGGTTTTTTGCTATTAACTCGAAAACTGTTGTTTTTCTACACAATCCTTGTCTACGAGTTTCAAACAAAAATGGCCAAATTTGATATCCACTTGAATCTTCATTTAAGACAACCATGTAGGAACAGTACTAATACACACACTGCGTTCAATAAAAGAAGCAACACACTTGGTATGGATATACCTACAGTATACTCTCCCGAAAATATAACGAGGGGAACCATCCATCCACTCTTGGTGGAGGGCTGGTTTCCCCCCCCCCCTAAATGTTTTTTCGACTTTGTATTTATTTAAATGCCTATAAAAGGTGCACCACTGATGTAAAGGGGGCATGTTATACATCGTTAGAGAGTACTTTTCATCAGCCTCAATAATTGTTACTTAGTTGTTTTTTGACAAGTTAAACATTTGCAAATAATTGGGAAAATACTGTAAGATAGCACTCTTGAGGGGGCTAAGAGGGGTGATGCCCACACCCATTTTAAAAAAGGTCAACTAGAATAAATCAGTTTAAGTTATTACTATACAAGAATAATTTTTTACTCACTCTCGTTTTTATTTTTCATTTAAATTACAAAAATGAATGTTCAACAATTTTGTTTGATTTAAGGATTTCTACACACACATTTATTTTTATTTCAAGGCAACTATTTAAAAAATATATGTCTAGCTTAATGAGTATTTAACTGTATACAATGTGCTTTAACCCAAAAATATTTTTTTGAGAAAAAATAACGTTAAAGATAAAAATTACCACAAAAATATATAAAAAACAATATTTATTTTAAAAATGTTCCCCTTTTTTCGTACGCTAATGGAACGCGCAACACTGCTAAGGTACATCGTTGAAAAGGAAATTGTATCCGCTTGAAAAATGATCTCTAGAAGATTTTTGGAAAAGTTGACTGTTTTCGAGTTATTAGCAAAACACTATCAAAAAGCACGTTTAAGGGGGGGGGGAAACCACCCCCTGCCAGAGTTGGTTTTCTTAAATTGTTCGGGCGAGTTTTATTTTATTTATTATTATTTTATTCGTACAAAGTGTGTTGCTTTTATCATTAAACGCAACATATTGCTGAATCTCGGATGTAGGGCCTACACGTAAAAAAGGCGAGAAAAAAAAACGTTGATTTTAAAAGCTGCTAGAAAAAAACGTTTATTTCATATATGAAAACAAGCTTAATAGGTCAAATTAAAACAGTAATGTTTTTACGTTAGTTTTCTCGTGATTTTTATCAACGTTAAAATCACATTAGATTCACGCCTTTTCTACACGAATTTTAAAACGTGACTTGCATGGCTTTTTTACCGAATATTTTTGAGATTTTACTAGCAGCAGCGCCACCTATTGACGGCATTTTTCACTTTGACGAAATCTATCAGGCAGTGCTTTGGCCTCTAAACTTCAAAAATCTGTCCCTGATCCTTCACGATCACGACGCATCTGTTATTAACCTAATAAAGACACATTACTATTCTGTGAATGTGTTTACTGTTGAAAAATCTTGTTTAGTTAAAAAAAAAATATGTATATACATAGATAGATATATAGATATTTCGTCTTGCCTTGAGCGCCATCTTTAAAATTGTCTGGAAGTGTTGTCGTCTTAAACTAGTGAACTTTTATAACTTCCTTTCGCGTCTATTTTAAGTTAAAAAAATGTTATTAAAAAAACGTGACCAAAAAAGACGCAGAAAGTTAGTAGGTTTTGAGAAGTCTTAATCTAGTGGCGTTTAAGAACATGTTGTGGAGGACTTTTCAAGTGTGAATTTGGTACATGAAAATAACGAGGGTAAAAAACACGTTATATACACAGCACCAGAAACTTCAGCAAAAAGTACATTTTTAGAGCTTGATTTCTCCTTGTTTTTAAGTTATCTTTAAGCATGTAGATTTAACAAAATAAATATTAGATGGTATGAGGTTGTTTTCAAGTAAAAAAAACTTTGTTATTTTTGTTCGCGTTAATTTAACGTTGATGTGATTTTTGTGGGATGTGGGACTATACCAAAAGGACCAAGAATAAAATAAAATATTGTACTGTTTTATTTTGAACCCGTTTGATAGCCCAATTTGAACTAAATAATTAACATTTCTGCTTGCTCTCTAATTTTGCTGTGTTCGCTTTACATATGACGTCTGTTCTGCATACAGTAGGATGCAATAATAATATTTATTTATTCAATACTGTATAAAATCTGCATGCGGACGCAAATATCGCGTACAACTTTTTTCATGCGTTAGAAATTCGTACCCCAGCACGGTTTAAATACGAAACATGCTTTTAATTAAAACAAACATAAATGTAAAAAATACCTCAATGTTTTATCAAATAAAACTCAAACAAATTGTAAGGATGAAAAATATATTTGTATAGTATGTTGATTGAATTAATTTTTTTCATTAAATTTATACACATAAAAAAGTCCAGTGTTCCGCTCTTAAAACATACCCTTAATATTTAAAATTAATTGTTAATCGGTTAATATAATTTAGTATGTTAGTGTTACGATTTTTTAAAAACAGTTACAGCATTAGGAATTTTGAGAGATAAGGCCAGTTTCCACCAAAGCGTTCCCCAGGCGACTCTTTTTCGGTCAAATAAAATTGACAAATAATTATGTATTTAATAGGGGAGCCCGGGGCTGGTTGACGCACTTTTTGTATTTTTAGTTTTAGCTAATGCCTTATTAGGTTTTGGTGTGCTTTTGGTACCAAATAGGAAAGCTTGATGTTTTATCTTTTAGATTAGGATGTCAGGGTGCGTCAACCAGCCCCGGGCCGGGGTTGGTTGACGCATATCATGGGGTTGGTTGACACAGACAAAATAGTAAAGTAAAACATCTGTTATAACCTAAATTAAAAAAAAAAAAATTATATATAATTCTAAAAATGGTAACTACCCAAAGAACAAAATATGCATAAAACATAAAAAAGGTAACTTCCCAAGGAACAAAAGATGCATTAATTCTAAAAAAGGTAACAAAGTAATTAACAAATTTAATATTATAGCTTAAAAAAAATATATAATTCATTATTCGCTTTCAAAGTTTACACAAACAAAGAAGACGCCAGGTTCCACAACACAGACTTAATGCGCCCACATTTTGTAACTAGTGCACTGAATGCATTTTTCGGATGAGACACTATTTTTATAGTTATCTGTGCAATAGGCAAATGCATTCCTCTTCATCGGACGCATCATCGTCTTTGACTATTTTCTTTTTTTTTTGTTTTTTCCTCTTTTGCATCGGACTTCTTATTTGAGCGAATATTTAGTTTAGCAGACTTTACATTTTTCTCTTGTTCTTCAAGAGCATTTTTTATTGGCGTGCCAGTTAGAATTGCTGTCATACGCTCTCTTCTATTAGGTTTAGCGTCCTGCTTTCTAGGTCCGGCATTTGGTAGCGATTTTAATTGAAATGGACTTACAGTAGGAGGCGAGCTCTCATTTTTTCTTGAATAGAACTGTTTGTTAAAATCTAATTTTCTTTCTCGCATGCGCCAACCAGCCCCTTGTTGGGTGCGTCAACCAGCCCCTGACCACGTTTTTGTATGTGTGATGCAACTGCACCTATACTATTTTATTCATAGAAAATCTAATTAACAGTTCTTGTTTGGGACGGTTGGAGCTTTATTGAGCAAAAAACCGAACTCAATTATCTTTAAAAATAAAGTTTCTAGAACAAAAATTTTAAAAAAATAAAAAATTACTTAACACTGCCAAAAAACTACAAACCGCACTGTACACAACACCACTGATGCAATCAAACTGAAAAGAACGTTTAAGAGTGGTTTTTTATGGCCGCTTTAAGACAAACCGGTCGGCGACGTTGCCAAGTGTACTGTTTTCCAAAAAATTGAGGTGCGTCAACCAGCCCAGGGCTCCCCTGAACCCACTTAACACAAAAACGTTTTAATAACATCAAAATATATTGTTTAATTAAACAACATAACGTTGGGTTGGCAGTTAGTTCTGACGTCATATTCATAGTGAAAAAGAAGCTTGATAACCCGTTTTCTGATGAAAAATAATCTTATGTTTATAAACTTATGTTTTATACCATTGAAAATAAAATGTTTTTCTAACATCAAAAAACGAGCGTTTTTTAAAATGTTTTTCAAACGTTAAAAAAATCATTATCAAGTGGTCTGGTAGACAGTTAAGAATCATCTTTGAAACAAATAAAAAACTGAAACACACAAAAATAAAAAACTAAAAAACATTTAAAACAGTCTAAAACAACATACAGATTAAAAATCAGTCAAACGGACATAAACACGTAATTTTAATAAAATACAATTAATTGACCTCAATCAATTAATTGTATTTTATTAAAATTAAGTGATTATGTCCGTTTGACTGATTTTTAATCTGTATTTTGTTTTAGACTGTTTTAAATGTTTTTTAGTTTTTTATTTTTGTGTGTTCCACTTTTTCATTTGTTTCAAAGATGATTCTTAACTGTCTACCAGACCACTTGATAATGGTTTTTTAAAAACCGAAACGCGTCATGATTAGACAATAAAATATTTGTGAAGTAAGCAGGACTTTTCGTTTCTTCTCCTTTAACAATGGTTCAAGGACTTCACCCTGGAGAAATCTACAATTCGTTAAAAAAATGTTTTTTTTGACAATGAAAAAGTATATTTTTTTTCAAATATAATATAAGGTAATATAAAATTAGGTAACTTAAATGACGTAAATAAAATTCTTCTATTTTGGAAAAGCAGAGCAGCAAGAATCCGTTAAGGTTTTCGTAAACTCGACACTCAGTAAAGAAAATTTGAATCCGTAGCTTCTGAAAATAAAATTTAAAATTCTATGTAAACAATAATTTTGTAGTAAGTACCTCGCTGCGAGGCCAAACGAACGGCTCGTTCGCATTCATGCTCAAGTGAATACATGCCTTAAGGCAAACAATATTCAACTGAATGCTCGTTTGAAGTTCGCACTCTGTTGCTGTTAGCAACGCCTTTAAAGCACGTACATATACGTATGCGCGTTGGACCTCGCAGCGAGATCAAAGTAGGAACTTCAGACAAGCATTCAGTTGAATATTATTCGTCTCAAGGCGCGTATTCACTTGAGCATGAATGCAAACGAGACATTCGTTTGGTCCCGCTGCGAGGCTTGCCAATCCTGCCTCAAATGAATACGAGGCTTAAGAACCGGCGGCGGCAAAACGTCCGCGGTGAATGTCGCATTCCCTGTCTGATTTCCTATAACATAGGTATGCGATATTCCATACAAAACCAGTTTTTTTACTTTAGTTTACTTTTCTTACCTTATTTTGTGATGTTTTATTTAAATCACTGCATACATATTTGTTGTTCTGTAACTATACCATCTTTCTCACACAACTGGAGTATATTCCGATCCAAATAAAACAGAAAGCGTCTCTGTTACCGACTCGTGTCAACTCGCAGTGAAACATAACTAAACATGGCGATGGTCCGTTCTGGTTGTGGGCCTCTATAGTTTTATTTTTTTTATGTTTAAAAAACAAAACATTTATTAGCTTCATATATTATCATTATTATCTTAAATTCAACGTTAGAAATGAGATCTAGGAAAAACATTATAAAAATAACCATAGTGATGGTATTATTTTTATCGTTAATAAAATATTGGTTTCTTAACGTTATTAATAAATATATTTTTGGTAATGCTTTTACATGATATTTTATGTCATGAATTACAAAATAATCAAAATCATTGTTACGACAATTTTCAAACTTTTAAATTAATTTTTATTAAAATTAAAACGGTTGAATAAATAATAATTTAAAATTAAAATTCTTTAGAGCTCGACTTTTATTAAAAATATTTTTGTTCAACTTCTAAATGCCTTCTACGGAATTTCTCAATCAATTTTACACGATTTTGAAAATTCAATTACATTTTCTAAATTAAAAGTAATGCATCCAAGTATTATAATGTTATCCGACCTTCATAAAGAAATTTTGACTTTGCAAGATAAAGTGGGAGATCAAAAAATAGTACCTTTTAGTCTGCAAAATATATTTTTTTATCAACAATTTTTTAATTTAAACTTTTGTATTTTAAATATAACAATTACTTATCTCCTACACATTTCAATCACATGAGAAGAATTAAAAGAAGAAATCAATACATTTGCAAAAAACAAGACTTCAAAAATTACGAACAGAATGTTCCACGTGAAATTTTATTAATTGACTCCAGCATGCACCTAAATCTGGTTGGCTGCTAGCCAACCAGTTGCTAGAAGACTAAAAGCATTTTATATTTGTCCTGCCAAGTAAAGAGAAAGCTAAAACTTCCTATCAACATCGAGAAGTACATCAACTTTTGGAAATACACCATCTGATAACCTAACGACCTAATTAAAATTAATCGTCAAATTTTTACGGATAACAACAAAACAGCAGCAGCAACAGTTCAGCCGTTTTTCCGGACATGCAGGATAGGTAAATCAAAATCGTTAAATCTATCTGAATCAGTATAAAAGATATCGACTTGAGCAACCTAAAAGATAAATTTAAAAAAACGAGTTTCGCTTGGAAACAATTAAGAAATACTAATCCATTTGCTATCCAAGTGCAAACTCAACAAGAAAATATTAATGCTATTCCTTCACAATTAAAACATAGTGAGTAGAAAATTGATCCAGCTAGCGTGCGATTGCTATTGTAAAGTCAAATTTAACGGTGGAGATACCACCAATCAAGGAATCAAGTGAGTCAGAACTAGACAATGGACAAACAATTTCTCCATGCAATGAGTATGTATACTTGGGTGTCACATTTGATAAGAGAGGAACAGACTGTAAAGAACTGGAAAAAAGAATAGTAAAAGCAAAAAAGGTTATTGGTTGTCTTAAAAGTATTTTATGGAGCAGAGAGATAAAAAATAATGTCAAATTTAACATATATGAAGCAATGGTGGAAAGCACGCTGTTGTATGGAATAGAGACCTGTCGCGTAACAGAAAAACACAAAGCAAAAATCGAAGGTGTCGAAATGGATGCCATAAGAAGATCAATGAGAATATCTAGAACAGATCATATAAGAAATGAGATCATAAAAAAAAGAATGAGAATCGAGGGAAGCATAACGGATGACATCACTAAAAGACAACTGCTATGGTATGGCCATGTACAACGGATGAACGACGAAAGATTACCAAAGCAGGTCCTAGAATGGCAATCAATAGGGCCCAGAAAAAAGGGCGTCCTAAACTGGAATGGCAACAGTCAATCCAAATATCAATGAGTCAAAAAAACCTAACGGAAGATGATTGTCAGGATTGTAGAAAAATGTTCTAAACCGACAAAGTAGTAGATACGACCAATGCGGACGTTACCTGGAAGCACCCATAGAAACATTATTACTCATACCATTCCTAGAGACCCTGTATGTGTGACATATTTTAATAAAATAGAGAGCCTGTATGTATGAAATGTTTTAATAAAATATGTCATATACAGGGTATCTACCTAACTTTTTACATTTTTCATTCTTAAGGCTACTTTTGTATTAGTAACATTATAATTTAAAATCATAAATTAAATTCTTCACCCTGTATGTTACTTTTTTCTCCATTAGATTCCTATTTGACTAACCCCTCTTTGACACTTTGAGCTTCATAAATTCAACATAAAGCTAAGCAAAAGAGAATCTCATGTGCTGGTTTTCTTTAAGGCACCAAATTTTAGAATTTTTTGTTTGAGTTAATTATCTTGGATAATTTGCAGATGAAGGTAGCTTACAAAGCAAATGAATAAGCAAGCTAGGTTATTCCAACAGAAAGTTGCTGTGCTGAAAAAAAGTCTAAGTTGCAGGTCTACAAATGCTAGATATTATCGCTAGTCATATATGGCTACAAGATATGTACAATGCTTATTTAAACAAAAATGATCTTTAGAAATTCGACATGAAAATTCTTGGAAATACATAAAACTGCCAATAAAATTAGAAACCATTAGCGAGTCTATAAAGGCAGAAAATAGGTCCCCAAGTAATAGATAAAAAGATAACTAAATAAAAGGATGACTGGGCCAAATCTATAGATTGATTAAGGGAACGTTCTTAAATTACGTAACGCAAAAATTCAGGATATTTAACATCCCCTCCCCCTCTCGTAACGCAAATTCAAGAAAACACACATTAAAAAACCATTAGGTGTTACGGACCGTCAAACATCCCTCCCCCTCTTAAGCGTTACGTAATTAAAGGATAGGCCTTAAGAACAGGACAACCAACATAATAATTAAAAAGCCCTTACACCAGTATTTACTAAAAGGTCTACAGTGCTAAGTGCTACAATCCTAGGTTTAAAAGTCTACATTTTGGTTGAAGGTTTAACTTATTTTTCCCGTGATTACAATAGTTTTTAATATTTATATAAATTGTTCATAAATACCTTGCGATATGGGTCATCTTTTTTGTTGTAACAAAGACATTATTTCCACGCAAATGTTATAAATAAATAAAAATAATAAAAAATTTTGGTTTGAAAAATGGTAGCCATATTTAAACCTCCAAACGTCACTAGGAAATGTCGAATCAAAAAGGGTGTAAGTCAGTGTCAGCTGTCCGCTATATTTTAAATGTTAATTTTTTAGACAACTTAGCGACGATTAAACCGATGATCGATTGTTTTGGTGAATGTGTAATTGAAAAGTGATTCTAATATATCTTGAGCTTTTTACAGTATTTAAATATTGATACGTATTTAATACGGTAATGCATCTACAGATATAGTTTTATGTTATTTATGTATTATTTATTTAGCTTTGAATATTTTCGTATATAAGGTTTTTTGTCAATCATGGATTATTTCTACTGTTTTTTGAATTTCAAACCACCCCTCAGGGATGGTACTACAATTTGAGACTATTTTTAACGGGAATCCTACGACTGCACGGACTAAATTTCCAAAAAATGTGTTTTTTCTTTATTTCTAAAGTTAATTTTAATTTATATACGATTAAACTCACTGAGAAATGCTTACCATCATATTGCACATTAGGGTGAACCAAATCGTTGCAGTTATTACTAAACCCGGTCTAGAATGCTAAGTCTTAAGGTCTTAGTAAATACTGGTGTTGGAGAGTTGTGGTGGTAAAACGAGAAGAGGTGGATGCTCTGTGAATTATCAGAAATTAAAGACCTATATATGAAAAAGACAAATATACATAGAGCCGCAGTTTGACAATTGAAGGCCGTTTTACCACGGATCACCTGGTGATCCGTGGTTTTACTATTCATATCACTAAATTGACAATAGCAATTTGCTGGAACCCATTTGTATGGTTGAACCAGGAATGTACCTACATAGCTAAAAATATGGAAAGAGTCTCAAATGTTTCCAGATATTTTCTGATTTGTCTCCACTAAATAAATTTAGTTTTCACATATTGCTTCGTTTTCCAAAATAAATAAAGATTTGCGCGTTTGGCTATTTATATGGTGTACCAGAATGTTTACAAAAAGCATATGATTGAAAAAACCTATTGGGAGCAAACAGAAAACTGCCCAACCTTTTAATATGCAAATCGAAATATGGACAAAGAGTACTTTGACCAAATCGTATTTTGAACAATCCCTATAATTAACGAAATAAAAAACGGACTTCGCTCATATTGAAAGATTACAAATACGCAACTTGCGAAACGAAAATCGCGCAAACCGTACATTGCACAAATTGGCTGGTTGTACGTTTATTTTCTGCCTGACAGCTTAACTCACAATACTGCCGTCTTAAGTAATTAACTTAACCACCTATCTGCAAAAAAATCAAAAATGAGTTAGGACCGAAAATGACTTGAAATAGGTAATAATTTGTAACTTTTTTTTTGTTTTATTACTTAGATATTGCTATTAGAAACCCATAAACATTTACCAACAAAAAAAATATATTACTATGTAACTCTTGGCAAGTATTTAAACTTTAAACTCGCTTTTCTTGAAATAAGTGAAAACCTAGATAAGTGGGTCTTACTAAGGACGGCAGAATAGGCACTGGATTTTTGAAAATACGATTTGTGCAAAGATGTGTGTGGTAATTAAATATTTTGGAGGTGGCCCGAAGATTGCTAGTTTTTCTAAATAATACGTAAAGTCATTCATAGTGCCCAACTGTTCTCCATACAATAAACATAAGGGCAGAGAAGATCCTCACAACAATACCGTTTTAAGGAGAAAACAGTGGAAGCACTGGAAACTGTTAAAGAACCGCAACTAATGGGCCCAAGCTGCTTCCCCTCCGGAACTTTGACTCGGTAACTATGACGCTCGAAATGCGTTAAATCATTACGCCATAACTACTAGGGGGATACAGATTTTCATCAAAGAAGGGCGAATCTCAAAGTTAAAATAATTAATGATTTTTCTTAATTAAATTGATTTAACACTAGGATCAAAGAGAAAATATATTCATTTATTGTTGCATAAACATTTTTTTCGTGATGAAAATTTCGCATGTTATTTTTGTGCTTTAAAAGTGTTTCGAATATCTCAAAAAAAAATTACCTAACCGGTGTTAAAACATCTATCAGCCAAATGTTCTAAAAAAGAGCATTTAAATTTACAGGACTGGACTTTTTCGCATCTTAGCAATAAAAATTTAAGTTTTTATCACTCATTATAGGGATAAAAGTGTAATTTTTTTATTACCGAGATAAATAGCAAAAATCAGGGAGAAAAGGTGACAGATCAGGAATTTTAGGATAAAAACTAATAATTGGGAATAAAAAGTAACAGATCAGATATAAAATGGTCATTCCATATGACAAGGGCAAATCGGTGTGTGTTGGGTTCTCAGAATTTTAAAAAAAAATTGGTCACTGTAATACTATATCTCAAGTGGTCCTAAAAAAATTTTTGTTTTCCGCATACCCAACGTTTTTTTTGGAGGGGGGTAAAAGTTGATTTTTAATCGCTTTGTAAGGATATTTAAAATACTCTGCCAATATATGGGCCCCTAAGCTCACACTAGGTACTATAGTTACAGTGTACGTGTGAGCTAATATAACTAAAAACTGAAATATATTTTATTCAACTCCAGACTAAATTACATTTCGCTTGATACCACACTAAGCTGATTAGATTTTGATTAATATCCATTTATGCTAAGACAGTTTTTTGGCAACTAATTTTTTTTAAATGCTAAGTTTGTAACAGAGCATCGAATCATTATGCTTTTTTTGGCGTATAATAGACCACATGTTTCTTAATAATTTAAGTTATAACCAGAAACTTCGTGGGATCTTTGGTGTCTGAGATATTTACAAAAAACTGTTTTCAAGGATGATATGTCATGGAGTTCATTTGAAGTGTGCTAAGGGCTAGCTAGGAAGGTAGTAGTTTCTTAATTATTCAATAATATAGACCTTAAACATAAAGTGAAATTAAAAAAAGAAAAATCAGAAAAAAGTTTCTTTTTCGGCCGGGACTCGAATCCGGGATCTCTTGCTCTGTACGCAAACATTCTAAACATTAAACTACCAAAGCCATACATACCTTGCCTAAATTTAATTTTTTATTGAAATCGGTTTAGTCATAAATGATGCTAAAATATTTTGCCTTCAAGGGGCTATAGAATTATAAATGTGGAGAATTAAAAAAAAAATTATTCAAGAAAAACATGTTTGGCCTTTTAAACTGTAAATTTGAAAGCTCTGTTAAACCTTAGAATGTCTCAAAAAATAGCCGTTGCTATTAAGCCGATAATATTTATTTTAATTACAAAACGTCTAAGAATCAACTTTGACTCCCTTCTCCACAAAAAAGAGTTATACCGATATGGAATAACTCAATGAACAATTAACCAAACCGAACCCAAAGTGCAAAAAGTAGCATAAAAATATTATTTTAATTCCTCAACGAATCATAGCCCTTGCTACGCTAGTGCTACAAACTTTTCGCGTTGAGGTAAAAAGTGCCACTTTTATTCCTTGATATTTAATTGACTATTTCTAAATGATTAAGATTTGCTTATCGTTTTTTAAGTTATAATAATTAATAAGAAACAAATAAAGAAATAAGGGCATGTCCTTAAATTACGTAACGCTCTAGGGGGGGAGGGGGGGTTTGGCCTTGCGTTACGCTCAATGATTCTTTAAGCTGTTTTTTCTTGAAAATGCGTTACGACGGGGGGAGGGGGGTCGAAAATCCGGAATTTTTGCGTTACATAATTCAAGGACGTTCCCTAAGGTGTAAATACATAAATTGGGTAAACTTTTAAAATTTGATAATATAAAATTTACATCTTATGATCCAGAACTCTATTCTTACAATACTATCTATTTTTCAAATTCACATTGGGTTAGGTTTTAAAAAGAATAAATAAATAATAAAAATATATGCTTGTGAACAAAGCATATTAGTGATCTTTAATAATTCTGTAGGTTCCTCTCAATATTCATAAAAAAGAGAAATGTTCGTGATCTATAACACCTATGCTTGATATAATGTTCCAATCACAATAAACTCCTAGAGAAATAATCATGATCCTTTACTTTTGCAATCCAAACCATCACCATCACCATCCACTTACTGCCTACTTTCTTTAGCAAAAAAGTGTACAGGCTAGGTGGGCCAAAAAAAGTTGCTCTAAATACAGGCATTTGAAACTTTGTTTAATTAACTTGACCAAAATCATCTAGTTTTTTGATTTCATCTTGTTCTTTGTTTACTAGTCGTGCCATTTTTCCAAAAGTAACTTTTTAACATTTTTCGGTTTTTTTCTACAAATGTCTTTAATTTTTTCCGAAAAGTACATAACTCTTTTAAATCTTTCGCATTCGTACAGTTCAATTTTATTAAATTTTCCAATCGTTTTTATATTGTAATTTTTGAGGTTTCTTAAGAGATTTCACCTTGCTTTTTCTACTGCAATTGGGTTTTTTGCATTATCTAGGTATTCAAAATAATTCCGCGACTCAAGCCCTCGAAAATGGCTGGCTAGTTGCAACCTTGTTTGGACAGCACACAGAGATTTCTTTATAGCAACTTCAGTTGTAAAAGTGCGCTACCATCGAATATGAAGTTATATGTTCGAAGGCTCCACTCATGTGCCACTAACGCCGTTTTGGTACTTGCAAAAAATGTTCCCAGTGCAATCAAATAAAGTACACCAGTGCAACAGTAGCTCGAAAAGTTTTCACTGAGTAGTAGGAAAATTTTCAATGAGTGCAACACTGACTTTGTCAGTTGCTCAAGTGAATACAAAAATGTACACTAGTTTACCGAAAATAATGCAAAAATTGCCCTAGTGAAGCACAATTTTTTTTCTAGTAGCTAATATTTTATTTTTAAATGCCGCGCTACTTCATTAAAAAGCTTTTGCCCGCGATACTTCGTTAAAAAGCTTTTGAAACATAGTTTGTTCAATCATTGTTTTAAAACTTCCAATATCCAATTTTACATCTTTTATGATCTAAGAACTATTTTTTCAATATCAAATTACCAAAATTTTGATAGACAAAAGAATTCATAAAAATGTTGAACTTAAATCCTTGGTCTATATTCCGAGATACGTCTACCACTACACCTAATTATTTCAACCCTTTTGAGCAGATTGAATTAAGGCGATTAGCGTACAGAGCCCTTTATGGGTATCCACAGTATTATAAACAGAATAGTCAGATTGATTGTTAGGATTAGACACATTTTAAAGTGTTCATGTTTTCGCTAATGCGTTTCGCGGCAACGCAATGACTAGTGTTGGATCGCTCACTTGTTTACAGTATATAGGCGCGTATTCATTTAAGGGAGATTTCGCATGCCTCGCTGTGCGGACAAGCCTTCAGGGCACCGTCGCCTTCTAAAACCATACTAGCTTATTTATTACGATCCTCCAACAGGGCTGGCACAAGCCGCGACGGTTCCCGGGTCCTTTGGGATCCTTTCCTTAAGAGTGACAGATCCAGGAACTAGATATTGGTCTAATCATTGAACCGAACCGAATGCCACGCCCTCAAAAAAGCCATCGTCACCTTCACTGTTCTGCTTCTACGTCCGTCCTCTTGCGTGACAGGTAACTGCCACGTCCTCGCAAAATCCAGCAGGGATTCGTTCTCTTGGTCAATTATCGCAACCGCCAAATGTCTTCGATTTCTGCTGGGTCAGCGCTAACCTAGTTTTTGGCCTAGGAACCCAGGGCAACGGAATTGTTTAGACTAAATTGGGTCAAGCAAACATTCCACATGCAACTTAAAAAAATATTTAATGCCTTTTTGAAATAATCGTCACAATATGTATGTATGTGTACGTGCCTCAAAGGGATGGCAGACAGCAACACGCATGGACCTGCGGCATGGCTTCGCATCTGATCAGAGTGGAAACCTCAAACGGGCATTCAGTTTAATATTGTTCGTCTGAAGGTGCATATTCACTTAAGCATAAATGCGAACGAGGCATTCAATTCGTCTTACAGCGAGGCATGCAAATTCTGTCTCAAATGAATATGCGGATTATAGTTTTAGCAAGCTTGCAATCCTTTGACTCTTGTAAAGTACTATGCACTAATTACATTGAACCCATTACATTGAACCCAGGTCTCGGTCAACTTCGTTCTAATATAAGTATGCTCTAGCCATATTAATCCTGACTTAAAATTCGCAAACAAATTGGGGGATGAACTCTGCAGGGCCGCAATGAAACTCCATTTTATTTTTTGCTAAAAAATAGCAGTTATATATTTTAATATATGTCAAAATAATTGAAAAAGAAAAGAGTTTGTCCTTTCGAAAATTCCCAAATTTATCGGCAACTAAGCTACTCAGCAGCTTCAAAGTATTTTGTGCATGGCTCTGCAATTATTTTGTCTCCAAGATTTGCAAGTTTCTGTCAAAAGAATGCTGTTTTCTGAGGAGATAATTAGCTCACTCCTCGAGGCGATAGATTAACTCCTTCGTAGTGCTTGTGCCTTCTATGAAGTAAATCAGGACATTTGCAGAGCAGATGTTCAACAGTAGCAGTCCGACTACTAGTCTTAAGTCATTCCTGTTTAGCCTTATTTGCTGACATAGTTATACACCGCTTTGATTAACTTTTTCCCGGAGCTCGTTTCCAGTAAGATACCTACTGATTCATTTTCCAATTATTCAGTTCTTTTATGTAGTGTATTCTACAGAAGCGCTCTGGTCCGCAATATTGTGTTGCCACCCCATTCTATGTTATACCTAATTCCTTATTTTCTTCAATGTCTTGATTTCCTTTCCAACTAACATTTAAACTTGCCGTGACGAAACCCTCACCAGTAACATGGGCGCACCCAGGGAAGGGAGGGCCGGCCTCCCCCCAAGCCTAAGATTTTTATAGATATTTTCCACATATTTCATGAATAAACACAAAAAATAGCATTAAATACGACATCATAAGGCTTTGGCCCCCCAAGACCTATTCCTGGGTGCGCCACTGCAGTAAGAATTTCTTAAAAGTAACCGCAACGTGCTACCGCTATGTTTTAGTATAACATACATCGACGTGGTCATTCCCTACGTAGGGAACCAATTTCTAGTTATTATTGCTTAGCCATGTGTTTAAAGTCATAGTAGTAATGACAAAACTACTTTATCGCAGCTAAGTAGCTACTACGTCGGCTGTCGAGGCCGATTTTTTTCATAATGGCGTAAAGGGAGCGGAATAGTTACAAATAATATTATCGTTTCTTTTTGGCTGAGTTGTTATTAAAGAAAGTCACTAAGTTTTTTAGTTTAGTTATGGTTATAATATGTACTATAAATACTATTAAAAACAGGAGCGCCTGTAAAATGTAGCAATTCTTTGAAAACCAATTTTTTTACTGTGGTTTTCAAAATTATGTTTAATGATCTTTAACATGGACATTTGGTAGAGCTTTAAATAATTTGTGTTTTATATTGTTTAATTTTATAATATGGGCTCAAGAACCGAAAATATAAACCATTCATTTTTTTGTCCTAAAAAAACATGGCGTCCCAAACACTATTCCCTAATAGTAAAAGAGGCTACTTGAAAGTAAGCCTAACTTTCAGCAATATATCAAGAACCTCCTTTATGCAGTTATCCCTTTTAGTTCTAGATAGCACACTCCATTTTTTACTCTTCCCTCACGACAAAGTATGAAGTCCCTAGCTTCCGCCTTTAGTAAGGACTACGCGATAAGCAATACCACGACCTTCCAAGTCATTGGTGTTCTTTGTTATATAGGATCGTTTTTTTGTGAATTTATGATATGAGTTTTGATTTAGTTTTTGTTGATGTGAATGATAAAAATGTGTGTTGTTGTCGTAAATTATGGATCTGCATTTTGCTCTATATTATTTACAAATTCTAGTTTTAATTTTTTATTTCGGAGGTGCCACTCTCCGGGGAGCATACGTTACAAAAACTAATGCAATGATTGTATTACAAAAACTAATGTCATTATTGTATTAGAAACCAAAATAAAAGTTCTGCTTTATTTACAAAAAATGGATCGGCAGAGTCTTTCAAATTATGGGATGGTGTGTGTTTTGCTTGCCATTCTTAATAACATTGCAGACCAAAGCCGACTGGGCACCTGTACAAACCTGGGCTATGTACGGGAATTAATGGGGTGGTTATAGTCTAGGAGCCAAAAGGGTGCACAATAAGCCAGCAATGGCAGCAGTGCAGTGACTGTGACTTGCACTAGGCAGGTTGGAGTCACTATCGGGGGGTTTTAGTGGGTAGGAATCCTACACTACCCGGACTCTCCTGGTAGAGGAGAATTGACACTGGTATAAAAGTAGACCGGGTGTTTTATGCGAGATTTTTTCTTGATCTCTTTGAAAAAAAAAGGAAAAGTTAGGAATGCGCACGACCAAGAACTTTTAAAAGTATACGTTTCCAAAGTAGCATTAGGAAGTAGTGCATACCTTAAATTATTGCCCTAAAAGAAAAGGAAACTAGTTGAGGCTTTAAGGTTGTCGTAAAAAGTTATTTTCTCTACATTATTACATCAGATGTTGATGATGATGACATAAACTTTGGATGCACCCGTTAGCGAATTCAATTATTTTAGTATTTATTAAGTCAGGTCAGGACAAACATAAATTAACGACTAAAAAGCAAGTAAAACTTTGGCAACTTCCTATCGTAGTTGAAAACACTCTCAGGAAAGACTATCAAGAAACCATCCTTAGAAGAGGTTTAAAGGGTCGGTGGTTATGAATGTTCTACTTTTTTAATTTTTTGGGATCACGTTTAGCCGCTACTATTATATGTTAGTTGAGTGGTATCCAGATCGGTGTCATTTTGTTGTTTTGAGTTGGCGTTTTAAGGTCTGCTAACATTTCCAGGATAGCTTTGACAGTTACATCCTTTATGGCCTTTCTGGCTTAAAAATACAAGCAATAAAATACAGAAGTAGACGTTGACGAAAAGGCCTTTTATTTTTAATTGTGCTTGGATCTTAAGGCCCATATTTAGACAAAAAAAGTTTCAAATTTTGACCGGTTTCTTCCACTAGCTTGGATCCATCTGTATAGCAAGAGGCCTATTCTCATAGTCGTAAGAATTGATGCATCACATCGTGTGAAATGCGTCATCTCGACCAATAGGAAGTTCGAAAATAGTCACGGGCTGTTCAAATAGGGTGAATTTTGAATCATTTTTACACGGTTGCAGCGAAATTTGTTCGCCTACTCAATTAAATAATATTTTTCTAGCGTATTAAGAGTATCCAATCAGCTAGCTACTTCCAGGTTTAAAAGCATCAAGCTTGCGGGACTCTTAAAATGTTCAAGTTCAAGGTACAGCGCTGTTGCGTCCAAATCGTTGCTATATTTAATCGCTAAATCTGCAGTAAGTTTTTTTTATTGCCGATGACTTTCCAGAAAGGAAGTTAAAGTCTTCTAAAACACCTTCCTTCCTAAACCTTCAGGAAAATTGTTCATTTACATTATCCAATACTTGAAAAATTAAACCAGTACTCGTAAAAATCAAATTTTTTAATTTCTCCACTAAAAAAGTAAACAAACAAACAAATAACCCCTTTCAGCGCATCATAAAATTAATAATATTGAGCGACATCATACCGGCATCGCTGCAAGCAGTGGTAAAAATAATAGGCACATCATAGACGTTTCCTGCACCGCATATTCACGGAAAATTCACTGGGCGAAGCACTGGTCTCGCGCCTCTAGCGCCTTCTGCTTAAATTTTATTTAGTTATACTCACTTTACGATTTCTGGCACATTGTGGCGCCCCTGGGAGTGGTATTTAAGAGATAGTTTACCTCCTCTCTATTGTCCGAATGAATTTTTTTGCCCGCTTTTGCTCGCATTTGTTCCCCGTTGCAATAAATACCTACGCATCTTTAGAATAGCCTTTATTACGTGTTATGAGCTTCTGTGTTTATGCAATTCTGTGATTGTAAAGCTCTTTGTAGACCTTTCAGAACCGACGCATCCGATCATAGCTAACGCGATTGATAAGCGCCGATCCGTAAAGTTGAAAGTGGATTAAGAGAAACTTTAAAAAACTTCTTAAACTACTGAAACTGAGCGGCATTTTGCAGAAACCTATACTCCGTCAAGTAAAAGAGTAGCCTTTTTATGACATATTATTGAGCCGAAGGCAAAGTGATAAATTTTAAACAAATTTCTAATCCTGATGTAGCACCTTTTGCTATTTTTTGCAAAGTTCGTATTTTTTCAGGAAAAATCATAAACCATAAATATGTTTTGGCCAATTAAGAAGATAAAACACCCTGTAGATTTAAGGAATCGCAACATTTTTTCAAATGTTTTACCTTGATGTAATCGGTATCTATAGAGGAATCAAAAAATAAATTTTTATTAAAATCAACATCTTTAAGTGCAAGAGGTGGCTGGATTGACATGGATATTTGCCTTATAATTAAAATAATTTGCTTTACAGACTTTTTCTAAATTATAGTTTTTGTAACATATATGTCTTCTCCCTGTCTGTCTCGTCATGTACAATTTATTATAACAACTGGTTAAACTATGCTGAACTATACTCGGTTAAACTATAATAAAAATAATGCTTAAGGACGGTTCAACAGCTGCCATCATAGCAGCGGTACATCCGAAGAAGCACGACTACACAAGCGGACACGTACTCATACAGTACTTGATTATTTATAAACTTTTTGCTTAATTTGCTAATATTCATTGTTACTGGTGAGTAAAGCTAGGATTCCGTCCACAGTCGCTTGCGAATAAGTCGTAGCGAATAATTTGTCTACTACTGATTGTAATACGGATCATTTTTCAACCAGTGGCAAAAAAATAATTCGCCACGAATTAGTCGCATACGATCATGAAGAAAATCCTAGCTTTAAGCTGCAAAATCAATATAAACCAGTATATCCTACTAATGGACAAATTAGGTAAACATAGTAAATTACTAAGCCTTTGATTATTGCTACCCCAGGGCTAACCCCTGTTTAAACGCAACACGGTCGATATCTGTGGTTAATTTTACGTTACATAAGGTCTTTTAGTTTAGGAAATCTGCTTATCTTATTTGCTAATTGATAGAGTGTAGTGTTTATGCGGAGAGTGTGTCATCGCGTTTGTAAGGTAAAAATAAAAATGGAAACATGCTGTGCAGCACGTAAATATGAATTTTAAGGGCATGAAAGACTGGTGTTTCTTGCTAGACAAGTAGCTTTGATTATTTAGAAATCTTTAAACGTCTCGAAAAGTCAAACATCCGCTAACTGTCAGCTCCACAGAATTTTTATTTCAAGAAAAAGAAAATGTAGCAATATATGCTATATGTAAAACGGACGGGCCACGATCCTCCACTTTGTTCACTTCTCATCGGGGGCTGATTTTTTTTGATACACAGCTGATTGTCTTTAAAATATTGAAGTTGTAATGACGGTTCATGAATATTTGATTTTTTTTTAAATGAAGCCGGTTTTAAGGTTGTTTTTACAATATTTTTGCAAAACAATTTTTTTAAATGTATAGTAATCTTTAATTTTTCAGAGCCGCTTCATTAGCTAACACAAAAATTAAATTTAAAGCACAAGCGAATGTGTTCGTTTCTGTGTTGAAAGTAATAGGATTACCTACATCTATTTGTTTATATTTGGCACTCGGCAGATTTTTAACCTAATATAGTTATTTACACGTGCTTACAAAAATTACATCAAAAGATGATTCTTTTGTAGTGTAATTTTGTTTTAAAAAAATTAACGCTGGTATTTTTGGATTCTAAATGAACTTTATTGTAAAAAATCATTAAAAAATCGACAAAGTTTTACAATACAAACAAATAAACAAATGCCATGACAAACACAGATGACAAAGTCAAATATATGTCAAATGTAACAGTTGACATGCGGTACATGGCGGGTAATTTAAATTCAAAATAAGTTATGCTAAATCTTGAAGATTTTAACCTTCTAATCATCTTGCATACTTACAAAAGTTTGGTGGAATATCGGGATGGTGGCTTAGAATATTTTACTGAAATATTGAAAATATTATAAAAAAACGTCTGACCTCTCATAAGACCTAATGTAAAAGTCAGCCCCCCGAGAACAGCTGATTTTTTAGGGTCGAGGCCTGAATTTTTTTGTTGGCCTTGGCTCAGCATGCTATCGTTTCTCAATATGTACGTGTGTACCGCAGCCCACGAGAAAGACCGGCCCAGGCGCGGAAATATTACGTGACCGTAGGAGGGTCACAAAAGAACGCCTCCCGGCCAGCTGTCATTATAAAACATGTGTGTTTTGGTATGTTTGTTTACGTCAATTTTTTTTTCATTCGGGCATGAATTTTATGTGAATTTTATCAAAGTTACTAAAATAACGCAGCCCACGAAAAAGACAACAATGCCGCGAACGTGTAGTGTTGTTGGTTGTCGGTCCAACTATAAAACTGAAACCGAATATGTGTCAACTTTTGATTTGCCAGTGGATATACAAATGCATAAAATTGTTGCGAAAGATTCCTAATGATTTAAGTATCTTAAAACGTCCAGAAGTTTGCATCAAACATTTTCCTAGTATTCGTTCGATCGCAGTTCAGTACGGTTATATTGCATCGTACCTGCATGATAGTACTAACGAGGTCAAAGTCGAAGTTTGTTTTGTTTACAATAAACCTCGCGCGCGAAATACCTGTGTTAAAAATCTATATACAATGTGTATTATAAATAATATATCATGTTTAAAAGCAAAAAAAGTGTACCATCACCTGTGAAACTTGTTTTAAAAATTAGCGAAAAGCCCAAACAAAATCAAGAAAAAATGGATAATGCCGAATTATTTCAGGATAGCCATGCTAGAACACAAAATGAAGAAGTTTTATATAGCGAATGGAAAAAATCCCAAAACGAAAAAAAATCTCTTAGTGTACAAGTGGATTATCTCCGAAGTCAACTGGAAAGTATGCAAAGAAAATTTGCAGATTTAGAGACAAAAGTCACTAAAAAAGAAGAGTCTGCCATGGACTACATTACTGATGAGGACGATCTGGCAAGAGAAACTGAGTGGATCAGACAAAAAGGAAAAGGTTGGAAAAAACGTTGAATGGATACTTCACTCTCACCACCACAACAAAGCTCGGGCACTGGAGAGCCCTCCAATAAAACACAAAATGAACCCCCAACTAAGGTTAAAAAAGCTCCATTACCTCCACCGATTATGGTAAATGGCGTAAATAATTTTAATGATATTTATGAAAAGTTAAATATCATACAAGGAGTTAAAATAAAAGTTTTAAATAACGAAAATATTAAAATAAATGTACAAGACGCAGACAGCTATCGGCTGGTTACTAAAATGCTTAATGAAATAAAGCATCAATGGCACTCATACGAAAACAAACAAATAAGGTCAATTAGAGTAATAGCGAATAGGCTACACTTCTCATGTGACCCACAAAAAATTGTAGCTGATCTACAAAAAAAAGGTTTTAAGGCACTGGAGGCCAGCAACACACTTAAATGGAGAACAAGACAACCTCTTAACATGTTTATGCTCACATTTAGCCACGATGAAGATATCAACAAAATTTTTGTAATTTCCAGTATCCTTGGGATTGAAGTGGAAATAAAAGCACTAAAAACCTCAAAGTTAGTCCCTCAATGCAAAAGATGCCAATCTTATGGACACACGCAAAAATATTGCGCTAAAGAACCACGTTGCGTAAAATGCACGGGGAAACATCTTACTGTAGAATGCCCCAAACCAAAAGAATCTGAGCCAAAATGCATCCACTGTGGAGTCAAGCATCCTGCTAACTACAGAGGATGCCTTGTTGCTAAGGAAATACAAAAATTGAAAAATAAACCTAAGAAACCGAATCTCATACCAAACGTGAGTACAAATAGACAAAACCAACAGACAAGAAACACAGTCACACAAAACTCTGTGACAAGGACATACAGCCAAGTAGCAGCAACAGCTACTATACCTGATATTAATATCAGTAGTCAAAATACTATGGAACAAACACTACAATTAATTTTGGAGAAATTGAACAAACTTGATGAGCGATTAACTAAACTAGAAAGTAGCAATAACGGAGCTACCAATATGCCTCAAAATGGTCAGTAATCTTAGAATCCTAGCTTGGAATGCCATTGGTCTCTTGCAACATCAGCAAGACTTGCAAGTTATTCTAGACATAGAAAAAATTGACGTCTGTCTTGTGTCAGAAACGCATTTCACTAACCAGTCTCACATTAAATTTAAAGGTTATAAAGTGTATCATACAACTCACCCTAGCAATACTGCACATGGGGGAAGTGCTGTAGTAATTAAAGAAAATATATCACACTATGAGGAGATGGGATATAAAACCATAGAGATTCAAGCTACATTAGTAAGTGTAAAAACCAAAACATATACATTAGTCATAAGTGCTGTCTATATACCACCAATATCTTAATTTTCTCAGAAAATTAGGAAACCGTTTTATAATTGGAGGTGACTTTAATGCAAAAAATACCTACTGGGGATCTAGACTGACGAATTCTAAAGGAAAAGAACTTTTGCAAGCTATTAGTGAATATCAATGTGAGCCGATATCAACTGGTAAGCCCACATACTATCCAACAGATCCAGGAAAAATTCCAGATCTAATTGATTTTTTTATAGTAAAAAATATATCTTTAAGTTTTGTAGATATAGAAGAAAGTTTTGATTTACACTCAGATCATTCACCTATTATTCTAACTCTTAGTAAAAACATAATAAAGAAAGAAGCAAATATCTCACTAGTTAATAAACTGACTGACTGGATTAGTTTTAAACAAAGTCTGTCAGAAAAAATAAACCTATCAGTACCATTGCAAACGCCAGAACAAATCGATAAAGAAGTTGATTATTTTGTTACAAATATTCAACAAGCAGCTTGGGAAAACAGTCCAAAACCAAAGAGAATTTTTAAGGGAAAAAACTATCCAAAGGAAATTAGAGACCTTATATTGGAAAAAAGGAAACTAAGAAGAAAGTGGCAACAAAGCCGTGATCCTCGGGACAAAACAAATCTCAACAACATGACGCAGCGCATTAGGCGAGAAATTCTAGTAATAAAAAATAAATCTATTAACCATTTTCTTAATGAACTTACAGATGATAAAAATACCGACTATTCCCTTTGGAAAGCAACCAAAGATTTTAAAAGACCAATTATCCAAATTCCACCCATACGAAAATCTAACAACCAGTGGGCAAGGAGTAACGAAGAAAAAGCAGATATTTTTGCAAGTCATTTAGAAAAAACATTTCAGCCCCACGAAGCACCAGATGAACACTTTCATTTAAATGAACCCTATCAAATCGAGGACCATATTAAGCTTACATCACCAAAAGAAATATTAACAGAAATCAAAAATATTAATTCGAAAAAAGCCCCAGGGTATGATCTTATTAACGGGGTAGTCATAAAACAACTCCCCAGAAAAGCTATCGTAAAACTATGCAACCTAATTAATGCGTCTTTTAGGCTTAGGTATGTACCTAAACTGTGGAAAGTTGCAGAAATTATCATGATTCCAAAACCGGGAAAACCACTCCATGACGTGTCATCTTACAGGCCAATATCTTTGCTGCCAATTATATCCAAGCTCTATGAAAAATTATTGCTTAAAATAATAAAACCCATCATAGAAAGACAAGAAATTATTCCATCTCATCAGTTTGGTTTTCGAGACAAGCATTCCACGATAGATCAAGTACACAGAATTACTAATATAATAGAAAAAGCACTAGAAGGGGGAAAAGTTTGTTCTGCAGTTTTTCTAGATGTAGCACAAGCATTTGACAAAGTGTGGCATGAAGGCTTTAATTTTAAACTAAAAAGGTTTCTGCCAAAATAATATTCGGATATTTTGGAATCATACATATCTGATAGACATTTTAGAGTAAAACAGGAAGACTCATACTCAAATTTAAGAGAAATTCAAGCAGGCGTGCCCCAGGGTAGCGTACTAGGCCCTTATCTATACTTATTATTCACTTGTGATATCCCAAAGCCAGAAAATTGTCACTTAGCAACATTTGCCGATGATACTGGTTTATTGACGATAGAAAAATCTATTGAAAAATGCATAGAAAAACTTCAGGATGCAGTCACCCAAATTCACAGTTGGACCACAAAGTGGCGAATAAAATTAAATGAAACCAAATCAATTCATGTTGATTTTACAAACAAAAATATAAATCACATACAAATAACAATTAACAACATTCCAGTACCATATTCGAATCAGGCAAAATATCTAGGTATGACACTTGATGCCAAATTGCGCTGGAAAGCACATGTTAAGAAAAAAAAAGAAGAACTTGAGATAAGGTATAGAAAAATGAACTGGCTAATTGAAAGGAAGTCCAATTTAACAATTCATAATAAGTTACTGCTTTATAGACAAATACTGAAACCAGTATGGACATATGGTATTCAACTATGGGGTTGTGCTAAAGAGAGTAACATTCTAGTTGTACAGAGATTTCAAAATAAAGTATTAAGAAACATTGTGAATGCACCTTGGTACGTTCGAAATAGTGACCTTCATCGAGATCTAAAAATCGAAACTGTAGCAGAGACTATAAAAAAGTACGCAAAAAGCCATGAAGATAGACTCCATCGGCATGTGAATGTGGAAGCAATTCAGCTTCTAGACAATACTATGCTAGTTCGACGACTAAAAAGAGTGAAGCCGTTTGAGCTAGTAAACTAAGTGAATTACACATAAAACAAAATAATGCTATAAACACAACACAATTGTGAGTTACAGACTAAACAAAGCGGGGAGAACTGTTGAGTGAACCCTAAGTTTAAATCTGACTTTTCTAGTAAATTAAGTTAAAACAAAATTGCTAATTAGTCTTACTGACTAGATTGTAATAAAAAAAAAACACAGTGTGTTTGACAAATAAAAAAAAAAACATTTTCCTAACGGCAGATCATCCGCGACCGGCATTTTTTGTCTTATTGAAAAAGAAGAGTCGGCCAATCATCGGTTGTGGACGATCCACCAAATGCGCATGGAAAGGCATTTACCTAATATTAAATACGCCCATCGCTTTTATTATTATGATATCAGAACACACAAAAAATTATTTTATGCTTTTTAGTCCATTTTATAACAGCTTGTTTTCAAAAAGTTTTTGTTTCTAAATTTATTTTTTAATTTTTAGATTTGTCTATGCATTTCAGCTAGCGCATCGATATTGCAGTGAGTCTTCCCTGTCAATTTTGAAATATCTAAGCCTTCGATGAGAAGGCCGTCCAACGATTTGATACTAAACAAAATACAAACTAAAATTTTACCCCCTCTCCGCTCTCCACGTTAGGGGGAAGGTAGGCAGTCAGTAATACCACATTATTGGATTGTCATCGGAGCTATAACGATATGTGAAATTTAAAGTTAATCGGATACGTGGAAGTCAGTTGAAAGTAATCAGAAAAACTTGACATTAAATCGTCCATTTTGAATCCGCCATTTTGAATTTTTGTTATCTGATCAAAAATTCGTAATCCACATCCTCAAAAACCCCCAGATACCAATTTTGGTGGAAATCCAACAAACTAAAATTTTACCCCCTCTCCGCCCCCCAGGTTAGGGTTGAGGTAGGCAGTCAGTGATACCACATTCTAGGATTGTCATCGGAACTATAACGGTATACGAAATTTAAAGTTAATCGGATAAGTGGAAGTCAGTTGAAAGTAATCAGAAAAACTTGACATTAAATCGTTTATTTTGAATCCGCCACAGTGAGTTTTTGTAATCTGATCAAAAATTCGTAATTCTCATCCTCAAAAACCCCCAGATACCAATTTTGGTGAAAATCGGACAAACTAAAGTTTTACCCCCTCGCCACCCCCCACGTTAGGGGGGAGATAGGTACCCGATGAAACCACATTATTGTATTATCATCGGAACTAAGACGCTATTCGAAATTTGAAGTCAATCAGATGTTTGGAAGTTCTTCAAAAATGAGTTGCACGATTTGATTACATACAGGAACGTGACACAGTCTGCCTGTGCCTGATGTCATTTTTGAACAACAATCCATCGCTTTTAGCATCTCTAGTTGTTGAGGGAAATCTGTCATTTTTTGTAAATGTTAACAATGTGTCCATACCAAAAAACAAACTGCCAAAAAAAGTTGGTGTTTTATTTTTGGACAGCACCGATTCACTTGAAGAGCTAATGCAGTTTATTGAAAGTTATATATATACAACAACAACAACGTTCTACGTCTTCCGATACCCAATCTCCACTCGTTTCTGTTTGCCCATAATTCATCATCTAGGCCTCTTATTCTTATTTCACTGTCTATTCCTTCTCTCCAGCTTCTCCTTGGCCGTCCTCGTTTTCTTCGGCCAGTTGGTTTCCATTGTAGTATTTGTTTAGGTAGTCTTTCATCATTCATTCTTTGTACATGTCCGTACCACACTAGTTGTTTTGTTCTTATATCATCCACTAAAGTACGTTCACCCACTGTCATAATTTCTCTTATTCTTTGATTTGTAACTCTTTCTCTTTTTGATTTCCCTGCTGCTCTTCTCCAATAGTCCATCTCCGTAGCGGAAAGCATTTTTTCTGTTCTATCCTTGATTGGCCATACTTCTGAGCCATATGTAATAATACTTTTTACAATGGTGTTAATTATAAGCTTTTTGTTATGTTTTGATATACTTTGGTCCCAAATTATTCCATTTAATACAGTTATTGCTTTTCTTCCTTCTACGTGTCGATCTTTTATAGCTTTGTCTAGTGTTCCGTCAGCTGTAATTTTTAGACCTAAGTATTTATACTCATCACAGGACTGAATTCGCTGCCCGGTATTTAAAATTAGATCCTGCTGCATTCCACCGATACACATATACTCTTTCTTATTGAGATTAACGTCTAGTCCCCACTTATTGTACTCCTCTATTAGTTTTCGTGTCATATATTCGAGGTCGTCATAATCCTGAGCCATTACTATCTGATCATCGGCGAAACATAAAGTATACACGGTGGTTTCGTTCAACGGAATTCCCATGTTTTGGCATTTTCTTTTCCATACTTTAAGGACTTGTTCCAAGTATATCTTGAAGAGCGTAGGCGAGACACAGCAACCTTGTGTAAGACCTTTATTTACTTGAAAGCCTTTGGTTAGTTTTGCTCTTATTTTAACTTTTGCCTTACTATTGCGGTATAACTCTTTGATGGCCTTAATTAGTTGTACGCTTATGTTTGTGTTTTCCAATGCTTTCCAAAGTAGATTTAGTGGTATACTATCATATGCCTTCTGCAAATCGACGTAAAGTAGATGCAGCTCTTGTCCGTATGCCATTTTCTTTTCAATAACTTGGGTTATACAAAAGAGATGATCTGAAGTCGATCTACCCGCCCTGAAACCAGCTTGTTCTTCTGCCTCCATGTCTTTATATTCGCTCTCCACTTTATTTCTTATTATTTTACCGTATATTCTGCTTAGCGTACTAGTCACAGATATACCTCTATAATTGTCATATATATCTTTCCCTCCTTTTTTGTGTATTGTGGTTATATATGACGTTTTCCACTCAGTTGGTACTACAGTTCCATTTAAATAATTAAATTAAATGAAAGTTGCAAACGGGAAAGAAGTGGTAAAAGATAAGATTGATCAAGTAATAGACATCCTTAGTGACATTTTTGATAGTGAGAGTGAAAAATGTGTTCAATTGTCATTTCTTATTGAACAATTAGGTCTCTTAAAAAGGTCACCTGAGAATCGAAGATATTGTGGATACACTAATGTTGGCTTCATCTTTGTTTATTCAGTCATCCAGTGCATACATGTCAATTTACAAAACTAAGTTAATATGTCTTCTGCACCTTCGCAATATTAAAAAACTGATTTGTAAAATATCGCTAACAGATAGTAATCTCTCCGGTAGTGTGCAATATTTAAAAAATAAGATACAGCTTTTAAAAGAACATGAGTTGGTAGTTAACTTACACATTGATGAAATATATATTAAACTTTGTGCTGGGTAATTTTTCAAAAAATTATTGACGACCAATACATTCAGTTTATTGAACGTGAGAACCGTCTCACTTATTCACAAAATCACTTGTTTCTTGTTAATAAATTATTGTGAAATGTTTTATATGAAAAAATTTTCTTCTAGATAACTCTAGCGAGTGTTTTTGTGAAGAAAAACTGTTGTCAAATCTTGAAAAAATTAGTTTAAGGGCATGTAAAGTTTTTTCAAATAATTTTATTAAAAAGCATAATGATTTAGTGTCTGCTAATAAATATTTGAATAAGAACACAGACAAAGACACTCAAAGAAAAATTAAAAAACCTAAAGCTTAGGTTTGTTATGTCCAATTTTAAAGAACTTGTATAGTTTTGAAGTAACTAACGATATTATGTACCTAATATACCTGAAGATAATAGAGTGCAAATTTTATATAATTTTTTATTTTATAGATTCAGTTCTTTTGTCTATAATAAACACATAATACACAGCAAAATATTTTTTTAAATTTTTGCCTATATGAGAACACAAAATTTTTGTCAATTTTTTAAATTGTTTAAAAACAGATAATATATTAAGCAATACAATAAGAATCCTGGAACTCCTAAGATCACGTGACCGCCGACTTGCTTATAACGCGCCATGGCCAACCATGGCTGGTCTTTATCGTTGGCTGCGGTGTGTACGAAAGCCTATCTAGGTTTTCCTAAATGTTGACATATTTAGATTTCAAATATGTCAACATACAAGGGATTCTAGGCCTATCCAGTTTAAGGCAACTGGTAAAGAGGACCCCTCATTATCAGTTACCTTAATCCAGTTTAGTTAGCTTAGAAGGATAGAGATCGGTGTTGTACTTAATAGGTACTTTTTTAATAGAACACACTATTTGAACACAGCATTTCTGAGACTGAGATTCGTTAACAGTTCAAACTTTGGTAGTTGCCACAACACAAATTTAACCATGTAATACTAATTACCCTTCCTTAAAGCCATATTAGAACACGCTATCATTTACAAGGATTAAATGTTGTTTTCGTGTGTTCCGTTGAATTCAAAATTTCAGTAGGTAAGATAATTTTTACCCTCACTTACAGTCTCCTCTATGACAAGATCCTACTTTGAAATGCAACATTATCGAACGCTGCCTGATCTAAAATTTCGATTAAAGTGACAATAACAAAAAAAATACTCTGCCAATATATGGGCCCCTAAGCTCACACTAGGTACTGTAGTTATATAGTACGTGTGAGCTAATATAACTAAAAACTAAAATATATTTTATTCAACTTCAGACTAAATTACCTTTTGTTTGATACCACACAAGCCATGTTTTGACTTAAACTCAAAGTTTTGAAATCTACCCCCACCCTTAAAAAAAACAAATACTAAAATGTATTTTGTTAAACTCCGGACTCAATTACCTTTCGTTTGATATCACACACGCCATATTTTCACTTAAACTCTAATTTTTGAAATATACCCCCACCCTTTTTTTAAAATAAATTAAAATGTATTTTGTTTAACTCCAGACTCAATTACCTTTCGTTTGATATCACACACCCCATATTTTCACTTAAACTCTAATTTTTGAAATCTACCCCCACCCTTTTATTTTGTTTGTGTTCGGTGGATTTTGTTCATTTTTAAATGGGACCATCTCAGCCCAAAACCCAGCCTAGGTACCAAATTTCATTAAAATCGGTCAAGCGGTTTTTGAGTTATGCGCGTTGGTCGTTACAGACATACAGACAGACAGACAGACAGACATACAGACAGACAGACAGACAGACAGACAGACAGACAGACAGACAGACAGACAGACAGACAGACAGACAGACAGACGGCGCAACAAAAAAGTTTCAAAATCATCTGAAACGCAAAGATATATAAAAATTTTTGAAATCGGAGCAACTTTTTTTTTCTCGAAAAAATTTGGATCACCATAGCTCACACTACTATATTATAGTATATGTGTGAGCTAAAATCGCTGCGAAAGGTTGACAATCAGCATGACAACCTAAATCTTGAATATAACTGCTTTTACAATTTCTTTCGAAAAACATCCAAGCATCTTGTTTCTGGTAACCTTTCGAAGGTATGCAATAGTTGTTTTTGACGTGCTATGTTCCTTTTTTTCTTCAAGTTTTTTCGCTCCAATCATAGTGTGATCGGTTCGGTTCGGTTCGGTTCGGTTCGGTTCGGTTCGGTTTTAATCCGGGACTGTTAATTAATAAGACTATGGGGGCACGGTAGTGCCCCGCCAAGGTCGAGCAAACTGCTATACCATCTTTTCTTGAAACATTTCAGCTCATATTTGACCTTTCTAAAACTCTACGTCGGAATGAGCAACGAAACTCAAACTTTGTACAGTCGTAGAACTACATAGAGCTAACAACCCCTTCAAGTTTCATGGACTTCCCTAAAGTAGCAAACACAGTGTACTAATTATTTAGTAGTAAAGTAGTTACGAAATTTCAAAAAACATCGAAATTGCCACTCACTCAATCACTCATGTACAGATCATCAAAATTCTACTGTACTTGCAGACATGCTACAAAGCTAAAATATGGCAGACTGATAAAAATTACGATCAAGCCCTTGAAAAAAATTAAAAACCCCAAAATTCTATTTAACTCACTCACTCAACATTGCCCATTTCCAGAAACGCTAGAGAGCTGAGGTTTGGCAGAATGGTAGGAGCTATGATAAAACTATACGAGTAAAATTCAAAAACTTAAAGTTTTAATTTACTCTCCTCCTCTATAAATGTAAAATTATGTAGAAGTAACATTGACCACTGCCAGAATGGGAACCATAATAAAACTATACAAATAAATCAAAAAACCCTATAATGTTAATTTACTTCCTTCTCCTATAAATGTAAAGTTATGTAAAAATACCATTGCCCACTTTCAGAAACGTTAGAAAGCTGAGCTTTGGAAAGCTGACAGAGACTGTGATAAAACCAGAGGAATAAATTTTGTTTTAAACAATATTCCGCATATTTTACTACTCTAAAATTTAAATATTATACAAATCCTTTAAAAAGGAGTTAAATCATAACAAAAAACGATGCATGTAAAAAAGAGCCAAGTACGCGAAAATGGTATTCTATAAAAAGAGTTGAGATAAAAAAAAAGCCAAGTTCCCCAATACTTTAAATGAAAGTTTTTACTAGTTTGGAAATGTTTATCTAATTAATACTATTGCGACTGCAAATAACTCTTAGGTACAGTACTAAATTGAACATAAAAAGTTTGGCTGTAATAGCAAAGTTTAAAAAAACCTTTCCAAACTAATAAGAACCTTTCATTTTGCAATTTGTATTGGAGGACTTGACTTTACTTTTATCTTAATTCTTTTTACGGAATACGATTTTCACGTACTTGGCTGTTTTTTAAATGAAATGTTTTTCTTTTGACTGACTTTTTCAAAAAAAATCCAGCGTAGGCGTTAAATAAGATTAAGTAGTGAAATAAGAACACAACTTGGCGAACTTACATTTATCAATAACTTGGCGTACTCACATCTATCTTGATTTCGTCTCTGTTTGATTTTAATTGGTGTGAGAATATATAGATATACCTATCAGAAAAGATCTGTCAATGGCTCTTTTCGAGTACCCTTGACAGGAATGATCACTGTGTTATATTTAAGGATCACAAAGCTTCAAAATATAGCTGATTCCGACGGACCGGCCCTAGCAACAGTTTAAGTTTTTTAAAGTGATAAAGTCACTTATCGTGTTTTTTGAATAAATCTTGTAATTTCATGGTTATTTGAAGTCCGACCAACACACGGTCGTGGATTAGCATGGATCACTTGTTCCTGATTATCAGGACGTGTTCCAGACGGGCATCACTCGTATCCCTGTGATCGACGTTGGAGATAGTGAAAACCAAACAGTTTTAACAAGTTCCCAACGAAAGAATCAAGCCATCAGTATAATTCAATGCCGGTAGGGGTATTTTCCATCGGAGTAGTTGTTTCTGTTGGTTTTACAAAAAATTTAAAATATATTGTTTTAAATCCTTAAGATCTAGTAATGTAAAAACAAGTACAATCATGAACAGATTGTTAAGTTAATTTTAAGATGTTTTGGTTACCATTTAAATAAAATGGCCGCTATAGTGTTCCTGGCGCCAAACTGAAAGAGGATCAATTCAAATCGATAAAAATATTATTTGTTGCCACCGGATTAACTCGCCTCCGACCCAATACGCAACCGGACCAACTCGCCGCCAGGAAATCTTGCCGCCGCGGTAGGTTAACTTTGCGGTTTTGTTTATTTTGTATCATAAACATTTTTTAAAAAAGGTATTTTAAAAAAATTATAATTTTCTTAGTTTTCCAAAAAGCATATTTTAAAAAAATATATTTTAAGTTGAATTGGGACCCCGAATAAATAAAATTACAAACTAAAGCCATGGCGGCGGCGAGTTGGCCCGGCGGCGAACCTTGCCGCGGCCAATCGACGGCGCTCAATTGTCCTAAACACTGAGAGCCTCAAGTCTTGAAAGCACTAAAAGAGCCCACTGCTTAAAAAAGTTTAGGATGCTGATGAAGTTTCAGTTGCATAAGTGGATCATTGCAAGTAGTAATGGGCAATCCGGAGTTTTTTTGAGATCCGGCGCAACGGATCCGGGTCAGTACAAAGAGTCGACTCACTGAACCGGCTCGCGAATCCGGATCTCTCTCTGTGAACGGTATTTCATCGTACAACGCCCATAAAAAAAATAAAGATATGAAACGACACCAATTGATGACGTATTTATTGAACCACACTGTTTCAAAACTTATAGCACGAAAATTCTCGTCGGATCTCGGATCTCTTCGGTCGCTTGATCTTTTCGAGCGGTTTGCACTGCGGTCCAGTCGGGAGTTCTGTGCTCGGAAGAGTTCGTGAATATTCGGACGCTTTCTCAATTGTCACATCGAGACAGACTCACAGATCGCGGATCCGCGAACCGGCTCTGCGAACCGGCTCTTTGAAAATCCGAGAGTCGGTTCTCACGGCTCAGTATAAAGATCCGGATCTTTGAACCGGTTCATTCGCGAACGACCCATCACTAATTACAAGCTCTTCTTTCTTTTACGTTTATTTTAGCTCACTTTTCGGAATATTTTTACCATAAAAGCAACTGGTTTGGGTTATATTCTCTTTTATATATAAAACGCTTTGATCTGGAACGCTCGAAAGTGAATTTCTTTACTTCCAAACATTACCTCCTACTTTACGAAACTTCCCTGCAGTTTAATTAAACTTCCATATAAGCAGAGAATACGAGTTTGTGGCGACATGGTGCATTATTAAGTACTAAATATAGCGTTGCGCGTGCTACGATACAGGATGTCCAAGATCAGCTTTCCATCCCTTTTAAACCCTAGCTATTTGTTTTTTCAATGAATTAAAAAAATTATTGTACTTATGTATATCGAATATGCTTTTTTGATATTTTAGGTTTTGACACTCACCGGATGGAGGTAGATGTCCACCAACCTAATTTTCAATTTTTTTAATAACAATAATTTTTGTGACGGATTCTGACTTTAAAAAATCATTTAAAAACGGAATTTGATCTAAGACGCCAATTCTGGTCGATAAAAAAGACGGAGTTTCGGTCAGGATACGTCACTTTTCGTTAGAGTGTAAAAGTGAAAATACTACTTAAAAACTTATACTCAAAATGTCTGTATAGATTTTTTAAATTATTAAAAAAAAACAACACTGGGTTTTAGTAATATATTTTTGTTACCTTGTTACGTAAATATTTTAAGTTTCAAGTACATAATAATGTACATGAAACGTTTCATTATTTATTACATAGAAACATTGATTTGTAACAAAATCAGACATGCATCATATGTTTGTACCCACCACCAATCTTTTTAAAAATCACTGAAACCTATACTTAACAATTTCAGCTGATCGGATTTCTAGAATATTGGTAAAATATACGAGGGCTGTCTTTTATATTTTCTATATAGGAACAAAGAGGGCAACACTGATCGAATGTCTTTACTTAACTTAACCCGGCGTTGGTACACCTATTTTTCCTAACGTAGATGGTACACCCGGGTATGACATACCCACTTACAATTTCGCATTTAACTTTAACAGTAGACATAAAATTTTAATATGGTGGTTGTGTTTTAATTTTTTGAACCTTTTTGACGTCGAAAAAAAAATATATAACATTAGTCATGTAGCGTTAGATACTAAAATGCATTTTTAGGTAACAAGGGCATTGTTCCAAAAATTAAAACTATATTTTTTTAAAATAGCGTAAACAATGCTAAAAGTAATTAAGAACCGGAATTTTTTATTTAATTTCGAAGATAATACATAGGAAAATCGAAAAAATAAAAAAATATTTGACTAAATATTTCTAAACAGGAAAATCCAGGGGCGTTAATTTATATAAAAAAAACAAAGAAATTCTTCCTTAGAACTAAAATTACTTTTTAAATAGAAAGAAAATTTCGGACTTCCATTGTCTTAATTTATTTTAAACACGACGTTTCCGTTAGTAAGTTAGTAAGTTAGTAAGTGTCTCTAGTCGTTTTCAAGTGTAAACTAAACAATCCAGCTAGTCTATAGGCTACTACTTATACTACTTGGTGTGCAGTTAGGTTTGACGGCCCTCCCCCTTTTTTAATCCTAAGACGCCTGGTTTCCATATGTTTGGTATATCCGTGCTTGGTTGACTGAAAACGTCTTTATTTTGCATTATAAACGCAGCTTCAATAAACTTTCGTTTTCGCCAATGCAATACTTTAACTTGTGACCTCTGAATCCTGTGATCATTTGACCATGCATGATCCGCTAAACCGGATGTTTCCATACCCCTAATTGGGTACTTTTTAGATGTTCATATTTACTGTAACCTGAAGAGAGCGTTTCGTTTCACCTACATATGATTTACCACACACGGAATTTAGTAAATGCATTCCTTATTATTTGAGGGATTTTGTATTTTTGTTTTAGTTACAAAACTTCTTATCGTATTTCTCGATAAAAATATTGTTTTTATATTACAGTGTTTGGATATTCGTCTTATGTTTTCTAAAATCCTCCAACGGATTATTATTTTGGGAACTTGCTACAAAAAAAGTACGCGGCTGGTACACCTGGGTATCACATGCCCGAGGCAAGTTTAACTCTTAGCACCAGAGGCAGATTGATACTAAACCCGCCTTTTTAGTGGTCCGCGATTAGAACTAGTGTTGCTTAAGAGTAAGTGGAGGGGCAAGCTTGAAACGGTGCGAATTCATAAGTTCTGTTGGTATTTCTCAATCCCGGGTATCTCATCCCCAGGTGTACCAACGCCGGGTTAATCTTTACCTAACCTAAATTCAAAACGTTGGTATAGTACATCTAATTTAATGGCTACAGTGAATTTTTTAAGTTAACAAAATTGAACTAAACCGAGAACATTTTTGGGCTATAATTTCTTACAACTCTCTTATGAAGAATGCCTTGCCAAGTTGATTTCTGTTTTCTTAATGAAGCACCACATCAGTCGACAGTTTCTCGTTGGTATGGAGATTCCAAGCGTGGGCGGATCAGCCATAGCGACGATCGAAGGCCAGGTGCGCCAAAATCAGCTGTCACCCAGGAAAACATCGATTCTGTGCGCATGCTCATGCTCATCACGGAAGATCGAACAGAAAGAAGCTAGGGTCAATTAGTTTTAGAAAACTCTAGACCGCTTTGAGGCGGCAAACTCGAAAATGTGTACAGCATTGTCAGTGGTGATGAATCGTGAATTTGCTCATATGAACCCGAAAATAAACGTCAGTCGTCTGTTTGAGTGTTCCAAGATGAAAAAAGCCAACAGAAGTCAACCGTTCTCGAAGTGTATTCAAAAAGATGGTCGCCACATTTCTCTCAAAAGCAGACTATGTAGCAACAGTTCCTCTGAAAGATCAAAGGCGATGAAAGGTCTGTTACTGGCGATTGGTACGTACCATTTTTTTGCCGAAATTCATCGCTGAGCTTCGAAAATCGAACCACGAACGACAAATCATGCCCCACCAAGACACTGCAAGTTCGCACAAAGCACAAAAAACATTAACTTTTTAGTAAACTTATCACGTCTTTGCAATGCAACTATAGGTAAATTTAGTGGGAATAAGGACACTGTTGTTCTGGTAAATATACGTTTTAATCCATCGGTAACGTTTCGACAATGGTTTTTGTCTTCATCAGACTAAAAAGGTTACAACTCATTAGTAAGATAATACAAAATACGGCACATTAATACATCACCAATCAAAAATTATTATTCTTTTCCCAATAAATAACATTTAAAATGACCTTATTGACAATATATAATTTCTTTCCTAAATATTTTTTCCCTTTTAATGTATATGTAACTGATTTTTTCCGATTCAAACAACATAAATACGATTGCCAAGAAGAAAATACAAATAAAAAAGATAAGACAGCATTAGCCACTCATCATTTTTCAACACAGCATGAGTTTAAGTTTGAGGAAGCAAAGATCTTGGAAAAAGAAACTAATTATTACAAACGCTCCATTTTGGAAATGATATATATAAACATTAATAAAGATAGAGCAGTTAATTTACGTAGCGATGTTAACAAATTGAGTTCGGTCTATAACTCCCTACTCAATAGAATTCGCTTTAAATAACCCCCAAATGACAATTAATGAAATTAACAATAAACAAAATAAAGTAAACTTAAAAGAAAATTATATTTAAAAAATAATATAAAATAATTAGTGAAAAAATATATATATATATATATATATATATATATATATATATATATATATATATATATATATATATATATATATATATCATTGAGTTGTATAACGCCCTAAAAGGGCGTTAGAGACGGAAAGACAAGGCATTTTTTATTGACCCTATCCAATTTGGTTCCTATGGTCGGGTATTTCTTTTACAATAAAAACAGAGATAGACATTATTGAACATGTGAAACGGACAAAGATAGGGTGATTTTGCATGCTAATAATACCCTAGATAATATAAGGGTACTTTTATCTCTTTCACACTGACGGCATAAGTGCGACAGAAAAGCAGCTGGCTACCTTTAATCCACCTGCCGTATTTTGAGTGATTCTACCTGTTAGTCCGTGTATACAGGGAAAACTGATAGACAATGTTGTCTAAGTACGGAAATGATTTTTTTTGAATTTTGTGCGGGAATATTACAAAAATAAATCTTAAAACGTTTAAAAACAAGTTTAGAAGTAACTATTTGAGTTTAAACATGATCCAAAATTGTTTTTTGTGCAAAAGAAGAAAAAAAATCCATAAAAAAACAACATTTCATGGGTAAGTCGTCTTGACGGATAGTTTTTCCTAAAACACGAGAAAGTTCAGTAGCGTCACGATAGATAGTTTTTTCTGCGACCGTGCGATTTTACCCTCACACATTTTGATTCAAAAAGTGTCACTTCCCCGCACTTTTTTTGGCATTGCATGAAAATTAACAAAAAGTATTTAATTTTCTTAAAAATTATTTCTTTTTAAATTCTTACATACCGATTTTTATCCAGTTGTTTTTGTTTTTTCGAACCAAACTTTTGACATGTCACGGTCGAGTTTCATACATCTTGATGAATTGTTACACACACTGATCTATGTTTTTATAAATTTCGATAAATTTAATGTTTTTTGCGGACAGTAATTTTAAGTTAAATTTTGGTCTTTCATCGCGAAAGTATATATTTATTATTATATGACCACCGCGACCGGTCTACAGGCCGGTATCATATGTTTATGTCCTTCTAATGTCATTTGACTATCATGCTGTCTTACTTAATAAGGTCACTTAGTTTAATTAATAATTTTGTCCTACATAATATAAAAGAAGAATAGAAACCAACAAAAAATTTGTGACACTTCGATTACCCATTTTCTTTGATTGCGATGGATTAGGGTGACCAGATTACGGTTTATTAGGGTGCCCAGAGTGCGCAAAAAAGATTTTGAAAAATTTCCCTAAGAAAATTGAAGACCAAACACTCACTCGCCACTCAATGTTTATGGTCGCATACACTAATCCTAACTCGATTTCCGACGATTATGGACAATGGTTACCCCCTGGACATAAACCTAACAACTTTTACTATATTTATTAACAATAGGTAGGTTAGGTTTGGTTAGGTTGGGTTAGGTTGGGTTAGGTTGGGTTAGGTTGGGTTAGGTTGGGTTAGGTTGGGTTAGGTTGGGTTAGGTTGGGTTAGGTTGGGTTAGGTTGGGTTAGGTTGGGTTAGGTTGGGTTAGGTTATGTTAGGTTGGGTTAGGTTGGTTCAGTTTGAGTATGTTCGGTTAGGTTCCGCTAGGATTGTTTAGGTTAGGTTTAGCTATATTAGGTTCGGTTCAGTTTAAGAAAATCGAACCGAACCAAACCGAACCGTTAGATTCGGTTTGATTTGGTTCATTTCGATACGGATGGGTTCAGTTTGCTTTTGTTCAGTTAGACCTTCGATAAATTTTAAAAAAGTAAATAATTATTAATTTTTAGTGTTTTAAGGAATAAAAATTGATATAATGTTCAATTAAACTAATTTTTATTTGTAAAAATGTAGGAATCATAATTTTCTTGATTTTGTTTTGAATTTCATGCTTTTTTAAAAATTGTGCATTTTCATAAAAGGACCAAAAAAACTGACCCGATTTGGATCAGTGACCTTAGTTATTTCAAGTTTTTGTTGACAGCTGATAGACGTCAGGGACCGTTTTGTTTCAGTTTGAAATGAGAAAATGCTTCTTTTGTAGCAATTTGTATGGGTTTTAATGGGGTTTTAAGAATGTTTCAATTTCAATTTTTTTAACAAAATCAACGATAGTCCGCAATTTCTTTTTTAGAAATCACTATAAAATGGTCTAAAATTATCATTTTTCAAAAAACTTCGTAGTTTTAAGAAAGGTGGTAAAACGTACCAGACCCCTGAAATGTGTTGCAGTCTAGGACAACTGGGCGCCGCCAACTCGGCGCCACCAACTGGGCGGCAGGCCAACTGGGCGCCGGGCCAACTTGACGCCGAGCCAACTGGGCGCCGGACTAAAATATTTTTTCTTGATAAAATGTGCAGATGAAAAACAAACTTAAAAAAATTAAAATGGCGCATCCAAAATGGCGGACTTTCTTATTTATGCATCGATATGTATCGAATATGGAACTTGGCGGTGTTTCAAGTCGCAGAACACTACACCTACCAAATTTCAACACTCGACTTAATAGATGTTGAAAGTTTTGTATAAATAACATATTTATTTTGTTTTTATCTGCACATTTTATCGAAAAAAAAATAGTCCAGCGCTGAGTTGGCCCGGCGCCCATTAGGCCCGGCGTGGCGCCCTGTTGGCGGCGCCGAGTTGGCCCGGCGCCCGGTTGTCCCATTTCGAATTGAAATTTTTAGTTCCGAAATTTCATCTGACTCGAGCATAACTTGTAGTCCACCCAAGAAAAGAAGAGTTGAAGAAGACCCTTGTTCAAAGAAAGAAAATATTTTACCTGGAAGGTACAACATTTGTAAAGTTCTAAGATGAAAACAATAATTTTAATACATCCACTGCACTTAGCATGCTTAGAAATTCTTTTTACTCTTTTTTTTTTACTGAAGAGAATTTTGTAAACACACACAAGTAAGTATTCATGAATTATTTATTATTCAAACAGAAAATTGTTGATAAAAAAATTCTAGTGGAATTCAAAATTTTTATTTTGCGCCGCCACTGCCCTTTTTTATCCAAGACAAGCAAATAGAATATTTTTGCGATGTTGCATGTTTCCGGACTCACCAAACCGAAATTCTATTTTCATCCCTATTTTGCTCATTAAATTCTTACTTGTATTTGGTCAATTGCGATAAAAGCTTGATATAATGGCAATTTTGGCCCATGCCGGGTCTACCCGTAGGGTATAGAAGTCAATGATATATATGTATATTAATATTAATATTATAAAAATGATCAAAATTATATAAAATATAAAAAAAAATAATAATAGAAATTAAAAAAATTATAATAATAATAACATTAATAAAAAATATAAATATAATATGTGTATGTATGTATGTGCATGTGTGTATATGTATGTATGTGTGATTGTATGTATGTATATGTGGGTGTATGGTATGTATATATATGTACAATATAAAAGGAAAAAAATAAAGCTTTTCCCCAATTAAACCACGACAACAAAATACGAAGTGTCTTTCTAAGTAGTCATGAATATGTAAATTAGTTGAAAATTAGCGTTCAACCAAAAAATATTTTTTGCTTTTTTAAAAATTAATTGTATATACCAAGGTTTAAACAGGAAAAGTTTTGTGTTCTGACAACAATGCATGTTATCAATGCATTTTAATATACAACAACTCCAAACTAGAAAATAAGTTCCATCACTGTCTTAATTGTATCATACTACATACACTTGTCCCACTCTAAATTAAATCAGTACCGTACACTACTAGTTCCACTCTATTCAAGGTTGCCTTTTGCTTTAAACTTAAAGAATTTTAATTTGTTTTAATATTTCGGAACAATGAAAATCCAGAATAGTGACAACAATGCGGACTAATTTTGCCGCCGATAATATAACCTGTCTGATAAACAAAACAAAAGAAAATATAAATAATTAGCAGATTAATGTTGGGTTTCGTTTTTAATTTTGTGCCGTTTGTTTTCCTGATGTGCTTGAATTCTTGTTTTTGTTGTTCCAATGTACGATCTAGTCTGAAGGGTGAGTACGGAATTTTAAATATTTTAACAGTCCTTTTTAATTTTGTTTTAAATTTTAACAAAGGTTTATAATGTGTACATTGTTGTTATTTTCTACATGGTATTATGGCTTGCTACAGGTTTTATTTGTTATTATTGTTTTTATATGAATAGCTGATTGATCTCTTTGTGCGTATTTTATTGAGCCACCCATCAGTTACTATAGTGACAAAAAATTTTTTGAACCTTTGTATAAAAAATTTTATATATGTATATTAAAAAAAACAAAAAAAGAAGAAAAATAAACCATAATTATTTCTTTATATAAATAAATAAAAAAATCAGTTACATATACATTAAAAGGGAAAAAAATATTTAGGAAAGAAATAATATATTTTCAATAAGGTCATTTTAAATGTTATTTATTAGGAAAAGAATAATAATTTTTGATTGGTGATGTATTAATGTGCCGTATTTTGTATTATATTACTAATGAGTTGTAACCTTTTTAGTCTGATGAAAACAAAAACCATTGTCGAAACGTTACCGATGGATTAAAACGTATATTTACCAGAACAACAGTGTCCTTATTCCCACTAAATTTACCTATATTAACTTTTTAACAAAAAAAAAACGTTGATTGTTGGACCATCCTCCATACAGTCCCGACGTAAGTCCCAGCGATTCGGTTCGGTTCGGTTCGGTTCTTCGGTTCGGTACTTCTCCGAAAATCAAGAATTGACTGCGTGGTAAAAATTTCAGTCTTCAGAGGAAGCAGTTGACGACTTCAAGAATGCAATTTTGACAGTACCAACAAGCGAGTGGAATTACAGCTTTGACAACTGGTTTGAGCGCATGAAAAAATGCATTAATTTTCGTGGAAAATACTTCAAAAAACAATAGTCTTTACAAGTTATCTACTGTTTTATTTCAGCTGTATATTCAAAACTTAGAGAACCCTCGTATTTGCTACTTACAAAACAATCTTAGGAAGAAACAGAGCAAAAAACTAATACTAACGTTGAAATTCTAAGACAGCGATTTGTAAAGACGTTATGAAGATTTATTTTAAACCTCTTTATAGTATCTTCATATCCAAGAACGAAATTTGTTTATGTTCTTGGTACATATCCTAATAGTTCAACTAACCGATCAAAGCGAAGTCAGCTTTATGTTTTAGCATAAAATGCTACTGCTGTGATTTTGGTCAGTCATAGTCACTGCAAGCAAATGTTGTTTTTGTTTTGGTTGTGGTTAACTTAAAGGTTATTAACGATAAATTTTCGTTGCCAAAGACTTACATTTTAAACACGGAAAATTTTGAACTTTCCCTAAATTTTTTTGCGTCTTTTTATGGTGGTTTTTTATTTTCAAGAAGAAAGACTTGCTTTTACCAACAATTAAAATTTCGGAACACCCTCTACAAGTTTTCACAGTACCTTATAAAACTTGCCACTAATAAATAAATAAATGTCCATAAATACTCACGTCATGCGTCAGTTATGGTTATGTCACCATTGCGTCAATTCAGAATAGCTACATCATAAGAAAAACATTTCATGTAAAAAAAGCCAAGTATGCCAAAATGATATTCCGTAAAAAGAATTGGGATAAAAGTTAACCCAAGTTCTTCAATACAAATTTTAAAATGAATGGTTCTTAGCCAATAGCTAACTTTAGAAAAACATTTCCAAACTAGTAAGAATCTTTCATTTTAAAATTTATATTGGAGAACTTGGGTTTACTTTTATCTCAATTCTTTCTACGGAATATCATTTTCGCGTACTCAGCTTTTTTTTACATGAAATGTTTTTGTTATGATTTTACTTCTTTTTTAAAGGATTTGGATAATATTTAATTTCTAAAGTAGTACAACAGGCGGAATATTGTTTAAAACTTTTGCAATGTCTGATTTAAAATGTTGATGTTTTTTAAATTTTTTCCTTTAGCTTTTTCATAGTTCCTATCGGCTTTCCAAAGCTCAGCTCTGTAGCATTTCTGGAACTGGGCAATGCTACTTTTACATAAATTGTTTCTGAGAATTATAAGGGAGGGACGTAAATTAAAATGATGGGGTTTTTTAATTTTTTCCTATAGTTTTATCATAACTCCTTTCAGTTTACCAAAGCTTGAGTTTCGTAGCTCATTTCGAAGTAGATTTTTAGATATGTCAAATATGGGAAGAAACGTTGCAAGAAAAGATGGTACAGCAGTTGCGCGAACTTGGCCGGGCACTGCCGTGCCCTCAGATACAGCTGAAGTAAGAAATGAGCAGGCTAAAAACACCCTATTAGGTATTCATATAAATTATACTATATAAAACGCAAGCACAGCTGTTAACTGTACCTACCCTAATGTCAATCAAAACTATAATTTTAAATTTGACAAGGAGACCCCATGCCTACGAATTATCAAAAACAATTTGGACACCCTTACGCCCAAACCTATGCTATTATCACCTTCATCACACCTTTTAACGGTTAGTGCTCTGTTATTAACATATCAATTCCTTGAAAACCTGCACCATCCTCTAGGTTGGTTATCGTATCTTTTTGTCTAGGATCACCAAATTATAGGGGTTAAAATATAACAGTTTCTTAATTGGAATGTAAATGCATAAGTTAATGCAAGTGTGGTGAGAAGTGGCTTCCTTCTAAAGAAAATACATTTTTTCTACGAGCGTGCGAAAAGTGTCACTTTTACTCACGCTTTTAAAACTTAAGAATCGGAACATTAATATTAATTTTTTCGTATATAACTATCAAATAGTTTTCGAAAACCGGCCATGTCAAGGTTTTAATACTTTAAATATAATTTTTTTTATTATTTTATTTTTTTGTTTTCCGCACGCTCGAAGAAAAAATAGTGTTCCTAGCTCTTTCGGAAAATTTCTTTTCCGCACTAGATGACTAGCCGAACTAGCTACGCATCGTTCGGCCAAATGCAATCGCGTGCGGAAAAGTGACACACCGCACTTTTTAGGAAATGTACTATATCCTTTCGTGAAATTTTTTTTGCTTTCTTTTTTTCGTATACTATACAGAAAAAAACAAATTGATTGCACAAAGTATATATTATACTAGGGTTAAGCTTGTCTAAATTTAATAGTAAGGTATTTTATTTTAAATGTTCACTTCCCTTGTGGTGCCGATAACATATTGACTGATGCGCCATCTAGTATAAACCTCTTTTATGATTAACTAACTAGTTGGCGTTATCAGCTTAACGAAATTAAAATCAATTAGATTATAGATTAAAACCAGACATACTAGTTTACTTTCCCTCAGATAAATATTTATGTTTTGAGTGAATCTTACTTGTTTCAACTAATTATGTGGCAAGTAAATAATTGCTTGGCTGTCGGAGAACTGTTTTTTTCTGTGTATTTTATAAAATAAAGAAATACGCATGTTAATTTTAGTCTCGCAATTCAAGTTCAAACTTTTATTTTTGATTTTAGCAACAACAATAATTGATCAAATATTAACATTCGTTTATGTGATAACTGCAGAAGGGGTGAAAAACAACGCACCCAATTTACAAATACACCGGCTGATCAAATTAATTACATTGTACGTGCCTGCACACTGTTTACAAACACACATGGATGGGTGGTATTTGCAAAAGCAATGTATGTTTTAGTAACCCTTTCCATTTTAAACCCTTCACGAGCCTACTTGTATTTGTTTATACTTTTTGATGTATACACGGTGTGCTTGAATGAGGTATTATTGATTTTTATATTGAATTGCATGTCTAACTTCTTTAACGAAGAGAAAATATTATTTAATATACAAAAAAGCATTTTGCTGAACTCTTTAGATAAATATTAAAATTTGGTTTAAACCGGTAGTTCAGGCCCTACATCCGAGATTCAAGCGATATGCTGCGTTTAATGATAAATAAAATAAACACACTTGGTATAGATAGACGTAAGAATTGCGCCAACATTTCACAAACGGGAACCCCTGTTAGGAGTTTCGGTTTAAGGGAGGGACCCCTTAAACGTGCTTTTTGATAGTTTTTTGCTATTAACTCGAAAACAGTTTTTTTTTTTACGGGTTTGCGCACTCGCAAGGAGATCCCTATCACGCTCGAGAAGCGGCAAGTGCGCGGAAATGTTGGTGTGTGTTGGTTTTGAAACGGTTCAGGTTGTAACCTGCAGGGAAAACTGTCGCAGGGAGTTTATTCCACAGCGATGCTGTTCCCCAGAGATATGAATTCTGATATAATGAGGTTCTTGGTGCCTCTATTTTGACAATAAATTGATGGTTACCGTCTGTTTGACGTGTTCGCCTAGTAGGTGCTACTCCCGGGGGGATCATACGTGCCAACTCTTCAGAGCATTTTCCGTGATAATACCTGTAGAAGAGAGATAGATCGCCCACAGTTCTTCGATGTTCGAGACTATCCAAGCTACGGGTAAGTGCGGGGTCATTGATCAGCTTGATAGCTCGTTTTTGCACGATGTTCAAAAGCATTAAGGTATGTTTGGGTGCCGCACTCCATATATGTGAGCAGTACTCCATAGTTGGTCGAATCTGGGCTTTGTAGAGTGTCAGCAGTTGGCTTGGTGTATACTCTTGTCTTGTAAGCTTTTGGGACGCCCTTTTAGCTATATCTGCCACGTGACTGTGCCAAGACATGTTGGTCTCTGCAGTGACTCCTAAGATGTTCAACTGGCTCTGCAATGCGACAGCACTTCCAGATAGCATGATGTTTGGCTCACCGGTGCTGGTCTTTTTTGAAAACAGGGCTGCTTGGGTTTTCTGCGCGTTGAACTGTACAAGGTTTTTGTTGCCCCAGTCCTCTATTATCTCCAAGTCGTTATTTATCTGTGATATTTCAGTTAGTCTAAGGTAATGGAATTCACGTGCGGAGAGACATGTGGGTGGTATGACTGAGGAGACTACATTGCCATCATCTGCAAAGCAATAAAGTGGATTTACTGTTTTATCTATGAGGTCATTTATGTAAATCAGAAAAAGTGTTGGCGAAAGGATTGCTCCCTGTGGCACACCAGCATTTATTTGGTAAGAGTTGGAGTTCCGGCCATCCAGTGCAACATAAATGGATCTATCCTTAAGGTAACTTTCAAACCAAGTGCAAAGTCTCGGCGACAATCCCGTTGCTTTGAGCTTGTTGAGCAGATTTTCATGCCAGACTTTATCGAATGCTTTAGATATATCTAAGGCAATTGTTCTTGTTTCACCTCGCAACTCAATCGCTTTTTGCCATAAGTGAGTCACGTATGTAAGTAAATCGCCAGTTGACCTATATTTTCGAAATCCGTATTGCTTGTCGTTGATAATTTTGTACTTTTCCAAGTACTTGGTTAGGTGATTGTTCACAACTCTTTCCATTACTTTTGATATCACCGGAAGTAGAGCAATTGGTCTATAGTTTAACGGATCTGTCTTTTTTCCTTTCTTTGGAATGGGTTGTACTGCGGCAGACTTCCATGATGATGGATATACTCCTTGCCTATAAGATAAATTGAATAATTTTGCGAAAGTTGGGGTGAGTTCGCTAGCACAATTTTTGAGTACTATCGCGGGAATGCCATCTGGGCCCATTGCTTTGTTTGTATCCAACTTTTTAAGGGATTTTCTTATTTCTCTGTGACAAAAGGGTACCTCTGGCATACTGTGGGAAACCCTTTCAATGAACGGTGGAGTTTTTCCATTTGGCACTGTTAGGTTTGAGTTGGAGGAAAAGATTTTGGCCATCATATTGGCTTTTTCCTCTGATGTTGTGGCTAAGTGAGTATTTTTATCTGTAAGTGGTGGTATGGATGACTTGGTGAAGTTTGATCCAACGGCTTTTGCAAGAGACCAAAAGAACCTAGAACTACTTGGACAATTCAGCAACCTGTTTTTTATTCTTTGATTGTATGTTTCTTTGGCGGCGTCAATAGTAATTTTACAACTATTTCTGGCTTCTATAAATTCTGTGTGGTTTTGAGCGGTTTGTTGTCGTTTCCAAAGGTTATATGCTCTGTGTTTTTTCTGTACAGCCGTTTGACACTGGCTGTTGAACCAAGGTTTTGCATTAGCTCTGCCGTTTTATTGTATGTGGGATATATGCATCCATTCCAGATAAGATTACTTTTGTTATTTCATTACAGCAAATAGTGGGATCAGCTGTTTTAAAGCAAACCTCTTGCCATGGAAAATCCAGGTAAAACTGTTTAAGGTCATTCCATTTTGCCGATTTATAGTGCCACATTTTACGAGAAAGTGATTGTTGGCTTGGCGGTATGAACATTTCGCATTTTGTTCTTATAAGTTTATGATCGGATGAACCAAGTGGGGGATCTACTTGAATTGTATACAAGTCAGGATTTGTAGTTAGGAACAAGTCTAAAAGCGCTGCAAATTCACCCCTTTCTGAGATACGGGTAGGTTCATCGACAAGCTGCGTTAGACCACAACTTATGGCAAAAGCTTCTGCTTCCCTGCCTTCATTATCTGTTTTGTTGTGGTGTTTTAGCCAGGGTATATTGTAGACGTTGAAATCGCCTAAAAAAACAATTTCCGCATGTGGATAGCTAGACTGTATACTATCACAGTTTTCGGATAATGTCGCAAAAAAGTTTTGATACTCGGTGTTACTTGGCGGTCGGTAGAGGCAGCAAATGAACTTGGTCGATGACTTTGAGGTGAATTTCAGCCATATGCTATCGAGGTTCGCTGGTTCTAGCTTCTCCTCTCGATGACATGAAAGGTCATTTTTAATGTGTGGTGGTGTAGGTCATAGCCGGGATAAAGATAGTTCACAATAGGTGTTGCAGAACTGATTTTAGTTTCAGTGAGAACAAGGCTGTCAGGTGTTTGTTCTTCAAGATGTTGGTGAACTGAATTCATCAGTCAACTTTTCAAAAAATATTCTGGAGATAGTTGGAAAAAAAAAATTTCGACTTTAAAAATGAGTTTTAAAACCAGACATGAAGGACAGTAAAATTTAAGAAAATTCAAAAAATAATGTTTTTCCACACCTCTCATTTATTTAAATATCTATAAAAGGTGCGCCACTGATGTAAGAAGGCGTATTATCCATCGTTAAAGAGGACTTTTGGTCAGCCGTAATAACTATTACTTAGTTGTTTCTGGCCAAGTTAAAAGTTTGCATTAGAAAAATACTGTAAAAGATCATTTCTGAGGGAGGCGAGAAGGAGGATGCCCACTACACCCTATTTAAATGAATTCAAATCGAAAAATTAAGTTTTAAGTTAATACTAATCGAAAATATTTTTTTACTCACCTTCAGTATTATTTACTTAACAAAATGAATGTCAATATTTTTTGTTTGATTTGAAGATTTTTACAAACACATTTATTTTTATTTTAGGGCGGCTACTTTTAAAAGTTATGTCTAACTTATTAAATGTTTAACTGTATACAATGGGTTTTTGAACAAAAATACTTTTTTAAAAGAAACAATGTGTTAAGGATACAAAATGCCCCAAGAAAAATAAAAAAGATATATTTTAAACATTTTCCCATTTTTTCGAAGGCCTATGGACCGTGCACCACTGCCTTTAAAGGGTACTAATGTACATGTGGTTAACAAGAAAATTTTATTGCAAAATGATCTTATATTTTTAATAAACTAGTAAGAACCTTTCATTTTGAAATTTGTATTGAAGAGCTAGGCTTTACTTTTATCTCAATTTTTTTTACGGAATAGCATTTTCGCATACTTGGCTTTTTTTACATGAAATGTTTTTGTTATGATTTGACTCCATTTTTCACTCCATATTTAAGTTTTAAGGTAGTGAAATATGCGAAATATTGTTAAAAAGTATTGCAATGCCTTATTTAAAATTTTGAAGTTTTTAATTTTTTCCCATGGCTTTATTATAATTCAGTCTTCCAAAGCTCAGCTCTCTAGCGTTTTTGGAAGTGGGCAATGTCCTTTTACAAAGCTTTACATTTATAGGGGAGGAAAGTAAATTGAAATTTTGGGGTTTTTAATTTTTTTTCTAGTTTCATCATAGTTCCTATCGTCCTTCCAAAGCTCAGAGCTCTCTAGCGTTTCTGGAAGTTGGCAATGTTACTTTTACATAACTTAGGTTTTTAATTTTTTCCCATGGCTTTATTATAATTCCTATCAGTCTTCCAAAGCTCAGCACTCTGGCCTTTTTGGATGTGGGCAATATCCTTTTACAAAGCTTTACATTTATAGGGGAGGCAGGGAAGTAAATTAAAATTTGAAAGTTTTATCTTTAAAAATATTGTAATATGGGTTCCAAAAGGTCACACCGGTCCAGTTTGTAACATCGGTCCCAAACAATCACCAAAAGTTTCGTGGCTAATCGGGTAAAAAGGAGTTTTTGTTTCTCTTATATTTTGCCGTGGGTAGCTTTAGATCTAATGGAAACCTAATAAGTGTTAACAGTTAACTGTTTCGTCCTTATGGGACTCCTCAGAACACTGCTTGGTCAATGTGACACTCTTGCGAAGTTAATTAGACGGTTATGTCTCTAATCCTATGTAAATTGTGAGAAAAATTTCGGTAGATGGCGCTTCTTGCGAAAGTTTTTTCACTATTTACATAGGATTAGAGACAAAACCGTCTAATTAACTTCGCAAGAGTACCACATTGACCAAGCAGTGTTCTGAGGAGTCCCATAAGGACGAAACAGTTAACTGTCAACACTTATTACTTGTCCATACCCAAGGAAAAATATGAGAGAAACAAAAAACTCCTTTTTACCCGATTAGCCACGAAACATGTGTGAATCACACACATTTTTTACGTTGAACAATTAAATAACTTTGTGATTAAGAAAAAAGTCTGAAATAACTTAAGGGTAATTATTTTCTAAAAAAAAAAAATTATATTAAAAAAAAGTACCTTTTTAGTTTTAATTTTTATTTAAATTTCTAATTATTTTTTAAACAAAAGCATTGTGTCCATTTATTTATTTATATCAATATATGCATTATAAGAAATGTTAATTTTTTTAGCTTCAGGATGACCAGGCGCGGCTCGTGCCGCAGGCGAGGTAAGGCGGTACATTATAACGTTTCACGAATATTACGATTACGTTTCACAAATTATATATAATTTGAACTCGTGACCGGCCGGCACACATACGAAAAAATTGCTAGTTAGCTAAACAATATTCGATTTTGTTATTTTTTAAATATATATTTTTGACTAATTTCGCTTCCCAGATAACCAGGGACTGTAAAGTCTTTTGTTTTAATTTTTGGAGTTGTAGTTTTAATGTAGTACGAGTTTTGTCTTTTAAGTTTTGAATGTACAGCTAGAATGAAACAGTATATAACTGAGTTATAAAATCTTATAAAGACTTTATTGTTGCTCCAAGTGCATTAATTTTCGTGGAGAAACAATAAAGTCCTAAAAGTCATCTACTGTTTTATTCTAGTTCGGAGCCTAGCCACTTTTGTCTGCATTTTTGCGTACCGTAATGAGTGGTGCTCATCCCAAACCCAGAGCAGAGCAAAGATACAGGGTGTTTTATTTTTAATTGCATCTATCTCATTAAAATTCTGTATAAAATTCAAATGTAAAGCTAGAGCAATGAAACTTGGCACCAATTATAAGGACATATACAGTTTTATTTTAAGCAAAAAAAAAATATATTGATTTATTTTCTTTCAAAAAATAAAAAATAAATATTTTTTTTGGGAAATTTATGGTGGGAGTAAAAAAAAATTACAGGAGCTTAGTTATGCCGGATACGGCGATAAAATTTAATGCGCGTATAAACAATTTGTTTCTCTGTAAAACAAAAATTGGTGCATGGGTGCGACTTATACACGGTCGAAGTACAGAGTGGTTTTATTTACTAATTCTAAATTTTAAAAATCTAAAAAGATGGAAAATTATGTGGATTTGTTAGACGTAACGATAATGTAAAAAAATATATACTCAATTTTTTTGTTCAGCGCTACATCATTAGCATTTTCTGAACGTATGTACTGGGCCACAACTACTTTGCTGTCATTTTTACTGTTTTTTTACATTATCTACTGTAGCTACTGCGTTAATAGGAATTTTGGAATGAAACTTGGCACAATTTATCCACTTATTACGCGGTATAACACAAACATTTAAGTTTGCTTAATTTTGTAATATGTTATAAGATACAGGGTGATATTAAAAAAATCATGTAAAAAATAGTAGTCTCAAATTTTTGTTCATACCGGTAATGCAGTTTAAGAACCTTCTTAATTTTACTACTTGTTATAACTAGAGGCACGTCTTTTTAACGTCGTGTGCACGGCGTTACCTAGTTTTGTAATGGTAAGAAGATACAGGATGTTTCTTTTGTCAATATATAAAAAATTTTAAACAAACTAAGACATTTAAAAAATTTTAATTGCACTAAGACATAAAATTTTGGAAACAAAAGAAAAGTCGAAAAACGCGTAAATGAGTTACAGTAAAAAGTAAAATTTTAAAGAATTTTTTTTTCGCTTTAATATCCGTTACACAGTACCTTCAATCGATGGAAAATTTAATTTTATTTAAAACCGAACCGAACCGAAACAAAGACAGCTTTCGATAGATTTAAATACCACAGTCCGTATCCCCTATGATCAGGAAAGTTGTTAATAACTTCGTTATTTTTTACTTTAAGAGAAACTCATAAAATAACTTTTGTTTAAAGCCAAATGTTCTTCCTATTGGATTAACTATATACCGGGTGCCCCATTTAAAAATGTAGTTTTTTTATCATAACTCATCTACTCGTCATTTGATTTTCTTTTTGTTCATCGTAATCAGAGGAAAAAATACCACAACTTTGTCTATTTAACCGACCCTGTAGCACTAATATTAACTTTGAACACCCTGTATATTAAAATTCAAAATTCCAGAAACTCCACTTTTACTTAATTTATCAAATTTTAATAAGTTAGGCTTGGTTAGTAGTTTTTAATATTCTTTGGCGTAGATCTCAGAACAGGTACATTTAAGGTGTCAGTTTTTGACATATCATGTGAACAGTTTGACGTATTGACTTAATTTATATGTATTTTTGCTTAGAATACGAAATTACCTAGAAATCGATATCCTACACGGCCATTTTAGATGAAATACGATTTTTACAACACTTCTAAAATGGCATCTCTACGTGTCTACTACCTCTGTGCCAAATTTCATTACGGTACGCGAAAATGCAGACAAGCCCCAAAATTACCCTCTTAGGCCCCGAACTTTTCCAGCTGTATATGCAAAACTTAAAAGATAACCCTCGTATTGTTCCACTAACTAGCGATTTTTACGTGTGTGCAGCGTTAAAAAAAGAAGGCTCTTAAAAAATATATCGAAAATTCAGAAATATAGGTATAAAATTAAAGGCAAAACTGTCATTGTCTTAATTAAAAGATGCTGACTGTATTTTGACAAAAAAAACGCACAGATAAAAACAACTCAAAGACATGCCGTTTTTTAGATTTTTTCTTGTTGCTGTCATTATGCACATGATAAACAAAGAGGTTGGAAATATCACAAAAGTGTAACTGCCATTGAGTTGTATAACGCCCTAAAAGGGCGTTAGAGACGGAAAGACAAGGCATTTTTTATTGACCCTATCCAATTTGGTTCCTATGGTCGGGTATTTATTTTACAATAAAAACAGAGATAGACATTATTGAACATTTGAAACGGACAAAGATAGGGTGATTTTGCATGCTAATAATACCCTAGATAATATAAGGGTACTTTTATCTCTTTCACACTGACGGCATAAGTGCGACAGAAAAGCAGCTGGCTACCTTTAATCCACCTGCCGTATTTTGAGTGATTCTACCTGTTAGTCCGTGTATACAGGGAAAACTGATAGACAATGTTGTCTAAGTACGGAAATGATTTTTTTTGAATTTTGTGCGGGAATATTACAAAAAGAAATCTTAAAACGTTTAAAAACAAGTTTAGAAGTAACTATTTGAGTTTAAACATGGTCCAAAATTGTTTTTTGTGCAAAAGAAGAAAAAAAATCCATAAAAAAACAACATTTCATGGGTAAGTCGTCTTGACAGATAGTTTTTCCTAAAACACGAGAAAGTTCAGTAGCGTCACGATAGATAGTTTTTTCAGCGACCCTGCGATTTTACCCTCACACATTTTGATTCAGAAAGTGTCACTTCCCCGCACTTTTTTTTGCATTGCATGAAAATTAACAAAAAGTATTTGATTTTCTTAAAAATGATTTCTTTTTAAATTCTTACATACCGATTTTTATCCAGTTGTTTTTGTTTTTTCGAACCAAACTTTTGACATGTTACGGTCGAGTTTCATACATCTTGATGAATTGTTACACACACTGATCTATGTTTTTATAAATTTCGATAAATTTAATGTTTTTTGCGGACTTTACAGTAATTTTAAGTTAAATTTTGGTCTTTCATCGCGAAAGTATATATTTATTATTATATGACCACCGCGACCGGTCTACAGGCCGGTATCATATGTTTATGTCCTTCTAATGTCATTTGACTATCATGCTGTCTTACTTAATAAGGTCACTTAGTTTAATTAATAATTTTGTCCTACATAATATAAAAGAAGAATAGAAACCAACAAAAGATTTGTGACACTTCGATTACCCATTTTCTTTGATTGCGATGGATTAGGGTGACCAGATTACGGTTTATTAGGGTGCCCAGAGTGCGCAAAAAAAGATTTTGAAAAATTTCCCTAAAAAAATTGAAGACCAAACACTCACTCGCCACTCAATGTTTATGGTCGCATACACTAATCCTAACTCGATTTCCGACGATTATGGACAATGGTTACCCCTGGACATAAACCTAACAACTTTTACTATATTTATTAACAATAGGTAGGTTAGGTTTGGTTCGGTTGGGTTAGGTTGGGTTAGGTTGGGTTAGGTTGGGTTAGGTTGGGCTGGGTTGGGTTAGGTTGGGTTAGGTTGGGTTAGGTTGGGTTAGGTTGGGTTAGGTTGGGTTAGGTTGGGTTAGGTTGGGTTAGGTTGGGTTAGGTTGGGTTAGGTTGGGTTAGGTTGGGTTAGGTTGGGTTAGGTTGGGTTAGGTTGGGTTAGGTTGGGTTAGGTTGGGTTAGGTTGGGTTAGGTTGGGTTAGGTTGGGTTAGGTTGGGTTAGGTTGGGTTAGGTTGGGTTAGGTTGGGTTAGGTTGGGTTAGGTTGGGTTAGGTTGGGTTAGGTTGGGTTAGGTTGGGTTAGGTTGGGTTAGGTTGGGTTAGGTTGGGTTAGGTTGGGTTAGGTTGGGTTAGGTTGGGTTAGGTTGGGTTAGGTTGGGTTAGGTTGGGTTAGGTTGGGTTAGGTTGGGTTAGGTTGGGTTAGGTTGGGTTAGGTTGGGTTAGGTTGGGTTAGGTTGGGTTAGGTTGGGTTAGGTTGGGTTAGGTTGGGTTAGGTTGGGTTAGGTTGGGTTAGGTTGGGTTAGGTTGGGTTAGGTTGGGTTAGGTTGGGTTAGGTTGGGTTAGGTTGGGTTAGGTTGGGTTAGGTTGGGTTAGGTTGGGTTAGGTTGGGTTAGGTTGGGTTAGGTTGGGTTAGGTTGGGTTAGGTTGGGTTAGGTTGGGTTAGGTTGGGTTAGGTTGGGTTAGGTTGGGTTAGGTTGGGTTAGGTTGGGTTAGGTTGGGTTAGGTTGGTTCAGTTTGAGTATGTTCGGTTAGGTTCCGCTAGGATTGTTTAGGTTAGGTTTAGCTATATTCGGTTAGGTTCGGTGCAGTTTAAGCAAATCGAACCGAACCAAACCGAACCGTTAGATTCGGTTTGATTTGGTTCATTTCGATACGGATGGGTTCAGTTTGCTTTTGTTCAGTTAGACCTTCGATAAATTTTAAAAAAGTAAATAATTATTAATTTTTAGTGTTTTAAGGAATAAAAATTGATATAATGTTCAATTAAACTAATTTTTATTTGTAAAAATGTAGGAATCATAATTTTCTTGATTTTGTTTTGAATTTCATGCTTTTTTAAAAATTGTGCATTTTCATAAAAGGACCAAAAAAACTGACCCGATTTGGATCAGTGACCTTAGTTATTTCAAGTTTTTGCTGATAGACGTCAGGGACCGTTTTGTTTCAGTTTGAAATGAGAAAATGCTTCTTTTGTAGCAATTTGTATGGGTTTTAATGGGGTTTTAAGAATGTTTCAATTTCAATTTTTTTAACAAAATCAACGATAGTCCGCAATTTTTTTTTTAGAAATCACTATAAAATGGTCTAAAATTATCATTTTTCAAAAAACTTCGTAGTTTTAAGAAAGGTGGTAAAACGTACCAGACCCCTGAAATGTGTTGCAGTCTAGGACAACTGGGCGCCGCCAACTCGGCGCCACCAACTGAGCGGCAGGCCAACTGGGCGCCGGGCCAACTTGACGCCGAGCCAACTGGGCGCCGGACTAAAATATTTTTTCTTGATAAAATGTGCAGATGAAAAACAACCTTAAAAAAAAATAAAGTGGCGGATCCAAAATGGCGGACTTTCTTATTTATGCATCGATATGTATCGAATATGGAACTTGGCGGTGTTTCAAGTCGCAGAACACTACACCTACCAAATTTCAACACTCGACTTAATAGATGTTGAAAGTTTTGTATAAATAACATATTTATTTTGTTTTTATCTGCACATTTTATCGAAAAAAAAATAGTCCGGCGCTGAGTTGGCCCGGCGCCCATTAGGCCCGGCGTGGCGCCCTGTTGGCGGCGCCGAGTTGGCCCGGCGCCCGGTTGTCCCATTCCGAATTGAAATTTTTAGTTCCGAAATTTCATCTGACTCGAGCATAACTTGTAGTCTACCCAAGAAAAGAAGAGTTGAAGAAGACCCTTGTTCAAAGAAAGAAAATATTTTACCTGGAAGGTACAACATTTGTAAAGTTCTAAGATGAAAACAATAATTTTAATACATCCACTGCACTTAGCATGCTTAGAAATTCTTTTTACTCTTTTTTTTTACTGAAGAGAATTTTGTAAACACACACAAGTAAGTATTCATGAATTATTTATTATTCAAACAGAAAATTGTTGATAAAAAAATTCTAGTGGAATTCAAAATTTTTATTTTGCGCCGCCACTGCCCTTTTTTATCCAAGACAAGCAAATAGAATATTTTTGCGATGTTGCATGTTTCCGGACTCACCAAACCGAAATTCTATTTTTATCCCTATTTTGCTCATTAAATTCTTACTTGTATTTGGTCAATTGCGATAAAAGCTTGATATAATGGCAATTTTGGCCCATGCCGGGTCTACCCGTAGGGTATAGAAGTCAATGGTAACTGCCTATGGCAAGGACTATACCAACTAATCGACTTTTTTTAATATAACGACTTTTATTTTTGCCTTTAGAAAGTTTCGTTATTTTATTTTACTGTTACTAAAGTTATAAGAAAAATTCAATAAAGTTTTATAGGCATCGTCATCGCCAAGAGCAAAAAAATCCGTTTGCTATAGTCGACGTTGTGAAATATGGGGGTATAAAGTTTTTGTCCGATTTTTGATCGAGTTTGAAAACAAGTTGGCAAGTACTATGCAGGGGTCTTTTAAAAAAAGATTAAACTTTTATGGACCTGAACTTTATGTTACGATGGTTATTGATATAGCCTAGTCCCGTTTCATCCCAAAAAATAACTTTTACAGATTTAACAGATGAGTGACCAGATTTATTTATCTTTAAACTTAATTATTTTATGCACTTTAGCGAAAAGTCCGGCCAGAATAAAATGAGGCGCAAAGAGATGGCTCAACTTATTCTATCTCCCTCTGTTTACAGCACTTTGGTCTTACTGGGTGGTCTTCATTTTTAATGTGGCGTATAATTTACCGTTTTTAATTTTTTTAATAAAACTATGTGGAGTTCCAATTTTAAAGATATAACGAATGTTTTTGGATTTTTGCGAACTTTTAGAAAGCCAACTGGTATTTTTTTAGAGTTCTAGATTCGTACGTACCTACCTAATTAAATAGGTATGTACCTATATAATATAATAAGTATAAGAGTTTTGAAAAAATATTTATTTTTTAGAAAAATTAGCTACGTATGGCGTTTTCCAGCAAAAGAAGGTTTAATAGGAGTAAAATATAAAATTAATACCTAATAGTGATGAATTAAAAAATTATAGCACGCCACTGGACAGAGAAAGATAGCGCTCATTGAAGCCATCTCTTTTGCAGCTCATTTTATTCTGGCCGAATAATTCTTTTATTGCGGTTTTTAATTATAACTTTCAGATAAATTTAGGATTTCAGGAACGAATAAACTGAAAATCAAAAAGAATGAAAAAATAGGTGAAACCTATTTTTTATTCTACGAGTGAAATGACAGCGAACCAAGAAAACTAAGTCCATGGCAGGATGAAATCGTTCACCGGTCTATAAGGAAGGAAGATATTTCGTCACAGTTCAACCACACTATTTTATCAGCGTCTCCTCGGTGTCGGTTCCGAACCGAAAACAATGAGTTAATAAAATCTAAAAGGCAACTTTATAGGGGTATAGTCAACCACAGACACCGGTGTTTCGGAAAAAGGCATTTCTTTCCTCAGCGTGGCTTGCCTGACAGAAGGTAGAACAAACTGACTACAAGATAAAAGGTAAATCAAAAAGAATTAAAAAAAAGGTGAAACCTAATTTTCATTCTATTAGTGAAACGACAGCGAACCAAGGAGACTAAGTCCATGGCGGGACGTAAAATAAAAAAAGGTTTCACTCACTCACCCTGTGTAAATATTAAAAACCTTGGTTAGCTATATTTTGCACTTGGGTGGAATTGCGACGATTCAAAATAAGAATTTCAATTTTTACGAGTCTTTTGACCTGGTCAAAACTTTATAAAAATTGCTTTTTGGAGTTCTTAAAATGTAGTTGAGCAAGAATAATCCTTTTTGTAACTTGGACGCCTTTGTGCTTTTGCTTCTTGATTTTAGAAGTTTTGTACTTAAGCAAAGTTGCTCGAACAAAAAAAAGAAAAATGAAATTGTTCTATTTAAATTCAAGATAAAATATAAACTGCTCTGGAGCAAAAGATTTCAGATTTATTTTTTAATTTTTTAATTTGTTACTTCTGACCTCCAACATACTCAATTTAGTTTCACAGTAAATCGAAAGTAAAATACAATCTAAATAGCTTTTCAAACAAAAATTTAAAAATGAAAATTAGTAATAATTTTTTTTGTAAGAGTTGTATTGAGTGACATATCATGATAAATAATTTTTGTTACCGGTATTTGTTATTTGGTTTATTCTGACCGTAATATCTTCAATTGTGTTTGTTATGATCCTAGTTTTAGTGTAGTTCATACATAAGTCTATATTTTTAGCTGCTGTATCCAGTTCTTCTTATAATAATAATAATAAACGAAAATATAATAGAACAAGTAGAGGACTATACATATGTACCTGGGACAAATTATTAGACTGAATAAAGAAAACCAAACAGCTGAAATCAAGAGACGAGTAAGACTGGCCTGGGCAGCATTCGGTAAATTAAGATACATATTAAGAAATAAAAAATTCTAATGGAACCCAGACCTGGACACTTACATGTAAAGCTGACAAATAGAAAAAGAAATGAATGGATAAGAAATAAAACAAAAGTAAGGGATGTTACAGGAGAAGTAGCAAAATTAAAATGGAAATTTGCCGGTCATAATATCAGACAGAAAGGCGATCGATGGAACAAATGTATTGTAAACTGGAGACCTTGGAAAAATAAAGGAAGTAGAAGAAGACCCCAAATAAATTGAGCGGACGATTTCAAGAAACGCGCGGGAACTAGCGACAGACAGAGAAGAGTGGAAGATATTGGGGGAGACGTATATCCAAAGATGGATTGAAGAAGGCTAAATAGATAGTAGTAGTAGTAGTGTGGGGTAGGCTCTAGGCCTGGCGACTACGCACATGAAGCGCCCTTTTCGCCAACCCCCGGGCATCCCCCCTACTGCGTCCTTCCTTCGCTAAGGAATCTGCCGGTCTTTCAGAAGGTCTTCCGTCTCAAAGGCTTCCTTCGAATACCTCTCTTCTTGCCTCCTTTTATGCTTCACATGATGAGAGGAAATGCGCCGAGGTCTCGTCCTCGGCCCAACATCGCTCGCACGTCGCGTCCTCCTTAACTCTCATCTTTGTCAGGTGTCCTTGTAGGACGCAGTGCCCGGTTAGGGCTCCCACTATAGCCCCCAACTCTCTTCATGTTCTACGGAGCAGCCAGTCCCTATGGGATTTGCTGTATCTTGTCACATACTCCTTCGCCTGTCTGGCGTTTCCTGTGTTGGTCCATTCCCTTTCTATCTCTTTCTGGGTCCACTCTGTTAGGGCCGACTTCATTTGCCCTCTTGTGAGCCCCAGGAAAGGCATTTCTGCCGGGATCCTCCCCTGGCTCGTCCGTCCGCTTTCTCGTTTCCTGGGACTCCCATGTGGCCTGGGACCCATACGAGCTCTACCTCTCTTACGCCGCCAACTCCTGAAATGTATCCGCACACTCCTGCACCAAACCCGCGGACATGGTTGGTTTACATAGTGCTTTCAGCGCAGCTTGACTGTCTGAACAGATGCAGAGGCGTTTTCCTGTTTCGTTCTTAATTTCTTCCTCCCATGTTACCGTCAGTATAGCGTAAACCTCTGCCTGGAAGACTGTTGCATTGGATCCCAGCGAGTAGCTTTTTCCAATGCCCTTGCTTTCCACTTACACTCCTGCACCGGTCGAATTCCCGTCTGTTAGCCTTGATCCATCTGTATAGCAGACGGTGGGGTCGCTAAGGAATTCAACTCCATCCTCCTGCCATGCATCGGTTAAATAGATAGATAGATAGATAGATAGATCTATTTGTTATTTGACTACCTACAGACATTCCTATATCGTTGACCACAGCCCTTAAAAGCTGATTTTTGATCGAAATCGTTTGTTTATTCCATCTAGATCTAGGGGAGGTAGATCTAAAAAGTTCGGTAATTCTGCTTATATCAGAGTAGTCGGACGTAAATCTGGTTGCTCCGTGCATTTGGACTGATTTGGACCGACGAAACAGATAAATCCGGGCTTATGACGTTGTGCGGTATCCAGCTAGAAACGAATTATTTTCTTACTCCTAATTCTTTATGAAAATTTTTTTGAATTGAGGTCTTTGAATCTTTCGTGATGAGCATACGCACAGCATCAATGTATCCCTGGATGAAAGCCGTTTTTAGTGCACGTGGCCGTAGATCGTCGATAAGGCTTAGATTCTCCATATTAACAAGAGGCTGTTGACTGATGTAGTGCTTTATTACCGAAAACAGAAATCAACTCGTCAAGGCATTCTTATTGGGATAATATCCTTCGAAAGTTGTAAAAAATTAAAGCCCGAAAATTTTCTCGGTTTATTTCTATTTTCCGACTAATTTGTTAAATGTTTTGAGTTTAGGTTAGGTAAAGTAAATATAATAGACAGCACTCGTACCAATACATAGCTAAATAAGCTGTGAACAATATCTGCATTATGATATCGACCATTGAAAGAAAAATAGGGGGTTTTCAATGCGGTTACTATTTATTCATTATATAGGCCCATGGACAGCAATATCGTGTAGTAATTATATTCCAAGTCAACAAGGATAAAATTAGATATCAACTTGGATTTCGTAACAGCCGTGGATTTTAATCGAGTTCTAAAGGGTCAAACCGTATCCACAACCATATTTGTATGAGCGAAACTGCACTTTTAGCAAAAATGATAAATCTGAAGGCACGGCGCGGCAGTGCCCGGCCAAGTTCGCGCAACTACTGTACCATCTTTTCTTGAAACATTTCAGCCCATATTTGACCTATCTAAAAATTTACTTCGAAATGAGCTAGGAAATTTAAACTTTGCACAGTCGTAGATCCTCATAGAATTAACAACCCCTCCAAGTTTCATAGACTTTTATAAAGTATTAAAGTATTTACGAAATTTCAAAAACCGTCGAAATTGCAACTCACTCACTCACTTATGTATAGATCATCAAAATTTTACTGTACTTCCAGACATGTTACAAAGCTGAAATTTGGCAGACTGATAGAAATTATGACCAAACCCTTGGAAAAAAAATCCCAAAATTCTGATTTACTTCTCTCCCCTATACATGTAAACTTATGTGCCCACTTCCAGAAACGCTAGAGAGCTGAGCTTTGGCAGACTGATAGGAAATATGATACTAGGATAGGTAAAAAATTAGAAGGCTGATAGGAACTTTGATAAATTCATGGGAAAAAATTAAAAGACCTCAAAATTTTAAATAAGGCATTGCAAGAGGTTTGAACAATATTTTGCATATTTTAATACTTCAAAACTTAAATATTAATCAAAGGGGTGAAATCATAACAAAAACCTTTCATGCAAAAAAAAGCCAATTACGCGAAAATGATATTCCGTAACAAGTATTGAGATAAAAGTTAAGCAAAGTTCTCCAATGCAAATTTTAAAATGAAAGGTTCTTACTGGTTTGGAAATGTTTTTCTAAACTTGTCTATTACACACACTTACACAGTATAAAGTAAGTGATGACTACCACTTTAGTTATGGGTCACTTTAATATTGGCGGAAGCGGCCCTTAATATTGCACCCTTAATAAATTTTTGATAAGGATCGACAGCGATCTCGTTAGGCTGATGTCACAATATGCGTTTTTACCGCTGCGAGAAAAATCGATGCACTTGATCGGATGATCTCACATTGTCATACTTCTCCAGCCAACTGAAAATGTCGGCAGCCATGTTCATTTTGGCATGTCGATGTCGGAGCTGTTAAAAATTGATCGTGTGGTTAACGCGGTAAAGGGTACAATGTGAAAGCCGTTATATCTTTAATATTGGATTGATTCTTTCAATTTAGAAGGCGAATCTAGGAATCATTTTGCTTAATTTTAAGAGCGCGCAAACGATAAAACGATACAAAATGTCCAAAAGTTTATTTGGTGCATTTCTTAAGAATCTGCGACCCTATACCAATTAAATAATAATGTTACGGGTTCACAACGACAAATTAAAACTCGCAATTGTTGAAAACGATACGTCAATTTATTTCTACAAATTATGTACAAAAACACGCACTAATAACTTGCTAATAATTCACTGCTATAATCGGTCTATTAACTTCGTGTTAATCTCACGACCACTCAGTATGTTATCTGTGACTGACTGACTGATGCACGACGTCCGGCCTTATATATGAGGGCTGCCTACTATTCTAGAACCCTTCCATCCTTGTTCGATTCGCAATCATTTCAGCCCTTTTCTAGACTTTCGCATACCAGTTTGTCACAGATAACGCAACTAAAACCTAGATTAAGAATACAACCATAAAATACGTCAACCTAATACTACACTAAACCTAAATAAATTCTAACTATAAAATTTAATTACTTAAATTTGTAACACTATCCTCCTCTTCAGGTTTGATCGCCTCGATCAACATTTCCCAGGTAAGGTTTTAGTCTGTCTAGATGAACAACTTTCATCTTGGACTTCGGGCTTTTCTGGATTCGGAAGACTACATCATTAATTCTCTTAACAACTTTATAAGGCCCTTCCCATGGTGGTGTCAACTTAGGTGATCTTCCTTTCTTGCGTTGAGGGTTGTATAGCCAGACTTGATCATTCTCTTTGAACCCTGAAGAGTTTGCTTTCAGGTCATATCTCGCTTTCATGCGGTCACTGGCTACTTCTATTCGCTCTCTAACCACTTCATGGATATAGTGCAGCTTTTGCCTTAAACGTTCGACATAGTCATTAATCTCTAAGTGTTCTTCTTCAGGGGAACCAAACATGATATCACATGGTAAACGCAGTTCTCTACCAAACAGGATACTAGATGGATTAGCTCCGGTCGTATTGTGAATGGCGGTTCTATAGGCCATTAAAAACAATGGAATATATTGGTCCCAATCTGTTTGGTGCTCATCAACAACTTTGCACAGATGCCCTTCTATTGTTTTATTAAATCTTTCAACCATGCCATCTGACTGCGGATGTAAAGCCGTAGTCCGTGTTTTATGTATTCCTAAAAGGTCACAGAGATTCTGGAAGAGCTTTGATTCAAAGTTTCTTCCTTGATCTGAATGTAGTTCCAAAGGAATGCCAAATCGGCTGAAAACATCATTTACCAGAACTTCTGCAACTGTAGCGGCCTCTTGGTTAGGCAAAGCAAAAACTTCTGGCCATTTGCTAAAATAATCCATGACAACAAGGATGTATTTGTTGCCCTTTTTAGTTTCTGGAAATGGTCCGGCCACATCAATAGCAATGCGTTCGAATGGCAGACCTACGTTATATTGTTTCATTTGACCTCTGGACCTTGTTTTGGGACCTTGGCTGGCTGCACAAGTCGAACATCGGCGGCACCAGTTTTTCACATCTTGAAAGTAATTGACCCAATAAAATCGGTTTCGAATTTTGTCCATGGTTTTATTTATGCCTAGGTGCGCGCCTGATTTTCCACCATGGCATTCGGCCATTATATTGTCTACCATGCTCCTAGGAACCACTACTTGATTAATCACAGTAAGGCCATCGGCACTTTCCCAGGCACGTTTAAGGATGTTTTCTTCTACTATCAGTGAATCCCATTGTGCCCACAGTGATTTGAATATCACCCCTTGGTTTGCGATATCTTGCCATGATGGTCGTGGCTTGTTCTCTTCTTTCAGTCGCAAGATAGGTCCTACATCTTTGTCGTTAAGTTGTGTGGTTCTAATCGAAGCCGACATCCATTCTTCATCTGGTTCTAACTTTATCTGGCGCACGTAGGTAATTCCTTCTTTCTGGTCAATTTTCCTGCAATGTTTACAATCCTCGGGGCAAGGTCTTCTGGACAATGCATCTGCATTATTATGCACCCTTCCTGCTCGGTGCTTAATTTGATAATGGTATTGTTGTAGCTTTTCTATCCATCTCGCGACTTGCCCCTCAGGTTGTTTCATTTTCATGAGCCACTGTAACGCAGCATGATCCGTTCTAATCAGAAACTCTTGTCCGTAGAGATATTTGTGAAAGTGATCTACGGATTTAACTATGGCTAGGAGCTCCTTTCTAGTAACACAAAAATTTCTCTCTGGTTTGGATAGCTTCTTGCTGAAAAATTCGATGACCCGTTCTTCTCCATCTTGTACTTGGGAGAGTACTGCTCCTATGCCATCGTTGCTCGCATCAGTATCTAATATGAATTTTCCTTTTGGAATGGGATATGCAAGAATCGGACTAGAACATAATGCTGCTTTTAGTCTTCTAAATGCTTGGTCACATTCGGTATTCCATTTGTAAGAAGCTTTATCTTCTGTAAGTCTATGTAACGGAGACGCTATTTTGGCGAATCCTTCTACAAATCGTCTGTAGTATGTACACAGACCCAAAAAGCTTCTCAATTCATGTTTGTCACGAGGTTGAGGCCATTCTTTTATTGCTTGTAGCTTCTTTTCGTCGGTATGGATGCCTTCTCGGGAAACGACGTGACCCAGGAACTCAACTTTTTCTTGGAACAGAAAACATTTCTTTTAATTTAATTTAAGATTTGCGTTCCTGATTCTTGAGAATACTTCTCGTAAATTATCTAGATGTTCTTGAAATGATTTCCCCATTACTATGACATCATCCAAATAGACTAGGCAGATTTTCCAAGTAAGGCCTCGTAGAACGACTTTCATTAGTCTTTCAAATGTAGCTGGGGCATTGCACAGGCCAAATGGCATCACATTAAACTGATAAAGTCCACTTCCAGCAGAGAATGCAGTCTTCTCTTTATCTCTTTCAAAGATTCCTACTTGCCAATACCCACTTTTCAGGTCAAGAGTAGAAAACCAATATGATCCTGCCAACGTTGTTAATGTGTCGTCTATTCTTGGCAGTGGGTAACTATCTTTCTTGGTCACATCGTTAAGTTTCCTGTAGTCGACACAAAACCTAGTACTTCCATCCTTTTTAGTGACCAACACCACAGGAGATGACCAAGGACTTGATGACTCTTCAATAACACCGTCGCTGAGCATTTTATTAATGAGATTGTGAACTTCTTCTTGCTTGGCCATTGGTAGTCTTCTTGGGGGTTGTCTTATCGGTTGGGCATCGCCAGTGTTGATAGCATGTTGAATAAGGTTTGTGCGTCCCGAACTACTCCTAGTTTCGAAGATATTACTTTGTTCTTCTATAAACTCTCTCGCTTTACTATATTCTTCTGGAGTGAGATGTTGCCAAGTTGACTCAAATTGCTGAAGTACCTCCATTGGTAACTTGCTTGTATCCTCGGAAGTTGGCTCTTCACATCTTGTTACTTTCTGTACTGGTTCAAATAATGCTACCACCTCCCCCTTATTAATTTTGACACTATTTGGGAAAATATTGGCGACTCTAATCGGGATGTCTTTATCGGTTTTAACTAGTGATTTTGCAACGAGGTAGGTGTTGGGTGTGTTTTGTTGGCTTATGAGTCCGACGCAGCTTGATGTTTTACTTTCCAGCGTCCCAAAAATTATGGTCTCACTGTTACCGACTAGTCTTGTTGTGCATACTGCCACGACCTTTATTGGTTCTTTATTGAAGTGACTATTTGACAAAATGAACTCTTCATTCCCAAATCTTAGGGTATTAAGTTTATTATCAAACGCAAATCCATGTTTACTTATCAAGTCCATTCCCAAAATAAATTCGTCTTCTATTTCGGCAACCAATACAGTGTGGCGAATCTTCAATCTTCCCAGCTGTAGGTCTATGTCCGTCTGCCCCAACACGTCGGCGGATTCTCCAGTCACAGTCTTAAGTGTTTTTTTCTTTTCTGTTGGTCGAATTTTATATCTCGTTGCAAATTTGAACTTAAGCAATGATATGGCAGCACCAGTGTCTACCGTTATATTAACTTTTCTCCCATTAATGAGTCCGTCGATGTTAAGACTGTCAGCAGTATGTTTTAGGCTCTTAATAGAGTAAATTTTGGGGGCTCTATTCCCATTAGCCAACACCCGCCCCTCTGCGTTGACTAGTTTTAGTTTTCCTGATCTCTTCTTCGGTACTCTGTCCCGCTAGATGGCGAGCGAGACCGTATTTGGACGCGACAATCGCGTTGAATATGCCCTGTACGTCCGCATCTGAAACACTTTACATTTGGAGGGGATCGTCTGCTTTCTTTCAAAGAGTCAATCTTCTCCATCAGTGATTGAAACATTTGGTTTAGCGTTTTTGAGTTGACCTCTTGTCCATTGCTCATTTCTTCTCCCTCCTGAATTGAAACAGCTCTTACTTTTGGCCTGGACATATTATTTGATGATTCAATTTCAAGGGCTCGAATCAACACTTCACTGCTGTTATGGAAGCGTTCTCGACGAAGTAACTTTGCTAAGTCCGTGTCTCGTAATCCGTTAATAAAGCGATCTACCGTGAAGGGATCTCTGTAATTTTCTGGCATTTCTGGGTAAGCTAAATACATCAGCCTCCTGATATCTGCTTCATACTCTTGCAATGATTCTCCTGGTCTTTGTTGACGAATATTTAATTCTGACCAATGTAAATTTCGCAAGTGTTCGTCTCCATACCTTCTTTCTAACGCTGCCACTAAAGCATTATAATTCTGTTTTTGTTCGACTGGAATGGACCGTAAAAGTCCCAGAGCAGGTTCTCGTAGAGCTACTAACAAAGCTCTAGCTTTTTCTTCATCATCCCAACCATTTGCAGCAGCGGCAGCTTCAAACTGTTGTTTGTAAGTAGACCAGGAAGACGTACCATCAAAATTCGGAGGCTTAATGTTTTGGTTGGAATTTACAACACATCCTTGAGCTTTTATTTTGTTGTGTTCTTTCTGAAGCTGTATAAACTGTTTTGACATGTCCTGGAACTTTTCTTCTATGGTTTGAAAAACTTCTTCCCTAACATTCTGTAGTTTGGTCTCCACTTTTTCTTCAACATTTTGTACCTTTTCCTCAACATTTTGTACCTTTTCTTCTACATTCTGCAATTTATTTTGTACCTTTTGTTCCACACTATGCATTCTTTGAGTTATTTCTTCCTTAAGATCTTCGGTTGCACTCTTGAACTCTTCTCTCAGCTGTTCGGAGTTGCTCTTTATTTGATCGAAGTTTTCTTGAATGCCATCTAATCTTTGCTCAAATGTCTGTTTCATATCGTTCTGGTTTTGTTCGATGGTCTGTCTCATATCATTCTGATTTTGTTCAATAGTGTGTTTCATGTCGTTCTGGTTTTGCTCAATGGTCTGCCTTATATCGTTCTGGTTTTGAGCCATTTGAGCTGCTAGAGCCTGCATCATTTTAGTTAGATCTTCCATCTTTGCCGATCCTTGTCTAGTAAGCATCAACTTCCTGATAAATCACTTAAAACGTCTATTTTAGGGCTATAAAGCGAATGTCAAAGTCGGTTTTTCAATATCTCTTCCAATTCTTAAATAGAACCTAATGGAATGTTCTGGAATATACTGGTAAATGCTACTCTTTCTGCTACTAGGCAAATGTAGAAGTCACTTTTTGATTATCTCTTGAATATTCTAGAATATTCTAGAAATAATTTCTAATTCTTACTTTTAAAATAACTAAGCTACTGTCGAAGTCGGTATTTGTATATCTCTTCTAGTTTTTGAATAGAACGTCGTAGAATGTTATGGAATCTTCTAGAAATTCTTCCTAATTCTTACTTTTGAAATAACTAAACTAATGTCGAAATCGGTATTTGTATATCTCTTCTAGTTTTTGAATAGAACGTCGTAGAATGTTATGGAATCTTCTAGAAATTCTTTTTAGTTCTTACTTTTGAAATTACTAAGCTAATGTCGAAGTCTCTTTTTGGATATTTCTTCTGGTTTTCGAATAGAGCGTCGTAGAAAGTGATGGAATGTTCTAGAAATTCTTTCTGATTCTTACTTTTAAAATTACTAATCTAATGTCGAAGTCGGTATTTGTATATCTCCTCTAGTTTTTGAATAGAACGTCGTAGAATGTTATAGAATATTCTAGAAAAATCACTTACTGTTTTTCTGTCCAATTGTCCTATCCGGTGGTACTATGTAAGGGTAGTCTTTGCACTATTTATTTCTTTTAGTTCCACTTCTGACACCAATTGTTACGGGTTCACAACGACAAATTAAAACTCGCAATTGTTGAAAACGATACGTCAATTTATTTCTACAAATTATGTACAAAAACACGCACTAATATCTTGCTAATAATTCACTGCTATAATCGGTCTATTAACTTCGTGTTAATCTCACGACCACTCAGTAAGTTATCTGTGACTGACTGACTGATGCACGACGTCCGGCCTTATATATGAGGGCTGCCTACTATTCTAGAACCCTTCCATCCTTGTTCGATTCGCAATCATTCCAGCCCTTTTCTAGACTTTCGCATACCAGTTTGTCACAGATAACGCAACTAAAACCTAGATTAAGAATACAACCATAAAATACGTCAACCTAATACTACACTAAACCTAAATAAATTCTAACTATAAAATTTAAATACTTAAATTTGTAACAATAATAAACTAGTCAACACGAAATAGGTATTACAAATTCAAAGGTGGAAACATTTTTGTTTGCGATAACGCAGAAAATGTTTTACTTGGGTGTATTTTGACCTATTCTGGCAATATCGTCGTGATATCTGTCTGTGTGTAGGTATGCGTGTATGTGTGTATATATATTATTTCTGTCCGTAACACGATAGCTCCTAAACCGCCGAACCGATTTTCACAAAATTTTCAGGTAAAATAGTGGTCGACACTCTTTCGAGTTGATTAGATGTTGGTCAGAATTCATTAATGCTAATGACTTTAAAAAATGCTAACTTTTTAATGGAACATGGTTTCAATATACAGTTTTTGCAATATATTAGATTATATTTTGCAAAATTATTTGTGTCATAATCAAAGACTTTGTAAGAGCTTTAGTTTCTGAGATATTTACAAAAAACTGTTTTCAAAGCTAATATATTATCATGGTTTCACTTGAAGTTTGCTAATAGGCTAGCTAGGAAGGTGTCAGATCCGTCATGGATCCAATTATTTAACTAGGTATACCTTGTAAAATTGGGGTTTTTATTAGTAACAAAAAATAATAATCTTTTTTGAGTTTTCAATACAACATAATACAGATTTTTATGTCGCTCTGCCGCAAATTACTTAATTGTTTAGTTTAGTTTAGTGAAACAAATTTTTCTAATGTATATGACCACTGTAAAAGTTTTGTCGCTCAAGAATAAGATCTGATTTTTTTTCTGCAGCAGTAATTGTTTGGATATTTTAGAATGGTTCAGACTTAAATCACATGCAACTTTTGAAGGACATCATGGAAAGACGATTAAGAGATAAGGTCCGATAAACAATCATGAGAAAATATGTCCCAACATCTTATACGTAGATTAATTCAGTACACGCCAAATGATTTTGCAAGATAGTGGTAGCTACACGAACTAGTAATAAAAGTTTATTCTAAGGTTATTATTTAGTGTGTCACGAGCCTTACATTTACCACCAATATCTAATTAGGATACGCCCTTTAAGGGTGTTAATTTAAAACCGAAACCGCCATATGTAAAATATTATTCCCAAAGTTTGTGGTCAGTGATGCCGAAAATTCTGTATATGTATGCCCTATAAAATTGGCGTTTGTTTTGTGCTTGTTTGCCAACTACCTTGTATGCGTGCGTTTTTTAATTAAACCCCGAGCTCATTAAACTTGCTGTGATATAAAATAAATTTAGAAAAAAAAAATTTTTGAAAACAAGCTTTTTTAAAATGGACTAAAAAGCATAAAATAATTTTTTCAGTGTTCTGACATCATAATAATAAAAGCGATGGGCGTATGAAAGGAAATTTAGGGTCCATCTCACCGACTTTTTTTTCGTTACTTAGCTTAAAGCGTTTCTTAATATAGACATAATATGACGTAATTAGGAACACTTAAGGCTAAGTAACGAAAAAAAGAGTCGGTGCGATGGGCTATTACTTGTTTTTCTTTTAGCCTTGTTAACTCGAAGTTTAGTGAAAATCCAAATTCATTTTATTATAGCAGAGAAATGTAAGGGTAGATAATTTAACCTAACCCAACCCTACACAAGCTACCCTAGATGGACATTATTACGTCTGCTTTATATTAGGCAGAACATCCGCGACCGGCAGTGTGTCGATAGAAGAGTCGGCCCATCATCGGTTGTGGACGATCTACCAAATGCGTATGGAAAGGCATTTCCCTAATATTAAATACGCCCATCGCTTTTATTATTATGATATCAGAACCCTGAAAAAATTATTTTATGCTTTTTAGTCCATTTTATAAAAGCTTGTTTTCAAAAAGTTTTTTTTTCTAAATTTATTTTTTAGTTTTTAGATTCGTCGAAGTTTATGCATTTCAGCTAGCGCATCGATATTGCAGAGAGTCTTTCCTGTCAATTTTGAAATATCTAAGTCTTCGATGAGAAGGCCGTCCAACGATTTGATACTAAACAAAATACAAACTAAAATTTTACCCCCTCTCCGCCCTCCACGTTAGGGGGGAGGTAGGCAGTCAGTGATACCACATTATTGGATTGTCATCGGAACTATAACGGTATACGAAATTTAAAGTCAATCGGATACGTGGAAGTCAGTTGAAAGAAATCAGAAAAACTTGAAATTAAATCGTCCATTTTGAATCCGCCATATTGAATTTTTGTAAACTGACCAAAAATTTGTAATTCTCATTCTCAAAAACCCCCAGATACCAATTTTGGTGGAAATTGGACAAACTTAAATTTTACCCCCCCTCCACCCCCACGTTAGGGGGAGGTAGGTACCCGATGAAACCACATTATTGTATTGTCATCGGAACTAAAACGCTAAAACGCTATGCGAAATTTGAATTCAATCGGATGTTTGGAAGTTCTTCAAAAATTAGTTGCAAGATTTGATTACATACATACATACCCACATGCATACATACATACATATATGTTATATGAAAATATCCTGCCTACACTTAGAAGAAACCAGAACCTTCTATGAAACCCGAGAACCTTCCAGATAAGAAGCTTATTCTGCTGACTTGCGTTTCCCATGAAATAAACAACACGTGCATTCAAGCCGAATCAACACTTTATTTCTCAGAACCTTTCAAGATAAGAAGACCATTCTGCTGACTTGCGTCTCTCACGGAATAAACAACACGTGCATTCCTGCCGAATTGCACTTTAGTTTAAGTCTAGAATATTAAGGAATTATTCCATTGCTTAATCAGCACATTTTCTTTATATAAACTCAAATCATTGTAATGTTAAGTCATTCTCTTTAGAATCGTTCTTAAGTACACGTTCAATTATAACGTTTAAGTCCTATATTGTATTTAATCAAAATAAAGTTTTTAAAAAGTTAAAAGTAAACTTTAAATTATAACATTTGGCGCAGTCGTACGGATAGTTTAACACACGCGAAAACACGAGTATTCTAATTCGCGAGTGGTGAAGCTCCAGCTCTTTAAGCTATCAAGAATCTACAGCAACCAAGAAGTTACATAGGCAACCAAGAAGCTAGACAGCAACGAACCAAGCGTCCTCGCAACCAACGGATACGGAAGGAACACCAAGTGAAGCCCCTGGTAGCCGAACACGTGGAGACAAATGGTCCAGCTAAAGCTTTTGTGAGTAAGACAATTGAATCATCACGTTTTATTATTATTATTATTTTATTTTTATTTTTTTTCAAATAAGTTGATATTTTGAAAAATCTGTTCGATTTTCTAACACTGACTTTTACAATTTTGAATTTTTAAGAAAATTTTTTTCAATTTAAAAGAAGTCAAAAATAAAATTTAGTTTTAAGAAACAAAATCTAAAAAAAAAAAAAAAAAATTTTTTTAATTTAAGTTTTAAAATACGAGAAATTAAAAACCATCAAAAATGACTGAACCTCGTAATAACCAACCAGCAAACATACCAGCAAACCAACCTATAGTTGAGGTTGAACCTTATCGTTTATCGGAAATTTTCTCAATAATCCCTGAATACGATGGAGATCAAATATTTTTAGGAACTTTTATCAATGCTTGCGATTGTGCTTATAACATGGCCGTCGGAGATCAACGCGATTTATTGCTCATACACATTAAAAATAAATTAAAAGGAAAAGCCGCACAATTAGTAAACTCTCGAAATCCTCTTTCTTGGATTCAAATTAAACAATTATTAACAACATACTATGGAGATACGCGAGACCTTTCTTCATTAATTCAAGATCTACAAAGACTCAAACAACAAACAAACGAATCACCTTTAATGTTTTTCAATAGATTACAAGTCATGAATTCAAAAATGCACGCTTGTATTCAAAAATCAAATTTAAATATGCTTCAAAAAGATGCACAAATCCAAATTATAGATTCCATGGCATTAAATACGCTTTTAACAGGATTAGAATCGAGCATAGGTCATATTGTCCGTGCTAGCAATCCTAAAGATTTACTTGAAGCACAAGTAAGAATAAGACGCGAACTACAACTTTCATATTTTGAAACACAAAAAACTCCAAACCGACCCAATGTTTCAAATAATCCCACACAAAATAGACCAAATAATTTTCAATCGCGAAAAATACCTTCTCAACCACAAAAATGTTTTAAATGTAATCGTTTAGGTCATCACGGAAGTGAATGCCGTACTTTTGTACAGAGACCTCCGGTCTACACAAATCAAAATCAACAATTTAACCAAAATTTTCAAAGACCCAATTTTGCCCAAAATCAAAATCAACAATCTAACCAAAATTTTCAAAGACCCAATTTTGCCCAAAATCAACCAAGCACTTCTAGAAATTTTGTACCACAAAACCAACAAAATAATTTTAGACCATCAGTAATTCAAAGAAATCCAAATTACAATTCCCCACAACATAGAGCACATGTAGTAAACTATTCTGATGAATATTTTAATAATTTTGACAATTACGATCCTTATGATCCAAATTTTGAAAATTTTCAGTATGAAAATCAGTTTCATTACGAAAATGAAATCTCACAAGAATTTTCGAATAATCTTGATGAACAATATGTAAATGACATAAGTCAATATAATTTTAATCAACCCAGAATATATCAAAATTTTGAAATTCAAAATCAAATTTTGCCACTAGAAACCCAAAATTTTCAAATTACTTCCAATCAAAACCATCCACCCCAATCGATTCAAGAAACAGATACCCAATTAGAACAAACTATTGCGAAGATCCAATGTATGTCAATCAACCAAACCTCAGAACAAACATTCGTGTAAATACCAATCTACATAACTTAAACTCAAAAAATCTTTTTTATATTAATGACGCAACAAATAAATTTAAACTTTTAATTGACACCGGCGCAGGAATTTCAGTATTTAAGGAAAAAACAGTCAAAAATTATAATAATCGATTTGCAGAAAATGTAATAGTACAAGGAATAACCGATGAAAAAATTCCAATCACTCAATCAGTTTTAATCCCTTTCGCTAAAGACGATCCACTAAAAGTCTATATTTGTAATTTAGACATAGAATTTGACGGAATATTAGGACTCGATTTTCTTGAACATTACCAGTGCGTAATTGACTTAAATTCGAAACAGCTATGCACCAATTTTAAAACAATACCTTTCAAGTAACAGAAAAAACTTTTGAACAAAATTCCCAAATTAATCAAAATCAAATAAATCAAAAAACACTACAAATACCTAAACCAAGAGTAATTCAAAATCAAAACATACCACCAATACCTAAACCAAGATTAATTCAAAATCAAAAAACGCCACCAATACCAAAACCGCGAATAAATTTAAATCCAAATAATTTTCAAAATCAAATATCTCTAGAACCGCGAACCGAACAAGTTTTTAAATTAAAATCTAATTTAAAAAACACAGATGCAATTTTAATTAGTCAAGAAATAGAAAAAGTAAGATTACCAAACGCCCTAGTTCACATTAACGAAAATGGTGAATTTTATACGTCAGTAATAAATCCCAATGCTATTCCTAAAACAATAAATTTCAACAACTTGTCTTTCGAACCCATACCAAGTGTTCACGATATTTTAAATTTTAATGCCAATGAAGACGAACTCATTGATAGAATCGACCTTATTAAAAATCAATTAAGACTAGAACATCTAAATTACGAAGAGAAAGAACTAATTTCAAATCTTTGTTTTGAATTTTCTGATATTTTCTATATCGAAGGAGATCAATTAACTTTCACTAATGAAATCAAACATACAATTGAAACCAACAATGCTCATCCAATTTTTACTAAATCATATCGGTACCCTCAAATACACAAAGAGGAAGTAAAAACACAAATTAATAAAATGCTCGATCAAAAAATAATCCGACCATCAATTTCCCCGTGGTCATCACCTGTTTGGGTAGTCCCAAAAAAACTTGACGCCTCTAACAAACAAAAATGGAGAGTAGTAATCGATTATAGAAAACTGAATGAAGTAACAGTTGACGATAAATATCCACTTCCAAATATTTCAGATTTATTAGATCAGTTAGGTAAATGTCAATATTTTACAACACTTGATTTAGCATCCGGTTTTCACCAAATTGAAATAGATCAAAAAGATATTCAAAAAACAGCCTTTTCTGTCGAAAATGGACACTACGAATTTGTTCGTATGCCATTTGGTTTAAAAAATGCACCCTCCACATTTTAACGTGTGATGGATAACATTTTATTAGGCATCCTAAATGAACGTTGTTTAGTTTATATGGACGACATTATTGTTTATTCACCCACTATTCATGAACATATTTCACGCCTTTCCGAAGTTCTCCAAAGATTACGAAAATCAAATTTAAAAATTCAACCTGACAAATGCGAGTTTTTACGAAAAGAAGTAGCATACCTCGGACATTTAATTACCGAAAATGGAGTAAAACCAAACCCTGATAAAGTAAAATGTATTCAAAACTTTCCAGAATTAAAAAATCCTCGTGACGTAAAATCATTTCTCGGACTTGCCGGATATTATCGAAGATTCATACCGAACTTCGCGAAAATCTCAAAACCCTTAACAAAACTTCTTCAAAAAGATACAAAATTTATTTTCTCTAAAGAATGTCCAGAAGCTTTTGAAACACTCAAAAATGCATTAATTTCTGATCCAATATTAATTTATCCAAATTTCGAAGAACCCTTCATTTTAACTACAGACGCGAGCGCATTTGCGATAGGAGCCGTACTTTCACAAGGTCCAATTGGTAAAGACCTTCCGATAGCTTTTGCATCGAGAACCCTTTGTAGTGCAGAAACTAAATACTCCACTATTGAAAGAGAACTATTAGCAATAGTATGGTCCGTAAAACACTTTCGACCTTACCTTTTTGGTAGAAAATTCACTATAGTCACCGATCATAGACCTCTAACCTGGCTACTTTCAATTAAAGACCCCGGTAGCAGATTAGCACGTTGGCGATTAAAATTAGAAGAATATAGTTTTAAAATCATTCATAAACCCGGTAAAATCAATAAAAATGCAGACGCTTTATCGCGAATAAAAATCAATCATTTCAAAGACTGTATAGACTTTAAATCAAACATTAAAATTTTTGCAAACAACGAAAATAACGATCAAGAACCAATTTTTAACGAAGAAGATGATCAAAAAATAACAGATGAATTTAACAGATTTGTTGAACTTTACAAGACGCGATCCCTAATTGATTATTCTAAAATCGAAACCTCGAATGATCAATTATTAGATAAATCAAATAAATTAATAGTAACCTTTTTCCGACAAAATAAAATGGAAGATTTACATTTCAAAATCATTGACGATATTTTTGAAGAAGAGTTCCACCTTGAGGAATTAAAAATTAATATTGTTTCTAGCAAAACAGTTAAAGATCGTAAATATTTTATTATAGCTCTACCATTCGATAATGATGATTGTTCACAACATTTATTTTATTGCCTTTTTAAAGACCAAAATAAATTTGAAATTAACAAAACATACTGCATCGAAAACAATCTAGATTTACCAACTTTAGAGATGCTATCTTACATTTTTTCTGATAAAGACATAAAACTAAAAATTTGCCAAAATATAATAACAACCCCCGACGAAGATGAAATCCCAATAATTTTAGAAAATTATCACATAGGAAAAAGCAACCTACACCGTGGAATAAATGAAACAGTTAGACGCATTAGAGAAAAATATAATTGGCGTGGTTTAACAAAAAACGTAGAAGATTTCATAAAAAAATGTGAAACTTGTCAAAAAGTAAAAATTGTTCGTAAACATCTAAGCAGACCTTTCGTTGTAACAGAAACACCACGTACCCCTTTTGAACGAATCAATATCGATATTTTCGAATACCCAACCAGAAATTACGCGTTAACAGTACGGGATGAATTAACAAAATTTACACAAGCTTACGCAATGAGTGATAAAAAGCAAGTACAGTAGTTAGTACTATTTTACTATTTTTCCAACATTTCGGTGTACCTTTACGAATACATTGCGATTATGGCAAAGAATTTGATAATACCCTTTTAAAAGATTTATGTACCCTATACGATGTTAAGTTAACATTTTCTAGCGTAGCACATCCCCAGTCAAACGGTTCACTAGAACGATTTCACGCAACCCTTTGCGAAATGATTAGAATCAATAAACAAGAAAACCCTGAAGATCATTGTTTTAGCGTTCTTCCATACGCAGTAATTTGCTATAATAATACAAAAAACAAAACACACGGATTTACCCCTTACGAACTCGTTTTCGGACATACATCAAGTAGACCCCCCGAAAAACTTTATAATCAAGAACAATTGATATCTAAATATGTACGCGATTTAAATAATAGAATGGACTATTTTTACAAATTAGCTAGAAATAGAACTGATCAATCGAAACAAAAATCGAAAGAACGATTTGACGAACACGTACGAAAGAATCTCCCTGAATTTAATGTAGGAGACAAAGTTTGGCTTAAAGAATCACAAATCAAATCAAAATCAGAAAATTTATTTAATGGTCCTTTTGAAATTTTAGAAATACATCGTAATTCTGCAACACTTAAAAATCCACAAACAAATCAATTAACCAAAGTTAATTTTGATAGGTTAAAACCGTGCTTTGAATAAAATAAAAATCTTTTATTTTAGATTAATGGGAATAATCTCAATCGTTTCCAGTCAATATTCAATATTACCAATAAATAATACACTAGGACTATTTTATCATGAAGAATCCCTTATCAGAATTTCTAATAATGAATGGACACTTGTTGTTTACAAAGATCTTTTACCCTTTAAGAAAGCAATTGAGCATAACGACAAAATTTTAGATACCTTTATGGATCATTTTTCAATCAATAATAATCAAATTGCAAATTTCAAATCGCAAATTAAAACGCATGTTAGCCTTTTAAAACAAATTTCTAATTACGTTAATATTAAATACGAAGAACTTATCTCGGATACAAAAGAAAAATCATATAGGAAAAAACGTGGAATATTTAATGGCATCGGAACTATTTGGAAATCTATTACAGGAAATTTAGATGCATCAGACGGAGAATACTTTAATGATTGTATTAATAAAGTATCGACTGATGAGAAAAATATTGAAAGATTATTGCAAAAACAAATTTCAGTAACAACCTCTGTTATTAAAAGTTTTAATACGACTTTACAAAAATTACAAATTGATGAAGAAACGTTTAATCATGATATTAAATTAATTCAATATTTAGTTACTTCGATTTCTGATAACGCTGCCTATGCAAAAGCACAAATAAAAGCATTAGATTTATGCGAATCGCTTATGGAAAGTTACACCTTTATTAAAGATTCATTAAATGACGCGTTAAACGCAGTAACTTTTGCACGTTTAAAAATATTGCATGGTTCAATAATAAAACCATCGGATTTGGTAGATTCATTGAAAAAGATTTCTCATTCATTACAAAAAAATAATTTGCCTTTACCAATATCAATCTCAACGGTAGCCCAATACATTAATTTAATTGAACTTAGTGCTTTTCAAACTGAATCAAAAATAGTATTTGTTCTTAAAATACCTCTTATAGACCCTTCGACTTATACTTTATACAGACTTTACCCAATACCAATATTAGATAATCGAACAGGTCTTCACCATACTATATCAACAATTAATAAATTTATTGCGCGTGACGATGATTCAATGTTTTTCGTCACCTTCCACCACGTGGACCACTGCAAGATCATCGAAAGAAGAACGAAGCTCTGTTCCAAAGTACTTCCGTATCCCATCGACAGTGATGCTATTTGTGAAGCTCAACTATTGAAGCAACAAACTCAGCTGCCGAAAACATGTCAAACAACCATTTTCTATGCACAAGGCTACAATGTTCAACCACTTGAAGAAAATCAATGGCTAGTTACTATGTCAGAACCAGTACCTACCAATATCAAATGCAAGAATCAAGAAATCATTACGAAATTAATTGAAACCAATAGTATAGTTCGTTTCAAATCAACATGCAATGCTTTTATTGGAAGTACGAGGATTCATTCTGAAACCATACTTCAAGAAAGTACCTTCGAAGAAATAAATTCACCAATAATCAATATTCCATATACTTGTTGTAAAGATATGCCTGCAATCCCCAAAATTCAAGGTCTAAAACCATTAAAGTTAAGCAAAATAAACGTCGAAGATCTGAATATTGCACAACATAATCTTAACCAATATTCAGAAGAATTAGATAAAATGATCAATCAACCATTCATTCAAAAACACATTGATTGGTTTACTATCATTACAATAACATTGATAGTACTACTAGTAATTCTTTACATTATTAACAAATGTCGAAGACGCCGAAGAACAAGAAATGGTAATAATACCAATAACGATAATGATAATGGTAATGACTTTCCACCATTTCCAAAACCTAATCTACAAAGAATTAGGAATTTATCGAATATCTTACCAAGAAGAAGACCAAGCATACACATCGAAGATCAAATCGAAGAAGAAATCGAACCCAATGCAAAATTAATGATCAATCAATCATCTTAATAAAAGTTGCCGTATAACGCCAACTTTTTCAAAAAGAGGGGAGCTGTTATATGAAAATATCCTGCCTACACTTAGAAGAAACCAGAACCTTCTATGAAACCCGAGAACCTTCCAGATAAGAAGCTTATTCTGCTGACTTGCGTTTCCCATGAAATAAACAACACGTGCATTCAAGCCGAATCAACACTTTATTTCTCAGAACCTTTCAAGATAAGAAGACCATTCTGCTGACTTGCGTCTCTCACGGAATAAACAACACGTGCATTCCTGCCGAATTGCACTTTAGTTTAAGTCTAGAATATTAAGGAATTATTCCATTGCTTAATCAGCACATTTTCTTTATATAAACTCAAATCATTGTAATGTTAAGTCATTCTCTTTAGAATCGTTCTTAAGTACACGTTCAATTATAACGTTTAAGTCCTATATTGTATTTAATCAAAATAAAGTTTTTAAAAAGTTAAAAGTAAACTTTAAAGTATAACATATATATAGGTGAAGTTAAATAAAAGCTTGTAAAAAAACAAATAAAATTGGATACACAAAATATTAGATCAGTTATGCTTGCCCAAATTTTAAATCCCTTTACTTGCTTTGGTTAGGTTGTATAGTTTGTTTCTTTTATTTTGGCGGTTACTTCATGACATACTTCCATTAATTTAAATGACGAACCACCATTAGAAAAGAAACCGACTATATCAGGTTCGATTCGGTTCATTTTTCAATTTGAATCAGGTTAGGATCTTTTTCAGTTTTTTGTGAGGCGCTATTTTTATACTGGTTGTATTTCAAATCCTTTGGTTAAACGATAGTTTAAAAGTTTAGTTCGTTGGGTAGCGGTGCTGCTTTAATATTGCGTTATTTTGATACTGACGCTATTTTGTATCCGTGTTCTTTCATTACGCGTTTTCTTAAATAGCCCTATTTCAAACGATGGTGTTCTAGGCCAGAGTCATTTTTAGCATTGATCTAAAGAATTATTATAGCTGAACGAGAAGTATAAAGACCAAATTAAAAGTATTAAGCTACCTTTCTTGAAAACAAATGAATATGTTATTGCCATGTTTGCAATTGTTGTTCTAAAACTTCATAGATTACAACTGAGTTTAAATTTTGACGTGGTCTAAGCTAAATTTGTGTTTATTTTTACTACCTTATAATTATTAGCTAAAAAATCCATTTTTCAAAAGTAAAAATTTATAGGCTGAACTGAAAAGTGTTTTTTTTTTATTTATATCTGTCTTTTCTTTATTTTAATTGAAATGTTTAAAAAACACGATATTATTTGTAAATCCTTTAAAGTAAAAGACCTAGAGTTAATCGAGCTATTGAAGGCCGTACCCAGGGGGGTCAAGGGGGACTAATTCCCCCTTCCCTCCCGAAACGCTTGATGAAGTGGGTTAAAGGAGATTTCATACCTCTAGATGCACCGTAACAAGGCCTAGGTAATCCATTCTCTCTCTTTTTTGTTTTGTGTGTGAACAACAAGGACTTACTCGCGATTAAACCCATAATCGCGATTAACTGCAAACTTTTAGTTTTGATGCCCAAAGTGCACTTACGGAAGTATACAGTTTTGTATTTTCACGAATCTGGTTATTGGGTAATTTTGTATCCAACTGCGACTAGTAGTTACAAGTAAATTTAGCAGTTGGGTGTTTTTTATTATTTTTTTTTATTTCCAACTTTTAGGTTTAATACTTATTCAGCCTTATAAAAAGCACTATGCATTTAAATTCATTTAGCTTTACCCAAAAACTACGTGTAGATTTTCTACGGACGCGAACAGTGTTATCTCTTATTGAGTGATAGTGGGGGAGGAGAGAGGGCGGAGAGGGGGCGGAGGTAACTAGTAAAATGGTGTCAAAAAAAATCTTAAATCGTGTGCCGAAATAATTTTTGAAATAGTTCTAAATCTATAAAAGGTATAGCTACAACTATTACTAATAAGGACGGTGGAGAGAAGAGAGGGAGGGGGAAACTTGTAATATGATGTTGGAAAAAAGTCTTCAAGCGTGTGCAGAAAAAACTTTTAAAATCGCTTTTGTGAAAGTTATAGCTACAACTATTACTAATAAGGATGTCGGGGAGCGGAGAGGGAGAGGCGGTGGGGGGACTAGTAAAATGTTGTTGGAAAAAAAAAACTGAAGGCGTATGCAGAAATAATTTTTGTAATAATAAAATTATGCGAATATGGTTTTTGAATAGGATGGGGGAATGACAGGAGGGGAGATGGGTGGGAGCAGGTAGGACTATCAAGTAACTACAGCAAATTAGAGGACATTTGCAATGGGTATTTAACGAATTTCAATAAAATCGCCTAAAATTTTGGTAATTTGTATGCCTTAAAGCCTACATCATGAGACAAAATGGCGTCTGAAGACCGCCATGTTGATTCCTGTTTAAAAAAGTATAGCCTGTAGCACCTTCGGGATCAGTAGCAATTCAACGACACCTTTTTTGTGAAAATCGGTTCAGCTGTTTAGCCTCTAGCGTGACACAAACATACACATTTACTTACATAAAACAATCAAAAAACATTACCCTTCCTTTCGCTGTGCTGCAATTGGGTAAACAATGCAAAATACGCAAATTTTTTTAATGAAATTTTTTAATCACACCCCGAAATTTTTTCCTGGATATGGCCATGCAACTCTAGGTCAGTGCAGCCCCACAAAATTAGATTAACCTAAATTAACTTACCCTAAGCCAAATTAAACTAAGTTTAGAAAAATCTTTCTTCAAAACATGTTGTTTATTTATTTAGGAAGGTTCCTAAAGCCATTAAATATGATCTTTCGAAAAAATTCAAGTAATTACTTTCAAGCTGACCCAAAATAGACAGCTCGGTAGGTTAGATTAGTTGTTACACTACCCATTTCAAAGATAAATTGGCTTTTAAAGACAATGTTCATATCTGTGGTTTAAATCGTACGTTTTGAAATAAAACCCGTTTTCCAGAAAATTAATTAATCATTCTGGAAGACGAAAATTTATTAAATTCTGACTAACATCGGGATAATTATTCTTCGCATTAAGATTTAATGAAACATCACGGTCGTAAATTTTATATCATTTTAATAAAATAATTGCAATGCTTTAATGTTTTAAATTTGATCGTAAGGAATTAATTTTCTTATGTTGCTATTAAACTATACAAATCATGATAAGATCCGTACATGTTCAACCTGAAATATTTAAAAGAAAAGACGTACAGAAAAAAGAAGGAAAACATTTTTCTCTAATGGTAAAGTGATACACGCGGAGACGTACGTCTGAAGATGCTACTTTGTCTTTAGCAAAACTGCTCTTTTTAAATAGTAGTGAGAGCGGAATGGGACAACTGGGCGCCGCCAACTCGGCGCCGCCAACTGGGCTCCGCCAACTGGGCGCCGGGCCAACTCGGCGCCGCCAACTGGGCGCCGAGCCAACTCGGCGCTGGACTAATTTTTTTTTTTTGATAAAATGTGTAGATGAAAACAAAATATATTATTTATATAAAAACATCTTTAAAAAATCCTTAACGCAATTTTTTTGAAATTTGTTTTTGTCAAGTAAAGTTAAATCCATTAAGTCGACTGTTGAATCTGGCAGTTGTAGTGTTTGGTAACCTGGTAAATCTACAATTTACTTTTTTTATTACAACAATGGCGAATCCAAAATGGCGGATTTTCCTATTTACTAACCGATTTGTCTCAAACTTGAAATATTGCTTCAGGTCATTTAACAAAAATTTTTACTCAAACTTCAAAAAATCAAAATGGCCGATCCAAAATGGCGGACTTTCTTATTTCCTAACCGATTTGTCTCAAACTTTTAATATTACATTGCTTGAGGTCATTTGACAAAATTTTTTACTCAAACTTAAAAAGATCAAAATGGCGGATCCAAAATGGCGGATTTTCTTATTTACTAACCGATTTGTCTCAAACTTGTAATATTACATTGCTTGAGGTCATTTAACAAATTTTTTTACTTAGACTTAAAAAAATCAAAATGGCGGATCCAAAATGGACAACAAGTGATCATGGGACATAACCGCCTGTATGACTATTGACATTCTTTAATGGTTGATATGACAAGAGAGTAAACGACTTTTTGTTTAAAACTCGTAGACAATGATTGAGTAGAAACAAAATTTCGGACTTCCATTGTCTTTATTTATTTAAAACACGACGTTGGGTTAGTAAGTATCTCTAACCGCTTTCAAGTGTAAACTGGACGCTTCGGTTAGTAAGTATCTATAACCCTTTGCAAGCGTCAATAAGACAGCTTCAAAATTTGAAATAAATTCAATTTTTTGAATGAAACGGTTCTCACAGGTAAAACATTGTGCCTTACACATGCGAAAAGTATCTTTACCACTCTTGTCGGCTTTAACGAACTTTGCTCCACGTCTTTCGAACAACTACCGTGCCGTTTGGTAAAACTTTCCGCATCTGCTAGGTAAATAACTATTTAAATGGAGCGAGACATGGCGAAAATGACGATGTTTTCATCCACATTCTCGAACTGCCTCGAAGTAGATATTCCACTACTCAGAGTTTTATTATCGATTTACCATGTATCATACTTTATGGAGTCATTTTCTTGATAAATGAATATTGACAATGTGTAACGTTCTATAGTAGATAAGTATAACGTTTCCCAAATGTGACTTCTTTCGCCTCAGCTACAAATATACTTTATTTCTATTAGTGTAGCGGTTTTGACTAGTGATGCCACCGAGACGAGAGAGAAGCCCATATCTCGTCAAGGGATTCTCGTTCACTCGAGCAAAAAAGGTTGGTTTTATAAATTTTTATGATTTATCATCTGTTCGTATTGACCTATTATAGAGTTAAGCTGATATTAATGTATTGTTTTTTTTTAAATAAAAGGTATGCAAAAATTGTCATATATTCCTTCCTTGACAACATGTAGTGTGTACCTTTCGTTTACTTGATTAGATGGAGAAAATCCAAAAGTGTAATTAAATTTTACTGTTACTGTTGATGCTTATTAACGTACTGAACATTATTTTTGGGAAATTATTCATAAGGTGGAAATACTAATTTTCTTTTCTAGCTTTTGACGTGAATTTTTGTTATTTAGAAATCTGTTGATTAAAAAAAAATAGATTTGGACGATTCTTTAGAGAGCTAAAATTCTGAAAATTAAATAATTTTCTTGCGGAAATTACTTAGTTTGTTTTTATTTTGAAAAATATGAAAAATTCAGATGAAAAATCTGCTAGTTACAAAAAGTTTAAAGGTCTCTGAATTGTGCGTTTATTTCAAAAAAACATAGAAGTTTCTTGCAAAAACAGTTTTTTCCCTGAAAAATTACGAAAAATTAAAATTAAAAGAACATTGTTTTAAAAAAAGGTTTTGGTTAGTTTTGAGAAAAACACATTTTCCGCCAGGAAAATTTTTGATTTCCAGAATCTCGAAACTCCATAGAGAGCTCCAAGGCCCAAGTATTTTAAATAATAGATTTGTTGTTTTTATTTTTCAAAGAAAATCCAAATCCTTGGTTGTAAGAGTCATGTATCTCTATAAAGAACACAAAAAATTTTTTAATACCAAACTTTAAGTAAACGAAATTTACTTATTAAAACCATTAGTGGAAAATGACTGCTACAAGCGTTCCGTCATATTGTATTCAATTGAACCCAATCGTATGGCTTGGATTAAAAAAGCAAATGCTTTCAATAAAATTTGAAAGGGTTTGCTTTAAAGTGACGTTGACAGTTTGTCAATGCGATGATTTGACGTTGTATCTTGGTCTCCACCGAATTACGCTTGCAAATTTTCTGCAATAAGGAAACAGTTTACCCAAGTATTTGAAATAATAGTTTTGTTGTCTTTATTTTCCAAACTTTTTCAAAGAAAACCCCAATCCTCGATTGTCAAAAATTTAATACCAAACTTTAAGTAAACGAAATTTACCAGGTTTCTTATATTTAATTTATAAAAATGTAGTATAGGATACCTCGTTTCAAATTAATACCGGTGGTTTTACAAAACAGAAGTTAGGGTATCCCAGAATGGACTTAGCACTTTATTTTGGAAAAAAAGTAAATACCATAAATAATAAGATTCACCTTGAAAAAAACATTTTTACACAGGGTGTCTCAAAAACTTTTTATAGCTGATATAAATCACAAGACACGAGAGACGAGACGAGAGAAAGGCTTTCTCGAGCGACAGAAGCGTCCTATCATCGAGGGAGAGACCCTCAAAAGAGAAGAGAGAAGGCCTCGTCTCGTCTCGTCTCGCGGCCACACTAGTTTTGACACAGATGAAAGTACGTCTTAAATAAATCTGTACTGCTAAATCGTATTAAAACCATTAGTGGAAAATGACTGCTACAAGCGTTCCGCCATATTGTATTCAATTGAACCCAAACGTATGGCTTGGATTAAAAAAGAAAACGCTTTCAATAAAATTTGAAAGGTTCTGCTTTAAAGTGACGTTGACAGTTTGTCAATGCGGTGACTTGACGTTGTATCTTGGTCTCCACCGAATTAAGCTTGCAAATTGTCTGCAATAAGGAAACAGTATATCCAAGTAGTTTAAATAATAGTTTTGTTGTCTTTATTTTCCAAAGTTTTTCAAAGAAAACCCCAATCCTTGGTTGTTAAAAATTTAATACCAAACTTTAAGTAAACGAAATTTACCCGGTTCTTATATTGTAAACTTTAAAAACTTACGTTAGAAGTAACATCATACCTTTAATTTGAAATTTATAAAAATGTAGTATACGATACATTGTTTCAAATTAATGCCAGTGGTTTTACAAAACAGAAGTTAGGGTATCCCAGAATGGACTTAGCACTTTATTTTGGAAAAAAGTAAATACCATAAATAAAAAGATTCACCTTGAAAAACACTTTTACACAGGGTATCTCAAAAACTTTTTATAGCTGATATAAATCACGAGACACAAGAGACGAAACGAGAGAAAGGCTCTCTCGAGCGATAGAAGAGTCCAATCGTCGAGACGAGTGACCCTCGAGAGAGAAGAGAGAAGGTCTCGTCCCGTTTCGTCTCGCGGCAACACTAGTTTTGACGCAGATGAACGTACGTCTTACATATATCTGTACTGCTAAAGCGTATTAAAACCATTAGTGGAAAATAACTGCTACAAGCGTTCTGCCATATTGTATTCAATTGAACCCAAACGTATGGCTTGGATTAAAAAAGCAAACGCTTTCAATAAAATATGAAAAGTTCTGCTTTAAAGTGACGCTGACATTTTGTCAATGTGGTGATTTGACGTTGTATCTTGGTCTCCACCGAATTAAGCTTGCAAATTGTCTGCAATAAGGAAACAGGCCAATAAGTAAAAACGAAACGAACGAAACGATTTGACGTTATCAAAATTGGGATTAATTTTAATTTTTTATTTAAATTTAAGAAAGTTTTTTTGGATTTTGGAACTTTGGAAGACAAATATGTTATCTTGATTTCATGTAGCTGCTTACTTGGCTTGTTTCTAAATAAATTAAATCTTATTTATTCTAAGGTAACTGATGGTGATTTTAAGCTTAAAAATGAGAGGGTATTGAGAGCGCGACAGTCATTATTAGTACCCAGAATTTATCCAAGCCATAAATTTGGGTTCATTTGAAATCCAACCAAGGCCAACACAAAAATAGAGGCCACGACCCTGAAAAAATCAGCTGTTCTCCGGGGGCTGATTTTTACATTCGGTCTTATGGGGGTCAGATCTTTTTTTATGATATTTTCAAAATGGCACTACAGATTTCGGCGAAATTTCAGTGAAATATTCTCAGACACCATCCCAATATTCCACCAAACTTTTGTAAGGATGCAAGATGATTAAAAGGTTAAAATCTTCAAAATTTTGCATTCCTTATTTTGAATTCAAATTGCCCGCCATGTACCGCATGCCAACTGTTATATTTGACATTTATTTGACTTTGTCATCTGTGTTTGTCACAATCGCTTCTGTTTTAAATTTAATTTTAGTTTGAGCTAATTGAGCGACTCTAAAAAATTAAGGATTACTATACATTAAAAAAAAATTGTTCTTCAAGAATATAGTAAAAATAATCTTAAAACTGGCTTTATTTAAAAAAAAATTATATTCATGAACCGTCATTCCAACTTCAATATTTTAAAGACAATCAGCTGTGTCGTGACGCAACCATCAAAAAAAAATTACCCCGGATGTGACGTCAACAAAGTGGAGGATCGTGGCCCGTCCGTTTTGATAGCCCTGATCCAAGATGCCGACACGCTTGTAACTGTTATTTTGAGGGGTCCTTTTCCAGTATATATATATTTAAGACGTACGTGCACAGATGACATTATGATATTAGTAAAAGAAATAATAACAAAAAAAATTTCATCAAAAATTATGTCATTATTATATCAAAAGTATTGTCAAGAAAAGAACATTTGTGTTTTTTTAGGGATAAATATTTTCACAAGAAAGGTCAAAATCGCAAGTATGTCTTTATGTAAGAAAAATTAGCGGATACTGATATATTTAATACTTCTACAAAAAAGTAAGAGGCAATGGGTTTTATTAAAAGTTAAATAAAAACTTTAACTTAAATAGATAGGTAGGGGAAAGGAGGGCAAAATGGGATACTTAATTTTATAGGCCTATTTCTCCTATTAAATGATCACCATTGCGTTCCTCGTTTGGAATTAAGTTGGCTTTTGTATAATAGGTTATTTTTATGTTTTAATTTTCAGTTTAAACGATTTAAACCAAGTTTAAAATACTTATTTATAAAGTAAAAAGTTGTATTAAAAAATACATTTATAATAATTAAATTTAATATTTATAAAATTTATAAAGAATTACAGCGACCTACTCATCGCTGTCTACTCTCCAACACGAATTTCTTGCAAAGATGACAAAACGCCAGTTAAATTCAAACAAAATCATACACAGTAAAAGACTAATTTTACCGGCAACGCGTATAATTATGAATAATACATAATCCCACTAATTGTTCAATGTAAACAAATTTTTGAAAAGTCTGTAAAGAGTGTACTTACCGTCACAAAATGCATTACAATAAACAGCGCACAACATCACATGTTGACCAAACACCAACTTAAGCTCAATCGAGCGGCGCAAATCATATTGCAGAGAGTTGAAACAATCATGGGGATAAAATATCTGATATTAAGAGGTTTTATTCTTGTGCAGTTTAGCTAAAACTGTGGTATCCCGTTTTACCACCGTATCTAATTTTGCCCCCCTTTCCCCTATTTAGGCATTTTATAATTTTATATAATACAATGAAGTTGTACACGTTTAAAAATTGCTAATTACCATAAATTTGGCCAACTATTTTTTAACGTGTTTTGTTAACGCATCTTGCCATTAAAATTGAAGTTAAAAAACAAAATTTAACGAGCAAAAACTTCAAAGCTGAAATCAAGTATAAAAAATTGTAAATTAAGCCAAAGTTTGGCTTAATTGGAAATCGATGTTAATTAATTTACGTTCGACTGAGCACTTTTAAAAAACTTTTTAGTTTATCGAAGTTTTTTTAAATGAAAATTTTTAGAAAAACTTTTGTCAATTAACGGAACTAACCAACAATCTTTGTTTTCGTACATGTGCAAAATTTAAGTTTTATTATAAACGTTTTAATAAAAACTTTTATAGGATTTTAATAACTAATGGCTAAAACATTGTTTTCCTTTTATTTGAGCGATGATGTTATTTTTGAAAGTGATATTTTTTATAAAGTATACAGTGTCCCCCATAATGTTCGCAACATATGGGAAAAAATTTTATTTGTGAGATATGGGAAAAAATTTTATATACGATCAATCCTGCTTGTTGAATATCCTAAAAAGACATTTTGACATTTGTCACATGCTCACTGTCATGGCGGCAAATTCAAAAAATTAGGCATGGAAACCCAAAAAGAGAGGTTAAATCGCAAAATATCGAAAAAAGTTATTTGAAAAATGTTTTATAATGTCATTTTAGGGTCCTGTATGAAATTTGGAGCAATAATAATACAAAATAAGAAATACCCTATTTTTGGCCCTAGCCTTATTATGAATTAATTTTATACAGATTTGATTATTAAAATAGTTTAAGTAACGTAATATTTAATGCATAAAGGTAAAATGATTCCAAATTCTTAATTGAAGTCGTTCATAAAAAATTAAATAAAAATATCCGATTAGCCCATGTACCTTTCTTGTTGCAATGGCCTTTTTTTTGACAGTTTGTAAGGTTTCCGTGAACTTAGTATTAATACCAAAATAGAAAAAAGCCTCATCATGGATATTATTTAATAAATAATATCAATGACGTTGTTCTTTTCCATTGTGGTATTAATACTAAATTTACGGAAACCTTACAAACTGTCAAAACAAAAGGCCATTGCGAGAAGAAACGTACATGTGCCAATCGGATATTTTAATTTAATTTTTTATGAATGACTTTAATAAAGAATATGGAATTATTTTACCTTTGCTCATTAAATTTCAATAATAAAATCTGTATAAAACTAATTCATAATAACCCAAGTAACATTTTAGGGCATATTAGCAAGCTGAAGGGTCAAAATTTCCAATCGCTTGTCAAAACTTCTACTTTTTCCTTAAAAAATTACTTTGTAGTTAAAGGTTTGTAAGATAGGTCATAAACTGGAACAAATAAACCAAGAAATCGTTATTTATAGACAAGAAATTTTGAAGAATTCTTTTAGGCAAAACTGTCTAATTTTTTCCTTCTTTATAAGTCTTTAAAATCGTTTTAGCTATAAAGGCAAAGTAACAATACGGTTTGTGCTAAACCTGACCTAGTATTCTACTTTGAGGTTCTCGATTTCCCTAGGCATTTTTAAGACAACACAGCTTGTAAAATAGTGTATATTTTGACCTTAAAGACTTCTTGAAAGTTAAGAACTTTTTTGGTTGGCTCTGTAAGTTAGATATTACTTATTTTTGACCTAAATGAATTCCTTCAAGGCAGGGCCCATTTTGGTTAAGTTACAGGTTGAAAATTATTATTTTTATTAAATAAGTACAACCTAAAACGCATCGTTAAAATCTGCCATTTTATTTAACCATATGGAAAGTTCGGCGTTGGCTAGGTTAATAGTTGCACTTTATTTTGTCCTGATAAAAATTACGTATAAGAAGTTGAAAACAAGAAAGAAGATCATTCTCAGATGACGTCACAACACAAACAAACCAATTTGAGGTTAACTGTAGTGTTTTCTTTTTCACTAAATTCTAAAATAGAGACACGTTTTTTCGGATTCCTGCTGCATTGAAAAATGCAGGTGACAGTCAAAATGCCTTATCAAAACAGAGGCAGGAGATGTGGATTAAAGCCCTTAGAAGAGGAGGATTTAGTGAATCTCAAGTAAAGCATGTTCCACACACTTCAAAACAGGTAATAAATTCAAAAAAATAGCCCTTTGTTTATATTGTTTAAAATTGTTTTGTTTTCAGGAAGATCTGCTGATTCTATAAATAAAGATCACCCTGATTGGATTCCCTAACTATAATCCTGTAGCTGTGACACTTTGAGCCAAAGTGTTAAGCCTAAATCATTTATTGTTGTACTCTGCAGAGTTTTTTCATGTACTGGGTGGAAAAAAAAAATATGCCACTTTAGTCAAACTCAGTATGTAGGTACGTGGGACAATAGTTCCATTTGTGGTCGCAGTGCATGGAGGTCCAGTAGGGCCTGCCACCACTTTCGAATACATACATACATACCCTAAAACACATTACAGGACCAAGAATTTATTTTTAATTTTTTTTTGATGGTGTACTTCAGGTGGTCACCTCTCGGCTTTAACTAGATTTGTTTTGCTAAATAAGTATTATTTTTTTTAGCAAGAACTGCAGACTCCAGCGACATGAAATTATGGAAAATGTAGTGCAAAGTGATTTAGACAAAATGTGATATAATATATATGATATAATGTAATTTCTACACTTAAATTGTGTTTTTTTACAAATTATATTATTATTGACTTTTATTGAAACAGTACTTATTTTTTTATACAAAAGCTTTAATTTAATTTTTTTTTAAACCCTATAATGGCTGGTTCAGCTTTAACATTTTCCTTACATAATTTAAGTTTCCTAAGCCAACTGGGACTAACTTATGATAAAATTCTCTATTTTTAGTTTTTTACTTAGACTTTATGTACGGACAATATTTTATACCATTAAAAAAGCAACACTTTTGCACAAAAAGTTATCTTAGTCCGAGTTGCCTTCTCGTAAGTTAAATTATTGTAAGGTAAATTGTGGGGTGAAGCATGGCCGCACCTAGGATCCCCCGAGACCCCCAAGCCTTAGATTTTTTTACATATTTTCCACATATTTCATGAAAAGACACAAAAAATAGCTTAAAATTCAACATCATGAGGCTTCAGCCCCAATAGGTCTCGGGTCCCCCCAAGACCTATTTCTGGGTGCACACTGGGTGAAGTGACCCTAATAAGTAATTGTTGAACTAATTATTAAAGGAGACTATATAGAGATATAATTTATAATCTTTTATTACAAGTAAGATATGGAGGTACAGTTTTAATTTAATCTAAAGAAAATTATTCTATTTTACAAGTACCTAAGTATTCATGACATTTCGTTAAGATATAAAAATTGGGTTGTATTCCAATGGCTTCACTCTCAACTTCTGGGAATGTTTTACCTGAAATTAAAAAAATTATATAGTATATACCCATTGACAGAGAGACAAAATGTCACTTTTTATAAAAAGTTCTGCTTGTTTTGTCTATTGCAATACTTTAAATTTAAAAATATTATACAGGGGTGTCAAAAAACAACAAAATAATATAACTGCCCTCGAAACTGCCCTTAGTTTTTTAGCAAAGTGGCAAATAAAAAAAACATTTTAAAGCATTATTTCTAAAGTTTCTTATTTTTAATCTAGGTACTGTTTGGATTTAAAATCCCCTTTGTAAATCAACACTTTTAAAATAATTTTTTATAAATCCACCCTGCTTACCTTTGTCCAAGTTTCTCTTAGCCCTTGCCTCTAGTACCATGTAAAAACTGTGAGTTAAAATTAGGTAGTTGACCAGTTCATTAATACTGCCGCCACGGACTGTACATATTCTACACAGTTAATGCACTAGCAAAAGTTTCTGTACTTAATAAGTTTACAATTAAATAAAAAGTATGCGTTTTTCACTACACATTGTAAACCTAAACTTTTTTTCAAAATGATACTTTTAACTATAAAAAATCTCCATATCATAATTTTTGAGATAACTTTTTGCCAGTTATCAGCTGTTTACCATAACAAATAGCATAGGCCAACGAAAAAAAGTTGTAAAATGTTGTCTCAAAAATAATGATATAGCCTATAACTAAAATAAAAATAATTTCACTGTTAATACTCTAAAATGGCGTATTCCATTGGGAAAATGAGTGCAGCACTGGTGGTGCACTGACACTGAAACGGTGCTGTCAAAAATTTGCACCGAGTGCAGTTTCAATGGAACACGCGGAAAATAAAAAATTGCACTCATGTGGTATGCAAGCCAATATTTAACCTAATCTGTGCACTCACATTTTTTGTTTTGTTATAATATCGTCGTCGGTTCGATGAAAAGTGCTTTATGTTCAAAATGAAAGTTTACAGGAGACACAAAAAACTTCCTACGACTCCCATTATGAGCTGTACTAATCCTTTTTTTCTCTTGCTTTAAACCACGTTAACAAAACATTTTTTTGCAATTAATTTTTTATAGGATACCCAATATTAATGTTTGAAAAAAATGTCACATCACAGGTTTTATCACACCAACAACGATATCCATTTTTGTTGGTTTCAAAGTTACACGCCCATAAATATTATTTTAAGATAACCATAAACATTCGTAAAGTAAATAAATAATGATTTTATTTTAAAAAAGTCAATAAGAATATTTTAAAAATGCCCATCTCCTTGTTGAATGCAGGCTTGTGCTCGTATAGCAACAGATAGAGTTTTCTGTACTTCGCGCTTGTTTTTCAAAAAAACCTTAACAGAAGTGGACAGTATGCTCCCAAAATTTAAACAAAAAATTGTTTGAAAACATTTTCTTAAAAAATTTTTGTTCAAAAACATTTTCTTTGAAAGTAATTTTTTCTCATAAGGAAAAATTGTTCAAAAAAGTTTTTGAAGAAAATATTTTTGAACAAATTTCTATTCAACAAAAACATAGCCTAACCTAACAGCTAGGTAAGGGTGTTTTAACATACCATAAAAATGACAACACATATGCCTCAGCACTAATGGGGTTTTGTCCCCCTTGTTCTTTTTTTGGACAAATTGAGACTCTTTGAACTTGTTTATGACGAATTCCCCAGTGATCAAATCGAGCCGAAAGTGTTTCTTGAATTAAAAAATATAGTTATTACAAGCTATTTTATTGGATGAAATTTGGTACACATATAGAAAAATATGTTTTTGACACACTTCCCGTTATGCGATTTGGATGAAATTTGGTACACATATAGTGACCGATGACAATACAATATTGTATAGAAAAAAATATCCTCCCACCCCTACCCCCACCACCTTTCATAGAAAAATGAGTTTTTGACACACTTCCCATTATCCGATTTGGATGAAATTTGGTATTCACATAGTGGTCCGATGACAATACAACATAAAAAAAAAATATACTCCCACCCCCTTCCATAGAAAACGCGTTTTTGACACCCTTCCCATTATCCGATTTGGATGAAATTTGGTATACGTATAGTGGTCTGATGACAATACAACAATAATGAAAAAATGTCCTTCCACCCCTACCCCCCACCCCTTCCATAAAAAATGCGTTTTTGACACACTTCACTTCAAATGACTTTTATAAAATTTGGTATTCATAGAAAAATGAGTTTTTGACACACTTTCCATTATCCGATTTGGATGAAATTTGGTATTCACATAATGGTCCGATAACAATACAACATTTAAAAAAAATCCTTCCACCCCTACTCCCACCCCCTTCCATAGAAAATGCGTGTTTGACACCTTTCCCATTATCCGATTTGGATGAAATTTCGCGGTCTAGGACAACTGGGCGCCGCCAACTCGGCGCCGCCAACTGGGCGCCGCCAAATGGGCGCCGGGCCAACTGGGCGCCGGGACAACTCGGCGCCGCCAACTGGGCGCCGGCCAACTCGGCGCCGGACTAAAAATTTTTTTTTTGATAAAATGTGTAGATGAAAAATAAAATATTTTATTTATATAAAACAATCTTTAAAAAATCCTTTACTAACTAACTATCTATCAAATCTTGTGAAGCGTTTTTAACACACTTCCCATTATCCGATTTGGATGAAATTTGGTATACACGTAGTAGTCCTATGACAATACAACATTAAGAAAAAAATATCCTACCACCCCTACCCCCACCCCTTCTATAGAAAAATGTGTTTTTGACACACTTCCCGTTATCCGATTTGGATAAAATTTGGTATACACATAGTGGTCTGATGATAATACAACAATAATAAAAAAATATCCTCCCACCCCTACCCCCACCCCCTTCCATAGAAAAATTTGTTTTTGACACACATCCCGTTATCCGATTTGGATGAAATTTGGTATACATATAGTGATCCGATGACAATATAATATTAAGAAAAAAATATCCTCCCACCTCTACCCCCACCCACTTTCATAGAAAAATTAATTTTTGACACACTTCCCATTATCCGATTTGGATGAAACTTGGTATTCACATAGTGGTCTGATGACAATACAACATTAAGAAAAAATAACCTCCCACCCCTATCCCCACCCCTTCTATAGAAAAATGTGTTTTTGACACACTTCCCGTTATCCGATTTTTCGGTGCGGCACGAGCCCTCAGAGCCGGTGTCAAAAAACCGCATGGAATACGCCATAAAATTCTAATGGGGCTGTCAACAAACCGATTTCCCATAAGCCGTAATGTTAACAAAAACGTAAATTTTACAAAAACGACAAGAGCTTTGGTCTCAAAAATGATTCAGTTTTAAGAACGGATCCTTTGTGTATATGGGGAAAATACGTTTTTCTTAAAAATATTAAACTAAAGCGAGTAAATCTGAAATAAAAGGGACCATGTTTTCTTCAAAAAAGTAGGTTATGTTTTTGTTTATTTTGGTTTTTTTAAAACTTTTTTTCCAGTTTTTTTTACATATTTTGAATTATTACATGGGCGCACCAAGGGGGCGGGGGGCTCGGGGCTTAGACCCCCCCAAAGCATATATTTTTAGATATTTTCCATATATTTCATGGATAAACAGAAAAAATAGCATAAAGTATGACATCATAAGACCTCTGGGGGCCCCCCAATGGTATCGGGGCCCCAAAGGTTTCGGGTCCCCCCAAGACATCTTTCTGGGTGCACCACTGATTATTATGCCAAGTTTTTTTGATGTTGTGAATTGTGGCAGGGGAGGAGGTCATGAGAATGTTAGTTTTCATGGAATATGAAGTTTTTTGACCAATGAATCAATGAACTAAGCCCAAGGTAGGGGAAAGTGGATAAGTAGTTCTATTTGAAGAGCTGACTTCAAGGCTCACTTAACAGAGAAGAAATTGAAATAGACTAAACTTTTCTCATCAGATTTCGGGTTTTATATTAGTACCTTCTGTTTTACTTGACTAAACCTTTTGCTAAGTAATAGGCCTTCTAGAGCGGTAAATGCACTATGATTTTTATGTTTAGACAAAGTTTAATTGTGTTAACCCTCCAGTGGTGACATGAAAAAGAGGAACAACTTATAGGTAGGTCCGTCCAACAGATCAATATGCACATATGAGTTCCAACCGAGGTTGGTTAAGCAAACTTCTAATAAGTACCTTACAAAATATGTTTATATAAAAAAAAATATAAGTAAACATTATATAAAAAAAACTTGCAAAATTAAAATACAGTTTTTCCTTGTCATTGGCCTCACACACCGTACAACACCATATGTTTTTCCATTAACTATAATACATAGGGCTTAAGTAGTCAAACTCAAGGCTCATCAGCTCACATCAGTAGTGTTCAAATTTTACAACAGGGCCAGAGAGGACATGACGGGACCCAATATTCTCTGTTGTATTACTACTGTTACTATTACTTTTATTACTGTTTTTTTGTAACAATATTCGGTCAATTATGTATCTAAAAGTTTATGCAATTAAATATATAGTCTACTCTACAATTGGGCATAACAGAATATGACAGGACCCATCAAGACTAAAGTTTTTTTGGGAGAAATTGAAAAAAATATCTGAGAACTTATTTGCTTTTCTTGTGGTCAAGTCAACAAAGATAACTTTTTTGTCATCTATTTTTTGATGCCATAAAAAAAATTTTTTTGGTGATAACCTGTAATAGGTCCGATCGGATGCTATACAAATTTTATGGTGTACAAGTTATAGAACAATTCCAGTTTCAGGTGTAAAAAAGCATGGAAATAAAGGCAAATTTGCACCAAAATAGTTTAAGATAAAAAGAGGTTTGAGTTAGGAAGATTGTCAAATTTACCAGTTTATTCTACTAACTGTTTTGAGGTCTGTAAAATAAATATTTATTAAAGAAAAATAAACTTTGAGGATACAGGACTCCACTGTATCATCATCACACTATACAGGACGCTACACTACCAACAATTTATTTAAGAGTTCTGTAGGATGGTGTACAAATTTGGTTCAGCTCATTACGCACACTTTAACCTCATATGGTTTTCCTTTTCTTTCTTGTCTGGACCCTTTTTTCAACCATCATTTTTAAAATTTTTCAACTGTTTTGAAAGAATAATCCATTCAGCAGGGACCCAGTCAGGATCATTGCTGTATTCTAGTTTTGAAAGTTGCTTGCCTAGAATAGTAAAAAACTCATAGTGAAATATTTCGTACAGTTTAACACAACTCTATGTTACACTTCTACAAAAGATCCACTCGAGCACAAAAAAAGATCCCAATAAAAAATGTTGCCAAAATGGCAGTTACATATTTATCCAAAACAAGCCTGACAAAAAACTTTCGAATATTTCAGTTTTTTCTCTGTTGTCAGGTAATAGAGCACTTATCCACTTTCTTTTCCCTTCTTTGAGCTGATACCTAGTTCATTTAAATCAGGATGATTTTTTAAGGTCAAAATAAAAAATTCCATCAAAACTAACATTTTCAAGATCTCCCCAGCTGCCACAGTTCATAACAGCACAGAAACTGAGTAAAAAACTGAGAAAAAATTTAAAAAAACAAAAGTAAATAAAACCATAACCTGACTTTTTGAACAAAACATGGTCCATTTTATTTGAGATTTACTGGCTTTAATTGATTTTTTTTAGGAAAAACGCATTTTTTCCATGTGCACAAAGGGTTCGGTTCATTCTTAAAACAGCACCTTTATTGTAAATTAAATCGTTTCACTTTTTTTTTAAATTACGTTTATGTTAACATTGCGGCTTATGGGAAAACGCTTTGTTTGTTCTATGGCAACCATTGAACAGCTGATCGTGACAGTTCGTTAGACAAGCTAATTGGTTAAAATAAGGAAAAATCGCCTTTATTCTCAAAATTAGAAGAAATTTTGGTTACGGCAGTATACATTCCGCGTTTGAGGACGAAAATAAAGGTAAAACCAACCTCTAAGACAATCTCCGGGAGAAAAACTATATACGCCATGTTTTTTTTTCTTTGTGAAAAATGTTTATTGTGTTTTTGTTAATTTTACTTAAACAATCCCAATAATCTTCAGTAAAACGATGTAACTGATTTGCTTTTATGACCTCACATCAAAACTTGGTCATAAATTTAAAAAACTACAGTTTTTGTATTTTTAAAAACATAAAACTACAATTTTTTTTTGTTAAAATGACATGTTTTGAAGGACGCGTGAATTTTTTGGACGTAAAAGTCATGGATTCTACGAAAATATTTCCGCCGTAAGTTTTTTTCATCTCAATATGTATAAAAATTATATTTAAAACCCCCATATAATTACAATAGTTGATAAAAATAATCAACATTTTTTTTCACAACTGGTTAAACACCCATCAAACATTATTATTGTGTTCCTCTTTGTTTATTTTTATTTAAAAATGTTTTCATTTCTTTCTATTCTGACAGATGTAGGGGGCGCCATAATACAGGGACACCAGAAGGAATTTTAACTTCTTTTGAACCATATAGGCTAAACTGAAGTTGAAAACTGGTCTAAACAGAGACTTATTGTGTGGACCTTGGTCAAAGTCTCATCTAGGTTAGTTAGACATCGAACACAAACTGTGCTAATTACCTAATTTCTCCTTCCAAATTACCTTTGTTTTTGTCCCCACTTTGGGAAAATGTCGGGAAATTTCCCTCTTTTTTAACCTTTTAATTTGCTATGGAGAAAAATTACTCTCCTTTTTGAAGTAAACTTTACCTAATTTTAACCAAAAATGTTACTTGGGAAGGCTAGGGCCAAAAATAGGGTATTTCTTTTTTTTTATTATTATTGCTCCAAATTTCACAGAAGACCCTAAAATGACATTCTAAACACTTTTTTCAAATAACTTTTTTCGATATTTTGCCGTCTAACCTCACTTTGTGGGTTTTCATGACTAATTTTTTGAATTTGTCACCATGACAGTGATCACGTGACTAATGTCAAAATGTCTTTCTAGGTTATTCAACAAGCAGGATTGATCGTATATAATTTTTTTTTTCTATAACTTACAAATAAAATTTTTTCCCATATGTTGCGAACATTATGGGGCACACTGTAGATCAAAAAAGTTGTTTAAATTTAAATAAAAAAAACCATTTTAACCTAATTTAACTTTAATAGCAATGTATTAAAGTTTAACTTGAACTCTTTCTGGAATATTTAATTTATATAATTTAAACTATTTGATTTAATATTGTAAAGTTGTTGCAAAAGCAACACGAGTGCAGTTATGTACATTATACCCGATGAACCATATTAAATTATATTTTAATCATAACTGTACTGATTTGAATTCTGGTATTAACTGGGCATAAATAGAGCATGCTCTAGGCTCAAATATATTCCACATAAATACAATTGCCCATAAAAATTTTATCTCGCTAATTTATGAATGGAAAACCGAACAATACGGTAAATCTCGGGAATAGCAAATTTCAAGACAAAGTTCATCTAGCCCAGGGCCAATCTACGGACTTCGTGCCAAATCGGACTTGCTGAGGGAGTGTACGGGTTCGATTTCTACCGGCCACTGCTCGCTCAGGAAACGTATATTTATTAAAATCATCCATCAAACAACTGACTCTAAAATTCTGATAATTTGGATTTCATCACCTTTTAAATGTGGCTCTTATTTTGTAAAATCATGACTCTTCATATTCATATTATAATACCTTTAGGATACAACAGCAAAATATTTAGTTTATAAAATTATAAAAAATAAACCTGCAGTCTTCTCCACACCTCTTACCTGTGGAGGTTTATTAAGGTAACTGATAACGAGTGGTCCTCAAAGGTAGCACAACATGGCAGAAGATACATCACTTTTGCTTCCAAAAAATCACTATTGGCTCGTTTACTGGAAAAATACAAAAAAATCGCAAAGCCAAATTTATTTTAATAGAGAAAGCCACCAAATCCAAAAGTGAAAATTATAATGCACTCATTTTCTTTCTTTATTTAATTTATTTTTAATAAGTTTTTACACGGCTTTAAAAACGTTCTAGAAACTTTTTAAACAAAGTATCACTCAACTCGTTTTTCATTTTTAAAAAATGGGGCAAAATTTTCTGATCCTCAATGGATGTGCTTGCTACAAAGTTTTGAAAATAATATCTCTTACCCTTACCTTTATTCGGCACGAGTGTAGTAGCACTCTGTCACGCCGCTACTTTTATTAAAGCTAATGGAAGGTAATAGAATGCTTTTGGATAGGTTTTTGCTAAATTGTGACCCTTTCCTTTATTCTGCGCGGGCGAATAGAGATACCCTGTAACCATACCGCCAAGGGATGCATGGAAGGAGGACGAGTTAAATTCCTTAGCGCTGCCATGGTCTGCTATAAAGACAGATCAAGAGTGTGCCAGAGTGTACGTGGAAAGCAGGGTTATTGGAAAAATCTACTCAGGGGGATGCAACGCAACAGTCATCCAGGCGGAGGTTTATGCTATACTAGAGAGGTGGAGCTAGTATGGTTCCCAGGCCACATGGGAGTCATAGGAAACGAGAAAGCAGATGAGTGGAAGGATTCTGGCAGAAATACGTCGGGAAGAGTCTTTCCTGAAGCTCACAAAAGGGCAAATGAGTGGACCCAGAAAAAGATACAATAGGAATAAACCAACACAGGAAACGCCAGACAGGTGAAGGAATATGACAAGATACAGCAAGTCCCGTAGAACACGAAGAGAGGTGGAAGCCATAGTGGGAGTCCTAACCGGACCCTGCGTCCACAAAGACACATGGCAAAGATGAGAATGGAGGAGGACGCGACGTGCGAGCGATATTAGGCCGAGGACGAGATCTCGGCTCATTTCCTCTCATCATGTGAAGCATACAAGGAGGCAGGAAGTGAGGTATTCGAAGAGGAAGTCTTTGAGACGGAGGACCTTCTGAATCTGAGGTGGCCCAATATTGTGGCCTGTGTACAGAAGACGGGCAGTTTCCTTAGCAAAGGAAGAACGCAGTAGGGAGGATGCCCTTGGGTTGGCGAAAAGGGCGCTTCATGCGTCTAGAGCCTACCCCACACTACTACTACTACTCTGTCATGCATCTTTATTTAGTGTAACGACAGGCGCTAATTAGAGTCAAGTAACGGTTACCTTTACCCTTAGAGAACCGTCCACGCAAAACCAACTGTATCGCGTATCGAACCAACCAAACTATGGTGATGTGTGATTCGGTGTTTGGGGATTTATAAGCTGGAAAAATCGTTTTGTTTATGTAAAAAGAAATGAGAATATAAGATAAACAAGCCCTTTGCTCTAATACCTCTTTATTCGCAAGTCCACAAAAACAAAAAATATCAATAAAAAGGTATGGGTAAGTAAGTCCAAAAGCTATTTTTTAGCGACTTAAAATTACCTGTATTTATGGTACAGATAACCATAAAAGTAACGAAATTCGCGATTGAGGTGCCTGACTAAAAACACCTTAATGACTTATCTGAGATTTACTTAAATCCGATTCAAATTATTCCTATATTAAGAATAAATAATTTGATGAAACAAAATATGCCCTTCCATGTTCCTATAGTCTATTATAGCTGTTCAAACATACAATGATTTTACTCTCCTCTATTTTTAGGATCTTAACAAAGACCCCTGTCGTTTGTTATGACGATGGTTTTGATCTAACAAATAATAATCCAGCGCCTTTTCTCAAACTCCTTTCATTTGATTCTCCTACTTTTTGAAGATTATCACACTGTCTTAATTTTAATATTCATGAGCGGTACGACCTTTCTCTCCATAAGTAATTTTAATTTAGTCATGATGGATAATTAATGATTTAAAAGCTCTCATAATTTTCAGAGCGCCGGTAATACCTCAGCCGTAAAGTCCATCATACAAAAAATGCATAGCGCATAGAAGTTCACCCTTACGGACTTTTTTATGCAAAACTAATGTGGCCGCTGCTATTCGATCGCTGAGTGGTTGAAAGCTCCATGCTACACGTTATGCGGCCTATGCCAGTTTGTGTGTGATGGGCTTTAAGATCTTGTATGCAAGGGCGAATTTGTTTGAGGGCTTTAAAGAAAAATATATGCACTTTTAGTTAATAAATAAAGGGTTATCCAGATAATTACACCCCTTAAAAGAAAATAATTCACAAATAGTTTTTCCATCGAACATTAACCCCCCCACCCTAAATTTTGACCTGGATCCGCGTTTGCTTGTACGTTCACCAAATCCCTTGTAGTGGAGAACCATGTTACGTATTGGAATTGAGTCGAATCAATGAATACACATAGTTGTATTCATTGGTAGAATCCTTGGTATTTAGTGGCGGCTTTTGAATTTTAATATAGGAGGATTGTTCTCGGCCATTACTTATCACATAGAGGTACTATGCTATTGTCACTTGTTTATAAATAGTTTTAGGTCTTTGATTTTTTGCACCACCGATATTCTAAAACAATTTACACATATCATAATTATCGATGTCTTGTTTAAAATATCCGAGGTAAAAACCTAAAATTTTCAGTTATTTCAAGTTTTTAACTACATAAAACTAGAAAATCATGTCAAATCAACAAGGTGTAAGCAAGCCAGTAAATCGTTTCTCATTCACTAAGTCATAGCCCCCCATATAAACAAGCCCGATTCTTTTTTGAAATAAGTACAACACTATCGGAGGCTGACATTTTCATTATTTTCTTGTCAGCCTATATTTATTTGATTCCAAAATAGTCAATTTTAGATCTGTCACCCTTTGAAACAGTTGCCAATCAAAGTAGAATCAGGCTTCATATTCCAGGGCTGTTTTTTGGACAGCGCAAATACTAGGAAAATCATAAATTTCAGGAACATTACCGATCTTTTGCGTATTATTTCTATACTGTTTTATAAACAGTGTCTGAGAGAGAGCAAAATATCCAAATCGGCGGTGACAATAAAGCGCGAACATGAGGGACGATCCATAAGATGCTGCCATAGAATTTTAATTTAATCATAGATTACATTTTCATTTATGGTGGAGATGTCGCTGTTGGTATTGGCAAGAATTAAATAAATATAAATAACATTAATTATAGCAAGTAATATCAATGGGGTAAATGTATTTTTTTCAATTTCAAACGCGCGACAGTTGAAAAATAAATTATACAATGTTTGGTTTAAATAAACGGTGTCGCCATTGTTTTTCGCCATCCAGCACAGTACATTGAATCCAAGCAATTAATATTATACATGCGGACACAATGTGAAATTAGTTTAAAATGCAGTTGGTACACAGCACTGCACACTGCACAAACAAAGCAAAACAAACCAAACCCCAAAAACGAACAAACATTCCACGTTTGCTAGAAGCGGGTATTTTACGAGGCTTATAAAAAAATGTTAATATTTGTTCGCTAAGGTCTTCCATTTTGGTATCCTTCACTTAATACAATTTAGTATGTGACTCTTTTTTTTCCAATTTTTTGTCTTTTAATTGAAGACCTTGGAGTGAACAGGATGTATGCCACATGCAAATACTTTAGAGAAATTAGTTTTTGAAAATCATTTTAAATACACAAAATCCAATTTAAATGCAATGTATTTGATTTTAGGTACAAAAGATAAAATTGGTTATTGATTATCTTAGCAATAAAAAGAAATTGAAAAAATATCGCCGATTTCTATTTTTGAAGATTTATTTGTTTAACAAATGTGGCTTGTACCTTTTACATTGAAAAATATTCATTAATCTAAAATAACACAACGATTAAAAATAAGAACTTAGTTATCACTTAACGGGTTCTCTTCATCCATATATTATACTTCTATTGTTGGTTCCTCAGTTACTTGATTAAGAAATTTTTTGTGCCTATTTCTAAATAAAATTGGTGGTTAACTTCGGGTATAAAAGATAGTAGAAGCGGTAAGTTCTTAAGTTTTCAAAAAGTTCAAAAATCATAGCATACCCCAAAAGACAAAAATAGCTAAATTACGTCGCCAAAATTTTCAATAAAACGGTGTATGCCACATAACCTTAAAGACATTCCGGTTGCTCCTCAGAGGATGGTGAACTGTTTTCAGTTTCACACTCAGGTATAGTCCTTGTCCTTTACACTATCGTCTGACAAACTCACAGCCATTTTTGTCGCTTAAATTACTAGAAAACTCATCTAATTCGCGAGAACACGCAGCACGTGTTTTACTTATGATTGTGGGCTATACGTTGTTATGAGAATATTCGCCGCTTAGCAGAAAAAGTAAAATGGTCATTTTGCCGGACTATTGCTATCTGCCGGAGAATTGTTAAACTGAGTTGTATGTGGCTTGTAACTTTATTTCTGAACCATTTGCTCTAAAAATTTGAAGTAAGTTTTTGTGGCTCGCACCCTTTTCACGCCAAAGTCTTCAATTGACGTATTTAAAAAAATATATTAGGATTTAATTGAGATATCACAAGTCATCCGATTCTAAGGGCCCACCGCATCGACTTTTAAAACTTCCTTTCCTAAATATGGATGGGTTTAATTTTAATCATGACTTATTTTTAAATTTGTTGCACCGAGCAAAACTTTCCTTTCCTTTGTTAAGATGCGACCACCTTGTGAACCAATCAGGCAACGTCGCTGTTTTAAGCAACCAAATTTTTAAACAACAACACCAAGTACTTCCCAAAACAGTTTTGTCAAAAGCCATCAATTTTTCTGTGTCAAAATTTATTGAAAAAATTAAAGTTCTTGAATTTTTAGAAGAGTATATGCAAGATGATAAAATATGGGTGTCCTCGTCGGTACAATCATAGGACTAAAAATTACAGACAGAAAGGAAATCGTGTTGTTACATCACAAAGTGCAGTTTAATTTAAATGCAAGTGTTTTCTTATACTGACTGGTCAGTCCTATCCTAGCCTTAGCGCTGTACCTACCAGGCTGTGAACAACAATTAGCCCGAAAATCAGACGAAAATACTGTAATAGAAAGTAGAAGAGAGAAGTTTATTTAAATAATTTTTCTTCCTTACAAATCTTTTTGTAACCCATAAATGGGTATATTTTTTGACCAAAACATTGTGCCAAGAGAACCAAAATCTAGCCTTATCTTTTGCAATAAAGTTTTTCAAAATCATTTTTATTTATTCTAGAATTTTTTTACAGTTTTTATTTCAAAAAACATGTTCTTTATTTACTCACAAAACACCTTCACTTTAATCACCACATTCTGTTAATTTGTAGGTATTGTCAGTTGCGATGGCTATGCCAGACGGGTAATGTTATGTGCAGCATACTATCTTTAAGCAGCTCGTAAGGAACAGTAAAGTCACGATAAAAGGTGACTTAATTTTAACAACGCTAAGGAAGAAATAAGTCTGCCTTTAATTTCAGTGCAACGAAATTTTATGAACTGAAAAAAGGGTTAAAAAAAGCTCTTTTCCTAAAAGTGTAGAAAATCGATTTTTCCGCACTCAAATGCCGTTGATAGAACGATGCGTAGATAGTTTTGCCAAGCATGCAAGTGCGAAGAAATAGGTTTCTGCAAACGTTAGGAAAATATGTTTTTCTACGAAGTGTCAGGAAAACATACACTAATATTATCAATTAAAACTTCATATCTATACAGGTTTTTCAAAATTTGACATTTCTGTGAGGTGTGGTAAAGTAGAATTTTTGGCACGAAAAATAGTGTGAAAAATAAGTATTTTGCATCAGGAAGACAGCCCGTGAGAAAAAAGTTTGATAAGTGTTTTCCCTCTTTTTTCAAGAACAAAATATTAACTCGCTTTCATCGCGTTTCATCTAAATTCGCCACTCTCTATTGTTTAATTTGCTAGCTACTTACTGCGTTTATGGTAAATTATATAAGCCGGATAAAATTTAGAATGCGGAACTAAATTTAAAATAAGAATAAAAGCAGTAAAAATTATTTTTCCAGGAAACATTTTAACCTAAATTTAATGGCTAGCTACGCTCTAGATTTTGTGGATTTCTGAGGACTGGCTAGCTCTATATTTAACATTGTTCACATGTGAACTATTAAAGCTAAATTAGAAACAAATAAGACAGGTGATGATGATCATATCCGGGATCCCAGCCACACAAAAAGAATCTTCTAAACCTATTACATCATAGGAAAACACTTAGCAAAAGATATAATAAGAATAAAAAGTTTTTATGGCTAACGCGATGTATTCGCCAACCACTGGCTGAAAAGGGATACCAGATATACGGATCTCTTTCCAACCAGTGATATATATTGTCCGGCTAGAATAATATGAGGCGCAAAAGAGATGGCTTCAATTAGCTGTTTCTTTCTCTGTCCAGTAGCGTACTGTAATTTTTTAATTCATCATTATTAGGTATTAATTTTTTATATTACTTCTCCTAAGCCTTTATTGTTGAAAAACTCCATACCTTATTATTCTTAAAAATACATTTTTTTTTTAAATTTTATACTTGTTATGTTGTATAGATACCTACCTATTTCATTAGGTAGGTGCGTACAAATCAAGAAACCTAAAAAAAATATCAATTGACTTTCTAAAATTTGCTAAACTCAAGAACCGTTCGTTATACCTTTAAAATTGGACCTCCACACAGTTTTATTAAAAAATGAAAATGATACGCCACTGTTCCTTTTTGAATTTTAGAATGTGTATGGATCGTGCCTAGTTATCCTGTTTGACCCCAGCGATAACAATAGAAGCCCAATAAAAGGGTGTGAATTGTGAACGGGCCGGAGTCTAATTTTGAGCCAGCGGTAACATTAGAAACCCAATAAAAGGGTGCGAATTATGAACGGACTGGAGTCGATTTCGTTAAACGTACCAGACGAGTACCTTGAAAATGAAGATCACCCAGTAAGACAAAAATGCTGTAAACAGAGGGAGCTAGATTGAGCCATCTCTTTTACGTCTGATTTTATTCTGGCCGAACAGTAAATGTTTTACTGCGACTTAGTTGTTAGCGACCGTGGAAGTTGCATTTTTCCATGGATAGCTCGTAAGCTACGAACGTCCAAAATCTAGTAGACTACTAGTAGTGTTGATCATGTTAAATAATAACTGTTTTGTCCTGAAGGATTTCATTAGAACACTTCTTGGTCGATGTGACAGCCTTGCAAATCTAAGTAAACAGTTTTATATTATCTCATTTAATGGTTATTATTAGAGAGATTCTGACTGAAAACCTCAATATACTAAAGACATAATAAAATAGAGACAACAATTTATGTTTATTAGATAGAATAAGCTAAGCAGCTGCAAAAAGTCAGACTCTAAAACCTAACCTTGCCACAGAAACGATTCAATAAATAAATTAAGGGCTCATAAAGGGAATTTCTTGTTGTTATATATTTAGTTATCAGTACACTTAGATTATTGTTTTTACATCATGGTATGTGTTTTAAACGAAAAAAAATTTAACAAGTAGAGGAATATATAGATCTGACACAAATTATTAAACGAAAAAAAGAAAATCATACACCTGAATCAAGACCAAGTAAGATTAGCCTGGACCGCATTCCGTAAATTAAGCTACATACTAAAATATAAAAAATATCCTCAGTACCTCAAAACGAATGTATATAAACAATATATCCTTCCTGTACTTACCTATGGATCCCAGACCTGTACACTTAGAAAATCAAACATGGATTATGTAACAAAAGCTCAAAGATCAATGGAAAGGCAAATGTTACATGTAAAGCTAAAAGATAAAAAAAGAATAAATGGATAAAAAATAAAACAAAAGTAAGGGATGGCAAAGAAGTAGAGCAATTCCACGCCAAGTCATCCAATTTACAAAAAAAGTGTTGCCGTGACATTTTATTTTTTTCTTTAATCATGCTTATTAAATGAAACAGCTTATGCTTAACCACTTTTGCACAATTTTAGATTTTTAAATTTAATTAGTATGTTGTACACACATTTGAAAAGTCTAAAAACGGTCAAAATGGGACTTTAAAGAAAAAAATTATGCTCATAGTAAACAGCACCTAAAAAAAATTAATCTATAATTTTGAAAACATACATAAAATTAGTTTTCAAAAAAATGTGATGTTTAGCAAAATCTTTTATACTCGCTTAATTAGAGTAATTTAGAGAATATCCAAAAAACGCAGAAATTTTCGAAGTTTTCATATTTTTTTGTGGTATAAATGTAATGTTTTCTTAAATTTTTGATACAGTGTTGGAAAGCTATACTCCAGGACTATATCTTCCTTGTATAAAACATATTTAAAAAGTAGACGTTACCTTGGAGTTCCACGAAGAAGTTAAGAATGTCTGGGAAATCCCTCAACTTCAGCATCAAAAATGACCCTGTCAATCGGGGCGCTGGTGGTAATCAAGTAGTGTAAATTTTTCACTGTATCATATACTTTTAAAAACAAGAATAAAAAATCTGGGTCTTTAATCCTTAAGGTCACTACACATTTTTTTGTTATTTTAATATTTTTAGTGATGTTAAATTGCATCACAAATTACAGGCGTGGATCTACGGGGGGGGGGGATGCCCCCACAAATCTGAAACTTTACTCAGTTTTGACACAAAGAACACACCTCCTCGTCTCTATGCAAAATAGTTTTGTAAAATATTTATTATGATATTTTCCCCCAAAACAAAGCTTCTAGATTCACCCCTGCAAATTAAGGTTTATCAGAAGGTAAAGTTTATTTATATGAGCACTGTTCAATAAATCATGATCTAAACTCTCTTCATAAGGTCACTACACAAATTTTTTAAAAGTTTATTTACTTTTTTAGTAGTTAGCTACTGTCATATTTAAAAAATCGGAAAAGAAGTTGAGTTCTATAATTTCAGTACCTCCAAACGCATCACATGGGCTTTTACCATACGTTAGTTTTGTACTTAGTTTTTTTTTAATGCCCAGTGGCGTATGCAGAAATTTTCCAAGGGGGTTGGGAGAGGGGGCTTGAGTAAAACTAAAGTCCTGCAAAACCATTTTATTCTTCTTTCAGAAAAATTAAATCTTTAGGAGAAGTTATTCAATGGCTTTGGAAGGATTAAGTCCGAACCCCCCTTCCTCCTACGTACGCCACTGTTAAACTTGAACCATTTCATTCACCAAAGAGACAAACTAATTAATGTCACTGTCTCATCCAAAATTTATTCTTAAAACTAAAAAAAAGTATCCAACAGTGTACGAAGATGGTACTTGAACCCACAAACTAGGATATCACGCGAAACAGTATGTGGGTATAAATAAGATGATGATTTTTATATATAATTATTTTCTTTTTGCGACCGAATTAAAAAATGTGATTTTTTACATGCTTTAACCAAATAGCCTAAAAGTTGATGTTAAAATGATAGACCCAACTTTTTTATTTAACTTTTATATAAATGATACATTGTCAAGTAAAACAAGCTACAAGCGAAGTTTCAATAGACAGATAGACATGCTAATTTTTTTAGTCAAAAGTTGCCAATTATGAGGTTTTTGCGGTTTTTCTTTTACCTTGTATGATATTCAAGCCACTGAGCTTTAATGTGCGCATAGACTTTTTTTTGATTTACCATATTCCGCACCGGTGTAAATAATTAAAAATTGAGAAAATCATAAAATTACTATTTTTTTAAAACTATTTTTGCGATCTCAAAAAAGTGAGGTTATTTTTTTTTCTGTATAGGATCATCTAACCAATATTGAAGATTTCTTCCGTCAAATTTGTTTTTACATTAGATTTAATACAATCAAAATAAAAAAATATATGGTCGCAACTGTTTTTCATCTTTATTTTACCTTTAAAGTTGTCTGTAAAATACAGGAGGCGACATTAAAAATTAAAATTTATTAATTTGGTTTTCCTAAGGACAGTAATACTATCAGTAATATTATCAAAATTTGGATTTTTTTCGTGACATGGCAGCTACCCCCATTGGATGATTTGGCGTGGAATTACTCAGTAGCAAAATTAAAATTTACCGCTCATAATATCGATGAAACAAATATATTGTAAACTGAAGACCTTGGGAGAATAAAAGGAGTAGGAGAAGACCCCAAATAAGATGACCGGACGATTCCAAGTAACTTGCGGGAGCTTGATGGATAAACACGGCGACAGACAGGGAAGAGTGGAAGATATTGGCAAAGGCCTATGTCCAAAGATGGATCTAATAAGGCTAAATCATAACAAAAACATTTCATGTAAAAAAAAGCCAAGTACGCGAAAATGGTATTCCCTAAAGGGAATTGAGATAAAAGTAAAGCCAAGTTCTCTAATACAAACTTCAAAATGTTCTTACAAGTTTGGCAATGTTTTTTTTTACACTTTGCTTATACAGCCAAACTTCTTTATATTTAATTTAGCACTGTGCCTAAAAATCATTTGCAGCCGTAATGGCCAATTTTAGAAAAACATTTCCAAACTAGTAAAATCCTTTCATTTTAAAGTTTGTATTTGAGAACTTGGCTTTAGTTTTATCTCAATTCTTTTTAAAAATACATAACATAAGTGACGAAGATGTAGAGTTGCCATTTTCTTTGTGCCTTCAAGAAACACGAGAAAGAATTGCGTTTTTAATGTAAATTTTCATTGTACTAGTTATGGTGTAAACTCTCCTATCACTAGGATGTGCAATAAATCAAATGACGTGATAAATAACTGTGATATAGATATGTTTGATTTAAATTTTGATCGATTTCGTTATAGTGCCAGAAAGTGTTTGTTCACAAATTAATGCCTCTTATCAATGTTCTACCAATGTCAAAAATATATTTGTTATTTATGTGTATTGCAAGTGTTTCACCACATTTCTATTTTTATCTGTCTGTGTTAAATGGCTTGTTTAAATGTTTTATTAATGTTTTTACTGGTTTTTAATTATTTTAGTTTTTTTCAAAGAAATTTTTAAATGTTGGACAATTGTGAAAATTAAATCTTAATTAAACTTTGTGAAAGCCGCCATCATTGTTCAGGAGTTGCTTATCCAAGACCTTATTGGCTGACCAAATATTATCTTTGTTTTTTTTTATTATTTTAATAATTTAACCTCTTGACATTTGTAAATGCTATATGCGTTAATAAAATTTTGAATTTGAATTTTGAGAGTACAGTTGATCTTTTTATAAAATCTGCAAATAACAATTGGACTGATATTCGAATTTTCGGTCTTTAAATTTAAGTAAAAAATTAATATATCTTCTAATAAAACAAGACTTTTTCAACTCACCCAACTGACTCTAATTTATTACAGAACTAACTGGGAGTAAAATATCGCCCCGGAGCCAAATTGGTTTTGGAAAAGCGAATTTCGTATAACAAATAGAACATGGCCGGTGTCGTGATCGGAATCGACACGTTACCCCATTTAAAAGCGATCCAAACTTTCTCCCAATTATTCTAACTTTTCGATGCATAAATTTAAACTCAATGGATTTCCCACGCGCCGAGCACAAACCTTCCCGCGAAACTTTGGAAAACGCTGTACGTTGTGTCTCTTTCCATTTGAAAAAGCCAAAATTAGACAGGTTGATTAAATGTTATGTCTTCCCAATTGGAGTTAACCTTTTAGCTTCCTAAACTTGCGGAAATTCGATCTTTAGGTTGCGAAATTTACTACATGCATTTTTATTTAATGGTGTGTGTACGCAAATCAAATTATAATTAAGTTATTTCCTGCATTCCATTTAAGATGGCTGCCGAATTTATCTAAAAACTACTACCGCCATAACTTTGGCAAATATATTGTTAAAATAAAATCGGGCCTTCCCTTATAATATTTTTGAATCTGTAGATCGCCGCGGAATAAAATACTCTGCCAATATATGGGCCCCTAAGCTCACACTAGGTACTATAGTTATAGTGTACGTGCGAGATAATAAAACTGAAACCTGAAACATATCTTATTCAACTCGAGACTAAATAACCTTTTAATTGATACCACACAAGCCATGTTTTGACTTAAACTCAAATTTTTGAAATCTACCCCCACCCTTAAAAAAATTAAAAACTAAAATGTATTTTGTTTAACTCCGGACTCAATTACCTTTCGTTTGATATCACACACGCCATATTTTCACGTAAACTCTAATTTTTGAAATCTACCATCACCCTTTTTGAAGAAAAAAAAACTAAAATGTATTTTGTTTAACTCCATACTCAATTACCTTTCGTTTGATATCACCCACGCCATATTTTCACAAAAACTTTAATTTTTGAAATATTCCCCCACCCTTTTATTTGGCTTGTGTTCGGTGGATTTTGTTCATTTTTAAATGGGACCATCTCGACCCAAGACCCAGCCTAGGTATTAAATTTCATTAAAATCGGCCAAACGGTTTTTGAGTTATGCGCGTTGGTCTTTACAGACAGACATACAGACATACAGACAGACAGACATACAGACAGACAGACAGACGGCGCGACAAAAAAGTTTCAAAATCATCTGAAACGCAAAGATATATAAAAATTTTTGAAATCGGAGCAACTTTTTTGTTCTCGAAAAAATTAGGATCACCATAGCTCACACTACTATAGTATAGTATATGTGTGAGCTAAAAATTATTTAATATTAAATTATTTTTATATGTAGAATTTAGACCCTTTACAGGTAGCTTTGTGTCACCTGTGGGAGGTAAAAACATATATGTAGCTTAAGTTGTGCGATTTCTTTAGTCCCGGACTGGCCAAGTCAGCTAGTCGGCCATCGCCAAGAGCCTCGGCTCAAGGGGGCCCCAAAGCGGCCTCAAAAGATATACCTCGAGGCTTTTAAAAAAGTGGTTTGTATTTGGGGACACAAAGTGATCCCAAAAAGAGCGGGATGACAATATTTGGAGCCCCTTCAGACTTACGACAAATTCGCTAATATCTTAAACACCACTGGACTAATTTAATTTTGGTTATCGGATGTTTTAAAATAAGACGGTTGTGAAAATAAATCAAATTTTGAACCGAAAAAGGGTTTTGTAAAAAATCTACTAAAGCTAGGCAGTGGCAAAATCAGGAGGGCCCCTACTTGAAATAAAGCTTATAATTTTTAGTTCCAGTAAATAAATAACCAATGCATATACCGCAATTTTTTACCAAATTTATTTTTTTCCCCGAAAAGTTTATTTTCACAAAATTTTCGACTGCGGCACAGTTTATCTACATGTTATGGCAAACATCAGAGAATCGAAAAAAAAAATCGGTTCTTTCTGCCTCCTTGGCCCTTGCACATCCTGGATCCGCAACTGAAACTAGGTTTGAAAAAAAGTATTTGGCTTTTTTTTACTAACTGACTTTGTTCGGCCCCCAGAGTTCGAAAAAGTATGTAAGACATATAGCTAATACAGATTAAGTTAAAAGGCGAAAATAATTAAATTTTTGTTGATTTGTTTTATTAGAATCCTTAATTAATAATAGCAAAAATGACAAAGGTTAGTTTTAGCACCCTAGATATAAATTATACAACGAAAAGAATTTAGTGGCATAAGGGCAAGGGAAAAATAAGAAAAATAAGATAATAAAAATATTTACCTTAGGCTGGATTTGAACCAGCGACCTTTCGCTAACCAGGCAAACCGTCTTCCATCTGAGCTACCGAGGCACTGATTCAAAATTCGCCTATTCGGAAATCGTTTCGTCATCTCTAATTTTTCTTTGTTAGTATAGGTGTGTGCTTTCAAGCTTCTGGTAGCTACGAGAACACGGTAGGTATTACATGGGGATGGGAGACAAATACACATTCACAATTGTTAGTTGTATGCCCTTATGCCACTAAACTCTCCTCGTTGTATAAAAAAAATGGTCTGTACATTTACACACCGTTATCAGAAAATCATGATTGGTTTAGAAAAATGATGCTTACTTTTGTGCAAATATGTGCCCACTAAAGTAAAAAAAATGTTATCTTAAAAAAAATACAGTTTCAGACACAGACATTTCATATTCTCCGTTGTGGGTAGAAATTTCAAGGTCATGTATAAAACTCAACGTAAACTAAAATTTTAAACAAGTAGAGCGCTAAATCGAACTCTAATGTGCAGTTTTATGAACACTAAAGGCATCATAAAATTGGTACTTGATAAATGTAGATGTTTTTGAAATTGCATGGTTAACTACCGAATTATATTTCAGCACGTTTTTGTTAGGTTTATTGGTCAGAATAAAATACAAAATGACACATTCTTTAACAGTTTCTGAAAATATAGACCAAAGTATTACAACAAAAAGTAGTGTGTACCACTTTTATGATGTTGCAAGTGTAAAATACGTGGCACGACTTAAATTATTTATTAAAAATGTAAATATTTCTTTTATGAAAAGTGACATTTTGATGTCCACCTTGCGGGGAAGTGACAAAAGAGGATCAAATAATGCAATTTTTTTAAAGAAATATGTATATGATATAACTGAAGACCTTGGTGCAAAAACCGGCCTAAAACTCAAATTTGTGGGAAATCAAAAAAAAAAAATGCTGAATTTGAAAATAAAGTTGCAACTGTCCCAAACGTTGGTTTTAATATTGATATTATTGCTATTTGTTATATGGCCCAGTAAAAAATTGATATTTTGTAAAAATCACCCCAATAGTGATTTTTGAAAATCTGGACTCTTGGCTGACTTTTGCACCAAAATATTCAATAAAAATTCACAAATATGAAAAACCAATATTTATTTATTAAATAAAATATTATTCAAGTACAGAGCTACAAAAACGAAGCGTCTGATTCATAAGCTGTGATCTAAAGGTTCGTCTTGAAGTTCTACCGCCTCGACTGGTGGTTCTGGTTCTTCCCCAACTTCCACTCCACTACTATTAACGTTGGTGCAAAAATCGGAGGAGTCCTGGACATGACTAGTTTTTGCCCCAAAGGGTACTGTCAGCCAAGTCCCTCGAGCATTTAAAACCATTAATATACTTCGGACTTTCGCACCAATAATCGATCGGGGATGCGTTAAAATATATGACCAGTTGAAAATCGTAATTTAACCCAAAGGTGGACTTGCCCGGTTTTCGCACCAAGGTCTTTAATTTGAGTATTTGAGATGATAATTAAATGTTTATGTAAATTCGCAAAGATTTTGGGATACTTTTTTCCTAAAGTGGTACCTGTACTACTAAGAGGAATCCGCTAGTGATCCTTAATGGTACTATTATGCTCTGAAGATTCCAAAGGTGCAGCAAATACAGGGGACTTTAAGACATTTAACTCAAACCGATTAAAATTTTATAATATTTAGGTAAAATTTGTTACATGTTATTATAGCCCTGATATATTTGTTGATCTAGATTGTTCTCAAAATATGATAAATAGATATTTTCAAATATCCGCAAATGTGTAAAGGAACCTTAAGTTTATTTTGCCTCAAATTATTGACATGGAAACAAAGGTAAACCAAGCATCGCAGCGTGAATTAGCAAAAGCCTTTGAAAGTCCAGTAATGTTGGCATGTATGCGTGAAGAGCAGCCAGAGCTTTTAAAAGCGAAATTCCGTTCATTTCGGGAAATGACTAAAACAACAAACATGCTGATCCAGTGCTTTCTCGCGGGCCGTAACTTGGGGCTACAGTGTTAATATACTTCATATATATTTTTTTATGTTGAAGCTTACTTAATCGTCGGCGTCGCTGTGGAATGAGGCAGCGTAACGCACCCCAATGTTGAAGCGTATTTTAGAAACTGAGGCATCGATCAGTTGGGAAATTTGGCGTGCAGTTGGGAAATCAACAGTTAAGTTAATTTTTTTTAAATTTATCTAAATTGATCAAATACATTTAGCAAAATTACTTCTTACGTTAAAGCTTGTTACATTTTACCCGTAACTGGTGACATGCCATTTCACCAACCTCAGCAATTTTAAGAATCTCTAACACATTTTAATACTGACGGCAGGTGAACAACGCGAGATATTTTACTTGATGTGCGGTCGTATGTTACTAGTTATCTTTTTTTATCGATTGTGTTTAAAGGTTTATGCTATAACTCTTATTTTAACCAAATTTGGAACAATTTTGCCGTACCCGTCTATAAGGCCATTAAATGTTGGGAGTAAAGGACTACAAAGGGGTATAAAAAGGGTTCATCTATAAAAAAATAATATTTAAGGACTACAGCAGCTAGCAAAATAAGATTTTAATAATTAGCTTATATATAGTCATCGAAAATAATGTTAAATTCAGTTCAATTTTGTTTGATAATTTCGTCTCTATTTTCTTTAGCTTAAATTATGTTTGCCTTATGTAGTATTGCTTGTCGACTGTAACAAGCCTGTTGATTGTCAATTTGCTGGACTGATATTTTTTCGGAAGAAGCAGAAAACTTTTTTGGAATAAAATCAAATATTCTCTATCTATAGACAGATTAATCTCCCGTTGTTTGTTTGTCTTACACTAAAAGATTTAGCATCGCTATTGCTATCGCTAGAATCTGTGGCATCTTCTCTTGGTGTTGGTGACGTTGCTTTGTTGGTCGTTTTACTCAGAGGGGTTGTTTTGAGATGCATCATAAAACTACTTTAGGCTCAAGCTATCTGTCTCGTTCTCGCTGTCATTAACCGATGTTCCAAATCCACTGCCACCCTCTGATATTTGCTTAACCCGGCATTCTTCTTGATCTCCGTGTCTCTCTCTATTTATCCAACTTTGCCTTTCCCATTTTTACTTCTCGAATGCCTTGTCTTTTCTTTACAAAATATGGGCCTGGGATCTAAATATTGGGGATTCTTACAAGTCAAAATCATAGTCTTTCTGTAAGCTGAAACCTTCCGTAGCACTGGATTTCCCATCGAATTAAGCACTTTTAACTCGGGAAAGGAACCCAAAATTTGATGGATGGTTATTTGACAGATCCAGAACCGACAGTTCCAAAAGTTCTTTAGATGTTTAAATTCTTCCAGTTTTTTTACATAGTTCTGGCCCATGTTCAGAGAATAAAGTTGTTTGATTGAATCTTGCTATGAACGGATTTTTCTATGGGTTAATCAAAAGTCGGTACATCTGATGCCGTGGTCGATGGACTGGATTTATTTAAATTTGGCATGATAAACTCTTTACTTGCTGCGGCGATCGATTGATGGAATTGATCCAACTCTGTAAAACTAACAATTTTACTGTGTTTCTTCAGAATAACGTTTATTTTCAAGAGATTTCATTCGTAGATGTTGCTCTAATTCAAATATAATTTTTTCGTATTCCACCTTAACTAATTTTCTTTTTAGTACTTGTCTTTTCTCGTTTTCAATTTCCTTTATATTTCTCAATGTACTTTGAGAGGACGCGGACACCGACACTTACTTGGCATTTTGTTGATTGTCGATTTTCAAAGTTTTCAGTTCACAAAAAATTTTCATTCAAATATCTCCTATATACGTTCTTTGTTGGCTGTCTATAAATTGTTTGTATCATTAATCGTCTTGCGCTTGATCACTTTTGTTCAAATGAAAAATATACTTACTATACTGTCTAACTTTTTATTTACTTTTTCATTCCCAATCTGATATCAATCAAAAAATTATAACAATTAAACACTTAACAATTAAATTACATATATTAAGATGGCATATATTAAGAATTACATTTTAAACAAAGTTGTCATATGCAATGCAACTCTTCAAAAGGACAGCAGTTTGCACAAATTGATTAAAAAATTTATTTCCAACAAAAATAAAGCTACTTTAATACGCACAACCACCAAGTCTTATAGATGGCGCTGTCCTTGCCTACTGGGGCCAAATTTTGTTATTTGAATTTAGCAGAGTAGCCGTTGTAACTTGCGGTTTGGCAAACCTCACCTTACCAGATATGTAACAAAAACTGACCTAACTAGGTGAAAAATCATTTTTATATCAGTGTAGACTGTGATTAGGTATCGGTTATATTCGATCTTTTAAAAATTGTATTCTCTATTACTTGTATCTGCACATTATGGTATGTAGTGACTATGTCCTATTTATATTGAATGGAGCTGCCTGGAACCAAACAATTTCTTTTACTTTTTTAATACTTACTAAGGAACTAACTTTAGGGCTAGCCCTGAAGCTGTACGTGTGTAGCTAATATGTTGAAGTTAATGTAAATTTGTATAGCTGCATGCACACAGCATACACGTAAAGCGTAAATGAATACAAAGCTTTATTATCTTCTTTCAGTTTCTTGTATGATAATAGGCTTTTGAAAACGTGTTTTAAATGTTAAACTTAAATAGTTTAAATTTAAGCTACTCTCTTCGATACAGGCTGTCGTATGAATGTACGGTAGTGGCGCTTAGCACCCTTAAAGGATCTAACCTGGCACCTAAGCACGCCTTTCTGGGCCCGTTGTGCACAAGGTACCTACTGTGTTCGACTCAGATAATAATTTAAATGCTATCTAGTAAAAAGAGCCCAGTAGACTTATTATATTTTAGGCCAGAAGAAGAAGAAGAAGAGAAGTCATCATGATACACCACATTATGCCATGGTTGTAGCCTTAGACCACTGGTGGGTCATAAACCTTTTGATATAATCAACAGGGTACAGAGGGCCACAATGTGCCCGCACTAGCTGTTAGCTCCAAATGGGCACTCCGTATACCATGTCTCATGTGGTGATTTCCTGAATGGCCAGGTCACCGAATCCATTCAGAGAATCACCAGATTAACCCATGCTCTTTACCATAGATGCTAACTGGTGTGATCCCAAAGATTACCAGTTTTAATATTTTTTTTCTAAACCTATTGGTCAAAGCTCGACCGTTACCAGACTACCCATTTACCATTGGATCGAGGCTCCTTTAGTCAAGAAATATATTTATTTAAAAATCAAAATTTCCTCAGCTCAGAAGGAATATTCATTTATAGCTGTAGTTTTTGTAAAGTTATTTTCATGGATGTGATGTACAACTAATGAAGAGGTATCTTTAAAAGAAGCAGACTTGAAAATTTCGAAAGATGGCACTACCAGAAAGTACTAAAAATACCAGGCGAAATCAAGAAACAGTAAAGAAAAGAACATCGTGGATTAAGAATTTTGAAGACTGGTGCAGCCAGAGGTCAAATCAGCTGTTTAGACTACATGTAAATTTGTGTTTCATTTCTAAAAACTGAACCTCTAGAAATATTCGTTAAAGTGTATACCATGTCGCGAAAAGAAATCAGATGCTCACACCATATCGAATACCCAACACTTAGCTTTTGCAAAGCACGAAGCATCCTGGCTGCTGATTCTGGGCCAAGGTTGGACCGCTATTTCGCAGCAATGGAGTAAAAAATGGTAAAATTATTGATCCAGACCCAGTAGATCTTGGACCCCGTGAGGTTAAGCTTTCAGGCTACCCACGGAAAAATATGAGAGAAACAAAAACTCCTTTTTGTCCGATTAGCCACGATTAGTATGAAATTTCACGTTTGTTAGTATTATTTGGCTTAAAAACTTCCGTTGATTGGCACTCACTGTCTTGATGACGGGTAAAAATGCAATATGCGTTGATCCGACCTGAAAGACAAAGAGCTGTCGTAGGTCACGGACTATAGTTTGTTTTCTTTTATTTGCATTCGATCTTTTCATTGATCGATATTGTATAGCAGTTTTTCGCCTGCGTTTGTTTTTTGTTTCTGTCGTATCTCGGTAGATGGCGCTTCTTGCGATAGTTTTCTCACTATTTACATTTTATTGGAGACAAAACCGTCTAATTAACTTCGCAAGGTTTGTCACATTGACCAGCAGTGTTCTGAGGAGTCCCATAAGGACGAAACAGTTAACTGTCAACACTTATTAGGTGTCCATTAGATCTTGGACCCCTGTGAGGTTAAGCTTTCAGGCTACCCACGGAAAAATATGAGAGAAACAGAAACTCCTTTTTGCCCGATTAGCCACGAAACTTGTTTGATTTTTAAATTCACGGGTACGAAATTACACGTATGTAATTATTTTTCTTTTTGCTTTTTCCGCGCTTCCTATTGGTCGAGACGAGGATTTTTACACGACCTGAGTCATCACTTCTCACGACTATGAGAATGCAGACCCTGGACGCTATATTTTCTAAGTTATTCCTAGGGTGTCCTAATTGTTCACATTAATCCACGGTTACTATATATGTCATATGCAAGAATTTCTAAACTTTACCATAATTAGCTGTAATATATCGTTGAAAAACCTAAGAATCACTGCACGCTCTGGGTCCTACTTCTTCACATTTTTTTTTGTGTTTGTGCTGTTTGCATTGGAAATGGTTGGAAACTTGAGCTTTCGGAGTACCATCAACAAGGCTCAACCTTAGACCTTCATCTTTCCACACCCAGTCTACCGCTGATAATGAGTTTAGGCACGGCCACTGCTGTTTGAATTTTACCTTCCTAGCCCGCGTAGCAATGGCTAGAGAAGGTATAAGTTTCGGCGAAAAATTTTTTTTGAGGTAAAGTCGAAAATGTGTTATTTGAGTGTATTCTGCGTGTATGTGTGTGTGTGTATATATTATTTCGGTCCGTAACACTATAGCCCCTAAAACGCTAAGAAAAAACTAAAAATCAGCTAGAATAGTCTTCGACACTCTAACGAGCTGATTAGATTTTGGTCAAAATCTATTAATTAAATGTCACAAAACGATATGTTAATTTATTTCGACAATTATGTACAAAACACGCACTTAAATTTACTAATAACTTTCTAATAAGTCACTACTGAAATCGGCGTATTAACTTTGTGTTAATATCTCGCGATTACTACAGTTCGCTATCTCTGACTGACTCGATGCGCGATGTCCGGCCCTATATATAGGGTCTGCGTACTTTCGCAAATTATCCATCTTTGTTCGATTCACGAGTATACTAGTTTCTTCTAGAAGGTCCGCGTCCGAGTACGAGTGTGATTCATAGATAACGAAACTAAAACCTAGACTAAGAATACAACCATAAGATAAATAACTTAAATTTGTAACAGTATCAATATACGGGTCTCGAAATATAGTAGAATACATTTTGCTCAATAATTTGTCTTATAACAAAAAACTTCGTAAGACCTTTAGTTTCTGAGATATTTACAAAACACTTTTTAAGGCTAATAATATATCATGGCTTCCATTGAAGTGTGCTAATAGGCTAGCTAGAAAGGTATCAGATCGGTCATGAATCAATTTATTTCGTTTCGTAACTCAAATCAAATTAAATCAAAATATGCTTTATTGTCATAATAATCGACAATTACATTGACAAAGCTTGATATATAAAATAACAGCAATTTAGTTCTAGTAAATCTTAAATATAGAGATCTCTCAGGATGTGTAGTAGTAGTAGTGTGGTCAAGTTAAATGAAAAAACGAGGAATAGAAGTAAACATTTATAAAATTTTGAAATTTTGGTTATGAACGCCCAGTACAAACCTAAATGCAGATCCGAAGAGCCCTCACCCCCTCAGGGGGAACTTCATCCCCTTTTGTCATAGGACTTTTTAGATTCACCGTTAACATTTTTAGATATTATGGATTCCTATCCATCGTCGTAAATGACAAAAACAAAATCATCCAAGATCATATCTGGAAATGGTATGAGTCCAATGGCAAAAAGGAATTCCTAATATCCGGAGATTATTCAAAAATGTCATTCATCAAAACAAGACAAGAGGAAACTCGAAGTGTAGTATAAAGTCTTTTTATCAAAATTAAAACGGAAAAAAATTATAAAAAAGGGCCATAGCATGAGCAACTCTCTCCTTTCTTTCCATGTATACAGGTTCTATAAAAATTATTCGTTAAGTTTAATACTAACCTAATTGTTTAAGAGTCGTTTAAGTTTTTGATTAATAACATTGGTAATTATGAACCTATTAAGCGGCCCTCACACGATCAGTATTACTGACAGTATTAGCTCACACATATACTATACTATAGTAGTGTGAGCTATGGTGATCCTAATTTTTTCGAGAAAAAAAAAGTTGCTCCGATTTCAAAAATTTTTATATATCTTTGCGTTTCAGATGATTTTGAAACTTTTTTGTTGCGCCGTCTGTCTGTCTGTCTGTCTGTCTGTCTGTCTGTCTGTCTGTCTGTCTGTCTGTCTGTCTGTCTGTCTGTCTGTCTGTCTGTATGTCTGTCTGTAACGACCAACGCGCATAAGTCAAAAACCGCTTGGCCGATTTTAATGAAATTTGGTACCTAGGCTGGGTCTTGGATCGAGATGGTCCCATTTAAAAATGAACAAAATCCACCGAACACAAACCAAATAAAAGGGTGGGGGTAGATTTCAAAAATTAAAGTTTATGTGAAAATATGGCGTGTGTGATATCAAACGAAAGGTAATTGAGTCTGCATAAACAAAATACATTTTAATTTATTTAAAAAAAAAGGGTGGGGGTATATTTTAAAAATTAGAGTTTAAGTGAAAATATGGCGTGTGTGATATCAAAGGAAAGGTAATTGAGTCCATAGTTTAACAAAATACATTTTAGTTTTTTGTTTTTTTTAAGGTTGGGGGTAGATTTCAAAAATTTGAGTTTAAGTCAAAACATGGCTTGTGTGGTATCAAACAAAAGGTAATTTAGTCTGGAGTTGAATAAAATATATTTCAGTTTTTAGTTATATATTAGCTCACACGTACACTTTAACTATAGTACTTAGTGTGAGCTTAGGGGCCCATATATTGGCAGAGTATTTTTATATACGTTTTTGTTTGTCAAGTGTTATAAACAAAGACATACATAAAAATACTGTCAGTAATACAGGAATTGTCGTTTTATTGGTAAATAATATATTCCATTGTAACGCGAATTACCATTGAATCCTCCATTATGTTTTGGTCTAATTCTTGACAAGCATTTTTTTCTAATAAGACATCGTAACCTTATTTTAAAAAGTGGATCTAATTATCATAAGAATTAAATTATGGACCCTCAAGGAAAACATTTTTAAGCCAGACAGCAACGAAAATGGCTATTGACAGAAAATTAGGCATTTAAGCGGTTGGCTGCTCCACAGTATAAATAAAATTATAACAGTGAATTATTTTAGTCATAGAACGAGCAAATGAATGCAACTTTCCATTACATATTGCGTTTATAGACTTTGAATAAGCTTTCGATAGCATTGGGCACTGGGCCTTGAAAGCATCTTTAATTAATAGCCGAATATATCACACATAAATAGACAATATATATATAGCGAAGCAACAATATCAATTAAAATCCAGCAGAAACCAAGCCAACCCGCATAAAAAGAGGTGTCAGAGTATTTAATAAAAGTTTGAAGTTTTTGCTTTTTGGAAAAAATTATTAATGAAAACTTTACATTAACAACTGAAGTTTCTGTCTGGGCTATTTTTAGGGCTTAGATGATTAATAATTCAAAATTATAAATATAAAACATAACACGTTTATGAATTCTTAATCATCTAAGCCCTTAAGATGGCCATGACCTAGCGCCGAAACGTCGGTTGTTGATGCAAAGTTTTCATTAATAATTTTTGTCCAAAAATGCCAAAACTTTAAACTTTTAATGAAATCAAAAGTAGACGTGATCAAAAAATTTCACATCCCCTATTTAATTAGGCCCTAGAAGATGATTTTCAAAATTTAGATTGGAAAGAAGAATGCATCAAAGTAAGCGGACAATACTTAAACCACCTAAGATATGCTGACGATATTGCCTTAAGACGAACTCATAAAAATAAAAACTAGATACAGCAGCTAAAAATATAGGCTTGAGTCTAAATTTGGAATTTTTTTTTTCAAAAACTACTAACTTTTTAAAACACGATTGAAATTTAAACCAATAGGACCTTATAGTATTAGGAAATTTTAATTTTTTGTATTGTATTTGAATGTGTTTTGTGTTTGTATGATAATTTTAATCTATTTTATGACTTAAGGAACCAACCCCTACTTTGCAGAAATGAATTGCTTTAAAACTAAGCTAACTGGGCTGATTTAAACTTACCCCTTTTTCGTTTTTTAGCTCTTCGTGAGAAAGGTAACAATATGTACATAGCACTAACCCAAACCTGCCCCCTAACCATCATGTGGTGGAGGCGCCGAGAATTCACCACAATATCATAAGAAACATAAACAGATTTGACTACTGCAAAAATGACTACAAACTAGAATGACCAGAGATAGCTCAATCTTGAAAAAAACAAATCTACTGAATAAAAAACCTTAAAACAAAAACGTTTAATAGCGCTAACACAATCATTTATGCCAACCAAGCCCAATTGCTCATTTTGGGTTGACGTTACAAATTACATTAAAGTGCATGTAGTTTTATTTTTATTTTTATTTTTTTTAAATTTCGAAATTTTGTTCCGTTGTGATTTGTTTAAATAAGGGAGATAGTTCGATTTTTAAGTTTCGCTGTTTAACAAGCCCAGAAGGAGACATACGGATGCTTCAGTATTGAGATAAAAAATTTTGGTAAATCCCTAAAAAGAGGAGAATTATTCTAATTGCACCATAACACACTTTCTATAAAAATCAGTAAACTACCAAAAAAATAAACACTGGGCATAGACACTAAAACCGCAAAACAAATGTTTGGTTTGTTATCCACGCCTAAGAATAATCACGCGTTTATTTCACAGTCAGCTAAGAACACACAAGTGAAAGTAAGACTTGTCAGGAGAATGACCTGACTTGTTAAAATAAAGAAAGACTCTTGTTGCGCAGTAGGGCCGGTTCGGGCCCTTTGAAATGTTAATCCCTCTTTTCATGGCAGAAACTTGATTGACAAGCCCTTTCTTTACTCTCGTTTGGTATGTCGCGGTTGTTTGCTCTTACTTTACAGGGAATATTGATAAATGTGTCCCACGTTCCCGAAATAAAATTGTCATGTAGGTTATGGGACGGAGTGCAAAATAAATAGGGTATACTTATAAATATAACCTGAAAAAAGAATATTCTAATATTATAGCAATATCGACCAAAAAGAGAAGCTATGAAAAGTTGGTTATAATATATGGAAAGAAAAAGCAAACCTAGACAAAAACTTGTCTAAATTTTTATAGTTTTTATAGGTAATAGCACAATGTAGGTTAGGAAAGAAAGGTAACAGACCACTAACTGGCAACATCAGCTGATCTTACGTATACCTTGCTATCCATTAGGCAAGGTCCTAATACTTTTACACAGGTTGCCCACAGAATTTGACCAGTCATGTATAATTAACTGGACGATTGTAGCTGTTACATAAAACAAATGGTTTAGGGCAACCAGTGACGTAGATTTTTTAATCAGGATTACAGTTGACCAGTAAGGTTCAATAAACTTCCAAATTCTGTAGATGACCTGTGTAAATGTATAAAGACCTTGTCCATTAGGGTGCTTTTTGTCAGGCTTCCTCCCAGTCGGTTACCCTTACCTTTATCCTGCGGGGGCGCACCAGCGCTCTGCCATGCTGTCAGTAGTAGTTCGGTTATTTTCGAATAGATGGCGAGACGTTTTTTTTTATAGCAAGGTCAACACAAAAATAGAGGCCACGACCCTGAATAAATCACCTGTTCTTCCGGGGCTGAATTTTACATTGGGTCTTATGGGAGGTCAGACGTTTTTTTATGATATTTTCAAAATGGTACTACAGATTCCCACAAAATTTCAGTGGAATATTCTCAGACACCATCCCGATATTCCACCAAAGGTTTGTAAGGAAGCAACATGATTAAAAGGTTAAAATCTTCAAGATTTAGCATTCCGTATTTTGAATTTAAATTACCCGCCAAGTACCAAATGCCAACTGTTATATTTGACATGTATTTGACTTTGTCATATGTGATTGTCACATTCGCTTCTGCTTTAAACTTAATTTTTGTGTGAGCTAATGAAGCGGCTATGAAAAATTAGGGCTTACTATACATTTAAAAAAATTGTTCTGACAGAATAAAGTAAAAACAATCTCAAAAACAGCTTTATTTTAAAAAAAATCAAATATCCATGAACCGTCATTCCAACTTCAATATTTTAAAGACAATCAGCTGTGTCGTAACGTGACCATCAAAAAAAAATCAGCCCCAGATGTGACGTCAACAAAGTGGAGCAGGGCTATCAAAATGGACGGGCCACGATCCTCCACTTTGTTGACGTCACATCCGGGGCTGATTTTTTTTTTGATGGTCACATTACGACACAGCTGATTGTCTTTGAAATATTGAAGTTGAAATGACGGTTCATGGATATTTGATTTTTTTTTAAATAAAGCCGTTTTTGAGATTGTTTTTATTTTATTCTGGCAGAACAATTTTTTTTTAATGTATAATAAGCCCTAATTTTTCATAGCCGCTTCATAAGCTCACACAAAAATTAAGTTTAAAGCAGAAGCGAATGTGACAATCACATATGACAAAGTCAAATACATGTCAAATATAACAGTTGGCATGTGGTACATGGCGGGTAATTTGAATTCAAAATAAGGAATGCTAAATCTTGAAGATTTTAACCTTTTAATCATGTTGCTTCCTTACAAACCTTTGGTGGAATATCGGGATGGTGTCTGAGAATATTTCACTGAAATTTTGCGGAAATCTGTAGTGCCATTTTGAAAATATCATAAAAAAACGTCTGACCTCCCATAAGACCCAATGTAAAATTCAGCCCCGGGAGAACAGCTGATTTTTTCAGGGTCGTGGCCTCTATTTTTGTGTTGGCCTTGAGTGGAGGATCGTGGCCCGTCCATTTTGATAGCCCTGTTTATAGCAATGAAGATTAAGGCCACTAAATTTTCAGCGCCATCTATTTGTGAACAACTAAAGTACAGAAATTTCCCGTATGGAATCTCACTTTAAAGAGACTATGTATAAAATGCATTCCTATGCAGTCTTAGTTTAACAAAAAAAAATCGTACCTATGTGGCCTGAATTTCGGATTTTTTAAAATTTAAATACAGTGCTTTTGCTTAGGTTTTTTGCCAGTATGTCACTCTTAACTTTGTTGTCCGTGGACACAGCAGCGCTCTGCCATGGTTTTATCTAAATCTCCTATCACAGAATCAAACCACACCATAATTTGGTTGGTTTAATACGCGATACACTTGTTTTAAGTGGATGGCTAACGGTAAAGGTGCCCTTACAGAATAAAGGCCAGGGTAACAAACTGGCAAAAAGCCTGACCAGAAGATTGTGATACCACATGTGCTTAAAAATAATTTCACGATAGTAGCCAATATGAAGGACAAAGTTTATAAATCTTGGAAGTAAGTACTTAGTAATAGACCGATATATTTAGTCCTGACAAGGCCAGGGTATTCACAACTCAAATGTTTTATGCTATCAGGTTCCTTCATGTCCCTACAACTGCGGCAGTAGTCATTCGCCGATAACATTGACTATTCATTGATGATATGCGGATAAGCAATCGAAAGAAAAAGAAACCTGATGAAATCAAACCCTGACTTATGTTTTTTCTCTATTTTTTTTGCTGAAGAAGAATCAAATCTAATTCCTCATTTGAGTAGCAGGAATCAGAATCATTAAGGGGATTTAGGGCTAATTTACTAACTATTCCTTATATTATGGTTATTTCCTTTTTCTTTATATATGAATTAAATTTACAACAAAATCACACAACACCATGTGTACTGTGCAGAAAAATATAGAGTTTATACGAGTGACAAATGACATTTATCAGGAATTTATCACCGGCTCCCAAGGGAGAGCCTCTAAATTCACCGGGTTTTTTTATCGATTGTATCTAGAGTGTTGACAAATAACAAGTAACATCCACCGGATATTCATTGATGATGTATTGATGAGAAAAATAAAAAGAAACCTGATAAAATCAAATTCTAACCTATTACTTTTTTTAAATTTTTTGTTTCTGAACAAGAATTAAATCTAATTCCTCACTTGAGTAGCTGGAATCAGAATCACTAAGAAGAATAAGGCTAGTTTACTAACTATTCCTAATATTCTGATTATTTGCTTTTATTCTTCAAATATGAATCAAATTCGCAAATAGGTCGTTTACTATTTCTAAAATTCTGATTATTTGCTTTCATTCTTTAAATATAAATCAAATTCACAAAAAATATCACCGAACACCACGTGTACTATACTAAAAAATATACAGCTAATTCGAATGACAAGTGACATTCATCGGGAATTTCTCACCGGCTCGGCTCCCAGAGTCGATGAGTTTAAGTGGTATCGATTGGTGGCTTGGTGGAATCCATCGGAACTACCGAACCTGATGAACTTCACCGGTGTTTCACCGATGTATTTAGGAACAAGATTATTCTCATCGATGAGCTTATCATTGAATTTAGATACTCCCCTTATTTTTGACTAGACCTGCTGACATCTTCAAATAAGGCCTGAGTTAGTGCTGCAGGAGTTCAGCGCCTTGATCGCAGCCAACATGTCTTCGTGTGGAAGATGGTGCAGTATTCAGAGAGCTTGCAGACTGGTTTAGACTGTGATATTAGTTTCTTCTTTTCTACTTACACTTATACAGTGTGTCCAATACTAGCGGACCAAGAATTTCAGAAGGGAAGGGAACAATTAGGCACCAATTTTTTGCCACCATTTGCAAAATCATGTCATTTACTTTTTTATGTTGACAATTTTGTAATATTAACCTCCATAATAATTTTAAAAATTTCGTATTTTATAATTTTCAATCATAATCAGTTTTCTAAAAACATTGCTCTATACTGGACCCATTGTATACTGAAAAAGTAATACTTAACCAAACCCATACACAAAATTTTTATTTTTAATAAAAACTTTCCCTAAAAACGTTTAAAAATTGAAGGTCAGTTTGAATAGAACAGGACCACTAAAAATTGACGTTTTAGTAATAGCAGTTGCAGTTTGTAGATGTAAACAAAAAATTGTACCAAAAGTTACTTGTTTTCCTGTCGGTTTAAAAAAATTTTATGTTCAATTCTTCACTAGATCAATATCTACGTTTATCTTGACAAAGATTTATAGAGATCCTAGCTGCAAAGAACGAAGTTTTATTATTAAAGTTTTTCGGATTGTATTTTCAGAGAAAACCGAATCTATGAAATGGGTAAACATCATATACCTAATCAAAACTCTTTATAAATATAACATCTAGAATCTGTTCACTTATATGCATGTGATAAAAAAGGAACGATATTACAATTATTTCAAATATCAGGAGCGACTAATCCACTATATGAGACACTCATCGTAGAGCAAGCTTTACAATAAGTGTTCGTAATATGAGCACCTTCTGCTATTTGTCAAAATGTTTTGCATTTCCTATTGCTCCAAATATTTTGAGTTTAGATTACGATGTTTTTTACATTAGTTTTTGAGTCCTCCTTTTGCAAGGTCAAAATCAGTGTAAGCCTAGCATTGGTGAATTGCCGCAAGGTTAGGATACGTTTGCGATCAATTGAAGGTGAGATTAACACCGATTTGGACCTCCCAAAAGAAGGCCAGGGAAGCTTATTTAAAAACATCTAAAAAAGAATGTCATCTAACCTCAATATATTTGGACCAATAGGAAACGATCAAAATATTCAAACGAATAGCATAAGGTAGATCAATTGGTCGTTAAATATTCTTGATGTTGACACTTTTTCAGAGAACATAAGTATAAGTGAACTTGTTGAACAAAGACATTTTTGTTTTGTTAGACAGATTCACTTTCTTTGAATGCTCTTAAGCTGGTTGATACTGTTGTAAGCATTGCCGCTGCCAGAAAATATGTTTGGGGGGAAGACCCGGGCACCCAAAATAGGTTAAGGCTAAAAAAAAATTGTTAAATTTGTATTTCTTTTTTCATTATTTTCTATTCTAAATTGTGGTGTGGCGCAACGCCGGTTTTGAAAGAAAAATCTGGCGGGGGGGGGGGGGGGGGTTCGGTTCGGTTCGGTTCGGTTCGGTTCGGTTCGGTTCGGTTCGGTTCGGTTCGGTTCGGTTCGGTTCGGTTCGGTTCGGTTCGGTTCGGTTCGGTTCGGTTCGGTTCGGTTCGGTTCGGTTCGGTTCGGTTCGGTTCGGTTCGGTTCGGTTCGGTTCGGTTCGGTTCGGTTCGGTTCGGTTCGGTTCGGTTCGGTTCGGTTCGGTTCGGTTCGGTTCGGTTCGGTTCGGTTCGGTTCGGTTCGGTTCGGTTCGGTTCGGTTCGGTTCGGTTCGGTTCGGTTCGGTTCGGTTCGGTTCGGTTCGGTTCGGTTCGGTTCGGTTCGGTTCGGTTCGGTTCGGTTCGGTTCGGTTCTGTAAATAAACGCACAGGGATAAAGCAAAAAGAGTATATATTTACACAGAAAAAAGCGCTACATAAAAAAATCGCACACTAAAAAATCGTGCAACGAAAAATCAAAAAAGAAATCAAACAAAGAAGAGTTTTAACATTTGGAAAAATTATAATGAAATAAATACCTTCTATTGCAGGTTACTTGATCATCTTAATTTTGCTCACAAAACAGGCTAGTTAGTATACAAGGTATGTAACCTAGGGGCCATAGGACAAATTTTTCGAGATACAGATCATCAACGTTGGCGATTCTTACACTTTTCTGCTAATTGAAGAGTATAACCTTTAAAGGGTCTAAGTGCCAAAATCTTAAGGTTGAGAAAGTCAACAAAAACACTTTAAAATATTGATGGAATTTACACGTGAATCCATCTTTCGACACATCGTAAAAGCCTCTGCAGTTTCCAATGCATATAGACCCTTTTCAGATGCATTGGGGTTGGCACTGACGACCGTTTTCAAGCAAAATCTAAATTTTTGAATATATGGCACTTAGACCCTTTAGAAGTTATACTCTTCAATTACTATTCCAAGAATAATGTGTTAGAACAAGAGCAAGAAGAAGAGATAAAAATATTTTAAAAAATTATGCAGTCAATTTTTTTCAGGTACATATAACTATTTTTTTTTCTACAAACCTTTTAATATCATATTAAACGCAATGTTTTTCTTGATATTGTTTGTTAATAGAAACAAGTCTCTATGGAGAGAGGTTATTTTGACAGCATATATCTTCTTAACTTATAATTTTAATGTTTTTAAAATTTTTAATTTTAGCTTTAAATAAATTTTGTTTAAAACCTCTTCTTACTCACCTCTCGGTTCCTATTATCCTAAGAGCATAAATGGGCCATTAGACTAGTACCTTATATTGGTAGGTCGTGTAGGTATGATATTTTTTTCTTACCTTAAAGTCGTGGGTAAGATTTTAGACCAGGCAAAAATTTAGGATATCCAAACAATCGTCCTTCTTTACCAAATTTTGTATACATATACAGTACTCTTCCACTGTTCCATAAATATACTTCGTTAAGTTTTTTGTTAGCTTTTCTGTGGCGCAGAGGCCATTTACTGATGTACGAAATTCGTACAAATATAAGTTTCTTATTTATTAAATTTCTTCACAACCGGGGCCACCATGTATATCCCGAATATATTTCTTAAAAGCTGTTAAAATTTAGAATAAAATGATGTATTACAGCATGACAATTTTTTTTGAAATTAAGGAAAAATATAAGCAAGTATTTAGTTATTCTAAAAAATTTGCGGTTTTATTAAAAAAATTCCTTTTTTGTTTTTCAATTCTCAATAGCAGAAAACAAAAAACAAATAACACGGTTTACCCGAAAAAGTTTTTGGGATCTCTCTGCTACTAAAAAATCATAAAAAATATTCAATATGCTACAGGGGAAATACGATAAGTTTTTATGGTGACAAAAACAGAGCAAAATCGCATTTTCCTGAAGATATTGTATTGACTCGGATTAATGAGTTAAGCAAAAATGAAATAGAAAAAATAATATAATCAGAATTCTTAAAAATGCCTATTTGGTGTCTTTTGATTTTATTTAAATTTTGTCAGTTTTGACTTCATAACATTGCCATTTCTACTGGGGATTTTATCTGATAATATTTTTATTGTTTCTTATAAATTTCTAAATAAAAAAATGTTAGAGTTTTCTATCTGCGCGATGGCGCTCTATATGCAATTATTTATTTTAGCAGGCCATGTTTTTTAACAACGTACATTACTAAATGGCCTCTGCGCCACAGAAAAGTTAACAAAAAACTTAACACGAAGATGTTCTTGGAACCGTGGAAGGGTACTGTATATATATGCAAAATTTGGTAAAGAAGGACGATTGTTTGGAAATCCTAAATTTTTGCCTGGTATATTTACACCGGCACATAAAATTAAAAATTGATCTGTATATTTGATCAAACCTACTTATTTGGGGTGATGATGAATGATGTCGACGTTGCTTTATAAAATATAGCTCTCAAAAATTTATTTGTTAGCTTTGAAAATTCTTCGTGTAATTTTGCAATACTTTGATCAAGTTTCTTGCAATTTATTCGAAATTTGACGGACAAAACAGATACCGGAAAACTTGGTTCTTTTTAAGACCTCTTACCAAATATCCTGATAAATAGTTGACTACGTCAACAAACGTCATATAAGTCAATCTATATTTTCCCCCGTCTAACTCCACTTATTGTTGGATATATGGCAAACATGCATTTGCCTTGTTGCAAAAAGTTGAGTACGCGATACCATCTTCAATTAAAAGTTTTGCAACGCATTGGAAAAGTGGCCGAGCCAATATAATGCAGTGCATTTTTCCGATAATTTAGTAGATGCAGTTTTATTTTGTACTGACTAGGCCGTTTTGTCGTTAAAAAGGAGAGTACCTCAAGTTTATAATATTTTCAGAGAGCCAAGCACCATGAAAGCTATAGCATGCCGAGATAAACGTAAAAGTTGTTTGGAACTGCTTACAACCTCAGGGCCTTATACAACTCAATGTTACAACCCATTGAATTCTATACCCAACGGGTAGACCCGGCATGGGCCTAAATTGCCATTATATCAAACTTTTATCGCAATTGACCAAATACAAGTAAGAATTTAATGAGCAAGACAGGGATGAAAATAGAATTTCGGGTTGGTAAGTCCGGACACATACAACATCGCAAAAATATTCTATATGCTTGTCTTGGATAAAAAAGGGCAGTGGCGGCGCAAAATAAAAATTTTGAATTCCACTAGCATTTTTTTATCAATAATTGTCTGTTTGAATAATAAATAGTTCATGAATACTTACTTGTGTATACTGTGTTTACGAAATTTTCTTCTTTAAAAAAAAGAGTAAAAAGAATTTGTTAGCATGCTAAGTGCAGTGGATGTATTAAAATTATTGTTTTCATCTTAGAACTTTACAAATGTTATACCTTCCAGGTAAAATATTTTCTTTCTTTGAACAAGGGTCTTCTTCAACTCTTCTTTTCTTGGGTAGACTACAAGTTATGCTCGAGTCAGATGAAATTTCGGAACTAAAAATTTCAATTCGGAATGGGACAACTGGGCGCCGGGCCAACTCGGCGCCGCCAACCGGACGCCATGCCGGGCCTAATAGGCGCCGGGCCAACTCAGCGCCAGACAATTTTTTTTTTCGATAAAATGTGCAGATAAAAAACAAAATAAATGTTATTTATACAAAAATTTCAACATCTATTAAGTCGAGTGTTGAAATTTGGTAGGTGTAGTGTTCTGGTAACCTGGTAAAAATACCATTTACGTTTTGTATTTCAAGAATGGCGGATCCAAAATGGTGGATTTCTTTATTTTTAAACCGATTTGTCTCAAAGTTTGCAGTGTTTGAGATCATTTAATACAGTTTTCCTCAAACTTAAAAAAATTAAAATGGCATATCCAAAATGGCGGATATTCTTATTTATGCACCAATATTCATTAAATATAGAAGTTGGCAGTGTTTCAACTCGCTGAATATGATTTTTGACTCAAACTCAAAATGGCGGATTTCTTTATTTTTAAACCGATTTGTCTCAAACGTGAAAGTTTGCAGTGCTTGAAAGCACTTCATTTCAAATGACGGATGGAAAATGGCGGATTTTTTTATTTATGCACCGATATGTATCAAATATCAAACTCATAAATAATTTAAAATAGCGGATCCAAAATGGTGGACTTTGCTGAATATCATTTTTGACTTAAACCTATAAAAAAATCAAAACGGCGAATCCAACATGACAGACTTTTTTATTTACTAACCGATTTGTCTTAAGCTTAAAATATTACATTTCTTTCTTTAAACTTGAGTCATATTTTGTATTTAGCTATAAAATCTGCCATTTGCAAGTGTGTGTCACAAATTGTATTAAGTGACCTTAAGCACTGCAAACATTCAAGTTTGAGACATTTGAGACAAATCCGTTGAAAAATAAAGAAACCCACCATTTTGGATCCGCCATTTTGAATTTTATTTGAGTTTGAGTCAAAAGTTCTATATTTGATACATATCGGTGCATAAATAAGAAAATCTGCCATTTTATTTTTTTTTAGTTTTAGGATAAAACTGTATTAAGTGATCTCAAGCACAAACTTCAAGTTTGAGACAAATCGGTTTTAAAATGAAGAAATCCGCCATTTTGGATCCGCCATTCTTGTAATCAAAAACGTAAATTTTATGTTATCAGGTTACCAGAACTCTAGACCTACCAAAATTTCAACACTCGACTAAATGGATTTAACTCTAACAAAACCAAATTTCAAGAATATTAATTAATTAAATAAATAATATATTTATTTTGTTTTTCATCTGCACATTTTATCAAGAAAAAATATTTTAGTCCGGCACCCAGGTGGCTTGGCGTCCAGTTGGCCCGGCGCCCAGTTGGCCCCCCGCCCGGTTGATGGCGCCGAGTTGGCAACGCCCAGCTGTCCTAGACTGCAACACATTTCAGGACAAATTATTATTAAAAAATAATCTTATAAGTGCGGGGAAGTGACACTTTCTAAATCAAAATATGTGAGGGTAAAATCGCACGGTCGCAGAAAAAACTATCTATCGTGACGCTACTGAACTTTTTCGTGTTTTAGCAAAAACTATCCGTCAAGACGACTTACCCATGAAATGTTGTTTTTTCCTCTAAACTTGTTTTTAAACGCTTTTAAGATTTATTTTTGTAATATTCCCGCACGAAATTAAAAAACAATCATTTCCGTACTTAGACAACATTGTCTATCAGTTTTCCCTGTATAAATCGACTTGCAGGTTGAATCACTCAAAATACGGCAGGTGGATTAAAAGTAGCCAGCTGCTTTTCTGTCGCACTTATGCAGTCAGTGTGAAAGAGATAAAAGTACCCATATATTATCTAGGGTATTATTAGCATGCAAAATCAGCATATCTTTGTCCGTTTCACATGTTCAATAATGTCTATCTCTGTTTTTATTGTAGAAGAAATACCCGCCCCTAGAAACCAAATTAGATAGGGTCAATAAAAAATGCCTTGTCTTTCCGTCTCTAAAGGCCCTTTCAGGGCCTTATACAACTCAATGTTACAACCCTTTACCCTGGCAAAACACAACAGGCAGTGGCGGATCTAGGCGTGGGCGAAGTGGGCACCTGCCCACGAAGCCAGTCGTCAGGGGCGTTAGGGGCGCCAAACTGTGTTGTTGCCTGGTAACTCTATGGTCGAAGCGGTCGGCGTGAGAGATGACAGCGCGTCATTTGGAGTGCCACGATTTGATTAGAGCGCTTTGTTTACATGTGTGTTTAGGTATTTTTAAAAACTTTAAATACTTGTTCTAGTTTACTTATTCTTTCTACTTGTAGTTATGTTAACGGAGTAAAAGCTTCCCAAGACATTGTGCCTTTGGGATATTTTGTAAGGTAAGTTTCATATTTGAATTCGTTGTAGTATTTTATGATTATTATTATTAAAGACACTAAGAAAAATAACAAAACATACATTTAAGTTAATAAAGGAGAACAAGAAACTTGAAGATTTCCTACTACTATCCGGTCAGAATAAAATAACGCGCACAATAGATGGCTCAATTCAATCTACCTCCCTCTGCTTACAGCACTTTTGTCTTACGAAGTGGTTTTTATTTTTAGCAAATTTACCATGAACAATAGTTTCATATTACAAGAAAACACGGTAGGTACTCGTCTGGTACGTTTAACGAAATCGACTCCAGCCGGTTCATAATTTACACTTTTTATTGGGTTTCTATTGTTACCGCTGCTGGCTGAATTTTACTCCGGCCTCCGGCCCGTTTACAGTTCACACCCTTTTATTGGGATTCTATTGTTACCGCTGCGCTCAAACAGGATGACTAGGCACGTTTCATATACATTCTAAAATTCAAAAAGAAACAGTGGCGTATCATTTACACTTTCTAAATTTTTTAATTTGTGGATTTCTAATTTTGAAGATTAAATAACGAATGGTTTTTGAATTTTTGCCATTTTTAGAAAGTCAATTGGTATTTTTTTAGGTTTTTAGAATCGTACGCACCTACCTAATGAAATAGGTAGGTACCTATATAATATAATAAGTATAAAAGTTTTGAAAAATCCAGCAAAAAAAGGCTTAGAAGGAGTAAAAAATAAAATTAATACCTAATAATGATGAAGTAAAAAATTATAGCACGCCACTGGAGAGAGAAAGATAGCGCTAATTGAAGCCATCTCTTTTGCGTCTCATTTTATTCTGGCCGGACAATACTTAGAATGCTTTTTATTTAATTGGCACTCCGGGTGACGTCATTTCTCGTGTTTCAACAACTGGCTCTGATTGGTCAGAAAGTTACCAGGTAACCTATCCCATACAGACCTTGGAGTGGGGCGCCAATTTTTGTCTTTGCCCAAGACGTATTTTGCCCCGGATGAGCAAAAAGTTACCCTTGCGAGGGTGCCGGGGCACACAGATGTACCAGGCGAAGAGTGCGCAGATTCTCTGAAGAGGATCTGAAAAACCATTTCAGGTCAAAAGCCTTTATTTGAAATTCCTAAAATCTCACTAAGTGGCTGTATCAAAAGATGAGAGAATGAAAAACATTGAAACCACTGGCGTTTAATATCCATGGGCAAAATCACAACAAGATAATGGCGAATTCATCTCGAACCTCCTTAGGCTAAATAGGAAACAAGGCAGGTATGCGACGGGACTAATATCCGGTCACCGTAAACTGAGAAAACAACTGAACAGAATGTGAATCTACAGCGATGAGTCTTCGAATGAGCCTACTTGCTGACAATATGATAAGCACTAATCTTCTATGTAAAAATTTTATATTTTTATAGTCGGATTTTTAATTATATTTGCTATATCTAAACCTTGTTTAAAATTGTGTTACCATGAACAAAATTAATAAAATTTTGCTTATTAAAATTTATTTTGGTCATTTATGCCTTGAATTTGAGGTACTTTAAAATTTAAATTAAAACTAGGGTCTTTTTATATTTAGTAAAAACAGTATATGTCGTGCAGCTCGAAAAATAGTATTTGCTTGAAATAGTATACCCAGTAAAGAACTGGTCTGCGATATCGGTAAACTTTTATTAGTGCCTTGTTAGCTTAGTTCGTGGAGGGAATGTAATATAAACAAATAATAATTTGGAAACTCAGAAGTTGATTTAATTGACAGTTAAATAAAGCGTTGAACCCATGATATTTGAAAGCCGAGGAAACATCCCAAAACAATTTTCGATTATGCAAATAAAACTGGAACACGTGCTCCAACTTTATTACGCTTGATGTATTACGAGACAACACGGAACTGGTTTACAATAATATCGTAAGTATTCCTCGAACTTGTGCATGCAAAACAATATTGTTTCCTTTTCGTCGAATTTCTACGCCTGGCCATGTACAATATTTCTACTAAAGTATGATATGAAAATATTTTTACAACTTTTTAAGTAAATAAAAATACTTATTGATGTATCTTTTTTTAAATAGCCAAGGATTTTTTTAAATAGTCAAGGATAAAAGTAATCAACATAGTAGCTTTGCTGGACATTGGACTACACATAAAACCGTCCGCAAACTCCTATATGGGTTCCTGCACTAATAGATTTTATTGTAAACGCTATGTATTGCGCGCCCATTAGGATTATTCGTGCTATAATATAAACAAATAATATAAACATAATATAAATAAATAATTTGGAAACTCAGAGGTTGATGTAACTTTATAATTTAGCCATTGCGTTCGGAAATAACTGTATTTTATTTAAGATTTTTGGCTAGAAATCGGATAAAAAAATTATGAGGAGCTTATTTTTGACTTCTTCTTTAAACCTCCTCGTTCTTCGTATAAAAGTTACCGGACATGATATTATTTTACCAAGCCAGGAAAATACATTTCTTGATTTGCCGCTCAGTCAAGGCATCTTTTTAGATTATATTGTGTATCCATTTCAATACGCAGGCCTTCAGATTGGATACACAGTAAACAGAAAATGGATACATACATTCGGGCCTTGTCCTTTTGTATTAAAATCTAGCTAATATAAAATATGATACCTAAAATACAGGGTATAATTTAAAGAATGCACCAAACTGCGGAAAGTCAAAAGTAGACAAACCGTTCAAATAACTTCTGGCCAAGAGTTTACACTTGAGAACGGTTAAAACTACTTACTAACCGAAGCGTCGTATTAAATAAATAAAGACAATGGAGGTCCGAAATTTTATTTAAACTTCTGGCCAAGTTATAGCATTTGTCAAGTTGGTAGAGTTTGGAGAAACTATCAATTTTTAAATTGATAAAAACAACGTCAAAAATTTTTTTGATTTAATATGATTCAAAAATATTATATTGCTTTTTTCCACGAAAATACAGATTAAAGTGTCCCCAAATAAAGGTATAAATTTTGTCAATTTTTTTTTATCTAAAGGCCTCTTAATAAAAACAGAAAATAATAATATCAGCACTACATTTACTATGATTTTTTTAAGTTTGTTGAAAAGAAAGAGATTTTTGATAATAATTTTGAATATTTTTAAATAATTGTACAATGTTTTTTAAACTTTGCTAATCCAGCCAAACTTCTTTACATTCAATTTAGCAGTGTGCCTAAGAGTCATTTGCAGCCGTAATAGCCAAGTTTAGAAAAACATTTCGAAACTAGTAAGAACCTTTCATTTTAAAATTTCTATTGGAGAACTTGGCTTTACTTTCATCTCATTTTTTTAAACTGAATACCACTGTCGCGTACTTAGCTTTTTTACATGAAATATGATATTATGGGGTCTCGGCCCCCCCAAGACCTATTTCTGGGTGAGCTACTGCTGTTAGCCGTCTAAAGCTCAGCTCTTTAGCGTTTCTGGAAGTGGACAATGTTACTTTTACATAACTTTACATGTAGACGAGAAAGAACTTAATTAAAATTTAAGGATTTTTAATTTTCTTCTATAATACTTTTATCATAGTTCCTATCGGCCTTTCGAAGCTCAGCTCTATAGCGTTTCTGGAAGTGGGCAATGTTACTTTTACATAATATTAAATTTATAGGGGAGGGAACCAAGTTTAAATTCTGGGTTTTTTTAATTTTTTCTTATAGCTTTATCATATTTCTTATCAGTCTGCCAAAGCTCACTACTTTATCATAATTTTACATGTATAGGGGACATGGCCAAAGTTAGGGTTTTTGGGTGAACAAAAATAATTTGAAAGATCGTCCATGGGCCAGGAGCGATTCAGTTTTTTAGCTCTTGCAAATATTGAAAATGGATAACAAAATCCCTGATACTAGATGGTGTTCTGGAAGAATTTATTAAAAAAGGAAATAGGAAGCTGCTTCTTTAATAAAATTGTACTATTAGACTTTCTTTTATTTTAACTTTGCTTTCGCTTCATGCTTGTATCGTCGAATTTGCGTCAAACCCTAATTCGCAAAGCTCAGATACTTGTCAATGGCAATGATAGCTATTGCATTGGACGATGAAGAACATGAGGTACATAACGCCTGGAAAGCAAGGTCTGTGTAAGGCGAATTTTGCACGTAGCTTCCTCATCTGATGGACGATGAGACCAAATCTATTGAATATTTTAGGTAAGATGGCAGTTCCGAAATTGCATCGGGGCTTTGCATGGGAAACACGTTACAATAGAAGCACCAAAAAACTCGGAGAGTCTCTATTGGAACTACAAAAAAATATATTTAATTGTTTTTTTAGCTTTACTTGATCGATTAAATAACTTCATTGCAGTGGACGTGGGAGCATATGGAAAAAATTTCTGACGGAGGTATCCTGGTATATTCATAGTTAGGAAAATCATTGAAAAACGATACACTTAAGATTCCAAAAACCAGAACTTTACCTGGAACTAATACTAGACTGACTGCCAATAGTTATTGTGGCTGATAAAGCGCTCCCTCAAAAAACGTATATAATTAGACCATATCCTGGAACAGACTTGACAGAGGAGAAGAGGATATACAATTATGGTGTAAGTCGAGCAAGGAGAATATCTGAAAATGCATTTGGCATTTTATAGCAAAAATTTCGAATATTCAGTAGAAGGCTTCAAGGAAAACCTCAAAACTTAACCATTTTTATTCTGTGCCTGTGTTTTGTACAAATATATTCGCCAAATGAGGGCTACAAGCTGCCCAAACAGGAAAACGGTCAAAATGAAGACAGTGAAACATCCGACAGACGGTCACTTCTAAACAATCTCCCTCACTTTCGTGAAAGAGCAACAAATTCGAAAACAGCTGAAACCTTTTTTAAATTATCCAGAAGGCAGTGCAGACTGGCAAGAGGAAATCGCCTTGGCAATTTAAAAAATTAGTTTTTTACACATATCTTACATTTTTTAAAGTACAACATGGGATAGCTTCTGACTTCTTTTATCAATCTCTCCATGTTCTTAAAAACGTGGAAAATATATGTCGAGAGTCTTACAACACACCGTGCCCGTCAAAAAATTAAACACCACACGGGCATGCCATAAGACAACATGGTAAAATTCACCACCAAGACACGGCCGTTTCTCGTGGCGGGCCCGGTACGGATTCGGTGGGGTCATGTGTACCCAGAACTTTATTCATAAGGTTACAGTTTACTTTTTAAACGCAAAAACAGTTTGGCCAAAATAGAGACGTAAGTACTCAGATGAAACATGTGTATTAAAATAAACGTTTTTTTTTAAGTCTAAGGTACTTAAATCTATTAAGTATTTCCGTAGCAAGCGCTAAAAACTTGGAAACAAAAAACACACCTTATTTGTTTCCTGACAAAAAAGTCTGAACATGTTTAATGTAGCGTGTATTATGTTTTTTATTCCTCGTAGAATTGTAAATGGAAAACATGCAAAAATTTAAAACTGGGATCTAATCTTATGAAAGTGAGTCTGGGCGTATTAAAAGACGCCATTAGAAGTCAAAAATACTGTTAAACGAATCCAGTTTTGTACACTCGCTCACTTATTTAATGTCCTCTTACCTTTTCTATATTTGTAGAATACAAAGAAACAGTGCGTTGTTTGGCAACTAGACAGCACACTAGATAAAACTAAATATTTGAACGTGTGTGATGTTCCAGTGTGTTCGCGTTCTGATCACAAGTGATCTCGAAATGATACAGTAGTGGCGAATTCAAATTCCGTCAGTGCAAGGTCGAGTACCAGTGGCGGATTATGGGGGAGGCAGAGAGGCCTCACCTTCTCCTTAATATGTTCCTTATAATCTTATTTCCAACAAAAAAATAACCAATGCATAAACCGTAATGTTCTCCCAGATATAAATTTTTTACAAAAATTAACATTTTTACACAAAAAATTAAATTAAATTTTATTTTTCAAAATTTTTCGCCTGCTGCGCAGTTTGTTTGCATGTATAGCTCAGACTCATTAAAAACCGCAAAAAAATTGTTTTTATGATTTTTACTGGTTTCTTGGCCCCTCCTTCATCCTGGATCCGTCACTATCGGGTACTGACGACATGCATTTTAAACCGGGTTTAAGTATCAAGTCTATAGAATAAATTAAAGTTTCTTTAATTTTTTACCATTTTTTGGAGATAATTTTGACAGCATCTATCTCTACTTGAAATGTTTAAAAAAATATATATACAGTGAAGTCCGGATATAACGAACCTCAAAAATGAACTAAATACGGTTCGTTATATCCGAGGTTCGTTATAAACAGTAATAAATAAATTTTGTTAAATTTTTTGTGTTTCTTTTTTAATAGTATCCAAGATTAAGAAAACTAAACATATTACAAAAAATACTATAAATTTTTATATTTTGAGAAAAAGGCAGAATATATACGAATAAAGACGTTTATTTTTATTGTTATACATATAAATATGTAAAGTACATAATATGGTGGTATGTAATACATACATAAAAGAAGCCTAAATCTTTTTTTTTTATTATTATAAAATCCATAATTTTTGTTTGTACATTTCTACTTGAAAAATATTCCCTGTTTATATAGCTTTCAAGGTTACAAAATGATGCCCATATTTTATCAGGAACTTGGCGTGATTCCAAAAAGTTTCCGAAATTTTCTTTTCTATTTCACGAATGGTTGGAACATAAACCTTAGTGACTTCAACAGAATTATCTTGAACAGGATCATCATTATCTTCGTCATTATCACTTGAAACCATGTTTGAGGTTACGGAGAGATTATAATTTGCTCATCAGTCAACGTTTCTCTTGCTACAATGTCTTTATCAATAGTCTCATAATCGTTAAAATCGAAGTCACACATTTTTCTCTTAGCTTGTTCTTCTACTAAATCAAGCATATCATTATCGAATTCATACTCGTGATCATATTCTGGGTCTTGTGCATGTCTTTGCAACCATTCGTGTCGTTGCCGTATCGTCTAGTATGAAAACGCCCATTGTCTGCTTATATAAAGTTCGTTTTAAAAGAAAAATACATATTCTAGATTATTAAAATTAGGTTCGCTATATCCGGAAGTTCGCTATAAGCGGGATCGTTGTAACCAGTAAGACAATACATGAGTATTTATGGACAACTTTTCGTATAAAGAAAAAAGGTTCGTATTAACCAGAAGTTCGCTATAAACGGGTTCGTTATAAGCGGACTTCACTGTATACTACATTTTTTAATCATAATTAGACAATAACCCATCAAATTTTAAAATCCAAGTTTTCTCATTTTGAGCCATATCGATTACAACCTGTATATCGTGTACATTAAATAAAAATAAAAAATTACTATACTTGATATTGTATTATAGTGGCACGGCGTCATCAACACCGTGATGGGCGGGAAGGGAGTAGAGGGGTACATACAGTGGCCCGCACTTCCTGTAATTTTTTTATTGGTATTAATGCCCAAAACGAGGCACTGCACTAATTAGTCATTAGCTTACTATTTTACTTGTTTTTTTATTTATGTCTTCTTCTAAACGATTTTATTAGAAAGGAACATATATACTCTTGTCTGGTTGCTACGAACATATTGATTTAGCCGGGCTATGACGTTTTCTATTCGTTGTTGTTTTGACTGTTTTAATGCCAAACAAATTGGGACCGACTTTTTACAAAACAAATTACCGTTTTTACAACTAAATCAATATTTGCGCACATTTTAATATAATTTTGGATTCTCTTTTATGTTTCGGATCTTTATTTATAAGGTAAGTACCTATTCTATATGCCCTTTCAAAGGTCTCGGTGTTTTATTATAGACATATAAAGCGGCACACTGCAGGTACAAAGTGAAACAACAATGTTTTGAGGCTTCTTTACATAGATTTTACCGCAAAACTTGGTTAATAATAGCTATGACGCGGTGCCACTTACATATATACATCCTCAACTAGTGCGTCTTATTAATTTTTTTGAAATTGTAATCTCTAACAACTTTAGTTTTTTTCTTTTAATTTATTCAAAAATATAATTGAGTAAAACGCCTTCAACCGCTCCTCCTTAGTAAACAACCTGCTATCTAACGCAAAGGTATAATTGACTCCAAAAAGCTACATTACCAGCTCCTTAAATATTATTGGTTTTTTAAAGGCTCATTAATTTTCTTTGAGCTGACAACCCGCTTGTGAAACGTAAACCAACTAATTTTTGAACCTTCAGTCAACATCTAATTTTAATTTGTTTTAGTAATGATCCGCGTATGAGGCTAAGAAATCCCGCAAGGTGCTTATCGGGTTTTTAGTAGGGGCCAATATGTTACAACGATCAATTTTCACGCGTATAGTCCCGTCATTATATCATTTTAGCTTGCAAAAAGAGTTTTGACATATGTTGTTGACATTGGAATTCTAAAAATAAATTTGAGTTTTCGACCTTGGGGGGGCTCCCCCCACCATCTTGGATTTTGCTATACTTTAACTAAAGTTGAAGACAATAAAATTTCCTACAAAAACGGTTTTGCACGTTTTTTTTCACACAACTGGTTTTCGAGTTATGACGCTAAACATTTCGTCACCATTTTGGATGTTGCAACATAAAATAAAGACCAACTAATAGCCTATAAGGCTATAATAGTTATAAGTTCTCTGGGTAGTACCCTTGCTGAGATACGAACCCCTAAAGCGTTAGCAGTACACCTGTTTCCTCTGTATTTCCATAGTACCTATATATGCAAAATAAACCGAAATTATTCAGTTTTATGTCATTTTCGCAACAGGTAAGGCATTTTACAGAAAGTGTGTAACTTTATTACAGAAATTATTATAGAAATTAAATTATCTTTTAAACGATTTATCACCTAAGTGGGCGAAGTCCACGGTCAGTACCTAATTGGCATTTATAAATTGGTTTTGTTTTTTAGGATCACGAATAAAAATCATGTTTTTTTAGGTTTTATTCAATTTTCAAAGCAACTAAGCATTTTAAGGAAAAGTGGTAAATTACCTTTTTTGGAGAAAATAAAATGTTTTTAATCGGCGTATGACAAAGATGTGTTAACGCTATTACTGAGGCTTTTTCAGGGGCGTCCGCGTATTGAGGTTATTTTTTTCTAATTATTTTTTTTTGATTTTTTCTTTGTTTTATTTAATTTTTTTTAAACATTTTTTGTGATTAAAATAAATGGATCCATGACGGGTCTGACACATTCCTAGCTAGCCTATTATCACAGTTTTTTTGTAAATATCTCAGAAACTACAGCTTCTACGAAGTTTTTGGTTATAACACGAATTATTGAGCAAAATATAGTCTACTATATTCCGAAAACGGTGTATTAATACGATGGTCCGTGCAAAAGCTAGCATTTTTTTGAGTTTTTAATTGTCAAAAAACTGTCATTAAATCTTCAGTTCAGTGGTTTAGGAGCTATCGTGTTACGGACAGAAATAATATACACACACACCCAGACACACTCGACACACAGACAGAGTTTACGACGATATTGCTAGGATAGGTCAAAATACATCCAAGCAACATATTTTTTGGCGTTATCTCAAAAAAAAATTTCGTCGAAAATAATATAAAAATTCAATAAACATGCGTATATTCTATGACTGTTCCCCGTAAACAAAAACCCTGTAGATATATATTGTTTTAAAGGTAATTTTATTTTCAACAATATTGAGTTAAACAAGAAGAACCGAATCAAACCAAACCGTGCCGAATCAAACCAATACAAACCGAACCGAACCAAAATATTGCTATATTATATTGATAGTCTCTATTTTGTTACATCGCTATTATGATAGTCGCTACTTTGTAACATCGCTATTTTGTTACATAGCTATTTTGTTACATAGCTATTTTGTTACAATCGCTATTTTGTTAGATTGCTATTTTGATGGTCGCTCTTTGGGACTGCCCTTAAATCACGTAACGCTCTAGGGGGGATAGGGGGTTTCTTGAAAAATACGTTACGAGGGGTGGCTGGGGGGGGGAGTCAAGAATCCTGAATTTTTGCGTTACGTAATTTAAGCACGTTCCTTTTCATTACATCGCTATTTCGATACCGCTAATTTAATACCCGCTATTTTGTATATCGCTATTTCTTTCCGGAGCCTATAATACTATATACAGGGGCAGATCGCGGAAAACAGTTTAACTCGCGAGCTACACAATAATGCTCTTTAAGGGCCGGTTTCTCAATAGAGGGTTAGCCCTGAACCGTGGGTTATCTTTGATACCTGTCTTTTTTTAGCATTTGGTAAATATGTCAGCCATCTCCTTTTTTTAACCCACGGGTCAGGGTTAACCCTCTATTGAGAAACCGGCCCTAAATGTCATAAACTGTTCTTAAGCTTGACTTGTTAGTAATAGTTACGTTTTGTTATTTTTGCCAACATTTATTTTCTAAAAAGACAAAGAAAAGGTATTCTATCTATTTCTTAAAATCAATTTTATATGTAAAGCTAGATTATGTAAAAAAGAGAGGGTATTATGAGTTGTTCACCTTTGGCGAAATGTATGAAATGTATTGAAGGCCTCTAATTAAGACTAGAAGCTCTGGGTAAAAGATTCAGAATAAACAAGTTAAGTTAAGGTAATATCACCTTTATTAAATCGCGTTTTTTTAGGCAGCATCAAACAAAGTCAGAATTGTCAAAATGATCGCCAGTATACACTAGTATACAGGCATGTTGTAAGAAAATACCACATAATCTCGGACTAAAAACCCATTTAGACAATATTAAGCATCTCATACATTTTTGATGAGTTGGTTTCGAGGCCCCGCCTGCCCCATGTAAATACCAGAATTAAAAAAAACTCCCGCTGTTCAGAGTTAACCCTTAGTCTAATTTATACAGTTCTTTAAATATTTAATTTTTGTTTGCATTTTTTTTTATTTTGTAGATAGTCAAAAAGCAATGAAATTCCACAAAGAATTTCCTAAAAAATACAATTTTGGGGGCCCCGCCAAGTTCGCGCAAACTGCTGTCATCTTTTCTTGAAACATTTTAACCCATATTTAACATATCTAAAACTCTACTTCGGAATGAGCTCCGAAACTTAAGCTTTGCATAGTTGTAGATCTTCATAGAGTTAACAACCCCTCCAAGTTTCTCACTCATGTATAGATCCTCAAAATTCTACTGTACAGCGTGTCCCATTTTCGATGGAATTAAATAGAAAACTGGGCTGTTATTAGAGATATCGATTTTCTGATTACACCTTACCGTGCTCTTTTTTGAGCCCTTAAAAATGGTGTAATCAGATTTTTGCTATACTATATTTAAAATCAACCCGTGTAAACACCCCTTAGTATTACTAAAATATTTAAAGGACCATTTTTTTCAGAAAATATTGGCCAATAAAATCTATGCGACTGGCAGATTTGGACCAATAGAAAAAGAACTACAGCGATAATATGCACTAGTGCAAACTAGCGCTGTATTCTTTCATAAAAAGATTATTTCATTTTTTAAACTTTTGTTGCTTTAAAATTTTCGCTGATGGTTTTATATGCTGAGTATTCTTTGGGGTGGCTGAATAAAAAGATCTCAGTGAAACGTAAATTTTAAAGATTTTTAGGAATATAAAATATAAAGACAAATCATACATTATTTTCTTCAGAAAATAGTCCGCAGAACGTGTATAGAACTATGATAATTTTCTATGCACTCGGGAAATATTACCTATAAAAATCAATCAAATCAAAATAAGGTAGAAAAAATTATTTATTAATCCATAAAAAATCTCAATAAAATAGTAGATATCGAGATTGTTTTAATCTAAAAAGGCTTTTAAGATAGCAGTGATAACATTAACTAAACTGCCCAAAAGACTATTGGTTTGATCACGCACATATTTTTTGCCCTAAATTGCGTAAATTGTTTGCCGCACGCACGCGAGGTATGCGAGTAATGCACGCAACATTGTGTGGATAATATTTGGTCACATTTTCCACAGAATATATTTTCATCATTTCTTTGGCAAACATTTATGACTCTAAAGGGTCGATTACACGGTGCTAGTTTACACGCTACTATCGTGCTTTTTTACTTGCCGGTTATTATTATTATTATTATTATTATTATTTTAGTTTGGGCTGAGGGATAAATCCCTAAAAAGCCCTTAATTTACAAAAAATATTTCAAACTGTACACAGAAACTTGTTTGTCGTTTAGCTTAGTCCAAGATAACGATCTAGTTTGTTTTTTAATTAATTTACGGTTTCGGCATTAATAACATTTTCCGGCAGATTGTTCCATGTAGAAAAAAATCTGTTTGAAATAAAAAATTGTCGTGTCTTCGTTTTAAAGTTTTCTCTTTTTAGTTTTACTTGGTAACCTCTTAAGCGAGTGTAATGGTTTATAGTAAATAAATTCTTTGGATCATCGTAGTTAAAACGTAGAATTTTAAAGGTTTTAATTAGGTCTCCGCACGTTTTTCTTTGCTTAAACGTAATCATATGAACCTGAGACAATCTCTCTTCATAACTAGGTCTTACTTTATTGAATGTTAATCTAGTTGCCCGACGTTAAACGTTCTGACGAAGAGTTTGATCACGAATTAATTCCGCAAACCACCGTATTCTAAAATTGGTCGAACATAATATGTTTTATAAAGTTTGCTAAAGTTTTCAAAGTTCGTGCGTTGAACTTTTTCTTAATAAATAAAGTAAGTTACTATAAGTCCAAGATCGGTGTGAGATTTAACGGTTGATAACTGTATTGTTCAAAATATACGGCAGGTTTGGATTCTTTTTTTCCAATATAAAAAAACCACACACTTGTCTATATTTAAAGGAAGAAGTCATTCTGTACTCAACAAACATATGTTATCAAGGTCCAGCTGAAGGTTGGTATGATCTTTGTTTAGATTTGCGTAACATTTGAAATCATCAGCAAACGCGGCTTTTTTAGATTTGATGTGATGTGGTAAATCAGCTGAAAATACGAGAAATAGAAGAGGGCCTAATCCGACCCCTGAGGCACTCCACTGATGATATTGTCATGTATGTCATGACCCTTAAACTATCTCACGATCCTCTTTATTTGTGCGCAACACGTACACAAATAGTCACGACAACCCCCTCGTGACAATATCCCGAAATGTTGAATGTTCCTCACCAACTCCAACCATGAATTTTCTATCAGATAGAAATGAAGAGCACCAATTTTGCCATTTTCCTCTGATCTAGTTTATGAAACAGTCTATTTTTTTGTACTTTATCAAAAGCCATAGAAAAATCCAAGTGCTTTTGTCCAGTCATTAACACATGATAGTAGATTTGTTGTTGTTGATCTACCTTTTATAAAACCGTGTTGCTCTTTGGGTATTACGTTTTCAAAAATTAAGAACTCAGTCTTATGCCTGTAAGATGTAAACAAGCTGATGTCGTCAGTCATACACACGTGCAGCGATCGTTCGATTGTTGTCGTTTCCATCCTCACCAACCAACCAAAACTGTTTTACTATCAGGGTAGCTATTCTGGGTCTTGAACGATGTGAAAATCCACATCACATGCTTTGACCAATAGCAAACTTTAAACCGTCGCGTGTTGTGCGAAATGACTTGTTTCGTCGCCCGCTCTTCAGAAATGATGAACTTTACGCGTTTGAAGTGAAATCGGTTCTCCTAACCCGGACAGAGTGAAAGTTCCGCGGTCGGATCGTAGGAGAAGCCTGCGCAATAGAGGCGCATGGCACGTGACGGCTCGGAGCTAATTTAATGCTAGCCATTGGCTAAATCATGTAATAGGAACTATCACATCGTTCGAGACCCAGAATAGCTACACAGAAAGTGGAATACCCAGTTAGTAGCTTTTAAAGTTTGCCACTTTGTACTCGCATATTAGCGAATAAGAAGTGCAAAGTAGGTACAAAGATCGGAAGATCCGGATCATTTTGTTGTATTTATCTTAAGATCCAAATTTCTTAAGGGAAGATCGTTTTTTCTGGAGCACTTCATCCACTTTCCGTTTCTAAAATCAAAGTTTACCCATCAGCTGGTGGTTGATATATAAAAATACCTTAAGATCGCAAATAAGAATCCACCTTGCAAACCTGAAGGTTTTTTCAAAAACTTATTTTAAATATGCAAAATGAAAAAAAGCATTAGTGATGGAAACCATTCATGGTACTCGGTTTAAATGAATATATTGCTTATAACGTTTCCAGTCCTTGCTTATAATTTTTTTTTTGACGTTTAACATAAATCCTGTTTTATATTTTAACGTTTGACCATTGAAGTATAAAAGTCAATACGTTTGACCTAAATACTGTTTTAAAATCTAAATAAACCAACTTTAAAATTGGCCTTTGACACAAGTCACATACCTGCAGACTTTAACACATACTACTTATTTATGCAGCTTCCATCAGGATATTTATCTCGTTCAAACGAAATTCTTCAGGGACCAAACTTTACTTTAGCATACATTTTAACTTCGCTTTTCGTATTCCTGAAAGCTCTGTTTACATTATTAATGACACATGTATCAGCTACTGCGCGAAAAGCAGTTTAGAAGTAAGTTTGCATTTCGTATTATGCATGTATTATTAAATATAGAAGAGATGTTTCGAAAGTTTTGTAAAAACTGTTTGACACCAAGTAATTTGCTGGTGATTTAATGTAAAGTTGCTCTTATCAATAATGCCATATAAAAAAATCTATAATAATATTTGAAGTGTGAAACCCATTGTTATAGTGTGCCGGTACACATATTATTAGATTAGGTTCGTTTGATAATTTTACTTAGACATTAGAATGCGTAGTTGTCCTAAAATACTAATAGTGGAGGCCGTGAAGATTTTGGAAACTTATTTTGTCAGCAATCATCGTTAAAACTGTTGCTTGATCAATTCTAAGTCAAATTTGTTATATGAATAGGAGGGGTTTCCCGATGAGTTTAGACGCAAAATGCAAAAAAAGTTATTAACTCGAGGAACTCTTTTATTAGTAAAAGCTATGCTTAAACGAAGTTTAAAAAAATAGTATGACTAATCTCTAAGTATGGGAAATATCTCTGGCAAAATTGTCAAAAAATGAAATCTTCAATTTTTTACAATTTTGCCAGAGATATTTACGGTCCTATGTAAAATAAGTTTCAAATAGGTTTTCGTCGTGTAAAACTAGACATTAAAGGATATACAGGGCTCGACTTCGAATGTTTAGCCTTTATGAAAAGCGTATAAAAAAGGATGAACTTATGGAAAGCAAGAAGTCAGTAAGGGAACAAAGACGCGCATATTCAGGAGCTTTTGCCGCTGTGACTCAAAATTCGTTAATAGTTTTTATTACTAAACAGGAGCAATCACAGTAAGATATCCATACTATTTATTTATTTTTTATTAAAATTAAATTTTTTAATAATTTTTTCTCACACAATAACCTTGCTCTTTTATTAAAGTCGCGCTTAAATGCCGTTCAAGTGTGTTTTGTGAAACACTTGTGCTGTTCCATCTCCTATTGGCGGCTCACGAAGTCAAGTTGCTAAGTTGATTGTTATTATTTGTAAAAAGCTATTTTGCTTTTATTATTTAAATCAATCCACGTTTCGTACTGAATTTAAGGGGTAAGTTCGGAATGTATTACGAACGAAGAGGGCTCCTAAATTAAGCATTTTCACATTTTGTATATTATGTATATTATGAAAAAGTGAAAGAAATAAATAAAAAAATAATTGTCAACTACTTTTTTTTATTTTGCAAGTAGGAAATTTATAATTAAGTTATTTTTTTGGTTGTAATTAATTACACAGTTTTCTAAGTACATTCCTGTAAAGTAGTCTGTAATGTAATAGTTACTTTTTAAAGTATTGGTTTCTTACTCTGGTTGAGAATAAATCGGTACACATAAAGATCAAGAAATTTGTTATCGATAAAGTTGAATTTCTAGAATATTTTGTTTGTGCGTATAGTAACCTTCTTTAACATTTTTGCCATGTTAGAAAGCTCTACCTGTACACTGAATTACGGATTCGCAGTATTGATTATTAGTCATACAGTTCAAATGATATCTAAGAGATGGCGCTACAGCAATGAAAATCAAGGGGTTTTAAGGATTTTATTAACTTTTTTGGCCTACCCAGCCGGTAAGAGTAACGTCATTAGATCGCGAAAAGAAAATCATTTTCTTGAATTGCTAACTTAACAACAGCGCTAAACTATTTATCTCTCTTAGTGCCATTTATTTAAATAGCGATCTTACTTCAATTCACATGTTTTTCAATGGTCAAACGATCGTTGACGAACCCTGTATTTTGCAGAATACCGCCGCAGATTGTGTCTTTTTTCTGATCTAGGGGGATTTAACTAAAACAATGACACAAATATATTTTTATGTCGTTTATAGGTTAGAAACAGCTTTATTATTTTTTGTACAGGGTGTTTCATTAAGTCTGCACCATTGCTAACTTATTATTTAAATGAAGAAAACATATTCGCTATTCTTAAAAAATAAACTTTGTACCTATTATGTTTTGATATTAGATAAAATAAAACATATCGTCGCTCAGATGTTAAAACCTTGTATCTCAAAAAATCACAATTTTCAGGAAATGAGAAATATGAGGTTTTGACATCTGACTTATTCTCGTCATGAGATAAGAGGGATTTATATTTAGCGCAGCGCATGCTCTTTGTTACCTAATCAAGTTACTAGGTTCTGAAATCGATGGAATATGAATTCATATTCTTAATAAAACTGATAGAGATATAAATTAACAAACTAGTAGGTAGCGTCTTTTCGATGATTAAGACGAATAAAATAGAAAAATAAACAAAAGCGTGGTATTTATTTACTTCTTGCAACAATTTCGTTGCAAAATTTGTTTTTGTGTTTGTTTTTCTGTCTATCTGTTAGAAAAACTTTTGCGTCTATATTCTTTTAAAAATTCAAATTTAATAACATACAGGATTGAAATGTGCACGAGAAGACTCGACAATGCAGGATTCTGCGCCTACACGCGCGAGAGAGTGCGCAATTTCTCTTTGTTGTCACATCAAGTAACCAAAACCTTATTATTTGATTTTAATTTTAGTATAATTAGTGTTAAGCAATTCCAGCGACATTCTACAGTAAAGGAAGCTCCCGGGGTGGTATATCTGCGACAAAACTGGTAAGTGCATAATTTTTGGTTCTGTATGGCTTGTTAATTTTTTTTTACATTCTTTTTTCGAAGGAAGATTCAATTCTAAATCAAATCTCTAATACTGTCTGTGATTAAATTAGTGTCAAGGGGGGAAGAAACTCTGACCGAGTGTCTCCGGACCTTTTTATATGAACAAGCATGCTGCAAACCTTTAAACTGATAACCGTATTTAAAATATTTTAACAGCGTTTATAACTAAATACAAGGACTATTAGGCAAAAACAGCAAAAGTTTTTTTTAACTATCCTTTAGTAGAAACCATGGTCAATATTTTTATAATTATTCAACAACCATATACGACAATATAAGAAGCATATCTCAATTTGATTGTTTTTTTTTTAATTTTTGACCTATTTTTTCAAATTGCACTATGTAGAACACAAAGACGTACTATATAAAAAATTTACTATGCATACGTTACCTTAATTATTAAACTTCACCACACCACTTCAAACTGTTTTTTAAAGGTTAAATAATGTAAAATGACAAAACAGTAAAATTATCTCTGTTTAAAAACAAAAAAGGCTATAAATATTTTTATCGTACTTCGTTTATCTTTTTCTTATATCAAAATTTTTTTCTAAAGTTTTTTTATGACAAATTTGAATTTTTCGGGTATTTGAGCATTATGGTGCAATATTATTTTATTAAATTTAAAAAAAATATATGAAATCCCCCTAGATTAACAGATGGCTTTAATGTGTGCTGCCGCCGGTCTTTACAGACCCAAGCTTACGAGATTTTTATTTCCGTTTTTTTTAGAAACAAATTTAATTTTTGTCTGTTAATTTTTAGAACCTGAGAATAAATTTTATTATAAATTCCAATGGAAACATATTTTCAACTCTGAAAAAATAGATCGGTCCCCAAAAAAAATATCAGGCCAACTTGTACAAAAATTTATTATTTATTGCAAAATTTTTCAATGTTACCTTCGAGTTCAATGTAACTTCGTTTTACGGTGGGTAGGTATTAAAAAAATATATTTTTACACTAAAATATCAACAAATTCAAGGTTGCAAAAAAATAATAACTGTTCTTTCTTTGGCCTGCAGTTTTGTAGCGAACCCGGTGGGATTTTAAATGGGACACCCTGCATAACTAAGCAAAAGTTGCGGTTTCGTTCGGTTGGCGATAATTTGTGCTGTTTTACAGTTGTTTTTGACCCCGGCCTATGCTTGTCTCTTTTATTCTTATTTTATTAGTGTGTGTCTATACTTTTGGCTTTATACTATCTAAAAGGTTTGTTTAAAACCTTTGTATAATAAAGTAATCCTCCATCTTTTTTGCTTTATGGAATTTCCTATTCCCATTTATTTTATGAATTTAAGTAACATAAACCATATTTTACGGTTTTTGTAAAAGTTTCTCTTTTCTCTTTGGCACGGTCTGTAAGCTGTTAATCTAGCTTTATATTTTGCTTTTTGGTTTTCTCTTGTATACCTATGCCTGTCTTAGCACATATTTCTCTTGTGTTCTTCTTTTAAAAAGCGTTTTAACACACACTCAAAGTTCAGCTACTGGGTGAAAAATATAAAGAGTTTGTGGAAGATTTTTTGAATTTACCATTAATCGATTGGTAATGGATCACACAATTTTAAGTCATCGACACCAGTATTTAATAAGACCTTAAGATTTAGCATTGTAGACCGGGTTTAAGTATCAAGTCTATAGACTTGATACCGACCGGTTTAAGTGTATTTTTTTAATACTCACAAGTCAAATAACTGCAAAGATTTGGTTCACCCTAATGTGCAATATGATAGTAAGCATTTCTCAGTGAGTTTTATCTCATATATATTTCAATTAACTTTAGAAATAAAGAAAAACCACATAAAAATTTTGTTACGAAATATCATTTTTGGAAATTTAGTGCAGTCGTAGGATTCCCATCAAAAACAGTCTCAAATTGTAGGGGTGGTTTAAAGTTCGAAAAACAATAAAAATAATCCATGATTGACAAAAAAACTTATATACAAAAATATTCAAAGCTAAATAATACATAAATAACTTAAAACTATATCTGTAGATGCATTACCGTGTTAAATACGTATCAATATTTAAATACTGTAAAAAGCACAAGACATATTAGAAGCCCTTTTCAATTACACATTCACCAAAACAATCGACCATCGGTTTAATCGTCGCTAACTTGTCTAAAAAACTAACATGTAAAATATAGCGGACAGCTGACACTGACTTACACCGTTTTTATTTGACATTTCCCAGTGACGTTTGGAGGTTTAAATATGGCTACCATTTAAAAACCAAAATGTTTTATGCTTTTTATTTCTCTATAACCTTTGTGTGGAAATAATGTCTTTATTACAATGAAAAAAGTTGACCCATATCGCAAGGTATTTATGAACAATTTATATAAATATTAAAAACTATTGCATTCACGGGAAAAATAAGTTAACCTTCAACCAAAATTTAGAGTTTTAAACCTAGGGTTGTAGCATTTATAGTCCAAATTATACGCATTTGTAATGATGTAATTTTTGTTTATCTTTGTTTAGTATATTATAAACAGCGGTGACGATAAACATTTTGAAAAAAAAGTAGTGTCTATGATTTAAATAGGTAGGTAATTGGTTATGTGAAGTATCCGTCACTGTCAATCAAAAAACATTGATTGGCAAAAATATCTACGCCATCCGTTTTTTTCTCATCTGGTGACATCATTACAAATGCGTATAATTTAGACTATAGCACTGTAGACCCTTTAGTAAATACTGGTGCCAGTGTACCTACAATTGGAGTAGAAGGGTCTGTGTGACGTTAGAAATCCAAGACGGCGGCGTTTCATGTATTTGTTTGTTTAAAATCTTCGCTCGGTTTTACAAAAACACTGTAAATACGTTTTATGTTTGCAATAATAGGACAACAATTAAAAAATAAAGAAATTAGCTCTATATCTAAACTTACAGACATTTAATTTTTTTACATAATAAAAAATAGTCACTTTTTAACCCAAAAAATAGTCACTTTTTTACCCAAAAAATAATATTGATAACGGTTTTAGACTACACTAGATCGATTGGTATGTACCACCAATGTTTACAAAACTTGTACACAGATAGGCAACCGAACAAACTTAATAACAACAGCGGACAGATCTCTCTGCCGTGTCATCATTGGTTCGGTTCGGCCATCTGTCCACTGCTCTTATTACGTTGGTTGGGTTGCCTATCTGTGTACAAGTTGGGTAATCATTGGTACCACTATAATTTTAGAGACCGGGAGTTTGCCTCAAATTTGATTAAAAGCGCCTGTTTGAAGTCATACAACCAAGATTGCGATTATTTTCATTTTCAAAAACTTTTCCTTTTGCCACATTAATTTTACCACAACAAAAATTTAGTTCTCAAATATCAAATTATAAATAATGCAAGGACCTAAAACTATAAACAACAAGTGAAATTAAAGAAAGAAAAATGAGAAAAAAAATGAGAAAAAAATTTTTCTGCTTCGGCCGAGACTCGAACCCAGAATCTCTTGCTCTATACGCAAACGTTCTAAACATTGAGCCACCGAAGCCATGCATAAATTTTCGGAAAACTTTCATCTATGCAGGTGTGCGGTGTCTCAATACAAGAACGAGAGACTCTCAGGTTATTAACTCGACGAAGTCATCAAACTGATCTCTATAATTCTTCCTTCCCACTGTCAAAGGTATGAAAACTCAAAATTAGACGTAATTCGAGTCATGGCCGAAGCAGAAAAACTTTTTTCCCATTTTTCTTTCTTTAATTTCACTTGTTGTTTATAAAAATTTTGTTGTTGTTTAAAAGGGCTATATACATCTTAATATTTAAAAAAGATATTTACATTTTTTTTTAGACTACTCCGAGGACTACCCTAGATCGATTGGTATCACTCAATTTAAAGTACCCCAGAAAAACTTTTTTTCCCATTTTTCTTTCTTTAATTTCAATTGTTGTTTATAAAAATTTTGTTGTTGTTTAAAAGGGCTATACATCTTAATATTTAAAAAAGATATTTACATTTTTTTTGGACTACCCCGAGGACTACCCTAGATCGATTGGTATCACTCAATTTAAAGTCCCCTGGGGTTTGCCTCAAATTTGAGTAGGAGAGCCTATAAATATTTTTTTTCAAATACCCTCCAAAAAAACTGTTCCTGAGATGTGTTCTGTTGAGTCATTTTGTGTCATGTTATGTTCTGCTCGCGTGCTGTTGGGTCCTGTAAAATTTGTACAGGACTGTTGTGAGCTGATCACCACTGGGGTTAAATCCTTCTCGAATATTATTACTGGGGCATATTTGATATATTTATTATATATTGTCAAAAATGTTTACTTACTTTTTATTTTACCAAAAACAAATTTAAAGCGAAACGCAGATACCTAAATATAGGGTGAGTGGGGGTAAGTGCGTTTTTGGGGTGAATGCGTTCATTTGTTGCCATTTCGCGAGTACTAATTTTTATGTCATTTTGGCAAAGTAACATTTTTAACCGCGTGTAAGTGTTTTCGGATAGTGGAATGTGTGTGAAGATGATTCATATGTGAGTGGACCTCGCAGCCCTTCCACTGCGAACGCCAGTTCTATTGTTGTTCATTTTTGAAAGGTTTCTCTACACTGCATGCCTGATGCCTGATCCTCCAAAAAGGCCGGCTATCAGTTTGGGTGAAACACTGTTCAGTCAATCTGAGGTTTACCGAAATTGTTCTGACGTAAATGTGCAATAGCTGGACATTCCCACAGTATATGTGTGACTGTTTCGTCATCCTCCATACAGAGTCTACATTCGGTCTCTTCTGGTAGTCCCATTCTGTGCATACGTATCTCCTGTCTGGTAAGTCCAATTTTGTCCTGGCTCTGTTTCTACAAGGTCCTTTAATGAGCTCTTTAGAGTAAGCCCGTTCTCGTTTATTTATACAGTATTGTTGGAAGCTATTCTCCATCCATTTTAATATGGTTGATTTCGCTGCTCGTGCCCAGAATGCCCTGGTATCCTTACGAGTGACACATTGTTAGCGCTACCAACCGCATTCAGCAAATCCCTGCAGCTCCTCACGGTCTCGATAAGAAGGTATCGGAATCAAGCGCTCTTAAGGCTGCTTGACTGTCGGAGAAGATTTTTATTGTACTCGTACAGACTGAATTGCAGATTTAAGTCAGAAGATTTGAATAGCGAATATTTTTTTCTTTCAATTGTTAGGTACCTGTGTATGTAGTTATTTTAAAGGTTACATTAGTCTGGTTAAAGTTAGTTATATGGGCGCATTTAACTGAAATTTGCCACTTGTGGTAAGTGCGCCTCCACTGTATATGGGGTCCGGGTCGGTTTGGTTTAAAACTATTATATATCAAAAGATATATTTGGTATAATTATTAAAATTTTAGTGTAATCGTAGTTTAAAATTTATTAGCAAATATTTGTTTTATTTGTATAACCAATTACTAACAACCGTTATTTTTAATAAAAGTTTTCTACTGAAAACAAAGACTTTGCCAAAATGTAATGCTTGCAAAATACACTTTAATTAATGTAATTTTACACACTTGCTCGTTTAGCGAATTAAGCAGCTTTACAGAAAATAGTAAACAAGTACGCATTTACCCCAGTGCATAGGGCATTGGCGCATCCCTAACAATATTTTTAGCTCACGCTACTACTATATAAGTAGTGTGAGCTATGGTGATCCTAATTTTTTCGAGAGAAAAAAAGTTGCTCCGATTTCAAAAAATTTTATATATCTTTGCGTTTCAGATGATTTTGAAACTTTTTTGTTTTGCTGTCTGTCTGTCTGTCTGTCTGTCTGTATGTATGTCTGTCTGTAACGACCAACCCGCATAACTCAAAAACCGCTTGTCCGATTTTAATGAAATTTGGTACCTAAGTTGAGTCTTGGGCCGTGATGGTCCCATTTAAAAATGAACAAAATCCACCGCACACAAGCCAAATAAAATGGTGGGGGTAGATTCCAAAAATTAGAGTTTATGTGAAAATATGGCGTGTGTGATATGAAACGAAAGGTAATTAAGTCTAGATTTAAAAAATTTGAGTTTAAGTCAAAACATGGCTTGTGTGGTATCAAACGAAAGGTAATTGAGTCTGGAGTTGAATAAAATATATTTCAGTATTTGATTATATTAGCTCACACTATAACTATAGTACCTTGTGTGAGCTTAGGTGCCCATAGATTGGCAGAGTATTTTTAACTGTAATGCTCTTAACCCTCCATTAGGCGGGTGGATACTATTCACGCGTTTAGGTGGGTGGATGATTACAAGTGTATTCAAATTGGTTTATATCCTGGTATGTTTTACTTAAAAAAATACCTATATTAGGTCTAATATGTGATTATTAAGGTTATTTTATTTGCATGAAATACCTCTAAATAAATATATATGTTACCTAAAACTTATGATAGGTAAATTAAAAGAGGTAGGTACGTACACGTGCTTTTTTAAGGCGTTTATTATTAAGTTAGTTACAAATAGTGGCAAAACCAAAAATTATAGAAACAAAAAATAAAATTCTATTTCTATGGTTAAATGTAATCTGCTACTAATAACAAACTTAACACTATAAAAATTTTCAAATATATAATATTAATGCTATTAAAAATGCACTATGCAAAAAATGTTCCGTAAATATGCGGGTGGATTACAATGGTAGTCTCGTCGTATTTGACACCGGCTAACTTAGAACAACGCACACTTCGCCTGTTAATTCCATACTGGATGGGAATGCTTGATCGTATGATCGACAACTACTCAAGCGGGCCATCCCACCCACAAGCCAGGGTTTAATTGGTTACTGTTGAAAAGGGCGCACATTACATATGTAATTCACCCGCCTAATGGAGGGGAAAAACAAAGCCAGAATATGTTCATAACAATAATTAGCCATTAGTTGAGTTTTGTTTTGGTGATCTGCAATTTTAAAAATTTAAGTTTTTTAATGTTAAAGTTAAGGGTGATTAGGTTGCAGAATTTCGCTGTCATTAGCATATTGCCATTTCCTAAAGAGCTGCTTTATAGCACGGTGGATAGAATAGACCTGTGTTCGGATTTTATATATATATATATATATATATATATATATATATATATATATATATATCTATGTCGAATTTTCACGTTCCTGGTGGTCCAGCTGATTTTTGTAAACAAAAGTTAGATATGATAATGAACAACTAATATTTTTTAAATTTTTTGAAAACTAAGGCGATTTTTCTACCATTTTTTAGTATATTCTTATAAAATAATATTTTTCAGACATACCAGTCGTTATTTTTTATAGCCCGCTTCATTTCTCTTTACACAAAAATTAAAATTCGAAGAAAATACTGTGTTTGTTTCAGCTTCAAAAATAATCCGCTGACCTACATCTTTGTTTACTTCCCAAGTCCTTGGTTTACCTTTGATACTAAACAATCACATTCAGTTTGACTTGTAGTTTAAGTTTTACGTAATAAAAAATAAAGCGGGCTAAAAAAATAACGACAATGCGTCTAGAAAAATACATTTTATTGGGATGTACTAGAAAACTGTAGGAAAATTGCCTTAGTTTTCAAAATATTCAAAAAATATTAGTTGTTCCGTTGTTTATATCATATCTAACTTTTGTTTACAAAAATCAGCTGGACCACCAGTGACGTGAAAATTTCGACATATATATATATATATATATAAAATCCGAACACCGGTCTATTCTATCCACCGTGGCTTTATAGTCCATAGGAGATGGAAATACAACAATCACGATGTCTGCCTCCACGTGGCACATCTGGACATGGTCGTATCATAGTTTGTCCGATTTGATATAGCCATCTGGGGTGCGACCATGACTAAAGACGTCTCTTCAAGAAGCATTGAGGGTTTTACGATGCCTTCTTGTACCAGTGTTGCCAGATTTTGACTATTTTAAGGCAAAGGTTTTGCAAATATTCCAATAATTTTACCAAACTTAACTTATGTAGGTATATTTAAATACTTTTAATTTTGGTTTTTATATTATATGATTTAAACTATAAATCTTTTATATTTTCTTCAATTTTTACGGTTTTGAAGGATACTAAAGGTTAGTTAAAGGAAAGTCGTCAGAAAAGTCTGGCAACACTGTCTTGTACATACCTCTCACGAGGTATAAGAAAAAGAAGCCTCTGACGGAACTCCTAATGTTTCTTGGTTGGCTAACCAATGACCCGCCATGCGGTATGCTTAGCATGCACGGTAAAAAAAATTGTCTTGGATTAAAGCAAATTGCTTTGAAGTAAAATAATTTGTGCTTTCCTATTCACCAAGAGAATATTTTCTTGATATAGCACAAAAAATGTCTTGCCTCTTTATTTTAATGTGAAACAGAAATTGTCTTAATATAAATTGGAACTGAATTAATCTAAGGCACCGTTTTCTCCGGAAGCAAAATATTACTTATATGAAGACAATTTGCTTGTTGTTTGTTACAAAACGGACTATACTGAAACAAAACAATTAAAGAAGAAAAATAAAGTATCATTTCAAGATTAAACGCTGCGTTGAACAAAAAGAAATATTTTAACTCAAAACAAATTGTTTAAGGTAAAACAATTTATTCAAAAAAAGAACGTGTTTTCATTGTAGACAAAATTTTTACCATGTGGGGCCATAACTGGAAGCCTAAATTAACGATCTGCAGATTTTTTTTAATTACCATTTACCCCAACTCACCCTAAATTAGGATTGATTGCGAATTTCACAACAAACAAAATTAATTTAAATAATTTTTAGAATTCTATTGATGTTTTTGGTGTGTTCCGTTAGCACAAACACAAAAATTTGCGTTTAAACCTGGCATTTTTAAACAAATATTTTTCATAAATATTTAGCGTGTCTCTTAAAAATGTTTTTCATTTTCATATAAGTCAATAAAGTGGTATTTCCCAAAGTCGTTTAACGATCTTTTTCACACCATTTTAAAGTAAAAAAAAAACAAGATTTGGGTTTGTGACTTTCAGTGACTTTTTGTTTAACTGGAAATAATTAAAATAGCATCTCTTTTTCTTTGACCGTATCAGTATCGAACTGCACATGATTAGAATCAAGGTCCTACCTGAGGGGATCAAGAGGGACTAATCTCCTCTCCTCCGAAATAGTCGATAAAGTGTGTTAAAGGTTTTTTTTTAGCAACACAAATAAGACCTGCCGTTCAAAACGAAACGGTTGAAGCTGCATTTTACGCAAATAAGTATTGGCGGCTAGAATAAAATGAGGCGAAAAAGAGATAGCTAAACTCATTCTATCTTCCTTTGTTTACAGAAATTTTGTCTTACTGGGTGGTCTTAATTTTTAGCAAATTTACCATAAACAAAATTTTAATATTACAAGAAAAAACGGTACTCGTCTGATACGTTTAACCAAATCGACTCCAACCCATTCATAACTCACACCCTTTTATTGGGTTTTTATTATTACCGGTGGGCTGAAATCGACCCCGGCCCGTTCACAATGTGAACCCTTTTATTGGTTTTCTATTTTTATCATACATATTTTAGACTATCAAAAAGAAACAGTGGCCTATCATTTACCCTTTTTTAATTTTTTAATAAAACAGTGTGGAGTTCTAATTTTAAAGATATAACGATTCGTTTTGGATTTTTGCAATTTTTAGAAAGTCAATTGGTATCTTTTTAGGTTTCTAGATTCGTACGAACCTGTCTAATGAAATAGGAGTTTTCCAGCAAAAAAAGGCCTAGGAGGAATAAAATATAAAATTATTACCTTGGCTGGACGTCTCAGGCGAGACGCGACCTTATTGAATGTAGAATGAAAGAACAAAAACCTTATAATGATGAATTCCTAAAACAAGAAAAATAAGTAAGAATAATTAGAATTAACGAACAAATTTATTTCCATATCACCATGTTTTATTACACTTCTGATAATTAGAGCACTCTCGAGGATGTTTTCTAGGAAAGAGGTAGTAACTACCCACAACTGTTATAAATTAGCAATATTTGGGTTAAAAGATTAGATAATTATTCATTACATCATTTTAAAGGGTAGGCGGACCTAGTTGATATAAGTAATATCTATTGGATATGCCTAGGGTCATTCAGAAACTTGCAGGTGTGCGTAACATGTGATTAAAAGTGAAACTTGCATCTTAGATTAAAAGTGAGGTAAAAAGTGACAATATTTTAAGTACGTCAAAGCATTTGGATACTTCAAAACAGTTATTGCAAATTTGATAAAAGCGTGTGAAGAGGAATCGAAAAGCAAAGAATTAAAACATCCATTTAGTCTCCCTGAGTTCCAGGCAGCAAGCTACACAGGATATAGCCATGCCACTATAGGCAGAATAAAAAAGTAGATCAAAGGGAATCCTTTGCACCAAAATTAAAATCGCCCGTGGAAACGAAGAAAGTCTGCGGACAGATTTGACGATGGAGACTTTCAACCAATTCGGAACACGATATCAAAATTTTACACGGAATATAAAGTTGTTATTTAAAAAATATTAGCACGCAACTGGATATATTGGAGCTAATTAAAGCCATCTCTTGTGCGCCTCATTTTATTCTGGCCGGACTTGTATATGTGTTTTAAATTTTGAGAAGGTATCTTATTATTCTTATTTATTCCTCGCCCTAATGCCACATCCCCGTTAGATAATTGTCATATTTAGAATGCAAGTTACATTTTTGCTTTTAAAGGCCACTTGACAAGATAGGGTCCCCGACATGACATTTGTAACATAAACAAACAAACATTCAGATAAACTAATATTGCATGCAACTGCAAGTTCGTTTTTCCATGTCAAGCGGCCTTAATTCTAGAAATTTAATGCTTCTTTGTATGTTTTTAAAACTTTTATTTAGATAAATAAATGTAGGACTAGATGTATTTGACTCCTTGTTAAAATTAACCCGCTTTATGTTAGAAAAAGTTTATCTGTAATATCTAAATCTACCTATTAAAATCTCAGATACAAAGCACTGAGGGTGCAAGATCTCTCACGAATTCCATACACATTCAACTACTTCAATAATGTACCATTACAAAGATGAATAGAAGCCGTTTGATTTGAGGGGGATTGCACGAAAATTACCATTATATCTGGACGGGAATAAATTTCTAACATCGGAAAAATCATGGCAAAATCTATTAACAACACACACATCAATCTCACAATCATAAATTAATAAGTTTATTGAATTTTTAAGCAACAACTCCTTGTCACGCCTGCCTAAAACTAGTTTCCGAAAAGCGAGAAAAACACCATCGCTTCAGAGATAAGAGGACTGTATTCACCAACTAAATATAAGAACAATCTTTTCACTTAGTAAAATGTCTAATGTAAAATCTTGCTAAAAACTATTAGATATAAATTTAAAAATTTTTAAAGATTTTTATTTTTTATACATTTGTTTAGGTTATTTGACAGCCTATAATTTCTCAAGTTATAATGAAAAAAAAATTACATTTTTGGTTCACAATTATTAACTAAGTATTTATTAGACTATGACAAATTTTATTTTTTTGTAAAACCTTTTTTATCCCACTCCTTAGACTTAAAAAATCCTCTATCTTAAAAACAGATAAGTGTTGATCGGCCCCCATGTTATATATACTTTTTATCAGAGCTATGGCTCCGCAGTTATGGGACACCCTGTATATATGTAAGTTTTGAAAATTTTTTAGAATTTTGAAAATATCTGAAATTTTTTTAAAATTTTAAAGTATTAGTTTTTTATTGAAATTCATAAAAACTTAAAAAATTATCAAAATATTTAAAACTTAAAGATCTTTTATTATTTGTGAACTATTTAAATATTTTTGAAAATGTTTGAAAATTTTCGTAACTACAAATATATATTATTTAAAACCTCTTATAATTCAGGCCTAGGTTCATAAATATCCTAAAAGCATATATGGGCCATTAGACTAATATTATTGGTAGGTGGTAGGCCTAGAGTAATATTTACACCGGTACAGAAAATAAAAAACTGATCTATTTATTTGATCAATCCTACTTATCCTGTGTCCTTATAATATAAAAACGTTGCAATTTTTCACGCAGAACCAAAAAAAATGCAAAACCGCTAAAAAAATACAGATTTTTTTTTAAATGATGTCATTGTTGCTTTATAAAGAAGCTCTGAAGTAAATTTATTTGATGGCTTTGAAAATTTACCATTTTGCAAATTTACCGTGTAATATTGCAATACTTTGATTAATGTTGATGTTTTTTGCAATTTATTCAAAATTTTGGGGGTGTATTGAGCTAATTTCTTACAACGCTCTGTAACAAACTCCTTGGAGTGCATCGTCCATCCATTCCAAAATGAATGATGAAAATAATTTTTTACTCCTGAAAATTCCAAAATAGTTATAATGATTCCGGTAGCGCGTGCTTTTATGGCAGTTTTTATGTAGCATAAAGCCGTGCGAGGACTACAGAACAATTTTTTCTGATTTAGTTTAGGTGAAGTCCCCCTTTAATTATACATCTGATCGCCAAAAGTGATACAATTATACATCAACTTTTGTTTGATCTATGCTACGAAATCGCACCCGGGACCATTGTGTTGCGTTGGCTTATCTTAGGACCCATCTTAACACTATAAGCACGGCGAAAAACGCAGAAGGCCCTATGGGCTATGTTACCTCTTTACAAAAAGCCATTGTGCTAAGGCCGTCCATTCATCAAAGAAGGGTATTGGTTATATAGTTACTTAGTTAATATATGCTATACTGTAACCAAAAGGGTCTTATTAAATAATGCCAAAAGCTAGGGTAAAAAACCAGCACTACACTTTTGCATACTTATCAGTATCCGTAGCAAATTTAAATACGTTATTAATTAAAGAAGGCGGCTCGTGGGGTAGTACCACCGTGCCATGGCACTACCTTATTTTTCTACAAAAACACGTTTTTTTTATTTTTAAAATATCTAATATGTTGGTTGTTTTATTTGTTAATATTTTAAACAGTTAATGCAGTGGATCACACTCCAAATCGACAATGCGCTACGCCTGCCTGTCCCGCGGCTTGCCGTTGAAACGCAGAGTAAGTGGGTGGTTGAATGTGTGCCGCTTGTCTGCTGGCGCCGTCGATTAGAGAGAAATTTTTACAGACAGAGTTGAACAATTTTTAAATTGTATAATGAAAACAATCAACTAACATTTGAGCCCGGTACGCCAGCCAGTTAGTGTGCAGTTAGTCGTCTTGTTCTTATTCGTGGAGCATGTATGCTTTAATTTACACCCTCTAAATTACGCAATAAAAAAGATATTCGTATACTCTGCAAGTGAAAATGAATAAAATTAGCGTCTTAAAAACTCTCTTAGTGGTTTTTCGCTAGAGGAAAAACTAAAAATTAAAGAATTAGGCCGGTCACTACCTGATTTAATAATTAAAACACAAACGTGGAAGTGGACAATAATCGCGTTGTCATAAATTTAATAAAACTATTTGTGATAAAAGTAATGTTTATTTTCGAAACTCTTTTGGAAACACCTACACCTAAAGACTCTAAACTAAGGATAAGTTAAGTTATTATTTAATTTAATTCAGCAGAATTTTTGATAAATTTTGAGACATTTCATGGTGTAATGTAGGCAGGTTTGGGTCATTTTTAAAAAAAAACTAAAGGGTAGAAACCCTAAAAATAGTAAACATATCTATAATAAAAAACTATGCGCTCTTGGTGCTGCGCCACTAAAAAAATTGACCGAGGCGTTTTTACAGAATTTTGGGAAAAAATTTGACCCCGAATTTTTTTTGAGTGGCTATTATAATTCTGGCACTACCATGTTGAATGGGCACGAGCTAACTCTATTTTCCACAGTGAAATAGCAGTACTCGCCAAAAAGTTGAAAATTGAATTTTAGGCATATAGGCCAGTGGAATTACAAAAAAAGAAAATTATTAATAGGACTTGAAGCATTGGAAATTGTAGAGCGGCGAAAAACTTTAAAGTAAAAAGAAATAATTGCGTGAGCAGGGGGTTAGGTTTGGGGGGTAAAAAGGGGCAGGGAATCGTATTCTTGCGATTTCCGGCGAAAGTTGACGTCGAAGAAAAAAAAACACATACAGTAAAGTCATAAAAATGTCTAAAACTTTTGTGAATGTCATTTTTTACAAAACCTCAAAATATTTGAGAAAAATTTAAAAAACCGTAATTTTTTTATTTTTTGTTTTTTATTTTTTATTTTTGCAAAAATAATGTCTGTTTAACAAAACTTGGTAAGAGTAGAGCTCTTAGAGTGCTAAATGTCTGCAATATTTTACAAAAAAAATTTAAGAAGTTTCTAAGATATTTGTTTTTTCCGCTCAAACACTTTTTTTTAAATGAAATTTCTTCTTCAGAAAATCATCGTACCTAGTTCTGCTGGTACTCAGTTTTTGGCACTGAGATATGCTTTTTGGCGAAATAAAATAATATTATAGTCGCCTTTTAAAAACATATCCGAAAAAGGAAAAGACTAAGAAAAAATTGTCACAATATTTTTCAATCAAAACCCACGTGCCAACTAGGTGTCCAAAAATGTGTGCAATAAAACTAAACAAAGATGATGGTGCCAATGTTTCTTAATCAGAGAAATTAAAATTTGCAGATCACTAGAAATAAAAAAAACTTTAAAATGCAGTAAAATTAGGTGAATCTATTAGGCAAAACGTCATAAATATCCAGCTAATTTGATCCTCTTTATCATTTTCACCCCAACAGAAACTATCCATTATCAGGCTTAAAGACAACGATACAAAAAATTTAATATTAGTATTTAGGAAAAATACTCTGCCAATATATGGGCCCCTAAGCTCACACTAGGTACTATAGTTATAGTGTACGTGTGAGCTAATATAACTAAAAACTGAAATATATTTTATTTAACTCCAGACTAAATTACCTTTTGTTTGATACCACACAAGCCATGTTTTGACTTAAACTCAAATTTTTGAAATCTACCCCCACCCTTAAAAAAAACAAAAAACTAAAATGTATTTTGTTAAACTCCGGACTCAATTACCTTTCGTTTGATATCACACACGCCATATTTTCACATAAACTCTAATTTTTGAAATCTACCCCCACCCTTTTATTTGGTTTCTGTTCGGTGGATTTTGTTTATTTTTAAATGGGACCATCTCGACCCAAGACCCAGCCTAGGTACCAAATTTCATTAAAATCGGCCAAGCGGTTTTTGAGTTATGCGCGTTGGTCGTTACAGACATACAGACAGACAGACAGACAGACAGACAGACATACATACAGACAGACCGACAGACAGACAGACAGACGGCGCAACAAAAAAGTTTCAAAATCATCTGAAACGCAAAGATATATAAAATTTTTTGAAATCGGAGCAACTTTTTTTTTCTTGAAAAAATTAGGATCACCATAGCTCACACTACTATAGTATAGTATATGTGTGAGCTAATATTTTGTGTATTCAACGAAAGGTAATTGAGTCCGGAGTTTAACAAAATACATTTTAGTTTTTGTTTTTATTATTATTTCAGTTTTTAGTTATATTAGCTCACACGTACACTATAACTATAGTACCTAGTGTGAGCTTAGGTGCCCATATATTGGCAGAATATTTTTTTTACCATATAAAATACCTGATATCTGGATTCTGTTTTTGGTTAAAAATTTTTAGAATTGCAACCAGTAGTATCTTTGGTATATGATTCTCACTTCGCTTTTTACAACTGACTATAAAGCATATAATTTTCCTGCTCGACACCAATTACAACAATGGAAACTCAGCTATAATATTGAAGCACGGCCAATCACCAAACACGGTAGCCAACTGTGACCTGAGTGTGTTTATGATAACAATCAAGGTTTGTACTACCTTTAGTTAAAGACAGGATATAAACCGTGTGCAAATAAGTTATTGAGTAACAGGGGTAGCCAAAATGAGAAATAAAGTTTACATAACGTAAGGGAAAATACTTCGAGGTACCAAGGACAACTAGTCATTTGTAGGCGCGAATCTACGGGAGGGGAAAAAGGGGAAATTTCTCCCCCCCCCCCCCAAATCGAAACTTTTTTTAGTTTTGACACACAGAATATACCTACTGGTGAGGGCAAATAATATATGTTTTTAAACTTATTATTTTTGCTTAGGCATTTAAACTTTTAATAGAATATACATTATTTTTAATCTGCTGGCCTAATCAAGCTTAGCTGAATTATTGAATATTCTCTTTTTAATAAACAAATTGTGGTGCGAACTTTTTCAATTTTTTATATTCCTGGAATTTCCTATGCAAGTGTTATGCCAGCTAAAAGCATAGCCGTGCGAAGAGAGCCAAATAAGCAAATAAAAAATTTACCACGTGAAAGAGGGGAAATGATAGCGTTTTCAGAGTGTTTTCAGGTGTTAAATTGTTCTCTATTTTTCAGTTTTCACTGAAAAGTTGACGCCCTTATAAAATATACAGGTTTACTTGATTACGTGTTTCAGATTTTCTGTTGCTGCCAGCTCCGCTCTTTCATCTTGCCTCTCTGCAAAGCAAATTAAGTTTGCGACTCTGAGATCGTGACTCAACATTTTGCGGCTTTGGTAAAAAATTCGTAAAAAAAAATTATATGAAGTTTGTTTCAGGCGGCAGAATAGTCCCGTGATATGGTTGTTGGCTTCACATGCAGAAGGAACCGGGATCGCCTCTCGAACAGCGGACGAAAAGAAAAAAATAGGATCTCTTCACCATGTTATGCCGTCCGCTTGTAGCTTTGAACGTTTGTAGCTTTGAACAGTCGTCATCGAGATGGCGTGCGAGACAAACAAAAATATAGATTTACTTTGTACTTTGAGAATCCATGCAGGTGTAGTCCAGACGTTAACATTCAGTCGAGGAACAAGAATTCATTACCTAAGAGACTGGTGCTATCGTCAGTACCAGGACGACGCCAGCGAAAATCTCTGGTCAACTCATGACGACCACGACTATTAGATAGTTGCAAGTCTAACATATAGCAGGACTACCTAGCGGAAGGAATGTAATAGCGTAGGTCCACAGTGTATAGATGCAAGAATGCAGTATAGAGTGCTGGCAAAATTAGGTCCTCTTAGAGAAAGGAAACTTTTGGGGTTTGCGAAAAGGATGTACCAAGTCCAGTGCTTAGTCACCTGGGCAAAACTAATCACCTCTCTACTACTTCTACTTTTTTCATTTGTGTGTCCCACCCTGGACTCTATGATGGTGGCAAAAATTCTGGAATAGGAAGCAAAAAGTTATGTATGGGTATTCAAATATTCTTTCCTGATTTTTATTTCCAGTTTCCATTAGTTAATGTCCGACTCAAGGACGAATCCGGCTAAAAAAGGAAGAAGAGGTCATGTTTTTGGACTCTGCGGCCTTTTTAATAATGCGCAAATTCATAATCTGCATTTCATTGTCTGATTAAAAAAAAACTGGTAAGAGAGGTAAGGCAGCTGCCCCCTTGTCCCCCTTAGATACGCCCTTTTTTTGATCATTGTTTTCTAATGCATTTATTGAATTTACTCTAATGTATTTTCTCTCTTTAGCACAGGCGTATTTATTATTTAGTATTTTATCCATTCTTGGATGTCTTTCATTTATGTTGGTTAATTTCCAAATATCCTATTATGACTATGTCTAGTATCGACTTTCCAATAGCCAAAAATTAATTTTTGAGGCATTGAGGGATTTTTTTTTATTGAGAATTCCTCATTTCCCAATGTAACGCATCTTTTGAAAATGCTCTTATAAGTATATTATCTGGGGACAAGGCAGTGCCCCGGTAAGTTCACGCGGAAAATACAGTACTATATTTTCTGGAAACATTTCAGCCCATATTTGTCCTACTACTCTACTTCGGAATGAGCCACAAAATTTAAACTTTGCACAGTCGTTGATCTTTATAGTTAGTTAACAATCCGTCAGAGTTGCATGGACTTCCACAAAGTAGTAAAGTAGTTACGAAATTTCAAAAAACGTGGAAATTGCCACTCACTCATCTACTCACTCATGTATAGATCATCAAAATTCTACTATACTTCCAGACATGCTACAAAGCTGAAATTTGGTACACTGATAAAAATTGTGACCATACCCTTGCAAAAGTCAAAAAACCCCAAAATTCTTATTCACTCCCCTCCCCCATACATGTAAATTTATGTAAAAGTAACATTGCCCACTTACAGAGGCGCTAGAGAGCTCAGCTTTGGCATACTGATAGGAAATATGATAAAACTATTGGAAAAAATGTAAAAACCCTAAAATTTTAGTTTGCTTTCTTCCCCTATAAATGTAAAGTTATGTGAAAGTAACATTGCCCACTTTCAGAAAGAGCTGAGCTTTGGAAGGCCGATAGGAACTTTGATAAAACTATAAACGAAAATTAAAAAACTGCAAATTTTAATTAACTTCCCTCCCCTATAAATGTAAAGTTATGTAAAAGTGACATTCTCCACTTCCAGAAACGCTAGAGAGCTGAGCTTTGGAAGATTGGATAAGAACTATTATAAAACTATAGGAAAAAATTTAAAAACACCAAAGTTTTAAATTACTTGCCTCCCCTATAAATGTAAAATTAACATTGCCTACTTCCAGGAACACTAGAGAGCTGAGCTTTAGAAGGCTGATAGGAACTATGATAAAACCATAGGAAAATATAAAAAATTATCCAAATCCTTTAAAAAAGGAGTGAAATCATAACAAAAACATTTTATCTAAAAAAAGCCAAGTACGCGAAAGTGGTCTTCCGTAAAAAGATTTGAGATAAAAGTAAAGCCAAGTTCTCCAATACAAATTTCAAAATGAAAGGTTCTTACTTGTTTGAAAATATCTTTCTAAACTTGGCTATTACGGCTCAAAATGACCCTTAGGTACAGTGCTAAATTGAACATAAAGAGGTTTGGCTGGAATAGCAAAGTTTAAAAAAAACATTTCCAAACTAGTAAGAACCTTTCATTTTAAAATCTGTATTGGAAAACTTGGCTTTGATGATGATGATTCATATATGAGTGGGCCTTGCAGCCCTTCCACTGCGACCACTAGTGGGTCTATTGTGGCTCACTTTTGAGTGGTTTCTCACCACTGTATGCCTAATCCTCCAAAAAGGTTAGCTATCAGTTTGGGTGAGACACTGTTCAGATCTTCTGAATCAATCTGAGGTTTACCGAAAGTGTTTTGACGTAAACGTGCAATAGCCGGACATTCGCACAGTACATGTCTAACTGTTTCATCATCCTCCATACAGAGTCTACATTCGGTCTCTTCTGTTATTCCCATTCTGTGCATGGGTACTCTTAGTCGGCAGTGACCCGTAAAAAGTCCTGTCACTATACGGATCTCATGTCTGGTAAGTCCAATGATATTTCTGGCTCTCTTCTGACAAGGTCCTTTAATGAACTCTTTAGAGTGAGCCAGTTCTGGTATATTCATCCAGTATTGTTGGAAGCTGTCCTCCATCCATCCCAATATGGTTAATTTAGCAGCATTGTATGATATGCCCAGGGCTGGTTCGGGGCCGAAAAATTCGGCAGATGCCGCTTCCCTCGCTGCCTGGTCCGCGGCCTCATTTCCCTCGTGCCCAGAATGCCCTGGTATCCATACTAATGACACCTTATTAGCGCTACCAAGCGTATTCAGCGAGTCTCTGCAGTTCCTCACGGTTCTCGATGAGACCGTGTAGGAATCAAGCGCTTTTAAGGCTGCTTGACTGTCGGAGAAGATTTTTATTGTCCTGTTGGTCCATTCGTGGTCAGTAATCCACCGGGCACACAGTTCAATGGCTACGAGTTCGGCCTGAAATATAGTAGCCAGTTTGCCGAGACTATGTTGAATCTCGACTTTTTCTTGGATACTAACAACTCCAGATCCAACGCCTGATGGCATTTTGGATCCGTCGGTATACCAGAAGCTATCGTTGTTTGAAAAGTTGGTCCTGTTTTTTAACCATTCCTCCCTCTCTGGGAGTATAATGTTGTATAGCTTTCTGCTGTACACCGTGTTGGGCATGACGTCGGATATCATTCCTAGAGTTGCATCCAACTCTTGTTCCCTAATTAGGTCTGTTGATATCACTTTGTTTGCCCGGCCATCCTGGTGGTTGGCCCTTATTCTATAAGTTGCTCTTCGTGCCTCCGCCTCTAAGAAAATGTTAAGCGGAGGTAAGTTTAGTAAGCATTCAAGCGCAGTCGATGGGCTAGAGCTCATTGCACCACATATGGCAAGACTGGCCTGTCGTTGTAAGCTGGTTAGTTTGGCTCTCGAGGTTCTTTGATGTCCCTTCTCAAACCAGACTATTGCACCATACGCAATCATTGGTCTAATGACTGTTATATACAGCCAGTACATTTGTTTGGGGCTAGTGCCCCAGGTTTTTCCGCAAATTCTTTTACACGTCCATAGGGACAGTGTGGCTTAAAAAAATTTTGCTTTACTTTTATCTCAATTCTTTCTACGGAATACCACTTTCGCGTACTTGGCTTTTTTTACATGAAATGTTTGTGTTATGATATTTAGATTTTATCCCACAATGTATGGGTCATCGGAAATTCGATGTTTTTAAAATGTTTGGAGCATTTCAGAGAAGATAAGAAAATACCTTTACTGAGACCCTAGATTTTTAAAAAAGCTTTAAGGTGAACACCGCATCTGGATTTAGCAAGCCGTTTTAAGGCAATGGGGATTTTTGAAACGTTTGCATTTTGTAAGGGGGGGGGGGATTTTTAATGATCTATAAAAATCCAACTAACAAACAAATATATAAATTTATATATGCACGCTGTATATATTCTATTTGCCGCTATTCAATTTTACACATCCTTCAGTCGCCCCCAATCTTTTTTCTGAAATCCACTTTTTCCCTTAAAAACTAAATCTTTCAAAGGTGAATGATAAAAACAAAGCGGGTACAGAAAAGAGAGCAGACATGTAAAAAACTAATTCAAATACCCCTATAGCAAAAAAGATCAAAAGACAACCATTCCTGTTTCCCGTCAACAGTGATGTAAAAACGAGCTAAGGGATGTCTCGCCTCTTTAAACAGATTATTTCTTAGGGCAATTTTCACATGTGAGTACTTTTATGTAAAGATTGAAATTTTCTCGGGCTTTTTAAAATTGCGCTAGGTGTCCACCAAATACGTTAAAACATAAATACATGTTCAAAAAATCGAAAAGTGAAGCACTCATAGCTTGCTTTGGAAACACTTGCAAATTTAAATTCGCAAGATTCGCAAATTTTCAAGGGCGCATGCGTGTGTTTTGTCAGGTAGACACACAGCTGCTGTGTGGGTTGACGCCATATTTGTTGTTTGTTTATATTTTGCGGTGTTTTGCGTTTGTCGAGAAAAATTGTTTTTTTCTGTAAAAAATGGAAAATAATTCATATATAACATATGCGGTTTTGTGGCAAAAAGTCCGGGAAAAGTAAGGGATAGCCATTCCATAGGTAAGTACTTGCATTTTTCTTCATAATTTATTAATAAAGTTACTAGTGGTTTATAGAAGCCATTAAACACTGTTCATGGTGTCCAATTACTATTTTAATCCACAATTTGATAAATCTTCACCCAATCAACTAGTTTTTAGAAAAAAATAATAGACATAACCCTAAATTTTTGACAATTGTCAAATAATGTACTGACGCATGCGCAGTAATCGAACTTATGTCTACACGAAAAAGAAAGTTAAGATATTTTTAGATATTTACCACATATTTCATGAATACAGCATAAAATACAGTTTCATGGGGTCTCGGCCCCCCTCAAAAAAATCTCAGGCCCACCCCGAAACGTTTTTATACAGTGTGTCCACGTAAGTTGGCGGCATATGGGAAACTTTTTTATTATTAGCTTTACGAAAAAAAGTTATTCTTCATAAAAAGTTCTGCATGGTCCAAAACCTAAAATTCAACCATCAGATGTTAAATTTTTTCAGTCGTATTACGAGGTTTGTCAAAAAATGTGATTTTTGCTCTAGAGTAAAGTACCTTTCTTTTTGACAATATCGAAAATTGTTATAAAGAAAAGATGTTTAGAATTAAAAATAGCTTTCAAATATTCAACATTGTTATATACGCTGTATATACGCCACTGCTACAACGTCATTATTCTAATATTGTACCCAACTTGTGTTAGGTGCAAATAAAATAAAAATTTTAAAATGTTTATGACTAAGTTTTTTCCACCAATTATCGCATGCCACACTTAGGGTCACTGCACTGCATCCTGGACGCCTGGCGGGCCGTTTTCGTGATGCAGTGACCCTAGCTAGAGTCTTAAATAAACGCCATCTACAGGAAGTTTACCCCGTTAAACATTAGTAGTTTGTTTTGAAAACCTTATTGCAATAAAGCCAGGCAGTAATTGTGCCGGACACTATTCTGACAGTTTCGCATTATAAGAACAGCTTTCTTCTTCCAAAATTAGGCCTTTGTGTATTTTGAGAGCCAAAATTAATAGTGCCGCCATTATGAATGGAAAATAAACGACTGGATTTATAAATTCGACTTTGGTATGTCAATTTTTAAAGATCAACTGTCAGTTTTTAATGCAAAACTGTCAGAATAGTGCCCGGCACTATTATTGTCTGGCTTTATTGAAATAAGTCCCTATTATCTACCAATCAAACAAGTTTTAGTGGCAATCGGGTAAAATTAAGTTTTTGATTCTCTCGTAGTTTTTCGTGGGTGACTCGAAAGCTTGCATGCGAAGTTAATTGACCGTTTTGTCTCTTCTCCTACGTTTATAGTGCGAAAACGAAAAGTTACGTTTTTTAAAATCGTCATTTTGTTAAAAAATTTAGGGCAAGACCTTTGCTTTTTTTGGTCATCATTAAAGACTTGTGAACGCAACCATCCCCCGCCCCCACAATCATTATATGTATGGGTATTTTAAATGATTATTTTGTACAAAAGTATTATTTGCTAAACTGATCCTTCGGCATCCACCAATCTTCTGAATAGTGTGGTGTCTTCTCATCTTGCTTGAAATATATATTGTATCTAATTAAATATTTCGCTGGCCTTTTTTATTTTTCCTCGTCCAGATTAAAGATAATAGCCACAATACACTAGTTTACCCCCTATTTTTCACAGTGAAGTCTATTTTGTCAAGAAACTACTTTCGCGAGCTGAAACAAAAGTGTCGGGGGCGTAACGGACCGCAGCCTGCCGTTGTAATGTGAATTGGGTGCTGTCAAATGTGCCATCGACGTTACGGTGACGTGTGTGGCGGTACGTATAGTATGAATCGCGAGAAATAGAATCTAAAACGTGTATCTTTCCAGTTGGCACATTTCGAAGCATCTCAATACTTATATTATTTTTTGTTTTTACGGTGATCCAGATTTCAACGACCTTATTAAGTTAAATTGACACCAATAAAGCAGGATCCACAGAAACAAACGTTGCGAAAGTGTTTTTTCGCGTTCCTAAGCCAAGGCGATGCGGTAGAAACTTCGATATAAAAATTTATAGCCTAGATCGTACAGGAGCAAAAAAATGTTTTTGAAAATAAAAGAAATAATTTAAAATTAAACATCAAAAAATACATTGCTTTATTAGCCAAAGGATCAGCCTCGCAGTACAAATAGAAAACGCGGCTTTAGTATCTGGGGGCACGCCAGTGCCCCGCAAAGTTCGCACGGAAACTGCTGTGCCATCTTTTCTTGAAACATATCAGCCCATATAATTTGACCTATCTAAACTTCGGAATGAGCTACGAAACTCAAACTTTGCAGATCTTTATAGAGTTAACAATCCTGCCAAGTTTCATGGACTTCCATGAAGTAGTAAAGTAGTTACAAAATTTAAAAAAGCGTCGAAATTGCCACTTAGTCACTCATCTACTCACTCATGTATAATTTATCAAAATTCTACTGTACTTCCAAACATGCGACAAAGCTGAAATCTGGCACACTGATAGAAATTGTGATCAAACCCTTGGAAAAAATCAAAAAACCCCAAAATTCTAATTCACTTTCCTCTGGCAGACTCAAAGTCAAAGTCAAAATATGCTTTATTATCATAAAACAGAACTTCCATTGACAAAGCTAGTAATAAACTTAAAAAATAGTAGTAAAGATAAAACGAAAAAATTATATGAACCGAACCGTTTCGTCCTTATGGGACTCCTCAGAACACTGCTGGTCAATGTGACAAATCTTGCGAAGTTAATCAGACGGTTTTGTCTCTAATTAAATGTAATTAGTGAGCGAACTATAGCAAGAGGCGCCATCTACCGAGATATGAGAGAAACAAAAAACTAAAAGCAGGCGAAAACACTGCTATACAATATCGATCAATGAAAAGATCGAATGCAAATAAAAGAAAACAACTATAGTCCGTGACCTACGACAGCTCTTTGTCTTTCAGGCCGGATCAACACAGATTGCATTTTTACCCGTCTTCAAGACAGTGAGCGTCAATCAACGGAATTTTTAAGCCAAATAATACTAACAAACGTGGAATTTCGTACCCGTGAATTTAAAAGTGAAACAAGTTTCGTGGCTAATCGGGCAAAAAGGAGTTTTTTTTGTTTCCCTTATATTTTTCCGTGGGTAGCCTGAAAGCTTAACCTCACGGGGGTCCAAGATCTAATGGACACCTAATAAGTGTTGACACCCGTGAGGTTAAGCTTTCAGGCTACCCACGGAAAAATATAAGGGAAACAAAAAAAACTCCTTTTTGCCCGATTAGCCACGAAACTTGTTTGATTTTTAAATTCACGGGTACGAAATTCCACGTTTATTAATATGAATGTAGACACATGGGCGTTCATTTTCGGTATATGATCAACCATGGGCGTAGTCAGGGTCTCGCTCAGGGGGGGGAGGCAAAAAGCAAAAAAATGTACAATCAAATATTTATTACTAAATGAGCTGAAGCCAGGATGCAGCAGTTGACAAGCCAAAGTAGGGCAAGTGTCCCACCCTGCCCCACCCTGACTACGCCCATGTGATCAACGTCATTAAAGTAATGATTCGGTTTGTTATATAATTTTTTTTTCTGTGTATGTATATAAATCAAACTCAAAACTTAAATAAAATGTGATAAGCAAATTACCGAGCGTCATAATAAATAAACAACTAAAATAAAAATAACACAATAGGCGAAAAAGTGATATAACTAAAGAAAGAGTAAAAAAACATAAATAATAAATATTAATTAGAACCACAAAAAAGAATAAAAAAGAACAGAGGTCAAAACTCCTTACTAGAAGCATAATACACGGAGCTTTGGTCATAAATCAATAATACACCCAAAGCTGTAATAGGAAATATGACAGACAATATGATATAATAGGAAAAAATTTAAAAAACCCAAAATTTTAATTTGCGTCCCTCCCCTATAAATGTAAAGTTATGTAAAAGTAACATTGCCCACTTCCAGAAACGCTAGAGAGCTGAGCTTTGGAAGGCCGATAGGAACTATGATAAAACTAAAAAAGAAAATTAAAAAACCCCAAATTTTAATTAACTTCCATTTATGTAAAAGTATGTAAAAGTAACATTCTCCACTTCCAGAAACGCTAGAAAGCTGAGCTTTTGAATACTGATAGGAACTATGGTAAAACTATAGGAAAAAATTTAAAAACATCAAAACTTTATTTTAATTTATTTCCCTATAGATGTAAATTTATGTAAAAGTAATTTTGCCCACTTCCAGAAACGCTAGAGAGCTGAGCTTTGAAAGCTTGATAGGAACTCTGATAAAACCATAGGAAAAAATTAATTAATCTCAAAATTTTAAATAAGGCCTTGCAAAAGTGCTGAACAGTATTCCACATATTTTACTACTTTAAGACTTAAATATTATCCAAATCCTTTAAAAAAAGAGGAGACATCATAACAAAAATATTTCATGTAAAAGAAGCCACGTACGCGAAAACAATATTACGTAAAAAGAATTGAGATAAAAGTAAATCTAAGTTCTTCAATACAACTTTCAAAATGAAAGGTTCTTACTTGTTTGGAAATGTTTTTATAAACTTAGCGATTACGGCTGCAAATGATTTAGGCACATTGCTAAATTAAACATAAAGAAGTTTGACAATTTTTTTTTACGTAATACCATTTGTTTCAAGAAAGGATGGTACAGCAGTTGCACGAACTTGGCGGGGCACTGCCGTGCCCTCAGATAAAATAGACCTAAACTGCACACAATTAGAATTGTCTAATAATGTGATTAACAGACCTGTCCATTTCTGCTTGTGTAAAGTTCTATGATAAAAATCTCAGAGTGGCGTATGGCGTCGGCGGCGTGGGTTGGCGTATTCATTTTCAAGGCAATCGGAAAAGCAATTTAAGAACCCGAAAAGTCTGATTAGGGAAAATTGCCTGAAATATAACTAATCTTTTCCACATTAGTTTTCTTTTTGGCACTGATTTGCAAGAAATATAAATTTTTTATCGTAACGCGTGCGAACGATAATAAAACAAACAAGAAATATTTTATGGATTAGGACAAAAAAAAGATAAAGTGTTAATAAAAAACCATCAACAGTATGTACATACTGTAAGTACACATCCAAATATTTCTAATCCATCATTTTTAGAGTTTGCTCTTCATTCACTGCATAACTTCATAAAGTTTCCCATACATTTTCTTGAAAATTCTGAACTTTAATTTAAAAAACAAGTAACCAAGTAAGAGGATAGATAAGGCAATATAAGTTCTTAACTAGATTCGAAAAGTCTTCAATATTAAATATATACAGGGTTCGTCAACGATCGTTTGGTCATTGAAAAATATGTGAACTGAAGCAAGATCGCTATTTAAATAAATGACACTGGCAAATAGTTTAGCGCTGTTGTCAAGTTAGCAATTCAAGAAAATGGTTTTCTTTTCGCGATCTAATGGCGTTACTCTTACCGGCTGAGTAGGCCAAAGACGGCGATGCATAAAATCCTTAAAACCCCTTGATTTTAATTGCTGTAGCGCCATCTCTTAGATATCATTTGAACTGTATGACTAATAATCAATACTGCGAATCCGTAATTAAGTGTACAGGTAGAGCTTTCTAACATGGCAAAAATGTTAAAGGAGGTTACTATACGCACAAAGAAAATATTCCACAAATTCAACTTTATGAATAACAAATTTCTTGGTCTTTATGTGTATCGATTTATTTTCAACCAGAGTTAGAAACCAATACTTTGAAAATTAACTACGAGTACTACATTACAAATTACTTTACAGGAATGTACTTAGAAAACTGTGTAATTAATTACAACAAAAAAAGAACTTAATTATAAATTTCCTACTTGCAAAATAAAAAGAAAATAGTTGACTTTTTTATTTATTTCTTTCATTTTTTCATAATTTACAAAATGTGAAAATGCTAAATTTAGGAGCCCTCTTCCATCGTAATACATTCGGAACTTACCCCTTAAATTCAGTACAAAACGTGGTTTGCTTTAAATAATAAAAGCAAAATAGCTTTTTACAAATAATAACAATTACGTTAGTAATTCAATTGCATTTTTGTAATTTCATAATAATTGTAAAATAATTTTTCAATTATTTTAAAAACTATAACGATTATATCGTTATATTGTTTAAAAATTAAGGAATTACATATTTTGTAATAAAAATATATTATTTAATTAATTAAATTTCCTTATTGAAAAATAATCAATTTTACTGGCCTAGTGAGCTTTGAATGGCTATATCATTTTGACTGGCCTAAATTATTTATCAAAATCTCCGCATTCAGCAAAAAAGGCAAGCACAGGTGTCCATACGCTAAATTGAGCCAATCTATCACATTTCCTCTTTGTTTTACTTTCGCGCGAGGCAAAGGATAAACAGTCAATGATCTGCATAGTGTTAGTTGAGATGATTTAAGATGAATACGTTTTTTATTAAAAAGTATACTCCATAGGATGTCTGTTTTAAGAGATCTTAAATATTAAAATTTAGTGTGTTTTCGATTTTTGGTCTGACGACATTGAAATTCAGGTCAGTTCGTTCCTTTTTTCACTCAAAATTATTTATCTTAATTTAGCGCAAATATGCATAATTTGATTGCATTTATCTTAATTTTTTGGTAGAAAACCAAATTTTGATAAAATTTAATGTTGCTAAAATATTGGCCCATAGCACAGGTATTTCTCGTGGAATATTTTTTTTTCAGATTAAGGACCCAATGAGTTCAGCCAAGCTTCCCTTTTCAGTCTTATAGGACAAATTTTAGCCCATCTGACTCATTCGATCAATGCATTCCAAGGAAGTGGATTCTTGAGGTTGATGGACTTGGGAGATATGGATCTATTTGGATAAATTATCTGGTAAGTTTTCTTACTCATATATATTTTAATAGACTTTAGTCAAATCTGCTTTGAATGAAAAACTTACCAGAATGATTTTCCAATCTCCATCAAAAGTCCTCAAAAATCTAACTTCTCAGAGAAATATTTAGCTTGCTCATTCTTAAATGAACGACGGCCATTTTGTATTTTTTATTCTGCTTGGTTCTTGAGTGAACAGCAGCCATTTTGTTTTTTTTTTTAGTGAATAAATTAAATTCATGAACGACCAGATTTCAATTTTTGCTTCCCCTTTTTAATTATATTTTCTTTAATGAAGAAATTATTTTCCTTTTAAGGAAAAAATAAAAGGAAATATTTTTTTATTGCCCTCCCTCAAAAGTCGAAAACATACTCACGTTTCAGTTAACTTTCCCTTTGTTTGTGTGAAAGACTGAAATGTTCCCCATGTAAAATTTTTAGATACATTTTTTTTATAAATTGTTAAAAAGATTTTATTCTTTCCCTCCATTTTAAATTATTGGCTGGCCACCATTATTCTTAAATTATTTTGTAAATTTTTCTAGCTTTAAGAAATAAAACCAATATGTGTGAAATTATATTTTTATTTTAATATTGGGTATTATTTTAAAGTTGTAAAATCCAAACAGTTATATTTTTTTATCTTAAGAAACCAATTGTAAAGATGAAATAGATAATAACCTGTTAAACATTTATTTTTATGAATTTATTTGACAAAATTTGTGAAATTTTTGAAATTGAATTCAGAAAATATATATTTTTTTTCTAATTCAGGAATCTATAAATAGGATTCATGTAAACCTGAAAGGTCTAAATATTCTGCTGAATATTTGGTTGAAATTTTGTAAAGATTCCTTCTACATTTTCTTTATATTTTGAATGTATATATTTTCCTTTTGATAAATGACATTTCCATGATGATTGTCATTTATAGAAATGTGTAAACTAAAACTATTTTTTGTGACACTCTCAATGCTAGAGTTTTACGTAATTTTTTTTTTGAGAGTTTTGTTGAGAAAGCTAGGTCATCAAGTCTGACAAATTGTTTCTACGGTTGCGTAAATAGTCTTTCTTTTCATGTACAAAAAAAATCCACGACGACAAGTTCTCCACCACTGAGTAAGACCAACAAAGATAAGCCACATACAAGTCCTCCTGGATTGCACACCTGCTGACGAGGCGAAGACTGGCACTGAGACCATGATGGTATTATTGTGAATATGATCTCATGGTTGAAGATGATGTTCTACTATTGGTGATGCTATTTTTTTTTATATAGATTTTTTTTTGAAAAGAAAAGACAATCTAAAACTTTAAAAAGCAAGTTTCAAAATTAAATAAGACTTGAGACTCTTCTTTCTTTAATAAATTTTCTTTATTTTTCTTTTATAAAAAGGTTTAGTTTTTTTTTTGGTTTTTTGTAAATTTTTTGATTGTGTCACTGATCATTTTTTTTATAAAATAAATTGTAAAATTTATTCTCTAATCCAGAATTTCTTTATACTCTAAACGAGGTGAGATTGTTTGGAGGATTCCAAAACTATTTCATTCTTTAGTTTTTTTTCCATTTATCATTATATTTTTTATATATAATTTTTTTTAATGAATGAATTTTGTCCTAAAGGATCTTCCAGGTAAAGCTCAATGGCGCCCCATTACCCTTAAAAGAAAACAAATTGGAAGAAACGTTAATAGAACTAAAAAGAGAAGGTACGACCCTGAGATAGTCATTTCATTATTTTGATTTGAAAGAGTTTCTGTTCTTTTGTCCTTCCACTTTCTTTGCTTTGCTAAAAAAAAAAGGAAGAGGAAAAGTGAAATAATACCAGGCAAATATTATAGATCTGATGCTCAACGTGGACCAATTATAAATTTGGCACCCAACGCGGTTAAAAATACACTACAAATTTGGCGCCCAACGTGTTAATTATTAGACAAGAAAATACGCCATAAAACTTAAATACGTGCATTTACCATAACAGCGCATTTCAACTTATTGGTTTTTTTCAAGAGGAATGACCCCTCCATTTAAGGGGCAAAAATAAAATTTTAAAAGGAGTAGTAAAACGTGACAAACATTTTTTTCTGCAGACTGAAACCAGTAGAGGGGCAAGAGATTTAGGGCTGTCGTACATCCCTATTCCTCAAAAATGTTGTCCCCTATTCTGTTTCCTGGATAGTGTATGGTGACTTTTGGCAAAAGAGCAAGGTGATTGTGTAAGAAAAAATTATTAAAAAATAGAATTTTTCTCGATTTAATGTTTCCTGATTAAAGCTAAAATAACGAAATAAATAATAATGACTATTTCTTCGTCTTTTAAAAGTGGAAATCCTACTTTGATTACTCCTGTTTAGTAATACAAAACTATTAATGAATTTTGAGTCACAGCGGCAAACGCCGGTCCCTCACTGACTTCTTGCTTACCATAAGTTTATCCTTTTTTATATGTTTTTCATAAAGGCTAAACATTCGAAGTCGAGCCCTGTATATCGTACTTTGGGTAAACCTATCAATTTTGTACTCAACTGCTACTTTTACTTTCAAATTAATTTAGCAGTTGGGTGTTTATTTTTAATAATTTTTTTTTTATATCTGTTTTATTTAAGTTAAATCGATTCGATCGCCGAGACAATCAAGATATAGTATGAATAAGGTGCGGAGTTGCGAAGAAGTGGCAGGTAATTTAGGCGTGGATCTACGGGAGGGGAAAAAGGGGAAATTTCCCCGCCCCCAAATCTCAAACTATATTTAGTTTTGACACACAGAAAACACTATGCAAAATAGCTTTATGCAATATTTATTATGATAATTCCCCCCCTTCCCACGTAAAGTTCCTAGATCCGCTCCTGGGTAATTAACGTCCTACCAATAACTAAAAAAAGAACCCCTTTATTCGCGACAGTATGGTTCGATAATTACCATTATTACACTATTTAAACCGCATCATTTTTACAGCACCAATATGGAACTTTATTGGAGCACGTCAAGCTTAGCGCTAGTAAAATTCCCATAGCTCTAACCAAAAACAAACAACAAGCCATGAATTATGCATCTTTGGACGGCAAAAACACTTTTATGGTCCACTATAAATATCTGCGGGTTTCGGAACTCGATCTCCTCTTGCTGATTCTTTACGGATCTCAGATTAACAAGTATGATAAGGCTTTTGTGTTATAACTAAGGTCCACAAAGTCTTTTTTTCGAGTTATATGATAGTGCTATATTTTCCCTTATTATTAAAACAAGGCATGTAGGAACAAAATTAACTGCCTATTTCTTCAGCCTTGTACACTCGCCCACTTTTTTAATGTCAGTTTTCCTTTATTTGTAGAATACAGAGAAACATTGCGTTGTTTGGCAACACCGCATGGTTTCAAATAAGTGTCATGATTTAGTAAACGATTTCGTTTAATAGTAATGAAAGTCTGCTTAAGTTTCGCTTTTTCGAGATGAGTATATGCAATTTTAAGATGACATTATAAAAGTGGGCGACCGTACAAAACTGAGTATTTCGATAAACAATAGAGACTTATTGGAATAAAACCTGACTTTATTCTAGACTCGACTTTATTCTGACACATTTGCACAGAAAACTAACAGCTGAGCTCTCAAAATTGACATATCAAAGCCAAATTTAATAATACAGTCGCTAACTTCCATTTAATAAACACCGACACTAATAAATCCTGTTTTTAAATACACAAAGGCCGAATTTTGAAGCAGAGCAGCTGCTTTTTATATGTAAAAATGTCACTATAGGGTCGATTTTAAAATTAGGTCAGGTTTTATTCCAATAAGTCCCTATTGAGCCGCGCGGCGAGTCGAGCGGCGAACCAAACACTAGTTTAAACGGGGCCACGAGCTCTCTCGCAAACCATTCGACGAACGGTTTGATGAATGAGTGCACATGTCCTCATGTGCCCCCAGGCTGTTCACAAGTTCCTCAGGCTGTCCGCAAATACTCCGTTTTGTTATAAATGCCCTTTCTTTATTGTTTTTCATTTTTGCAAAGTCTGTGTGTAGTTCATTTAGTTTAAAATAAATTTTATTGGTCCAAAATAGTGTGTGCAAAATAAAGCATTTTGTCGATCAAGTCATTTCGAAATTATGGAAGTTTGAATATTTTATAAAATTCTTATAACTTGTTTCGAGACAAAAGTTTGTATTCCCTGATAATGATGACATCTCGGAAGTATCGATAGAGAATATACATAGTATTTAAACTTTCGTTCACAGTTAAATCGGCCAGATCCAGTTCCTTTTTTAAGTTCGGCTACAATTGTGAGGGTTACATTACAATTTGAGTTAATGTGTTTTTTTGACTGTTTTGAGTTTTTTAATAAAAGTAAAAACTGACTTTACTTTTAGTTTCATTTGTATTTTTACGAAAACAATAAATTATTATTATAATTTTATCATTGTCCACATGTGCCCCACTATTTTTTTTGTCTGTCAGCATGTGCTCCTTACAGGGGCAGATGTGGACAATTTACAATTTAATGCGTATAATGTCTCAAAATAAAAATAGTTAACATTTATTCCCCAAAATTGTTTAACAACAATCTAATAGGACATTTAACATATTTGTCTTAATTGCAGCTTGTTTTATCTTGCACAAAGAAATAAAAATATTAAAATTCTCCACGTCTGCCCCCCTCTCCCCTACTATCAATATGGGAAATTTGGGTTCTTTTCATCGTTAGGTCAACGAGAAATTATCTATGTATCTTTACATAGACTTTTTGTTATACATAATCGGTTTACAAAGTTATATTAGTTTGATTTTTGGTTTTTTTGATTAATTCTTACATTTATACAACTTTGTATATAATTTATGTACTTCAAGCCTTTGCCTTTACAAAGTGTTTTTAATCCAAGGGAATTAAAATAGCAGTAAGTCCTTAGGGTTTTTACTTAAAATAACTGAATTAAGTTGGCCTTTGTATTTCTTGTAGTATTTATTTTATAATTTTTAAAATGTTTGTCACCAACTAAAGAAAAAATAAAAAAATTTCACTTTTCATGGAACAGGAAAGTCTAGTTTTGCCCTTTTGGAGTTAAATTGTTTTTAAATTATCCTGTTTTCGGCGTTTTCACTAAGTTAATAGTTATTAACGAAATTGCTTGTTGTGTTGTTTTGCAATATAATTTAAATTTTTTGACTGATTTAAATAAATCGTAACGAATTCGTCAGAGTTTTTAGGTTGAACTTAAGAATAAAATAATGAATTACCGTAATGCTGAAATTTAAAACGAGTTTGTTAATATTTATAGCATAAAGTCAAATTTTCTAATACGCTGATAAAAAGCAGCTAATATTCAAGGGCCAATCACTTTTTCATTTTTTAAATAATTGTATTAAGTAATACATTACGTTATTTTTAATTTTAGCAAAAAAATAATGACATTTATTTGACACATTTTTCTGAGCTACAAACCTGAGTCTAAGCTAGGATGCATTTCTACTAAATGAGCATTGATAAAAACAAAAATCTTTTACTATTTTTATAAAATACTTCGAGAAGACTCAAAAATACTATTCTCTAAATATTACTGTCCGCCGTAAGTATAAAAGCTTTCTTTTCGGATTTGATTTTATTAATTTTGCACTTTTTTATGCTACTAGCACGTGTGTGTCACTTGGATGCATGAGCGTGCGCCTTGTCCGTTAAAATCAATTCTGTTTGAATGCGTGTGCCGACGACGACACTTCGCCATTTTACAGTTTTTTTTCAGTTCTACGTTTTGGAGGGAAACCTAAAATTCCGACTTTGGTCTCTCGTAATTTGTGGCGTTTTAAGACATTCGACCATCTGTAGTGTCGGCTTACAATTAATTCGCGTGGTGTAGTAGTAGAAATGTTTGTTCTTCACACCGGAGGTCTGGGTTCGATTCCTGGCTAGGCAGTTGGTTGTTTTTGTTTGTTAAATTTTTTTTTAACCTTGTTAAAAACTATGCAAAACTGGGCGACTGATCCTGATTGGATCAGTATAAATAAAAAAATTAAAAACACAATTAACTGAGGGGACTGGAAACACTCAAGAGTACTCAAAACATCGAGCCCTCCTTAAATGGGTAGAATGGCAAAAATCATACCTTGCAAACTGCAAGTCTAAAAGTAGGTAGGAGCAAGGAGGCAGCAAAATTTTTAGGAAAATAAAGTAATTTTTGTGAAAATTAAATAAAAAATTATAAACTTTAAGAATAATTTTATAGGAAACTACGGTTTATCTAGTTTTTTTACTAGAACAAAAGAATATAAGCTTTATGTCAAGGAGAGGGGCAAACCCTCTTGCCGCCTCCCTGGATCCGCTACTGGAGCTATTAAATGTCTTCTTTCAGATTGCTTGGGAGTCATTGAGGTCATCTGCGGTGCATCTAGTCCACATTTTTAAAAAGCAAAATGCTTAGAGAATATTATATAACAAAATTAAAAGAGTAATTATGGGTACTTTTTTTAAAACCTTAATTAAATAGCGCACAAAGAAAATAATTTTATTTAAAATACAGCCTTTAAAAAATTATGCCGCAATAAATGTTTAGTTTATATAATTTCTTTTTATGAATGTAAAATGCCTACCTTTATTTTGCTCCTTCATATTAGTTAGGACACTTAAAAGACTCTTTGGTTTTATACTTAATGAAAATCGCCAAGAATCGGAACTGTTATACTGAATAGAGGTAAACAAACAAATTGCCTCGCAAAAGTTCCGATACAAAATAAATTCAAATAAAAACTGTTGAACATTCTTTTGATTTGGACATTTCTTTTCACATTGCCGTTCACAAAATCCTAAAAAGCGTACCCGTGAATATCAATTTTTGCTACGCGATCAATTAATGCCACGTCCAGAAAATTTCTTTTCCGTTGTCCATGGTCATCAAAGTATACCGGTAAGCCTTTGTGCGGGTGTTTTTTTCTATTTATCGAGTTATTAGAAGTTAAAATGTACGACTCCAAAATTCGTAGTACTATCCATTTTATTACATTGGCCCAAACAAAGTTTTCTTGCAATTAAATTTGATCAAAGTAATGAAGAATAACCTCGTTAATTATAAATTCAGTGCCTATACCTATTTAGATTTCGAATCTATAAGTTTTATGGAGTAATTTTACACATACAATTATAACAAATATTGGGAATAAAATTTTATGGTAGCCCTGCAACACTGCGGAAAATATTTAGGGCTTTAATTTTGTTTATTTTTAGAGGAGATAATGGAAAACTGGGGTGGTTTTTTAAAAGTATGTGTTGACGTATCCAATGAAATTTAAAATTCCTCAGTTTTTGAAGCTTGAAAAAGCTTCAACTCAACAAAAAACAAAAAAAACTAAAGGCTTATAGTAGAGACCTAAAAATATTTTTCTCGCCCTCCGATAAAAACACCATACAGTTTAGTACAGTGTCGGCTCGTGTACAATTGTATTGGGGGGTGAAAAAAAAAGCATGCTTAGGAATACAAATAAATGTCTTACTTTTAAATGGAACTTTAAATATTCTTAAACATCAGGGTAGCTAATCTGAGCCTTTACCGAAAACTTTTTATAAACTTTCGTTTCTGAGATATTTAAAAAAATTAATACCATTTATATACAATTAATAAGCTTAGATCCTAGGCAATAAATATAAAAAAAAATTAGGGTGCTGTTTTTTGTATTTTTGAAGAAAAGGCGAAATAAAGTGAGGGGTGATTGTCAAATATTTGCACATAATAAATAAACTTGATTATTTGAAACTATTATTTTTATTTTGAATTCGCACTAATTTTGCGGAAAATAATTTAGACCCTTTAAGTTTTAACTGATTAAATATTTGTTAAAAATAAATCAAAATGGCGGCGTAGCGCCATGTTGAATTACATTTTTACATGCGTACTACACAAGTTTGTCCGATCTTGCTCAAAATTGGGTGGTATGGGTTTTTTTAGGGTGAAGACTATATAATTTTTAATTAGAATTCCAATTTTAAGGTCATTGACCAATTGGTTTTACCGAAGATCCGCCACTGATTTGCAATGGCTAATGAAAAAGGCTCCTGTATAAACTGACATTTTGCTCTCAATAGCAGACTAGTCCTTTTTTTAAGAGCAGTATTTTTTTCTTAAAACAGGAATGCCAAACACAAATGCTTTAAAATCCCTGCAGCCATTTACAGAACTGTCAGAAAGCTTATCTGGAAATAGCCAATCCTGCACAGCTTCTGCTTCTAGCAATAGCGCTTTATCTAAGCATCCTTTGGTCGCTCTATGTTGCGCTCTATTTTACTTTTGTAGTTTTATTGTTAGAGATGCTCCAGATTTAGAGCGATCAAACCATGTACCTAACTAAAACTGACTCTATAATGTTTATTTCTATATTTAGTTATTTGAAATACTATATCCAACAACAGATATCCAAAACACAAAACAAGTATTCACTAATAGCTTAACTTATATGTTAAAGAAAAAAGCCTAAACCAAAGATATAAAAGCTAAACTTATATGTATTATTATAATAAGTATTGCAACATTAATACATTAATTAAAAACTGACTTAATTCTGGTTTCAAAGCACTAAGCATAAAAATATCAATGTTATTATAGTTCTTGCATTACCCCAAGATTATAATGGTCATTATACTTAATTTTGTAAGAACCATTCTTGAGTATTCCAAATTTAAATAAATGGATCCATGACGAATCTGATACCTTCCAAGCTACCCAATTAGCACACAGTTTTTTATAAATATCTTAGAAACTAAAGCTCCTACGAAGTTTTTGGTTTCAATACAAATTATTAAGCAAAATGTAGTCTACTATATTTTGAAAACCGCTTACTGATGCAATGCTCCGTTACAAAGTTAGCATTTTTAAAAAATTTTAATTGTCAAAAAACTGTCATTAGCATCAATGAATTTTTACCAAAATCTAATCACCTCGTTAGAGTGTCGAACACTATTTTACCTAAATTTTATTAAATTCGGTTCAGCGGCTTAGTAGCTATCGTGTTACGAACCGACACGCACACACACACATACACAGACAGACATCACGACGATATTGTTAAGATTTTTCAGCGTTACCTCAAAAAAAAATTTCGTGAAAAAAATTCCTTCTACCCATTGCTGCGCTCGCTAAGAAGGCAAAAATCATTGTTTTTTTAGCTAGGAAATAATTGCATAGAAGCTTTTTTGTTTAAAATGTCAGGTCTTTAAAAAAATTGTGGAAGAGAATTTAATTTAAAAAAATTTATATTTTTGCCCTGTTTTTACCTTCCTAGCCCGCGTCGCAATGGCTAGTGAAGGTATTATTTTGAACGAAACATTTTTTTTGAGATAACGCTGTAAATGTGTTATTTGAGTGTACTCGTGATGTCTGTCTGTGTGTGTATGTATATCTGTCCGTAACGCGATAGCTCCTAAACCGCTAAACCGATTTTCATAAAATTTTCAGGTAAATTATCCAAAATCTATCAATGCCAATTGTTTTCAGAATATAGTAGACTACATTTTGCTCAATAATTTGTATTATAACCAGAAATTACGACAGAGCTTTAATTTCTAAGATATTTGCAAAAAACTGTTTTCAAGGCTGATATATCATGGCTTCACTTGAAGTGTGCGAATAGGCTAGCTAGAAAGGCATTAGGCCTATCATGGATCCCTTTATTTACTCTTACCATCATGAAGGGCATTGAAAATGCTACTAGTATCCCGTATGTTTAATAATGTTATTTAGGTTTAATGTAGTATAAGGTTTTAATTGGGTTGTCTATGACTCACGCGAAAGATCGAAGATATATATAGGTATATAACCAATCGGACATCGCCTGACGGGTCAATCAAAGATAACGAGCTGTAGTAATAGTGAGATATTAACACAAAGTTAATAAGCCGGTTTAGTGAATTTAAGTGCCGTTTTTGTACATTGAGTTGTTGAAATAAATTGACATATCGTTATTAACATTCGCTCGTTGTCTTTGTTGTTATAATATAAAAAAGATACTTAGATGAAATACTCTAAAACTTTCTAAGCTTGATTACATTGACAGAGTGAATAAAACCACGGATCACCTAACAAAAGGTGATCCGTGATAAAACCCCTATCGTCCTTCTCAAATATCAAGAATTAAAAGGTAAAAATCGTAACCTGATTCCGTAACGCTGAATTCGAATCTGGAGTCAAAAAACTCCCTAGACTTTTGAAATTTTTCTCAGAGCTTTGAATTGCTACAGTACGACCAATTATAATTGCAAACACATCTGGGGCGCTAACTTTTTGCTTTATGGATTTGTCAAACACAAAGGGTCAAATAAGATTGATTGACTGAACATTTTTTGGACTCAAAATTTTTTTCAAATAAAATGTATTTCTAATGTTTAAAAATTTGGGATTTTGTATCCCCTTTAATATTAATAAATTTAATAAACTAAAATTCTATGTCTAGGGACTTTTTTGACTATACGGATACATCGTCAAAAAATACTTAGGAATAACAATCAATGGTCTGTTTTGCGGATCTCGACTTTTTCCTCTGTCTTACATTGCAACATTGATATTGATCAATTTAACTTTAATAAAAATGATGTACTGGAGGCGGTGAAACTTAATTTTGTAAAAACCATTCTCACGATTTCCAAATTTAAAAAATTCGAATCGTTCTTTTAGCTAAAGAAAAAATTGGATAAAATCTTTTTTGTTTTAGAGTTAAAAACAATGTGTAAGAGGGTTCAATATAAAAATATATTTTTTGTCCACTGTTTTAATCTTACCATCCTGAACGGCCTTGAAAATGCTGCTAATTTGCCGATTCTACCCCGTATCTTCAATAATAACAAAATTGAAAATGGTGTAGGTGTAATTATCTGTATAATCCAGACTTGACGTTTTGATAAAACTGAACAACCACAACCTGTTGGTACAATAAGCCAAAAAAAAGTCTTCCAGGTACTAGTAACTACCTGCATAGTTACAAGGTACAAGTTTCACTAACAAATTTATTGGCTTCTTCAGAGAAGATGTGAACTATCTATATAGCAAGTGTATATGAAACATCCCCAGAGGAAGCTTCTGATATATGTTTATAGCGTATTTTTAAAGGAAATATCTTTGAATTAAAAGTCTCAAAACAGCTATTAAACTTTGCTTCGAGAGCAGAACCAAGCTATAATATCGCTGAGCGTAATGTATGCACTTTTTTAAATCTAAAGCTGATACAAAAATGTTTATACAGGCAGAATGGCAGCCGGATTTATCTCAGATACTAGTACAGCTACGACTTCGGGAAAAAAATTTATAACAAAATCGGGCCTTGTGAGTTCACCTAAAATATTTTTGTTTCTGTAGCTCCCCGCTAGGGGGCAGTAATAACATCTCCCAACTATAAAAATTTAATTTTATGATAAAACTCTATGATAAACATATACAAATTTTACCATATTCATATTCCTTGAAAAATTCTGCATAATCTGGACCTCTCACTTGTACCTCTTTCTTACTTCCCCACATGGATGGAATTAAAATGTCACTTTTTATTTAAAAAGTAATTACTTCTATGTGGTAACTAAATCGACTCTTAATATTTATTTGACTTATTAAGAAAACCCTAAAAAATGCAAATATTCTTGATTTTTTGTTTAAATTAAAATTTTTTCGAAAGAAGAAATTTTTTAAAAATACCAAACCAAAAATCTTAAATTTCTTAAAATATTCAGATACAAACCCATTAATATTTTTACTTGAAGTTGTCAAGCGATATTCATTTAAGATATAACTGAAGTCCGCAAGTCAAGATTTGACTTAGTTTTGAGAATATTTAAAAAATAGTTTTGTTTGTGTATTATGTGGTGAGACGAGACCTTATTTTGTTATTTGCATGTTAAACAAAAAATCAAGAATAGTTGCATTTTTTAGGGTTTTTTTAATAAGTCAAATAAATAATAAGAGTCGGTTTAGTTACCAGGTAGATGTAATTATTTTTTAAATAAAAAGTGACATTTTTATTCCATCCATTTGGGGAAGTGAGAAAAAAGTACAAGTGAGAGGACCAAATTATGCAGAATTTTTTAAGAAATATGAATTTTGTAAAATCTCTGTATGTTTATCATAGAGTTTTGTCATAAAATTCAATTTTTAAAGTTGGGAGGTGTTATTACTGAATCCTAGCGGGGAGCTACAGAAACAATAATATTTTAGGTGAATTCACAAGGCCCGATTTTGTTATAATTTATTTTTCCTGAAGTTGTAGATGTACTAGTATCTAAGATAAATCCGGCTGCCATCCTTAATGGGACACCCTGTATATGTACTTCCATTTTGCATGACACAATTCGGTCGTGTAAAAAATCAAAAAACATGATTAATTTAAAAAAATTAAATTTGTAAGTATATTTTATTTTCATTTGTCCTTCCCCCCTCTAAATAATGAAAATATGTTAATAATTATCTTGCAATCTAGAAGTTTAGAGTTATCGCAAATATTAGATCTAACTAAACATCATCTTGAATCTGCAGAAGAAGTCATGAACACTATTATAGCTGAAGCCAGCACACATGCCGAAAACCTTGGAATTGAGTAACAAACAGGTGCCAAGGATAGTTAAACGACAGTAAAATCGAAAGAACGTTCCCGCAAATAACCCAGAGCACTGGATAAAATCTTTAATAATACCTTATTTGGAACCTTTGATAACGTCTTAAAGCAACGCTTTTCCGATGAAAGCCTACCAGTTTTCGAACTATTGGCATTACATCCGTTTATTATGCTGGACTTCAGTATATGTAGCACTCCGATGGCTCAGATTGGGTTTTGGTAGATACAGTGAACTATAATTAACATTGGCGCAAAAAATTTATTTAACTAGAGAAAGTAAATATTTTAAAAATTGTAGGTTAAATTTGAAAGAGAAATAAAATTGTGATATAGCCTCATGGAGAGGGACTTACCGCTGTTTTGAAGTTCCAAAGTGCAAGGTGTACACCTTTCCATAAGAGCTATGTGGCTTGAAGTTCCAACAGGATTATGGCATGATAATTTAAATTATTTGCGGAATTTTAAATTAAATTTTCACTATTTTTTAAATTTAAATTTTAAGGTTGTCGTTTTCTAGACATGGCGACCGGCAGCACACTTTGTCTGTCTCTCAAACCTGCGCTTGCAGTTTTTTCGCACATGCGCACAGCACTTCACCCTCATTCAGTAAATTTAAAACGCGCAATAAACAATTATCAGAATTTTATCATTTAAACAAGCTTGTAGATGATGCTAAACTATTATTAAAATTTTGTCTTATAAATAAAACTAGGAAAAAATGTTTGGTTACTATGTTAGAAAATACCAATAATTCCAAAGGAGATTTAGCCACATTAAGGACGGAGTACATAATCCTACTATCAGCCTGCCACCAAATACATCCAGAATAAAGATATTAAAGACCTTCCGATATCTGTGATATAATATATATCATCATATCATAAAGTTTTCGGCAATCATTGTAAATTAAATACAGGGTGTTTCAACTAAAAGGTAACAGAGGTGTTTTTGGGTATTTTTCGTGCGAATTTGGAGAAACTCTCGGACACGTCGATTTTGTTTGCAAGGGGGACACTTTTTGGCTATCTTGAAATTTTTGTAGCACGAACCCTCTTCGAGGGGTATACTTTACCCCTATATTTTAAATAGGGAAAGTGGGTCTAGTGATACCTTGTTTTGAAACTCTTTTGAATGTCCTTACAACTATGTAAAAATTTCAAAAATCTATCCATTAGTTTTTGAGATAATTGCCTTTAAACTTTCAAATTTAACATGGACTGATAAAATAAAAATTTAATTAAAATTTTTTTTTTTTTTGGATTTAATTTTTATTTTATCATTCCATGTTAAATTAGAAAATTTCAAAGCAAATATCTTAAAAACTAATCGATGGATTTTCGAAATTTTTACACGGTTGTAAAGATATTCAAGAGAGCTTCAAAACAGGGTATCACTAGACCCACTTTCCCTATTCAAAATATAGGGGTAAAGTATACCCCTCGCAGGGGGTTCGTGCTACAAAAATTTCAAGATAGCCAAAACGTGTCCCCCTTGCAAACAAAATCGACGTGTCCGAGCGTTTCTTCAAATTCGCACGAAAAATACCCAAAAACACCTCTGTTACCTTTTAGTTGAAACACCCTGTATAACTGTATAATAAATGAGTTATTTGTATTGTTGTGCTTTACTTTTGTTTCCAAAACCTCGTAGAAAAAATATTGTACCTACATACCTAACGCGTGTGTTTAGTACCTTTTCGGCACTTGTTAGGTAAATTACTATTCTCACAAACTATCTAATGAATCGGTTCGTAATCCCGTGATTTTGTTAGGTCATGGCCAGTGGCCCTCAAAAAAATTTTTGTTAATAGAAAAAATTGTATCTTTTAATACCTTCTTATAAGCCTTTAACTTATTAGACAACATTTTATTTGTTTATAATAACTCAAATTAATCTGAAAATCCGGTTCACGTGATTTTAGTTAAATTTTCGCAATCGAATTGACTCGCCCCCCCGTATATGGGGGTGGTGCTTTAGTCAGGAGGTTGATGGCTCTTGTCTGATTTGGTGTCCTGCAGCAAATATAAAATTGACCACGCTGTTGTAAATCCTAATAGATCTTGTCTATAAAAAACTAGTTAAAACATTTTTTCTGTTCATATAAGGTAATTGCGTCTGGGGTTGAATAAAATATATTTCAGTTTTCAGTTATATTAGCTCACACGTACACTAGTACCTAGTGTGAGCTTAGGTGCCCATATATTAGCAGAGTATTTTTTTACTTTTTGATAAAAAACAAAAAACTAATTTGTAAAAGATACGTTTGTTAAAAATGCTTTAGAAAACCACAAAAGCAAAATTTCGAAGCATTGATCCTTCTCGTTTTCTAGTTCTATTAGGACAAACATTTTGCCAAAAAATAAGATATCAGTGTCGTAACTTTTAGGGCTAAGTTTGCCCCCTTAAATAACCATTTTTAAACGTCTCATTTCCCTTCCTTCGTGCCATGTGGTTATTAAATGTTCGCCATTCAAACGACACATGACAAAAACTTCAATCACAAACTCAATGTTTGCAATTTTAAACTCGATTTTAATATAAAGGGCAAACTCTTTTCTTTGTACTGGTTAAATCCCTTTAAATCCTTGAATAAGGGTGCAATTTAATGGCATACATACCCGAGTAAATGCAACTAATCGCAAGTAAAGTCTAAATATAATATAAACTGTTTCAATTCTCCGGCATGGAGTATCATTGCAACTTTGGAAATAAGTGAAAAAAAAATCATAAACTTCACTCAATTTTTACCCAACTTCAACACGGCGAAAGGAAGGGTAATGTTTTTCGATTGTTGTATGTATGTAAGTAGGTATGTTTGTGTCACGCTAGAGGCTAAACGGCTGAACCGATTTTGACAAAAAAGGTGTTGTTAAATTGCGACTGATCCCGAAAGTGCTATAAGTTATTTTTTTTTTAAGGGAATCAACATGGCGGTCTTCAGACGCCATTTTGTCGCATCATGTAGGCTTTAAGGCATACAAACTATCTAAATTTTAGGCGATTTTATTGAAATTCCTTTCATTACCCATTGCAAATGTCCTCTAATTTGCTGTAGTTAATTTGTAGTCCTTCCTGTTCCCACCCATCTCCCCTCCTGTCATTCCCTCACCCTATTTACAAACCATATTCGCATAATTTTAGCAAATCTAGAGCGATTTCAAAAATTCTTTCTGCATACGCTCTTAGATTTTTTCCAACACCATTTTACTAGTTCCCCCCCTCTTCCTCTCTCCTCCCCGCCATCCTTGTTAGTAATAGTTATAGCTATAAGTTTTACAAATATAAAGCGATTTCAAAAGTCCTTTCTGCACACGTTTGAAGATTTTTTTCCAACATCATTTTACTAGTTTCCCCCTCCCTCTATTTTCCCCTCCCTCCTTATTAGTTATAGTTGTGTCTATACCTTTCACAAATATAGAGCGATTTCAAAAATTCGTTCTGTATAATTTAAGACTTTTTTCAAACATCAATATACTAGTTTCCCCCTTCCTCTACCTCTCCTCTCCCCATCCTCCTTATTAGCAATATAGTTGCAGTTATACCTTTTACAAATTTAGAGCGATTTCAAAAATTCTTTCGGCACATGCTTTAAGATTCTTTTCGACACCATTTTACTAGTTCCCTCCTCCCTCTCTCCTCCGCTACCATCACTCAATAGAAGGTAACACTGTTCACGTCCGTAGAAAATCTACACGTACTTTTTGGGTAAGGCTAAATTAGTTGTAAATGCATGGTGCTTTTTATAAGGCTGAATAAGAATTAAACCGAAAAGTTGGAAATAAAATTATTTTTAAATAAAAAAAAACACCCAACTGCTAACTAAATTTACTTGTAACTACTAGTCGCAGTTGGGTACAAACTTACCCAATAACCTGACTCATGAAAATATAAAACTGTATAATTTCGTAAGTGCGCTTTGGGCATCAAAACTAAAAGTTGAAGCATGTCCATAGGTATACCTATCAATTTTGTACTCAACTGCGACTTGCACTTACAAGTAAATTTAGCAGTTGGGTGTTTTTTGATTTAATTTTTTAATTTTTTTAACGTTAATTATTTATTTCTATTCATACCCTGACGCGTTTTTGAAATTTTACAAAATTCCTTCTTCAAAGGGAAATCTGTAATATAAGATAACACTAACTAGTGACTTTTTAAAGAGAAATAATAGTACTTAAAATATTAAAAATTAAAATAAATTAAAATATAAAATTATTCTACTTACAAGTTCGTTATCAACACAGTAAAAAAATTGTCTTAGATCAAAGCAAATTGCTTCAAAGTAAAATAATTTGTGCTTTCCTATTCACCAAGAAAGTATCTTCTTGATATTGCACAAAAAATGTCTTGCCTTTTTATTTTAATGTGAAACAGAAATTGTTTTAATATAAATTGGAACTGAATTATTCTAAGGCACCGTTTTCTCTGGAACAAAAAGACAATTTGCTTTGTTGCAAAATGTAGTATACTGGAACAAAACTATCAAATAAGAAAAATAAAGTGTCATTTCAAGATTAAACGCTGCGTTAAACTAAAACGAAATATTTTAATTCAAAACAAATTGTTTTAAGGTTTTTATTTTAATTCATTCATGAAATGGACGTGTTTTCATTGAAGACAAAATTGTTACCATGCAGGAGATCAATAAACGTGAACAATATGATTATCAGTTACATGACAATAAACAACATCAGAAGCTTAAAAAACTTAATTTTTTTTTTATTATTTTATCTTACACGATTATGTAAGATAGTACGCCATTTAAACGTAATTTTGTCTCATCCACAACGTGTAATATCAGTTTCTTTTCTTTGTCCATTCGTTTTTGACACCGTGCGTCGGCGTCGCGTTGATTTCGCATATACCTTTAGATAGTGTAAGGAGACCTTTATGCTGACTAATTAAAAATATGTGTGTACATACGCAAAGAATTTAAAGGCCCTGAATTTTAATCAAGTTAGAGAGCCCTTTGATGTTTCACTATGCAGTAATTGGATGAGACACTAAAAGGGGAGGACGATTACTGGGTTACGTAGCTATGATAGCCTTTTTTGTTACATACTAGTTGCGCCATTCATGAAGCACATAGATAATAATTTGTCAACAAAAACTGTTGCATTTGGATGGTTAGTTAATGTTTGCCATACAAATATGACACTAGTTTTTGGACCAAAAATTTCTCCAGTTATTGATATACCCACATAGAACAATCACGTTTAACACGTAAAAAACGCGTGAGAAAAAAAGCGTTGATTTTAAAAGATGCTAAAAAAACGTTCATTTCGTATATGATAACAAACTTAATAGGTCATTCATTAACGTTATAAAAAATCCCGTTGCTAAAAACGAAGTAGATTTTTCTTAACGTCAAAATCACATTATTTTTGAGTGTTTACTAGAAGCAGCTCCCCCTATTGGCGATATTTTTCACTTCGACGAAATCTATCCGGGAATGGCCCTTTAAACTTCAAAAACTTGGATCAGGGATCAGTATATTTTCAAGTTTCGTCCATTAACTTGTCATAGATTGCGCTTCGGCGTCTCAGACAAGACGATGCCAGGTGCTTAAACTTTCGAGTGCTCGAGCCAGTCCGCTAGATGGCGCTACACCTTGGAGTTTACTCGCAGTGCACCGCCGCGAGTATTTCATATGTAAGAGTTGGTTTTGGTTAAAATTGGCTTACCTGGGTTTGCTGTTCTCTACTGACGACGTGAAACACACAGAAACGTACGTCCAGAGATGCAACCTTGTGTAAGTAGGAAAACAACCAAAATCAACTCTTCCCTCTTCTTCTGACGCTCGCAAGTTAGGCACACATACCTTTGTGTGAAGTATAAAATTCGTTTTGATTTTTATCGATCCATCTTTTTTCTTTGCACATATCTACCAGTTTTTGTAAAAAATAATTTCCAAGGGTTGGCATAAAATTAAATCTGGGGATTACCCCGCATTGGTAGCTCTTGAAATAGTTGTCTGGTAACAAAAAAATTTAAATTTAGATTATATTTTGTCATAACTTTATATGCGCGACAACACTTACTATCTCTAAATAAAGGAGCTAGTAGCCTGTCTGATTCGACCACAAGTAAGGTCAAACATTATCCTTTAGTAGTTCAAATCAGGTGACTGCGCCCCCCTCAAATGAAGGAAAAGTGAAAAATAGTAGATCCTAGTCCACTAGCATACTCCAAGCTATATCAGGTTTAAAAACAGTTTTTTATAAATATCTCACAAACAAAAGCTTCTACAAAATCTTTAGTAATAACGAAACCAGCGTATTGATGCGATACTTCGTTAAAAAGTTAGCATATTTTCAATTTTTAACCTGTAAAAAAACTGTCATTACTTTTAATGGATTTAAACCGAAATCTAATAAGCTCGTTACAGTATCGAACGCTTTTTTCCGTAAAATCTCATAAAAATCGTTGTAGCGGTTTAGGAGTTATCGTGTTATAAGCAAACATACAGACACAAAGACAGACATCACGACAATCTTGCTAAAATAGGTAAAAATACACCCATATAACACATTTCCGGCGACTCAAAAAAATATTTTTGTCGAAAATAAACTAAGGTTCTGCCTTGACTTAAGGTAAAACTAATACAAAGCGCACGTTAGTTACGTATGCATACTTCTAGACTCAGCATAATGAAAAGTTAGATTCAGCATTAATTTAATCCCTAGTTGTTCATAGTAGTAGTAAACGGCTGTAAATTAAAATCATTCTTTTGCCAACAGCTTGACTGTTAAGATCTATTGTATTTGTCAATTTTGAAAAATAAAATTTTTTAAAAACACATTTTCCCGCTTTCGAAATTTAACTCGTTAGCTTTTCTTTTATTTTAACAGCTTAGTTTAAATTTCATGACTTTATCTTTTTGATGCAATTTTGTTCAGTTTTCAAAAAATATTTTTAGGGAAATCCAGTACTAATGATCAATTTTTAAGCTTTTTTTTTAGAAAAAAGTGGGTTTTGCTTGGGTTGTTTTATTTACTTTTCCTTCCAGTCAGTTATAGTATCCCTCTCTCTTGTTTACGACTTCTGTCATAAAAATTTCGCAATCCAAAGTGGATTAAAAGTTTGAAACTTGCTTTCGGACATCAAATTTAATCTACTCACTAGCGAGCAGTTCTCTAATAACACGCTGTCTGAGAGCCAATCGAAGCTATTTGACAGTTACACTCTAAACATATCAATTTGTGAGAAATACTTTAAAGTGTGTTCTGTTATTGATAATAAACAATTTCTTTTATGATGCTTTTCCGATGGTTTTAAAAGGTCAGTAATTGATACGAGTCGACTTATTTTCTTAGCTCTAAATCTTTTACACTAAGAAGAAGAGATCATGAACATTATATTAAAAGTACTCTGGCTCATCTCAAGTGGTGGAAAATGTCCCTGACTGAAAATTTTCAGATCAAAAAGTGGGTTGATTTGTTCCCTTATTTTTTTGTCTTGAAACTGTACGTATAAACTGATACACTATAACTAAAAACAACTCTGGCTGATATACAAAGTTGGAAAATACACTTACCGGCGTCTTTAAAATTAAAAAATTAGGAACATACTTTCTTAGTTTTGAATTTTTTTTACATGGTAGATGATACTATTATGTCATGGAGAAAATTACTCTGACTGTTTTGTACAATCACGAGAGGCTCCTGAAGAGCTCTAAGCATTAAAAACACTCTGCAGGTCAGGTAGTAAAACGACAGGGGAGAAAAGTAGCATGTGCGTATTTAGGTAACAGTCACTTCCAGTTCAGTGCAACTCACTTCCGGTTCAGTTTTACTAACTTCCTGCTTAGTTTCACTCACTTCCGGTCACTTAAGTTATGTCCGGTTAGGCACAGTCTACTTTCAGTCACTTCTAGTCAGTTTTAAATCATGTCCAGCTCATTTTAAGTAACTTCGGGTTTACTTTTAATCTCTTCCGGCCAGTATTTAGTCATATCCGGAAACTTACGGTTTAATTCAGTCACTTGAAATTGACTTTTAGTCACTTCCGGTCATTTTAGGTTACTTCCGCGATTTACTTAAAGTTACTTCCGGTACATTTTTATATACTTCCGGCTTTGCTTTTGTAAATTTTGGTCCCTTTCAATTGTGTTTCCGTCATTTCCGGTTCAGTTTCACTTCCTTTCGGTCCCTTAAGGACACTTACGGTGAGACACTTCCGTTCACTTTTGCAAAAGCTATAAAAAAAAACAAATTTTAAAAAACACTTTGTAGATCGGCAGCGAAGCGTTGACGGACCTATGTGCATGAAAAATTTTAGTTTTAAAATAAACCAAATAATCACACTTGAAGGTGGGTCAAGAAACATTAACATAAACCGAATATGTCAAATTGACGGGAATCAGATATTTCTGGAAAAGCATTGGGGCTATTAAATAACAGCCAGATGACATTTTAAGCTTTTGTTATAATAATCTTCTCATAAACTTTCAGAACAGAAAATATAAGGGCACTCATTTTATACTGTTTGTCACTTGTCAAAAATACTTGCCATCCTTAGAGATTTGCCAGAATATATTTTTTATTTAACTTTCGTATTCCCTTTACTAACACCACTAGTTTCATTACTAAGAAAATAAGTTTGTCGTATTCATATCTTCTTTTCCATTTTGTGCCTAAACACATCAGAAAACCCCTTATTCATATAACAAAATTTCCTTAGAATTGATCAATCAATAATTATATCGATGTTTGCTGACTAAGAAAGTTCCCAAAATCTTTACGGCCTTACCTACTGAGAGTACTAGTGATGTCCACATTTACCTTAAAAACCTAAAACTTATTCTCGTTAAGTTATTTTCTAAAGATGAATTGGCCAATTTCTTATTTTGTTGACTTATTTTTCAGGAAACGTCATATTCATTTTTCAAGAATATTAATAAAATCGACCTAAAAATTTTCCTCACGTTTTGGCCAAACGACCGCCCTTGTGTATTTTAATACTACCCCTGCTGAATTTTAAACTCATTATCGCTACAGAACTGGCCTAATTCCACATTATCTATCTTCCTGTGGCCAAAACTGTTTACAAAGGGATAACCGGCACCAGCGCTGAACTTGGCCATATCGTTACTTGAGGCTGCACGTTTTAATATTAAATCAGTTTTAGATTATTAAATAAAGGTGGGGCAAGTGGACCACCAGGGTAAGTGGTCCAAAAGAAAATAAAATTGGTATGGATGTTGTGGTATAATTTATAATGGGAAATTTTCACCGAAAGTGTCATATAACCGGACACATAGACTAAGAAACGATTCATCACTGAAATGTTCTTTAACTGCATTTTCTAGAAAATGATTGAACGTAGGCAAAGCTCTCTGTTCTGCATTCTACAGTTTTAGTAGATGACATTTTTAGAAAAATAACACATATCTACTAAAAACTTCAATACAAAAACAGATAAAAACAAAACAATGTGCACGACAAAAATAAAAGAACTCTTTCAAGCCATGCGTGCGAGCTATCGATCGATTTTAATAGACTAGGCCATGTGGTATGGTTGCATAAACCGATGTGATTCGTCTGAGAAAAAGTTAGTTAGTTTTTGAGTATTAACTTCTTTATTTTAAATTAATAAACGATTGTTCTTCCAATACTTTTAATAAATAATAATTCAGGGGAAGATAACCACAAAATGGCACCGGCTGCGCTATTTGCTGTTTACTAAAGGGGTTCAAGTGCAGTATTTTTAAAGATTTTGAATGAAATTTGGAAGAAAAAAATGTTTTCTTTCATATACAGCATCTTCATAATATTTTGAGTTTGTTTTGTTTTACAGAGGAAGTGGGCCCTAATAGGGATAATGGTGTGTATGACTAGCTCATTACCTAATAAGCCTCATGTGGCTAGAAAGAGAAAACTATATAAATCTGCAAGTTAGTTTTAAGTTTTAAAGGGAGCTCTGCCTAGGGCATATAATGAGCGTGTAAGGGTTTTGAAATAACACTTTTATGAGAAAAGTGTTCAATATTGTCAAAACCTTTGACCTTTCTTAGTAAAGAAAATAATTCCTTAGCGGTCATTTAAATCCTCAAGAAAAAAAAACCTTATCGCTCAAAAAACCCGCCTAGATGACCTAATTTGCAGTCATTTTTTGATACATGCGGGTGCATTTAAGACTCTTATTCACAGTGCAAAAAATATTTTTTTAAAATTTGCAAAACTTTGCAAAATAAGTGGTATTTTAAAACCCTTTTGTCGACGTTTTGAGGGGTAGAGCTGCGGGACTGTAAGCGCTGGCCGTTTTATAAAATCTGGGTGCAAAAATCCTTAAAAGGACGATGTAAAAATATTAATTTTTCCGAGCCACACAAAGACAATATAGAGGATTGGCACTCACCTTTTCAGCTGTTTCCGTCGTCCAGAGGAGCTCCTCTCGCTGGCCCAGTCGTTGCAGTCGATCCACACTAGAATCACTTGTTTGTGTAATGGTTTAGTTTGATTTTCTAAGAATTTTATTGGATTTTTTGGTAAATAGAATTTATCACCATGCTGCGTGGTGATCTCGATAAAATACGACAGACGAATCTTTTTTTGGTTACGCCTTTTTGCGCAGATTCATTTTCCGTAGATGGCGCTGGCGTTTTGCTTGTGCCAATCAAATTGAAATTGTGTGGGTTTTCCGAATACGGGAATTTGGCGCAAAATTTGAATTTAAAATTAAAGTTGCACGAACATTTTCCGCCCACTTAAAACGAAGTTTTACATTGAGATTAATTGAATAAACAAATGGCTATATAAAAAAAAAATATAAGTTAATTTAAAACCTTAAAGGGTAGGTTATTAAAATCCGTTTTAGGTTTATAGATCAAAAAGAAAAAAAAATGGAAAAAAAATATATATATATTCTAGATAACGACACACGAAACAAAAGAAGTTGCTTGGGAGTTTAGTGCGCATCTAAAGGTAGTGGGCACAACTTGACCACGGGACGAGTGAAAAGTCCGTGTTGTGTTTTAACAGTAGCAACTCGAATGTGATTATCCCGACCAGGATGTACAGATACTATTCTACCCAGCAACCAGTGTAATGGCGGCCTAGTTTCATCCTTAATTAATACAAGCGTATCTAGCTTGATTTCAACCGAAGGGTCCGACCACTTAGAACGCTGTTGTAAAGTATTCAAGTACTCGAGTTTCCAACGCTTCCAGAAATCGGCATGAATTCGTTGGATAAGTTGCCAACGCTTAAGGGTATTAACTTTAAGGGTAGAAAGGTCAGGATCAGGACACGAATTAAGGGGTTCCATTGTGAGGAAATGACCCGGAGTCAAAGACGTAAGATCGTTTGGGTCAGAGCTTTGCTCACAAGGGGTCGAGAATTGAGTAATGCCTCTATTTGGGCGAGGAGAGTATAGAGCTCTTCGAAGGTTAGTATCTGGTCCCCGATGACCCGATACAAATGTGTTTTTATGGATTTGACTCCTGCTTCTGCTAGACCATTTAGGTGGGGGGCTCCCGGACTATTAAGACACCATTTGATTTTTAAGCTCTCAGAAGCTAATTTCGAAAGATTATGGAGCTCCTTAATAGCCCCAACAAAGTTTGAGCCTCTATCACTTGTGATTTGGACACAAGTGCCACGTCTAGCGACAAAGCGTCGTAAAGCAGCGATGCACGCCTCTGTGGTTAAATCCGAAACAAGCTCGATATGGATTGCCTTGACAGAAGTATCGACAAAGACTGCGATATATGATTTACCAACTTGTGCTCCACGACGTCTCTGACCTACAAAGGTTTTGATTGGGCCTGCATAGTCTTAGCAAACGTGTGAAAAACATTTTAATTGTGACGTTCTAAAAGAAGGTAAATCCGACATGTACGGAGTGTAAGGTTTTGGTTTTAAGCGAAAGCAGGGAATACATTTTAATAAAACCCTCTGAATAGCTCGACGTGATGACATAATCCAAAACTTTTGACGAATTAAGTATTGGACTGTGTTTATTCCGGGATGTAAATTTTCGTTATGAGTTTGAATAATGATCAGTTGGGTTAATCTATGAGATTTCGGCAATAATAAGGGATGTTTTGCCTCAAAGGAGAGTTGAGAATGCCGTAAGCGTCCGCCCACTCTAAGGAAACCCAATTCGTCCAAAAAGGGCGCGAGCTTGCGAAACGGCTTAGGTAATAGCTGAGTATTTTGAATTTTTTGAATGATATCCGAAAAACACTCTTCTTGGACCCTTTTAACTAAAACAAGTAGAGCCTTGTGTAGTTCAAAAGCGGAAAAAACGCCGGATAAAGGGTCAACTGAGGTTTTTCGATTGTGAATAAGTCTTAGAAAATGACAAATGATTTTTTGAATGGTATTTAAATTGGATATTTTATCGATTAATCTATCAAAAAAGTTTTGATTTTGAATTTCTGCCGTCAGCACCACTGAATTTTCCGGTTTTTCTTCTTTGAGAACCTCGTCCGGAACTCCCAAAGAACGTTCATTTATAAACCTTTGAATTTGCCACTCCGTAGTGGGCAAGGTAATCCATGGAGGGCCGTGAAACCAAAGAGGGTGATTTATTAAGTTATTGGGCGACAACCCTCTGCTAGCGCAGTCGGCAGGGTTCTCGAGTGAAGTAATGTGATACCATGGGACTTCGGGGATTGTTTCTTGAATACGACTTACGCGGTTTGCCACAAAGGTCTTCCACTTGTGAGGTGAAGATGTGACCCAATGAAGCGTGACCTGTGAGTCCGAGAACGCAAGAATTTCATCGATTACGAGTAATGATGAATAGGTGCGAATAACTAGTTCGAGTAAATCAGCTAATAGAGTAGCTCCAAGTAGTTCCAAACGTGGGATTGAAATAGTGTGTAAGGGAGCAACCCTTGACTTGCCCATGACTAGAGCAGTTTTGATAATTTTATTTGGTAATTCGACGCGAACGTATACGCAAGAAGCGTATCCTAGCTCGGATGCATCGCAGAAACCTAGCAATTGACATCGTTGAATATTATTCGAAAAAATATGTCTAGGTATACAAAGATTCGAAAGAGTGGTTAATTGATTATTGAATTGATTCCAAAGAGTTTTGATTGGATCGGGGGGTATTTCATCCCAATCAGTTTTGCATAACCAAAGTTTTTGCATAATCACTTTGGCTAAAAATGAAACAGGCGATAAGAAACCTATAGGATCCCAAATTTTAGCGATAGCCGATAAAATATTCCTTTTGGTGCAAGGTTTTTCACAAGGGGTACAAGAATAGGTAAAAGTATCTGTAGAAGGGTGCCACTGAAGGCCCAACACCTTAATCGATGTTGAAGAATCGTCTTCAAAGGTAACAGGGATCTGACAATCAGCGGGCGACAAATGTGAAAGAAGTTTCGGATTATTTGATGCCCATTTTCTTAATTCAAATTTTCCCAATTTAAGCAACGCTATGAGATCCTTTTGAAGTGATAAAGCACCTTCTAGAGAGTTAGCTCCACAGCAAATATCGTCCATGAAAATGTTATTCAAAAGGACCTGGGATGCTTCAGGATAATTCTTAGCCTCCAGGATGGCTAGTTCTCTAAGAGTTCTAATAGCTAAATAGGGACTTGAACTAACACCAAACGTCACTGTATTAAGCCTGTATTCCTGCAGGGGTTCATTGGGATCAAATCGCCAAAGTAGCCTTTGGTAGTCCCGATGAATTGGATTGATTTGAATTTGTAAAAAGTGCTGTTTTATATCAGTCAAAAATACGATAGAATAAAATCTGAATTTTAATAGAATTTCGGAAATATCGGCTTGTAATTTTGGTCCTATTAAAAGAGTTTCGTTCATGCTTAGGCCTTTCGAACCCTTAATCGAGGGGTTAAAAACCACCCGGAGTTTAGTCGTTGATTTGTCAAGACGAAGGACTCCGTGATGTGGTAAATAAGAACATAACTGAGGTCTAGGTTCGGATCTTGGAATTAAAGACATGTGCCCGTTTTTGAGATATTCTCTCATAAAATCCGAGTACATACTATAGAAATTTGAATTTTTTATTAAGCGAGATTCGAGAGACAAAAATTGACGGTAGGCCACTGAATATGTGTCTCCTAGGTCAGGAGGGTCAATGTGACGAAAAGGCAAATTTACAGTAAATCGGCCCGAAATATCTCTAGTGGTAGTTCTTTGGAAAATCTCTTCACATCTTTTTTCTTCGGGTGAGAGAAACGTTTTTGACTTAATTGATTCTAGTTCCCAAAATCTGCGAATATTAAAGTCGAGCTCACAGGAAGTAAAGTACGAATTGACTTGAGGTGAAATATTTATGCTTTGAGTTTGGCCCATCAAGACCCACCCAAAAACTGTCTCAAAAGCGGAGGGTAGGCCGTGAGGTCCTGGAATTCGTCCTGATTGGACGATTTCTGTGTAAAGTTGTGCACCTAAGAGTAAGTCAATTGGACCAGGGTTGTAAAATTGGTTATCTGCAAGCTTTAGATTTGAAATATGACTCCAATTGGATGAATCTACCTGTACTGAGGGCATATTCGAACAGAGTTTCGGTAAAACGAAGACTTGAATAGAAAAGGCAGGCTCTTGTTGGCCTAGGGCTCGAATAGTGCAAGTAGAAATGCCGTTAGTGGCCGATGAAGATTGATTTAGTCCCAGAACAGGGATCGAAATTTTGTTTCTTGGCAAGCCTAACCTGTTAAGACAAGCTTCGCTTATCAGGTTAGCTTGGCTACCGCTGTCCAGAAGTGCTCGGACAGGTTGGTAGTTACCCCGACTATCCAGTACCTCTAATTTTATAGTCGCTAGAAGCACTGTCGTCCGGGGCGTCAAGGTGGATAACGAAGAGTATTGATTTGTAGATGTATTTGGATTCGAATTGATTTGAATTGAATTTGAACTGGGTTGAACAAAACTAGGGTTCTGTTGGCTAAGACTTGAATTTGAATTCTGATACGATAAGTTTGTGCCTGTGCTAGGCACGGCCACTTGATTTGGATTAAAACTTTGATTTAAGTTCGAATTTTGATTTGAATTTTGGTTTGGATTAACAAAGGATTGACTTGAATTCTGACGGATTGAATCTGTCGTTTGCGATAGATGAATAAGACTATGGTGCCTATGTCGACATACCCTGCAGTTGTAGGTACTACTGCAGTCAATTACTTGATGATTTGAACGTAAACAGTTGATACATAACGATTGTTGTTTTACATAAGTAAAACGATCTGAAGGAGATTTGGAGATAAAAACACCACACTGCGAGAGTGGATGAAAAGAATTATTGCATAATTTGCACTTATAGGGTTGTTGGTTTTGTCGAAATTGAGTATTGGATTGTTTATTTGATACTTGTGAGTGCGTATGCGCTAAAAAATTTGATGGAGGGCTTGATTTGTACTGATTATTTGAATAAGAATTATATTTGTGGTTACTAGAATTCGAATAATTTGGTTTTTGTTGTTTTGAAGTCGAAGGTTGCATTTGCGTATTTTGGGGAGATAGCTGTACTGTTTCAAGAGCACGGCATTGGTTAATAAGAAACTGAATTAGATTTTGATATGTTGGAATCTCGGTAGTACTATACTTTAATTCGAAAGCGGTTCTTGTGGTTTGATCGATTTTTGATAATAAAATTGAAAATAAACAAAAACACCACGACGTTACTGGAAATTCAAGATTTTCGAGCGCCGCAATATTCTCGGAAAAGGTATCTACCAAGACTCTAAGATCCTTTGCTGACTGGTTTCCCTTTAAAGAATTTGCATAGTAGATTGAGTTCCAGTAGGTACTGGCTAAAAGTCTTTTATTTTGATAGCGATCTGTTAATACCTTCCAGGCGATTGCGTAATTGCTTGCCGTTAATTTTATAGAACTTAAAATATTAAGTGGTTCGCCCTCAAGGAAGGTTAGCAAATGTTGAAATTTCCTTATATCGGAATAATTAGAGTTTTCGTGAACCAAACAAGAATAAACATCGTAAAAGGTTGGCCACTTTTTTACGTTTCCATTAAAGCAAGGTACCTTTAAAGGGCCCAGATCATCGCTACGTGAATAGTGTGAAGTTGCGGGGGTGAAATTTGAATGAACTGAATCGGAACATAAACTCGAAAAAAGAACTTTAGCTTGGTGGTAGAATAGATCCGTATCTTTCCTAATTTTGTCTTGTACTTCGAATGCATCCTCGTCGTCGTCTTTCAAGAGACCTATGATGTCATTATGAATGTTTTTAAATTGTTCATAGTGATCATCTAACGATTCGTAAAACGCCTTAAAAATTGGCAAGGAAGAACTATCTGATTTAGCTTTTGTTCCCAAGTTATACGTTTCCGTAATACGAGATATTGAAACTTTGCGTTGATTCTCAAGCTTTTTTAACGACATATTGTTAATTAAAAAAAATAAAAAATATTTAAAAGGAATAAAACTAACACTTGACCCCTATTGACTTTAATCAGTCCAAAAGAGTCCGACAGCATATATTTTATTATCGATTTCTCGAATAAATGCAAAAACTTATCATCAGCTGTTATCCTAGGTCGCGATTTTTCTCCCAAAATAATGCACAGAAAACAAATTGTACCTACTACCGTTTCTCTTATTATTTACAGGTAAATACTAATTCTACTAGATGTGTTTGTTTACCTGTTAAATAAGAATAAAGCATTCAACTCACAAGCACTTTTGTTGTTTTGAATAACTATAACATATTATTTAAACAAATAACTATTATTTAAACAAATTTCGATTTTTGAATCAAAACAAACGACGTACGAAGTGCCAATTTCGGCTGCAATGAAATGTGGGTGGAGCAACCGTTAAGCCACGCAAGGGGGGACGGAACCTCCTTTCTAAACCGGACACGGCAACAACGAGCCAAAATGGCGAGACGAAAATCTAATATTTTTAGCAAACAAATTTTAAAAAACTATCTGGGTCGTGGGACCAGAAAATGTCGACGTTTTGAGGGGTAGAGCTGCGGGACTGTAAGCGCTGGCCGTTTTATAAAATCTGGGTGCAAAAATCCTTAAAAGGACGATGTAAAAATATTAATTTTTCCGAGCCACACAAAGACAATATAGAGGATTGGCACTCACCTTTTCAGCTGTTTCCGTCGTCCAGAGGAGCTCCTCTCGCTGGCCCAGTCGTTGCAGTCGATCCACACTAGAATCACTTGTTTGTGTAATGGTTTAGTTTGATTTTCTAAGAATTTTATTGGATTTTTTGGTAAATAGAATTTATCACCATGCTGCGTGGTGATCTCGATAAAATACGACAGACGAATCTTTTTTTGGTTACGCCTTTTTGCGCAGATTCATTTTCCGTAGATGGCGCTGGCGTTTTGCTTGTGCCAATCAAATTGAAATTGTGTGGGTTTTCCGAATACGGGAATTTGGCGCAAAATTTGAATTTAAAATTAAAGTTGCACGAACACCTTTTACCTACAATATTTAATATTTTTATTGCGATATAACTCTGCACCGCCTCACCAGATTTAACGGCTTCAGGAAATTTTAATTATTTTATAGTTCCCCTTTATGTTAAATAATTTCCCTATAAAAAAGTTATTTCAAAACACGCGCTCATTATATGTCATACGCAGAGCTCCCTCTTAAGTCGCAAACAACAAAATTGGGCTAATAAATAATAAAAGTTAAAGCAGATTATCTTTAGGGATTAAAAAATTTTTAAATTCACTTCCTTAGGCGCTGTATGTCTTTCCTTATTTGCCACAGCAGCGGTCGTACGGGACAACCCTATTTTCACTTGGCACCTGAGACACTTGGTACCCGTTCCCTTAATTTACTCTTTTACACATCAGAGTACAAAAAAGTTTTACTTGTTAGGCCTGTGCGACAACCCTCTAAGTCCGGCTCTACAAGGCGACCCGTTCCATAAATCTTTAGGGGCGGACGTTAATCTAATTGAGAAAAAATAAAACAGAATATATTATTTTGCTCCAGTGCGCAAAAAGATGGAGGGAAGGTATACAAAATGTGTCAAAGAAATGAATGACTGGGCAAACCTTTGAGCAGAAGATTATCCAGAAAGATAAACAGGATTAACGTCGAAGGACTTGGCCACAAAATAAATAATACAAGCACGCGTCGTGGCAACCCCAAAAAATATAAAAAAAAAACAATAATAAAGTTTAAGATTTTATATAAAAAATATATACGGGGTGATGCATTATCTGTCGCCTGCGACGCTATTATTTTTCTGTTAAACGTTTTCCACAACGCAATTTTTTCCGAAAAGTCTTCGAATTTTACAACATTCTTGCCTGCTGCTCAATTATTGTTTAAAATTTTAAGAATTTTAAGTATTTTCCTATGTTGCGCTATTTTTGCGCCAAAAAGAAGCATAAATGAAAATGTACTTCAAGTACTTACAAGTACTTCAAGTACTGTACTTGAATTACATCTACAATTCGGTAATTGTACTTGGTACTTGAACTACTTTTAACAATGTACTTGGAAATGTACTTGATATTGTTAAGTACAGTACTTTAAGTTCATTCAAAGTACTTCAAGTACTTTAAAATTAGTTCAAGTACATTAAAAGTACTTCAAGTACAATAAAATATTATTCAAGTACAATTTAGATATAGGTGAGATATAACTTTAATGCGCCGAAGGGGTAACCTCAAGGTTGCCACCTGTTTGGTATTTTTATCAACCTGGCAGGGAAGTCCGGTATTTTAGCAACCTTGATAGGTGCGTCTTAATTAACTCGTAATATTAGGTATACACTTATCCAAAGAATAATTTCAATGGGCCTAATTATAGGTACGCACCTTCATTATTTCGTGGAACGTGAAATTCAAATTCAGTGTGAGAAACTACCCCAGTACAGTCATGCCATCTATTGAGGGGTGTCAGTAGTACGGTAGTGCAGGTATATTGAACTTGCAGCTCGATTTTTGGAAATCCACCAACTCACCTTGTCGCAGACGTAATTTCTACATTTGATAGTAAGGTCACTCATCGTCAAGCAAGAACGATGAGTGTCCTTATTTGATAGAGGTTAACTTTAACTTTTTAACTTTAAAACTTTATTTAGCAAGAATATGCTACAATTTTAACAATAGTAAAGTTAATTACATTAAAATCTAATTGTTAGCTATATAAATATTAATAGACTAAGTAATATTTTCAACTGTAACACAATAATTTATTCTACCTGCATCCAAATGAATAATACTATAATTAAACAAACTGCATTGAAAATAAATATTTTTTTAAACTTTTTTTAAATGTGGTTAATTTCTTTTCATTTTTTATTGAGTTTTTTAATTTATTGAATTCTGACAAACCTTTACAAAAAATTGATTTTTGGACAATTAATTTTTGGGAATTATTTAAATGAAAATCGTCTTTGTATCTTGTATAATGTGAATGGAAATTTGAATTTTGGAGGACAAAATCTTTAAGTTGTTCTGGTAGTAGATTGTTTTGAATTTTGTAAATAAATATACAAACATTATAGAAAATGAAATTTTTTACATTAAGCCAATTTAATTTTTTTAACATTAGTGTAATTTTTGTGTATTTATCTGCTTTAAGAATTATTCTCATTGCTCTATTCTGTAATATTTGAAGTTTATCTAAAATATTTTCATTCGCTGTGTATAATATAGTTGAGCAGTAGGAAACATGTGGTAATATTGTTGTATTGTAAACACATTTTTTAGAAAAAAATGATAAATAATAACTAATCCTTCCTAAATACCCAATTTTTGAAGAAATTCTTGATATAATATATTCGTAGTATTTATCAAACTTTAATTTTGAATCTATAATTATACCAAGATATTTGAATGAATTTGTAATTTCTAATTTCTCATTATTTATTGTGATTGCAAAATTTGTTAAGTTGCTTTTTGAATTTAAAATCATACATTTTGTTTTATTTACATTCAATTTTAATTTGTTTGCGTTTAGCCAATGTACTAGGTTGGTTTAAAGAAACGTAAAATTTATTTAGTCTGACTAGACACCTCTCAAAAAATTCCGTGGATATTTACGTTTGTTGTGCTTATTTAGTTAGTGTGATTTAAACAAGTTCTTAAGCAGTTTTGTGGGCTATTATAAAAACAGTACTTTCTATGAGTGATCTAGAAATTATAGTGCCCGAAGTGCACCACCAAAAATGAAATAAGGCAAGGTAGGGTACGAGCATCCCGGTTTCAAATATATTTGGATTTTTACAAATGTGATCTATATCTATGTTTCAAACAACCGTAAGCAATTTGAGACAGAAAAACTTAATATATTTTAAATTTTTTGTCTTTTGGGGTAGGTCCCATTTACACAGTTCGGGGTAACTGTGACACCCCCATTGCAAAACTATAAAACGTTAAAAATTTTTTGATGGGACTGGGTCAATTTTGCAGGTTTATGTTAAATAAAATTATCTTTTTCTATTACCTTTCTGTGGCATTTGTATGTATAATGATGAGTTCAGAAAAAATAAATAAATGCAATTTAGGTATATAAGTAGGTAATACATATTTACATACAATAATATTCCAAAAAATAAAACCTTTCAGGTTGAAAATTTTGTAAACATTTTTTTTAAAGTATTGATGGTTTTTTACATTTTTCGAATTTTTGAAAAAATTTTATGACATGTTAGTTATTTAGACTTTTTTGACATATTTTACTCTTTTGAAATTTTTTTTTTGACATTTTTTTTGATGTTTTTGAAATTTTTTGACATATTTAAAGTACTTAAACGACTTAAGTACTTGGAGTACTTCTATTGTACTTCAAGTATTTTTATTGTACTTTAAGTACAGTACTTGGGGATAATCAAGTACTTTTATAATGTACTTGCGGATAATCAAGTACTTTTATAATGTACTTGGTACTTGAAGCACATTTGAAAAGAAAATGTACTTGGTACTTCAAGGTGTCGTTGAATTGCTACTGATCCCAAAGGCTATATTTTTCATGAATCAACATGGCGGTCTTCAGACGCCATTTTGTCTCATGATGTAGGCTTTTAGGCATACAAATTATCTAAATTTCAGGCAATTTTTTAAAATTTCTTTACAAATGTCCTCTAATTTGCTGTAGTTACTTTGTAGGCCTCCCTGCTCCCACCCTTTTTTTGTTTATTTTAAAGTTTTGAGAAAATGATCACACAGCACACTTTCCTATTAAACTTATTTTTAGGTTTTGACATAACTTAAAAGCATTTATGATAAAATATATCAATTTAAATTATTTTTTTTGTTTGACAAAAATTGACTTTTTTTAGTCGATAGCCCAGAAAGATAAACATATCTCCTAAGAAACTAAATTGATCTTAAAAAAATTTTATGTGTTGTATAGAGAATTTAAATACCTTTCGAAGAAGGTATTACGTGCTCCCTCTTTCAATTTAAAAATGTTGATGTTATGTCAAATCTTTGACATTAGGTTACTTTGACATATTTGTCACTTAACCCAAATATCTTCAAAAAAAGTTCCATTAAAGAGACTTTTTACCAGAAATCGATATCTCTTTTTCTTTAAAAGTTAGAAGTGGGGGTCTATTTAGATCTGCACTGTATATCTAATTTTTCTGAGGGGGTGCGTCTGGAAAGCCATGGAGGGACTCCCCTCAGGCCGCCCTGTAGTTACGTCAGCGACGATAAAAGTAAATGAGATGAAGAATGACGTGACTTTATTTAATAGCAATAATTCCTAATGCTAGAAACTTGCTCTTTTTATCGTTTTTTTACGTAATATTAGAGCCGGCACGTGCCTTTAACGTTACGAAAAGTAATTTTTCACGCAAAGAGTCTTTTAAAAGACCCTCTAAAGGCGTGTGTACCAAATTCAAATTTAATGAAATTAATTCGACCTCATTATAACCGTACAGGGTGTCCCAAATTCGATGTTTTTGGGGGGTTTTAGGTACTTCTAGGGGAAATAGACACTTGCGAGATTTGATTTTTAAGAGAAGTCGAAAGGTAAGAAAAGCATTTTACTATATAACAAGCTGTGTTTAAGCTGCAGGAGGTTTTTGAAAAGTCTGCATTTTTGGGTGCATCAAGATGCGGTTTTTAATTTTAAGGTTCTCTTAAAAATTGAACATTGCAGGTGAAGAACAAATTATTTATTTCTCCCCAGGGCCGCGCAAGCCTAGTGGCCGCCTGGAGCAAGGCGGGGAATGCCCTCCTCCCGCTAATTTCCTATAAAAGTTTTTGTGTTCTCCTTTACATAAATGGTGCCAGCGAGTGAACTTAAATGATGTCAGCATAAAAATCAAAGTGTGTATGTTTGTGTGTATATTATTTCTGTCCGTAACACGATAGCTCTTTGAACCAAAGTGTTAAGCCTAAATCATCTATTTTTGTAATCTGGAGAGTTTTTTAATGTGCTGGGTGGAAAAAAAAATATGCCACTTTAATCAAACTCAGTATGTAGGTAAGTGGGCAAAATAGATCCATATGTGGTCGCAGTGCATGGAGGTCCAGTAGGGCCTGCCACCACTTTCGAATACAATACAAAAACACGATACCTCCTAAACCGTCAAACCGATTTTCATAAAATTTTCAGGTAAAATAGTGTTCGACACTCTTAGGAGCTGATTAGATTTTGGTCTAAATCCAATAATGCTAATGTCAGTTTTTTGACAATTAAAAACCTTTAAAAATGCTATCTTTTTAATCAATATGCGGTTTTCGGAACATAGTAGCCTACATTTTGTTCAATGGTTTGTGTTTTAACCACAAAGAGCTTTAGGTTAGATTTTTTAAACTTTTTTGATAATAACTTTGTAAAATAATGCAGTAAAAATATGAAATTGGGTAAAGTCATGTATTAGAACAAGAGCAATAAACTGAATTAAAAATAATTTTTAAGAAAATAGTCAACCAATTTTTTTTTAAGAAAACAATTTTTTTGGTGTTAACTTTTATGAATACCATATAAAACGCAATGTTTCTTTTTATATTTTTTGTTAATAAAAACAATTCTCTAGCGAGGCATATTAATAAAATATCATTGATATTTTTTAAAAGAATAAGTAAGCAAAAATTACTTTTAAATAATTATTTTTTATACATTTTTGGTTGTTACTTTGACTCCTCAACTTGTAATTTTATCAAAAAAAGGAATATTATATTTTTGAAGCACATTTAGCTCAGCTGGCTGTGACACATTTTCTTATTTTGTAAAACCCTTTTCGCCCCCACTCCTCTAACTTTAAAAATCCTATATCTTAAAAACAGATGTGTGTCATATACGTCATATAAACTTTTTTCTCCGAAATAACCTCCTCTATTACCTGCTGCACTATGGCCCCTAAGTTATGGGACATCCTGTATAGTGCTTGACACTCAAACAGATGTTCCAATTTATTAGCCTAAAACCCGTGTCAAAATTTTTTAGGTCGCTTGTAAGTTGTCAAAAACCTACGACATATCAAATGCAACGTTTCAACAAATGTATGGCAAGAGTGCATTTCAATTTATTTTGGCAATGTATATGACCAAATTTTATGGATCTTCGTTAGATTTGAATTTCGAGCAAACGACTCGCTCCCACTGTATATGTAAAGTGAGATCATTTTATACCTGCACAGAAACACCTAGAACCCTTATATTAGACCTTAAAATTTTGAAACAAACATTTTTGGCACAGTTTTTCCCCATGAAAAAAGTTTAAAAAGTAATTTTTATGTCATTCAATTATTCATTTTCTTAAATTGGTCGACCCCCTTTTATTTATATTTTCCTATTCTGCTACAAATTCTTTAAATAATACGAAAGATATCATAAATTCCATTTCAGATCTCCATTAAACAACGGTTTTAGACCGAGTTTAAGACAAACTATGACTCAAGATAATGTGACTTAGTGACCTTAAAATAAATATTGCATCTTTGAATCGAAAGTACGCATGGCGATGGCTGCTTGAAAATTATCTTAATTTAAAAGAAGAAGGCGGCCTTTGGCCGCCCATAAAATCGGCAGCCAGGAGCTGTTGCAAACCCATTACGACGGCCCTGGTCTTCTCATAAACACCTGAAACGTAACCAAAAATCTAATAGCAGTTAGTTATATTGGAAAAAAAATTGTCCGGCTATTTTTGGCCCACCCGGTATATAAGAATTAAATAATTGGTTCTTTTCCCCATTAAGCCACGAGTTTGAAAATAAAAAATTAAGTTTTATTTTTGTATTCTTTTGACTTTGCAGGTTTCTGGAAGAGCTTTCAACCCTCCATGTAATAAATTTTAATTTTGGTGCCCACGATTTTTTTGGAGAAAGTTCATTGTTTCACTTAATGTTTCATTTTTGCTACGCAAAGTAAGATAAGAATTTCTTGTTTTTTGTTGGTTTATCTCTACAGCGTAAACTGAATGTCAAAATGACTTGAAATGTTTGAATTCTCTAAATGGGAAAAATTTTTTTTCGCATTATACATTTGAGGAGTTTTTGGACTGACCAATGAAGACATCAACAAGGAACGACAAAATACATGGTATAATTTAAATGGTCACCAAACTTTAGAAAGGATATTTTTCCCACTACCTACATTTTATATCAATACGGCAACTCAAACACAAAAATTTTTATGTTCTTGAATTTTCTCGTATAGCTTCCTTAAAAATTACAGAGAATCGCAATTTTATGGAATACTTATGCAGTATTATCAAGCGTTAAAATTAATTTCAAAAAAAATATTTAAATGTATTGCCAACAATCGTTCTTTTTACCCAACTGCAGCACGGCGAAAGAAGGGTAATGTTTTTTTGATTGTTGTATGTATGTAAGTAAATATGTTTGTGTCACGCTAGAGGCTAAACGGCTGAACCGATTTTGACAAAAAAGGGGTCGTTATTTTTTTAAACAGGAATCAACATCGGTCGGTCTTCAGACGCCATGTCACATGATGTAGGCTTTAAGGCTTACTAATTATCTAAATTTCAGGCGATGTCCTCTAATGTGCTGTAGTTACTTTATAGTCCTCCCTGCTCCCACCCTTCTCTCCTCCTGTCGTTCCACCCGCTATATTCAAAAACCATATTCGCATAATTTTATCAAACAAACTAGTTCCCCCCCCCCCCCCTTGCCTCTCCCTCTCTCCTCCCAGTCGTCCTTATTGTAATAGTTATAGCTATAACTTTCACAAATATAAGGCGATTTCAAAAGTTCTTACTTCACACGCTTGAAGACTTTTTCCAACATCATTTTACTGGTTTTCCTCTCCCTCTCTTTTCCCCTCCCTCCTTATTAGTAATAGTTGTAGCTATACCTTTCACAAATATAGAGCGATTTCAAAAATTCTTTCTGCACACGCTTTAAGACTTTTTTTCAAAATAATTTTACTAGTTTTCCCCTTCGTATTACAAATTTAGAGCGATTTAAAAAATTCTTTCGACACACGCTTTAAGATTTTTTTCGACACCATTTTATTAGTTTCCACCTCCCTCTCTCCTATTTTTCGCGTCCATAGAAAATATACACGTACTTGTTGGGTAAAGCTAAATGAATTGTAAATGCATTGTGCTTTTTATAAGGCTGAATAAGAATTAAACCTAGAATTTGGAAATAAAAAATTTTTAAATAAAAAAAACACCCAACTGGTAAATTTACTTGTAACTACTAGTCAATAACCTGATTCATGAAAATACAAAACTGTATAATTTCGTAAGTACCTATCAATTTTGTACTCAACTGCGACTACTAGCTACAAGTGAATTTAGCAGATGGGTGTTTCTCTTATTTAAATTTTTTTTATTTTAATTTTTTTAAAGAATGTCAATAAATGTAGTGCCAATATTTCTATTTTTGTTTTCTTTTTGCAAATACATTAACTTAAAAATTATTACAAATAAAACAAACTTATACCTATTGCAAAGGTTACTTGGTGACACTGTATTTGTTTAAGCTTTATTTCAAGTAGTGGGAGGCCCGGGCCCCCATGGATCCGCCACTACCTGGTTTTATGTAGATTTTACACACAACACCGTTTTTTGGTTCAAAATTGAGAAATTTGATTTCTTTTCACAACCGTCTTATTTAAAAAAATACGATAACCAAAATTAAATCTGCCCAGTGGTTTTCAAGATATAAGCGAATTTGTAGTAAGTCTGATGGTGCCAAAAATATAATCAGCTCTCTTTTGGATCTCTTCGGATCTCCAAATACAAACCAGTTTTTTACGTATTTATTTTTTGAAGCACCAAAGGGGCACCCTTGGGCCAAGGCCCTCGGTGATCGCCGACTAGTTGACCTGCCCAGTCCGGGCATGTATGGGGGCACGATGAAGCCCGAACTAGGGGTAATGTAAGACGCTGACGGTTATGAATTACCCCCAAAGTAAATTGCTTGTTATTTTCAGTAATTAAGAAAAGTTTTTTCTCTGATAACGTTTCTGGAAAAGATAACAAGTGAAAATTGACCTTAATTGTGTTTCTTAAAAGAAGAAAAAAATTACTGAAGTAAGGGATCTTGCTAATTGATATCCCGGAGTTTTTATTGCTAAAGTTTAGCGTTAAAAATGGTAAAAGAAACCATAGGTGTGCGCCGAAACCAGCCGATTTTTCTGGAATTCTGATATGTTATAGGACCATGTCAGAGCACCATAAAAACCTGAGTAAGAATGTGGTGGACCTTCTGGTTAGGACACAGGGGCGTAACGAATGAGCAGAAAAAACATGGTATAAATAAATATTCTGCAATAAAACGTCCAAAAAGAATGTGGATTTTAGACATAGTAATGCCCCTAAGCTAACGGAATATAAATCCAGGAATTTTGACATTTTTGTTCAGTGCCGTACCTTATTATTTTATTTTTTGGAATAAAAAATATATTTTTAAAGGTATCTTTAAAATGACATTTACTAATTCTTCTATTTAATTTTAGTTAGTGAAAAAAAACATTTTTTAATTATTTGATACCGAGGCGGGCCATTTTTTAGTTGAAAAATAAAACAGTTCACTTTTTGGAAGTAATATTGATTCCTAAAATATATTTGTATAATCTGTTCATACAATTACGGTACTTATAAAGCTTGAGGTAAGATCGCTAGAGCATGCGTTAGGGTAGCTGGTATACTTTAGTTTTTAGATTATGGAAATCCTTCTGAAAATCATGTACATTATTCGTTAACTCGATTATTGTTAGAAGATGTTTATGAATCTCAGGGCCATTAATAAATACGGCACTTTTTTAGTTCGGTTAAGTATAGTTTAGTTATAGCTATATAGTTATATATTTTTAATAATAAAATAACGAATAAATAATGTAGATAAATATATTAATAATTACCTTCCTAGCCCGCGTAGCAATGGCTAGAGAAGGTATTATTTTCGACGATTTTTTTTTTTCATATAAAGCCGCAAATGTGTTAGTTGGGTGTATTTTGACTTATCCTAGCAATATCGTCGTGATGTCTGTCTGCGTGTAACACGATAGCTCCTAAACCGCTGAACCGATTTTCATAACATTATTAGGTAAAATAGTAGTCCACACACGAGCTGATTAGATTTTGGTCAAAATCCATTAATGCTAGTGACAGTTGACAATTAACAACTTTTTAACGGAGCATTGTATCAATATAAAGTTTTCGGAATATAGTATATTACATTTTGCTCAACAATTTGTGTTATAACCAAAAACTTCGTAAGAGCTTCAGTTTCTGAGATATTTACAATAAACTGTTTTCAAGACTGATATATTATTATCATTGCTTCACTCGAAGTGTGCCAACAGGCTAGCTAGGAAAGTATCAGATCCGTCATGTATCCATTTATTTTTTTATAAAATCTATTATTTACTACGATAATGCTTTTAATTAATATTATAAATATTTTTGTTCTGATTACAAGTTATAAACCATTATCATTTTTCTTTAATTTATTTTAGACATCATTAACGCCCAAAAAGTGAATCTTTTTATTTTACAATTAAAAATACTCTGCCAATATATGGGCCCCTAAGCTCACACTAGGTACTATAGTTATAGTGTACGTGTGAGCTAATATAACTAAAAACTGAAATATATTTTATTCAACTCCAGACTAAATTACCTTTTGTTTGATACCACACAAGCCATGTTTTGACTTAAACTCAAATTTTTTGAAATCTACCCCCACCCTTACAAAAAACACAAAAACTAAAATGTATTTTGTTAAAGTCCGGACTCAATTACCTTTCGTTTGATATCACACACGCCATATTTTCACTTAAACTCTAATTTTTATAATATACCCCCACCCTTTTTTTTTAAATAAATTAAAATGTATTTTATTTAACTGCAGACTCAATTACCTTTCGTTTAATATCACACACACCATATTTTCACATAAACTCTAATTTTTGAAATCTACCCCCACCCTTTTATTTGGTTTGTGTTTGGTGGATTTTGTTCATTTTTAAATGGGACCATCTCGACCCAAGACCCAGCCTAGGTACCAAATTTCATTAAAATCGGCCAAGCGGTTTTTGAGTTATGCGCGTTGGTCGTTACAGACAGACATACAGACACACAGACAGACATACAGACACACAGACAGACATACAGACAGACAGACAGACAGACAGACAGACAGACAGACAGACAGACAGACAGACAGACGGCGCGACAAAAAAGTTTCAAAATCATCTGAAACGCAAAGATATATAAAAATTTTTGAAATCGGAGCAACTTTTTTTTTCTCGGAAAAATTAGGATCACCATAGCTCACACTACTATAGTATAGTATATGTGTGAGCTAAAATACATGTAAAAAATGATGTAATAGCTGTTATAGTTCAAACCGAATAGTAGAATGACTAAATGTGTTTTAGAGATACTTAACTCTTTACAAGCGTTTTTATACCAAAAAATTAAATAACATTGTACTAATATGTCAAAGTAGTTGAATTAATTTCCATTAATTAAGGAGTAGCATTAACTATTTCTATAAAACAATTTTTTTTAACGTTTTTTTGCTAAATATTTAATTTTTGCATTTCATTTTGCTCTTCTTTGATACACCCGTGTCTAAACCAGACGGACCACAACATTCTATCCCACGTTTTTATGATGCTCTGATATGATCCTATAACATATCAGAATATCAGAAAAATCGGCTGGTGTCGGCGCACACCTATAATTGCCTACGGGTTTATTTGTATTGAGAGGGGTCGATTCTGATGCTGAATATGAATTTATGAGGTTTTTTTGAAAAGTATCGATCGTGTTTATAAAGTCTCCGGTGTCCAATATTGACAATTTTGGCGGGATTCAATAAAAACAATGGTCTAAACTGCGGTGTACTAAAACTTTCAAGAAACGAATAAAGTCGGCTGTACATGGAGCATATTATTCGCGCGGATTTTGCTTTTCTTGTGCTCTGATTGGTTGATTTAAAAGTTTCAGCCAATCGAAGCCTGAAAAAAATAAAACTTCAAGATTTCTGATTTCTTATCCCATATTCGTAACGCAATTTCAAGAAAACCCCATAAAACATACATTTTCCAAAAAAATCAAGAATAAAATGTACGGATTTGTGCTTAAGCCTCCCACAGGATCCATCTATGCGTATCGATCCTCGCTCATGCCCCCCCCCCCCGATTCATTTCTGGGTACGCCACTGCGTTACCTAATGTACCAATGGTCCCTATTATTCAGAGGTGTGTAAATCAACAATTAAAAAAAGTTTACCATATTTTTCTCCAACATTGTTTTACCAATTATACGCCTTAAGAATGCCTTCTCAATTTTATAAATTAATTTTTACTAAACCGATTTTAATAAAATAAAAAGAATTATGGTTATGGTGAAGCTTAATTATTTCTTTTTAATGAACACAATCGAAATATGCCGTGATTTGAAAATCCAAGATGGCGGATAGAATCAAACTTGTCCCTTCAAAGAGGCTCGTTTATTGTTATGTTTTGAAAAACTTTTTAATGTTTGTCTTCACTGCAAAAAATAACGTTCGATTCATAAAAATCGATTTAGTGGTTCGCAAAAAATAATTTTGTTTTAATAATCATTTTACAGACTATAAGATTGCTTTGCCAATTCCTTCAGCATTCATAATCTTATAAATTTATTACTACTGTACCTATTTTAATAAACTAAAAAGCATCATGGTGAGAATCTTTGTATTTCATTAAAATCGGTTTTGTAATAATGATTTTATGAATAAATTAATGCAGATATGCAAGCATCTAAAATGCAAATAATCGGTATATCAAAGACTAATATCTCGAGAACTAGATTACTACAAAAGCGTTAATGGTTATTACCTTGTTGTTTGTGGCTAACCTAGATTAATAAAAATTTTGAAAGATTGAAAAATATTTTGCAACACAGGAAAAATCAATCTTATATAGGGTCAAATTCAATTCAGTCCGCAATCTTGGATTTCAAGATATTAGCCAATTTTGATAAATTTTTTAAAGAATGGTCGATCCCTTTACAAAGCTTTTTATTTCATTAAAATCGATTCAGTAAAAGTTCATTTATGGGGAAATTAATGCAGAAAAAATTCAGGAGGCAACTGTTTAATTAGTAAATCAATATTTTATCCGGTTTTTTCTGGCCCACCAATGTCTAATTTTGTAGATTTTCATGATATCAAGCAATAATTTAAAAAAAAATAATTTTTCATCCTACCGATCAGAGTGGCGTCCAAATTTTTGATGAACGGACACGAATCGGTATGGTTATTTTATGACGTTTGTTTTTCGGATGTTTAATTCAAAAATGTTCGAACAATATGCATCCATACAAAGCAAAACAGCATATATCGATATTTTCAATTTGCACTACATCCAGATTTATCAGAAGTTACTTTCTAATTAGAAAATTTTAAGCTCTGCTATTTGCGCTGATTTTGAAAGTTACTTATCAGTCTCTTGCTGCATCGATTACCTTCATATCAGTGGCGTATATAGAAAAAAGTTTCTGGGCCAGAGACAGTTTTGGGGGGCCCGTGACCCCATAAAGCCGTATTTTATGCTATTTTATGTTGTTACTCATAAAATATGTAGAAAATATCTAAAAAAATCTTAGTTTCGGGGAGGAAGGGCTGGGCCCGCCAGGCCCCTCCTTATATACGCCACTGCCTCATGTTAAAAAAAACAATGAAAAGTTTTAAAAAGCTTTTAGGTCTATAAAATCTGCACAATAGAGAAAACACTCAGCAGTAGCAGTACTAGTCGTAGTAGTCGAGGGAGTCAGGGATCCGTTTATTTTATTTTAAATTTTTTGGTATAATGGGGAATATAGATGTAAATTTTCTAGATGTAAAACATGGAAAACAATCAGATCTAAAAAGATGGGGCTATGTTATTGTTTTGATCTGACATGTTGCTCCGTCAAAAGAGATGAAGCAATTCAGATCACCCGCTTGGAAATTTGCGGGCAATAGTCGAGCACGTAAATCTTTTGTTGAGCACTGCTTGTTTTTAAGTTGAATGCGTGCATCCATTTCAGAGCATTTTTCGAGCACTCGAGTGCAGTTTTCGAGCAAAAGCGGAAATCGCTATAAGACAGTTATTTCAAAAGAAAGAACTAACAAATATTTTTAATGTACATACCTTGTTATATTTTGACGTAGTGGCGTTCATCGAAACTTAAAAAATCAGTTAAACATCGAAGCACGTTTTGGCAGAAAACCTTTTTTTCTATACATATGTAAATATCACCAACTAGAGATTTTATTTGTATAACATATTTAAAATATCTCATATATACAGGGCCTCTATCTCTAATATTCATGACAATGACATTTGCAGTCAAAAAGTGTTGGCTTGCTTAATTGCTGATCAGTGTAAATCCAGTCTAAATCCACTTGATACTCCTAACTGGATGATGACTCTACCACGGATCACCTAGTGATCCGTGACTCTACGCTGAATGCAGTTTCTAATTTCGAATTTTTATAATTTATTTTTTTAAATGGATTTATGCGTTTTTATCTTTTACCTCTCATATACAGTCGAAATGTATCCGACCGACTATCCGTATCACAATCATGATAAATGGTGTCTGGTTTTTGTCGTTTTTTCATTAATGAAATAATAAATGGAAAATCGTTGTTTTGTGGTTCATTTTATAAATTAAATATTTTAAATATTAAAAGCACCACAGCCGCCCACTACGGCAATATATTAAGTAGAAGTGTTAAGCGGCCCTCACACGGGGAATAATATTGTCAATATTTTTATATGCTTCCTTGTTTATATCATTTGAAAGATAATGAAAAGAACAGAAATATTGACAATATTATTGATCGTGTGAGGGCTGCTTTAAAGTATAAACAATATATGTATAGGGGAATCTTCTAACAACGTGGCAACTTCTACATCTGATTGTTTTTCTTTCTACTACTACCACAAAAATATATTCTTTGTTCTACTACGCATCAGGCTTTAATTTATATACTATTTAAGTCCAAAAATTCAACTCCGGGGCTAACTGTTTTATAACATAAAATAACTTGAGTAAAATAAAAACTCTTCTTATTTTTAGAAATAAAATTTTTTTGGCTACTAATAATTATACAATTAATTTTGAATATTAAACGGTTAATACTTGCTATCAAAAACTGTCACCGCGTTTATAAGTAAACTTCAGGAAGTTTTAGCTTATGTTTTAATTTTATGTGGACTGGCGCCTAAAAAATTAAGAGAGTGTTTTCTGTCTTCCTTTTAAATACTTGTTTTTAATGTAAGAATGCTCTTCGAAAGAATGGGAAACAATGTTGATTTAAATTAGACTTAGTTTTTACGAAATCGTATATCTTTGTGACATATCCAGAGGGTTTCAAAATTCAATAACAATTTTAATGTTAAATTCCTTGACTGATTTCGAGAAAAAATCTTTATATATACATAGGTTCACAAATGCTTAGCTTTCGAGATATTATCACGGATCAATAGTGATACTGTTTTATTTGCATATTTTGATATATTCGCCATACTGTTTTAGCTCACACTACTACTATAAGTAGTGTGAGCTATGGTGATCCTAATTTTTTCGAGAAAAAAAAAGTTGCTCCGATTTCAAAAATTTTTATATATCTTTGCGTTTCAGATGATTTTGAAACTTTTTTGTTTTGCTGTCTGTCTGTCTGTCTGTCTGTATGTCTGTCTGTAACGACCAACCCGCATAACTCAAAAACCACTTGTCCGATTTTAATGAAATTTGGTACCGAAGTTGGGTCTTGCGCCGTGATGGTCCCATTTAAAAATGAACAAAATCCACCGAACGCAAGCCAAATAAAAGGGTGGGGGTAGATTCCAAAAATTAGAGTTTATGTGAAAATATGGCGTGTGTGATATCAAACGAAAGGTAATTAAGTCTGGAGTTAAAAAAATGAATTTTAGTTTATTTTAAAAAAAAGGGTGGGGGTAGATGTCATAAATTTGAGTTTAAGTGAAAATATGGCGTGTGTGATATCAAACGAAAGGTAATTGAGTCTGAAGTTAAACAAAATACATTTTAGTTTTTTTCAAAAGGGTGGAGGGTAGATTAAAAAAATTTGAGTTTAAGTCAAAACATGGCTTGTGTGGTATCAAACGAAAGGTAATTGAGTCTTGAGTTGAATAAAATATATTTCAGTTTTTGATTATATTAGCTCACACTATAACTATAGTACCTAGTGTGAGCTTAAGTGCCCATAGATTGGCAGAGTATTTTATTTTAATGATAGTAACGGTTAGAGATGCGAAAAAATTGCAGTTAATTTGGGCTAAATAGTTCAAAAGCAGCACGAACTATAATAAAAAAACTAACAAAAAATTAAACTTTAACTCTCTCTTTCAAAAAACTAAACGTTTGCGGACCTATGTTTTTATAAAGTTTTCATCTTGAAATCACCTATGCATTCAGGACTAGAATTATGTTATTTTATTTTGAAACACCCTGTATAATCTGTTTACTGATTATTGTCGGCTGTGATGCCTGTTGCATGGATTTATTTTAACTGGCTCAGTTTTTCACTTCCCCTATGTAAATTTTAATCCTTAAAAACTTCTTGATTTGCTTACGAATATTAAGCTACGTTTCCACTTAACCCGTAACCTATATAAATTGGGTTTATAATTATCATTTGTCATTCTTTTATATATTTCCTATTAAAATATGATCTATATAATATGTCACTATACAATTGATAAAACGTCTTATAAAATACATGAAAAAAACCTTCAATATTAATTATACTCACAATTCTACAGATAAAAAAAGTGATATAAATAAGAGGAGTCTGTGAGACTCCAAGCCACGGGTTGCGTCTCCAAAATGAGACGTCACCGGTTACGGTTTTAGCAACATTGAACGACTCTTGTGTTTGTGTTCCGTGTTGCCAAATATGTAGGCCGCTTGACATGGAGCAATAACCTTGCAGTTGCATGCAAGATTAGTGTCCCTGACATTTGCAGTATAGACAACAAACAAGTCCCATTCAGGGACAATAAAAAAATTCCACTTGCTTTGCAACTTCTGCTAACTTCCAAACTTTTTAACTCCTCTCCTTAATTTGGATATTATTATTTAGCCTCATCATCAAGCCCATTTAAATGATAAAATTCTAAAAATTGTTTTTGCGCATCTTAAAATAAGGCGCTGACTCGTGACGTAGCTTTAAATTTGCGCCCCGACATAAATTGTAATTCTCGAACATATTCCTTTGCATCTCTTTTTAAAGCACAGCTAATTTTTTAGAGCTGCTGTCCAACTTATAGCGGTGCACAATGGGCTCCCTTACCTAATTTTTGACCAAAATCAGAAGAATAGGTTTTGTAACAATATTTTTTTTGAAATAAGAAAAAAGTAATTATCAATCAAAATGGCGGATCCAAATTGGCGAAGTTTCCTATTTATGAATCGATAAGTATGAAATTTAAAACTTTGGAGTGTTAATAGTCGCTAAATATGATTTTTGACTTAAATTTAAAAAACTTGTTTACCAATAGGTATTAAATTTGGAACTTCGGCGTGTCTAAAGTCGCTGATTATAAAAAGAAATCTTGAACTCTGTGGTGTTTAACCTATAGACTATCCTATTTATGAACCGATTTGTGTCAAACTTGGTACTTGGGGTTGTTTAAGGTTAAATTGAGCTGCGTTGGAAAGGATGAGGAGCTTGCATAATAATATAATCTAAAAACCAAACTGAAAATATAGCCGTACCAAAAACTAGAAAATTATACGAACATAACCCTGACTTTGTAGCGGATAAAAACCTGCAAGTTTAACGACTACATAATTAAATAAGAATGATTTTTCTAGAAAAGTGTGTCCAACAAAATAAATATTTTTAAAGCGTCCACGTTTTTATATTAGTTTGTTAAAAGTCTGGTTTGGTAAACTGCTGATAATTCAAAATAGAACGGTTTACCTTAAAAGTTTTTTACCTGTTTTTTTTTTTTGATTAACAATCCACCTGTACTGTAATTTTCGGTTTTTGAAATATTGCAGTTGATATTTTTCATGGAATGCCCTTTTTTATTTGATTTTTAAAATTAGTACAAAATACTATTTAAAATGTGTCATATCATTTATTTATTTTTAACTTAATATTTTTAAATATTCTTTACATTATTTGTATTTTTTATTAATATATATTTTTTCTATTTTTATTTGTTTAAGTTAGCCTTTAGTGCTTTAAACATAATAGACAAGCACTTTTGTTAAGACTGACATGCTTTATTGTATATAATTATTATAAAACTCGTTTTTGTCGAAGAAATCCCTTTTTAGTAAATTAATAATAACTTTTATATGGGCAATTTGTGGCAGCAGATTTTAAAGTATAATTTTTGAAAGATATGTACCTACTCTTTAAGAAAATAAAACCTTCAAGAAAACAGTTAATGATTGAAGCAAAATGTTTGTCCAACATTTTTAAGAAATCTATATTTTTATGAAATTTCAGAAATCCCAATCAAAAACCATTGTCTTACCTGTCTACACATCAAAATTGGAATCATAATGTGCAGCTGTAAAATCTACTTCCTTCCTCTACAAAATTTATTTTATGCGAATTTTATACAACATAAAATATTGTCGCAAAATGGCTTTAAATCTGGATCAAATCGCCATACAAAAACGGTACTTTAACACGTGCTAAATTATAGTATTTTTAATGCCTACTGGACTATCTACTAGGTGTTCAGAAACTTCAGTATGTTTTTAATTTAACCCTTTTTTTCGAAAAATCAGGTCCCCGAGCCCACTGTGTGCTGATGGAAGAAAGTCGATTGACATTGATTGTCAAACTGACATCTTATAAACACTTCTATTTGCAAAATAATCCCAAGACTGTTTAAGATTAGGTGCGCCGCCGGTTCCACTACTCTGAGGTAAAAAGAGAGAGTAAGTAGCTGTATGAAAATGTGTGAGTTTAGTAAATAAAACGAGTGGACCACTGTTTAGTTATTAAACTCATGTGTGTTTCAAATTATTAAGCGCCCTTACTAATACATTAGTTTAAAAAGAGATGGTAAATAATCGGATAATAATGTGTAAATTCAGTCAATGACACGATTAGATTAGATGGTGATGCGTTCAAAAATCCTATTTTGTGTCGGGGTGCCGTGCTACGTCACAGTCAGCACCTTATTACCGAATGACAAGTCCAGCATAACAAACCATATATATTAAAATCTATAATCTTTGAGCAAACCGATGCACGATGTAGCGCCAATAGTACTAAAACTGGTAGGTTTTCATTGGAAAAGCGATACTTTAAAAGCATTATCGCAGGCTCTAAATAAGGTACTTAAAAAAATTTCCAGTGCTCGGGTGGGTTATTTACGGGAACGTTCATACGATTTTGCTGTTGCCCAACTATGCCTGGCACCTGTAACTCTATTCCAAGCTATTCAGCATATGTGATGGCTTCAGCGAAAATAGTGTTCAAGACTCCTTCTGCAGATTTGCCATCTTTCTAGTTCCCGTCTTCTGATAGTTTTTAAAGGCCTTCAAGGATGCTCTAAAAGTTGTCTTTAAACACAGCACTTTTGTCTTTTTGACTGAACTGATTAATAATTAAAGGGAAAATAAGACAATTACCACTGTAGAAATAAAAATAATTTACAAATAATTTTTTCGTCGACTAATTTTGACTACATTTTGACCCAGATCCACGTTTGACAGGATTATATTATTAGGAATAAGTGTTTTTATTATTAGGAATAAGTGTATGTATTTTATTCAAGTTGTACTTGATTGATCAATGTTTTGTTTGGAAATTAAAAAATTATTTTCAACATTTAGGGGGAGGGCGCAAAGGCCTCTCCCTACCCTTGCTGTGTAGGTACATGCTTTCAAAAGAAAATTGGCAGCTTGTAGTTTGGAGTCAGCCGTTCGTTCGCACGTTTCTCGCTGTTATACGGTACGCCAAAAACTTTAGTGAATTGTGAATATGCCTAATCGTAGTAATTCTTCGTATTAGTCTGTAGTAGAATCTCATAAGGCCGTATTTAATACTATTTTATGTTTGTATTCATGAAATATGTGGGAAATAAATTTAACAAATTTTAGCTTCTCAGGGGGGAGGGGGCTTATATACGTCACTGTATCAACATACAGGTACTCTAGTCGGTAGATAAAGTTTTTATTACATATGGTATGTATCGCTGTTTTGTATCGTATTTATAAGATTCGTTATTACACTTAAAAATAAATTTTATAAAATATAATAACTACTAGCTTAACACCAGTATTTACAAAGACCTTAAAACTTAGCATTTTTGACCGGGTTCAAGTATCAAATCTATACACTTGATACCGACCGACTTAAGTGTATTTTTTTAATACTCACAGGTCAAATAGCTGCAAAGTTTTGGTTCACCCCAATGTGCAATATGGTAGTACGCATTTCTCAGTGAGTTTCATCTCATATAAATTTAAAATAACTTTAGAAATAAAAAAAAACCACATAAAAAATGATTCTCTTTAAAAATACTCTCAAATTATAGTACCACACCTGAATGGTGTTTTAAAGTTCGAAAAACAGTAGAAATAATCCATGATTGATAAAAAAACATATACAAAAATGTTCAAATCTAAATAATACATAAATAACTTAAAACTATATCTGTAAATGCTTACCGTATTAAATAGATATCAATATTTAAATACTGTACAAATCCACCAAAACAATCGAACATCGGTTAATTCATCGGTAGCTTGTCTAAAAAATTAACATGTAAAATATAGCGGACAGCTGACACTGACTTACACCGTTTTTATTCGACATTTCCTAGTGTCGTTCGGAGGTTTAAATATGGCTACCATTTTTAAACCAAAATATTATATTATTTTTATTTATTTCTAACCATTGTTAGGAAATAATGTCTTTGTTACAACGAAAAAAGATGACCCATATCCCAAGGTATTTGTAAACAATTTATATAGATATTAAAAATGATTTCATTCATAACAAAAATAAGTTAAACCTTCAACCAAAATCTAGACCTAGGATTGTAGCTCTTAGCACCGAGGGGTGGCTCGGTATTTCCTTTTGGTGTACAGGTTAGGGGAAATACCAGGAAATACTTGGGAAGTACTGGGAAATATACTAGGAAATACCATTCGAAATACCATTCAAAATACGAGGGAGGGAAATACTAGGAAATACCATTGCTTGGGACATACTAGGAAATAGCATTGAAATTTGAGGAAATACCAGGAAATACCGTAGGTATTATACTGTAGGTATTTCCTTTTGGTGTACAAAAATCGGCGATCGAGCCACCCCTCGCTTAGCACTGTAGACCCTTTAGTAAATACTGGTACAAAAGTTTATAACTGTCTCTGTATGTTTTATGCTTCAAGCAACAATAAGTAAAAAATCGTTTTAGTTGTTCCAAGTTGCTTCAATAAAAGGTAAATAAATAAACGACTAATAATAATCTTGGTTGCTTTAATAGAATAAAAAGTTTAAAAATAATAATTTATTCATGTTTCATGTTACTTCAGCAAGAAGACACATATCATGGAAACGCAGCCTTATATTCTGTTAATTTCATTTAATACAAACCGCAAATAGAGTAGACCAGCCTTGCCAGTACACTTCCCCGACCTCAAAGTTCCTAAGTAATGACAAACCCCGCATTAATCCGACTAAAATATTATTTATCGCTTCTGCATGTTTTAACGCAGGCTAATATCGGTCATTGGAATTAATTTATGTGTGAATGATCTGATAAAGAACCAAAGACACGCGACCCCATGCAGTTTATAATATCGGGGCTCATATGAGGGTTGACTGACACTTTTAACCCTCGTTAAAGTCAAATTTAAAAATATATGAGAGAGGATATAAAAATGTAATTTTATTAGTTTGATTGGAGTGACTAACTTGACCTTAAAGCCCCTGCCATGCGAGCGTTTTTTGTCAAGAAACGACGAATCCAAAAATGTCTTGATTTAAATAAAAATAATTTTCTCAAAATTTTATATGTACAAAACGTTTTGCAATTTTGACCTAAAACATCCGCAGGAAAAACATAAAACTTTTTCATTTGCCATGTTTTATATAATATATTATTTTTAAATAAATTTCTAGGCTAGGTGTAGAAAATATTCGGGAAACCTGTACAAAAAAATATTGCATGAAAAATCGGCAAATCTGAGGGAACAGCAGTGCCCCGGCATATTGCTTTTTCTTGAAACATTTTAGCCCATATTTGACCTATTTACAACTCTACTTCGGATAGAGCTACGAAACTCAAACTTTGCATAGTCGTAGACCTTGATAGGCATAACAATCCCTCCAAGTTTCATGGACTTCTATAAAGGAGTAAAGTAGTTACGGAATTTTGAAAAACGTCGAATTTGCCACTCACTCACTCACTTATGTAGAGATCATCAAAATTTGACTGTACTTCCAGAGATGCTACAAAGCTGAAATTTGCCAGACTTATAAAACTTATGACCAAACCTTTGGAAGACAACATTTTATTTTCCTTCCCTCCAATATACATGTAAAGTCATATAAAATTAACATTGCCCACTTCCAGAAACGCTAGAGAGCTGAGCTTTGGCAGACCGATACGGACTAAAAAAGCTATTGGAAAAAATAAAAAAAACTCCAAAATAAGTAAAGTTATTTAAAACATTTATCTATCACTTCTACAAATAATAGAAAGCTGGAATTTTGCAAACTGACAGACATTATAAATAGGTTTATAAATTTCTTCTCATCCCTTCTCTTTTTCTCGTAAAATGTTGTAGGTATTTATTAGCAAATCAGGCATTTAATAATATATAGAAAGGTATAACAAATAAATTATAAAAAGTATCAAAATCGAATGACAAAAAAAATACCCCCTTTCCCCCTCTCATGACAATATAACTCCGTTTCCATAATTTATATAAAAATTTAAAAATTTTAAACGCCATATACCAACCAGGGGATGGAATTACAATGCAAAGATTATACCATTGCTTATATTGTGCACAAATTAATAGAAATACAAGGTGTTCTCAAAGTTTTATCAATTTTTTCTAACAGGTTATAGAACTCCTAGAAATAAGTAATTGTACCAAAAATCATTTATATAAAAGTTGCAGAATAAAAAAAATTATTAACAATTCAAAAATGTAAAATTTAAAAACTTTAAGGTCTGACTTTTTGTTATTCTCTCCACTGCGTTTAATTGTTATTGCAATTTACAATAAATCCATGCTTACAAAAATTGTTCAAAATTGTCACCATTTGTTCGGTTTGCGCAAAGTCTTGCTCGGCGTATTCACGCGTCAAAAATAAAATCTGAGTGTCCACGAAGAACAGCAAAAGCGTTTGGATGCGCCGTTGTAGTTCTTGTACAGTATTTACTTTACCATCGTGATAAACCAACTGTTCTAAATGGCCCCACAGAAATAAATTGTAAAAATAACAATTTTGAATTGTTTATAAAATTTTTATTCTGCAACTTTTATATAAATGATTTTTGGTAAAATGACTTATTTTTACGAGTTCTACAACCTGTTAAAATAAATGACTCAACTTTGAGAACACCCTGTATAAATTTATTCACTTCAAAACTAAAATGAAAAAAGCTTAAAGCTATTGGAATAAGACATCGCAAAAGTTTTGAACAAATTCCGCAAATTTTACTACTTAAAACTAAAATATTTTTCCAAATCCTTTAAAAAGGAAATGAAACATTTGAAGAGTCAGGGGAAAAAACGATGAAAGTCCATTTTAGGTCGAAAATAAAGTAATAATCAGTGTAAAATGTAGATTCATATGTATGTTTTACTCATTGAGTTGTATAACGCCCTAAAAGGGCGTTAGAGACGGAAAGACAAGGCATTTTTTATTGACCCTATCCAATTTGGTTCCTATGGTCGGGTATTTCTTTTACAATAAAAACAGAGATAGACATTATTGAACATGTGAAACGGACAAAGATAGGGTGATTTTGCATGCTAATAATACCCTAGATAATATAAGGGTACTTTTATCTCTTTCACACTGACGGCATAAGTGCGACAGAAAAGCAGCTGGCTACCTTTAATCCACCTGCCGTATTTTGAGTGATTCTACCTGTTAGTCCGTGTATACAGGGAAAACTGATAGACAATGTTGTCTAAGTACGAAAATGATTTTTTTTGAATTTTGTGCGGGAATATTACAAAAAGAAATCTTAAAACGTTTAAAAACAAGTTTAGAAGTAACTATTTGAGTTTAAACATGGTCCAAAATTGTTTTTTGTGCAAAAGAAGAAAAAAAATCCATAAAAAAACAACATTTCATGGGTAAGTCGTCTTGACGGATAGTTTTTCCTAAAACACGAGAAAGTTCAGTAGCGTCACGATAGATAGTTTTTTCTGCGACCGTGCGATTTTACCCTCACACATTTTGATTCAGAAAGTGTCACTTCCCCGCACTTTTTTTTGCATTGCATGATAATTAAAAAAAAGTATTTGATTTTCTTAAAAATGATTTCTTTTTAAATGCTTACATACCGATTTTTATCCAGTTGTTTTTGTTTTTTCGAACCAAACTTTTGACATGTGACGGTCGAGTTTCATACATCTTGATGAATTGTTACACAGACTGATCTATGTTTTTATAAATTTCGATAAATTTAATGTTTTTTGCGGACTTTACAGTAATTTTAAGTTAAATTTTGGTCTTTCATCGCGAAAGTATATATTTATTATTATATGACCACCGCGACCGGTCTACAGGCCGGTATCATATGTTTATGTCCTTCTAATGTCATTTGACTATCATGCTGTCTTACTTAATAAGGTCACTTAGTTTAATTAATAATTTTGTCCTACATAATATAAAAGAAGAATAGAAACCAACAAAAAATTTGTGACACTTCGATTACCCATTTTCTTTGATTGCGATGGATTAGGGTGACCAGATTACGGTTTATTAGGGTGCCCAGAGTGCGCAAAAAAAGATTTTGAAAAATTTCCCTAAAAAAATTGAAGACCAAACACTCACTCGCCATTCAATGTTTATGGTCGCATACACTAATCCTAACTCGATTTCCGACGATTATGGACAATGGTTACCCCCTGGACATAAACCTAACAACTTTTACTATATTTATTAACAATAGGTAGGTTAGGTTTGGTTAGGTTGGGTTAGGTTGGGTTAGGTTGGGTTAGGTTGGGTTAGGTTGGGTTAGGTTGGGTTAGGTTGGGTTAGGTTGGGTTAGGTTGGGTTAGGTTGGGTTAGGTTGGGCTGGGTTGGGTTAGGTTGGGTTAGGTTGGGTTAGGTTGGGTTAGGTTGGGTTACGTTGGGTTAGGTTGGGTTAGGTTGGGTTAGGTTGGGTTAGGTTGGGTTAGGTTGGGTTAGGTTGGGTTAGGTTGGGTTAGGTTGGGTTAGGTTGGGTTAGGTTGGGTTAGGTTGGGTTAGGTTGGGTTAGGTTGGGTTAGGTTGGGTTAGGTTGGGTTAGTTTGGGTTAGGTTGGGTTAGGTTGGGTTAGGTTGGGTTAGGTTGGGTTAGGTTATGTTAGGTTGGGTTAGGTTGGGTTAGGTTGGGTTAGGTTGGGTTAGGTTGGGTTAGGTTGGGTTAGGTTGGGTTAGGTTGGGTTAGGTTGGGTTAGGTTGGGTTAGGTTGGGTTAGGTTGGGTTAGGTTGGGTTAGGTTGGGTTAGGTTGGGTTAGGTTGGGTTAGGTTGGGTTAGGTTGGGTTAGGTTGGTTCAGTTTGAGTATGTTCGGTTAGGTTCCGCTAGGATTGTTTAGGTTAGGTTTAGCTATATTCGGTTAGGTTCGGTTCAGTTTAAGCAAATCGAACCGAACCAAACCGAACCGTTAGATTCGGTTTGATTTGGTTCATTTCGATACGGATGGGTTCAGTTTGCTTTTGTTCAGTTAGACCTTCGATAAATTTTAAAAAAGTAAATAATTATTAATTTTTAGTTTTTTAAGGAATAAAAATTGATATAATGTTCAATTAAACTAATTTTTATTTGTAAAAATGTAGGAATCATAATTTTCTTGATTTTGTTTTGAATTTCATGCTTTTTTAAAAATTGTGCATTTTCATAAAAGGACCAAAAAAACTGACCCGATTTGGATCAGTGACCTTAGTTATTTCAAGTTTTTGTTGACAGCTGTAGACGTCAGGGACCGTTTTGTTTCAGTTTGAAATGAGAAAATGCTTCTTTTGTAGCAATTTGTATGGGTTTTAATGGGGTTTTAAGAATGTTTCAATTTCAATTTTTTTAACAAAATCAACGATAGTCCGCAATTTTTTTTTTAGAAATCACTATAAAATGGTCTAAAAGTATCATTTTTCAAAAAACTTCGTAGTTTTAAGAAAGGTGGTAAAACGTACCAGACCCCTGAAATGTGTTGCAGTCTAGGACAACTGGGCGCCGCCAACTCGGCGCCACCAACTGGGCGGCAGGCCAACTGGGCGCCGGGCCAACTTGACGCCGAGCCAACTGGGCGCCGGACTAAAATATTTTTTCTTGATAAAATGTGCAGATGAAAAACAACCTTAAAAAAATTAAAGTGGCGGATCCAAAATGGCGGACTTTCTTATTTATGCATCGATATGTATCGAATATGGAACTTGGCGGTGTTTCAAGTCGCAGAACACTACACCTACCAAATTTCAACACTCGACTTAATAGATGTTGAAAGTTTTGTATAAATAACATATTTATTTTGTTTTTATCTGCACATTTTATCGAAAAAAAAATAGTCCGGCGCTGAGTTGGCCCGGCGCCCATTAGGCCCGGCGTGGCGCCCTGTTGGCGGCGCCGAGTTGGCCCGGCGCCCGGTTGTCCCATTTCGAATTGAAATTTTTAGTTCCGAAATTTCATCTGACTCGAGCATAACTTGTAGTCCACCCAAGAAAAGAAGAGTTGAAGAAGACCCTTGTTCAAAGAAAGAAAATATTTTACCTGGAAGGTTTTATTTTAAAACATCCACTGCACTTAGCATGCTTAGAAATTCTTTTTACTCTTTTTTTTTACTGAAGAGAATTTTGTAAACACACACAAGTAAGTATTCATGAATTATTTATTATTCAAACAGAAAATTGTTGATAAAAAAATTCTAGTGGAATTCAAAATTTTTATTTTGCGCCGCCACTGCCCTTTTTTATCCAAGACAAGCAAATAGAATATTTTTGCGATGTTGCATGTTTCCGGACTCACCAAACCAAAATTCTATTTTCATCCCTATTTTGCTCATTAAATTCTTACTTGTATTTGGTCAATTGCGATAAAAGCTTGATATAATGGCAATTTTGGCCCATGCCGGGTCTACCCGTAGGGTATAGAAGTCAATGGTTTTACTATACCATACCAAAAGGAGGAAAAAATGCTGACAGTTACGAGTTACCATGGCTTGAAAATACATTACACTTGGAAAGAACGATAGAAGTCCACGCGTTAGGGGAAAAACACTGAAAGTCCACTTCTGCGTTGAAGCGCTTCGGCCATTTTTATTTCCTGTTGCTTTTTTAGTTATCGTTAGAACTTGTCGGAAGCATAATATTTTTTTTTTCCACGTGCAAGCTGAATTTCCGTTTATTTTTTGTTTAATTCAGTTTTTTGAATAAAAGACTTCAAAAGTAAAAGAGGCCAAGTACGCGAAAATAGTATTCCGTAAAAAGAATTGAGATAAATTTATAGCCAAGTTCTCTAATACAAATTCCAAAATGAAAAGTTCTTACTACTTTGAGAATGCTTTTTTAACTTGGCTGCGGAGTGTTACAAGCTCCCTGCCCTGTTAATTGCATCATTTTTGAACCTTCGCCATTATTCAGCACTTCCAAGATCTCAATTTGCACGGCATCAGCAGTCAGGCTATGATCAATGTCACGATGTACGGGAACCAAATTAGAATCACTACATAGTAGATTCCAGATCACCCCAAGCTGGGACACAGTCTAATGAGGCATCTAATAAGCTAGCCAATCCTGGTTTAGTCAAAGGCGGTAGTCAAATTTACAATGTGGTGGCAATATTTGTGAGTCTAGTCAAATTTCACCACAGCACCGTGGGAAAGCTAGCAGAGAAAAAATAATTAGGGATAGAAATCTTTGGATAGAAACCTGCAACATCTTTAGGTAGCTATGGTCAAAATACAATTAGGTCCGGCAATGACTACATAATATATAATGATGCATAATAAAGAAAATTGGCTTTTGTTATTACAGACGTTGACAACTGATTACCGATATTCTAAAATTATGATTACTAAATGAAAACATCACAAAAATAAATAACGAAAAAGGTGTATTGTTAAAAAATATAGACTTAGAATTTTAGACATTATTAATGAAAACGTGTGCAGCTTACGGAAAACGGAATAATTTGGACTTTAAATGAAGAACAGTCAGATTCTGGATAAATAAGACGATCTTTCTGGTCATTACAAGTAGAGGTTTTAACTATTACGAGGATTGTCTTTTAAATTTTGCATATACAGCTGGAATAAAACAGTAGATAATTTTTAAACACTTTATTGTTTCTCGAAGAATTCTCCCCGAAAATTATTGTACTTTGATATGCATTCAAACGAGTTATTAAAGCTGTAATAGGGTGTTTGACAGTAGTAAAAAATAAATATATATTTATTTTTAGATATCTCTTTAGGTCTTGGAAATGCTAAAAACAAACTTTTTTGTTTAACTTTTTCTCAAATTCATAGTTCTTTTAATTAAATAAATTCATTAAATTAAAATAATTAGCCACGTGATTCAAAACAGGTGGTCTACCAATCAGCTGCCAGATACGTCACAAAACAGTAAACGCCTCGAACGAACCTATTTTTTGTGTTATTTTCTTATGGATGGTAATGTTTGCTTTGGTTTGGTTTGGAATTATCGTCCTAAATTAGATTTTATTTTGTGTTTTGCTTATAAAAAACATTTTCAATGGAAAACGGATTTTCCAAAGCCGATAGCTCCAACTTGCCAATGCTGAATTCTTTTATGGTGGCAGGCTTCTTTGGCAACAACAGTGATTTTTGTTCTGCGGAATATAGAAACGTTAAAATGTTGATATAAGTATTCGATGAGTTGTTTTGTATATAACTGAAAGTTTTTTTACGATATTCTTGGCCTACTTTTACTCATTTAGATTTTGAGTTTAGGTTATATGTTTTGCTTTTTTGTTTAATATGCCACTTAAAATAGATTCAATTAAATACCCAATCATTATTATTTTAAGCATTAAGAAACAATCAAAAATTTCAGGACAGATAGGCAAAAAGTATACAACGACCAGCAATACTTGAAGTACTGCATAGGTTACACTGCATAGTCCTGCGTAGGTACTACCTAGTCACTGCTCAGTCCTACATTTAGCCTGCATGTGCACTGTCTAGTCCTTGTACACCTTTCTGCCTATTATAGTTGTTCACTCCTTGTAATAAACATAACCTCAAAAATTTCATCGTTATTTACGGAATAGTTATATATATATTATAGACAACGTGAGAAAAATTAATAGAAACAATTTAGCTGGACTCAAAAGTGAAGATGTATTAAATAAGGTCCTTGGGTCTCTTCGAGCAAGTTCTAGCCACTTTTTCCTGCTTTTACTGCTGTAGGCACATTAATAAATAGTTTTTCAGGTGTTTTTATGCTAGTATTCGAACACTGAGGCACTACACACCACTTATAGGACATTTTTTTCATAAAAAAGCAGTAAAAACACAGACCAAAAACAAATAAGCACTTGAATGCCGTGTATCTGTCCGCGAGTTTACTGCGCTTTGACGTCATTGCAACGCCATGCTAGAAATGAGCGTTTTAGCGGCAGATTTAAATCAGAAATTAGAAAACTTGATTTTAAACGTAGTCATGACAAAATATACTATTTTAATAATTTTGCGTAGCAAATTAGGGATCTATGTATCATTCTAAACTCTTTTCTGAAATTTGTCAAATACCCTATTCCACTCGTTTGTTAGTACTGTCAAAATTGCATTCTTAAAGGCGTCGACTGCTTCCTCCGGCGACTGAAATCGTTGACCACGCAGTCCGTTCTTGATTTTCGAAAAAATATAGAAATCGATGGGACTGTATGGAGGATGGTGCGAAGTTGCATTGTCTTGGTGGAGGATGATTTGTTAATCGGGGTTCGTTTTTAGAAGCTCAGCGATGACTTTCGGTAAACAAATAGTGATGTATCAATCGGCAGTAACAGTCCTTTGATCATAAGGAATTATTGCCACATGACCTGCTTGTGAGACAAATGTCGCGACCATATTTTTGGATAGATTTCGAGAACGGATGACTTTTTTTGGCTTTTCTTCATCTTGGAACAGCCAAAGAGACGACTGACGTCTATGTTCGGTTTCATATGAGTATATCCACGATTCATCGCCACTGACAATGCTGTAACCGTTTTTTGAGTTTCCGGCCTCAAAGTGGTATAAAGTTTTCTGACAATAATTAACAGTTGAGGTCTTTGAATTCTCCAATGAAGCTTCAATCTTGCGATATGTCACATGTAGATCTGCTGCGATGAGCATGCGCACAGCATTGATGGTTTCCTGGGTGACAGTCGTTTTTGGTGCACCTGACCTTGGATCGTCGCTAAGGCTAATCTGTCCGAGCTTGAACTCTTCATACCAATAAGAAACTGTCGACTGATGTGCTGCTTCATTACCGAAAATAGAAATGATCTTGGCAAACCATTCTTGTTGAGATAATTTCTTTCGAAAGTTGTAAAAAATTATATTCCGAAAAAGTTATAGGTATAATTCCATTTTTTGACTGATTTGTTAAATTCACTGAAGCTATAAAACTATATGTGTCACACTAACGTTTTGAATTTAGGTTAGGTAAAGAGTGAGGTTAAGTTTTCTGTGTGTCTGCGTCTATCTATATGAAAAATTTTAAAGACAGCCCTCGTAGATGGAGATATTTGTTAATTAGTTTACCATTATTTATACATCGGGAACTAGAAGACGTATTCGTGGGATCCTTACATGCCGCAACCCGCATGCCATATGCGGGACCAATTGTAATTGCAAATTGAGAGAAATCCCGCGAGATCGCACTATACTGCTAACAGTAAGGAAGATAACGTACCTCTTTGAAATAGAAAGAAGATGATATATAAAAAATAAGTCCTAATTAGAAAACACAGGATGACTTACTACTTTTTCGCGTTTAAAAAGTAATTAGGTGCCAAGAAAGGTTTCAGTAATAGTAGCAACTAAATTTAATTAACAGTAAATCCATTTAACCTAATTATTGTTTTTACTTCTTTCTTATCACTTGCCATTTCAAAGAAAGGGTCAAACAGTTCTTTTATTTTTATGTATGTTCCTCTGTTAATTTGTTACTTTAGGTTTTTAAGAAATAAAATTATGAAACTGACGCCTAAAGCTTTACAGGCGTGATTCTTCTATAAATATGTGAGTATAAATATGTAGATACATTATAACAAAAATATTCTTATTAAAATTCTAGAAATATTTGCTGCAATTTTCACTGCATGTTCAATAATAAAGATAAAACATATTAATACAAAAAATAAAAAATCGTCTTCTCGACTAGTGCTCCACCCTCTCTTCATGCATCGAACTTAAATGTTTCATCAGCAGGGGGGCTTCGCATGGGCGACAAGCTGACTAGCCACAGACACGTGTTTCGAACTTATTGTGACCTCCTCAGTGTGGCATAATTTTTTGTATTTACAATACTCCACTTTGAGAAATGGATTAGTTTTCAACATATTAATTTTTAATTTTCATTTTATGGATTGCGTGCCTTAAAAGTTTAAATAAATAAAATCCAGGCCGACTCTTGACATTGGATAGCTTTCATCTTTCGGTTTTATAAAAAGGGTTGGTATCCAATTAAAAAATGCAAATATTAACACAGGATTTAAAAAAGGGAAAAAGTCGGGTCAAAAAGAAAAATACCTTCGGGCAATATTTGGAGAACCCTTTTTAAATTTTTCAATATTCGTTTTTTGACAAAGGCAAGAGCTAAAAGTGTAATTAAAATTAAAATTTTTTGAGAAATTGTTCCAGCTTCTATTCAGCCAGCTTTCACCAAAATTGCCGTCCTTCAGCAGAAATTTATGTTATAAGTATCAGCATTTTTACATTATGAAGTTTATTCAATATTTTCATTCATTCCGATGATGATCGAAAAAAAAAGAACGCGATGAAAAAAATGAATGAAACCCAAAAACCAGCTAAATTGTTTTACAATTCCGCTCTTTGCATGCTGAACTAGAACTTCTTAACAGCTAAAATATTATAGCTCTCCGGCAAATGAAAGTTCTCGTACACATTTCCTATATTTATAAAATCAGAGGTAAATATGAAACTACTGACTTTAAAAAAATGTGCAGCAGAAACTCAAGAAAGCAAGACAAACAAAATCATTATAATTGTATTATTTACCAACCAAGTGTGGTAACAAAAAAGATTAACTTTAAACATATTATAAAGTAGCTATAGCTTTGGTTAACAAATTAGCTAGCTCCAAAACTATGGGGTTGGGAATTTAAACCAAACTGTATATTTCCGGCCTTCAACAAATATTTAGTAAGCATCAAAATTTTTTTACAAATGACTTTTTGTAGATGCGTAACTGACTACTGCAACATCAAATGTGTCTGCAAAAAGATGTCCATTACACTGTCCGATTTATGCCACAATTGTCAGATTTTTTAAAGGGTGTGTCCTTAGACTAATATTACTACTCTAAGGGTGTGTTCGTTTTAATCAATCATAAATAACATAAAGCAGACGAGCCAGAAATTCCAAAAAGCAAGAAAAACCAAATAATTCTAATAATATTAATTATAAACAATTTTACATCACCTCTATCCATATATTACTACGTACAGAATTGCATCAGTTTTTTAATCTACAGATGTATAAGTTTTCTTTTTTTTTCATATACCATATAAAATCATATTATGATTTTAAAATTTAAGTATTTAATTTTTTATCTGGCTTAATAAAGTTACAACTCTTAATAATAATAATAATAATACTTCCATTGTAAGTGAGAACGTTTTTCCATAAGGTTATTTGCAAATAATACTTATTGCTCTTAAATGTGCCCCCCCCCTGCTCCTCTGCGCTTGGCGCTCCTGGCGTCCTTTGAGAAAAAAAAATTTAACGCAAAAACAAATGGTGCCCTCCCGCCCTTTTATCCACGACACGCTACTGTCCCCGTCCTGGTGCCCTTAAAGTCGATAGCTTGACCGAAAAATCATAATGATGACGACGATGATGAAAATGGTGATAGTAAAACCAATTATCCAGTTTTTTGTAGAAAATCAGAAATATCAGCCTAAAACTCAAACGGCTATAACTTTTAATTTATGAAAATAAATTTAAAAAAATTAAATTGAATGCAATTTATTGCGTGTGTCACAATTTTTTTTAATTAAAAACAAAAGTGTTAGATGAATAAATTTGATAAAAAATAGTAGGCAAAAATGTGTTTTTCGAAATATAACGGTTTTGGTTGCCACTATCTCAAAATCTGTTAGACTTAAAGGTCAGATTAGCATACCCATTTTGTAGAGATTTTAATGCTCCTTAATTTTTAATATAACATTTTTTTCTACAACGCGCCGTAATCGAGTTATAGGCAAGAAACTGATAAATTGCACTTTTTGACCCCCTCCACCACTGAAGCGGGAGGGCTAGGGTTAGGGACTTTTGATATGTTAATGTCCTAACTACCCTAAAACTATTCCCGGAAAGAAACATTATTTTCCCTCCATGCACTCTACAACCCTCTCGTTGACTGGACTAATGATATCAGATAAAATTATATTGATTTTTGCTTTGTTTTACACAAATACGTAATAGCATAAATACATGTTCAAAGAATCGAAAAGTGAAGCTGACTTGGAAACAATGGCAAATTTAAATTCGCGGGTGCGAATTTTCAAGTGAGAATGCGTGTGTTTTGTCATGTAGACACACAGCTGCTATGTGAGAGGAGGCCATATTGATATTTTGCGGTGTTTTGCGTTTGTCGTGTAAAACTATGTTTTTTGTCTGTGAAAAATGGGAAATAATTCATGTCAAACCTGTTCGGTTTGTGATAAAATGTCAGGAAGACGTAAGGGAGTGCCATTCCTTAGGTAACTACGTGTATTTTTCTTTATAATTTGTTAATAAAGTTAAGAGTGGTTTATCGATGTCATTAAACACTCTTCATGGTGTCCACAGTAAATCCACATAATCAGTTTTAGTAAAACTACAATTCTAATCCACAATTTGATAAATTTTCACCCAATCAACTAGTTTTTAGAAAAAAATAATAGACATAACCCTAAACATTTGACAATTGTTAAATAATGTAGTGATCCATTTATTTAAACTCAACATTCCTTATTACTCCTAGGAATGCACAAAAACATTCTTAATCGTCTATCCTCTTGGCCTTAAAATGCCCTTTAACAAACCCCGGCGCGCGCGGCACCTTGTTCTTGTTGAGTTACTTATAATTTTTAGCAACAATAATAGTTAACATTTGCTGTAATTTAAAACAATAATTAGTATTGGTAAATAATTATTTTGTCTTTTTAGGTTATTTTTATGTTTTTATCTGTTTTAATCGTCGGGACTTTTCTTTACCTTTACCTAGTTGTTTGGTTTTCAAAATAAAATCAGTTTCACTTAGATTTATTTAAATAAGTAATATAAAAGAATGTTAGCTATATGAAGTAAAGCAATAAGGGCTTAAGAATACCACGATTTCTAATTTAAGAGTCTTGCAAAACTCTTGAGTTTTAAGATAGCATCTTGTTGTGTAGTCATTAATAGTACTTAGAGAAAGAGAACTCTAAACAAAGCTGTGCTAGATTTTGCAATTAGTGCAATTAAACCATTGCTTAAATACCTAGACTTAATTCTCATAAGTAAATACTGCTGTAGTATTTAATTCAGATGGTGCTCTTGATAAATCTAAATTTAATATTCCTCGCGAAAATTTGTGGGGTAAAATCTTTAAGATATTAGCCTGCCTTTCTCTAAAGCTCTACGATAAATTAGGCCGGTGCTCTGCCGCAATTGGAGTAATACCTCTTTAAAAGGAATTCGCTTCCATTTGGAGATTCAATCTGGAAAATCTAATAGTCAGATAAGTAGACAATCACGGGAAATTGCTGTACTTAAGTTGGAGTTAGATATTACAACAATAAGGGCCTAAACTTAGGTGACGCTCAACGGGGGGGGGGGGTTGGGGAGGAGTCTTTCACACTGTTTAAATGATGATTATGATAAAAAAGTTGACAGTTTTCGAGTTATTAGCAATAAACTGTCAAAAAGGGAGAGGAATCACCCACCTGCCAGAGGTATGGGGGTGGTTTCCGTTCATGAAATGTTTGCGGGAGTCTCATGTCTATCCACACTAAGTATGTTGCTTGTCTTATAAAACGCAGTATCTTAACATGTACATCAGTATTTATTTACTAAAGGGTCTACAGTGCTAAGTGCTACAATCTAGGTCTACAAGTCTAGATTTTAGTTGAAGGATTAACTTATTTTTCCCGTAAAACCAATAGTTTTTAATATTTACATAAATTGTTCGTAATTACCTTGTGATATGGGTCATCTTTTTTCATTGTAACAAAGACCTTATGTGCGCAAAAAACTTAAACATAATTTAAAAAAATAAATACGAGGACTACAACCTAAGACTATGATTAACAAGAATCCTATGACTTCACGGCCTAGATTTTCAAAAAATTACATATTTTTTATTTTATTTATTAATGATTTTGTTGTCCTAAATGCAAAATAGAATATAAAAGTAAATATATATTTAACAACAACTACGACAAAGGTCAGAGTTCGCACTGGCAATTACTATGTAATGGACAGCGGCGCTTTTCCACTCGGCGTTACATATCGTTACAAAATTTTTATGTGGTTTTTCTTTATTTCTAAAGTTTTGTTGAATTTATTTGAGATAAAACTCACTAAGAAATGCTTACTATTGTAATGCACATTAGGCAGATCCAAATCTTTGCCGTTATTTGACCTGCGGGTATTAAAAAAATACAGTTAAACCGGTCGGTATCAAGTCTATAGACTTGATACTTAAACCCGGTCTAAAATGCTAAGTTTTAAGGTCTTAGTAAATACTGGTGTTAGGGTCTGAACTAATGGCCTTCCTGGCCCTTCTTAACAGAAAACTCTGACGTCGCACAGTGATCTGGCTAGGTCAGAAAGCGGTCAAAATTAATGTTGTCATTAATAAAGAAAATTTTAAGGATTTTATTTGGTTTCGTTAGTTGTTTTCTTAGTCTAACTTTTTGCATACCTATTATATTTTTTAATATTTATACTGCGCAAGTGCCATATTCCGAATGCCAAATATTTTCAACATCAATTAAATTTCATTTCAGTTTTTGTTGTAGGAAGCTAACAAACTGTAAATAAAAAATTAATTCAGCCTTATAAAATTTTTAAAGTTAATATTTTTAATGAGTGTCAGCATATTTAAAAAATAAAGAAATGTATTTGTTAAAGATAATATATAACAAATAGCTAAAAATAACATGTTTGCGAATACTCAATTAATTAACAAGACATATTATACTTAACCACAATTAAGAATACATATTATTATATTAAAGTAGAAAACATTTCGTTAACCAATAATTTCTAATATCTCTCTCTTACAACTTATACTTATATACATTGAAAACGATTTTTTTTTAAGGGAAATATCAAAAATACCTGTTTATACACTACCCAAGTAACATTTCTTTATTTATAGCAGAAGCTAAAATGTTACCAGCGCCTTTCCTTAAAAACATTAGTTCCAATGTTTGGGCGCTAGCACGTTCCCATTACCCTTATATACGCCTTAGACCTCCTAAATGGGACTCCCCAATTGGTGGTGGCAACCTATGTATTAAACTCACTATAAAACCATAAAAAATAAACTCCAGCTTCGCCCTCTAGCGGTTCCACCAGTATAGAACCTTTTAGAGCCTAAAGCTATTATGCCAGGTTCTAAAGAAACTGAGAAACGTCCTCTATCCTATTATAAAACTAGATTTGGTAATTTGGTATCCTGGCGATTCTGTTGAATACCATCATACCTTCAGAGTAAAGAAGTTTTCCTATAAAAGCTATGGCGATATTTTAGATTCACAATGGCTATATAAAATAATTTAGGTCACAAAATTGCCAAAAATGTCAGAGTCCCAAAATTATTTTATCACATAAAAATATACCGAGTTTGTCGTTTTGTTGATGATGATTAAAAATTGCCTGCCAGATTTATTTTTCTGATAAAATGGTATCTGAAAAGCTCTCAAAGCAAGCGCGCCAGCTCAAGAATGCTTTTTAATAGTTTTTTGATAACAAAATAACAAATATTTAAAATATAAAAAACTCATTTACACTATTCACCATTAAAAAAGTCTGTTTGGTTTACATAAATCAAAATTAAAGTAAAATTATTGTTAAAAAACACTGCTAAAACGACCAGATAAATATTTCCTCTTTACAATATTTTTTAAATAAATTTATATACGCCATTATGGTTTTATAGTGGCCACTTGGTTTTATTTGTTACTGTATCGCAACAAGGATTTTTGAGTGCTCTTATGAAACGAACAAAAAAGAACAAAGTAAACATAGTCAACATAACCTCACTTAAATTTTTTGTATTTGTTTTTAAAGTGTATAATTCAACACTTTTAAATGTTTTTTATCGTGCAATTTCGACACAATCGAGAGGGCCAATGCAATGATATTCGTTGTGCCTGCAGATTGGAGGGCAACCTCTTATATTGGCCGTCTAAACCAGGCCTTATCTAGGAGGACGGAAACTCAACAATTATTAAATATTGGGCTTTAAATAATCAATCTTGCAATAGGTTGGTTTAAAAAGGTTTTATATGGCCGCCTATTTAAATAATATTTAATATACAGCTATGGGCCTTCCTATAAAACCTTTTTAAAATGCCTAAAAGTAATGGCAAAAACCAAAGGTCTAAAGTTTATATTTACCATTCTTAAAAACCTTAAGGAAACTAGGTTCTATATATATACTTACTGGTAACTATAAAAACAAAAGAATATAAGATAACCTTTTAGCTCTATTATAAAACACTTTTGTGATGACCTAAAGTAATCAAACAAACTAAATGACCAAACTTTTTATTTATTTCTTTTTAAAAACTTTAGGTAAAATGGTTTTATAAGACCATCTTTATGAATCAGAAATCAATAAAACCAAAAATATCTAAAAAGAACAGAAGGAATATGAGTTTTATTATACTCCCTTTATAAATCACTTTTTGGTTGTATAACACCCCTTTAGGTAATTGGCAATATAAATTACCTTTATGTAGCTTAATTTATCCCAAAACCCATAACAGCACCCTCTAAATAACCTAGGAACCAAATTAATAAAACCTTGAGTGGTAATAATGTTACTTGGGTAATTAATCAAAACTTAGGGCTAAAGCTTCAGAGTCCAGATTTAAGTGTTTTTTTTTTTTGACAAAATATGTCCGCAAATGCAAATAATGCATACTATTTTGTTTTTATAAACATGTAATGAAAGCGCGGCCAACTAAGATAAGTGTTGGAAAGAAACAACATGGGGTGTTGCTGTTTTGAGGGGTAGAGCGGCGGGACTGTAAGCGCGCTGGTCGTTTTATAAAATCTGGGTGCAAAAATCCTTAAAAGGACGATGTAAAAATATTAATTCTTCCGAGCCACACAAAGACAATATAGAGGATTGGCACTCACCTTTTCAGTTGTTTCCGTCGTCCAGAGGAGCTCCTCTCGCTGGCCCAGTCGTTGCAGTCGATCTACACTAGAATCACTTGTTTGTGTAATGGTTTAGTTTGATTTTCTAAGAATGTTATTGGATTTTTTGGTTAATAGAATTTATCACCATGCTGCGTGGTGATCTCGATAGAATACGACAGACGAATCTTTTTTTGGTTACGCCTTTTTGCGCAGATTCATTTTCGTAGATGGCGCTGGCGTTTTGCTTGTGCCAATCAAAATTGAAATTGTGTGGGTTTTCCGAATACGGGAATTTGGCGCAAAATTTGAATTTAAAATTAAAGTTGCACGAACATTTTCCGCCCACTTAAAACGAAGTTTTACATTGAGATTAAGTTGAATAAACAAATGGCTATAAAAAAAAAACTATAAGTTAATTCAAAACCTTAAAGGGTAGGTAATTGAAATCTGTTTTAGGTTTATAGATTAAAAGGAAAAAAAATGCAAAAAATATATATATATATATATATTCTAGATAACGACACACGAAACAAAAAGAAGTTGCTTGGGAGTTTAGTGCGCATCTAAAGGTAGTGGGCACAACTTGACCACGGGACGAGTGAAAAGTCCGTGTTGTGTTTTAACAGTAGCAACTCGAATGTGATTATCCCGACCAGGATGTACAGATACTATTCTACCCAGCAACCAGTGTAATGGCGGCCTAGTTTCATCCTTAATTAATACAAGCGTATCTAGCTTGATTTCAACCGAAGGGTCCGACCACTTAGAACGCTGTTGTAAAGTATTTAAGTACTCGAGTTTCCAACGCTTCCAGAAATCGGCATGAATTCGTTGGATAAGTTGCCAACGCTTAAGGGTATTAACTTTAAGGGCAGAAAGGTCAGGATCAGGACACGAATTAAGGGGTTCCATTGTGAGGAAATGACCCGGAGTCAAAGACGTAAGATCGTTTGGGTCAGAGCTTTGCTCACAAAGGGGTCGAGAATTGAGTAATGCCTCTATTTGGGCGAGGAGAGTATAGAGCTCTTCGAAGGTTAGTATCTGGTCACCGATGACCCGATACAAATGTGTTTTTATAGATTTGACTCCTGCTTCTGCTAGACCATTTAGGTGGGGGGCTCCCGGACTATTAAGACACCATTTGATTTTTAAGCTCTCAGAAGCTAGTTTCGAAAGATTATGGAGCTCCTTAATAGCCCCAACAAAGTTTGAGCCTCTATCACTTGTGATTTGGACACAAGTGTGCGTCTAGCGACAAAGCGTCGTAAAGCAGCGATGCACGCCTCTGTGGTTAAATCCGAAACAAGCTCGATATGGATTGCCTTGGCAGAAGTATCGACAAAGACTGCGATATATGATTTACCAACTTGTGCTCCACGACGTCTCTGACCTACAAAGGTTTTGATTGGGCCTGCATAGTCTAAGCAAACGTGTGAAAAACATTTTAATTGTGACGTTCTAAAAGAAGGTAAATCCGACATGTACGGAGTATACGGTTTTGGTTTTAAGCGAAAGCAGGGAATACATTGCAATAAAACCCTCTGAATAGCTCGACGTGATGACATAATCCAAAACTTTTGACGAATTAAGTATTGGACTGTGTTTATTCCGGGATGTAAATTTTCGTTATGAGTTTGAATAATGATCAATTGGGTTAATCTATGAGATTTCGGCAATAATAAGGGATGTTTTGCCTCAAAGGAGAGTTGAGAATGCCGTAAGCGTCCGCCCACTCTAAGGAAACCCAATTCGTCCAAAAAGGGCGCGAGTTTGCGAAACGGCTTAGGTAATAGCTGAGTATTTTGAATTTTTTGAATGATATCCGAAAAACACTCTTCTTGGACCCTTTTAACTAAAACAAGTAGAGCCTTGTGTAGTTCAAAAGCGGAAAAAACGCCGGATAAAGGGTCAACTGAGGTTTTTCGATTGTGAATAAGTCTTAGAAAATGACAAATGATTTTTTGAATGGTATTTAAATTGGATATTTTATCGATTAATCTATCAAAAAAGTTTTGATTTTGAATTTCTGCCGTCAGCACCACTGAATTTTCCGGTTTTTCTTCTTTGAGCACCTCGTCTGGAACTCCCAAAGAACTCCCATTTATAAACCTTTGAATTTGCCACTCCGTAGTGGGTAAGGTAATCCATGGAGGGCCGTGAAACCAAAGAGGGTGATTTATTAAGTTATTAGGCGACAACCCTCTGCTAGCGCAGTCGGCAGGGTTTTCGAGTGAAGTAATGTGATACCATGGGACTTTGGGGATTGTTTCTTGAATATGACTTACGCGGTTTGCCACAAAGGTCTTCCACTTGTGAGGTGAAGATGTGACCCAATGAAGCGTGACCTGTGAGTCCGAGAACGCAAGAATTTCATCGATTACGAGTAATGATGAATAGGTGCGAATAACTAGTTCGAGTAAATCAGCTAATAAAGTAGCTCCAAGTAGTTCCAAACGTGGGATTGAAATAGTGTGTAAGGGAGCAACCCTTGACTTGCCCATGACTAGAGCAGTTTTGATAATTTTATTTGGTAATTCGACGCGAACGTATACGCAAGAAGCGTATCCTAGCTCGGATGCATCGCAGAAACCTAGCAATTGACATCGTTGAATATTATTCGAAAAAATATGTCTAGGTATACAAAGATTCGAAAGAGTGGTTAATTGATTATTGAATTGATTCCAAAGAGTTTTGATTGGATCGGGGGGTATTTCATCCCAATCAGTTTTGCATAACCAAAGTTTTTGCATAATCACTTTGGCTAAAAATGAAACAGGCGATAAGAAACCTATAGGATCCCAAATTTTAGCGATAGCCGATAAAATATTCCTTTTGGTGCAAGGTTTTTCACAAGGGGTACAAGAATAGGTAAAAGTATCTGTAGAAGGGTGCCACTCAAGGCCCAACACCTTAATCGATGTTGAAGAATCGTCTTCAAAGGTAACAGGGATCTGACAATCAGCGGGCGACAAATGTGAAAGAAGTTTCGGATTATTTGATGCCCATTTTCTTAATTCAAATTTTCCCAATTTAAGCAACGCTATGAGATCCTTTTGAAGTGATAAAGCACCTTCTCGAGAGTTAGCTCCACAGCAAATATCGTCCATGAAAATGTTATTCAAAAGGACCTGGGATGCTTCAGGATAATTCTTAGCCTCCAGGATGGCTAGTTCTCTAAGAGTTCTAATAGCTAAATAGGGACTTGAACTAACACCAAACGTCACTGTATTAAGCCTGTATTCCTGCAGGGGTTCATTGGGATCAAATCGCCAAAGTAGCCTTTGGTAGTCCCGATGAATTGGATTAATTTGAATTTGTAAAAAGTGCTGTTTTATATCAGTCAAAAATACGATAGAATAAAATCTGAATTTTAATAGAATTTCGGAAATATCGGCTTGTAATTTTGGTCCTATTAAAAGAGTTTCGTTCATGCTTAGGCCTTTCGAACCCTTAATCGAGGGGTTAAAAACCACTCGGAGTTTAGTCGTTGATTTGTCAAGACGAAGGACTCCGTGATGTGGTAAATAAGAACATAACTGAGGTCTAGGTTCGGATCTTGGAATTAAAGACATGTGCCCGTTTTTGAGATATTCTCTCATAAAATCCGAGTACATACTATAGAAATTTGAATTTTTTATTAAGCGAGGTTCAAGAGACAAGAATTGACGATAGGCCACTGAATATGTGTCTCCTAGGTCAGGAGGGTCAATGTGACGAAAAGGCAAATTTACAGTAAATCGGCCCGAAATATCTCTAGTGGTAGTTTTTTGGAAAATCTCTTCACATCTTTTTTCTTCGGGTGAGAGAAACGTTTTTGACTTAATTGATTCTAGTTCCCAAAATCTGCGAATGTTAAAGTCGAGAGACTGCTCACAGGAAGTAAAGTAAGAATTGACTTGAGGTGAAATATTTATGTTTTGAGTTTGGCCCATCAAGACCCACCCAAAAACTGTCTCAAAAGCGGAGGGTAGGCCGTGAGGTCCTGGAATTCGTCCTGGTTGGACGATTTCTGTGTAAAGTTGTGCACCTAAGAGTAAGTCAATTGGACCAGGGTTGTAAAATTGGTTATCTGCAAGCTTTAGATTTGAAATATGACTCCAATTGGATGAATCTACCTGTATTGAGGGCATATTCGAACAGAGTTTCGGTAAAACGAAGACTTGAATAGAAAAAGTAGGCTCTTGTTGGCCTAGGGCTCGAATAGTGCAAGTAGAAATGCCGTTAGTGGCCGATGAAGATTGATTTAGTCCCAGAACAGGGATCGAAATTTTGTTTCTTGGCAAGCCTAACCTGTTAAGACAAGCTTCGCTTATCAGGTTAGCTTGGCTACCGCTGTCCAGAAGTGCTCGAACAGGTTGGTAGTTACCCCGACTATCCAGTACCTCTAATTTTATAGTCGCTAGAAGCACTGTCGTCCGGGGCGTCAAGGTGGATAACGAAGAGTATTGATTTGTAGATGTATTTGGATTCGAATTGATTTGAATTGATTTTGAACTGGGTTGAACAAAACTAGGGTTCTGTTGGCTAAGACTTGAATTTGAATTCTGATACGATAAGTTTGTGCCTGTGCTAGGCACGGCCACTTGATTTGAATTAAAACTTTGATTTAAGTTCAAATTTTGATTTGAATTTTGGCTTGAATTAACAAAGGATTGACTTGAATTCTGACGGATTGAATCTGTCATTTGCGATAGATGAATAAGACTATGGTGTCTATGTCGACATACCCTGCAGTTGTAGGTACTACTGCAGTCAATTACTTGATGATTTGAACGTAAACAGTTGATACATAACGATTGTTGTTTTACATAAGTAAAACGATCTGAAGGAGATTTGGAAATAAAAACACCACACTGCGAGAGTGGATGAAAAGAATTATTGCATAATTTGCACTTATAGGGTTGTTGGTTTTGTCGAAATTGAATATTGGATTGTTTATTTGCTACTTGTGAGTGCGTATGCGCTAAAAAATTTGATGGAGGGCTTGATTTGTACTGATTATTTGAATAAGAATTATATTTTTGGTTACTAGAATTCGAATAATTTGGTTTTTGCTGTTTTGAAGTCGAAGGTTGCATTTGCGTATTTTGGGGAGATAGCTGTACTGTTTCAAGAGCACGGCATTGGTTAATAAGAAACTGAATTAGATTTTGATATGTTGGAATCTCGGTAGTACTATACTTTAATTCAAAAGCGGTTCTTGTGGTTTGATCGATTTTTGATAATAAAATTGAAAATAAACAAAAACACCACGACGTTACTGGAAATTCAAGATTTTCGAGCGCCGCAATATTCTCGGAAAAGGTATCTACCAAGACTCTAAGATCCTTTGCTGACTGGTTTCCCTTTAAAGAATTTGCATAGTAGATTGAGTTCCAGTAGGTACTGGCTAAAAGTCTTTTATTTTGATAGCGATCTGTTAATACCTTCCAGGCGATTGCGTAATTACTTGCCGTTAATTTTATAGAACTTAAAATATTAAGTGGTTCGCCCTCAAGGAAGGTTAGCAAATGTTGAAATTTCCTTATATCGGAATAATTAGAGTTTTCGTGAACCAAACAAGAATAAACATCGTAAAAGGTTGGCCACTTTTTTACGTTTCCATTAAAGCAAGGTACCTTTAAAGGGCCCAGATCATCGCTACGTGAATAGTGTGAAGTTGCGGGGGTGAAATTTGAATGAACTGAATCGGAACATAAACTCGAAAAAAGAACTTTAGCTTGGTGGTAGAATAGATCCGTATCTTTCCTAATTTTGTCTTGTACTTCGAATTCATCATCGTCGTCGTCTTTCAAGAGACCTATGATGTCATTATGAATGTTTTTAAAATGTTCATAGTGATCATCTAACGATTCGTAAAACACCTTAAAAATTGGCAAGGAAGAACTATCTGATTTAGCTTTTGTTCCCAAGTTATACGTTTCCGTAATACGAGATATTGAAACTTTGCGTTGATTCTCAAGCTTTTTTAACGACATATTGTTAATTAAAAAAATAAAAAATATTTAAAAGGAATAAAACTAACATTTGACCCCTATTGACTTTAATCAGTCCAAAAGAGTTCAACAAGCATATATTTTATTATCGATTTCTCGAATAAATGCAAAAACTTATCAACAGCTGTTATCCTAGGTCGCGATTTTTCTCCCAAAATAAATGCACACAAAACAACTTGTACCTACTACCGCTTCTCTTATTATTTACAGGTAAATACTAATTCTACTAGATGTGTTTGTTTACCTGTTAAATAAGAACAAAGCATTTAACTCACAAGCACTTTTGTTGTTTTGAATAACTATAACATATTATTTAAACAAATAACTATTATTTAAACAAATTTTGATTTTTGAATCAAAACAAACGACGTACCAAGTGCCAATTTCGGCTGCAATGAAATGTGGGTGGAGCAACCGTTAAGCCACGCAAGGGGGGACGGAACCTCCTTTCTAAACTGGACACGGCAACAAACGAACCAAAATGGCGAGGCGAAAAAATCTAATATTTCTAGCAAACAAATTTTAAAAACTATCTGGGTCGTGGGACCAGAAAATGTTGCTGTTTTGAGGGGTAGAGCGGCGGGACTGTAAGCGCGCTGGTCGTTTTATAAAATCTGGGTGCAAAAATCCTTAAAAGGACGATGTAAAAATATTAATTCTTCCGAGCCACACAAAGACAATATAGAGGATTGGCACTCACCTTTTCAGTTGTTTCCGTCGTCCAGAGGAGCTCCTCTCGCTGGCCCAGTCGTTGCAGTAGATCTACACTAGAATCACTTGTTTGTGTAATGGTTTAGTTTGATTTTCTAAGAATGTTATTGGATTTTTTGGTTAATAGAATTTATCACCATGCTGCGTGGTGATCTCGATAGAATACGACAGACGAATCTTTTTTTGGTTACGCCTTTTTGCGCAGATTCATTTTCGTAGATGGCGCTGGCGTTTTGCTTGTGCCAATCAAAATTGAAATTGTGTGGGTTTTCCGAATACGGGAATTTGGCGCAAAATTTGAATTTAAAATTAAAGTTGCACGAACATGGGGTAATAATATAACGTTGCGCTGGCGATTTTTATCAGCTACACATTTTTTAGAAAAGAACTACATAGAGAAGCGATTAAGATTTTTTAAATTTAATATGGTTGCTATACCTATGCAACTTAAGGTATAAATTAAAACGATTGAAGGTGAAAATATAATTTTTATTTATGTTTTGTATTTTATTTTTATTGCCATCAAGTGTATCTAGCGGGATTTGTGGAGCACTAATATGACGTAACGGACAAAATTTGTGTCTGGCGAATGAATTTTGTCCGTGTACCGGGCAACATTCGTTACACAGACTTTATCTCTGTTGCCCTCATGGGCGGGTCAGGGCGGGTAAATGTATAATTTAGATTTACTCATTAAGCTTTGGGGCATCATACTTATATACCAGCAAGCCGGACCAAAGTGGACTTTAAAAGATCTAGTCTATGAAATTAGCAGGAACTATGTTTAAAATACCGTTTCATAAAAAAAAATGTACGTATAAACCAAAACGCTCTTACCATTTTTTTCCATAACGCTTCAATCTTTACCCTACACGCAAATCTCTTTAGTTTCTTCCAGGAACAATTTTTGCCTTACTCAAAATTTGTTTTATTTTTTTTACTCTAGCCTGTGGTGATTATGCACCAATATTATATTAAATGAACCCTCTATAACTTAAAAAAAATAGATTTAGAAAATCCCTACATGGTTCAATTAGCAACGGTTAAGGATATTATCAGGATGTCGGATTTGACCACTTATAACTTAGTCCCAGATTACTGTGCGTCGCGGCTGCACTCTACGAATACGCCACAAAAATTTAAAAATGATTTAATTCATAATCTAGTTGGTTGTACTGATTAGGATCACTGATCCTTTAAATAGTTAAAATGACTAACCACAAAACGATTGTATATTTAACTATCCGGCTCGAAACACACACGACATAAATTTTTAAAATGACAGAGACCTAACCCTTTATGCCGTCTTTTTAAAATTAAACACAAAAAGAATTCTGATTGATACCTACGATAAATTTCATAGATATATCTTAAGCTCAAAAGTTATTTTGTAAGATATAGGTGTATTGAAGTTCCGTCTAAGGCGGTATATCTAAAAGTTTAATCTATAAAAATATTTCTAATAGCCTGTTGACTTTAATAAACTTGTAAAGCTATATTGGATATTTAAAAATATGTTTATTAGTGTTAAGAGACCGAGGTTCGTAATAAGATTATTTTTTATTTTGCCAACATACCTTGCTGGAGGCAAAAATTCCATTTCAATTCGTCACCCTGTATACAGGGTGTCCCATAACTTAGTGGCCATACGCCAACAGGTGATAGAGGAGGTCATATCTCATAAAGAAGTTTCTATAATTTATGGGAGAGAGCATCAAACAAACACTTTTGTGACAATAACTTAAAAAATACTCTGCCAATCTATGGGCACCTAAGCTCACACTGGGTACTATAGTTATAGTGTATCTACGTGAAAGCTAATATAACTAAAAACTGAAGTATGTTTTATTGAACTCCAGACTAAATTACCTTTCGTTTGATACCACACAAGCCATGTTTTGACTTAAACTCTAATTTTTCAAATCTACCCCCACCCTTTTTTTTTAAACTAAAATGTATTTTGTTTAATTCCAGACTCAATTACCTTTCGTTTGATATCACACACGCCATATTTCCACTTAAACATTAATTTTTGAAATTTACCCCCCGCCCTTTTTTTTAAATAAACTAAAATGTATTTTGTTTAACTCCAGACTCAATTACCTTTCGTTTATTATCACACACGCCATATTTTTTCATAAACTCTAATTTTTGAAATCTACCCCCACCCTTTTATTTGGCTTGTGTTCGGTGGATTTTTTTTCATTTTTAAATGGGACCATCTCGACCCAAAACCCAGCCTGGGTACCAAATTTCATTAAAATCGGGCAAGCGGTTTTTGAGTTATGCGCGTTGGTCGTTACAAACAGACATACAGACACACAGACAGACAGACATACAGACAGACAGACAGACAGACAGACAGACGGCGCAACAAAAAAGTTTCAAAATCATTTGAAACGCAAAAATATATAAAAATTTTTGAAATCGGAGCAACTTTTTTTTTCTCGAAAAAATTAGGATCACCATAGCTCACACTACTATAGTATAGTATATGTGTGAGCTAAAAACGCAGTAAAAATATGAAATTGGACAAAGTCGTATATAAGAACAAGAGTATTAAATTGAAATATTTTTTTTTAATTAGTCGGTCAGTTTAAAAAAAAAAAAATTTTTTTTGATATAAACTTTTATGAATACCATATTAAACGCAATGTTTTTTTAATATTTTTTGTTAATAAAAACAAGTCTCTAGCTCGAGAAATTATTAAAATATTATTGATATTTTTTAAAGAATATGTAAGCAAAAAATTTTTTTTTACATTTTTGGAAGGTATTTTTACAGCCTCAACTTGTAATTTTATCAAAAAAAGAAATACTACATTTTTGAATCATAATTAGCTGTATAATCAGCTGGCTGCGACAGATTTTCTTTTTTTTCAAAATCTTTTCTCCCCCACTCCTCTTACATTAAAAAACCTATATCTTTAAATCAGCTTTAAAAATCTCCTCTATCACCCGCTGCAATATGGCCCTTAAGTTATGGGACACCCTGTATAAACCCAATAGAATCAAAGAAAAAGGGTGATTATAGTTTAAAAAAATGAAAACAAATATGGCTTATATGATATCAAAGGTACTTGAACCTATGGAGTCTGTAAGAATACATTTTAGTGATTTTTAGCCTAGAAGAAAAAGAATCCATTTTAGTGATTATTAGGAGTATCAACAATTTAATAAATAGACGAATCATAGCATAACTGTGTATGAATTCTTGAATGTGTGGGAAGGAGTACTCCCTCAAAATCGGGTGAAAATCAAACTGCGCATGCGATCTCATTTGATTTCCGCACCTCTATTGGTCCTAACGGTGGGGAGATACTCATTCTCACTCTCACCTGTTTCTAAAATCCATACACTGATGTCATACTAAATGAAATGCTCTTAAAATCATAATTATTAAAACTGCTAAAGAAAAACTAATAAAACTTTAATTAAATAATATTGGATCTAATTGAAAAGCACAAATGGACTATGAAACCTGGAACCCAGCAAAACAAAAATAATTGCATGCGAAATTACATGTCCATTATAAAAAAAAATAAACGGTATAAAAGAGACTATATAGAAAATAATATTCTGTTTTCTTTCAATTTTGTGTGTAAGCGGTTGAAAAAGAGAGTAAAAGCGCACATATATATTATTTTGTTAGAAAACAATACGGGATACGTCGAAACTATCTAAAATAAACACTGCATTTAAATAAATTTTATGCAAAACGTGCTACTAGTAGCGGAAACTAGATTTTAGATTTCAAAATTAAACAAAATGCAAATGTAATAGATTTGAACAATATTTAACTCAAATCTTTAAATGTTCTGGTGTAAGCTACTCAAGTATGAATTTATCAATGAATTAGCGCAAAAAATGCACTGTTAAGTTGACGTTGAGTTAAACCAATTTTTTCTCGCAACAAGTTTCCTTTTTTTATTTTTTAAGTAAGTCTTATAATACTCTCCTAGTTCGTCTCTTCTGGTCGCAACATCCACGACGCGAAATGTACTGTTTGACATTTATTGTAATTAAAACTAAGTTTACAAAGATTCTGAACCTTGAGAAAATCCTGGGCTGCCATCGCTACCAACTTCGATCAAGAAGGAGGCAATGGGGCTCTACCTAGGCGTCTAAGGGACACAGGTCAATTAAGAGGAAAAGGGACAACTACTCGGCATCTAGCTATAGAAGAGTTGACAACCAGATAAATCCCTCTCGCGACAACAAAGGTCAGCAGAGGTCAAACACCATGGAGGCTCGAACTATCTATCTATCTATTTAGCCTTCTTCGATCCACTCTTCTCTGCCTGTCGCCCTGTTCATCTATTTAGTCCCCCCGCATATTTCTTTCTTCTTCATCTCATTTGGGGGTCTTCTCCTACTTCCTATATTTTCCCAAGATCTCCAGTGTACAATGAATTTGTTCCATCGATCGTCTTTCTGTTAGACTCGATACGAGGTACAAATTCCACAGAAGAGCGCGTTAGTTTGCTACACGCTGAAGAATCGAAATTATCACTAAGGTGAACCCCAGGACGGGAGTGCACGTGGAAAATTTAGAACTTCAGAAGAGCTACCCCCTGGGAGAGAAGGCGAATCTTTTTTCAAGCAGAAGTGTACGACTTAAAAATAGCGGCAACAATAGAAGAAATCAGGAATGGCGAAGAAAAGCAAATATTTTTGCACTGACTGCCATAGGGTGCTTAGAGGGTGCTAAGGGCTGCTGAAAGAACCATGCAAAGAGAAGATTTATGAAATCGCGCAAATCGGAGAAAAAATCGAGTATGAAGGCCCGAAGCCACTAAGCAATAGGCACGGCCATAAAGAACATGCTTCATTGGTTGCTGAGGCGGACACAAAAAGACGACGGACTGCTGGTAGGCATTCTAAAGACAAAACCGTTTGAAGGAGGATATGACCAAAGAAGATATATCTTCTTTAATATGACACGTATAGGAGTTGAGAACGACCGTACCTATCCAACTTTTGGATGGGCTGACATACGGGAATTTTTTTAAGAGAACAGGTAGCCCAATAAGCTACCTGGACGTCAAATGGAAGTGTAGAGAGGTGGAGCCGGACCTAAAGGTCACTTCTTTACCACATCAATTAAATCAAATCAAAAGTGCAAAAAACCAGTAAATACTATTGATAGTAAAAAATACCTACGCATAGAAAAAGCAAAATCGCACTTTAACAGCATGAAAAGAGTTTTTTCAAATAAATGCCTATCCTTAAAAAGAGACCTGAAACGGTAAACTATACGAATACATATTAAAATACTTTTTAAAACTAAATGTAGGAAATTGCAATATCTTGGTCATGCGACCCTAGGACAAATTTATAGCTAGCTTAACTTCAACAAATCATGTAGGGAAAAGAAAAATGCTAAGTGTGACTTCATAAAAATGTTTAAAATAGCTACTTTCAAGATTGGAATGACCATGATAAGTGTTGGTGTTTGTGTAGGGAATGGCACTAACAGATATGGGCCTCTAACGCATTTGGACGCTTATTCTTGATTATCCGTGAGGTGAGGTGTCACTTTCACAGCGGAACTTAACTCCGAAACTTTTTCCCGGGGAAATGAATCCACGGGAATTGTTATGTGTTTAAAATAAATAAAGACAATGGAAGATAAATACAATGGAAGTCCGAAATTTTGTTTCTACTCAATCATTGTCTGCGAGTTTCAAACCAAGAATTGTTATGGTGTTCACGACCTTATTTTTCCTGACAATTTTGTCAAAATAAAACTGGCACCAAAAGTAAGGTTAGAAACACTACCGCAGATTAATTTTCCCGTGGAAAATGAGGGCCTCTAACGCATTTGGATGCTTATTCTTTACTATCCGTGAGATGAGGTGAGCTGACCGCTTAGTTTCACGGATGAAATTAATTCCCAACCTTTTCCCCGGGGAAATGAATCCATGGGAATTGTTTGGGTGTTTACGACCTTATTTTTTCCTGTCAATTTTGTAAATATCAAAACACTGCAAAATATAACTGACGAACTAAAGTAAGGTTAGATGCACTCCCGCGGATTCACTTTCCAGTGGAAACAAATGGTAAACTCACGATTAGCGATGAACTTAAGTTTATCGGTGATCTAAAGTCCACCTCTAAAACTGAACACTTCATTTCACCTTACCTCACGGGTATTGAAGAATAAACGACCTGACCTAAACTTATCTGAAGTTGTCTCTACATGACTGCCATGTAGAATGTGTACCATATAAAATATAACTGTATGTGTAATTGCTTTTATTTTAAACCGTTTGGATTTTGTTTAATTTTTGAGCCTAGTGGGTAGTAAGCAATAAATTGCTTCGTTAAACAGACAAATTCAATAAAGGACATTTACATTTAAATTGTCGAAATTAGCAATTAAAATTTATTTTTTAATTAAATTTGGACCCCTGTTGAATTTCCAGCAACTGCTATTCCCATTTTCCCGCAGGCAAATCTAATGTATATTTTCACATTAATTAATGTTTTTTTTAAACAAGAGCTTCTTTACATTATGGACCAATATTTCCAATATGTATTATGTAATTCTAGCCGAGATAGATAAACACAGGTAGACATGTCATGGGCTCGATTTTCTAGCCGTCTTGAAATATTAAACCCGTTTCTTGTTATACCTTATATTTTTTCAGCTTCGAGGGGGTTTTGAGTGGTTTGCATTTATGGAGGAGGCCTATAATTTTGCGATATTACATAAAATCGGTATTTCTTTGAATGACTCTTTATTTCTTATAATAATTGTATCTATTTATTTTTTATTTAATCTTATTTTAATCTTATTTTATATCGTAAATGTTATATTGTATTGGGGGTACGGGTAGACCTCATAAGATGTCTATGTGGGGAAATGAATTGATCTTTGCCTTCCGCAGATTCCAGGTACTCTCTTATCCGGAGGGTTAGCACCTATCCAGGGTCCCTCTTCCAGGGATACGGAATAAAACCACACCGGTATGAGAGGCCGATAGAAAAGACGTCGGTACGACGAAGATAGCGTAAGTGGCAAACCTTCTTTTACAGAAAATATAAAAGATTAAACACAGCAACACTATGGGAGAGGCAAAAATTTGTTTATGAAACATGAAAAAACAAGACAAAAACAAGTAAAACTAACAATAAGAACATATAATATTATATCTATGAACAACGACGAAAAAACTAATGAACTGGAGGAAGAGCTAACAAGAATAAAATGGGACATTATAGGTTTGTCAGAAACCCGTCAAAAATCAGGAAACCGACAATTAAAATGAAGGATATGAACGGCATAGGTTAAAGAGGATATTATAAATATCACACAGCTATTCTATACAGAATTATATCAAACAAAAAAGAACATAAGCTTAGAACTACAACCCGAAATAAGCAAAACGGAATTAAAGAAAATGAAAAATAACAAATTACCTGGAAAAGGCAAAGTAACGGCAGATATGCTAAAATACGGTGGTAAAGCTCTAGTTAATACCCTCCGTATTATCCTGAACCAAATACTAAAAGAAAAAATAACTGGAAAAAATCAGTAACAATTATTCTACACACAAAAACGATAGCACACCTATAAAACTATCGATTTATATCACTCCTCAATGTAATTTATAAGTTTTTCATGAAAATATTAACAGAACAAAAGAACAAGCAGGCTTTAGAAAAGGTGTCAGTACAGTTGACCACCTATTAATCGTAAAAAACCTAATACAACGAGCCAGCAAATTTAATATTCCACTATATTATCAAATACCAAATTGCAAACAATGCAAGGACCTAAAACTATAAACAACAAGTGAAATTAAAAAAAGAAAAATAAGAAAAAAGTTTTTGCTTCGGCCGGGACTCGAACCCGGGACAGTGGGAAAGAAGAATTAAAGAGATCAGTTAGATGACTTGGTCGAGTTAATACCCTGAGAGTTTCTCGTTCTTGTATTGAGACACCGCAGCCTGCATAGATGAAAGTTTTCCGTAAATTTATGTATGGCTTCGGTGGTTCAATGTTTAGAATGTTTGCGTACAGAGCAAGAGATCCCGGGTTCAAGTCCCGGCCGAAGCAAAAACTTTTTTCTTATTTTTCATTCTTTAATTTCACTTGTTATTCCACTATATGTTGCGTTTATAGACTTTGAAAAACCTTTCTATAGCATGGAGCACAGGACAGTGAAAGCCTCTTTAATTACTAGCCGAATAGATCACAGATACATAGACTTAATAGCAAATATACATAGCGAAACAACATTATCTATTAAAATCCACGAATAAACCAAGCCAATCTTCATAAGAAGAGGTGTCAGGAGGGTGACATAATATCCCCCAAACTAATTAACCAGAAGAAGTTTTTAAAAAATTAGATAGGGTAGAAGTAGGCATCACAGTAAACGGACAATACTTGAACCACCCCAAATATGCTGAAGATATCGCCTTAATAACAGATAAGAAAAAAGACCTGATAAAAATGCTGGAAGAACTAGATACAGCAACTAAAAATATAGGCTTAAGTAAGAACTACAATAAAACGAAAATCATAGCAAACATGTATTATGATCAGCACGAGGGGTAAACCGCGCTCCAAAATTGTGTACACTAATGCCTCATTTTACCTCTAATACCCGAATTTGTTAAACAAATACCTCTATTACCCTCTAATACCCATAATAATACCCACTAATACCTACTCGAGCCTACTAATACCTACTAATATCTCTGGAAAAAAATCCAATTTTCGCAGTTAAAAAGTTATTAGAGTGTTTTTGGTCAGCGCATGTAGACGTCAATTTCGTTATAGTTGTGGTTATATTAGTGGTTAATAACCATAACTATTTGTCACGAACAACATAGTTTTTGGACACGCCACATAACGAACTGTCATTTCATAAAACTGCATGAAAACCATTTTACAAGAAAAACAGTTTGAAACTTTCATCAAAATAATCAAAAATGTTCAAAACATAACAAAAATATGAATTTGGAACACGATTCCAGTTTGGTTGGTTGAAATGTCAATATAAAATAACCATACCCACTCACATAAAGTTAGCGCTAAAGATCCGTAATTAACCACGTCCTTTGTGGTAATTAAACAAAACCACGGGACTGGTCGCTATTGCGCCGACTCAGAATAACCACAACCACGATTTTGGAGACAAATGTGCTGACCAAAAACACTCTATCTATCTATATATAACAATCATTTTGAACCGAGTCTTAAACAAATCTTCAACGAGAAATAACAATAAATGTAAATAATATGTACCGAAATATGCTATGAATAAAAAAAAATTAATTGGAAATAATTTATTACAATTTACAATAAAACTATTCAGCTGTTTCTTTATATTTTTTTCATTTCTACTGAACATAACTTACCTTATTTTTTTTCACTGCCACCACAAAAAAACATAAAGTTTACCACTGGATACGCACCTCGATACGCACGGTTTTTTTCACAACAGGTGTAGGCAATGTTGCCAAATCGTTAATATGTATCTACTAAAAAGGAGGTTCCCATAAAAAATGCTCAAAATCTACTGTAGCATATTGATTCGCGTCAAAAGGTACCAGATACCAGGTTACATTGGACTTGTTCTGTGGTAAATAGGGAAATAAGTTTGAAAAATCGTATGTTCTTTTATAATTCTAATACAGCTATTACCCAGACTAATTCCTCTAATACCCCGGCTATTACATCTAATACCCTTCTAATACCCACTAATGCCTTACCCAAGATTTGCACACCAAAATACCCACGCGGTTTACCCTTCGGATCAGCACAAACCAAGAAAAAATAGAACAAGTAGAGGATTATATATATATATATATATATATATACAGGGTGTTCGGCACATGAACCGTCAAAATTTTTTGGGATATTGTTGGGGTTATTTGCTACCTTTTCAACCTTGGAACTTGGGTCCTTAGAGTCACGGCTAAAGAGATGAATTTTTTAATTTTTTTTCTCAAATTACCCAAAATCCCACCTTTAAACCCTCGTAAGCTTTTTATTAATGTCTGAAAAAGCACCATTTTTTTTAATTAAAAACCTCGTATGTCCCTTTGGTACATCATTTTTAACAAATCTATTAATTAGTTGAAGAAGCATAAAATTACAGAATTATAAAAGAAATGGTGCTTTTCCAGACATTAATAAAAAGCTTGGGTTGAAAATATAGCAAGATCCCAACAATGTCCCAAAAATTTTGACGGTTCATGTGCCGATCACCCTGTATATATCTGGGACAAATTATTAAACAAAAAAAACAAAATGACTGAAATCAAGAGGCGAGTAAGATTGGCCTGGGCAGCATGCGGCAAATAAAGCTACATATTAAAATATCCTCAGTACCTCAATACGAAAATATATAACCAATGCTCAGTACCTCAATACGAAAATATATAACCAATGCAGCCTTCCTGTACTCACATATGGATAGGAGACCTAGGCACTTACAATATCAAATATCGATAGGGTAACAAAAGCCCAAAGATCAATGAAAAGACAAATGTTACATGTAAAGCTAACAGATAGAAAAAGGAATGAATGGATAAGAAACAAAACAAAGGTAAGGGATGTTAAATGAGAGGTAGCAAAATTAAAATGGAAATTTAGGGAATAAATGTACATTGGAGACCATGTAACAATAAAATAAGTAAGGGAAGACCCCAAATGAGATGTGCGGCCATTTAGAGAAACCTGCGGGGATTAGATGGATGAACACGGCGACAGACCGAGAAGAGTGAAAGATATCATGCCTATATCCAAAGATGCGGATCGTAGAAGGCTAAATAGATAAATAGAATAGATAGATTGTAATTTTATGTCTGGGTTTAAAGTATTTTAAAATATTTAAAATAAAAAAATATTTAAATATAAGCAATGAAAAAATAAATATATTAAAAATAAAAAAATTAAAAAAATATTGAGTATGATAGGTTTATTATTTTAAATAAAATTTTGCAATCATTTCAAAAATCGAATAAAAAGAGGCTAATTCCATAAGAAAACTACCAACATTATGTAATATCTCAAAAACTAACAGTAACAGATGCAATTAACTTTGACAGATGCATTCTTTATTAAAAAATCTATAAAAAAGCATTTTACATCAATAATAAATTTTCATAACTAAAGAAGTTATAGGCCACCTCCAGAACTGCAGATTTTATTTATTAGTTTCTCTAATTCTGTTGCATAGAGTGACAGAGCTAGCAAGTGGTGGATTTGCATTCTGCAAAGCTGACAGGCCTGTGAGCTTGTTTGACTTTAATTTGACTTGAAACATACTGGAAACGAGTAAGATTGTTTATCAGTTTGAATTTGAATTTCATTCATCAAGATTTTAGATAGCTATAAAAGTTAAGATTCGGGGATACGACCACGCAAACAAAAACCGCTCAGGCTATTGCCATGCAAAAAATTACTATGCAAGAAATCTACCGCGCATAACATTTGCAGCACACATTTAAAAACCGCACAGGAAGGACACACACCATTTACTACGTAAGAGATTTCACCCCGCATAACAATTAGGACCGCTCATAACATTTATCACGCATAACATTTACCGCAAATAGTAATTGCAGCGCATAGCTATAAGGATAAGGATAGGTTAAGTTGGCTATCATTTGACTAAGGTTAGGTTTCATGCTTTCGAAAATTCCGAGAGGGGGGTCAGGCAAGAATCTTTTTGAAAAAATATGTTAGGGTCAGGCCCCTTCAGTGGCGAAGCGTGGGGGGCGCGGGGGGTTTGTCTCCCCCCCTGCCCCTAGGGTACTGGCGCCCCATGGATGTCCTAAGCGCCCTAAGCTTTATTAAGTTGCAGGGCCGGTAACGGCAAATTGAGAGAGCGGGGCAAATTTGGGTCGCAAGATTTTTGATGGGCGCCCTTTTTATCTGTCGACCCCTCCCGCCTCTTCAGGCACGCTACGCCGCTGGGCCCCTTAACCAATCCAAACTAAAACAAACCAACCAAACCTATATGGTTCGACTAGCGGATCTTATCCTAAGATATTCTTTAAAAAGATACTTTCCTGACTTCTTTCCCTGAATTCTAGTAGTATAAAACCTAACCTAACCAAATGATCGCTAACAAAACCTAACCTTGTCAGTGAAGACTCCTGATTATTATTCTCATGTACTCGGGATTTTGTCTCTGCGACTAAATTTTGGGCATTTCTTGGTGAAGCCCGCTATCAAAAAAAATATTTTAACAAACGCGGTAAAAGTCCATTGCGGCAATAGTTTTGTGCACCAATTGTCATGCGTGGAGAAAGTCTTGCACGATAATTGGCTTTTGCGAAATTGGTTTGCGCGGTGATGTCATATTGCGCAGTTAGGTTTGTTCGGTAACTTTTGCGCGGTGATGTTATGCGCTTTTTTTTTTGGTGCGAATCAAAATTTAATAGTATTATATATTTTCTATAATTTTACAGGTCGTGGGACTCAGAAAACATTCTGACGGGGCGCTTTTTAAATTAATACCTAATTTAGAATAATCACATTTGTTTATATATCGAGCAGGAATTTTTCTCGAAAATCTACTAAAACTAATCTCCAAAAGTTCTATAAAACTCATATTATGTAGGTACTGACAAAGTTGCTTCGGATGTCTAGAGAAAGACTGATTTTACTTTGTCTTTTACTTTGTATAAGAGGAATTCAATAATAGAAGTAACATTGAACTATACATTCCTGTTTACAATACAATAATGGTCAAAACGACATTGTTAGAGATGATAATTTGTGTATGTCATAGGGACTCTGCACCTTCAATAATAATCAATATCATCCAAAAAATACTTAAATGCATTATAGGCGGTGCACAGTGGAACGAGCTTATGGGAACGGTTGGACATGAGGTTTTTAACTTGGTACTTTCAATCTGGAGAACTTAGGAATTACTTTGATACACCGTTATATTTTACGCCTTATATTTGAAAGAATTAGTTGCTTTGCATAATTTAAACCATATATAGGGCGGCCCAAAATTATATTGTGTTTTACAAAAGCATATTTTTTTAAAATGCCTATAACTTTACCTAAATATCACCTAATTTTTTCGTAATAAATTTTTTGAAAAGGAGGAGCCTTATATTTTATACAATTTTTTTTTATAAATTAATAATTTTTTATAATTTTTGGTTTTCTAAAAAAACCCACAATACTTAACAAATTTAATGTTACAACTGAAATTTCATAAATATTCAAGATGGTGGTGGACAAATTTTAATATTAGTTTATTTTTCAACAAATTTGATATGGTCCTGCGGCTATTATGTGAGGTATTCTGTTCTCTTAAAAATGATCGTGAAATAGAAGGCAATGGATCTTCCAAACATGCAGGATATTGCTCTTCATTTTTTTTATTTGCGGAAAATGGTTGACTTAACCATAAGGCATTTTGTTGAAAAAATTTGGACGATGTTCTAGAAGAAGCATTCCATTTAGAATATAGTTTGTTACAAAACTTACGTAATTTTTCAGAAAATGGAGCAACGTCTTTTTCTGGAATATTTAATTGGCGAAGTATACGGCTTTCTTATGATCATAAAAAATAACATTGTTTTCACTCAACATTTTGTAAACTGAACAATTTGTTAAATTTTCTAAATCCATAATTTTAAACTATTATTTTACGTTGTAATTAAACACACAAACAAATAGGAAAACATGGGTATTCCATGAGTGATCCATGGCCTAGTAGGTTTTTAGTTAAGCAATGAAATTATTAAGTTTCTTCTATCTAGCAAGTTTGACCCTTAAATTTAATTTAAATTTAAAACACAACAAATACAAACAATTGAATTCAACTTAATTATTATGATTTTTTTGTATTGATTCGTAGTATTTTTCCACAAAATTATTGATGTTTAAAGTATACGCTAAATTAAATCGATATTTTTTATTTTATTTATCCTAATACCGTATTAAAAAAAAATTATAAAAAGCCTATAAAGTTTTGTGTTACATAATTAATTTTGTCAATTTAGGAACTCTATACTTTCACCCTGTATAATAATTGTACAGATAAAAATTAAAATTTTCAAAAACCTTTTTTAAAACGAAATAAATCAACTATTTACAAATGCAACACTATATTTGAGAAATTCCACGCCAAGTCATCCAATTTATAAAAAAAGTGTTGCCGTGACATTTAATTTTTTTCTTTAATCATGCTTACTAAATGAAACAGCTTATGCTTAACCACTTTTGCACAATTTTAGATTTTTTAATCCAATTAGTCCGTTGTACACGCATTTGAAAAGTCTAAAAACGGGCAAAATGAGACTTTAAAGAAAAAAATTATGCTCATAGTAAACAGCACCTAAAAAAAATGAACCTATAATTTTGAAAACATGCATAAAAGTAGTTTTCAAAAAAATGTGATGTTTAGCAAAATCTTTTATACTGGCTTAATTAGAGCAATTTAGAGAATATCCAAAAAACGCAGACATTTTCGAAGTTTTCATATTTTTTTGGGGTATAAATGTAATGTTTTCTTAAATTTTTGATACAGTGTTGGAAAGCTATACTCAAGGCTATATCTTCCTTGTATAAAACATATTTAAAAACTAGACGTTACCTTGGAGTTCCACGAAGAAGTTAAGAATGTCTGGGAAATCCCTCAACTTCAGCATCAAAAATGACCCTGTCAATCGGGGTGCTGGTGGTAATCAAGTAAAGTAAATTTTTCACTGTATCATATACTTTTAAAAACAAGAATAAAAAATCTGGGTCTGTAATCCTTAAGGTCACTACACATTTTTTTGTTATTTTAATATTTTTAGTGATGTTAAATTGCATCACCAATTACAGGCGTGGATCTACAGGGGGGGATGCCCCCAAATCTGAAACTTTACTCAGTTTTGAAACATAGAATACACCTCCTGGTCACTATGCAAAATAGTTTTGTGAAATATTTATTATATTTTCCCCCAAAATAAAGTTTCTAGATCCGCCCCTGCAAATTAAGGTTTATCAGAAGGTAAAGTTTATTTAGATGAGCACTGTTCAATAAATTATTATCTAAACTCTCTTCATAAGGTCACTACACAATTTTTTTTAAAGTTTATTTACTTTTTTAGTAGTTACCTACTGTCATATTCAAAAAATCGGTAAAGAAGTTGAGTTCTATAATTTCAGAAACCAAACAATTTCTTTTTCTGAACTTGAAGTAAATTTAGCATCTATAGTTAAATCATCCAGACGAGTTAAAGAATGGTGTCCAGTTGTTGTTTGTTTGAGATTTTAATGTAAAACAAATCGTTTCACAGTACCTCCAAACGCATCACATGGGCTTTTACCATGCGTTAGTTTTGTACTTAGTTTTTTTTTATGCCCAGTGGCGTATGCAGAAATTTTCCAAGGGGGTTGGGAGAGGGGGCTTGAGTAAAAGCAAAGTCCTGGAAAACCATTTTTTTCTTCTTTCAGAAAAATTAATCTTTAGGAGAAGGTATTTAGTGGTTTTGGAAAGATTAGGCCTCCAACCCTTAAACCTGAACCATTTCATTTACAAAAGAAACAAACTAATTAATGTCCGTGTCTCACCAAAAATGTATTCTTAACAATAAAATTCCGACAGTCTACGAAGATGGGACTTGAACCCACAAACTAGGATCTCACGCAAAACAGTATGTGGCTATAAATAAGATCCCCTAACGATGATTTTTATACATAATTTTTTTTCCTCTTGCGACTCAATAAAAAAATTTGATTTTTTACATGCTTTAACCAAATAGCTTAAAAGTTGATGTTAAAATGACAGACCCAGATTTTTTATTTTACTTTTATTTAGACGATACATTATCAAGTAAAACAACGCACAAGCGAAGTTTAAATAGACAGATAGACATGACAATTTTTGAGTCAAAAGTTGCCAATTCTGACGTTTTTGCTGTTTTTCCAATTTTAAAAAATTTCTGAAAGCAATAGACCTAGTAATTTTTATTTTGCCTTGCATGATAGTCAAGCCATTGAGCTTTAATGTGTGTATAGACTTTTTTTGATAGACCATATTCCGCACCGCTGTAAATAATTAAAAATCGAGAAAATCATAAAATTTACTATTTTTTTTAAAACTATTTTTGCCATGTCAAAAAAGTGAGGTTAATTTTTTTTTTCTGTATAGGATTATCCAACCAATATTAAAGATTTCTTCCGTCAAATTTTGTTCTTACATAAGATTTAATAAAATAGAAATAAAAAAAAATAAGGCCACAACTGATTTTCTTCTTTTTTTTACCTTTAAAGTGGCCTGTAAAATACGGGAGGCGAGATTAAAAATTAAAATTTGTTAATTTGGTATTCCTAAGGACACTAATACTTGTTATCAAAATTTGTATTTTTTTCGTGACATGGCAGCTACCCTCATTGGTTGATTTGGCGTGGAATTACTCATTTGTTATCATAGGAAAATGATTATAATTTTGTACCCAATGTCCAACATGTAACACAGAGCCATTCCACCGTGCGGTGGTTAAAACCGTAAAACCGGAATTTTTTCCCATCAGTTAACCGGTTATTATTAGTTATTGTTTGGCTTCGGTTATACCCGGTTATACCCGGTTTTTACACTTTATACCCAATAACCGTTAAAAAAAACCGGGTATTTAAATATAAATAATAAAATTAACTCGAAAACAGAACTCGACATTTGTATTCGATTTTCGATTACCTACGCACATCATTACTATTTTCCACAAAATACTGACCGTACGGGTGTCTGGTGTACACTGTTTTGTGCAGTCCACAACAAAAGAAAGATTCGCTTATTACAATAAATAATATTGTGCAGGATGATGGAAGTCGGCTTACAGACAGCAATATAACAGAAAGGGTCTTTATACACAGAGTTCCGAAATCTTACTGGGTAGATTAAGTTTTTCAAGTAATTTTCAATAAAAAAAAATGAAAAACTGCTTTTATAAACATTTTTAAGTAATTCATCATTATAAATTCATTATTCTGTTATTATTAAAAGAAAAACGAAAAAGAAATAACCGAAAATCTGTTTTTCTTGAATAACCGGTGCTTTTAATTATCATGGGCGCACCCAGGGGCGAGGACTTGGGGAAAATGTTGAATAAATATTTGGGATGAAAGAGCTGGCTGCCAGATCGATGCCGGATTTGCTTGAGGTAAACAATAGGCGAAATAGTAGGACAATTAACAAGGAATCCACTATAATACACCACAGTCAGTGGCGCACCCAGCAATATGTCTTGGCAACCTTTGTAAATGTATAAAGACCTTGGGACGTACCCAAAGTTTGAATTTAACAACCCACAGTTAGAGGATTAGACATCAGCCTAACTAGGGGGCGTGGCCCCTCTGTTTTATGTCAGGCCTCCCTGATTGCAGGGCTCACCTTTCCCTACTATAAAAAATACAAATACAATATATGTGTATCATAGAAAGCATAGACCTAGGCCACACCTCCATGAAAATTCAGGCTTGCTACTCCGATGGAATTGGGCCTTTTTTTGAAATAACCATGCAAATTTATTTTATATGATATGTATATTTTATACTTACTTGAGAATAGTAACAAACTATTCAATTTTCGTAAAATTTGGGACACACAAAACTAAAACTGTCCGTAAAATCCGTAAAAATTTTAGTTAAAAAAGTAAAAAATTTAATTCCAGAAAATTCAAGAACGCTCAGCTGATTACCAGAAAAAAGGTTGGGTCGTAGCGGGTTGGGTGAGAAAGAGCGGGGGTCTACGGTGGCGCAGTGCTCAATGGGACTGTGAAGCTCGATTGACCAGGCGCTTGTCGGATATAAACTTTAGCTGGTATGTGTCGAGGCGTAATAAAATTATAGAATAAGCAAAATATTGAATAAATAATATTTTATTTTTTGTATTTTCTTAGGGGGGTTGCGCGACCATGCGGCCTTAAAGAGTAATTTCCCCTGCAAAAAACACGACAACATTCCGTATATTCCATTGGAATTGAATAAGCACGCGCTGTCTCATACTTGCCATTACGTTCCGTCGTGCGTACTAACCGTCCCGTTTCATTTACCACGGTAAACCACGTAAAAGTGAGTGTGTGTGTGTGTGTGTGTGTGTGTATGGGCCGCTAATAAGTCTAGAAAAGGGCATATTGATTTTCGTTGCTTTTAGTGGTTCTATGGTCGAAATTTTTAGTCAATAACAAAAACATTCAACTAAAGGTAGACCCCGTATAGAAATCCTAAACTTCATCAGACACAAAAAGTATTATACTGGGGATTTCTTTCAAATTCGCAACAATGTTGCCAGTACCTTTATAACTTGTAATTTTGATGTAGGTACATAAGTAAAATGGTAACTAATAAAAATCAAAAAAATATTTTGTTTTTGAATTCGGCTTGCGTTTTGGATTGCTATACATGTATCTGTAATAGAATATGTTTACCATCCTATGTGAGAAAAGGATTGTTTTCATTGATTTTGTTTTTGAGATCTTATCATTAATTAAACGTTTTTCTATACAATTTAATTCTAGGTTGTAAGTATAACCTCTAGATATGTATGTATGCATGTCTGTCTGTGTGCCTATATGCACATATGTATACAAATGTTTGAAAAAAAGTTTTTTTTTAAGTTAGAATATGTTATCCAATAATCAATCGGTAAATTTTTGTTTACATAGGTACCTAAACTTAACAAAAATCATAAAACATTTGCTTTTAAGTTCCTGTTGTTATAGATCTATGTGGCGGTTTAAATCCTTATCTATTTTGAATTAAAAGGAAAGTATAAATTAGAAATAATCAGCTAAAGTTGGTTTTTTTCGAAGATTGTTGATTGTCAATTTTTATAGAACGTACAACGAATAGCACAAAATTGCAATTTTTGTGCAGTCAACCAACTTGAGCTTGTTTTTTGCAGGAACACAAAATAACTAGCGGCGATATCCTGTAATGGAAACCATTTTTTTAAACTGCACATGCGCACCTCTCTCTTTCTGATCACATAAAATTATCTTCCTCTTACTAACTTCACACATGCTCGACCACAGCTGAGAGGGAGATATTTTATGTGAGAAGAAAAAGTACGGTAGCGAATGCGCAGTTTAAAATATTGATTTGGTTTTCGGTTTTTTGAAAAAAACGGGACTCCATTTAAGTGTGAAAAACGTTCAACTGAAAGTAAGTTTAATTAAATTTCTTTGGTGTGAGGTTAGAGTTCATAAATAGTTTATTAGTTTTGTCTTCCTAGGTGGTATTTAAAAAGTTATTAAAACCAGATGACTAAACTGCACTTTTAACTATTAATTATTGTTCTCACTACAAATGTTTTCGGTATAAAAATAACTCTTGCTTTTAGTCCAAATAAATTTAAGTTAAATGTTTTGATCACGAAAGTTAAAAAAACCTTTTCTTTATATAATATAAAAATTAGTCTACAACCCTCTCCTGGGCAACTCTGGAAAACTCAAAAAGCGTTTTGATTTGATTTTACGCGAAAATGGAACTTCGCAGAGAAAACCTTTGTTGACAAAAAAAATTGTGTGTGCTTTAGACCACATGGCAGAAGTGTAAACTTTAACAAGGCGAAATTAATAATACTGGCCTTCAACTGCATCATCATATTGCTCGCTGAATGTTCCTCTCACAGTTAGTCGTCTCGAGCCGACTTCACCCGAATGAGCGTTACATAGCCGAGTCTGACGGCTCAGTTCAATTCAGTACCCACAAAAACTACTAAACGCGCCTAAAGAAGTTTACACTTCAAAAATTCCTTTACAATTTTTCTTAAAGGTTATAGCTCTAGACTTACATGTATAGAAGATAGAGGGCACCAAAATTGACAAAAATCAGTTTTTTGCATTTTACGAAAAAACGGTAAGTCGTAGAGAAGAATTTTATTTAAGAGAAATATTACCCATACGAGTCTTCACAATCAATCTCCATAGTCTATAGGGCTACAACGACATGTTTAGAAGGTAGATGGCAGCTAAGTTGTCAAAAATTGTGTTTTTTTTAGTCGTAGAAAGAAACTTTATAAACATAAAATGTTAAAGGACACAATTTTCTACATTCTTTCCTTTTGGGCCACAGGTTTACAACTACGTGTAGAACATATAGGGCGCCAAATTTGCAAAAATTATTATTTTATTTTATGTAAAAACGGTAGGTCCTAGAAAAACACATTATAGACAAGAAATCTCCAGGACGCCATTCTCTAAAATTCACCTATGTGAGTCACAGCTCTATGACTTATGGTTTTTGCGGAAAACGCAAAAAAGTATATAATGGGCATTTTCGGCACCCTCTGTCTTCAACACATGTGGTTGTAGAGCTGTAAATTGTCATTGTCGCATTGTAGAGAATTGTGTCTTGATCATTTAATGTGTTATGTATAAAGTTTTTTTTTATGACTTACCGTTTTTGCATAAATTGCAAAAAACATAATTTTTTTCAAATTTTCTTCTAAACGTGTGGTTGTAGACCTATATACTATGTAGACCGATTGTAGGGAATTCTATGGGTAATATTTCTCATACATTAAATTTTGCCCTACGACGCGTAAAATGCAAAAAACTGATTTTTGTTCGCTATTTTTCAGAAAAAAAATTAATAGCGGCAACCATGTAGACCAAACGTCACCCTTGCATCATTTATTGTTGCCTTTGAGAGGTTATCGGAATAAACGTGCGTTTTCGTTGTTTTTTTTGCAATATTTATCACAAAATTAAGATTTTTTTTATTAAATAACTTTAAAAATGCCTAAGAAGTGCATTCTGTGTGACAAAAGTGAAGAGAAGTGGCTGGATTTATCATTTCACCGGTAAGTTTGAATCTCTTCCAGAAACCGTCATATTGTTTACGATTTGGTAAGACAGTGGTGTGGTTTATAACTTTTTTTACAAAATATTAGTGATTTTTTTTACAAAGAAGTTTTAAGAAACATTATTTATTGTTGCAAATTCCCTTATTTTCCCACCTCTAGTGTTTGGGTTTTTTTGGAAAAGTTTTTTAATTTATTCTGGCAATAATACTGTACAGTTATTAAACATTTTAAAAATATTCAAATTTATGAGTTTACTAGATTCCCCACTGATCCAAACAAGAGAGAGCTTTGGAGGGAGATTATTGGCCTTAATAAGGAAAAAATTCTGTCAAAATGGGCATTCTTTGTTCTGACCACTTTGATCCTCAGTATGTTCGTCTAGCACCTATCTTGTACGAAATGCCTTGCCCAAGGTCAGGTGTTAAAGACTAGTGCAAATTAAGAAAACTACTTACTACTAGTGGTTAGTAGTTAAATATTCAACTATCTCTTTTTATTATAAAGTATACATAATATATTATCACTGGTTGTTTTTGATGTTCGATCATCATATAATGATGTAAAAAAGTAGTTAGAATTAACAAATATAACTATAAGAAGAAAAAAGGTAGTACCTACTTTTACACAGAAAAAAAACAGTTTTAACTTCCTTTTCACTTACTTACTGCATAGTCCCTGGTGATTAATTAAAAGAGAGCCTTGAGTCAAATGGATTAAAATATTGTTCTTAATTCTTTGCCAAATTTAATAATGTTTGTATATATAGGGTGTCCCATAACTTAGGGGCCATAAGCCAACAAGTGATAGAGGAGGTCATGTCTGATCAAAAACTTGTTGGCAATTTTTTTAACTTTTGTGATAATAACTTTTTAAAAAAACGCACTAAAAATATGAAATTGGGTAGTCTTGTATTAGAACAAAAGCAGTAAATTGAAATTAATTAAAAAAAATTAATTTGAAAAAAGTTAGTCAGTCAATTTTTTTAGAAAATACTATTTTTTTGTATGAACTTTTATGAATGCCATATTAAATGCAATGTTTTTTAAATATTTTTCTAGCGAGACATAATAATAAAATATTATTGATATTTTTTAAAAGAGAAAGCAAAAATTAATTTTAAAAAAATTATTATTTTTTATACATTTTCGAGGTTATTTTGACAGCCCGTACCTCCTCCACTTGTAATATTATCAAAAAAGGAGTACCACATTTTTTAATCACAATTAGCTGAGTATTCAGCTGGCTGTGACAGATTTTTTTTGTATAACCCCTTTTTGACCCACTCCTCTTTAAAAATCCTATATCTTAAAAACAGATGAATGTTAACCCCATGTTATATAAACTTTTTTCTTGGAAATAACCTCCACTATCACCTGCTGCACTACGGCGCCTAAGTTATGGGACACCCTGTATAATAATCACTTAATTATAAATAATATTTTTTCATTTTTATTTTATTTGGTAAATAAAAATTAAAAAGATTTTTTTATGGAAATCAAAAGTATTTTGTTGATAAAACTGAATAAGTCATATTTTTTAACATTTGCAAATGTAAAAAAAACACAGACTCATACCAAATATTTTCTAAAAAAACTAATTGCTAGAGTTTAATAAACTAATGAATGGATTTTGGTAAAATAAACCAATGAGTGCTTTTTATTTCGAGGCAAGAGTTTTGCTGATAAAATATAACAAAAAATCTATATTATAAATATAGGCTGTCCCATTTTTATCATTTGGGTGGTTTCGGGAACTTCTAGAGAAGATTGAAGAAAAAACGACTACACCTTAGTGTGCTTTAATTTGAAGAGAATAATGGTAAACATCGCATATCAATATTATAAACATAGAAACCGAAAACACCCAAAAGTGTTGAAAATGCACCCTGTACACTAGGGGATCAAATAGACTCTTTAAATCCTGATGCAAAAATTTTGATAAATATCTCAATGTCTGAGTATATAATTCGGAGTTTTTGACTTTTTTTAACAGAACAAATCTACTTACTGTAAAAAATTTACTAAGAGCAATGTATTACCAAGGTGAAAGAGTAAAAAGCTAAAAAAACACCTTTGACAATTTGAAATAAAAAGAAACACTTTTACCTGTGTTTTAAATTTTAGGGATTAAAGTAACACTTTTCTATATCCAGAAAAAAATAATATAAAGTAGATTTCTTATCTTTAGGGAAAAATAATAAAAATCAAAACTACGGATATTACCAGCTGTAAATAAGTTATTGATTTCTAATATTATAAATCGATAAAAAAAATTAATTCTGTAAAAATAGAATGGCTGTCAAAGCTGTACCGGTAATATTTTACACTTATTTAAATTTTATAATTTTGGGTGCAAAAATTTTATAGGAAAATGTCTATAATAATATATTCATTTTATTTTCAACAAAATCTGCACGCCCATGGTTTTTCATCGATTTCTCTTTTATACCTCTTACAGTGTTGCCTGCGAGGATTCGGCGAAATTTTCGGAGATTTCATGCATGATGAATGAATTTGCGTATTAAATAATGGGGATGCGTCTTCTAGGGTTCCTTGAATTTCTTTGGTCAATAATAACAATGTACTAATAATAATAATTTTCGACGACGCACAAGTCACGTAGAAGTTTCTGTAGTTCAAACACTAGGGTACTTTCCTAGTTTCTTGAAAGGATTGGCTTTGGAGCATTTTCATTGTGATTTTCATAAATTTTGCTGTGTAAAACTATTATGTGCAAAATTTTTTGTATGTTTTTATGTTGTTTTTAAAAAGCACGGTGCCAACAGCGTATTTTAAAGCAACTATAGGCAGAAATTTCATATCAATCTAGTTCAGTGCTTTACATATTATATCATCTTACATCCCCGCTCACTCAAAGATGTGCTTATATGAACGAATGCCTGAATGTAGGAATTTCGCCTCCTGTTTTTTTATTAAACAATCAAAGTTACATATATATTCCATATTCGTACATTGTAGAATTGGGTCTTGTCAACTTTTATTACTAATACAAATTACTATTCAGTTTTTTTCCCTATTTCTCGCGACAAGCGAGCCCTTAATGAGCATCATAGGATTTAAAATAAAAAATATTTCCTGTATGGTCCTTGTCTTTCAAATTACATAAACAAGTACATAGCTGTATAAAAATATTGATACTAAAGGGGCCTACAGACACGCGAACATTTCTAGAGATTAGTACGCGGGTACAAGTTTGCGCAGACTAATCTCTGCATGTGTAGACAATAGCGACTTATTGGAATAAAACTTGACTTTATTTTAGAGACGGCTTTATTCTGACAGATTTACAAAGAAAATTGACAGCTGACCTCTCAAAATTGACATACCAAAGTCAAATTTAAATACGGTCGATTTTAAAATAAGGTCAGGTCTAGTTCCAATAAGTGTCTAATATCCGAAGATGTTATCAGTCGCCGTTTGAATTTTTGTTCGCGTGCATGATATACGTGTACAAATCTCTCGGTGTCTAGGCAAAACGCATTGATAATATCAGTACGGTTTGTGTTTTCGTTTAGCAGGTTTAATTTTATTTTCGTGTGTGTACGCAGAGATTAGTACGCACGTTCCTCAAGCAAAAAAGACCTGTTTGGTTGCTTTCAGTTGCCAACTCGGCGCCGCCAACTGGGCGCCGGGCCAACTCGGCGCCGGAGAAAAAATTTTATTTTGGATAAAATGTGTAGATGAAAAACAAAATATATTTTTATATAAACACATCTTTAAAAATCCTTTTTATACGACTGTCTTGTAAAAGGGGGTTTGGCGCACGGAGAACACGATCTGAAAATGGCATTTTGCGCACGCTGTGTGCAAAACGTTTTGCACACGCTTATGTCATTTTTGCGCACGCCTATGTCATTTCTGCATACGGGTATCCCGTCATTGTGATTTTTGTTGTTGTCACCCATCAATATAAGTTGGCTTAGTTCCGTAGCAACCGTCACTGCTCGTATGTTTTATTGATTAGATACGTCAAAAAATTGTTGAATTTTTAAAGTTTTGTTGTAAAAATGTCGGAAATAAAAACAAATTAAAATTTGATTTTTCTTTCTTTATAAGCAGTCGTATAAAAAATATTGTAAAAAACTCGTTTGAAAACCTCTTTGCACACTCCCTCGACTTGTAGACCTCGCCTTCGGCTCGGTCTACCAAACTGTCTCAATCGTGTGCAAAGAGTCGTTTTCAAACCTTGTTGTTTAAATAACTATTACGCATTTTTTTTTGAAATTTGTTTTTGTTAAGTAAAGTTAAATCCATTAAGTCGACTGCTGAATTTTGGTATTTGTAGTGTTTGGTAACCTGGTAACACTACAATTTACGTTTATTATTACAACAATGGCGGATCCAAAATGGCAGATTTCTTTATTTTTAAACCGATTTGTCTGAAACTTGAAAGTTTGCTGTGCCTGAGTTCACTAAATACAGTTTTATCCTTAAACTTAAAAAATTCAAAATGGCGACTCCAAAATGGCGGATTTTCTTATTTACTAACCGATTTGTCTCAACATTTAACAAAATTTTTTACTTAAACTTAAAAAAATCAAAATGGCGGTCCAAAATGGCGTATTTTTTTATTTACTAACCGATTTGTCTCAAACTTGAAATATTAAATTACTTGAGGTCATTTAACAAAATTTTTTACTCAAACTTAAAAAAATCAAAATGGCGGATCCAAAATGCCGGATTTTCTTATTTACTAACCGATTTGTCTCAAACTTGAAATATTACATTGCTTGAGGTCATTTAACAAAATTTTTTACTTAAACCTAAAAAAATCAAAATGGCGGATCCAAAATGGCGGATTTTTTTATTTACTAACCGATTTCTCTCAAACTTGAAATATTAAATTGCTTGAAGTCATTTAACAAAATTTTTTACTCAAACTTAAAAAAATCAAAATGGTGGATCCAAAATGGCGGATTTTTTTATTTACTAACCGATTTGTCTCAAACTTGAAATATTAAATTGCTTGAGGTCATTTAATAAAATTTTTTACTCAAACTTAAAAAAATCAAAATAGCGGATCCAAAATGGCGGATTTTCTTATTTACTAACCGATTTGTCTCCAACTTGAAATATTATATAAGTCTATTCTTTTTGCGGTCCTTAAGATAAAATGTCCTGATTGGTTATACATTTACGCATGAATATTATTTTATTCTTGTATTCGTTACGTCAAATCATCGGCGTACAGTTGACAAAAACTCTATCCATGTAAATTTGGTATCTGTGCATTTTTCGTATCTTTTTTTACGTCAAATAGGTAACAGGGAGTATTGGAATATTACGTATATGGTAGGCCCCTTCACAACTTTCCTGTTGTTCTGGAATGGGGTTCCTTACACTCGGAATAGAGTTAGCTGCTATACTGACGATTCCATAACGGGAAATAGGTCTAAAAAAATATGTACAAAATGCACAGGGGTGGGATTTTCTTTGGCCCTAGGTTAATAAATGCTACTGTTTTTTAGGCAGAAGTCTACGTCATTCTGATGTGGGAATATAAAAATCACACAATGAAATGGTACCCATTGTTACAGGTTACTTGATCATCTTAATTTTGCTCACAAAAGTGGATACAGAGAATCAAAGTTGGCGATTTTAACACTTTTTGGATAATATTTTTTTTTAAAGTCGTGTATTAGAACAAGAGCGCAGTAAGAGATATATTTTTTTAAAATTATGCGGTAAATTTTTTTTAGGAAATACTATTTCTTTGGAAAATTTTTTTATAATGCCATATTAAACGAAATGTTTTTCTTGATATTTCTTGTTAATAAAAATAACACCCTACGAAGACATATTAATAAAACATCATTTTTTTTTTAATATGTAAGCAAATATTAAAATTTTTTAAAGATTTTTATGTTTTATACATTTGTGGAGGTTATTTTAACAGCTTGTAATTTTATCAAAAACGGAAAAAATACATTTTTGGATCACAATTATAGCTCATTTGAGTGTGAAAATTGCAAGTTTTTTTATAAAACTTTTTCCCCCACTCTTCTAATTTAAAACAAAACCATATATCTTAAAAACATAGTGTTGAGCATACCATGGGGGTCATATTATACAGGGTGTCCCAACTTAAAGGTAACAGAGGTGTTTTTTGGTATTTTTTATGCGAATTTGGAAAAACGCCCGAATACGTCGAATTTGTTTGCGAGGGGGGCACTTTTTGGCTATTTTAAAATTTTTGTTCCATGCACCATCTTCAAAAGGTATACTTTACCCCTATATTTTGAATAGGGAAAGTGGGTCTAGTAATACCTTGTTTTGAAGTACTCTTGAATATCTTTACAATCGTGTAAAAATTTCGAAAATCCATAAATTAGTTTTTGAGATATTTGCTTTCAAATTTTCAAATTTTATAAATAAAATTTTTGAAAATCCATAGATTAGTTTAGTAGTAGATAAAATAAAAAATAAATCCGAAAAATATAAAATTTTAATTAAATTTTTATTTTATCAGTCCATGTTAAATTTGGAAGATAAAAGCAATTATCTCAAAAACTAATAGATAGATTTTTGAAATTTTTACACGTTTGTAAAGACATTCAAGGGGCCTCAAAACAAGGTATCACTAGACTTACTTTCCCTATACAAAATATAGGGGTAAAGTATACTCCTCGAAGATAGTGCGTGTTACAAAAATTTCGCCAAAAAGTGTCCCCCTCGTAAATACAATCGACGTATCCAAGCGTTTTTTTAATTCGCATGAAAAATACCCAAAAACACGTCTGTTACCTTTTAGTTGGGACACCCTGTATAATGTTTTATTAGGAATTACCTCCTCTATTACCTGCTGCACTATGGGTTATAAGTTCTGGGACACCCTGTGTATACGTTACTTTTGAAATTTTTTTAGAATTTTGAAAATATTTGAGTTTTGCAAATATTTCAAATTTTTTTACTGAAATTCACAAAAATCAAAATGTTTAAAATTTGAAATTTTTTTATTATTTGTGAACTATTGTATTGAAAATTTTAAGAAAATTTCGTAACTGAAATAAATTTTGTTTGAAACCTTATGATTCACGTCTAGGTTCATAATTATCCTAAGAACTTAAATGGGCCATTAGACCAGTATTATTGGTAGGTGGTAGGCCTAGAGTTAGATATTTTCTCTTACCCTAAGGTCGTAGGTAATATTTACTCCGATACATAAAATAAAAAAGTGATATGTATATTTGATCAAACCTACTTATTTTGGGTCCGAATAATATACTAACGTTGCAATTTTTCACTCAGACACAAAAAAATGCGAAAACCGTTGAATTTGTTTTTTTAATTATGTTAACGTTGCTGTATAAAGATCTCCAAATTTTAAATTGATGGCTTTGCAAATGTACCATTTCGCCACTTCACCGTGTAATATTGCAATACTTTGATTAAGTTTTTGCTATTTATTCGAATTTTTGGTGTACGGGCAAACAAACACAGTATTTGGATTCTGTGCATCGTGAAGTAAGAGAGTACTTTTTTTTTCTTTATTGGAGTGCTTTTCGGATAAAGCAAGTCAACAAAAGTAAAAAAAAAATAGCCTTTAAGCTACCAGTAGTAAACACCCAAAATATTAGAAACAAAAATAATGTGTATTGGCATAGAGTAAAGGCTATCTTACTCTATGGTATTGGTTATTGTGATATAGGTTAAAATGCATCTGTTTAATATTTTATAAAGCTTTAATATTTGTTTTTTTACAGGGTGATTTAGAAATAGATATTTTTTAAAGAAATTTAAGTACCTTAACACAAAAAAGTAATTAAGACTTAAACATTTATTAAAAATGGGTTCAAAAATTCTACATTTTATAATACTTCTGTTTAAGTTATTTAACCTGGCTCATAATATACAGTATGTCTCAAAAGTCTGGAATCACCACCTTTTTTTTTTTAAAGTTGGAGATAAAATCATGGACACGTCAATTTTGAAATAGGAACAGGAGTCACATAAAAATACTATATTGTACAGAGTGTCCTCAATAAGACATATGCATGCATATTTTTTTACTTATATTGCATCTAAAAACTAACTTTACCATTTTATTTAAAAAAAAGGAATTTAATGTAAAGGCTTTTTGGATAAAAGTTATTTATTTTTTGCTTGCATTTTGCTATTCTCTACATACAAAATTAGGTTTTGTATTAAAGATCATTGTAAAAAAATGACATAAGGGCAAAATTTATGTTAAAATAAGACCTATTAATATTATATTGTGGACACATACTCTACACATGTGTAATTGTTTTGCTTTCTAACATTGTTTTATTAATATTAACTTTAAACAACAAGTAAAATTAAAGAAAGATAAATTATAAAAAAGTGTCTCTTTGGCCGGGACTCGAACCCGAACCTCTTGCTCTGTACGCAAACGGTCTTTCATTAAGCTACCAAAGATCATACATAAATTTTCCGAAAACTTCCACCTATGCATGTGTGTGGTGTCTCAATACAAGAACGAGAAATTCTCAGGGTAGTAACTCGACCAAGCCAATCAACTGATTTCTATAATTTTTCTTTCTCACTGTCAAGATGTAAGAGTTAATATTATTAAAACATACAAAAAAACGACCATTTCACGAATTTTTACCGTTTATATCTCAAAAACTGTACATAGAAAAACTAAACTTTACTTACATTTTTTTTTGTTACATACTCCACTATAACATACCAAAATTATAGCAAGTTCAACCGAGACAAAAATTCCTCATAAGGCCTGTGTAAACTAGTGCGTGGTCCTTTGATAATCCACTTAACCCTTTCCAAAACAAAGATCTGTCAAAATGATATTTTTGAAAAATTTTCGGGCACCTTTCCTAAGTTAAAAATACGAAAACGGCAAGTTTGTAAAAGTTTTGGTTCAAAATTTGACTTTCGAAGATTTACCCTCCTACCGCTCCTTTTTACTAAAGTAACTGTAACCGCTACCATAATTCACTTGGCTTTTTACAGGCCTAAAAAGTTGTTTATATCAATTTGATTAAAATCCTTTATTTTAACATTTTTTCGAACGAAGCTTTTCGTAATTTTTACGCATCCGCCATCTTTAAATTTAATAAGTTAATCAAATTTATGTTAAAAAACTATCAATCAAATTTTTAGTCAAACACTTTTTATTTAATAAAAATTCGTTAATAAACAAACAAATTTTATATTTAAGATGTATAGTTTAATTTCTTTTACTTGGGTCGTATGTAGGCACTTTATTTTTAATATTAAAAATCTCAAAAAGGCGCAAGAAAGCGCAGCCATTTTTTTTTCATTTTGTTAAGAAACATTCAATTAACAAAAAAGTGACAATAGTTTTGCTTAAAAAAATTTTATCACACACTAAATTATATTTTTTATATTTCTTTAAGCTAAATTCTAATAATAATTGACTTCTTAGTTTAAAAAATATGATTACTCTATGACAACCTACAGCTAGATATTGGTATTTAGTGTTTTTTGGTTAAATTACCTGTGCTAGATGTCTCCATCCTAAAAAAATTTTTTTTAAATTAAATAAATTTTAAATATAACACTTCATATAATTAGAGAAAGTAATACATAATTATTCAATAATTTGTATGTAATTTTCATAAAAATTAAACAGACGCTTTTTAAAGTGTCAAACTCACGTCATACTAAAAAACAAGTGAAAATACTCTGTTGGATTTTCAGCGCCCACTAGTTTGCTACATAATTTGAGTTGCAGATATTGTATATGTCTATTTGTGTTTTTTTAGTTTCTTCCACTTTTACACCCGATTGGCCCCTTTGTGTGCCCTTATACTTGACATATTTTTTCGAGTTTCGGGGGGTAAGTACTCTTATTACACCCCGCAGAACCGCCAATGATAAAGGCATCGTATGAATAAAGTAAGTTAATGGAGGCATTATTAAAGATGGAAGGATGAGCAAATAGATCAATTAATTTGTTTATACAGAGCTACTATAGCGCTTTTATATAAGGACGGATTAAAAATGTTGTTGAACGAAATTTAAACCGTTTTAAGCACTAAAGCCGATTTTATTTTAAACCGCTTTTAGGCGCGTATAAACGTATGTCTACGATTCTGGGGGCACGGCCGTGCCCCGCCAAGTTCACGTAAATTGCTTTACCATCTTTTCTTGAAACATTTCAGCCAGTATTAGACATATCTAAAAGATCTTATAGATCTTCACAAAGTAAACAACCCTTCAAGTTTCATGGACTTTCATAAAGTAGTAAAGTAGTTACGACATTTCAAAAAACGTCGAAATTGCCAGTCGCTCACTCACTTATGTATAATATCATCAAGATTCTACTGTACTTCTAGACGCTACATAGCTATTTTAGCAGACTGATAGAAATTATGACCCAACCTTGGCAAAAATTTTAAAAACCCCATAATTCTACTACCCTCCCCTATCCTGTAAAGTTAGGTAAAACTAGCATTGCTCATTTCCAGAAACGCTAAAGAGCTAAGTTTTCAGACTGATAAAAACTATGATAAAACTATAGGAAAAAATTTAAAAACCCCATAATTTTAAATTGCTAAATCGAACCGAACCGAACCACGATTAGGCATTAAAAGCTTGCAAAAAAGAGATTTTTATTTTTGCTCGGCATAAGGGCTGTTTTAATTAAAAGCATCGTTTTTAAAATTGATTTTTTGTTTAATTTTTAGTGGTTCGGTTCGGTTCGGTGTACCGTGTTTTAGATGGTAACCTATAGGTAGTCTGTTTTAACTTACAATAATGTTTTGTTATCTTTGCAACAACTGGGCTAGTAACTCGCGCGCCTGCGCCGGACTCGATAGCGATGACAATAATGTAGTTGAAAAGAATTTAGATTATTATAAATTAAGTTTTTACCATAAGTTACAAATAAAATTCTTATTACATAACCGTTATCTGTAAAGGTCGGGGTTTATTTAATAAAATATAAAAATATTTTACCAAAAATATGATTTCCGCCTAGTTGATAATAAGATTTACCAAGGTGAAAAAATAAATAAATCAAAAATATTTCAATTTAAAAAAATAATAATAATATTCATTAAAACCTAAATTAAAAATATTAAAAACATATTACAAAACACGTAAAGATATGCAAGTATTATTGAAGCAAGAAAATAAAAATAAAATAACAACAATAAATAAATTATTATTTTTAAAATAAAATAATAAAAAATATTAAATTTAAAGTAATAAATTAAAAATAATAAAAAAATATTGAGAAACCGGTCGATGATGAAAAAATAATATTAATATTTAAACCAAAAATAAAACAAAGAGTTAAAATAAAAAATGATTGAGACACATGAAACAAGCTGAACTCAAACCCTAACATTTATTTTCACTGGAGAGCGCATTGTTGTTTACGCATCACAAAATTATAAATGAAATAATTTAAATCACCCAAAAGAGAAGTTGAGAAAAATCCCCCTATATAGGTCTATATTTAGAAACACTGGGTCGATCGATAATCACAAAAGGTGAAAAAAATAAGGTCCTGGATTTGATTTCTTCGTAGCATCAAAGCAAAATATCACCCTATATTGACCTGGATTAAGAAAATTAGCTTGAAAAACACATTGACCTGGTTTCGTCATAAAAATTGGTGGGATCAACAGGATGTTGATCGCCTATAAATTCGATTTCTTGAATTACATCCGGGCATTATTAAAGTACCAGTGTTAAAGTTGCAGCCAAAACGTGAAAAAGCTTAAAAAGTTAAAATTAAAGTGAATTAGTAAAAAGTAGAAGATGAGTTAACCATTTTCTATAAAAATGTAGTCTTAAAGAAATTCTAGAGTTTTTAAACTCTAAAATAAGTTGCCTATAATAAAATATATAATTTAGTGATTCAATGACAGAAAGTAAGTTAAAACTATTTAAAAATTGATTTAAAAACTATTTGAACATTAATTAAAAAGGAAAATAGGTATTAGGTTTAAAATATTTGCACATTGATTTAAAAGCAAACTTTTACATTTTAAACTATTTGAACATTGATTTAAAAAGAAAAAATTACCGTTTATTTAATTGCTGTAGACAATTAAATTATTAGATTTTATACGTAAATAAGGATTAATAGATAATGCATTAGTAATTATAGTAAAGATGAAAAGATGGAGATTGATTTTGAACTTTTGATAGTGCATTTAGTATTTAACGAGACTTAGACTATTGGAATGAATCTACTGACATATTTACGGGCTTGTTACATGTGTGTTACCATTAAGTTAATTTCACAATATGTATGTCCTACAACGTTTTTTAGACTCTATTATTTTAATTTGCGAAGACAATTTTGTGTCGGAAATATGAACTTAAACAAAATAGTTTTGTTCGTAGATAGACTCTATGGTATTTGCTAATGTTAATTTTAGCGCATTTTCGTAATTAATTTGAATGTTAGGACCATGCTAGACTTTGGTTCTACGATTTGTATTAATAATTTTTGACTTTAAATATAACGTCTTCTTTATAACAATTGGTGTCTAATTTAACAACAACCAAAAGTCAATAACAACAACTGGCTTTTATCATAGCTATGTGCAACTAGGACGCCTACCTCCATATAAATTTAATGTAATCGTGGAAAGGGACAAGTTGTATAAATATACCGCTCGACTAAAGCACCCCTAACCGCGGCGTTACACCTACTCGATTTTGCCCCACATAAATACACTTTTAACCCCGTATGCTGGGCATATTGAGTAAGGTCAATAAATCACAAAGTTTAGAAGAAACTTCGTGATCTAGTGACCTTAATATTGAGCAGTCAAATTTTAGTTTAAAAAAATATAGTTTCAAATCACTTCAACTAAATTTTAAAATATAAAGATAATATATTTTATATTATTATTTTTGAGACATCTTTTTACAACTTTTTTTCGTTGGTCTGTGCTATTTGTTATGGTAAACAGCTGATAACTGTCAAAAAGTTATCTCAAAAATTATGATAACGAGAATATATCTAGCTAAATTCTAAATGAAAAATGCAACGGGGTTCCCTATAAATTTAAGTACCGCATATTTAACCCATTTACTTACATACCGACATATCAAAAGTGATCTTTTCCATTAATTGTTTTAAATTACTTGATCGTAACCTACATTTATAAATAATTTAAGGTAATATAACAAAAACAAAGTTGAATGTGTGACTGGACTGAAAAAGGACTTAATTAATGATCAAATAATTTATTTCTTCTTTTTGGAGTATGAGTACAAATTTGGTAGATTATTTGATTCTGCATTTTATTAGAAACTATACAGAGTAGCTTCGATTAAGTCAGCACTATATTGCTAACTTTGACATTGTTGCAGCTACGAAGTCGGTCAGTCAGTTTCTGCTGATTAAAATAGTAAACCAAGAAACAATAGTTACGCATTTTTGAAAGAATTAAAAAAATATATATTTTTTAAATGCTATACTATCGTGATAACTTTATCATTTTTTAGTTTAGGCCAGTCATGCATAAATACGTTTTTGTTTGTAAAATTATTAGCATCGACATGTGTAAAAATATACAGGGTGTTCGAATTTAAAAAAAGTAAAATATTTTTTTTGCAAAAGTGCATTTTAATTGCGACTGGTGATGCCGAATTAATCGAATCCACCCTACCCAAGTAACATTATTACCACTCAAGGTTTTCTTAGTTTGGTTCCTAGGTTATTTACAGGGTGCTGTTATGGGTTTTAGGATCAATTTGGCTACATAAAGGTAATTTATATTGCCAATTACCTAAATGGGTGTTATACAACCAAAAAGTGATTTATAAAGGGAGTATAATAAAACTGATATTCCTTCTGTTCTTTTAGATACTTTTGATTTTATTGATTTCTGATTTATAAAGATGGTCTTATAAAACCATTTTACCTAAAGTTTTTAAAATGAAATAAATATAAACTTTGGTCATTTAGTTTTTTTCATTACTTTAGGTCATCACAAAAGTGTTTTATATTAGAGCTAAAAGGTTATCTTATATCCTTTTGTTTTTATAATTACCAGTAGTTTAAAAGTAAATATGATTAGATAGGCGGCCATATAGAACTTAGTTTCCTTAAGGTTTTTAAGAATGGTAAATATAAACTTTGGACTTTTGGTTTTTGCCATTAATTTTTGGGCATTTTAAAAAGGTTTTATAGGAAGGCTCAAAGGTAAACTTAATTCTTTTGTATTTATAGTTACCCATAGCTGTATATTAAATATTATTTAAATAGGCGGCCATATAAAACCTTGTTTCCTTAAGGGTTCTAACAGAAGTAAGTAAATACTTTCGTGTTTTATTTTTTTTATGTAATTCTTGTAAAAATAATAGATATACCTAGGTACAGATCGGTACCTACCTATTGCAAGACTGATTATTTAAAGCCCAATAATTAATAATTGTTGAGTTTTCGTCCTCCTGGGTAGGACACCTAGGCCTAGATAAGGCCTGGTTTAGACGGCCAATATAAGAGGTTGCCCTCCCACCTGCAGGCACAACCAATATCATTGCACTGGCCCTCTCGATTGTGTCGAAATTGCACGATAAAAAACATTTAAAAGTGTTGAATTATACACTTTAAATCCAAATACAAAAAAATTAAGTGAGGCTATGTTGACTATGTTTACTTTGTTCTTTTTTGTTGGTTTCAGAAGGGCACTCAAAAATCCTTGTTGCGATACAGTAACAAATAAGACCAAGTGGCCACTATAAAACCATAATGGCGTATATAAATTTATTTAAAAAATATTGTAAAGAGAAAATATTTATCTAGTCGTTTTAGCAGTGTTTTTTAACAATAATTTTACTTTAATTTTGATTTATGTAAACCAAACAGACTTTTTTAATGGTGAATAGTACAAATAATTTTTTTTTATTTCAAATATTTGTTATTTTGTTATCTATTAAAAACTATTAAAAAGCATTCTTGAGCTGGCGCCCTTGTTTTGAGAGCTTTTCAGATACGATTTTGTCAGAAAAATAAATCTGGCAGGCAATTTGATCATCAACAAAACGACAAACTCGGTATATTTTAATGTGATAAAATAATTTTGGGACTCTGACATTTTTAGCAATTTTGTGACCTAAATTATTTTATATAGCCATTGTGAATCTAAAATATCGCCATAAAATTTATAGGAAAACTTCTTTACTCTAAAGGTATTATGGTATTCAACAGAATCGCCAGGATACCAAATTACCAATTCTAGTTTTATAATACGATTATATACAGGGACGTTTCTGAGTTTCTTTTAGAACCTGGTAAAATACCTTTAGGATCTAAAAGGTTCTATACTGGTGGAACCGCTAGAGGGCGAAGCTGGAGTTTATTTCTTATGGTTTTATAGTGAGTTTAATACATAGGTTGCCACCATTGGCGTAGCTAGGAAGGGGGGGGCAGGGGGGGCCTGGCCCCCCCTGAAGTCCATTAGGCCCCCCCTAAGATATTTTAGGCCTCCCCTACCGACTACTAGTAAAAGAACATGACGCTGAGAATACATACTTTTCTATTATTATTCGGGAAATATTCAAATAAAATAGGTGCATTAAAATTTAAAATCATTCAGATAATGTTTACATTTCAGGAAAAAGCCCTTGTCTTGCGGAATTAGGCTTTTTCTCTTTAAATTATCGGTAACTTCTCTGCACTTATGCAATTTCCCGAAAATATTTTTTACATTTAAACATAATTATGCATATTGAATATTTCATACATATTGGCGACATCTTGTAAAATATTATAGGAGTGTAAGTTGAATTTCGCATTTAATAAAGACAGCGACCTTTGCCCCTCTGTTTCCGAAATCGGGTTGTAGATGTCGTAAGGTTATAAAAGACCTTTTTAAACTGTTTTTCTAAAATAAATATAATAATCTTTTTAGTTTTTTTGAGGTTAGCGTTTAGTGTCTTATGGAAATTTTCTGATTTTGGTGACAATTTCATAACCATTTTCATATTAAGTTTTCCCACGTCGTTAAATGGAATAAATTCGTCGAGCAATACCGGGAAATTTTTAATATTAATACTTCTGCTCTAAGAGCAGAAATGACAGTTTTAAAGAATTGTATTTTTCGGTTAAATCAAACTGTTGGTCATGATTCTATCAAACAACATATATCAGAAAACACCTATCCAAACCTCTACCAACTTTTTAAAGTTGCGAGTATTCTTCCAATTTCAAGTGCAACTTGCGAGAGGTCTTTCTCTGCCATGAGAAGAGTTTTTAATTGGCTTAGAACAACTATGACTCAAGAGAGACACTCAGGTTTGTCATTGTTATTCATAGAAAAAGATGTTGAGGTCGACTTAGACAGTGTGGTAGACGCTTTCAGTCAGCGACGTAGAAAACTTTCTTTGTAGAATTGCTGAATTACATACTTCCTGTGTATACATATAAATAAGTTGGTAAATGTATTATTCAATTTGTTATATTAAAATATTAGAACATTTAATGCGCGTATTTTTTTTTTATTCATTGCACAATTTGCACGACTCTTTAAAACCTATGTTTGCTTTTTTTCAAGATAGACCGGGGCCACGGCCCCCCCTGAAAAGCATGGCTAGCTACGCCAATGGTTGCCACCACCAATTGGGAAGCCCCATTAAGTAGGTCTAAGGGGTATATAAGGGTAATGGGAACGTGCTAGCGACCAAACATTGAAACTAATGGTTTTAAGGAAAGGCGCTGGCAAACTTTTAGCTTCTGCTATAAATAAAGAAATGTTACTTGGGTATATATTAAACAACAGCATTTGAAAACAACTTTTTGCACGCCAGCAAGATAAGTTGCTGAGCTGAAACGGCATGAGATTTTTTTCTACGACTGGTAATTAAAATTTTGTATTCTTACCTATTCGTTATATTTACTAATAATGTTTTAAAGTTAACTCCTGATTTTTAAATGAAATAGTCCTAACCCGTTTGACTTTCCTGAGTATATTTTTATTGTTAATACTTACTTTCAAAATCAAATCAAAATCAAAAATAATTTATTTGCACCAAAGTATAAATAAATTACAATAAATCTTCAGACATCCGGTATCTTTTCAACTTCTAACCTTGTTTGCAAACAAAATATGTAGATGCATTGCAAAGTTCTACAGGGAATTTGTTGGCATTTATCCATATCAAAATTCGCTCCAAAAGATACCAAGTTATTATTACTTAATCGATAAATTAATGTGAAAATTACTCCTATGTTATTATTTTACCCTTTTACTGTAATTTACTAATACCCTATACCTATGCACTTATGCCTTATGCAACATTTTCACTTTTGTTCACATAAGTCTCTGTATTACTGTTAAATTTATTATTAACTTGCCTTTCTAAGTTAATAGGGACATTTTGGGTCGCGTATTTTGCACTTTGTTACCGTTATTGTTATTACTGAGTCTGCGCATTATCAGCTTCTGGTTTCTTTTTTGTTATTCATGGTAACGGCGCCCGGTACTTACGGTGGCCGTCCTTTAATGGTACCGTTATGTTTTTAAGGTTAGTTTTGAAATTTTTTATTTTTTAATGCAGTCGAATTTTTTACTAATATTCGGTGGTTTGGTTTGTAAAAAGCCATAAATCTAATATAAATAAATAGGCAAATATAAATAAACAAAAAGTGAAGGAGTGTGAAACTACTAAATTAACGTTTGTGTTAAGCTTATCTTTAATGTCCAAAACCTATCTTTTTTGCCCTAAATGGTACCGTTATTCCTAGTAACAATAACCTACCCAAAATGTCCCTAATATTTCAAGTAAACCTCTTATTGTAGATTTATATACTCAGTTTGCCTGTGTATACATCAATTCTTACCTGGTGGGACAACCAAGGAACTTTTTGATTATAATATTTTTATGACAGTTTCTTATGACTTTCCTAAGGTTGTTTTTTATATTATTTTAGTATAATCCAATTGTAATTTTTTTTTTTATTTTACTTTATTTTTATTTGTTCAATTTATAGATTTAACTTTATTTTTACTACATTATTTATTATTTTTTATTAATATTTTGTAAGTCTATCCAGGTGTGTATAATTTGCTTTCCATATTTTTATTCCAGTTTTTTTTTCTTCTTTCACCCTTTGGTTGGTTTTCTGCATTTTAATTTTTTGTGGGACACGACCATAAAGTTTGGGAACAAGAAAGTGCTAGCTTTTCTGTGTTGCAGTCTTTTCGAGGATCAATTATTTATTATTTATAGTGCAAAACTAAACTACGAGGTGTTCATGATTAAAAATCACATATACTTAAAATTAGGTAAGTAAGCAATTACACAAAAATTAAAACGTTTACTTCTAAATCACGGGGAATTCCGCCGTGCGGGGTAATACCGCCACCCTAGTTATCTAGGCAACCAAAAACACCAGAGAGCTACCAGTTACGACAAACAGAGCAGCAGTGGTGCCAGAAGCTAAAGCATTCCAGTTACAATGTGTTGCCGCCTTGATTTGATTTCGGCTGCGTTATAAGTAGAATATGCATCGAAGACAATCCAAAATACAATTTTAGAAGTCTAGAAATCGAAAGTACTCAAAGATTGTATCAGAACCGATTAGATGAAAAATTAATAAACACAGATCACTCATTTGAAGAGATATATACAAACATAGTAAAAAGCTTGAAGGAAGCAAGCAAAGAAGCTGTTGGATACCAAGATAATAGAAATAACAATAAGATGTGGTGGACGGAAGAAATACAGGAAACGGTCAAGGAGAAAAAACGCACATACTTAAAATGGCTCAGTACTAAAGAGCAAAGAGACATAGAAATCTACAGGCATACCAGAAGACAGCTAAGAAATTTGATACGCACAGAAAAGAATGAAATGTTCGAGCGCAAATGCCACGATATAAGTACACACGTAGGAGGTAGGCAGAGTTCTAAAGTTTGGAAACTCATTTCTACAGTAAAAATCCCAACAAAAGAAAAAGTAAACATCCAGATCATCAAACCAGAACAATGGACAGAACACTATAAGGGACTGCTGCAGGAGAGGAGACCCGAATATCTGGCAGCCTCTCCGAGGAGAGACATAGAAGTACATGGAAAGGAAGTAATCATCGAAAAAGAAATGATAAGGAATAGTATTAAAAAGCTTAAATACGAAAAAGCAAGCGGACCTGGGGGAATATATGCTGAAATGCTCAAATATGGATCAGAGAAACTACTCGAAAATCTCACTTATATTATCAATCAATGCATAAACGGACATCCAGTACCTGATGATTGGAATTACAGAGGAATTTCAGTAACCGGTACTCTAAGTAGATAGTACGGTAGGATTCTTAGAGATCTAATAGAGAATGATTTTCATGAACAAGAAGAAGAAGAGCAAAGTGGGTTTCGGGCAGGCAGATCTTGTAATGATAATGTTTTTGTCTTAAACAAGTAATTGAGAAAAGGAGCGCCAGAAATATAGAGACTCATGTTACCTTTGTGGACCTACAAAAAGCATATGATACCGTTCCAGTAGAAAAATTATGGACAGTGTTAGAGCAGACTAATATCAATCATACATACATAAAAGCGATAAAAGAACTATACAAAGTGTCAAAATCTAAAACTAAAATTTGAAATCGACTTTCAAAATAAACTCTTTTTAAAATATATATCGCAGTAGCTCTAAAAAACTGGAAACGCAAAGTACACGTCGTGGGAATACAACTTAACGACCGATTTACCATATACACACTACAGTTTGCTAACGACCAAGTAATTGTAGCTAATGAAGACATGGAGTATATGATGAGAAAGTTAACGGAAGAATACCAAAAGTGGGGGTTAACAGTGAACGTGGACAAGACACAGTACTTATGTATTGGAAACGAATCAAGTGAATTAGAACTAGAAAATGGACAAACAATATCTCCATGTAATGAGTATGTATACTTGGGTGTCACATTTGGTACAGACTATAAAGAACTGGAAAAAAGAATAGTAAAAGCAAAAAAGGTTATTGTTTGTCTTAACAGTATTTTATGGAGCAGAGAGATAAAAAAGAATGTAAAATTTACCATATATGAAACAATGGTGAAAAGCACGCTGTTGTATGGAATAGAGACTTGTCGCGTAACAGAAAAATACAAAGCAAAAATGGAAAGTGTCGAAATGGATGCAATAAGAAGATCAATGAGAATATCTAGAACAGATCATATAAGTAATGAGATCATAAAAGAAAGAATGGGAATCGAGGGAAGCATATCGCATGACATCACTAAAAGGCAACTGATATGGTACGACCATGTACAACGGATGAGCGACAAAAGATTACCAAAGCAGGTCGTAGAATGGCAACCAATAGGGCGCAGAAAAGGAGGGCGTCCTAAACTGGAATGGCAACAGTAAATTCAAAAATCAATGATTCAAAAAAACCTGACGAAAGATGACTGTCAGGATCGAAGGAGGTGGAGAACAGGCGTCGGACAACGTAGAAAAACGTTCCAAACCGACATAGTAGTATAAGTAGAATATGCTGTTTTATTTCTAATTTTTACATTGTTTGTCGTCTACTGGTGGTTGGATTACCGTTTTTTTAATTCTCGGTTAAAATTCGAAAAAAGTTCATTTTCGTATTGGCAAATACATTTTTGTAAAAATATAAATTTTTCTAAACCAGTAGAATGTATCAGGTATGAACAAAAACTAATATGGTGGTATTACCCCAAGGATGTGGCGGTATTGCCATGTACCATGGGGGAATTCCGCCAACTGCAAGTTTAAAAAAATAATAAAAAATAAATTATATTTATGCAAAAAAATTTACTATTACTCGTCGGTGTAGAACTATTTTCTACGTTGTGCGACCCCAATTCTCCACCTCCTGCGATCCTGACAATCGTTTTCTGTCAGGTTTTCTTGACTCATTGATTTTTGGATTGACTGTTGCCATTCTAGTTTAGGAGGTCCACTTTTTCTGCGCCCTGTTGGTTGCCATTCTAGGATGTGCTTTGGTAATCTTTCGTCGTTCATTCGTTGTTCATGGCCATACCATATCAGTTGTCTTTTAGTGATGCCATCCGTTATGCTTCCCACGATTCTCATTCTTTCTTTTATGATTTCATTTCTTATGTGATCTGTTCTAAATATTCTTATTCATCTTCTTATTGCATCCATTTCGACACTTTCCATTTTGGTTTTGTATTTATACAACAGCGTGCTTTTCACCATTGTTTCATGTTATATTAATTTATACATTCTTTTTTATCTCTGTGCTCCATAAAATACATTTTTTGCTTTTACTATGATTTTTTCCAATTCTTTACAGTCTGTTCCTGCCTTATCAAATATTACACCCATGTATACATACTCATTGCATGGAGATATTGTTTGTCCATTATCTAGTTCTAACTCACTGGATTCGTTTCCAATACATAAGTACTGTGTCTTGTTGTGTTCACTGTTAATCCTCACTTTTGGTATTCTTCCGTTAACTTTCTCATCATATCATAGACTCTATGTCTTCTTTAGCATTAGCTACAATTAGTTGGTCGTCAGCAAACTGTAGTGTGTATATGGTAAATCGGTCGTTAAGTTGTATTCCAATGCACTTTACGTTTTAATTATTTTAGAGCTACTGTGATATATATTTTAAAAAGAGTTGGATAGATAGCAACACCCCTGTCTTAAGCCTTTCGTTACCAGGAATTCTTTTGAAAGTCGATTTCCAATTTTAGTTTTAGATTTTGACCCTTTGTATAGTTCTTTTATCGCTGTTATGTATGTATGACTGACATTAGTTTGCTCTAACACTGTCCATAATTTTTCTACTGGGACGGTATCATATGCTTTTTGTAGGTCCAAAAAGGTAACATGAGTCTCTATATTTCTGGCGCTCCTTTTCTCAATTACTTGTTTAAGACAACAAACATTATCACTTCAAAAAAGTTTACATTATTTAATTGGAAGTTGTAGTTATGTTAATAAGCTAACTAAATAAAAAAGATTTTGCAATTCAAATTTAATTTAAACGCTTTAGATTTTCTAAGTCTTCCCCTACTTTTATTTTTATTCATTTAAATTATAGCCTGTATACTGCCGTCCTAAGGAGAAAGCCGCATGTAGAAATTTTACGTTTTGAAAAAAACGTGTTTAAAGTTTAACACTTTTTATTTATAATTTTAAAATAAAAATGATGCTGTTTTATTTTTAAAAACTTTTATTTCATAATTATAAAACGATAAAAAAACTATAAAACTTTAAAATAGGTAATAGATAACTACCAACTTCTTGCTAAAGTAGACCTTCATAAATAAACCAAAAAAAAAGTTACATAAGTAAAAACATTAGAAAGTCAAAAATATCTTATCAGATGGTAACTTAACTTTACATGTAGGTTTACATGTAATTTAAGCAGCGTATATGAAGGGAAATCCCAGCAATGGATGGGAATTTAAACACCTGTGGCGAAGTGACTGAATAGGGGCGCTTTTATAGACATTTGGAACACAAAACATACACAAAAAAAACAAAAGATTTATTGAAAACATGGCAGATTCTTTTTCGCGATATTTTTTCTCGACTTTTTAATCAGAGATGGTATTTCGCATGAACGAAAGATTTTTTTACTAGGTATATTAAAATATTCTTAAATTTTAGAAGAAGTTTGCATTTGATTATTCCAGCTAGTCTTACAACCTATACAAATACACTGTGTTCATTGCATTACAATCTAGTCAATAAGACTTATTAGCAATTTTGTTTTAACTTAATTTACTAGAAAAGTTAGCTTTACACTTAGGTTTCACTCAGCAGTTCTCCCCGCTTTGCTTCATCTGTAACTCACATTTGTTGTGTTTATAGCATTATTTTGTTTTATATGTTTTACTTAGTTCACTAGCTCAAATAGATTCACTCTTTTTAGAATTCGAACAGCATCACAAAGTCTGCGATAGGCTTATATACTTTGTGCTAGCATAGCATGGTCTAAAAGCTCAACTCCTTCCACATTAATATATCAATAAAGTTTGCAACAGTTTCGATATTTAGGTCCCGATGAAGGTCACTATTTCGAACGTACCAACACGGATCACCTAGGTGCATTCACAATGATTTTAATACATTTGAAATCTCTGTTTAACTAGAATGGTACTCTCTTTAGTACAACCCCTTAGTTGAATACCAATTGTCCATGCTGGTTTCAGTATTTGTCTATAAAACAGTAACTTATTATGAATTGTTAAATTAGATTTCCTTCCAATTTCTATACCTTATCCCAAGTTATTTTTTTTTTTTTCAAGTGTCACACCGAGATATCTTACCTGTTTTAAATGTGGTAACAATATTATAAACGTAAATTTGGGTACCCGTGAATAAACAAAAATTATATACCGTCTCTTTAGCACAGCATTACAAAGGTGTCGCATTCACCATGCAGTACACCGAAGAGTCCCTTAAGGACGAAGTAGTAAACTGTCAACACTCAATAGGTGTCCATTAGATCTTAGACTTCCGTCGGTGTACAGCTTTCGAGCTGCCCACGGAAAATAAAAGAGAAACAAAACCTTTTTATATCCGCCTAGCCACGAAAGAAAATTGTTGTTAATTTTGATTTGTAGTTGATTTACATTTTTATTTGTAAGATCAACATGAATTGATTTGTTTTGCTATACTTTTATTTGCCAAAAGATTTTTCTACCGTCAATGAACCAGTATCATCAGCAAATGTTGCTAAGTGACAATTATCTGGCTTTGGGATATCGCAAGTGAATAATAATAGTAAATATAATTAAAGCCCTAGTATGCTACACTGGAAAACACCTACTTGAATTTTTCTTAAATTTGAGTATGAATCTTTATCTTTTACTCTGAAATGTCTATCAGATATGTGATTCCAAAATATCAAAATATTGTTTTGGCGGAAAACGACACAGTTTAATTTAGAAATACTGCAGAAAAAACTTTTCCCTATCGTAGTTCTTTTTCTATTATATTAATAATATAATTCTGTGTACTGTGTACTTGGTTTATCATAGAATGCTTGTTTTGAAACCCAATTTGATGAGATGGAATAATTTTTTGTCTTTCAGTGAATGATTTTATTCCTTTAAGCAAACGTTTTCATAGAGCTTGGATATAACTGGCAACAAAGATATTGGCCTGTAAGATGACACGTCATGGAGTGGGTCTTTTCCGGTTTTGGAATCATGGTAACTTCTGCAACTTTTCACAGTTTATTCAACAAGATTACCATAGAAAAAAGAATCTATAAATAATTTTATTTTGAAAATTAAAAAGCAATAAATTTGAAATAGCAACCGAAAAATCTGATCCAGAACATTAGCACATTAACACTGTTAAATATTATTATTCCAAAGTATTGATTTAAAATATCATGTTAGGAACACTGTTATAATTTTTATTAGGACACTTGTTATATTTAAATAGTAGATATGACAAAGTCAGTTTTTGATAGTGAACGTTTTTGTCTCTTATATTTATAAATATGTTTGTACCAATGAAAATTGTGCTGATATTTTTACAAAACCGCTTGGTAAAGAGAAATTTCAATACTTTAGAAGAAGTTTGAATAATTAGCAATTTAAATGTTATTTTGCATTTTTAATATTGAAGGTCAGTTTTTTTTTGTGTGTGTTTTATAATACATTTAAATTGAAGGGCCGTGTTAAATATTATTATTTCAAAGTATTGATTTAAAATATCATGTTAGGAACACTGTTATAATTTTTATTAGGACACTTGTTATATTTAAATAGTAGATATGACAAAGTCAGTTTTTGATAGTGAACGTTTTTGTCTCTAATAGTTATAAAAATTTTTGAGTAATTTAAATAAAAATTCGTAAACGAATTAGTGTGTTAGCTTGCTTTTGACCCAACATTTATCAAACACTACCCGGTTTGAATTGGAAATGAAAAGTGATATGACAAGCATAAAATGTAAAAATCCGGATGGACTGACTGAAAAAATTTTAAAAAAATAATACGCCAAAACCTAATACCAAAAAAATTAAAAATCTCGTAAAATAAATGTAAAAGTAACAAAATAGCGTATAAACCTCGTGATAGAAGTGTATTTTATCCCTCGACGAATTGTCGAAAAATTTATCCTTGTTACACTATTTTGACTGCAGCATTTTTGATTATAGATAATCATTTAAAAGTATGTTTCGTAATATTCATCAAATAGTCCAAAAGGGCGAATTTTGACTCTTAGGCTCCAGACGATAATTATTTACGCTAAAGCTGGCTGAACTTTGAACAAGGCCTATATTTTGAAAATTTAAAAATTCAATCTAAAACTATAATTATCGCCTTTTCGTATATAACCAGCACCAGTTAAAATTAAAAATAAGCTGCATCCGGCCACGAATAAATAATAAATTGAATTAATCGTGAGAAATTCCACTTATTAACTTTAATTGGACTGGGCTTATATTTGTCCAGTGGCGGATCAAGGATTTCCTGGGGGGAGGTGCCAAACATCAAAATATTTTTTATTATATTTATCTATCTTTCTATCTATTTGGCCTCCTTCGATCCATCTTTGGACATAGGCGTCCCCTAATATCTTTACTCTTCTCTGTCTGTCGCCGGGTTCATCAATCTAGTCCCCGGATGTTTCGTTAAATCGTCCGCCCATCTCACTTAAGATCTTCCCCTACTTCTTTTATTTTCTCAAGGCTTCCAGTTAAAATACATTTGTTCCATCGATCGTCTTTCTGCATGTCTGATATTATTTCCGGCAAATTTCCATTTTAATTTTGCCACCTCTTCTCTGACATCCCCTACTTTTGTTTTATTTCTTATCCATTCGCTCCTTTTTCTATCTGTTAGCTTTACATTTAACATTTTTCTTTCTTTTGATTTTGGCGCTTTTGTTACCTTATACATGTTTGATTTTGTAAGTGTCCAGGTCTGGAAACCATATGTGAGTACAGGAACGATACATTGGTTTTACACTTTCGTTTTGAGGTACTGAGTTTGGTTTTTTTTTTAGTTTACTAATTTTTCCCAGATATATATATATATATACAGTCGAACCTCTATAACTCGAACCTGAAGGGACAACCAAAACAGTTCGAGTTATGGAGAGTTCGAGTTATAGAAACTCGAGTTGCATGGGTTAAAACACATGTGAAAAGTGCAGGGACCGCTTAAAAGGTTCGAGTTATAGAGAGGTTCGAGTTATAGAGGTTCGAGTTAGAGAGGTTCGACTGTATATATATTCCTCTACTTGTTCTATTTTTTCTTAGTTTAATCTCATCGTGATATTTTCATCTCAAGCCTATATTTTTAGCTGCTGTATCTAGTTCATCCAGAATTTTTATCAGTTCTTTCTTATCTGTTATTAAGGCGATATCGTCAGCATATCTTAGGTGGTTCAAGTATTGTTTGCTCACTGTGAAGCCTATTTCTTCCCAATCTAAGTTTTTAAAAACATCTTCTAGAGCTTAGTTAAATAGTTTATGGGATATTGTGTCAGCTTGTCTGACACCTCTTCTTATGCGAATTAGCTTGGTTCCTTCGTGAATTTTGACTGACGTTGTTGCGTTACTCCATATCATAATTTTTGGGATAACTTTTTGAAAGTTACCAGTTGTTTCCCATAACAAATAGCATAGCCCAACGAAAAAAAGTTGTAAAAAGTTGTCTCATAAATAATGATATAAACTGTATATTGGATATTAGGTCTGTGTATCTGTGATCTATTCGGCTATTAATTAAAGATGCTTTCACTGTCCAGTGCTCGTTCCATCGATCGTCTTTCTGTCTGATATTATGACCGGCAAATTGCCAATTTAATTTTGTAACATCCCTTACTTTTGTTTTATTTCTTATCCATTCATTCTTACTCTATCTGTCAGCTTAATGTAAAATTTATCTTTCCATCGATCTTTAAGTTTTTCTTACTTTATCCATGTTTGATTTTTTAAGTGTCCAGGTCTGGGATCCATAGATGATTAGAGGAAATATACATTGGTTTTATACACTGAGGATATTTTTTATTTTTTGATATGTAGCTTAATTTACCGAATCCTGCCTAGGCCAATCTTACTTGTCTCTTGATTTCAGCTGTTTTTGTTTTTAGTTTAATAATAATTTGCCCCAGATATATATTCCTACTTGTTCTTTTTTTTGTGTTTGTTTTGATTTTTATCATAAAGAAAATAACTTATATTAAGTACTTATTTGGGGTGTTTCAGAAATATTCCCACAAATTTTAAACCCAAGTTCAGGCTAAGAAAGAAGAAAATTAATTTATAAATACGAGTTTAGCAGAAAATATATATATAATATAAATACACGTATTTATTTTATCAAAAACTGTCAAATTTGTCTACAATGATTTACTTACTGTTATCCTTACCTTGGGATTAAAGTTTGTCGGAATAGTTGAGAGAGACAAATATTTTACACCCAAATAATCGCTTTTTCGGTTTAACATTTCCAAAATATTGTATCTACTTATTTAATCAACGGTATTATCAGTTAAATATTAAATAAAAAAGTTGGCATAAAAGTTAAAGTAAGTGTGAATAAAATGCAAAAACTTAACTTTTTTCTCTTAGAATGGAGAAAAACTTTAATATAATTACTTACGTGTACAAAAACAATGTTGAAATCATCTCTCCTAGACAAGTATACTGGTTGATCCAAATTAAGTGTCTATTATTGATAACTATGTAATTATTAAAGATACAAAAAGTTGAAATTATCAAACTAGTAGAATTTTTGATGCTCTTTAATATGGTTAATGAAAAAAAAAATCGAAAAACGCGTTTTCGAGCTTTGTTAAAAAACATAAAAGATATTTTAACTATACACCCTGTATATGTACTTTTTTCTGAAAGGCCTTTGAATTCTAAACAAAATTTGGATTTTTTTTCTTAAAGTTAAAAATAACGAACATAGTCCGAAAATTACGCTTAGACTTCTTTCTACCAAATAAAACTTCATATCAAAACGTAACTTTGAATTTAAAATATCTTCGCTATTTTAAACTTAGGAAAGAAAAAATTATATTTTTTTGTTTAGAATTAAAAGACCTATCAGAAAGAATTATAAAATGTAGGGTCTTAAAAAAAAAATTTAACTTGAAAACTTCAAAAAGCGATGTTCTATTTTTTTTATTTAGGTATCTTGGGAGGCATCAAACATTTTACTAGATTCCCAATTTAAACTTTTTCTATCTTTTAACTTGGAACACCCCTTATACTTAAACCTTCTTAACAACGAACAAATTGTAACGCCCTGTAATAGGCCGTTTCACTTGAAAAAAAAAATTAACTTTATGTAAGTAAATACACAAAGATTAATTCATAATACACTTTCTAACAGAGATTATGGGATAAAGTTTACCGTGATTCCTCTACAGGGTAACTTAAAAGTCTAATATCTAGTGCTTTGGGCACTATTGCACCAGATCGGCCAAAATTTAAAATTCGGCTTTGTATTATGTATATTTTAAAAAAATTTGAAAAAATATTAGCATAAAACTTTTATTTTATTATATTCACTCGGATTCGTGAATTTGTTGCAAGCTGAAATTATAAAGGGAACAAATTAAATATAACAATGCAATATCAGATCATATTTTCGTCCTTATATTGTGTCATTCAAACTAAGCCGGCTCACTATTTAATAATAAAGTTTTGACCTGTAGATGTCCGTTGTAAATGTTGAAACGAACTTTGCAAATTGAACCAATATTGGTCTATCTTTCTATTCTTTCTGTAATGCTCGGTTTACTCCCGAAGAAAAATATTTCGGATATTTTTGCCAATAATATGCGACAATATAATTGTTAAAGGCATTGTTGTAAAACTACATTTTTTGTAAATTGGTTTTGAAAACTTTAAGTGGGGGCCTCGGAGCCGGGGTCCCTTCCATACCTAAGATATTTTCTACATATTTCAAGAATAAAAGCAAAAAATAGTATAAAATGCGATATCATGGGGTCTCGCCCTCCCCCCCCCCCCGAGCCGAACCGAGCCGATCCCCCCCCCCCACCTAAGATAAATTCCTGAGTGCGCTACTGTTTAAAGTTTCCACTAACACCAAATAATAATATTCTAAGTTAAAGAAAACATAATGTAGAGGAAAGTCGCCTATTATGGGGTACTTTTTTTTTAATACACCATAAAATAAAAACGTTATAAGTTATAGGCGCAATACATCGTAAAATAAAATCGTTATAAGCTATAGGCGCTATTTTTGAATTTTAGATTTTTTAGGCTATTTTGAAGCATTTAGTAAAACGAAATGGGTTAAAAAATAAATAGAGAAAGAAATATGTAGATTTCAAAAGAAAGCAACCTTCCCCATATTAGGAGCATAGGGTATCCTAATATGGGGTACTCTAGGTGCGTAAGAAGGGGTATTATTTACAATGTAAAATTTTAATTAACTCAAGCTTTTTTGGGCTTTTTTGACTTAAAAGTATTTATTTATAGAAATTTCAATAAAAAAGACATCTAAAAGTTACTTTTTCTCATATGAATTTAAAAACTTAGAGCTAATTTACCCAGCAGCGTAATGCACAATGTACAAACCTCTTTCTTAATTTTGTTAACTTGGTATTTTTTGCACTTGTTTGGCACTGATAGATAAGGATATAAAATAAAGCACTAAATTTGTCCATTGTGCATCACATTGCTGGGTAAGACAGGCATGACTTATTTAAGAATAACAAGTACCCCATATTAGGAACACACTTACTAGTTTTTTGGAAGGGGCCACTTTTTTGCAAAAAAGATTGTTTTTGTTTAAAAAAACAAAACTAAATTTATAAAGTACGCAAAATTGTGTATAAAATATTATTAAAACTTTATAAACTTAGTTTTAAGTATCGCTAAACACCCAAACTGCAGCACGATCAAAAAACTTTATTTTTTGATATATATATTTTTTTAATTTTATACTGGGACTTCCATCCTATTAAATCAATGCCCAGTGTTCCGAAAACTTAATTTAAACGCGTTGGAAAGAAAGTAAAGTAATTAAAAAACGTACACAACGTCCAAAGGCAATGCCGGGAATCGACGACTTAACCCGCTATACCAAGGAGACCCAAGACAAATTCCAGGGTGCGCAACTGTTTAAAGTTATCACTAACACCAAATAATAAAATTCTAAGTTGTTTCAAAACATAGTGTACCATTGATAAAATCTATTATAAAGACAAAATTGCTCATTAAAAAGATGTTGCACTATAATTGCAATACGTCCTTACAAATTTAGGAAGAGGAACACTTTCGAATTGTCCTGTATGATTAGCGAGGTCTATAAATACGCGAACAAGGGGATTGCAAAATTAAACTCCTATATTTTAGACGGGCAAATTTATCTTTCGGCGCAAGCTGAAGTTTAGACGCTAGAACTTTGAAAACTTCCTAGAGCTTTATGAGATTAACTACCTACCTCAGCATTAGTAGCTTTATTTGCAAACTTTACCTTAAGTCTATATCCTTGTTGTTATTTTCGTTATAACAATATTTTACCAAAAAAATTAACTTTTGTGCTCGTAATCCGAGAAAAGTGGTGATTTCTGTTTTAAAAAGTCTGATAAGATACGCCCGAAAATTCTTCGGTCAACGCCAAATTTGTACTTTTCCGTTTAACAAAAATACGGAAGTATGGTTTTTACTTTTATGAAGGACTAGCCTAAAAATAACCGGCTTCGCCAGACAAAATAGCTCATAAAACATGCATTCGAAATTTTGTTTGTTAGATTATTGTAAGCCCTATTCCTTTATATACTTATATGATTGATAATGATGATAAGTTTAGTAACTCAGTAATTACTGGTTCCAATTTTCGATCCATAATCACTCACAGCTTATTCATACAGTACCGGGTAGGCCAAAAAAATCGGACAATTTTTTTTCATTATGGCTTTTGACCTATACAATCGATTTTAATAAGACAAATTGCACGTGATAGAGAATTAATTAGAGTTTTGCCCAAATATACTTTTTGTCCGCCATCTCAAAATCCAAGATGGCGGACGAAATTAAAATGTACCCTTCAAAGATGCTTGTTTATTCTTGCGTTGCGAATATGTTTTAATTATTTTTTTAAATCAGTGAAAAAGCTGCATTCCTGCCACACACAGCAAGGTATGAACTAGTAAAATCGGTTTAGTGGTTCTACAAAAAAAAATTCAACCATTGTTTTGCATATTGTACGATTGCCTTGCCAATCATGTCTGCATTTATTTCCTTATAACTTCATTACTACTAAACCGATTTTGATGAAATAAAAAACATCCTGGTGAGAATTGATTGCCTTTTAAAGATCATGATCAAAATAAATCGCCATCTTAAAATTTAAGATGGCGGACAGAATCATACTTGATTCTTCGAACTGGCGTGTTTATTCTTATTTTCCTAAAATGTTTTAGTTTTGTTTTTAATTTAGCAGCAGCTTTGTTACTGATTTAAACAAATAATTAAAACGAGTTCGCAACATAAGAATAAACGAGGATTTTTGAAGGGTGCAATTTAATTTCGTCCGCCATCTTGAAATTTCAGATGGCGGACAAAAAAATACATTTAGTCAAAACTCTGAAGTTCAGTTTGTCCCATTAAAATCGATGGTAAAGTTTAAAAGTTATAATGAAAAAAAATTGTCCGGTTTTTTCTGGCCCACCCGGTACATTATACCAACTTTCACCATACCAAACCTAATCAAACCTAATCAATCCAAAAATGACCTAACGAAACCTAACCTAACGACACCAAACCGAACCTGCTACCCCTGCCCCGAATAGTACCTTTTACCTGTCCTTTGTCGGCCTTGAGTGCGGTAGAGATACTATCCGCACCAGTTAGGTACAACATTTTTCCTACGGGAGTGTGGAAAAATCAAAATATATTTCTCTATTTTGTTGAATTTTTGTATTACCCGATTTCAAATTAAAAAATAATCAAAACTTCGATATTTATGTGTTTTATTTAACGAAGCTTAAACAAATATGTATGAAGAAAATTATTTTATTTTTATTTATTATAATAATTTCCAAACCGAACCCACACCAAAACAAAAAAAAAAGCGTACGGTAAAACATTTTACGCGCACGCCGTACAGTAAAAAAATTATAAGCAAGCAGCGCGGTAAAGTGAAACTTTCCGCACGCAAACGAGTGCGTAGCAAGCTATTTTCCGCAAGCTCGTAGGTGGAAAAAAAATTACACAGTTAAAAAGTTTCCATCTATGTCATTTTCTATTTTTACCTTCCTAGCCCGCATAGCAATGCAATAGCGAGAAAAGGTATTATTTTTAACGAAAATTTTTTTTTCCGATAAAGTCGAAAATGTGTTATTTGGGTGCATTTTGACCTATCTTAGCAATATCGTCGTGATGTCTGTATGAGTGTGTGTTTGTGTGTTCGGGTGTGTGTAGGTGTGTGTGCTGAACCGATTTTTATAAAATTCTCAGGTCAAATAGCGTTCGATAGTCTTACAAGCTGATTAGATTTTGGTTAAAATCCATTAATGCTAATGACAGTTTTTTGACTATTAAAAAATTTAAAAAATGCTAACTTTCTAATGAAGCGTTGTATCAATATGCGGTTTTCGGAATATAGTAGACTATATTTTGCTCGATAATTTGTGTTATTACCAAAAACTTTGTAAGAGCTGTAGTTTCTAAGATATTAACAAAAAACTCTTTTCAAGGCTGATATATCATGAATTCACTTGTGCTAATAGGCTAGCTAGGAAGGTATCGAACCCATCATGGATCGATTTATTTGCATTTAATTTAATAACTAATTCTTTTGTCTAGCACAAAATTGGTCTTCGCCACAAGTTTCTTCCATGCAGGAATTTTTTGAAACGGTTAAATATTTTGAAATTATCAAAGATTAACTATTGATTTATTTGAAGTTTTCAAAAATAAAAATTACTCTGCAGTGTTTAAATTTTTTTATACGAGCGTTTTAGCAAATAAAATTACACATGTTACCTTTACCAAAAAATTATAGAAAAAAGATTGAAAAACTTTTTGCCTATTCGATCATCAATTGTTATGTTTTATTTGCACAATTTTGGATTCACAGCTCACGTAATAATTTTAAAACAGTAATTTTTTCCGTGTTGTTCACATTTTTGAGACGGAAAAGCCTGGCAACGACAAAGGGGGTCAGCTAAAATAACACACGTTTGTGGTCAATTCGTCAACAATTTGAAACCATAGGTCGTACAAAATCGTTTAAAAATTATTTTCGAAAAACTATTTTTTACAAAAAAAATTTTCTATCTTTTAACTGCTATTGAAATAGCAACTTACAATGTATTATATATTTTTGTAAATTTCCTCAAGGTAAAAATATGTACAGGTAAATCAGTTAATTAAAACTAAATTAAATAACAATCTACGTCGTAGACAATGGTAAAAAATATTAAAAACGAAAGTATATATATAAAAATAAAAAAATAAACAATTAAATATATTAGATATAAAAAATTTCATTTAAACCTTGTTCAACAGGAATGGTCCCGAGCACCGACGTTGCGTTTCCACTTTGTATGGCAAGACCATGTTGGTAACCTAGTTGGACAAGTTTGGTTTTGGTATATCATTGGCAAATTACAGAAAGGACACGACCTTTTTTCTGGTCCTCAATTTTGTTCTAAGGCTGCACATAATATAAACAAATTGGTGGATTAAAATAAGCAAATTTCAAAACTTCAAAAATTTAAAAGTTTCCATCTGGCTTGCTGTATCTGCATTATTTTCGTCAGGTTATACAACCAATCCTATTCTTGCGTTCTCCTTAATTTCGTTTAATTTTAAAAAGTGTGGTAATTGGGTCCTTTGGCGTGGCGTGGGGCACCAGGTGGAAAAGCGTGGTAATCGCGCCTAAATCATCTGACAAACCTAAGCCTGTGCCTGGGTAGCATATTGGCATTTAATACTGCGATTACAATTAGTTTAAATTAGGATCAGACCTTGCTCTGAGTGGCAGGATATTATTTTTTTAAATAAGTACCTAGTTTTTACCTTTCTAGATCTCGTATCTATGGCGAGAGAAGGAATTATTTTATTTGATTGACCTAATTTTATAAAATTTTCAGGTAAAATAGATTATGGTCGAAATCCATTTGCTGGTGACAGTTTTTTAATAATTAAAAAATTTAAAAAATGTTGACTTTTTAACGGAGTATCGCATCAATAATTTGTGTTATAGCCAAAAACCTCGTAAGAGCTTTTATTTCTGAGATATTTACAAAAAACTGTTTTCAAGGCTGTTATGACATGACTTCACTTGAAGTGTGTTAATAGGCTAGCCAGGAAGTTACCAGATAAGTTATGGATCCCTTTATTATAATTTTCCAATTAAGTTTTGTAATTACAAATGAAAAATAAAGTCACATTCTTATCAAGCTTAAGGTAATAATGTAATAGATTATTTTATAGGTTATAAGTAATAGACCGTAAATTTATAATATGATTAGGTAGGTATAATAAGTATCATATAATTTTATGGTAACAATGTAAGCTTTAGTTTTTTAAACGTCTCGGGCAAAATTAAAAACTATCATGGATACCACCCAAAGATAGGCTTATTATACACGGTTGAAAATCTCTTTTTATGCTGTATTTAATGTCGTACAAATCCAATATGGCGGCTATAAAAAATAATAAAGTTAGCTATCAAAAATTTTTCGTGGCTAATCAGGTATAGAAAGATTTTGTTTCTCTTGTAATTTTCCGTAGGCAGCTCAAAAGTCCGCCGTTTTGTCGTTAAGGGACTCTTCAGAACACTGCATGGTCAATGTGGCACCCTTGTCCCTTAAGGTGTCCCTTAAGGTGCCCATTAGATCTTGGACCCCCGTGAGTGTACAGCTTTCGAGCTGCCCACGAAAAATACAAGAGAAATGAAATCTTTCCGTACTCGCTTGGCCACCAAAAATGTTTGTGTCCTTTATTCACGGGTACTAAACTTTACGTTTGTAGTATTTTTGGCTCACACTCCGCTGACTCGACATAGAAAGTCAAGAAGGCGGCAAAAATGCAATATGTATTGACCCGACCTGAGGGACAAATTATGTCATAGTCATGGGTACTGTTTTTCGTTTCATCTGCCAGCCTTTTGTTTTTACTCTGGTAGTTTCTTTTGTATTGGGTAGATGTCGCCACTTTTGTGAATAGTGTACGGTATCGTAGGCATTATTATTCATTTCTCTTAGCAATATCGTAAGATGAGATTGATATACCGTCTTCTAGCTTCACAAAGGTGTCACATTAACCATGCAATGTTCTGAAGAGTCCCTTAAGGAGGAAACAGTTAACAGTCAACACTTACTAGATACCCAAAAACTTGTAGGCCTATAAAAGAATTTTTGAGTGATTTTAAGAATAAAAACTTTAATTTTTTGTTTGTATTTTCTTTATAGCTCGTGCAGTTTTTGAGATGGATGGCTTAAATTTAGAACGTGTATTTAGCTACAAGGAAATTTCCAAATTAGTGATCATTTTAAAAGTATATTGAAGTACTTTTTTACAGAATACCTACTTGGTCTTTTTTTAAATGAAATGTCTGTTATGATTCATTTTATTTTATGACTGGAGCATGATAAGATTCTAAATTAGATTTCGTTTTAATAAGATTACCTACTTTGTTAATGACAGTATGTCATTTCTCACCTAGCTTAAAGTAGACACAATATTAACAAAAGTTGGAGGGTGATATCTGTAAATAAAATATGTGTATGCAAAAATGTTGTTACACTGGGTAAATGCATGGATGTCCGGGCCCTGGTGGATCCCGGGCTCTTCTTGACCCTGAATTTGATAGGAATAAAAAGGGAAAGTTGTTAGAAAGAAAAATTAATTTTACAGAGCGTTAGCTTACCTTTAAGAAAGTTGACACACACTTTACATTTAGAAACTATGAAGATATTGTTAAATAATTATTGTTTGCTCTTGTGCTTTTTCATAAATTTGTGGCAAAGCACTACATCAGCTTGTAGCGGAAAAAGTAAGTGTTTTAAAGTATACAGTAAATGTTATTTCTTTTCCTATATGGGTTGTTCTTGAAAAATGGTCACATTGCATGTAATTTGATTGTATTGTATTGTAAGCACTTCAAAATAAGTGTATAGTTAGTGTAAGAGGCCCTCGATACATTTGACAATTGTTTGGTGTAAAACAATTGTCAAATGTATCGAGGGCCTCTAGTTAGTGTACCCAAAGGCTAACATTTTCCAGCAGCAATGAACTCTCCACAAAATGTCTCCATGGATGTAAAACTGTTCACACTATGTGACATGTCACGTGGTGTAATCTGTAATTTTCATAGTTATTAGTAAAAAAAATATTTCGAGATAATAAAATTGATTTTGGGAATTATTAAAGTGGACCAAAACACTAATTTTAATTTCTAAAAAATATTGGTTAATATCAGTTTTTAGTCTTTACAAAAAAACAAAAAATCCACCTGTAATTAATTTTACTGTCACTGGCGTGATGACATGCAGTCACAGGTTTTGTGTTAATCTGCCATAATTGCTTACTTTACCCATTTGATTCACCTGAAATGTAAAGTAAAGTGGGTTATATAATTCAGTTTTTGTAAAGTTTTAGTGATGTTAAAATAGATTTAACGTTTTGGCCGAGATAAGTGTCACACGTGTTTCTACAAATATTAGGATTAAATTGTAAAATATTTATTTTCAAAACTGTTCCTTAAATACAACATGGAGGCATTTTACCAACAGTGAAATGCATTAATAGTGACAGTTTTGCTTTGTTTGTTATTTAGACATTTAGCTAAATGTCACTTGTGTGAACATCACTGGTGTGATCTTTTAGAATGTTTTATTGAGAAAACTTTTGACATCATATCACATTAGTGACATATTTTGATATAAGGGTGCCCGTTTATGTACAGTCCACCTGCATTCCTAGACTGTCAGTCGTGTGTACTAGAAACTATCGGACAGACTCGATGACTAGCACACAAGACAGGGGTAGACAGGTAGAGTGTGAGTAAATGGGTCTAGTTTTTAGAAGAAAACGCCGAAAATGTGTTATTTGGGTGTATTTTGACCTATCTTAGCAATATCGTCGTGATATCTGTCTGTGTGTGTGTATGTCTGTCCGTAACACAATAACTCCTAAACCGCAGAACCAATTTTCATAAAAATTTCAGGTAAAATAGTGTTTGATACTCTAACGTGTTGGTTAGATTTTGGTTAAAATCCAGTAATGCGGTTTTTAAAATATAGTAGACTACATTTTGCTCAATAATATATATATATATATATATATATATATATATATATATATATATATATATATATATATATATATGTATCTATATATCTATATATCTATATAAAAGGAATATATAAGGAAAAACTTTGTAGGAGCTTTAGTTTCTAAGATATTTGCAAAAAACTGTTTTAAAGGTTGATATATTATGGATTCTCTTAAAGTGTGTTAATAGGCAAGCCAGGAAGGTATCAGATCCATTTATTTTTATTTGATTGTATCTTTATATTTAATAAATAATTTAACTGTTTAAAATAAAATATTTCGGATTTATGATATTTTTGTTTCAAGTATATTTACAAAAACTAAAGATTTGTTATCTCGGTCACATATCGCATTTTAGTATGTTCGATCATAGCATTATATTGTAATCACTTAAAAGTGCTAAATCAATTTTTGTTTTTTTTTTAATTATTAAGTCAAATGTTACCATATTTTAAGAACAACCCATATGTTAAAAGCAAATCTTAAGCATTTCAGCGAAGAAAGGGGCGGGCCTATTTAAATTTTTGAATTTCCTGGGCTTTTACACAAGCATTAATAAAAAAATTTGGAAAATAACACAAAAAAAATCATTTTTATCTTTTTATTACCAACAAAATAAAAAAAATTGTCAAATCAGACGCATTTTGGTTGGTGCGCCATGTAGCCGCTCACTATGGATGAAACAAGTCGACGATTGTGCGAATCAAAAGAAAATATGAAGAAGAGGGAAATAAGACAAGGCGCAAAATCAATGCGCTCCAAAGATATTATTACCAAATTAAAGAAATTTTGAAAACAAAACAATATTTAGTAACGTATCATTGCACCATCGGCCTGGATAATAGGTACTTGCTAGTCTTCTAGGCATTGAATTTGCTAAATTTTGAAACAAATTTGGGTTGGCCTGAATGAAGTCTTTATATGCTTGTATAATAAGTTCCATAAGGTATTTCGAGTTTCTAGGAGTAATATTCATGTTTGTTAATTTTCTCTAATTAAGTCCCCACACGTTTTCGATTGGATTGGCATCGGGAGTTTTGGCCAGCCATCGAAAAACCTGGACTTTGTGCTCTTGAAACCACTGTTGTGATATTTGGGCTGTCTGGACAGGGCAGTTACCTTGTGGATATACAAAACCATCTGGGTAGAGAATTCTGACTTGAGGAAGCATGACGTATCTCATGATGATGACATAAGCTTGAGCATTAAACCTACCAAGGATTCTAAAAGAGCCCCATGTCCTATCGCCTACATTCACAGAAAGTCTTCCGGCTAAGCCTGTGTTTCCCGAAATATAATTTTCCTGGTCGCGCGTTCTTGGTGGCCAATAAACTAAAATTTATTTTTGATCTTTGTGTGATTGAAATATCTTTTCATCTGTGAACACAACACGTTGCCAAAAATTGTAATTTTCCAGATAATAAATTCAAGCCAAAATTAGGCGGGCTTATTTTTTTTCTGCATTTAAAAAAATTTGTTTTGCTGTCACATTAGGTATTTCCGCAATTAAAAAAAACTGGCAGGCGAATTTGCATTTTAACGCCCGAATATCATTTTAGGGGTCTGCTTTTAACTCACACGAAATCCAAGTAGGTATCAAAAAGATGTGTAGTATACTGCATAGCAATACAAAATTCGCTCTTTTTTTGGTTGTTGTTTGCATAGCAGTATCACAACCGCTTTTCTTTAGGGAAACAACACACAAACCAGTACCTTTTTATAATTTGGACGTACGTCATCCAAATGTTAAACTTTATAGAGAACGTTATGAAATTCGCAGTTATATATTTTGACATATGTTTATAGTTTTAGGTCCTTGCATTATTTGCAATTTGGTATTTGATAGTTATATTGGCAATCGCCCATTGCGATCAGAAATTTTAACACACGAAAAGGTGATCTCATGCTTTCAGACGCTAATTCTTTACGTCTAATTTAAGTTATCATACATTTGACAGTGGGAACGCAGAATTACAGAGATCAGTTGGATGAGTTGGTCGAGTTAATACCCTGAGAATTTCTCGTTCTTGTATTGGAACACCACGCACCTGCATAAATAGGAGTTTTCTGAAAATTTATGTGTGGCCTTCGGTAGTTCAATGCTTAGAACGTTTGCGTACAGAGCAAGAGGTTCCGGGTTCGAGTCCCGGCCGAAGACAAAAAACTTTTTTCTTATTTTTATTTCTTTAATTTCACTTGTTTATAGTTTTAGGTCCTTGCATTATTTGCAATTTGGTATTTCATAAAATATGTCAAAATAATTGCACAATGAAGGTAATTAAAATAAGTCTATATCGCATTATTTTCACTTATCTTCTAAAAACATTTGTTATATTGAACGTACGTCATCCAATAGTCAAAATAATCAGACGAAAATGTGAAATTCGAATTTCTTATTCTCGAAAACTAAATCGATATACAGCATATATCGAACCCGTTTATAATGAACACTCGCTTATAGCAAACCCAGTTCAAAATAACCAAAAAAATTTTTACTTAGGTCTACAATAGTCTATATGTCTTCTTATAGTAAACCTCGGATATAACGAACCAGTTTCCGTGCAATCTTCGAGTTCACTATATCCAGAGTTGACTGTATCACTAGTGTAAGTTGGCACCTATTATATCTCTTGCGAGTTTCATTGGGGCCTTGCAGAGTCCAATATAAGACGCCGTAACGCCCAAACTACTTGGTTGAACCCCAAATTTGTTTGCTCTTTTGTGAGGATTAATAGGGCTGCAACGCATTTAAATAAGAAAAAAATTGAACGAGACCTGGGTTCAGTGTAATTAGTGCATAATACTTTATAGTTGAGTAGCTTATAGTCAAAAATCGTATCCTGTGGGATAGTTGTGGAAGATTTTTTAAAACTACCCTAGATCGATTGGTAGTAAATCACACAATTTTAGGTCACCACTGAATGGGACGACCTGTGTGACGTCAGAAATCCAAGATGGCGGCTGTTTTTCATGTTTTTTCACAAACATTGGTTTATAACTTGCGCTAAATTAGTTTTACAGAAAAACTAACTGAGATATAAGTAAGCTTTAAATCTCAAAAACTAACAAAGATATATTTTTTAAAAAAATACTAACTTGGTTTTACCCAAAAAAAAATTGAAGAAGAAATTTATGGACTACCTCAAATTGATTGGCTATGAATACTCAAGTCGCCGGGTGTTTGCCTAAAATTTAAGTAGGAGCGTATATGTGACGTCATAAATTCAAGAATGACATTTCTTTTATGTTTTTTCAAAAACTTTTGCCACAACAATTTTACAGAAAAATTGTAAGATTTATGATTTGTTTGCAATAAAACAACAATTTAACTGCTGTTTAAATAAGCTTTATATCTCAACAACTAAAACTGATTTCGTTACTGTTTTAAATAGTAAACATTTATAAACATTCAACATTATTCAAGACGACAGTGAATAGAATAGACCGATGTTCGGATCTTATAAATATATGTCGAATTTTCACGACACTGGTGGTCCAGCTGATTTTTGTAAACAAAAGATAGAATATGATATAAACAACTAATATTTTTTGAATTTTTTAAAAACTAAGGCAAATTTCCTGCTATTTTTTAGTATTTTCTTATTAAATAAAATTTTTCAGACATACCAGTCGTTATTTTTTTTAGCCCGCTTCGTTTCTCTTTACACAAAAATTAAAATTCGAAGAAAATAATGTGTTCGTGTCAGCTTCAACAATAATCCGCTTACCTACTATCTGTGTTTACTTCCCAACTCCTCGGTTTACCTTTGATACTAAACGATTACATTCAGTTTGACTTGTAGTTTAAGTTTTGTGTAATAAAAAACAAAGCGGGCTAAAAAAAATAACGACAATAAGTCTAGAAAACTATGTTTTATAAGGATGTACTTAAAAACAGTGGGAAAATTGCCTTAGTTTTCAAAAAATTCAAAAAATATTAGTAGTTCCGTTGTTCATATCATTTCTAACTTTTGTTTACAAAAATCAGGTGGACCACCAGTGACGTGAAAAATTCGACATATATATATATATATATATATATATATATATATATATATATATATATATATATATATATATATAAATATATATATATGTATATATATATATATATATATATATATATACAGGGTGAGGAAAAAGTACCGGTACCCCTAAATATCTCGATAACTAAGAGTTATTTGCAAAAATGGTCTAAATAAAAGTTTTAGGATTGAATTTGTTCTATTTGGTCGTGACATTGACATTCACGTATCTGTCAGCATTAGGAGTTTTTCGGAGGTCAACTTTAAAAGTTTTAATGAAAACCATATTTTTTTCTTTTACCATTCGATGGAGAATAAAAATCTACGTTTAAAATGACATTGTCATTTTCTGACGTTGAAAAATAAATGGATAATTAAATAAAATAATTAGTTTTAAGTTATACTGACCTTTTTTTTTCATCTCTAAGGTCTTTAAATACGGCCAGACATTTCTTTTAAAAACATGTACCTACTGTTTTAAAATCATAACAGTAATAATTAAAAGTTTTGTTATTAATAACGAATAACATAATATTAGTCATTTTTTAAATAAATTTAATTAAAAAAATTAACAAGATTTTCAAAATTCAAACTTAAGTGTAAAAAATTAAAATTAAATCAACTGCTCAAATTGTCCTCCGTTCACTGTTTGGCAAATGGCTATTCTGTGGTAAAAACTTTGAGCGGCATTCCTGATGAAATCTAAAGGAATGAATGCTGCTACCTGAATTATACTGTTTCTTAATTCATTGAGATCCTGTGGATTAGTTTTGTATACTTTATCTTTTAAATATCCCCATAAGAAGTAGTCCATTGGTGTAAGATTCGGGGATCTAGGAGGCCACTCTACAGAACCTCTTCTACCAATCCACCGATGAGGGAACACTAAATTTAGGTACTGGCGAACGTCCCGAGCATAGTGAGGGGGAGCCCCATCTTGCTGAAACCATATGTTTTCAAAATTGTCCCCTACAGTATTACGTGCAGCTGGAATAATCTGATTTCTTAACATTGTTTCATACTTTTCTGAATTCAAATTTCCTTCGATAAAGAATGGACCAATTATCTTATTATCAATAATCCCTATCCAAACATTTAATTTTTGGGGATGCTGTGTATGAGCCTCATAAATTCAGTGAGGATTTTCGTTATTCCAATAGCGACAATTATGTCTATTAACATGCCCATTTAAGCAAAATGTTGCTTCATCCGTAAAAAGGATTTTTGATATAAAATTGTTGTCATCATTTATTTTTTCCATCGTCAACTCACAAAATTCTAAGCGTCTGTCAAAATCATCCTCATTTAATTCTTGAAGTAAATGGAGCTTATAGGGGTGAAACTTTGATTGTTTTAATATCTACAAAACGGATTTTTGATCTATTTCGTGTGTTAAAGCCACTTTTCTTGTTGAAGTGTGAGGATCTTCTACAAATGACATCACCACGTTAAAGGATATTTCAGGATTTGTTGCAGTTTTTGGTCTTCCTGATTTGGGCCTGGATTTAACGGCTCCCGTTTCCGAAAACCTCCTGATCGTCCTTTCTACAGTGGATTTTGATATTAAAGTTGCGTTGTTATGATTTCGAAAACTGGCGTTAAAAAGTAATTTTACATCGCTGTATGATCTTAGCCTCTCTCCCCATCCTCTCATCATCAGCAGAGAAATTCTTTCCTGTTCTGTAAGATGAAACATTTTGGAAAAAAGAAAACTTTTAAACAAATATCCTTCAAACAAGAAACAATTTGCGATTTGTTTTGACACAATATTAAGATATAATGTCATTGTCACAGCTACACGCATAATAAAATACAGGGGTAATTAAATAATCTACGAGTTTCTTAAAGTGTTAAGGCCACTTTAAGAACAATTATTTAATTTATATTCTTCGAAATGTCATTCTGACACAAAATTACAATGTCATTTTAAACGTAGATTTTTATTCTTCACCGAATGATAAAAGAAAAAAATATGGTTTTCATTTAAATTTTTAAAGTTGACCTCCGAAAAACTCCTAATGCTGACAGATACGTCAATGTCAATGTCACGACCAAATAGAACAAATTCAATCCTAAAACTTTTATTTAGACTATTTTTGCAAATAACTCTTAGTTATCGGGATATTTAGCGGTCCCGGTACTTTTTCCTCACCCTGTATAGATATTTTGTCTTGCGTTGAGCGCCATCTTTAAAACTGTCTTGAAATGTTGTAGTCTTAAACTAGTTAACTTTTATAACTTCATTTCGTGTCTCTTTTAAGTTAAAGAAATGATATTAAAAAAAGTGACCAAAAAAGACGCAGGAAGTTTGTAGGTTTGAGAAGTCTTAATCTAGTGGCGTTTTTGAACATGTTGTGGAGGACTTTTCAAGTGTGAATTTGGTACATGAAAATAATGACGGTAAAAAACACGTTATATACACAGCACCAGAAACTTCAGCAAAAAGTACATTTTTATAGCTTGATTTCTCCTTGTTTTTAAGTTATCTTTAAGCATGTAGATTTTAAAAAATAAATATTACATATGAGGTTCTTTTCAAGTAAAAAAAAACTTTGTTATTTTTGTTCACGTTAATTTAACGTTGATGTAATTTTTGTGCTATGTGGGTACAGTGTCTCTGTAAAACTAATTTGGCGAAAGTTATAACCCAAAGTTTATAAAAAAATGGAAAATGCTGTTATTTTGGATTTATGACGTTATATAAATCACCGGCGACTTAAAATTAATTGAGCCATCACCAATCTACCGAGGGTAGTCTTAAACTTTCTTGATCAATTTTGAATTTTTATATATTTTTGTAATATTAAAAAAAATAGCAATATCATTTTTTGTTCTCGAGATTCAAAGTTTTTAATCAACAGTTACTTATTATATATTGCTTATTGTACAGGGTTTCTAGCCGAGATACACAAAAACAAGTGGACATGTCATGGGCTCGATTTTCGAGACGTCTTTAAATATCAAAACCGCTTCGTGATAAAGCTCGTAGTTTTTTAGCTACAAGGGGATTTTAAAAAGTCTGCATTTATTTTGGTGTAACATGCTTTTTTACACGTTTTTTATAGAAAATCCAACTGTCAAACTAAATTTTATCTGTCACTTTTAGTTTTTGAGATATTACAAATCGTTTAAATTTTCTTACGGAATGACTCATTTTTTGTTTTTGTTTCGAAATCTACGTCAAATTTTCTGTTTAAAAAACCTGTGAAAAAACATCTTACACCAAAATGAAATTTTCGTAAATAAAAAAGTTATAGGCCAACTCCATAAATGCAGAATTTTCAACATCCCCTTGTAGCTAAAAAACTACAAGGTTTATTAATAAGTGGTTTTGATATTTGAAGACGTCTCGAAAATCGAGCTCAGGACATGCCCACTCGTTTTTGTATATCTCGGCTAGAAATACCTAAAACCAGCAAAAAACATCGAATTCGGCCCACCCTGTATATTGCTGTTCTTACGCAAAAAGGTTACAAGCTAAAGTTTAGGGGTATGTTAGGGGTAATAGTTTGAAATGCTGTAACTTTATTTCGAAGTTCTTCAATATTATTGGATCTATCATGCTCGTAACTGTGTGTTAATATCGCCCCACAAAAAGGAATCATTGGGAGCAAGATCGGCTATCACGCTGGCCATAAAAAAGTTCCCTGTGTGCTTATCAATCGGTTAGAATAGTACATTATACACCTAGGGACTAAAGTGGTATTTTAAATCCCGAGACAAAAAGTTTATAGCCCGACCAACGGGAGGGCTATAATTTGTCGAGGGATTTTAAAACACTTTAGTCCTGATAGTATATACACTATTTTATGCACTTTAGGATAGGTAAAACAAACGTTAAAGAAAAAATAACGAAAAAAAAATTAAATGCCACTTTGTATACTCTATTTCTAAAACGTCCATACGGTCCATACCATACCAACGAACTCTTTATTGTATACCATGATGATCCAGATCATGATTGTCACTATCAACTGAAAATCTTGGTGTGTCATGACAAGTAACTAAGTAAAACAAAAGCAACTCGATAAATATTTGTCAAACTTTGACAGAGTCGACCAACTCGACTGAAAAAGTTGATCGCAATGGAACTGATCGAAAAGGCAGCTCAAGAGGCTGTAGGCCAATTATTACCAAGAAAATCTGGAGAACAATATAAAAAACAGTTGTCTGAGTATATTAAATGGTGCAAAGAACGGAACGTAAAGAATTTACTGAAGAAAAGGTACTGCTAGCATATTTTTTGGAAAAGTCAAAAAAGCTTAAAGCATCGTCACTGTGGAGCGTATATTCGATGATAAAAGCCACAATTGCAACAGACATGGGCGTCGACATTAGCAAATTCAGCAAACTAACAGCTTTTTTAAAACGACAAAATGAGGGCTACAAACCAAAAAAGTCGAAGACACTCGATGGTGACAACATTAAAGATTTCCTAGAAAAAGCACCCGACCATGAATTTTTGGCGCAAAAGGTAAGATACCTACACGTTTTTAATTTTTTTTTCAACCGATTTTTTGTCTATATATCCATGTTATTTAGTTGGAAAAGATTGTAGGTGTACCTATTTTATTATTTATTTATTTATATTACTTATTTTATTTATATATTTGTTCCAGGTAGTGCTAATCATGGGCGTGTCAGGAGCCTGTCGAGGCAAGGAGCTCTGCCAGCTTGACAAAAACGATCTCCTAGACTATGAAACGTTCTTTTTGGTCAATTTACGAAATACTAAGACAGAAAAAGACCGATCTTTTGTTATAAAACGGTCAAACGAAACTCCACAGATGTAGTACGGTTGGTGAAGAAGTATATTGCCTTAAGACCTCCATCAATACAAGGTCATACAAGATTTTTCGTTGGGTACAAAAATGGGAAATGCACGTCTCAGCCAATGGGCAAGAATACGATTGAGCAACTGCCAAGCAAGATTGCCGAATATTTAAAGCTTCCAGATGCAAAATTATACACTGGACATTGTTTTAGAAGGTCGTCAGCATCGCTACTAGCCGACTCTGGAGTAACCATAGATCAGCTTAAAAGACATGGCGGCTGGAAGAGTAGCACCGTCGCTGAGGGATATGTGGAAAATTCCTTATACCAGAAAAAAAGTATGGCAGATCAACTTTTTACTGGTACTTCCACTGAAACGTTTTCAGAGATTTCGATTCCAATTGTACAAAATGAAACACCAACGACATCGTCGGTGCCATCGACAACGACAACAGCTACAATTTTCCAAAAGACTTTAATTAATAAAAATAACAGCTGTAATAATGATAATTTACCATTTTTTCACTTGGCTAGTTGCAGTGGGGTAAACATAACTGTTAATATTAATAGAAATTAAGTTGTTACACTTTTGTTACAGGCATATTATGTTATATTTTTTAATAAAATTATTGAAAATAAATTTCTAAATTTAGCATTTATTGCACAGAAATTTACTTTAAATCCCTAGGGATTTAAAGTAACACTTTTTTCCGCAAAAATAGGGATTTAAAGTACCCTTTATATCCCTAAATGCATAAAATATATATCAAGACATTCCCTGACAAGGCCAATATTATGCGCAAGGCAACCATATTTCACCAAATCTCACTTCTACAAATTGACTAGCTACTGGTATAATTTCCTGCTGCAGAAGATCCAAGTACCTAGTGCCATTCAAATAATGGTCAATGAAAATCGGTCCAACTCCGTATTACAGAAAATACCCCACCGCATTTATTTTTTTGGGATATTGTTAACGAAGTGCAAATACAAGTTTTCCTTAGACTAATATCGCACATGTGTTGAGTTATTTCGATTTAACAATAGAAAAGTGCTTTCATCGGTTCATAAAAAATTTTCATCACGATTCTATAATTGTTCCACAGAATTACATACTATTGGTATTGGTCATCATGTAAGAACATTTCCTGTTTATAAATGGAAAATTCCACCATTTTGGAAGCGCCATTTTGATTTTATTAGGTATAAGTCAAACAATGTAGGTACTACTTAGCCTTAAAACCGTATTGTTTAAAATTTGAGACAAATCGGTTTCTAAATAAAAACTTCGCCAATTTGAAATCGCCGTTTTGAATTTTTTGTGTTATATTAACTTGCATTGTCCCCGGAAGTCTACACACGTGTCAAATTTAAAATATGTACACCGAGAAAAATGTATGTAATTTTTTTCAACAATTGTTCTTTTTTTTTGCACAATTTGTTTCCAAAATGGGTATTAAACTAATTTTTTGCAAAAATTTTGCATAGATTTGTGCAATGGAATTTGTTGTAAAATTTTAAACAATTGTGCAACTGTTTCTTAGCACAACGCTGTGCAAGATGTTATTGTACAGGCCTGTATTAAAAAATTTCACATATTTTTGTACAATTTTGTGCATATATTTCCCACAATTTTATTTAAAAATAGTTAAAAATATTAAATTTTTACATAATATTCTGTAATTTTCTTTAACAAATAAACGAAAAGTATCCCTGAATTTAGCAAAGATTCTTGTTTGCTGGACTTCCATCGTTCGGATTTTCTCTTGTTTGTGAATTGCCAGGAAAGCAGCGATGACAAAATAGCTGCTTGTCAGCTGAAAAAAAATAGAACTAAGTGTAACGGACAATGAAGGATTACATAGGAATATTCAAAATTCAGGCAAAATGTATCTTTTGACTTCTTATTTTACCAATTTTTGGTTAATTAAAAATAGTGCTAAAATTATCATTTACCTTCGTCTGGTTTATGGAAACCCTTTTGAAACCACTGATCTTTGGTAAATTGATCAGCCGTTGATTTTAACAGCACCCAAAGTTTTGAACAAATTTCTGCATTTTTATCAAAAAACTGTCTTTGTTTTCCGGATATGCTATTGCAAAATCGTTCAAGCTAAAAAATAAAAAATAACGATTAAAACTAAAAGAAAACAAAAAATGCAAGAAATCGCTGAAAATGTTTGCAAAATTGTTTAAAAAGATAACAAAATATAAAGAATGGAATGGATTTGATACTAAAAAAAATTAAAGTCTTATCAAAATGACATAATTGTTTTCGCATTAACCCCCCTTCTACCGAACCAATTATGGGCCAATTACCTCTCGCTAGAGTCTCCTCTATCAAAGCGTTTTCATCTGTAGGCATAGATTACGCTGGACCCTTCTCTATAACAACAAATAGAACACGTGGTGCTAAGATTTTAAAGGCCTATATCTGTCTACTTGTTTGTATGGCCACTAAGGCCCTACATATTGAATTAGCCTCCGACCTCACCAGCGAAGCATTCCTCGCATGCTTGCGTCGTTTTATCTCACGAAGAGGAAAAATAAGTGGGATTTTCAGCGACAGAGGTACTAACTTCTGTGGGGCTTGGAACGAAATTAATCAGTACATGCATTTAGCCTCTGAAAATGAAAAAATCACTTGGCATTTTAATCCCCTTGCATACTGTTAAGAAATTTTGTACAATTCCTGGAAAATCTTGCACAATTGTATAAAACGTAGCAAAATGGCAGAATGCGCTTCCTTAATGGTTTACAAAAAGCGATGAAAAAATGCAACGAATTTGTTTAAAAAGATAACAAAATAGTATGGGTTGCACTCTCGGAAGCATTTTTTGTTATAAAATGAAAAGAAAAGATTGTTAGTATTTTTTTTAATTGTTGGAAAATTTTGAACAATTGTTGAAAAATTTTGCATAATTGTTGGAAAATTTTGCTCAATTGTTGAAAAAGGAGGCAAAATGGCGGGATGCACTTGATGCACAGTTGTTTTCAACTTTATTTTCTTTATAGTTGTCTCAGCAAGATCCAACAAAATATACCTTTTATTTAAAATTTAACTAATATCTGGACAGTAGGAACCTACCTCAATAGCTTTCTATATAGCTCCATTTCCCTTATTATTATTATTCCAAAGAAAATGGATCAATTATACTCAAAAGCTTGGGTAGACCATGTGTAGTAATTTACTTACCCGGAAATCTCTCTTTGAGGACTGCAAGTAGGCACCCATTCCTCCAGTTTTTCAAGAACTAATTCCACAAAATCCATCACACACTTAACGTTGACGGAAGAACATATTAATTAATGGCACTAACCTTATACGGATCATCTCACTGACCAGCAAAATGCCAAGTTTAAACTAAAGGAGGAAGCCCGATGCGGTGGGAGGATCGCTTAAAACTACTTTTACCGAATCGATCCAACGACCGATTTCTACAATTTTAAGAATATTTTACGTTTTTGTGTTGAAAATACATTTTATTGAAAACATTAATAAAAGTTAAAAGTTGGCAAACCCACTTTGGGAAAAAAAACTTCAAAATTATATATCTTCCTATAGGTATGAATTTATTATATCTACCAGTGTTGCACCCAGAAATATGTCTTGGGGGCGAAGCCTTCTTATGGGGGGGGGGAGGGGGGTCGCAAAGCTTAATAATGTCGTACTTAAAAATTTTGCACAAATTTTCATTAAAAAAACTACTTTTTACTGTAATTTTATTACACAATCGGCTTTTCCACAACGCTGTTGAGAATAATTGTACTGTTGTATAACATTTTTATATAAAATAAATTTCACAATCCAATTGGTAAAATTAACACAGAGGTCTTCATTTTTTTTAAACAATTGTTTTATATTTTTGCACAATTTTAGTTGCAGCGTATTGAAAGTTTTTGCATGGGGATTTTTCTCTGTGTAGCTCATCGGAAAGTAGTTAAAAAAGCTCAGTCGCAAGATTTTAAACAAAAGCGTTTAATAAACAAAATTGCAAACAAAAATTATGGCGCCGCATGGTGGCGAGTTGTCTCGGCGGCAAGTTGGCCAATCGGCTAATTGGGTCGTCTGCGAGGTAAGCCGGCAGCAAATCAGGTGGGAACAAACTTGGCCGGCGGCGAATCGGCCCCGCCGAGTCGGATGCGACAAATTGTCCAAGAGCCTGACCAGAAGGTGTATTTTGTGTATCAAAACTAAATAAATTTTGAAAACCTTCCATATAAAATATATTGACACTGTACTCATATAATGTTACAATTAATTAAGATACTTTAAAACTTTTAACATATAAATTAAATAAATGGCAACGTTTTGACAGAAAGTTGTGTAGCTATGACAACAAACACAATTAGGTACGGCATTTGCTTCACGGCCAACTAAGTGAAAAACTGTTTTTTTATATAAATTGGCGTTTTCCGCCATTCAAAGATATATTTAATATTCACCATTAAAAAGCTGTTGTTAAGCTCTATTTAATGACCTATAAAATCAATATGGCGCCCATAACAAATAACAAAGTAGGTTATGGTTTCTACAAAACCAGAAGGCCTACAACAAATTCGAGTACATCGCGTCGTTGAATGGGCCATCGCAAGTTTAAAATTTTTAAAAATGATTAAATTTGTATACAAAATGGCAAAGATATTTTAATCTTTCGAAAAACACAATTTTTTTTGTGCCCAATATTTGAAAACACGTTTAGATATTTTACATTTTGATAGAGATTCTGATTGGGCTTAGGATAGCGCAATTTCTTCATATTTTACCAAAACTGAATCTCTTAAATTTGAAAAATTTCGATGTTGTCACTTTTATCTGGGAAATCCTGATTTTTAGCATACAAACAAATCATTCAACTTAATAGCAACAGAATACTTGATGTACGTGGCCATGCATCGTTAAAGTATGATCCCGATATGCAAGTTTTTGATATACAAAAAAAGAGAGGAGAAAAAGCTGTTATTTATTGGGAGTATCTGCAAGAAACTGAGTAAGTTTAAAATTAAGAACAAAATGTAGTTTTTTAAAGTAAAAAAAAATCATAAAAATTTTATTTGCAATCAATCCATATGCTGTTTTCAGATTAAAATAATTATTTCTAAATAAATTAAAAAATAATATCCATGACTTTTGATGATGTTTTTATTTAGGTCCTGGATTTTGGTCATTGAAAACAATATTATCTTGTACACTTGCCCACGTTTTAATGTAATGTTAGGTGTATACCTCTTACAGTGTCCTTAGATATGGGTGCCTTCTTCTGGCTGGATTGTGTGCCAGTGTTTTTTGAACTAGCGGATGGTGGTGTTGGTCTGCCATTTGGAATAAACGTGCCTTTGCTTTATGGATGTAGTCAAAGATAGTTTGTTCCATTTTCGTTTCTGATGTACTATATTTATTCCAAAGATTATTCGGAGTGTTTTGTTTTCGAAAGTCAAGAGCTTTGTCCTGCAGACTTTGTTCCACAAAGGAACGTCGTACCCTCGCCCATTTTTTTAATGTCCTCTTATTTTTCACGCATTTTAAGAATATAAAGAAACAGTGCGTTGCTTGGCAACACCGCAAGGTTTCAAATAAGTATCATGATTCAATAACGATTTCCTTTAGCAGTGAAAATTCTGAGAAATTAAGGCAATTTTAAGATGAAATTAAAAAAGTGGTCGACTGTACACAGCGGGTCGAGCTTTGATTTTACCGCTGTCGCCAGGGCCCTTCTTGTTTTGACCTGTTCGGGCAAAGTAAGTTTCTTGTCGAAGACAATACGTAAGTATGTTTCTCCAGGGTACCCAATCGAGAATACAAAGGAGCCGCTCCAACCATTTGTATAATGCAACAAAAAGTGGTACCTCTAGGCGGGGCTTAGAGTCATATCAATATGGCTGCTTAATAGGGCCGCACTCAATAGATTTGTTAATTTTTATTTTTAATACAAGTTAACAACTTCTCCCCTTGGAGAAAAGTAATATTTAAGTTTGTAAAAAATTGGCGTGTATTGTTTTAGGGATGAACATTATGAACATTTCGAAACACCACCAAATTTTAAGTTTTAAGCATCCATTGTGTGATAAAGAAATAGTAATATTTTTAGATCCTTCACATGTTGTGATAAAATTAGTAAGAATACGTTAGGAGAGAATTACTCATTTGTTAATAAAGATGATAGATTAATTGAACTTCATGATTTACAACAAATATTATATTTTCTTCTGGGCTAAATTTTTATATACTTATTCTATCTTTCCAAGACAAATTCTTATATACAGGCTGTAATTTAAATCGTGCACCAAACTTTAAGGGATACTTACTGGGGAAGGTCAATAATTCATATAAATTTTGTTTTCAAGTTATATCATTTGTCAAGTTTGAAGGGTGAGGAAAACTGCCAAATAATTTTGTAATTCATTGTGATCAAAAAATGTTTAATTGCTTTTTTCCGTAAAATTATAGGTTAACAAGATACGATGTGGTTAAATAACTTTTGCAATAGGTAATATATTTGTAAGTTTTTAAAACAACTATTTTTTATGAGCTGGGTATTAAATTTATTTAAAAAAATAAAAATTTTGGATAATCATTTAGGGGTATGTTTATTACCTTCCTAGCCGGCGCAGCAATGGCTATAGAAGGTTTTATTTTCTACGATTTTTTTTTTAATAACGCCGAGAATGTAGTATTTGGATGTATTTTGCAATATCCAAATTCAATATTGTTAACGTCAGTTTTTGACAATTAAAAAACATTTAAAATGTAACTTTTTAACGGAGCATCGCATCAATATACGGGTTTTGGAATATAGTAGACCACATTTTTCTCAATAATTTGTATTATAACAAAAAACTTCGTAGGAACTTTTGTTTCTAAGATATTTACAAAAAAAAATTTTAAAGCTGATTTATCATGGAGTCCATAAAGTGCGCTAATAGGCTAGCTAAGAAGGTATCAGATCCGTCATGGATACATTTATTTAACATAATGGCATTTAATAAAAATAAATAAATAATTTTGACACTCAATTATTACTTTTATCGTAAGGAAAAAATTCCACATCCTCTATCAAACAACGCCAGGTAACGAGCAATAAAATTATATTTTCCGACGACCACATGAAAATGATGGATTTGACACAATTTGCATCCTCAGAAAACATTAAATTTCACTCAAGATCAGAAATTTTTCCGCACATGTGTGAAGAAGTACTTTTCCGCACATGTATGGAAAAGTGTAGGATGACGTTAACTGTAACCATACTTTTCTGCAGATGGGTTAGAGCTTTTCCACACATGTGCGGAAAAGTAGTTTAATTTGATTTGTGCAAAATTAAAGACCAATTTTTAGAAAAAATTAGTATAGTTCAACAGTGTTCGTAGGAAAAATAGCATACACAACTCGATAGAGAGTAACTTTCTTACACTCGCGTGTTGATTCACTCGGCTAGCGCCTCGTTCGCAACATTTACCCTTGTGTGAAATTTGTCACTTTCTTCTCTTGTTATGTAATACACTATTTTAGAACACTATCCTGACCTTGTTTAAGGAAGGTATGGCGCCATCTCTTAAACGCACATAACACTGTGATGTTCTATCAAAATGTTCTTCAGAGAAATGCTTGCAACAAAGGACTTTGTCGGCTGCCAGCTTCCCCAGCCTACAAACTTCACCCATGCTCCCGACTTGATACATCTTTAGGAAATCTGAAAAAGACAAATAAACAGCATTAATTTCTCTATTCTTTTCGGTATCGGTATTTAAATATGTTTTTATATAAATTATAAGGTATTTTAATCGCGATTTTTTTACTCGCAAAAGTTGAAAATAATCGTTTTTCCTGAGACGCCACCGCGTTTTTGAGCGCTCAGGCACGCGACTAGGGGCCGATTCTGACCCGCCAGCCTTGTGTTTCTTGGCTAGGTACAGTGGCGGATTCAGGGGGGGCAGAGGCCCCTCCCAGACATATAATATATTTTTTTGTTATAGCGGTTATTTAAAATTTATCGCAAATTCTACTTCATTTTTAAAAAAATTTCGCCCGCGGCGCCACAAATCTCTTTTAGAGACTAAATTTTACACTTTAGATTTATCAAAAACCGCTAATAAAAAATGTTTTGATGTTTGATGCCCCTTTGGCCCCTTCCCTCCCCGGAAATCCTGGATATGCCACTGGCTGGGTACGTTTAGAGCAGTGGTTCCCAAATTAGGGGCGCCGCCCAAATTTGGGGGGGGACGGTCGCGGAAGTGCTGATGTAAGTTATTTTTTTAAATAAAATGTTTTAATGTGTAGTAAAAATACAGTTTGTGTTTCTATATTTGGGGGAAGGATTTATTCATCAATTCTTTAATTCAAAAAGGGAGCGCCATCGCCAAAGAAAGAAGTATGACTGTAGAGTAGTCAAGAGGCTGAAAGCTTTAGGTAACCTAGAGTTTACGAATTATTTTTCAACATTTCTGTGCCATAAAAAACATTAAGTACGGTTCTGTTTCTTGTTTGTACTTACCTATAAAACGTTATTCCTTTTGATTTCTTGTCATCTACACTGCTTTTGCTTCAACTTGGAACAACTGCGAAGAGCACAAGACACCATGTTCGTTCTAAAACAAACTAGCAAAAATGCCGCCCGAGTCTTTAAAAAAAACACAATAAGGCGCTGACTGTGACGTAGCACGACACCCCGACACAAAATATGATTCTCGAACGTATCACCATCCAATCTAATCGTGTCATTGACTGAACTTACACATTATTATCCGATTATTTACCATCTCTTTTTAAATTAATGTATTAGTAAGGGCGTCTAATAATCTTAAACAATCATGATATCAATAAACAAACAGTGGTCCACTCGTTTTATTTACTAAACTCACACATTGTCATTCAGCTACTTACTCTTTCTCCTTAACTTAAAGTAGTGGGACGGGCGCACCCAATCTAAAACAGTCTTGGGATTAGTTTGTAAATAGAAGTATTTATAAGATGTCATTTTGACAATCAATGTCAATCGACGTTCTTCCATCAGCACACAGTGGGCTCGAGGACATGATTTTTCGCCAAAAAGGGTTAAATTAAATACATACTGAAATTTATGAACATTTTTACTAAAAAAGAGTAGATAGTCCAGTAGGCCTTGAAAAAACTATTATTTGATTGACGCAACATTCAGAAGTGTCATGTTTCATTTCAACGGAATGCGTTAAAGGACCATATTTGCATGGCGATTTGATCCAGATTTAAAGCCATTTTGCGACAATATTATATGTTGTATAAAATTCTCATAAAATACATCTTGTAGAGGGAGGTAAGTAGATTTTATCCCTGTACATTTTGATTTCCATTTTGATTTTTTTTTTTAATTCGGGGACGAATTTTATGTGAATTTTATGAAAGTTATTAAAATAACGCAGCCCACGAAAAAGACTGTAGTGGGCTGCGTTAAAATAATTAATGGCTAATGAGTAAATTATAAAGAAAATACCTATAAGTTAAACAATGCCGCGAACGTGTAATTAGTGTTGTTCCTTGTCGGTCCAACTGTAAAACTGAAATCTAATATGTTGCAAACGGGAAAGAAGTGGTAAAAGATAAGATCTTGGATAAGATTGATCAAGTAATAGACATCCTTAGTGACATTTTCGATAGTAAGAGTGAAAAATGTATTCAGATGTCATTTCTTGTTGAACAATTAGGTCTCTTGAAAAGGTAACCTGAGAATCGAAGATATTGTGGATACACTTTAATGTTGGCTTCATCTTTGTTTATCCAGTCATCCAGTGCATACACGTCAATTTACAATTCCAAGGTAATATGTCTTCCGCACCCTCGCAATATTAAAAAACTGATTTGTATGATATTGTTAACAGTTAGTAATCTCTCTGGAGTGTGAAATATTTAAAAAGTAAGATACAGCTTTTAAAAGAACATGAGTTGGTAGTTAATTTACACTTTAATGAAATATATATTAAACTTTGTGCTGGGTAATTTTTCAAAAAATTATTGACGACCACTACATTCAGTTTATTGAATGTGAAATGAACCATCTCACTTATTCACAAAATCACATGTTTCTTTTTAATAAATTATTGTGAAATGTTTTATATTGAAAATTTTTCTCCAGATAACTCTAGCGAGTGTTTTTGTGGAGAAAAACTATTGTCAAAGCTTGAAAAAATTAGTTAAGGGCATGTGAAGTTTTTTAAAATAATTTTATTAAAAAGTACAATGATTTAGTGTCTGCTAATAAATCTTTGAATAAGAACTCAAACAAAGATGATGACACTCAAAGAAAAATTAAAAAACTAAAAGCTTAGGTTTGATATGTCCAATTTTGAAAGACTTGTATAGATTTGAAGTTACTAACGATATTATGTACCTAATATATGTACCTGAAGATACTAGAGTGCAAATTTTGTATAATTTTTTATTTTATAGATTCAGTTCTTTTATCCATAATAAACACATATATCAGCAAAATATTTTTTTCAATTTTTGCCTATAAAAGAACAAACATTTTTTGTTAATTTATTTAAATTGTGTAAAAACATATAATATATTAAGCAATACAATAAGAATCCTGGGACTCCTAAGATCACGTGACCGCCGACTTGCTTATAACCCGCATGGCCGGTCTTTATCGTTGGCTGCGGTGGATTAGGAGAAGATTAGGACATGAACTGTTGGCTACACTGTTCCGCTTGTTTTATCTGGGGTGCTATCCAATTTGCTTTTACAACATGTATTTGATAGTTTTTTGCCATTGGTAATTCTTTAAACCGTTTTATTTAGCATGACTCCGTATAGTTGTTTATTTATTTGTTCATAAATTAGTTTCAAATTTTTATCACGTTTCTTCTACGTACTTGGTAGGTTTGTAGTGTTCTGCTGGTGGCAATACAATTCCACATTGTTATAAGTATCACAAAGAAAATTAAAATGACAAATCCAGGAAGGCGACTTTTTTAATTTATGAACCGATTTGGCTCAAAAACTTCGCGGTGCTTAAGGTCAAACAATACAATTTTTAACTTAAACCTAACTTAATTAACATGGCAGATCCAAAATGGCAGAATTGTAGCCGTGGTGGCTCAGTGCGTTCGCGCATTGAACACGAGTGAGTTAAGGAAGCTCGCTTGCTACAGTGGCGGGTTCGATCCCCGTCGGTTGCCGAGGTCGGGTGCGGCAGACATTTATAGGATTCCTGGGGAGTGTAAAATGTAATATTGTCCTACCCCTTCATTCACGCCGGTAACCAGGCCGGATGAGGTCGGATATCTCGTGAAGGCGGACTTTGTTACACACTCCTTCAGTCGGTAGGCCATTCTAAGGGACAAAAGGACGGGATAAAAAAAATACCCGGTCTGGGGTTCCAAAGGTGGCCGATGACCCGTGCAATTAGGCGTTCCGAAATGGCGGCCTTAGTGTCGGCGAAAAAGTCACGGTTACCAAATGAGGAAAAAAAATGGCAGAATTTCTTATTTAAAACCGATTTGCCTCAAACTTGAAACTTTGTTGTTCTTAGGGTCACTTAGTACAATTTTTGATCAAACCTAAAAAATTAACACAAAATATGTATCAACTTTGAAACTTTGGGGTTTTTAGTGGATTTTCTTGTTTTTAAACTGATGTGCCTCAAACTTGAAACTTTGTGGTACTTAGAGTCACTTAATATAAGTTTTGACTTCAACTTAAGAAATTCAACAGGACATGTTCAAAACTGACAACTTTCTCATTTATAAGCCGGTAAGTATGAAATTTGGAACTTTGGGTTACTTGAGGTAGCTGATTATGACTTTTACCTCAAAATTAAAAAAAAAAAATCAACATGGCTTATTCAAAATTGCGGATTTTCTTATTTATAATTATAAAGCTCATGGGCGCACCCAGGTAGGCCTCGAGCCCCCCCCCCAAGGCTTCTCAAGATATATTTCTGTATGTCCCTGTAAACCCACTTCAAAATTGAAACACCGCGGTGCTTAAGGTTACTTAATACAATTTTTAAAAAACAAATCAACAATACGGGTCCTAAATGGCAGATATTCTTTTATATAAACCGATGTAGTTTAAACTCGAAACTTGGCAGTGCTTGATGTCGCTCAATACATTTTTTGAGTTAAACTTAAAAAATGTAAAATGCCGGATTTAAAATGGTGTATTAAACTTGAAACTTCCTGGTGCTGGGGTGTTTAAGGTCACTGATTATGATTCTTACTTAAACTTAAAAACTAAATCAACATGTCTTATTATATTATAAACCGATTTGCCTCAAACTCGAAACTTCGCGGTGCTCAGTCACTTAATATGTATAATTTATTTATTATAAATTTAGGGTAAAAATTGTATTGAGTGAACTTAAGCAACGCATTTCAACTATAAGACAAATCGGTGTTTAATTTAAAAGTTTCAAATGGGTCTATAAATAAGAAAGTCCGTCATTTTCGATACGCCACATGGAATAAGCTTATGTCTTTTATCAGCATAATACTGTATGAACAGCAGGAATATAAAGTTATGAAAATGTAGGTGCTTTCATTATTTTATGTCACATCTAGGGCGACCCAAAAATAAAGTTGGTTTCACCAAAATCTATGTCTTATTAAATGCCTATAACTTTGCTAACCTGCTGTTGGAGAAAATGCAAGTTTTATTATTTGAGTAACAGTTTTAATTAATTATTTTCACTGACTGACTAAATCAAAAACTAATCAAATAAAAAATATAAAAACAAAGCAATAAACTCTCGGTATATCACGGATCGTGCCTCGTGCTAGAGTCCCTGTATGTTGACATATTTGGATATATTAATCCAAATATGTCAACATACAGGGACTCTACCTCGTGCTAACGGGAGGATTTCTCAACATTGTGGCCCCCAGTATTGACCTTTATTTATTGTCAATATGATACATGGTATAAATTTTCCTAATTGGTCCAAGGCCAACACAAAAATAGAGGTCACGACCCTGAAAAAATCAGCTGTTCTCCCGGGGCTGAATTTTACATTGGGTCTTATGGGAGGTCAGACGTTTTTTTATGATATTTTCAAAATGGCACTACAGATTTCCGCAAAATTTCAGTGAAATATTCTCAGACACCATCCCGATATTCCACCAAAGGTTTGTAAGGAAGCAACATGATTAAAAGGTTAAAATCGTCAAGATTTAGCATTCCTTATTTTGAATTCAAATTACCCGCCATGTACCACATGCCAACTGTTATATTTGACATGTATTTGACTTTGTCATATGTGATTGTCACATTCGCTTCTGCTTTAAACTTAATTTTTGTGTGAGCTAATGAAGCGGCTATTAAAAATGAAGGATTACTATACATTTAAAAAAAATTGTTCTGCAAGAATAAAGTAAAAACAATCTCAAAAACGGCTTTATTTAACAAAAAATCAAATATCCATGAACCGTCATTCCAACTTCAAAATTTTAAAGACAATCAGCTGTGTCGTAACGTGACCATCAAAAAAAAATCAGCCCCGGATGTGACGTCAACAAAGTGGAGGATCGTGGCTTGTCCATTTTGATAGCCCTGATTGGTCTTGGAACACACATGCTTAGTTCTGACGTCTGCTACTCTGACTATATCGTCATCGCCTTGATAAACTTTTTCAATAACTCCTATTGGCCAAACACACCTTGGAAAATTATAGTAATTAATTAAAACTAAATCACCTTCTTTGGCATTAATATAATTATATTCCACTTTGGTCGGTTTACTAATGTTCCAAAAAATATCTGCTAAGTACTGAGATATTTGCCATTGTTTTCTTCCGGTTAAATCTGTTTTAGAAAATCGCCCAGGAGCTAATAATGTTTCTGATCTTCCTAAAAGTATATCATTTGGAGAAATACTTATATCATCGTTTTCATCATTAGAAGGATATGTTAATGGGTGACTGTTAAGTATATATTCTATATTTTCTTTTGCATTGTGTACAGTTTCTTATGGTTTTTTTTTAACAATAGAACGAATTTTTGGAATCCAAAATTTTCTCCTTAAATTGTTGATGACTGTTTCAGTTCCTTGATGTCCATTTTGCTCATAATAATGTAAAATCATCTTTTGGACATAAGAATGATTTCCATCCAAAATTATTGGATTGTTAGAGATTACTGTAACATCTTTAAATTTTGCAATTCGGCCTGATAAACGAATAATATTATCTGGATCCAAGAAAACAGTTAATTTGCTTAATGCTTTTTCTCCACAAGTTAAAAGTTTCTCGAGTTATCCTAAAAAAACTACGCTAGCTACCTCCAAACATATTTCATTTTATTACACGTACACTCGGTATATTGTATAATATTGCACCTTGCCGGTATCACCTTCTAATAGATATAAAACTTTCACTAAGTTCCGTACCCTGAGATATCTGAGGGCACGTCAGTGCCTCGCCAAGTTCCCGCGCCGTAACCATCTTTTCTGGAAACATTTCAGCCGATATTTGACCTATCTAAAACTCTACTTCGGAATGAGCTACGAATCACAAACTTTGCACAGTCGTAGATCTCCATGGAGTTAACAACCCCTCCAAATTTCATGGAATTCCATAAAGTAGTAAAGTAGTAGAAATTTCAAAAAACGTCAAAATTGCCAGTCACTCACTGACTCACTCACTCATGTATAGATCATCAATATTCTACTGTACTTCCAGACATGCTACAAAGCTGAAATTTGGCAGACTCATGGAACTTATGAGCAAACCCCTGGAAAAAATCAAAAAAACCCAAAATCTTAATTTACTCCCCTCCCCCTATACATTTAAAGTTATGTAAAAGTAGCATTGCCCACTTCCAGAAAGGCTAGAGAGTTCAGCTTTGGCAGACTGATGGAACTATGATAAAACTATAGGAAAAAATTAAAACACCCCAAAATTCTAATTTACTTCCCTCCCCTATAAATGTAAAGTTAAGTAAAAGTAACATTGCCCACTTCCAGACACGCTAGAGAGCTGAGCTTTGGAAGACCGATAGTAACTATGATAAAGTTATAGGAAAAAACACCCCAAAATTCTAATTTACTTCCCTCCCCTATAAATGTAAAGTTATGTAAAAGTAACACTGCCCACTTCCAGCAACGCTAGAGAGCTGAACTTTTTAAGACTGAAAGACACTATGATAAAACTATATGAAAAAATTTAAAAACACCAACTTTTTAATTTACTTCCCTCTCCTATAAATGTAAATTTATATAAAACTAACATTGCCCACTTCCAGAAATGCTAGAGACCTGAGCATTGGAATGCTGATAGAAATTATGATAAAACCATGGGAAAAAATTTCAAAAGCCCAATATTTTCATTTACTCTCCTCCCCTATAAATGTAAAGTTATGTAAAAGTAACATTACCCACTTCCAGAAACGCTAGAGAACTGAGCATTGCAAGACTGATAGGAACTATGATAAAACTATAGGACAAAATTTAAAAACACGACAATTTTAATTTGTTTCCCTTCCCTATACATGTAAAGTTACGTAAAAGTAACATTGTGCACTTTCAGAAACATGGAAAAAAAAATAAAAAACCTTAAAAATTTAAGTAAAGCATTACAAAAGTTTTGAACAATATTCCGCATATTTTACTACTTTAAATATTAAGTATTATCCAATTCCTTTAAAAAAGAAGTGAAATCATAACAAAAATATTTCATGTAAAAAAAAGCCAAGTACGCGAAAATGTGCACTTTCAGAAACATGGAAAAAAAACAAACAACCTTAAAAATTTAAGTAAAGCATTGCAAAAGTTTTGAACAATATTCCGCATATTTTACTACTTTAAAAATTAAGTATCATCCAATTCCTTTAAAAAAGAAGTGAAATCATAACAAAAATATTTCATGTAAAAAAAAGCCAAGTACGCGAAAATGGCATTGAATGCCATTCTCGCGTACTTGGCTTTTTTTTACATGAAATGTTTTTGTTATGATTGTTATTTCTTTTAAAATCAATTGGCACCTACCACAGTCCCCTTAAATTAACAAGCCTGATCCTATGTTGAATTGCAACAGTTTCAAACGCTGAAAGATCTTTTAAAAACAAAAAATATAGGCAGTCTGCCTTCGACAGTGTTGAGGGGGCTGTGCACCTAGATAAAACTGACCCACAGGTGTTATATAACAAACAATCTTTCAGGAACGAAGAGGTTTCGAACGCCTTCAGATTGGAGTTTAGAGTCATTCAGGTTTGAATTTTGGTACGACAAACAATTAATAAAATCTTAAACAATGCATTGAATTTCTTACGATGATGGTACATAAATATAAATAAATAAAATAGAATATATTAAAACAAAGTGTTTATAAAAAAACCCTCTACAAATTTAACTTAACTAAGTGTAAAAAGTGGAAAAAGTGGAGAGACCTTCTAAAATATGAAAATATTTCTTTATTCTTTCAGTCTGTTTTATAATAAATAAATAAATATATCAACTAAACATGTCAAATGTAATTAAAAATTATAAATGTTAACAAAGGGTTCCTGGAATTTAAAAAATTAAGAAACTTTTGTTTTATTTTTTTTTCTATCTTACATAATGGCCGAATTAGATGAGGGTCCTATTATTTATTATTAGAGAAAGCTAACCTTAATATCTCAAAAACTAATCAACTGAGAGTATACAAGTAATATAATTATTTTAATCTGGATGATGAAATAAGGACACTCACCGTAAAGCAAGGAATGAACCCATTCATTTGACAACTGAAATAAAATAAAGGGTGTTTTATTCTCATCTAATATACACAAAAATTAATACAGTCGGTTTTTTTTTAAATTGCGTTTTATCATTTAAACCAATGTAAATATGTCATCACCAAAATAAAAAAAACAAACTATATCAGAATCTGCCTGTCTCTGTATTAGCGGGTCTAGCAGCATGTCAAAGTATAATGAGATAAGCTGTACCAGGGCTATCAAAACGGACGGGCCACGATGCTTCACTTTGTTGTCGTCACATCGGGGGCTGATTTTACTGTTACGTCACGACACAGCTGATTGTCTTCAGAATATTGAAGTTGGAATGACGGTTCATGAATATTTGATTTTTTTTAAAATGAAGCCGGTTTTGAGATTGTTTTTACTATATTCTTGTTGGTGCAAGCAATGAATTTCCTATTTTTCTTTTTCTTTTCCTTTTCGCGCTCTTAAATATGCATATGGGTTTTCACGGCACCGCACACGTGCGAGGACAAGCAGCGCCGCGATGAGTGCGCAAACAACCACCGTCACAACAAGACACTAGAAAAATCACGTTCCCAAAAAAGTGAATTTTGAGGTGAAAAACTGGACGTTAAAACGTTGACTGGAGCCGCAAGAGAGTCCGAGGTAGGTGCCTTTTCATATAAAATTCCATATGTATCGTAACTTTCCATTTACAATCGTCAATACCGACAATTATTTTTAAATGTGCTTGTAAAGCCAAACCGGCGACCTGTCGAAGGAAATTCCATTATTTTTCAGTACTTGCACGCACATTTAATGGTCCTTCTCTTCAAATTAATAGTTTTTCAAACTACCTAGACTCCTGTGGTTCAGCAATTTCCTACAAAAATTCCAAATTTCTATATATTTTCAAAATTTATTTTCAATTTCAATTTCAATTATTTCTACAATCAGTAATAAATCAAACAGACCATATTGATTTACGACCTGTTGGTGATATGTTTCTTCAAAGTTGATCGAAGTGTTTATTACCGTTCAAAAATAGCTATAGCCAATGCACATATTTCGTATAGTTTACTAGTTCATCAAAGTTGATCGCTTTGTTCATTACATTTTCAGTAAAAGTGGCGTCAATACGCCGAAAGTGAAATTTTAAGGCGGTTCTTCCATCTACTTTCCTTTAATTATCGATTTTACAGGTGTCTCGTTAACGCGCAGGTGCAAGTGTCGCCGTCACCAGGGTCATCCCGCTTGAATAGTGACGTGGGTCTCACGTTGCGCGCTCGTTGTTGTTTCGAATACCGATTTTCTTAAAAACTTTCAAACAGGACCGCTAGTCGTATGCACAGAGTGTGCGACTTGGAATCGAGAGGTGCGGGGTTCAATCCTTGGTGAGACATAAAAGTTTTTTTTAAAGGATATGTTCAAATAATAACATACAGACAAACTTACAAACATTTCATTTCAAAATTTTCGAAAAAAGTTAATAAAATTAAAATAATAAAATTGTTTATTTTTTGCTAAAATTCGGGTTATATTTTAAGCTATATTTTAAGAATTTTTTTGGGTAATTTTAAAAACAAATTAACTTTCAAAAACAAAAATGTCTACGCAAAAACAGAAAAAACTTTGCGACAAAAGGCTTTTGAGCTTCAACCAAATGGCGGAAGCTCACGAGGTAGCTTTGAAAGCGAACTCGGATACAGCGTTTCACTTTTTGTTTAAATCCAGATATGAAGACGTCGAAGAATGTCATGCTCAATTCTATAATTTTCATAACCAAATTATTGGCACTCTCGAAGAGTTTAAACTTTCATTTGACGAGCAGGATAAAACTAGAAAAGACTTTGACAACCTTTATTATGAATGTAAGGGTATTTACTACGACCTTTTTAGGGCCAACCCTGTCAATTACGTAGGCAACCCTAACCAACAAAATATTGTTCAGAGGTCAAATACAAGATCATTTCCACAACCAAGGTTGCCAATTTTCGGTGGTAATTATAAAAGCTGGCAAAACTGGTTTGACTTATTTAAAGTCATGGTACATCAAAATTCTGATTTAAGTGATATAGAGAAATTTCAACAATTGCGGAGTTCTGTTCTGAATGAAGCCCTTTCTCTAGTAAAAACATTGCGTATGAAACCTTAGTAAAGAGGTATCAAAATAAACGAATTATTGCTACTACCGCTTTGAATGCTATTAACTTTCTTTCAACTAAATCCAGTTCTGGGAAAGAATTACGTTCCATGTTGGATACATTTTCTGAGAATCTAGCCATCTTAAATGAGCTTGGTTTTCCTACAAAAGAATGGGACTTTCTTACTTTTAACATGATGCTCTCAAAACTTGAAGTCAAGATGAGGACTGATTTCGAACTTTACTATAGTAGAGAAAAAAACAATTCAGAAATTCCGTCCTACACTGATCTTTACACGTTTATAGAAAATCATTGCGTTGCGCTCGAATCTGTAGTGCAAATGCCCAGTTTTAGTAGGCAAAATCAAACCCCTAGACAACCTCAAACTACGCGTAATTCTCAAGAGAACAGTTTTCAGAGAAACAGTTTTAATAATTTTAATTCACCTGCTTTCAATACAACTATTTCAAATCAAAGTTCAAATTCAAAAAATCAACAAAATACTTTACAAAATAGCAATCAACGCAGCAACCCTCAAATACAAAATAATCAGAACAGAACTTTTAATCCAAAAATAAAATGTTACCTATGTTCTTCGAATCACGCATTATCGAAATGTATCGAATTTCAAAACAAAAGTCCACAGGAAAGGATGGGTTATGTTCGGCCGGTAAATCTATGTCAAAATTGCTTACATTTTGCTCACCAGACCGTGAATTGCCCCTCCTCCTACAACTGCATCACGTGTGGAGCCAGACATCATAGTCTTCTCCATGTTCCACAACCAGTAGCGCCCTCTGTGAGTGTTAATTCATATCCTCCAGAGAACGCTAATATTCCACTTTCCAATTCCAATAGCACCCCTATGTCAGGAAGCCATTCCACAAACTGTCAAGCGACAATGATTTCCAAAAATTCCACTTTTCTACTTTCTACCGTTGTAGCTGACATGTTAGACTCAAGGGGACATTACCAACCAGTTCGTATCTTACTCGATTCTGCCTCAGAGGCAAACTTTATTTCAGAAAAATGTCTAAATCGTTTAGGTCTTTCGAAAAGCTTCTTTTCTACTTCTATTCAAGGTTTAAATCAAATGACATCTTTCAATACCAAAGGTAAGACGAAATGTCTTATCACACCTCAAGGTCAAGCGGGACCTACCTTTGATTTTGAGGCTTTAGTACTTCCAAAACTTTGTACAGAGATTCCTTCTTGCGCTGTCGACTCGAGCAAGTGGAATCACATTCGCAATATCAAACTTTCTGATCAAAACCTCCATATACCAAGTTCCATTGATGTCCTAGTAGGTTGTGAACTTTTTCCGCATCTCTTACAAGAGGGAGTTATCCACGGAGAGCGTGGACAACCTAGTGCTTTTAATAGCATCTTTGGCTATGTGCTGATTGGTAAAGTTGAAACTTCAAAGCAACAAAATCCACAATCACTCATAAGCTGTTACACTTCCATCGAACCCTCTCTGGATATCTGCCTAGAGCGCTTCTGGGAGATAGAGCAGTGCCACATAAGGTTCATCACAGTCCTGAGGATATTATGTGCGAAAAATTATTTTCACAATCAGTCTCACGCAACGAATCAGGTAGATTGTCGTTCCATTACCTTTCATAAACTTAGAACCCCAGTTGGGTGACACCTATCCAATCGCTTTAAAACGTTTCAAGCTTCAGGAAGCTAGACTTCTCAAAGACTCAGCTAATTATCAAGCTTACAAAGATTTTATGCAAGATTATTTAGACGCTGGTCACATGATACCTATTCCTACGCCTATATCTAAAGATGTCTTGGATAATTCCTACTTTATCCCTCATCACAGTGTCTGGAACACTGGGAAGATAAGAGTGGTCTTTGATGGGTCTCAACGTAGTCTCAGAGGTGCCTCACTCAACGAGACGTTGTGCGCAGGTCCTAAACTGCAAAATGATGTCCGTGAAATTCTACTTAATTTTCGAATTCATGCTGTAGCCTTTCTTACTGACATAGTAAAAATGTTCCGACAGATTTTAATTATTCCTGAGCACACGCGTTATCAAAATATTCTATGGAGATTTTCTGAGGATGATCCTGTCCAAACCTACTCCTTAAGAACCGCTGTTTATGGACTTAAGTCATCACCTTACTTAGCTATTCGTACTATACAAGAACTAGCTAAACTTGAGTCTGAAAGGTATCCTAATGCTTCCAAAGTGCTTCTTAAAGACATTTACGTCGACGACGTGCTCACTGGGCAGGATTCTGTGGCCTCTGCCAAAGAACTTCAGTCGGAGTTAATCTCCCTGTTGCGCCTAGGAGGGTTTGAACTTAACAAATGGGCGAGTAACAGTCCGGAACTTCTCTCCTCATTCTCAGAATCAGAAACACAAATGTCCATTCGTTTCGACAAATCCGAACCTAATTTTGTAAAAATATTAGGTCTCCAATGGAATCCTATCTCAGATTCGTTTACCTACTTGGTCGTACCAGAAGATAAACCATGCACCAAGCGAGGTATCTTATCTCAAATCATGAAAATTTTTGATCCCTTAGGTTTCTGTTCTCCCGTTTCTTTACTTGCTAAGCATCTCATGCAAGATCTGTGGAAGGAGAAGCTGGACTGGGATTCTCAGCCTCCTCCGCATATCGTAAATGTTTGGAATCAATTTCGAACCGAACTTCCAAATCTTTCAAATTTTCATTTACCTAGACGCCTTTCCATTGATCAACCACGTAGCATTGAACTTCACGGCTTTTCAGACGCCTCTATGATAGGTTACGCGGCTACGGTCTATTTCAGAATGGAGTCAGTTTCCGGAGAAATCCATACCTTTCTTGTAATGGCCAAATCTAAGGTCGCACCAGTGAAAACAGTCAGTCTTCCGCGACTGGAGCTTCTTGGTGTCACTTTACTTTGCGACCTAATTTCCTTTATTCAAAACACTTATTCAGATATTCTTAACTTCAACCAAATCTGTGCATGGTGTGATTCCCAAGTGGTTCTATGCTGGTTGGCGGCTTCACCTCACATGTTTAAAACGTTTGTGGCAAACCGTATCTGTCACATTCAAGAAACCATTTCTCCTACGGCCTGGAAATATATTCCATCAGCGCTAAATCCAGCCGACTGTGCTTCGCGCGGTCTTATGCCTAATCAACTTGTCAAACATGACTTGTCTTGGGAAGGTCCTTGTTTTCTTAGGCTACCAAAAGAGAGCTGGCCTGATGATTTTCGCTGTCCAGGCCCTCCGGAAAACGAGGTTATTCTGGAAGAACGCAAATCAGTATTTCAAACATGCACAGTTGAACCACACATGCTTGATACTTTTCTTTCTCGTTACTCTTCCCTAGAGAAAACTCAACGCATAATTTCCTATATTTTTCGCCTTACCGAAAAGAAATCTAAATATCCTAACGAAAATATTACCGAAGTAGAACTTCAACAATCTCTTATTGTTCTCGTTCGGCATGTTCAACGTTCCATCTTTGCTGATCTCATTTCACGTTTGAATGACGCAAAGCTACTTCCTAAACAATTTCGTAAACTTTCACTTTTTCTAGATACACAAGGCTGCTTAAGAGTGGGGGGTCGATTACCACATTCTTCCGAACTCTCTTATTCAGCAAAACACCCTTTACTTTTACCACGTTCTCACCGTCTTACTCAACTTGTCATTGAGTACACTCACAAAAGGTACTGTCATCCCGGTCAAAAAACGTTGCATTACCTCTTGAGACAACAATTTTGGATCCTTTCCCCTCGCTATGCAATCGAGAGTATAACTTCTCATTGCATTTTATGCTATCGATTAAATCCTAAACCTTCCGTACAAATCATGGGCAACTTGCCTGCTCAACGCATCTCTCAAGTAAAGGCATTTTCACATGTTGCCATAGATTATTGTGGTTCCTTTCCAATTACAATGGGAAAGTACCGAGGTGCAAAGGTATCCAAAGGTTATATTCTTGTCTTAGTCTGCTCCGCAACAAAGGCAGTTCACCTAGAACTTACCTCCGATATTTCCACCCCTACCTTTCTTGCGGCTTTTAAGAGATTTGTGGCAAGAAGAGGAAGAATCTCTGACATTTACTCAGATTGTGGTAGCGCGTTCTTGGGAGCTGATCGTTTACTCAAACAGTACTTCCAGGAAGCATGTCACAGTCTAAAAATTACCTGGCATTTTTCAAGTCCTGGTAGTCCGCACCTAAACGGACTAGCCAAGGCAGGAGTTAAATCCACCAAGGCAAATTTAAAACGTGTAATAGGTGAGCAACGGTTAACCTATGAAGAGTTTTTTACTTTTTTGTGTCAGGTCGAATCCATACTAAACAGCCGGCCTCTGTATGCCCAAAGTATGGATCCGAATGACTTTCTTCCACTGACCCCTGGTCATTTTCTTACCCTGGAACCGTTGAATTCCGTACCAGAACCCGATTTTTCTGATTCCAAGTTGAACACCCTGTCCCGCTGGTAGCTGGTGCAAAGGCTCCAGTCCGATTTTTGGAAACGCTGGAACTTGGAGTACCTAAACACCTTGCAACAGCGTTCTAAATGGACAGAGGCTTTTAACAATATTAAACTAAATACTTTAGTCGTGGTAAAGAATGAACAAAAACCGCCATTGCAATGGGCTGTTGGGCGAATTGTCGACGTACACCCTGGCTCAGACGGCCATATTCGTGTTGTGACCGTTAAAACAGCTACAGGAACATATCGTCGACCAGTAGTGAAACTATGTCCTTTGCCTATGCCCGACGCATAAGGCAAAATTTTCTTTTTCTTTCTTAATTTTTTCTAAGTATTTTTTTCTTTTTTTTTAATTTTAATTTACATGCATAATTTAATGCATATTTGGGTTAATGTTAAATTGTATCGTTTAATTGCTAATAGGCGAATATTATTTAATTTTTTTTTCCTTTCCTTTTCTTAACTAAGTAAAAACACACGTGTTTTGGCGGCCGGAAAATGTTGGTGCAAGCAATGAATTTCCTATTTTTCTTTTTCTTTTCCTTTTCGCGCTCTTAAATATGCATAAGGGTTTTCACGGCACCGCACACGTGCGAGGACAAGCAGCGCCGCGATGAGTGCGCAAACAACCACCGTCACAACAAGACACTAGAAAAATCACGTTCCCAAAAAAGTGAATTTTGAGGTGAAAAACTGGACGTTAAAACGTTGACTGGAGCCGCAAGAGAGTCCGAGGTAGGTGCCTTTTCATATAAAATTCCATATGTATCGTAACTTTCCATTTACAATCGTCAATACCGACAATTATTTTTAAATGTGCTTGTAAAGCCAAACCGGCGACCTGTCGAAGGAAATTCCATTATTTTTCAGTATTTGCACGCACAATTCTTTCAGAACAATTTTTTTTTAAATCTATGGTAATCCTTAATTTTTCAGAGCCGGTTCATTTGCCCACAAAAAAATTAAGTTTAAAGCAGAAGCGAATCTGACAATCACAGATGACAAAGTTAAAACATGTCAAATATAACATAAAATTTGAATTCAAAATAAGGAATGCTAAATCTGGAAGATTTTAACCTTTTAATCATGTTGCTTCCTTACAAAACTTTGGTGGAATATCGGGATGGTGTCTGAGAATATTTCACTGAAATTTCGCGGAAATCTGTGCTGCCACTTTGAAAATATCATAAAAAAACTTCTGACCTCCCATAAGACCCAATGTAAAATTCAGCCCCCGGAGAACAGCTGATTTTTTAAGGGTCGTGGCCTCCATTTTTGTTTGGCCTTGGCTGTACTTGTAACACTCACTTTTAAATGTTGGCTGTGGTCTTGGTTCATGGAAATCTGTCATCGGTTAATTTTTGGATGTCTATTTTACTTATTTTATTGATTTTTTTAGACCTCGGGTAATGGGAATAATCGGAGGATGCAAATTGGGTAACGATGTCAAGAAGCGTACACCCGATTACTACAATGATGTCGATAGTCAATTTTGGATTTTTAATGACGACGGCACCATCACAAGTGGCTGCAATAAAGATTGGATTTTGACGGCCAATCATTTTGGAGACCAAAAAGTTCAATTAAAGTCAAAAGTTCCCGAAAATGAACAAAAATGGAGACTTCCAAATATTTGTGAATCTGTTTTGGTTCGATAATTTTAATTAATAAATAATAGGTGTCAAAATATAATTGGTATTTTTGATCAGCGGATCCTAAATTTTTCCGAATTTATTACTACATGAATAAACATAAGTTATCAGTTATTACAAACTAATTAAATTTGAGCAGACATAGGTTAAGAAGGGATTACATAACCCATTTTATTAGAAATAAAACCAAATTTTTTTATACAATTATAGACACAATTTTTTTCCAAATCTGAAAAAAGAAAAATTTGGTTCATTTCATTTTCTTATACCAATATAATTTTCCTGGAATGAAATAAATAATTTTTAGAAATTATAAGAGGTAATTTGACAGAATGAATTTGATTGTAAAATATAAGTAACTAGATCAAGTTTGCACAATTTACCTTGCACAAAATTATAGAAAAAAATTAAACAACATCAATATGAATGACATTGTTTAATTTTTTTCAAGAATGGTCAATAATTTGTTTTTGTACAATTTAAGATGCATAATTTATGTGAACTTTTTTTGTATGGTCTGGTGATTTCTTCGCCCCACAAGGGACTGTAGTCTGTGTTTGGGTAGCCGATTGTTATTCTATTAACGCGCGTATTGATTTGAGGCTAAATTCGCTTGCCTCGCTGCAAGACCGAACGATCATATGTATATCGTCCCGTATCTCACGTACTGACGTAACTAGCATTTAATTAATTTCTCAAGAGAGCGAAAATTAAAAAATCAGCTGTCTTAAAATTAATAGATACGTCGAACACAACAACTATACTGCCGTGCTAGCTCTAAAGATACGGTTCCACTAATTCGTGAGCAAAAAGTCGTACTTATGGCAAATATTTTGGTAGCGTATTTTTTTCAGTTACGTCGGTACGTGAGATAGGGGACGAAATGTACGTGCCTTAAAGGCGTGGCCAAAAATAATCGATTGGGATGCATGGACACGCGGATTGCGATGCGATCCGATCGTAGTGGATTTTTCAAACAAACATTCAGTTGAATATTGTTCGTTTAAAGGCGCGTATTCACTTGAGGCATTCGTTTGGTTTCGCAGCGAGGCATGCAAATTCTGCCTCAAATGAATACGCGGCTTTAAATTGCGATTCAAATACACGACGTTACCGCTTAATTTATTTATTATAGTTAGGTTAGGCTCTGAGCAACAGTATACTATTTTTTACCCAACTGCATCATGGCGAAAACAAGGGTAATGTTTTTACCCAACTGCACCACGGCAAAAGGAAGGGTAATGTTTTTCGCTTGGGATATGTATGTATGTATGTATGTATGTATGTATGTATGTATGTATGTATGTATGTATGTATGTATGTATGTATGTATGTATGTATGTATGTATGTATGTAAATATGTATGTTTGTGTCGCGCTAGAGTGTAAACGGCTGAACCAATTTTGACAAGAAGGGTTTCGTAGAATTACTACTGCCAAAAGTGCTATAGCCTATATTTTCTTAAATAGGAATTAATATGGCGGTCTTCAGACGCCATTTTGTTACATGATGTAGGCTTTCAAGTATGCAAATTACCTAAATTTCAGACAATTTTAATGAAATTCCTTGCCAATGTCCTCTAATTTGCTCTAATTCCTTCGTAGTCCTTTATGCTCCCCCCTCCTGTCATTCCCTCCCCCCACCCTCTTCAAAAACCATATTCGCATAATTTTATCAAAAATAGGGCGATTTTAAAAATGATTTCTTCATACGCCTTCAGAATTTTTACCAACACTATTTTACTGGTTCCCCCTCGCATTCCCTTTCTCCTCCTCGTCAACCTTATTAGTTATAGTTTTAGCTATAACTTTCACAAATATAGAGCGATTTCAAAAATTTTAGTTAAGATTTTTTCCAACACCATTTTACTAGTTCCCTCCTCCCTCCTCCCTCTCCCCTCCCCCACCTTCACTCATTGTTTGTAGAAAGGCACCTATCTAGCCTTTGGGCATAGTTCAATTTTTGACACAAATGCGTGATGGTAATACTTAGGTATTTGCAGTAGCGTACCCAGGAATTTGTCATGGGGGGGCCCGAGACCCCATGATATCGTATTTCGTGCTATTTTTTGCTTTTATTCAAGAAATATGTGGAAAATATCTAAAAAAAATCTAGGCTTGGGGGGGCCGGGCCCTGAGGACCCCCCCTGGGTGCGCTCTTGGTATTTGGTGAAATTTGGAAATAAAAAATTTTTTAAATAAAAAAAACACCCAATTGCTAAATTTATTTGTACCTGCTAGTCGCAGTTTGGTACAAAATTACCTAATAACCTGATTCATGAAAATGCAAAACTGTATAATTTCGTAAGTACGCTTTGGGCATCAAAACTAAAAGTTGAAGCATGTCGTTATAGGTATACCTATCAATTTTGTACCCAACTACGACTAGTAGGTAGAAGTAAACTCAGCAGTTGGTTGTTTTCTATATTTAAATGTTTTTTTATTTAAATACCTAGTTCCATATCGTCGCCTTTCACACGAAGGGACCTAACTAGCATTTGGTAAAGGATCCCGCCTGGAGCTTATGGGCGGTGGCTTGCGGTTGGATTTCTTTTAAATCTCAGTATGTTGTATATCTTGATACCGTGATGAAAAGTTATCATTGCCCCATCGTCGTCCGACCTATGGTTTCTAAGATACAGGGGTTCAAAGTTTCAGTTTTTAGCATTTGTGCATTTTTCACAAAAAACTATTTCAAAGACGACAATTTTTCATCAGGGCACCAAGATCTACAACATACTGAAATTTAAAAGAAATACAACCAAAGCCACCGCCCATAAGCTCCGGGCGGAATCCTTTATCGGGGGAGCCAAAAACGAATAAAAAAATGTTTAAATAAAAAAACACCCAACTGCTAAATCTACTTGAACATACTAGTCGCAGTTGGATACAAAATTGATAGGTATTCCTATAATGTATGACAACTTCAACTTTTAGTTTTGATGCCAAAGCGCACTTACGAAATTAAACAGTTTTGTATTTTCATGACTCAGGTTATTGGCAAATTTTGTACCCAACTGCGACTAGTAGGTACAAGTAAATTTAGCAGTTGGAAGTTTTTTATGTCAAATTTTTTTTTTATTTCCAACTTTTAGATTTAGTTCTTAAAAAGCCATTCATTTAACTAAATCAAGGTACCTATTATTACCTAAATCATGCATTTGTGTCAATCATTGAACTATGGCCAAAGGGTAGATAGGTGCGTTTCTATAACCAGTGAGTGAAGGTGGTGGTGGGAGAGGGAGGGGGAACTAGTAAAATGGTGTTGAAAAAAATCTTAAAGCGTGTGCAGAAAGAACTTTTGAAATCACTCTATATTTGCGTGACAGTTATAGCTACAACTATTACTAATAAGGGGAGCGGGATGAGAGCGGGAAAATTGTGTTGAAAAAAATCCTAAGGCGTGTGCAGAAATAATTTTTAAAATCGCTCTATATTTGATAAAATTATGCGAATATGGTTTTTGAAGAGGGTGGGGGAAAATGAAAGAAGGAAAAAGAAGAGGAAATGGAATTTCATTAAAATCCCCTGAAATTTAGTTAATTTGTATCCCGTAAAGCCTACGTCATGTGACAAAATGGTGTCTGACGACCGCCACACATACATATATATCCCAAGCGAAAAAACTTTACCCTTCTTTTCGCCGTGCTGCAGTTGGGTTTAAATCAGCCCAGTCATCTTAGTTTTAAAGCAATTCATTTTTTTTTTTTAAACCAACAGAAACAACTACTCCGAGGGAAAATACCCCTACCGGCATTGAATTATACTGATGGCTTGATGCTTTCATTGGGAACTTGTTAAAACTGTTTGGTTTTCACTATCTCCAACTTCGATCACAGGGATACGAGGGATCCCCGTCTGGAACACGTCCTGATAGTCAGGAACAAGTGATCCATGCCAATCCACGACCGGACCGGTTACGACCTGTTGGGCCATCCTCAGGTGAATGTAGGCGATAACTCCGTGTAGAGCATAAGTTTTTTGAAACCAACAGAAACAACTACTCCGAGGGAAAATACCCCTACCGGCATTGAATTATACTGATGGCTTGATGCTTTCGTTGGGAAGTTGTTAAAACTGTTTGGTTTTCACTATCTCCAACGTCGATCACAGGGATACCAGGGATCCCCGTCTGGAACACGTCCTGATAGTCAGGAACAAGTGATCCATGCCAATCCACGACCGGACCGGTTTCGACCTTTTGGGCCATCCTCAGGTGAATGTAGGCGATAACTCCGTGTAGAGCATAAGTTTTTTGAAACCAACAGAAACAACTACTCCGAGGGAAAATACCCCTACCGGCATTGAATTATACTGATGGCTTAATGCTTTCGTTGGGAACTTGTTAAAACTGTTTGGTTTTCACTATCTCCAACGTCGATCACAGGGATACCAGGGATCCCCGTCTGGAACACGTCCTGATAGTCAGGAACAAGTGATCCATGCCAATCCACGACCGGACCGGTTTCGACCTTTTGGGCCATCCTCAGGTGAATGTAGGCGATAACTTCGTGTAGAGCATAAGTTTTTTGAAACCAACAGAAACAACTACTCCGAGGGAAAATACCCCTACCGGCATTGAATTATACTGATGCAACTTATGCTCTACACGGAGTTATCGCCTACATTCACCTGAGGATGGCCCAAAAGGTCGAAACCGGTCCGGTCGTGGATTGGCATGGATCACTTTTTCCTGACTATCAGGACGTGTTCCAGACGGGGATCCCTCGTATCCCTGTGATCGACGTTGGAAATAGTGAAAACCAAACAGTTTTAACAAGTTCCCAACGAAAGCATCAAGCCATCAGTATAATTCAATGCCGGTAGGGGTATTTTCCCTCGGAGTAGTTGTTTCTGTTGGTTCCAAAAAACTTATGCTCTACACGAAGTTATCGCCTACATTCACCTGAGGATGGCCCAAAAGGTCGAAACCGGTCCGGTCGTGGATTGGCATGGATTACTTGTTCCTGACTATCAGGACGTGTTCCAGACGGGGATCCCTCGTATCCCTGTGATCGACGTTGGAGATAGTGAAAACCAAACAGTTTTAATAAGTTCCCAACGAAAGCATCAAGCCATCAGTATAATTCAATGCCGGTAGGGGTATTTTCCCTCGGAGTAGTTGTTTCTGTTGGTTTCAAAAAACTTATGCTCTACACGGAGTTATTGCCTACATTCACCTGAGGATGGCCCAAAAGGTCGAAACCGGTTCGGTCGTGGACTGGCATGGATCACTTGTTCCTGACTATCAGGACGTGTTCCAGACGGGGATCCCTCGTATCCCTGTGATCGACGTTGAAGATAGTGAAAACCAAACAGTTTTAACAAGTTCCCAACCAAAGCATCAAGCCATCAGTATAATTCAATTCCGGTAGGGGTATTTTCCCTAGGAGTAGTTGTTTCTATTGGTTTCAAAAAACTTATGCTCTACACGGAGTTATCGCCTACATTCACCTGAGGATGGCCCAACAGGTCGTAACCGGTCCGGTCGTGGATTGGCATGGATCACTTGTTCCTGACTATCAGGACGTGTTCCAGACGGGGATCCCTCGTATCCCTGTGATCGACGTTGGAGATAGTGAAAACCAAACAGTTTTAACAAGTTCCCAACGAAAGCATCAAGCCATCAGTATAATTCAATGCCGGTAGGGGTATTTTCCCTCGGAGTAGTTGTTTCTGTTGGTTTCAAAAAACTTATGCTCTACACGGAGTTATCGCCTACATTCACCTGAGGATGGCCCAAAAGGTCGAAACCGGTCCGGTCGTGGATTGGCATGGATCACTTGTTCCTGACTATCAGGACGTGTTCCAGACGGGGATCCCTCGTATCCCTTTGATCGACGTTGGAGATAGTGAAAACCAAATTGTTTTAACAAGTTCCCAACGAAAGCATCAAGCCATCAGTATAATTCAATGCCGGTAGGGGTATTTTCCCTCGGAGTAGTTGTTTCTGTTGGTTTCAAAAAACTTATGCTGTACACGGAGTTATCGCCTACATTCACCTGAGGATGGCCCAAAAGGTCGAAACCGGTCCGGTCGTGGATTGGCATGGATCACTTGTTCCTGACTATCAGGACGTGTTCCAAACGGGGATCCCTGGTATCCCTGTGATCGACGTTGGAGATAGTGAAAACCAAACAGTTTTAACAAGTTCCTAACGAAAGCATCAAGCCATCAGTATAATTCAATGCCGGTAGGGGTATTTTCCTTCGGAGTAGTTGTTTCTGTTGGTTTCAAAAAACTTATGCTTTACACGGAGTTATCGCCTACATTCACCTGAGGATGGCCCAAAAGGTCGAAACCGGTCCGGTCGTGGATTGGCATGGATCACTTGTTCCTGACTATCAGGACGTGTTCCAGATGGGGATCCCTGGTATCCCTGTGATCGACGTTGGAGATAGTGAAAACCAAACAGTTTTAACAAGTTCCCAACGAAAGCATCAAGCCATCAGTATAATTCAATGCCGGTAGGGGTATTTTCCCTCGGAGTAGTTGTTTCTGTTGGTTTCAAAAAACTTATGCTCTACACGGAGTTATCGCCTACATTCACCTGAGGATGGCCCAAAAGGTTGAAACCGGTCCGGTCGTGGATTGGCATGGATCACTTGTTCCTGACTATCAGGACGTGTTCCAGACGGGGATCCCTCGTATCCCTGTGATCGACGTTGGAAATAGTGAAAACCAAACAGTTTTAACAACTTCCCAACGAAAGCATCAAGCCATCAGTATAATTCAATGCCGGTAGGGGTATTTTCCCTCGGAGTAGTTGTTTCTGTTGGTTTCAAAAAACTTATGCTCTACACGGAGTTATCGCCTACATTCACCTGAGGATGGCCCAAAAGGTCGAAGCCGGTCCGGTCGTGGATTGGCATGGATCACTTGTTCCTGACTATCAGGACGTGTTCGAGACGGGGATCCCTCGTATCCCTGTGATCGACGTTGGAGATAGTGAAAACCAAACAGTTTTAACAAGTTCCCAACGAAAGCATTAAGCCATCAGTATAATTCAATGCCGGTAGGGGTATTTTCCCTCGGAGTAGTTGTTTCTGTTGGTTTCAAAAAACTTATGCTCTACACGGAGTTATCGCCTACATTCACCTGAGGATGGCCCAAAAGGTCGAAACCGGTCCGGTCGTGGATTGGCATGGATCACTTGTTCCTGACTATCAGGACGTGTTCCAGACGGGGATCCCTCGTATACCTGTGATCGACGTTGGAGATAGTGAAAACCAAACAGTTTTAACAAGTTCCCAACGAAAGCATTAAGCCATCAGTATAATTCAATGCCGGTAGGGGTATTTTCCCTCGGAGTAGTTGTTTCTGTTGGTTTCAAAAAACTTATGCTCTACACGGAGTTATCGCCTACATTCACCTGAGGATGGCCCAAAAGGTCGAAACCGGTCCGGTCGTGGATTGGCATGGATCACTTGTTCCTGACTATCAGGACGTGTTCCAGACGGGGATCCCTCGTATCCCTGTGATCGACGTTGGAGATAGTGAAAACCAAACAGTTTTAACAAGTTCCCAACGAAAGCATCAAGCCATCAGTATAATTCAATGCCGGTAGGGGTATTTTCCTTCGGAGTAGTTGTTTCTGTTGGTTTCAAAAAACTTATGCTCTACACGGAGTTATCGCCTACATTCACCTGAGGATGGCCCAAAAGGTCGAAACCGGTCCGGTCGTGGATTGGCATGGATCACTTGTTCCTGACTATCAGGACGTGTTCCAGATGGGGATCCCTGGTATCCCTGTGATCGACGTTGGAGATAGTGAAAACCAAACAGTTTTAACAAGTTCCCAACGAAAGCATCAAGCCATCAGTATAATTCAATGCCGGTAGGGGTATTTTCCCTCGGAGTAGTTGTTTCTGTTGGTTTCAAAAAACTTATGCTCTACACGGAGTTATCGCCTACATTCACCTGAGGATGGCCCAAAAGGTTGAAACCGGTCCGGTCGTGGATTGGCATGGATCACTTGTTCCTGACTATCAGGACGTGTTCCAGACGGGGATCCCTCGTATCCCTGTGATCGACGTTGGAAATAGTGAAAACCAAACAGTTTTAACAACTTCCCAACGAAAGCATCAAGCCATCAGTATAATTCAATGCCGGTAGGGGTATTTTCCCTCGGAGTAGTTGTTTCTGTTGGTTTCAAAAAACTTATGCTCTACACGGAGTTATCGCCTACATTCACCTGAGGATGGCCCAAAAGGTCGAAACCGGTCCGGTCGTGGATTGGCATGGATCACTTGTTCCTGACTATCAGGACGTGTGCCAGACGGGGATCCCTCGTATCCCTGTGATCGACGTTGGAGATAGTGAAAACCAAACAGTTTTAACAAGTTCCCAACGAAAGCATCAAGCCATCAGTATAATTCAATGCCGGTAGGGGTATTTTCCCTCGGAGTAGTTGTTTCTGTTGGTTTCAAAAAACTTATGCTCTACACGGAGTTATCGCCTACATTCACCTGAGGATGGCCCAAAAGGTCGAAACCGGTCCGGTCGTGGATTGGCATGGATCACTTGTTCCTGACTATCAGGACATGTTCCAGACGGGGATCCCTCGTATCCCTGTGATCGACGTTGGAGATAGTGAAAACCAAACAGTTCTAATTCATTTCTTGTTTTATATTTAGTAGTAGTAATAGGGTAATTCATTTCGAATCCATGATGGTGGCCTCTGTAAAAATATACAGTTTAAATTTTTAGTATTATATATGTAGATAAGCCACTACGTGAGAATTTTTTTAATGTTATGTCAGATATATAGGTTTTAGTTTTGATACTCTTCGGAATTTTTGTGTATGAAACTGAAGAAATTTATAAAATATAATAAAACAACTCTTGTTATACTTGTTAAATTTTAATGAAAATAAACCAAATAATATGTAGATATAAGATGTTGGACAAAGATAACTACAAATTTTTATTCATTTTGGTGAAGCTTTAATCTTAAAGTAAACAAAAACGATATTTATAGCTAATCTATTTCATGAGGTAAACGAACTACGGGTGTGGGCCCTTGACACACGCAAAGGCCTATCGTCAGATAGGGCGCTTCGTGTGAATCTTTTAGCCCAACAGTGATTTTATTAACCAAAGCTGAACTATTTGTAATAAGGATATGCCACTTCGTAAGACCAGTTGCATGAAAACAGACAGAGTTAGGTCCCTTCGTGAGAAAGGCGACGATATGTTTCCAATTAAATTTGGTACGTAAACAAAATTTCAACATACTTAATAGCTTGAGCTGATAATGCTTATTATTTTTTTCCAAAATATAAAATATTATTATCAGACAGTTATTACAGAACTTTTAATATATTATGATTGGTAGGTCTAATTAGCGTCATGTCAATTAAATTTAACAGTGTGGACTCTAGTTTTTGAATGCATCGGGCAAAATAAAAAACTGACAGCCCTCTAAAATTTTACATATGCAAGGCTAAAAAAAAACCTATATTTAAAAAAAAATATTTAGTTAAGATGTCCTTCGATTATGTTTTTACCAATGGGTTCTAATAAGAGCGATACTGATACATCAATAGCAACTTACAGTAGTGCCAGCAGCGTGGAGGATAAATATCCAAGAAGAAAGTCAACAAGGACTCTTCTCGGAATATATTTACTTTATTTCCAATAATACCTCATTCGTTATTAAGTTGCGGGTCTAATCGGCGGCGTAGCGTGTCTTAAGGGGCGGGGGGATCGAAGGCTCTTTTTTATTAGACAGCCGATTTGCCTTTGCCGCCCCCTCACTTTGCCGACCCGGCTACTTAATAAAACTAGGGCACCCATGGGGCGTCAGTACCCTCGGGGGGGGGGGGGGGGGGTTCGGTTCGGTTCGGTTCGGTTCGGTTCGGGGGGGGGGGGGGTTCGGTTCGGTCTTAAGCAAGGTGACGCCCTCTTACCTCAACTCTTTAACATAGCATTGGAATATGTAATTAGGAACTCCAAAATCGAGAAGCCATCTGCTATCTGTCATCAAGAGGGACCCAATCTGCTCCTGGCTTTTGCAGACAAGGCAAATCCTTCATATATATATATATTTATCGGTTTCATAACGTTCTACGTCTTCCGATACCCAATCTCCATTCGTTTCTGTTTGATCATAATTTATCATCTAGGCCTCTTATTCTTATTTCACTGTCTATTCATTCTCTCCAGCTTCTCCTTGGCCGTCATCGTTTTCTTCGCCCAGTTGGTTTCCATTGTAGTATTTGTTTAGGTAGTCTTTTATCATTCATTCTTTGTACATGTCCGTACCACACCAGTTGTTTTGTTCTTATATCATTCACTAATGTACAATCACCCACTGTCATCATTTCTCTAATTCTTTGATTTGTAACTCTTTCTCTTTTTGATTTCCCTGCTGCTCTTCTCAAATAGTCCATTAACGTAGCGTAAAGCATTTTTTCTGTTCTATCCTTGATTGGCCATACTTCTGAGCCGTATGGAATAATAGTTTTTACAATGGTGTTATATATAAGCTTTTTGTTATGTTTTGATATACTTTGGTCCCAAATTATTCCATTTAATAAAGTTATTGCTTTTCTTCCTTGTACGCTTCGATCTTATATAGCTTTGTCTAGTGTTCCGTCAGCTGTAATTTTTAGACCTAACTATTTATACTCATCACAGGACTGAATTCGCTGCCCGGTATTTAAGATTAGATCCTGTTTCATTCCACCGATACACATATACTCTGTCTTATTGAGATTAACCTCTAGTCCCCACTTATTGTACTCTTCTATTAGATTTCGTGTCATATATTCGAGGTCGTCATAATCCTGAGCCACTATTATCTGATCATCGGCGAAACATAAAGTATACAAGGTGGTTTCGTCCAACGGAATTCCCATGTTTTGGCATTTTCTCTTCCATACTTTAAGGACTTGTTCCAAGTATATCTTGAAGAGCGTAGGCGGGATACAGCAACCTTATTTAAGACCTTTATATACTTGAAAGCCTTTGGTTAGTTTTGCTTTTATTTTAACTTTTGCCTTACTATTGCGATATAACTCTTTGATGGCTTTAATTAGTTGTACGCTTATGTTTGTGTTTTCCAACGCTTTCCAAAGTAGATTTGGTGGTATACTATCATATGCCTTCTGCAAATCGACGTAAAGCAGATGCAGCTCTTGTCCGTATGCCATTTTCTTTTCAATAACTTGGGTTATACAGAAGAGGTGATCTGAAGTCGATCTACCCGCCCTGAAACCAGCTTGTTCTTCTGCCTCCATGTCTTTATATTCGCTCTCCACTTTATTTCTTATTATTTTACCGTAAATTCTGCTTAGCGTACTAGTCACAAATATACCTCTATAAATGTCACATATATCTTTCCTTCCTTTTTTGTGTATTGTGGATATATATGACGTTTTCCACTCAGTTGGAACTACAGTTCCATTTCAATATTTTTGAAAAAGATTCCGTAATCTCCAAAACAGTTCTTTAGTGCCATATTTAATAAGTTCGGCTGGGATATTTCCGGGTCCGGCAGATTTACCGCTTTTTAAGGTTGTGCACACGTTTCTGACCTCAGAGATTGTAAGGAGTACTGGAGATCCCATCGTTCTAATTATATTGTCTCTTGCGTCTTTCTTGAATTCTGCTCTATCTTCAGTTAAAAGTTTTCTAAAATGCTCATCCCATTCTTTGTCTTGTATTGTTGAAATGATATCTCTGCATGTTTCTTTTTTAATCGATCTTATAGTTTTCCAGCTTTCGGTACTTCTCCTACCTCCTAAGTAAGAATCTATTTTCTGGCACTTTTGCATCCACGAATGATTTTTCTTATCACTGATCATTCTTCTCGCCTTTGATTTCGCGATATTGTATTCTTGTCTGCTTCTATTTGTCTTTTGGGATAAGTAGGTGTGATATAATTTCCTTTTTTCCTCTATTTCTCTTTCAATCTCAGCATCCCACCAGTATGGTTTTCTTCTTTTAGATGTTTCTTCCACTAATCCTAGTGCTTCTTCTGCAGCTTGGTGGATGCTTAATGTAATACATTCGTATTCCTCATCTGGGATTTCACCTGAACTTATATTAATCTTTCGTTCAGTCTCTTTTTGTATAAGTTTTTTACGCTATCATGTTCTAGGCTTAGTAGATTATATTTACAGTGATCAATTTCTTCAATCACTGTATCATCAAGATGTTGTTGATGCAGGCTTCGGCCTTGATAAGGAAAGAGGATTTTGGACTCCAGAAGATAGTGATCACTTCCGCATGTTGATTCAAGCTTTGTTCTGACATCTTGAATTTTTAGTATTGTCTTTTGTTTAGTGATAAAATAATCAATGACGAATTTCAGGTTTTGTGAGTGTTTGGTCCAGGTAAACTCTATACCATTATCTTTGAGATAACTTTTGACGGTGTCACTTGTCATCAAGAAAAAAGCTGCCCAAGAGTGCACAGGTCCGGATTCAGACTAGACGAAAAATAAAGTTAGGGATCGTTCACAAATTAGACTAATATAGACGTAACAGGGTATTTTTAAAGTATGTGGTGTTCCTTTGAGTCATTTAAAGAAAAGCTCTTAGTAAAAAACATGGAAATAATGCATTAAGGGTCGTATTTTTAAGGGTGACAAAATAAAAAATTAGCACAATTTATGGATGCCAATTAAGTGCTAACCGTGGATTTGGTCCATAATTTAGTTTTCTACAATAAAGTTGATTACATACTTTCTGTAAAAGGCTTACGTTTGGGAAAATGACATAAAACTTAATAATTTCGATTCATTGTGTATACCGGGTGAGCCAAAAAAAACCGGACAATTTATTTTATAAGTTTTGAACTATACAATCCATTTTAATGGGACAAACTGCACTTGGCAGAGAATTAATCAGAGTTTTGACTGAATATATTTCTTTGGCCCCCATCTTTAAATCCAAGATGGCGGACGAAATTAAAATGTACCCTTCAAAGATGCTTGTTTATTCTCGTGTTGCGAACATGTCTTAATTACTTTTTTAAATTAGTAAAAAAGCTGCATTCATGCCACGCACAACAAGGTACGAATGAGCAAAATCGGTTCAGTGGTTCTAAAAAAAATATTTTTGTTTCAACCATTGTTTTGCCTGGCCAATCATGTCTGCATTTATTTCTTTATAAATTCATTACTACTGAACCAATTTTAATGAAATAAAAAACATCCTGGTGAGAATTGATTTCTTTAAGATCGTGATCAAAGTTTGTCGCCATCTTAAAATTTAAGATTGCGGACAGAATCATACTTGATTCTTCGAAATGGTGTGTTTATTCTTAGTTTCCAAAAATGTTTCAGTTTTTTTTAAACTTAAGAACCGCTACTTTTCCTTCACACAACGAGGTACCAGTTAGTAAAATCGGTGTGGTGGATCTGAAAAAATCTATTTTTGTTTCAGCCGTTGTTTTACAGATTATACTTTGGTTGTTACTAAACCAATTTTAGTGAAATAAAAAAAAATCATGTTGAGAATTGATTTCTTTTTAAAGATCGTGATCAAAGTTTATCGCCATCTTAGAATTTAAGATGTGGGACAGAATCAAACTTGATTCTTTAAAATGGCGTGCTTATTCTTATTTTCCGAAAATGTTTTAGTTTCTATTTTAATTTATAGAAACACATTACTTTTCTTCCGCATAAAGAGATAAAAATTAATGAAGTGCTTTTCTATAAATTAAGAAAAACTAAAACATTTTTGGAAAATAATAAACGTGCCTCTTTGAAGGGTCAAGTATGATTATTGCGGACATCCTAACTTCTAAGATGGCGGAAAATTTCGATTATTAACTTTAAATAACAATCAATTCTCACCATGATTTTTTTATTTCACTAAGATCGGTTCAGTAATAATAAGTTTATAAATAAAAGAATGCAGACAGGAATGGCAATGCAATCGTATAATTTGTAAAACAATGGCTGAAACAAAAATAGATTTTTTAAGAACCACCACACCGATTTTACTAATTTGTACCTCGTTGTGTGAAGGAAAAGTAGCGGTTCTTTATAAATTTAAAAAAAACTTAATCATTTTTGGAAACTAAGAATAAACACACCATTTTGAAGAATCATTTATGATTCTGTCCGCAATCTTAAATTTTAAGATGGCGATAAACTTTGATCATGATCTTTAAAAAGCAATCAATTCTCACTAGGATATTTTTTTTTTCATCAAAATCGGTTCAGTAGTAATGAATTTATAAGGAAATAAATGCAGACATGATTGGCAAGGCAATCGTATAATATGGAAAACATTGGTTAAAACAAAAATATATTTTTTTAGAACCACTAAACCGATTTTGCTGGTTCATACCTTGTTGTGCCGGGCAAGAATGTTGATTTTTTAGTGATTTAAAAAAATTCTTTAAACATGTTCGCAACACAAGAATAAACGAGCATCTTTGAAGGGTACAATTTTATTTCGTCCGCGATCTTGGATTTTGAAATGACGGACAAAAAAATTTATTTGTTCAAAACTCTGATTAATTCTATGCCAAGTGCAGTTTTTTCCATTAAAATCGATGGTATAGTTCAAAAGTTATAATAATAAAAAAATTGTCCGGTTTTTTTTGGCCCACCCGGTATACTATGAAAAATACATAGGAAACGGGTGTACACGAGGGGTGATTAGCTGCCCGTAGTAGGTGTACAGAAATTGTCTACCGGACTCCACAGGACACTATCGAGTTTTTGAGATATTAAGATTTTTTATAACTCAAGATATAGGTACTTTTAGCTAACACATATACTATACTATAGTAGTGTGAGCTATGGTGATCCTAATTTTTTCGAGAAAAAAAAAGTTGCTCCGATTTCAAAATTTTTTATATATCTTTGCGTTTCAGATGATTTTGAAACTTTTTTGTTGCGCCGTCTGTCTGTCTGTCTGTCTGTATGTCTGTCTGTCTGTCTGTCTGTCTGTCTGTCTGTCTGTCTGTATGTCTGTATGTCTGTCTGTAACGACCAACGCGCATAACTCAAAAACCGCTTGGCCGATTTCAATGAAATTTGGTACCGAGGCTGGGTCTTGGGTCGAGATGGTCCCACTTAAAAATGAACAAAATCCACCGAACACAAACCAAATAAAAGGGTGGGGATAGATTTCAAAAATTAGAGTTTATGTGAAAATATGGCGTGTGTGATATCAAATGAAAGGTAATTGAGTCTGGAGTTAAACAAAATACATTTTAATTTATTTTAGAAAAAGGTTGGGGGTATATTTCAAAAATTAGAGTTTAGGTGAAAATATGGCGTGTGTGATATCAAACGAAAGGTAATTGAGTCCCGAGTTTAACAAAATACATTTTAGTTTTTGTTTTTTTTAAGGGTGGGGGTGGATTTCAAAAATTTGAGTTTAAGTCAAAACATGGCTTGTGTGGTATCAAACAAAAGGTAATTTAGTGTGGAGTTGAATAAAATATAATTCAGTTTTTAGTTATATTAGCTTCACACGTACACTATAACTATAGTACCTAGTGTGCGCTTAGGGGCCCATATATTGGCAGATTATTTTATCTAGTTACATTATCTATTTAAAACCATTTATGATATAGAACTGTACTTTTACTTACCGTGTATAATTTATATACACAGCAAAAATATTTTTTAAATTTTTTTTTTTTTTCGTTCACTTGACAAATGTTGTTTATAGAAAAATCTCAAATAAACAAAATAGCAAAATGTAAATAGATAGGGAACTGTCTTTTAGACATACACCACCTTGGATTAATCCAATACTTATATTGATTTAGCACCGGATCAACTCAACTGCAATTCATCTCTTTTTAACACTGGCCGCGCGCATGCTATCGAGAGGATTAAATTGCTGGATAAGTTAAGCTATATGAAACGAATATTCCCCATATATAAGTTTATCTCTATTAGCGCATTGAAACTGTATATTAAATTGTCTTTTTTATGAAATTATTCAAGAAAAACGATTGACTCCTAACCAAAGCAAGCAATTTTTTGATCTTTACCTTGCTATGCTATGGTGTGAAAAAAAGTTATCTCAAAGATAATGGTATAGCCTATATATTTGTGTATTTCCTTATGTTGAAAAAAACCGTTTTGGATTTTTAGGTCTAATTGCTCACATACTGTAATTAGCCTGTTTCCATTGTCATTAACACCATTTTCTCCATATTGGCCAACTGTCAGATCATTACCGGTTCTACTATTTAAATCTCCAAATATGACAATTTCTCTAGATGTACTTACTGCTGATATTTCATTGTGTACGGCTACATTTGCATCGTCGTTATACGCATATATTCCAAAAATCGTTAGTCTCATTCCTTTTATTGTTACATTCATTTTAATTAGCCTTTCATTGACTGCTTCCCAGTTGGTAATAAATTTTCTAAATCTTTTGTTGACTAAAATAGATACTCCTTGTTGGGCATGTTTTTCTTTTGCCACTCCGCTATAGAAATGGTCATATTGTCCTAGGTTTTCAGATCCTTTTCCTTTCTTTTTCGTTTCTGTTAGTACAGCAAGGTCAACCTTCATTCTGCTGCACTCATGGACTATTCCATTCCTTGCACGTTCCAAAAATCATATTCCTGTTTCTTTGCTTGGTTCGTCTTAGGTTTTTCTTTTCTTTGCGAGGCATTTGATTGGGTTTCTTAGCAGTGTACGTTTTTTCCGGGTATCAGAGAGTTAGCCTGATGCCCCAACCCCCAATCTGGAGGACCAGGTGATTTTTGATCGAGGTTTTCTTCCCCTAGCCTTTAACGATTCCAACGCCGGTACTACAAGGCAGTAGTCTTTTATACTTTCCCTAAAAGAAAGGGTTGCCACCTACGCTGTGATCATCGTACCGAGGTTCATTCTCTCCGCCTTTCATATCGATGTGGTCTTCTCCCGTAACCCTGGGAAAGGGACCCTATACAGGTGCTAACTCTCCGGGTCGGAGAGTACCTGGAATCTACGGAGGGCAGTACCCGTACCCCAAGGAAGGAAGGAAGGAAGGAAGAAGGAATCCTTCATAAAGTTCGAAAAGGCAGCAGAAAGGATAGGCCTCAAAATAAACGAAGACAAGACCAAGTATATGTACCTCAGCAGAAATAGTCGGAACCGAGATAGAGTAGGATAAAACTTCACCATTCGAGACTACAACTTTGAAGGGACATGACAATTTAAATATCTGGGTACAAGTATAAGTGAAAACAACGTCATCACAGAATAGATAAATAACAGGATACAGGCTGCAAACAGATGCCTTTTTGCTCTCCAAAATCTAATAAAAATCTAGAATACTTACCAAGAAAACCAAGCCGAACATTACAAAACAATTATAAGGCCGATCGTAATATATGGATGTGAGACCTGGACACTAACGGTCGCAAATGCAGAACGACGAGGTCTTCGAAAGGAAAGTGCGAAGAAAAATATTTGTCCCAACTAGGGACGAAATTACAGGGCAGCATAGAATAAAAACCATCCAAGAACTCAAAGAACTCCACACTGAGACCAGCATGATAAACAAAATAAAGTCCAGGAGACTACAGTGGACAGGACACGTTAAAAGAATGCCAGATGACAGAATGGTAAAACTGGTGCGGGAGGAGGTTCCGGAGGGAAAACGTTCATAAGGTCGACCTGGCCTCAGATGGAGGGATAATATTACAAAAGATCTAAAAGCTATGGAAATCGAGGATGGCCCCGATCGGATGCTGGATAGAGAAGGATGGAGACGTGTGGCCCAGTCGGCAAAAACTCACCCAGGGTTGTGAAGCCACAGATGATGATGATGATGATGATGAATACGTAACAACACAGGCCAAACCATTGAAGACTTCAAGTCAACATAGAAAAAAAACTGGAACTTGAACTTTGCAGCTTGCAAGCTTTTTCACTCACTTCGAATTGCAATTGCTTGAAATCAATTATGAATGGTCCCATTGATCACTGAAACTCACCTGCTTTTACTCGGGTGCCAAATGGCCACTCGGCCCGCGAATTCATTACAAATTTGTCTTATAGTTGAGTGACCTATGGTATCCCGTGGGATAGTTCTTGAAGATTTTTTTAAGACTAGCTTAGATCGATTGTTAGTAGATCACACAACTTTAAGTCACTGGGTGATTGCCTCAAATTTGACTAGGGGGCCTCTATAACGTCATAAATCCAAAATAGCGGCATTATCCATTTATTTACAAACTTTGGCTGGTAACTTTTGTTAAATTAGTTTTAGAGAAAAACTAAGACGTTTTTGTTTGCAAGAGAACACCAATTAATATAGTAAAGAAATAAGCTTTATATCTTAAAAACTAACACAGATATGATTTTTTTTAAATAATAAAAAATAGAAAACCCTTTTTTTTCCAAAAAATATTTAATATCTTTATTAGTTTTTAGGATATAAAGCCAAATTCTTTACTTTATTATTTTATGTTCCATTGCAAACAAAAAGTGTATTAACAGTGGCTCTGCGAAACTAACTTAGCGAAAGTTATAAGCCAAAGTTTGTGAAAAAACTTCTAAAAATCTTGGATTTATGATGTCACACAGGCCCCCCTATTCAAATTGAAGGCAAACTCCTGACGATTTAACATTAAGTGATCCATTATTGATCGACCTAGGGTGTTCTAAAACTTTCTTGCTCAACATTGCTCTCATTTTTTTTCTAATATTTAACAAAATACCAATATGTTTTAGTTCTTCAAATATAAAACTATATATTATAATATCGTATTATACATCGATTAATATTGCGAACAAATCACAACCAAAATAATTTTTCTGTAAAGTTGTACCAAAAGTTAAAAGTAAAATTTTGTGAAAAAACATGAAAAAAATCGCTATCTGGGATTTATTACGTTACACAGGCGCTCTTCCCCAAATTCGAGGCAAACACTCACCGACTTAAAATTGAGTAAGCCATAGCCAATCGATTTGGGTTAGTCTAAAACTTTCTTTTTCACACTCTTTATTTTTTTGTCTCTCTCTCTCTCCTCAACTATTTTTTACTATAAAAAAAATTAATACCTTTGTTAGTTTTTAAGCTGTAAAGCAATTTTCTTCACTATCTTAATAGACACTCTTTTGAAACTAAGACCCGAGGCTACCGTAACTGATACCGTAAATTGGCAGTTGGTTTTCTAAAGTGGGTTTCCATATTTCATTTTTCCTTTTCAGATTTCATTACCTTCATTTCTTCGCTTTTCCATTTGTTTTGGTTGTGCCGTACTGATGATTTCTAAGTAGACATAACATTGATGTATACGGCTACCACTACCCTGTTTTGAGGACCAGCCCGAAATATAATTTATTTAGTCTTTGACCAAACCTCTAAAAATTCCATTCGTATATATCATTGAACCTGGGGCGTAGGGTACCTACTGAGATTAACTTTAGCTCTCACCATAGTGATGTTAGTTTTTGCCTCAGATGCCCTAGCTGATAGCGCAAATTGGCAGTTCAGCACCTTGATTTCATGGACTTTTCTTCCGTTTTGGCTGTGCCGTACTTGTGAATTCGATGAAGTTTGTAACATTGATGTATTTGGCTACTACTACCCTGTTCAAAGGACTAGCCTGAAAATTAATTGATTTAGTCTTATACACTTTATAATTACACTTAATAATTAATTTCAATGTCACCCTGGGTAAATGTATGGATAACCGACCCTGAATTTGTTCGGAATAAAAAGTGGAATTGGTTAGAAAATAAATTTAATTTTGCAAAAAATTGGTTAGCGGACCTACTATTTAAGAAAATATACACACTTTACATTAAGAAAAAATGAAGAGATTGGCAAATAATTATTTTTTGCTGTTATGTTTTTTCATAAATTTGTGGCAAAGCACTACATCAGCTTGTCGCGGAAAAAGTAAGTTTTTTTAGGTGTACAGTGAATGATATTTCCCTTCATAAATGGCCAAAAACCAAATCCTAAGCATTTAAACTGTGCAAGGGGCGAAATAGAGCCCTATTTAATTTTTTGAATTCGATTTAGTGTTTTATGGGATATAGGTATTTTTATTAGCATGGGATGTTTAACCAAAAACTAGATTCAGCCAACAAGAAATCTTAAATCAATTATTAATTATGCTATAGGTGGACACTCGCAATTAAAGTAGTATGACGTGCGAGCACGTTGTGGTGTTACCTGTGGATCTGACCACCATCTGATAAAAGCAAAAATATTATTCCATTTAAGATAAACAAATAGGGACGAAAGTATTGGAGAAAATGAAAACCTAGAATGCATCGAAGACAATCAAAATTACAATTTTAGAAGTCTAGAGAACGAAAGTACGCAAAGATTGTATCAGAACCGATTAGATGAAAATTTAATAAACACAGAACACTCATTTAAAGATATATATACAAACATAATGAAAAGCTTTAAGGAAGCTGGCAACGAAGCTGTTGTATACCAAGATAATAGAAATAACAAAAAGATTTGGTCGACGGAGGAAATACAGAAAACGGTCAAAGGAAGTAAAACTCACATACTTGATTCGGCTCAACACTAAAGAGCGAAGAGACTTCAGGGAAACCAGAAGACGCACAGAAAAATATGAACTGTTCGGGCGCAAATGCCATAATATAAATACACACGTAGGAGGTAGGCAGAGTTCTGAAGTATGGAAATTCATTTCTAAAGTAAAAAACCCAAAAAAAGAAAAGGTATACATCCAGATCATCAAACCAGAACAATGGACAGAACACTACAAGGGACTGCTGCAGGAAACGAGGCCCGAATATTTGTCAGCCTCTCCGAGGAGCAACATAGAAGAACAGGAAGTAATCATCGAAAAAAAATTATAAAAAATAGTATTAAAAAGCTTAAATCCGGAAAAGCTAGCGGACCTGGAGGAATATATGCTGATGCTGCCAAAAATGCACAAATCGTCGTTGATCTTACAAACTGACGTATCTTAAAAAAATGCAGTTTTAAGATGACCATAATACTACCTTATTTGTGTCGTTCTTTCATCTCACAGTGTCGTAATTGATAAAAATTTTTTATGATTTTTAGTGATATAAATCCAATATAAACTTTTCCTAAAACTTGAAACTGCTCTCTTGTAAAATTACAATAAATGAGTTACGTCAGTTTGTAAGAACAACGACGAAATATCGATCAGAAAAAGTACTAGAAAATCTCACATATATTATCAATCAATGCCTAAACGGACATCCAGTAAAAATTGCATTTATCTCGTCAATAGATAAAAAAGGAAACAAGCTGGTTTGCAACAATTCCAAAGGAATTTCAATAACCAGGACTCTTGTACGGTAGAATTCTTAGAGATCTAATAGAGAATGATTTTCATGAACAAGAAGAAGAAGAGCAAAGTGGGTTTCGTGCAGGTAGATCTTGTAGCAATAACTTATTTTTGTCTTAAACAAGTTATGGAGAAAAGGAGCGCCAGAAATATAGAGACTGATGTTACTTTTGTGGACCTACAAAAAGCATATGATACTGTTCCAGTAGAAAAATTATGGACAGTGTTAGAGCAAACTAATATGAATCATACATACATAAAAGCGATAAAATAATTATATAAAGGGTCAAAATCTAAAATTAAAATTGGAAATCGACTTCAAAAGAATTCCTGGTAACGAATAGCTTAAGACAGGGATGTTGTATCCCTCCAACTCTTTTTAAAATATATATCGCAGTAGCTCTCAAAAACTGGAAACATAAAGTGCAAGGCATGGGAATACAACTTAATGACCGATTTACCATATACACACTACAGTTTGCTGACGATCAAGTAATTGTAGCTAATGATAAAGAAGACATGGAGTATATGATAAAAAAGTTAACGGAGGAATACCAAAAGTGGGGATTAGCAGTGTACGTGGACGTGACGTGAGTTAGAACTACAATGGACAAACAATATCTCTCTGCAATGAGTATGTATACTTGGGTGTCACATTTGATAAGACAGGAACATACTGTAAAGAACTGGAAAAAAGAATAGTTATAGCAAAAAAGGTTAGTGAATGTCTTAACAGTATTTTATGGAGCAGAGAGATAAAAATGAATGTTAAATTTAACATATATGAAACAATGGTGAAAAGGACGCTGTTGTATGGAATAGAGACTTGTTGCGTAACAGAAAAATACAAAACAAAAATGATGTACGTGCAAGACAAATAATACTTAGTTAATTTTCCTAAATATTAATTATTCCGTTGCACTGAGCCATACAGGTTGTCACGTGACACCGCAAAGTACGCGGATAGAAAAGTGCGCAACCCACCGGCGCGATGACAGAGAGATCATCGTAGCCTCCATATTGAAACCGGCGTGTTTACTCGGTTTTTCCAAAACTACAATTCAATCAATTACAATTAGTGCCAATCAATTCTAAAATCATTCCAATCCGTTACCTCAACTCCTCACAGTGATTTCGATCAACTCAAGAACTCTGGTAGAAGCCTGGGCGCCCAGTGAATGGAATTTGTACCGCCGAGAAAAAACCAAGGTAGGTGTCAATCGACATTTTGTATGGTTCTCGCGTTAGTTTCCATTTTTATCCTTAATGCGTAAAAGTTTAACCAGTGCCTAAAGCTATCGAACGGGTGTATGTCTTGCGCATACATTTTTATGGTCCTTCGAGCCGGATATTAAAAAAAAATACAACAAAAATCAAAATTCATTTTTCTTAAACCAAAAATCTAAAAATTTTTAGACGCCATTAAGGACCAACCCAAAAGGGGCAGGCTTTATCAGTGACGAAGCGACACGCCTTTCCAAACACATGTTTAAAAATTTTATCGATTTCTGCAGTTGAAATTTAAAGGTCGCGGTCGACAAAAACAACTGTTTTTTGTTTACCTACGAACGAAGGTACAAAATAAAATAAAATAATAAGAAATTCTGAAAAACGTTTTAGTGTTCAGTGATAATATTTATTACTAATTAATCAATTAAAATGACTAAAACCGGCCTGGATAAGGCAGTGCAAAAACGTACAGTTTATGTTACGAGGATTACCGAGACATACACTGCAGCCATAAAGGCCCAGACTGATTCAAATGTAAAATCTATTTTCAAAACAAGGTATGAGAACTTGGAAGAATTTTATGATGAGTTTAAAAAACTGCACAATGACGTTATTAGCCTAGTGGAAAACGATAACGAATATAAAGTGCAAGACAACGTGCGAGAAGATACAGACAATTTTTATTTTCAAACTAAAAGTATTTTCAATCAACTTTTTCCAGAACAAAATATTTTACAAGGCAATTTTGTATCTCTTCAAAATCAAACAAACAGTCATGAATACAAGGATCTATTAAAATTAGATGTCCCTTGTTACGATGGCACTTTATTAAAGTGGGTCACTTTTTATGATATGTTTTGCTCATTAGTGCACAACACTAATATGCCTCCAGTAAGGAAATTTAGACATTTAATTTCATATTTAAGAGGTGAACCACTCAGTTTAATAAAACACTTGCCTATTAATGATAATAATTACAATATTGCTTTTCAAACACTAGTAGATCGATACCAAAACAAAAGACTTTTGGCAACAAGCTACTGGAACACCGTAAATAGTACGGTTCCCTTAAAAAATAATTGCTCTTCCAAGGATCTTAGAACTTTACTCGATAGTTTTAATGAAAATATCTCTGCTTTAGAGTTATTAGGTTTTCCAACTCAACATTGGGATTTCATACTTTTCAACATGCTTCTTTCGCGTTTAACTACCTCAATACGAACTTCTTTTGAGATAGAATATAGTAAAATGGAGCTTCCTACCTACGAAAACCTTACAGAGTTCCTCAAAAATCATTGTAGGGCCTTAGAATCAGTTCAACTCATGCAAAATATTTCTTATTCAACTATGCAATCAGACAATTTACAAAATTCAAATCCAAAACCACCTAAGCGACAATTCAATTAAAATAATAATTACAACAGTTACTCAAAACCATATCAACCACAAGTTTACGTGGCAAATACAACTCAAAATCCTCAAAACTCAAAAATAACTTCATTTAGCAATAATTCGCAATTCCAACCAAATCATTCTAAATTCTTTAATTCAAATCAACAACCAAATCAATCTAGTTTTAGTTTCACTCCAGAAACTCAAAACAACTCAAATTCAAATACAAATCAATTTAACTCAAATTCAAATACAAATCAATTCAACTCAAATTCAAATAGACAACAACAATTAAATAACTCGAATTTACCATTTAATTCAATTCTGTTTCAAAATAAATACAAATGTCGTTTATGTACAAATAAACAATTTCACAATCTTTCACAGTGCCAGGTATTTTTATCAAAAACTATACAGGAGCGTAATGCCTACGTTAGGCAAAATAATGCGTGTAGCAATTGTTTAAGATCGCATCCCTTAAATTTATGTCAATCTACTTTTTCTTGCCGTATCTGTGGCCAGCGTCACCATACGAGTATTTGTAATAACTCGCAAACTACTCAATCGAATTCACAAAACGCGTATTTTACAAATGTACAACCAACCCCAAACTTAAATCAAAATTCAATTCAATCTTCCCAAAACCCCAATCAAACACAAAATGAAACACCCAATGAGGGCATTGATTACATTAATTGTGGGTGCACCTCACTCACTACTCAAAAACCTCAAAGTACTATTTTACTTTCTACAACAAAAGTAGACATCCTAGATAGTCGTGGATACTATCAAACTATACGGGTTGTCCTCGACAATGCGTCAGAGGCCAATTTTATTTCTGAAAATTGTCTTAATCGCCTAGGATTATCTAGGAAAAAATTCATAGTTCCCATACGAGGCATCAATCAATCTACTTCAACCACCAATGGCATAACAAATTGCACAATTAAGCCTGTTGGCCGAAATAATCCAACGCTTTCTCTTGATGTCTATGTTTTGCCAAAGGTTAGTGCAAATTTGCCATCTTTTCAAGTTAATCCTCACAATTGGCATCATATCTCTAATTTAAATTTAGGAGATAATACTTTCAATATTCCCGCACCTGTAGACATGCTTTTAGGAGCACATGTTTATTCTCAAATAATTCAACCTAACATTATTCCTGGAGAACCGGGGCAGCCAATAGCACTTGAAACCTTGTTCGGCTGGGTGCTCCTGGGAAATACGGAAATATCAAATCAACCTACATACAATTCAACTTCATATTCATGTCACTTTACTTCTTTACAAAATAATTCACTAGATCAAACGATGATCAAGTTTTGGGAAGTTGAGTCTCTCCCAACAAAGAAGTTCCTCTCTCCTGATGAGGAAAAATGTGAATCATTTTATCAAAAAACTGTCACGAGAGATAGTTCGGGACGTTTTCAAGTTTCATTGCCATTTCGTCACTCTAGACCTATTTTAGGAGATACCTACTCACATGCTTACAAATGTTTTTTATCTCTTGAGTCTAGACTGATAAAAAATCCCGAACTATATTCACAGTATTCCGAATTTATGAATAACTACTTAAAAAACGATCATATGAGTTTAATTCGAGAATCAGAATCAAAAAATCAATTCATAAATTATTTACCCCACCACTGCGTTGTACGCCCCGATAAATCAAGTTCACGCGTTCGAGTAGTTTTTAATGGCTCGGCAACAGCGGGTTCAAAGGGTATATCCCTTAATTCTACCCTTCTCCCAGGGCCCAAATTACAAACTGACATCAACTCAATTCTGTTAAAATTCCGATTTCATGAAATAATCATGCTCTCGGATATTACACAAATCTTTTTACAAATAAAATTAGCTCCGGAAGATCGTGATTATCAACGTCTTCTGTGGCGTTTCACTTCAAGCGATCCTATTCAAGAATACAGACTTAATACTGTCACGTTTGGTATCACATCTAGTCCTTTTTTGGCCATTAGAACTATTCAAGAGTTAGCCAAAATCCAAGAAAAAAACTACCCAGAAGCTTCTAGGGTGCTCCTAGAAGACATTTTTGTCGATGATATCTGCGCAGGCGCAAACTCTATAGAGTCGGCTCTAGCTCTACAGCGAGATTTAATCGCTCTTCTAAAATCAGGCTGTTTTGAGCTTAAAAAATGGGCTAGTAATCACCCAAAACTACTATCCTCTCTATCACCAGACGAATGCCAAATTCCCTTTTCTTTTGACAAGGAAAATCCTATATCCATAAAGGTTCTTGGACTCCAGTGGGACCCAAAATCAGACAATATGTTTTTCTCTTGTCAGCCATCGGAAAAACGATGCACAAAAAGAAATATTCTAAGCGCTATTGCTTCTATTTTTGATCCTTTAGGGATGCTTTCTCCCATTTCATTTTTTGCAAAATGTCTTATGCAAAAATTATGGATTTCCAAGATAGGATGGGACGATCCCGTGGACAAATCTATTCTTCAGCATTAGACACAATTTCAAAATGAACTTAAGTGCTTATCAGATATTAAATTTCCTAGGCACATTTTTTCTAAAGATATAATATCTTGTCAACTGCATGCTTTTTCGGACGCATCAGAATTAGGCTACGCAGCTTGCGTTTATTTACGTATCGAGCTGTCAGATCAAAGCATAAAAACTTCCTTAATTATGGGCAAATCAAGGGTCAGTCCCTTAAAAACTATTAGTCTCCCGAGACTAGAACTTTTAGGTACTGTTCTTCTTACTGAACTTCTTAGTTTTGTTATAAAAACTTATTCCCCTTTAATTTCAATAGATAAAACTTACGCTTATACAGATTCTCAAGTCGTCCTCTTTTGGCTTTGTAGCTCACCTCATAGATGGCGCTCTTTTGTTGCTAACAGAGTTAGCCAAGTACAAGAAAAACTCTCTAATGTAAACTGGTATCATGTAAAATCACAAGAAAACCCTGCGGATGTCGCCAGTCGTGGCACAACTCCTTCTAATTTTATAAACCACCCCTTGTGGTTTACAGGGCCTTCCTGGCTTAGTCAACCATGTACTACATGGGACTTAAAAAATCCCGCATTACTCCAAAACTCAGAAACCGATTTTCAGCAAATTTTAAATGAAGAAAAGCCTGAAAAAATAACACTTACTACAAACATCGATTATCATATTCTAGACTTCCTTGTAAATAAATATTCATCCCTTTTTCACATTCAAAAATTAATTTGTCAGATTCGACGAATATTTTATAATTTTAAAAACAAAAAGGAACCACTTACAGGTCCTATTTCTATTTTTGAAATTCAGTATGCTTTAACACTCTTGGTTCGAAGAAGCCAAGAATTACATTTCTCTGACCTCCTAAAACAACTAAAAAACAACGAACTTTTACCCAAAGCTTTTCGAAAAATTGCACCCTTTTTGGACACTACCGGACTGATAAGGGTAGGTGGTCGTCTTAGGCATACGAATTCTATACCTTTTGATGCAAAACATCCTCTATTGCTTCCCAGATCAGGCAGGTTGTCTGACCTCATCATTGAACATATTCATAAGGAAAATAGCCATCCAGGGCTAAATACAGTTCAGTACTTACTAAGACAACAATTCTGGATCTTAGCATCCCGCAGAGCTATTCAGTCAGTTTTATCTCGATGCATAAGATGTTATCGCCTTAGACCAAAGGCTTACATCCCTTATCAAGGTGACTTACCTTATTTTAGAATTTCACAACTAAAGTGCTTTTCTCATGCAACTTTGGACTATGCTGGTCCTATAAAAATTTCACCAGGTCGTTGGTACCGGGGTACCAAAGAATTAAAAGCCTATATCTGCATTTTCGTGTGCGCAAGTACACGCGCTATCCACACAGAAGTTGCGTCAGACCTTACTTCTGAATGCTTTATAGCCGCATTCAGAAGGTTTGTAGCTAGAAGGGGTCGTTGTATACAGCGACAGAGGCTCCAATTTTCAAGGAGCAAACTCTGAGCTTAAAAAGCTCTTCGAAGCTTCCTCTGAACATCTTCAGATCAAATGGCATTTTTTTCCTAGTGCTAGTCCTCATTTCAATGGCTTATCAGAGGCTGGTGTTAAATCAGTAAAAACACATCTTTACCGAGTGATCGGAAATCAGAAGCTTACATACGAAGAACTAAATACTTTGCTTGTGCAGATCGAGGCATTGCTAAATAGTCGCCCAATCTCTGCGCAATCATTCGATCCCAATGATTTTTGTCCACTCACTCCCGGACATTTCCTTACCATGGAACCTTTAAACTCTGTCCCAGACCCAGACTTATCACAATTAAAACTAAACACTCTTTCTCGGTGGCAACTCGTTCAGCGATTGAACACTGATTTTTGGTCCCGATGGAAAGAGGAGTACCTACATACTCTACAGCAGAGGTCCAAGTGGACAGAAAAACCTACTAAAGTCGAGTTAAATACTTTAGTAGTCATAAAAAATGAAAACAAACCACCCTTGCAGTGGTCTTTAGGCAGGATTGTAGAATTGCATCCTGGTTCAGATGGACATGTTAGAGTTGTCACGATTAGGACTCAACAAGGGCTATTTAAACGTCCAATTGTTAAATTGTGCCCTTTGCCTTTTAACTGAACACTCAAGCAATGTTCATTCTATGTCAGTGTCGTCATAGAATTATTCTTTTTTTTTTATTCCTTTTCGGGAAATATTTTTTTTGTTTTATCGCGGCAAAAAATAGAATAACATTTTGTCGCAATTTTTTAATTTTTTTGGAAATAATAATTGTTATTCCCTAGTTATAATACTTATTATTTTTCCTGGTTCTAAAATAGTATTTTAGGGCGGCCTGGAAAATGTACGTGCAAGACAAATAATACTTAGTTAATTTTCCTAAATATTAATTATTCCGTTGCACTGAGCCATACAGGTTGTCACGTGACACCGCAAAGTACGCGGATAGAAAAGTGCGCAACCCACCGGCGCGATGACAGAGAGATCATCGTAGCCTCCATATTGAAACCGGCGTGTTTACTCGGTTTTTCCAAAACTACAATTCAATCAATTACAATTAGTGCCAATCAATTCTAAAATCATTCCAATCCGTTACCTCAACTCCTCACAGTGATTTCCATCAACTCAAGAACTCTGGTAGAAGCCTGGGCGCCCAGTGAATGGAATTTGTACCGCCGAGAAAAAACCAAGGTAGGTGTCAATCGACATTTTGTATGGTTCTCGCGTTAGTTTCCATTTTTATCCTTAATGCGTAAAAGTTTAACCAGTGCCTAAAGCTATCGAACGGGTGTATGTCTTGCGCATACAAATGAAAAGTGTCGAAATGGATGCAATAAAAAGATCAATGAGAATATCTAGAACAGATCACATAAGAAATGAGATCTGCAAAGAAAGAATTGGAATCGAGGGAAGCATAACGGATGACATCACTCAAAGACAACTGATATGGTACGGCCAGGTACAACGGATGAACGACGAAATATTACCAAAGCAGGTCCTAGAATGCCAACCAATGGGGCGCAGAAAAAGAGTGAGTCATAATCTAGAATGGCAAAAAAACCAGACAGAAGATCGTCGGACAACGTATAATAATTATTGTTTTTGGTTTTTGGTCATTATTTTTTAAATATTATTCGCTAAAAGATAAAACAAGAATGATTCTTTAGATCGGTACTGTATATTTCAGCATACAAGCAAATCATTCAACTAAATAGCAATAGAATACTTGATATTAATGGTCATGCATCGTTAAAGGATGATATCGATACGCAAACTTTTGATATACAAAAAAAGAGAGGAGAGAAAGCTGTTATTTATTTGGAATATCTACAAGCAACTAAGTAAGTTTAGATCAGCTCAAAATATTTAAAAACAAAATGCTAATTTATTTATGATTTTACAATAGTTCTAATTGCAATAAGGCATTTGTAGAAATATTAGTCCGTAGCCTAAGCTAGAGACCCTGTATGTATGACATATTTTCACTAAAGAGAGACGCGACAAGCCACCACCTTCTCGACAGAGGCCTGGTATCGAATCCAAGATGGCGGCCGATGAGGGCATTCCGCCACACGTTCGGTTATGTATAATTTGTTGAAATTGATGAATTTATAGGATTGAAACTGCAAATAAATACAAATAATGTATTCTGCAGTGGCAAGAATATTTAAAAGATTGAAATTTAATGCATTTTTGGTAATTACTATATCCATATATGTAGCTATTCATAAATAATAAAATATTTATTAATGGACATTTTTTCTCTTAAACCACGAGAAGGGACAAAAAGAGGAAGGCTTCTTGGGAATTAAAGACGAAGGTTATTATAGTTTTTTTTAAAATAAATTTCTAGTATCTTATATGTGTAATACGTAAACTTTTCAAACTTAAGAAAAACATTAATGAAATATAATATTTATATAATATATAACTTTTTCTCACACTTGATAAATCAGCCTTGAAAACAGTTTTTTGTAAATATCTCAGAAACTAAAGCTCTTATTGTAATGCAGTCTACTACATTCCGAAAACCGCATATTGATGTGATGCTCCGTTAAAAAGTTAGTATTAGAATCAATCGATTTTGCCCAAAATCTAATGAGCTCGTTACATTGTCGAACACTATTTTACCTAATGATTTTATGAAAATCGGTTTAGAGGTTTGCTAAGATAGATTGCTGCTAGATATTGCTAAGATAGATCGAAATACACCCAGTGCTGGATCCAGAATTTCCTGAGGAAAGGGGCCAAAGTAGCAGCAAAAACCAAGCTATTTATTTTTGTAGTTTTTCAAAAGATGGTTGAAATGCGGCGCAGGCGACAAATATTGAAAACTTCAGTAGATTTTGTTAACAAATCTAAAAAAGTGATGCGGCAGAACTATAAAATAATCATTGTCTGGAGGAGGGGTGCCCGAGCCCCTCAAGCCGCCCTACTGGATCCGCCACGGAATACACCCAAATAACATATTTTCCGCGATATCTCAAAAAAAAATTATCGAAAATAATACCTTCTCTAGGCATTGCTGCTCGTGCTAGGAAGGTAAAAAACATACATTTGCTTGGGACAAAATCTTCCCGCTTAATAGCATGTATCCATTTCTATCTTTAGGAAATTTAAAAATTGAGTAACTTTTTCCTTGATTACTATAATTGGTTTTGCAATTTGGAACGGGGCAACGACCTGGCATCTCTAAAAAACCGGCACACAATTTTTTGAGCCATAAATTTACCAGCATTTATATAAAATCACCTCAATTACAGGGTATTATAACCAAATTTTAAAAAAAAAAACTAGAACCACTGGATAACTAAGAATCCACTTAAGCAGTGGCGCTCCCAGGAATATGTCTTGGGGGGGCCGAGGCTTCTTGGGGCGGGGGCGAGACCTCATGATGTCATATTTTATGCTATTTTATCTTTTTATTCTTGAAATGTGTGAAAAATGTTTAAAAAAATCTTTGGCTTGGGGGAGGCGGGCCTCGACCCCCCCCCTGGGTGCGTAACATCGTTCAGTCTCGCAATTTAGATTAGATTAAATTAGCTTACATTAACTTACCCTAAGCTAAATTGTACCATAACTTTCTTGATTTTTACAGTTTTTCCTAAGTTTGTAAAGATCATATTTTATGCCTTTAGGAACATTCCTAAGTAAAACACAACACATGTTTCACAAAAGTTAGTCTAATTTGGCTTATGGTAGGTAAATTTTTAAGTTATTTGCTGGGATAAACCAAACTTTTAGAGTTGCCAGAATTGGGTTTTCGGGACAATAGAACTAAAGACACAGAGGTCCAAATGCGGGAAAATCGTGAAAAATCGGGACGTCTGGAAACCCTAAACTCACTATTCCCCTGGCTATCGTATCACTACACTATATGATTATCCGACAATACCCCAAGGATCCCAAGATTCACTATAAATGCACTGTAAAAATGATCAAATGGTCCTTTACAACCCCTATGACTAAGCACTGAAAAATCACAAAAACCGACAAGGAAAGTAATCACCATTACCTGAAAATGTTTTGAATCAACGACGCAAGTTCTTGGGTACATATTTCGTTTAAAAAATGAATAAAAAATCCAATCGAAACTACTTTTTTCGCTTCAAAAATGTCAACGACATCAAACGTAAACCAGAGCTATCAAAACGGACGGGCCACGATCCTCCACTTTGTTGACGTCACATCCGGGGCTGATTTTTTTTTGATGGTTGCGTCACGACACAGCTAATTGTCTTTAAAATATTGAAGTTGGAATGACGGTTCATGAATATTTGATTTTTTTAAAAATAAAGTCGGTGTTAAGATTGTTTTTACTATATTCTTGAAGAACATTTTTTTTTTAATGTATAGTAATCCTTAATTTTTTAGAGCCGCATCACTAGCTCACACTAAAATTAAATTTAAAACAGAAGCGAATGTGACAAACACAGATGAAAAAGTCAAATACATGTCAAATATAACAGTTGGCATGCGGTACATGGCGGGTAATTTTAATTCAAAATAAGGAATGCAAAATTTTGAAGATTTTAACTTTTTAGTCATCTTGCATCCTTACAAAAGTTTGGTGGAATATGGGGATGGTGTCTGAGAATATTTCACTGAAATTTCGCCGAAATCTGTAGTGCCATTTTGAAAATATTATAAAAAAACGTCTGACCTCCCATAAGACCCAATGTAAAAATCAGCCCCCGGAGAACAGCTGATTTTTTCAGGGTCGTGGCCTCTATTTTTGTGTTGGCCTTGCGTAAACAAACAATCGATCGCCCTAAGGAGGCGCCATATTGAATTTTACTTCAGAAATTCCCACGCCTTATATACAGTTCGTGGTGGACAAGCCCATCAAAGTCACTGAAATTAACATTTTTTGGTTATGTTATTTTCTTGCCAAATTCACTGGCGTTTCACTAAATTAATTTAAATGGTCAGCGGTGAGTGACATCAATCATCATGCAACATATAAACAAACATGTTTGTCGGTCACCCGATTATTAAAAATAAACATTTTATAACAAAACCTATATGTTTATTTTTAATGTCCAACGCCCATACACTGAAAAAAAAACGGTTTTATTATTAACAAATATTTGGTAAACCTGATTTTTGTTGTGCTCATTAAAAAATATTAAAAGCAAATATCATTAATTATTGGTAACAAACCTTTTTTAAAGTGTTTAGTTATAAATAATATATCATTTGTTTCTTTAATAATTTGATGTTTTTGTAAATATTAATTGCTTTATATTAACCATAACCAAAACACTCTTTCTTTTAAGGTAACAGAACGTCTTTGTTTGTAACATTTTAATTTTGCCATTAAAATATCTTATATTTATCGATAATTTATTATGAAAATAATTAAAATATGAGGGCACTTCGCTCCACATAATATTGCGTAATATAAATAAAACCAAAAATATTTCACCATAAAGAAAAAGTTACCTTTATTGATTTAAAATAATTATTGTTACAACTTCTCTAACTGACTACATTTATAAATTTCCTCACTTCAACGTCCACATTCTAGTCCACTCTTTTCTGTCTGATTTTAGTTTTTGTTCTCCATTAAATAATTTTTTTCTTTAGTTATTTGTCCCCTTCTTCACCTAAAAGCAAATAATAATCTATTATCACTTAAATTACCTGGAAATAATTAGTAAAACCTATCTATACACAAAATTATCTATTTGTGCTCTTTACTATTCTAGTACTCACCATTTTATCTAGTTATCTTTGAAATCTTTCTCTCTCCTTATCTGGCTAGGAATAGTCAATTTTCTATGATCTTTGGTTCTTCTACATAGTTTTAGCTATTAAGTTAGTCCATTTATTATGTAATCCCTTTTCTGCCTTATTTAGCTTTTTATAAAATTTATTCTAGCTTAAAAACATCGCCTAAAACAAAACAGATAATTAATTTACCTATTTGTCTATTTTATTTATGTTAATATGGTACCTACCTAATTAATTGTTCCAGGGTGATCCAGTTTACAATCCATTTCTACTCATTTAACACTTTGCTTGCCAATTGTCTATCCTATTTTCTATGAATTGTTTTCTATTCTTCTAGGTCTTCTTTTATCTATTGTATTGTCTAGGATTAGTCTAGCTACCCTGTGTATGCTTTGCTTTCATTTCCTAAAACAAAAGTATTTTTATTGATTTTAAAATTAATTGATTGATTGCTAGTTATCCTTAGATTAATCTATTTTCCTATCCTAGACTTACCTTAGACTATTTTATTTATCCTATTTAAAGATGAGTACCGACACTGCCACTGGTTAATTTTTCCAAGCCTTAGTGATTTTTTTCCATTAAATAATAATCGAATTTTCCACAAGCGATTTATTGATATGTAAATACACTTTGAAAACAATTATTTTAACCTTAATTTACGACACCTGTGTATTGGGACACACAAATAAATTCTATTTTTGGAAAATCTTGGATCAAAATGCGGCGTTGCCTAATCACTTCAGATGAAATTCCTGAGATGGGAATTTATATAATATATTTTCATTATTTTAATTAGTTGCTCTGTAACTAGGATTTGAGTTCTATTTTTATAAAAATAAGTCGTTTCTCACGGGTTTTTCACATAAATTATCTAGTCAGCCCTTTGCAGTAGAATTGATAGTATTAATATAACTTGGCAGCATCTCTTTAATGGCATTTCCTATCTTTCTCTTCTCCTGATTTTCCCCATAAATCTATCTCTCTCTCATTTTGAGGCGCAGAGAGCTCCATAATTTTCGCCACTTTTGGAAGTGGAAACTAGTTATTTCTTGTCCTGTCCCATTCGTATGGAACAGAAAAGGATGGCTAGATATTTTCTTTTGATTTATTGGTTTACTTTACTTTTTTCCTGATTTCTTGATTTCTTGTTTTGTTTAATGTGTAAGAAAGTGAAAGTAATATTTTTAAGTCCTTCTTTAGGTTAGTTTAAGATTTAATTGATTTTGATGTTAGTATCCAAAGGCGCCATGGGTGTCGCCACTAATTTTCGCTCTTGTCATTTTTCCTTAGGAAAAAGGACGTATCTTTTTACGATCTGCAGTCGTCCTGTGAGGAGTAGAATTTTATATTCGACCATTATCTGGATCATCATATCGGATTCATTAACATTTTATTCCAAATTGCAACAAGCTTCTCGTGATATTCACTTGGTGGTATTTATTTTGGTGATTGCGCGTTGCATTGCTTCGTAAGAAGGATTTTTCTTTGGACAACGGACTGCATGTTAGCTGTAAGAAACGCAGCTTCTGACCCTCTTAACAGCACTTGAGGTAAATGAATTTCTATTAATTTTATCAGGTTTAATTTTTCGGTCGATATTTTATTTTGTGTTTTTGGTCATAATTATCTATTTTAAAGTTGACTTTCATTATAAAAAAATTCCGATTTAATAAGTTTTTTTTATCAGAATTAAAATAATAAATAAAAAGGCAGTGTTCCTTTTTTTTAAAAATTAAATCTTGATACAGAAAACACGTTGTAAAATTAATTATTTTTTTCTACCCCTTTTTCACAAAAAAATTATTTTTCTGTGTGCATATAAATTTTATTAAAGATTACAAAAAATCATTTTTATTAGGAAAATGCAGCTAAATAAAATTAAATAAAAAAAAATGTCCTTCAATTTAAAATTAAACTAAATATTCACTTATATCTTTTTACAATAAAAGAAAATAAATCAAAAATTCTTTCATAAAAAAATATATATTTATTTTATTATAATAACATTTAAAAAAAAAAAGACAAAAACACCACAAACAAAATAAAACTTCCTCCTGATGGTTTTGCCTACATAACTTGATCTTTGTAGGGTTCTTTGGATTGGTTCTTTGGACTGGTTCTCTGGACTGGTTCTTTCGACTGGTTCTTCCAACTAGTTCCAGCTACGGGTGCTTTGACCAGCACTTCTACAAATTTTCAAACCGAGTGGTTTTTGTACACAGTTTCCTGTAACTACCTGTCAGATTCTTCAATGGTCTTACCACACCTGATTTTTAACTAAGATATTCCTATGATTATTCAGTCAGACGAGCGGAAAAGATGCCCATGCGACATTTTGGCTTTTGGTATGATCTAACCTTTTAGTTATTCTAGCTTCTGTTAATTACTAATGGGGTTTGATATTTATCATTGATATTATAATATTAATCACCATGATTAATTTATTTAAATTTTAATTAATTAATAATTCAATTATTATCCGTTAACTTTAGTAATAAGTTACGAACCGCCTTTCCTTTTTAATTTAAACTAATTTATCAGTTTTGAACTTATAGTAATGCGCTTAAGTTTAGGTAATTTGCTAATTATCATGGCTATTTTCGGGAGCCATTTGTGTAACTAGGTCCTTAGGAATTTTACGGTAAATGTAAACCAATGGTGATCACTATTAGGTAACAAATCCTAGGTTCAAGGATAATCATTATTACATAACAAATTAGACTTAAATAATTATTTTGCAATCATTACATCATCTTTTATTTTGTACTATGCAGCGGTTGATTAATTAAAAAGGGAAATTTTACTTTAACTCTGCCTAATCTTATTACTGCTCCATTATCCCTAATTCATTATTAAAAAGAGTTAGACATTATATTATTCAATTATGATGACTGATAATTTTGATCATAGGTATAAAGAAAAGGTAAGTCCATGATTTCTTTATTTAGTCTGATTATTTATTACCGCATCGTCTTATTTATAATAGAGTTCCTCTTAGAATCTGAGGAGATTGGAGAAGGTCTTGCAACTTCCTGGCGCCATATTTTAAGTGTGCTCCTCTTATTTATTTACCTCTCTCTCGAACCCCCCACCGCTCTCGAACTCTGAGCACTACGGGCAAACACAATTGCACGCTCGCAGCTCTATTTGGATAAAACGGATGCTCTTTTCGAATTTGACTTATTTTAACTTTAATTTTTGTAAACAAATTTTAAAACCAAAAATGGGCGTGGCATGTTATTAATACTTAAAATTTCCTAAATATAAATATACTCTTAATATTGGCAAATATTTCTTTGTGTTTATTACAACAAACATTTTTTTGTATAATGTTATGGCGTGATTTTGTTATTATAACGGTCTGAATTGGTTTCTATTAATTACTTCGTAAAGTTCAAACAAATTTGGTTATTATTAACAAGCGATATTATCGAGCAATATAACTTAGTATCGTCTCGTCCACAGAACACCAGTCCCGGCTCAGGCCTTGTCGCGCGAGATCGTGACGTTTCGGTTGATATTTTGTAGGGGAGAGCGGGGCTAGTTAAGCCACTTTTTACATAAATGCAAATAAAAGCATTGCTATATTACAAAGAAAAAAAAACCGATTTTATTATTAACAAATATTTGGTAAACCTGATTTATGTTGTAAATAAAAGCATTGCTATATTATTTACAGTTTTACAATTATAATATGTTTAAGGCAAATATTGGTTTTTAAAACTATGCATTCAAACTTAAAAAACACTTTTTTCTAGCACCCATGCAGGCGGCCCAACTAACCCCACCCACGGAGTAAGTTGGGCCATACGATGGGGCAAGTTGAGCATGGTTGAATAATTAGGAACTGTATATATATGCAACATAAAATAACAGGAAATTCTTAGATTATTTTTATTGATAATAATAAAATACTAAACTTTAAATTTCTTAAAAAACAAACAATATAAAGTAACATAATTCTTCCTCTAGTCTGATTCGGAATTACGGTTTTAGCAAACATAAGTAAACCCTGCATCAGCACATGTTTCATGGGCCCAAAACTTGTAAGTTAAACATTGTACCCATTTTTCTTTTGGTTTGCTGTTTGGGAATGGTTCCTTGCAGACTAGACAAAATGTTTCCTCTTCATCATCGCTGTCATCTTTCAGTGTCCTTTTCTGAGTAGTTTTTCTATGCTCTTTTCCTTGAATACATTTTTGGTTACAGATTTTTCTTTTTTTTTACTTTTTTCACGTTCAAACTCTTCTTTAACCGGAGTTTCAGTTAGTATAGCTGTTGACCATTTTCTTCGGTTGATATTCTTGGTCTTTCTTTCGCCAGCTTTCGGAAAAGCACGAATTTTTAAAATTTCCCTAGATCGATTGGTAATAATAGATCACACAATTTTAAGTCACTGGGTATTTGCCACAAATTTGAGTTGAAGGGTCTGTGTGATGTCATAAATAAATAAATGGCGGCTTTTTTACTGTTTTTTCACAATTTTTGGCTTAAAACTTCTGCCAATAACTTAGTTTTACAGAAAAACTAATCGTTTTTTGTTTGCAAGAAAACACCAATCAAGATACCGCGTGAACAATTCCACATCTAGGGGGCCTAATTTCCATAAGAGGGTAAAAAACAGATAGAATATAGCATATATTAATAAGAGACCGCAATATGCCCGATTCCAGTCGAAAGCGTTTCAGCGTTGCCAAAGGTAATTGATTTTTAGTTTATCATACGTACGCATGCTGATTTTAACCTTAAAATAAAAAAAAAATGTTTTTAGAAAATGTATGGGGTTAGCTGGGCCGGCACACCTACATACAAAATTGAGAGAGTCGGCAATCATGTTTGCGTAAATATTAGCATCGTTATATTTTCATTAAACTCTGTCTAAATATGTAGACTTAACTATAAAAAACCGAATGGGGGCATGCGGGTGTTATAAAACAATCTGGAAAATGTTTTCCGAAATAACAAAAAGTTACTTACGAGGTCCAAAAAAAAAATGCCTCTGTAGTGAAATAGCGCGTACCAAAATAGCGCGTATCAAAATAGCGCGTATCAAAATAGCGCGTATCACAACGACGCGTTATCAAAATAGCGCGTATCATAATGGCGCGTGTTCAAAATAACGCGTATCAAAATAGCGCGTATCAAAAGAGCGCGTATCAAAATGATGCGTGTTCAAAATAGCGCGTATCAAAATAGCGCGAGTTTAAAATACCGTGTGTTCAAAATAGCGCGCCTTAAAATAGCGCGTCTAAAAATACCGCGTTTTGAAAGATCGCCATTACAAACGTCGCTGTTACAAAATAGTTCGAGTAAGGTGTCTCTTTCTAACATATTTAAAAAAAAAACTTTCCTGACTTTTTTCCCGGGATACTATTGGGTTTAACCAAACCGAACCGAATCGATTCAAACCGCACCGAACTGAAATGAACCGAACCAAACCGAAACATATTTAGTATAGCAAGCCATCAGTTTATTTAACGGTTAAGTAAGTATAACTTATCTGACCTTGCTCAAACTGTTTACGTGAATATACCTAAGCAGACCTGATACGCGCTATTTTTAATACGCGCTATTTTGATACGCGCTATTCTGATCACGCCCTATTTTGATACGCGCTATTTTGAACACGCGCTATTTTGATACGCGCTATTTTGAACACGCGCTATTCTGAAAACGCGCTGTTTTGAAAAGCGCTGTTTTGATACGCGCTATTTTGATACGCGCTATTTCGTCACAGAGCAAAAAAAAATAGGTCAAAATCTGTTTCTTGGAGATACACAAATCACAGATTCTCACTGCGGACTAATGCATGAGCAAAGGCGACTTTGCCACGTGGGTGGCGCTGGCAGCTGACGTCTAATTGTCGAGTTAATAGGGGTTTCTCAACGTGCCCCTATGCCCAACGAGCCCCGCTCTCCCCTACGTATGAGCCGCGGTCTAGACGGAACCGACCCGACGCCCTACGTAGCATTGTATTACAGACACTCATACAGGAATGTCTCCGCAGACACTGTGCCGAAAAATCAAGGGGACGCCATATTTTAGGAAGAACATTGACCAAACAAAGTATAGTTTTTGTGTTTTTGTGCTAATACAGACCTAAATACGCGGGTATTTTTATGGGATCATAATGGTGTTTTGGTTGCAAGAGTCGAAGTGAACAAAAAGTCATCAGGAATAACGCTTTAAAGGCAGAAATATAGCTTCAAGAATAAAAACGTATTCATTGTATAAACTTTTTGTTCTGTGGAAACTGATTGCTTTATAAACAAATAGTAAATAGGATTGATTTTTAATTAACTGATTTATGTGCTAATTGTCGACAAGTATCCACAGGCGTAGGTTTTATTTGTTTTTAATATAAAATTATTTGGTTGGCTTTGGTCGTCCACAATAACATAGTAAGTGTTATTTATTATTTTTTTTAGAATGCTTTATATTTGTATTTTGTGATTTTAATAATTTTAAATTTGATGTCATTTGAATCATGGCTTCAATTCTTTGAATTAATTATTAAAGATTTTTAAGCAAAGAGAGTATGAAAATGTGAAGTTTAAACCTTTTAACTTAAAGTATGTATATAGAAAAAAATTCGGGGGAGGGGGCGAGACGGTTTCGGGGGGGGGGGGCGAGACCTCATGAGGCAGTATTTTAGGCTATTTTATGTTTATATTCATAAAATATGTGGAAAATATCTAAAAAAACTTAACTTTAAAGGGGGGCCCAGGCCCCCCCTTATATACGCCACTGGTTCTGTATTAAATTTACAAATATATAAAATTTATTTTCTTTTTCAGGTCAGCACTGACTTGAAGGTGGAGGAAGTAATTGAACAAAGGAGAAACATTTAAAAAAAACACGGGCTACCCATGCGGCCTTTCATAATGTAGGAGTCCCTGAACTTATAGTGAGGTAAAATCAGTTTATGTCAGATTTGACAAAATTTTGTGTGCATCTCACATGGAACAAACGTGTGTATATTTCATTAACCAACCTTTCCAAAAAAAACAAAGATTACCAGCCACCATAAAAAAATTTGACTCCACTTTTATAATAAAATACAAATAAATAATTTTCATCAAAACAACTTGCTTTTTATTATTATTAAAATTCTCTTATTATTCTATACCTTATTCATTTCTATAGGGTTAATGGGAAAAAATACACCAATTTTGATCACACAACTTTATTTCTTTTTGACAATCCATTTTCGTCTTCCTAAGGCTAAGGTGTAGCCTGAAGAAGACGAAGAAATACAGGTGTGTGATCAAAAGTGGTGTCCTTATTTCCATTAACCCTATAGAAAAATACAGGGTGTTCATTTTAAAACTTCCCAACCAAGATTTCTCGAAAATGATTTTTTTTTGAGAAAAAGTAAAAACATGTCATTTAATTTATTAAGGAGGACACATTTTGGCTATCTTATAGTTTTTGTAGTACACACCCCCTTTGAAAAAATAAGTGAATATGTCAAAAACAAATTGATAGTTTTTCAAAATGTGTACACCTTTGTAAAGATATTTAAGAAACCTTCAAAAAAAAGTGTCAATTGACCCACTTTCCATATTCAAAATATAGGGGTAAAATGTACCCCTCAAAGGGGGTGTGTACTACAAAAATTGTAAGATAGCCAGAATGTGTCCTCCTTAATAAATTAATTGACGTGTTTTGGCATTTTAAAAAAAAATCATTTTCGAGAAATCTGGGGTGGGAAGTTTTAAAATGAACACCCTGTAATTTAAACAGAACGTGAAACCTACAAATACCTTATTAATGCAAAATAACTAAATATAATTACAGCTACTAATTATATAATAACCCATAATTAATTAATTTAATATTAAATAAGAATAATCCTTATAATAAATATACAGTATATTAATAATTAAACTCACATATATTTTTAAATACCAACAATATATTAGTTCTTGATGTAGCTTTTTTTAAATATTACCAGACGATTTTGTTTTTATTAACAAATATTTGTTTCAATTGTTGAAATTTCTGAATTGTTACCTGCAAACAAATATCTAATAAGCCAAATATGGGCAACGCATTTGGTAACAGTTACAAAATGTTTGTTATTGTTACAAAATTCTTCTCTCAGTGTAGACGAATTTAGTTTACTGTGCCAACGCCTATAAATTAACAAGGACAAAAAGTGCGTCTCTAAACATCGCTAGAGTATAGAGGACCGACATATTCATCCTTTGATTTTGACTTAAATAAATTTGACTTTGAAGAGTTTGTCGCGTCTCTTTATCTTTAAAATATGTCATACATACAGGGTCTCTAGCCTAAGCCACTTTTGTCTGCATTTTAGCGTACCGTAATGAAACTTGGCACGATTATAGTACAACACTATAATATTATTTGACGAACTGGTGCTCATCCCGAACCCAGTGCAAAGCAAATAAACAGAGTGTTTTATTTTTAATTTCATCTATCTCATTAATATTATGTATAAAATTCAAATATAAAGCTAGAACAATGAAACTTGGCACCGATTATAAGGACAGATACAGTTTTATTTTAAGCGGTAAAAAAAATGGGTTTATTTTCTTCCAAAAATAATTTTTTTAAAGAAATTTTTGGTGTGAGTAGAAAAAAATTCCAGGAGCCTAGTTATGCAAGATACGGCGTTAAAACTTAATGTGAGTATAAAAAAATTGTTTCACTTTAAAGAAAAATTACTGGTCGGATGTGACATATACAGAGTCGAAGTAAAGGGGGGTTTGGTTTACTAATTCTAAATTTAAAAAATCTAAACAGATGGAGAAGTATGTGGATTTATTAGACGTAACGATATTTTAAGAAAATATATACCAAAAAAGAAACTTAGCTTTTATTTATATTTTAATAAAATAAGAATTAACTAGTTGTTAAGTTTTATTTAGTAACATAAAATAACTAACAACGGATTTATTACTAGGGATGGTTTTATTACGTTAAAGTAAATACAAAGTATAGCACACTTCTTTAGCGATAGGCTCATCGCAAGAACTAAACTAATTCGGTTACTACAACATAAGAAAGAGAGCTTCTAGGCATTGTTGCCGTACTTAACTATTTTACGTATGTAACACGCCCTGCCTTAAAATAAATAAAAAAATAAAAAAGAGGGAAACTACTTACATTTATACGTAAAAAATTCTTAAGTAAAACAGATAAACCTACATTTAAATTTTTACGAAAATACTTAAATATAATAAGTGAACTTCTATAAACACAAAAGTTTTCTTTTAAAACAAACTGTAGGATTTCACAAATCAAGTTTCTCAGGGCACTTTACTTCCCTTCCTGATCGGGTCAGTTTCCTTTCAGGTTTCGGACTCTCAATTATTTCTGCATCAGGCTCAATTTCAAAGCTTTTTTCAAAAGGCTCTTTGGATTTAAATTTGTCAACAGATACTTCTCCTTTATGACAATTATTTTCTTTCACTGAGGATTTTCTTAAAGGTCGTAAATGTACTCGATTACGCCTGTATTCCCCTCCATCTTCTGTTTATACGACAAAATCATTTTGGCCAGATTTTTGCAAAACGGTAGCTGGTTTCCATGTTCTGGGAGCTTTTTGAATAAGTACATCTTGATTAGTGAAAATTTCAGGTAGAAGCTTAGCTGATTTGTTATGATATTGAACCATAGTTTTTTGTTTTTCTAATAATTTTAATCGGATCCCATCTATTGGAAATTTTGACTGTAAATAATCTCTCGATACTGGCATAGTATTCCTTAATTGTCTGCCCATTAGCAACTCACAAGGAGCTGGCAAATCTTGTTTAGCTGTTATATTATAGTTTATTATAACTAGAAATGGGTCCTCATTTTCTTTAAAGGATTTAGTTAATAAACCTTTTACTGTTGAATTCGTTCTTTCAACCATGCCATTGCTTTGAGGGTATGTTGGGCTTGACGTGCTTAATTTAATGCCATAAGTTTTTGCAAAGTTGTAAAACTCCTGTGAGTTAAAAGGGGGTCCATTGTCCGAAAATATTTCTAATGGTAATCCTTGTATTGCCATTATATTTTTCAAAGTAGAAATCACTGCAGAAGTTGTTTTACTTAACAGTTTATTAACAACCACAGATTTGCTGAAATAGTCAATTACTACTATAAAGTCCAAGCCATCAAGGGATTTAAAATCGATTCCAATCTTTTCCCAGGGCAAAGTGGGTACGTCATGCGGAGTCAATGGCTCCTTTTGATTGCTACGAGAATATTCTTGACAGATTTGGCAACTTAGAACTAGGTTTTCAATGTCGGCTGTTATACCTGGCCAATAAATTGTCTCCTGTGCACGTTTTTTGCATGAAACAACTCCTTGATGAGTTTTGTGAATTAAACTTAGAAACTCCTGACGCAAAGCTGTAGGTATTAGCAATCGTTTTCTGTAAAAAAGAATATCTTTGTGTAAATAAATTTCGTCCTTTATGTTCCAAAATTTCTTGATTTCAGATTGACCACTGTTTTTGTGCTCTGGCCATCCAAAAATGACATAATTTTTTAATATGTTGAAAACTGAATCCTTGGAAATTTCATTTTTTAAACGATCTTCATTTTCTTTTGACGTAGTAAGCACTGAGTAAACCGTAAGATTAATGTCAAGGTATGAAGTATCAATATTTTCTGGTCTGGGATTTCGACTTAAAGTATCAGCGACCTGCATTTTTTTTCCTGGCACATATTCCAAAATGAATTGATATCTAAGTAAACGAATTGCTAATCTCTGAAGTCGTGGTGATAATACGTCTAAAGGTTTTTTCAATAAACCTATTAAAGGGCGGTGGTCAGTTTGAATTTTAAATCGTTTGCCAAATAAATAAAAGTGAAATATTTCGCAGCCCACGACAACAGCAAGTAATTCCTTTTCAATGTGGTTATATCTTTGTTGCGTAGGTGTAAGTGACAGAGACGCATATTCTATTGGGTGATTGGTGGTGATCTTGTAAAATTACTGCCCCTAGTCCAAAAGGACTTGCGTCGACGGCAAGAGTCGTCTCTTTCTGTGGATCGAAAAACGATAGTACATGAGCTGATGTCACAAGTTTTTTAAGGCGTTCAAAACAAAGATCTTTGGATTGGCGGACCATTGCCATTCAAAGTTTTCACTAAAGAGTCTTCTTAACGGAGCTGTTTCTTGAGAGATATTTGGCAAAAATTTAGCAAGATATACAATCATTACCAAGAAGCGCTGTAATTATTTACGATCTTTGGCACATTTATGTTTTGAATTGCATCAATTTTATGTATCAGGTGCAATTCCGGAGGCACTAATTAAATGTCCCAGAAAAGTAACGCTTGTTTGGAAAAATTTAGATTTTTCAAGATTTATTGTAAGACCACTTTTTGAGATTTTTTTCAAAACAGTGTCTAGGTTGGCATTGTGTTCATCAATTGTTTTCCCAAACACAAGAACGTCATCAAAATATGATATAACGCCACTAGCGCCCTCTAAAGTGTCATAGATAAAACGCTGAAATATTTCGGTTCGGTTCCATAAGGCAATCTATCATAACGGTATCTACCCCAACAAGTGGCGATGGTGCACATTTTTGAACTTTCATAGTCCAGAGGTATTTGTAAAAATGCCTGTGATGCGTCGAGTAGTGTAAAATATTTGGCCCCATGCAATTCACTAAAGTGGTCGGAATATTGAAGTTTTCACGTTTTGCAAAACTATTCAGGTATCTGGGATCCAAACATACACGAATTGACCATTTGACTTAGGTGCAATTACTATTGGATGAACCCAATCCGTCGGCTCTGTAACAGGAATCAAAATTTTTTCGGCAACCATAATGTCAATTTTTTCTTTCACTTTATCTTTTAACGCAATAGGTATTTTTCATGCAGCACAAATTCTGGGAACTGCATTATCCGCCAATGTTATTGAATACGTACGATCAACTTTACCTATGCCAGAAAATACTTTATTGTGTTTTTTAAGAATAATTTCCAAGCCAGGGTTTTTCTTAGAACAATCGAACTTTACTTTGTTTTTGTTCATCGGCTCTCCTACTACTTTTTGTTCGAGGGGAATTGACGAGCTTGTTTGCGCGGTACCCGGGTCCAGGCGCATACCGCTTTTCGAAAGTTTCACGCTCGCAGTGTTGTCGACTTTAATCACTTGTAAATCTTTAGAAGCCTGAAGTCCGAGAATCGAACTGGCGCCGTTACTTTTTAAAACGTGAAATAAAACCCGTTTATGTATTCCACTGAAACTACAGTCCAAAAATATCTGTCCAAGAATATCAATTTTATGACCTGAGTATGTTGAATGCACAGATGATGATTTTTCCAGATCATTTTCATTAATTTTTAGTTTTTTAAAGTCAGAAAAATTAAGAATATTAACCTCACTTCCGGTGTCGATTTTTAAGTTAATTTTAGTGTCTTCAATTCCGATCGATTCCAGCCACTCGATTGAGGAAACAGTGGATAATGTGATTGTCCACACTACACGATCGCGGCGACTCGAAAAATGACTTTTTTTACTTGTCTCACTGTAGGTATCACTATCACTTCCAGAGTTCCCTGGCGTTAAGTCGGAATCAGTATACTTAATATTATGAACAAATCTGCTGCGACAAAAACGACGATAATGACCCTTTTTTGAACATTTGCTACAAACTCGATTATAGGCCGGATATTGCCCTTTCAGATGTTCACAATATTGACAGGTTCATTCTCTTGTCATTCGAGGAGTCAAATGGGTTCTTAGATTTCTCTAATTGATACTTTCCCTTAGATGACCCTGCTTTGGCCCATTTATTTCTAGATCTATACTTTATCGCACTCACACTAGTTTCTTCTCTAGCTTTTTCTTCCGCCATAACTTTTTGAGTGGCCACACTTGATTCCATAGATCGCGATATTGTAATAGCTTCAGCAAGGGTTAAATTTGCTTCTTGCAGCAATCTTTCCTGAATCCTAGAATTTTTTATACCAATAACAATTCGATCCCTAATCATGATATCAGTTTCTTTAAATTCACAGGTGGAAGCAAGGTGTCTGAGGGAAGTCACAAATTGGTCTACAGTCTCATTTGGAGAACGTTTTCTTTTAAAAAACTTAAAATGTTCGTAAACCAAATTTTTCATCGGATTGCAGTATTCATCAAATTTTGACAAGACTGTTTTTAGCTTATTTTTGTCTTCATCTTCAGCATAGTCAAATGTGTTATAAATAATTAAACCTTGCTCCCCCAAAAAATTTAACAAAATTGCAATTTTAGCATTGTCATCTTTACCGGACTTACCACTTGCCAGTAGGTAATTATTAAACTTCTGCTGCCATAACTGCCAATGGCTAGCGACATCGCCTTTCCATTTCAATTCATCTGGGGTTTTATGATCGGCCATTGTTTTAGTCTGTCAAAAATTTAACACACACCTATGTTTCAAAACAGTTGGTTTTTTCCTAGTTGTCCTAGTAGACACATACACAGTATTTAATCAGGTAATTGTCCGTTTTTCCGCATTAACAGCGTTTTACAACGAAAACCAGGCTAGTACGCTTTTCCGCTGCCACCATGTTAAGTTTTATTTAGCAACATAAAATAACTAACAACGGATTTATTACTAGGGATGGTTTTATTACGTTAAAGTAAATACAAAGTATAGCACACTTCTAGGCTCATCGCAAGAACTAAACTAATTCGGTTGCTACAACATAAGAAAGAGAGCTTCTAGGCATTGTTGCCGTACTTAACTATTTTACGTATGTAACACTAGTGTAAACTGTTAAAAAAATACAGCCATTATAAACCATTTATCGGACACCATTTTTGTAATAGAGCTACATACAAAATACCATTTTCTGAACGTATATACTGGGCAACAACTACTTTGCTGTAATTTTTACTGTTTTTTACATTATTTACTGTAGCTACTGTGTTAATAGGAATTTTGCAAAACAACTTGGCACAGTTTGTCGAATTGTTATACGCTATGTCATAAAAATTGAGGTTTACGTAATTTTGTAATATGATATAAGATACAGGGTGATATTTAATAAAAACATGTAAAAATTAGTAGTCTCAAATTTGTGTTCATACCGGTTATGCAGTTTGAAATACCCTCTTAAGTTAGTTTAGTACTTGCTATGACTAGAGAAATGTCTTTTTAATACGGTGTATAGTGTGGTACTTAATTTTGTAATTGTAAGAAAATGCAGGGTGTTTCGTTTGTCAATATATAAAAATTTTTAAACACAATTTTTTTCCTTTGGCACCGTTTGAGTGCACTAAGACATCAAAGTCGAAAAACGAGTACATGAATTACAGTTAACACCCGTTATACAGTATCTTTAATTTAATTTTAAACAAAAGTTGTCCTTGGACTTTTTCTTCTAAAGGCAAAAATACAAAAAAAATAAAGATTTTCTAATCATAAGACAGTTTTCAATATATTTAAAGACCACAGCCCATATTCCCTATGATTAGGAAAGTTTGATTTTAAGAGAAAAAGTCATAAAATAACTTTTGTTTAAAACCAAATGTTCTTTCTATTGGCGTTACTGTATACCGGGTGTCATTTGTTTTTTTTTCTTCACCATCGTATTCAGAGGAAAAATACCACAATTTTATCTATTTGACTGACCCTATAGCTCTAATATTAAAGAAGTTAGTAATAGTGCCCACTTAACTCTGAACGCCCTGTATATTAAAAATGAAAAAACTGGGTGACCGTACGATATAATTGGTCACCGATTTCTTAGTTGTACACATATAACAACATATCTTTTAGTTTATGTGCCAAATGTGCTCATTCTTCAGATTACAAAAAATATAGTATTTGTAAACTGAATTAATTATTTCTTAAGTAATTAAGATTATTACATAAGTACACATCTTCTTTCAGTAGACCAGCGGACGCATTTCCCCCCCATACATTGCCGTTGATCTCACAAACTGGCGTAACTCATTTATTGTAATTTTACAAGAAAGCAATTTCAAGTTTTAGGGAAAGTTTATATTGGATTTATATCACTAAAAATGTTCTTGGATCTAATGATTTTGGTGCTATTTAAAGGATTTGTATGAGCTACGACAGTTTGTGAGATAAGAGAACGACACAAATAAGGTAGTATTATGGTCATCTCAAAGCTGCATTTTTTTTGAGATACGTCAGTTTGTAAGATCAACGACGACATAGTAGATGCTTAGTTATCCCAGATTGCAAATTTCTCGGTGTATACTTCCCCATAAATATCTTCGACTAGAGTCCCTGTATGTTGACATATTTGGATATATCCAAATATGTCAACATACAGGGACTCTATCTTCGACCAGTCTAATGTAATCAAAAATATGATCATAACTATAACTTTAACCAAGAAAATAACTACACAAGGCGCCATATAAAATGCATACGCCGATTTCACGTGGTAAATTTAGGCTTTACATTTTAGTACCCTTATTGATGAAAGAATATTATTTGCCAAAAACATGACATTGTCAGTTTTTGTTATTTGTACCAAGGCCAACAAAAATATACAGCCACGACCCTGAAAAAATCAGCTGTTCTCTGGGAGCTGACTTTTACATTGGGTCTTATGGGAGGTCAGAGGTTTTTTAAGATATTTTCAAAATGGCACTACAGATTTCCGCGAAATTTCAATGAAATATTCTTAGACACCGGGATATTCTACTAAACTTTTGTAAGGATGCAAGATGATTAAAAGGTTAAAATCTTCAAGATTTAGCATTTCTTATTTCGAATTCAAATTACCCGCCATATACCGCATGTCAACTGTTATATTTGACATGTATTTGAATTTGTCATCTGTGTTTGTCACATTCGCGTCTGATTTAAATTTAATTTTTGTGTGAGCTAATAAAGCGGCTCTGAAAAATTAAGGATTACAATACATTTAAAAAAAATTGTTCTGCAAGAATATACTAAAAACAATCTCAAAACCGGCTTTATTAAAAAAAAAACCGTCTTTCCAACTTCAATATTTTAAAGACAATCAGCTGTGTCGTGATGTGACCATCAAAAAAAAATCAGCCCCGGATGTGACGTCAACAAAGTGGAGGATCGTGGCCCGTCCGTTTTGATAGCCCTGTTTGTACAAGTTTTCCAAAAGGCCTCCACACCGAAATTAGATGCCGGTTGTGCTTGACGATGAGTGACCTTAGGTTGGTCGGTGCGTCGAGTAGCCGCTCACTATGGACGAAACACGTCGACGATTGTGCGAATCAAAACAAAATATGACAAAGAGTGAAATGTTCGGTAAAGCAAAGGTACGGAAAGCAAGGTACTGGCTAGAGACCCTGTATGTAGACATATTTTTACTAAAGAGAGACGCGACAAAGCCATCAAAGTCCCTGAAATTAACATTTTTTGGTTATGTTATTTTCTTGCCAAATTCATTGGCGTTTCACTTAAATAATTTAAATGGTCACCAGTGAGTGACATCAATCATCATGCAAATGTGCAAATATAAACAAACATGTTTGTCGGTCACCCCCTGTATAGTTTTTGTTAAAAATCGTTTATTTTTATTTTCCGACGCTTATGAATTGACAAGGACAGAAGGTGCGTCTCTCTCTAAACATGGCTAGAGTATAGAGGACCGATATTTTCATCCTTTGATTTTGACTTAAATAAATTTGACTTTGAAGAGTTTGTACAGGGTCTCTAGTACTGGCTTGACTAAAATCAGCACGCAAGTAGAAGCAGGGCTATCAAAACGGACGGGCCACGATCCTCCACTTTGTTGACGTCACATGCGGGGCTGATTTTTTTTTTGATGGTTGCGTCACGACACAGCTGATTGTCTTTAAAATATTGAAGTTGGAATGACGGTTCAAGAATATTTGATTTTGTTAAAAATAAAGCCGGTTTTAAGATTGTTGTTACTATATTCTTGAAGAACAATTTTTTTTAAATGTATAGTAATCCTTAATTTTTTAGAGCCGCTTCATAAGCTCACACTAAAATTAAATTTAAAATAGAAGCGAATGTGACAAACACAGATGACAAAGTCAAATACATGTCAAATTTAACAGTTGGCATGCGGTACATGGCGGGTAATTTGAATTCAAAATAAGGAATGCTAAATTTTGAAGATTTTAACCTTTTAATCTTCTTGCATCCTTACAAAAGTTTGGTGGAATATGGGGATGGGATCTGAGAATATTTCACTGAAATTTCGCCGAAATCTGTAGTGCCATTTTGAAAATATCATAAAAAAACGTCTGACCTCCCATAAGACCCAATGTAAAAATCAGCCCCGGGAGAACAGCTGATTTTTTCAGGGTCGTGGCCTCTATTTTTGTGTTGGCCTTGGTAGAAGATTAGCAACTAATAGAATTTTTAGAAGAGCATCCTTTTTCCAATGCCTCTGAAGCAAGAATTTCCTCTATATTTCCTGGTTCACTTACAACGAGTCGAAGGCGAATTAGGCGTTCCAGATTAAGATGCTGGATGGCAGCAAAAAAAATCTTTTAAATGCAGAAAAAAAAAGTTCGGCTAATTTTTGCTTTAACTTATTCTCTGAAAAATTAAGATTTTTGTCTGTGGTATTTCAATCACACAGTGATCGAAAACAAATTTTAAGAGAGGACTTAGCCGGAAGATTTTCTATGGGGGTGGATTTTTTTAGAATCCTTGGCAGTGGCGGCGCGTGATAAAAAGTTTTGGGGTGCACACCAAAACATAAAAATAAAAATTGCGCGCAGGCGAAAATCTTTTTTCAGTGCCACGCTAACTTTTTGTGCCTTCGAGTGGGCCGTCATATCATATATTTTAGAGCAAATAATTAAAAAATGAGATATTTAGTTAGATATTAGTTACCTACCTATTATTATTGTTTTTATAAATAAATAATAAATTATCACACCTAGTTTATTTTCTCCTTTAATGGGAAAGATGAAAATTTATTTAAATATTGCACGCTAATGCTATCAGAATTAGAAACTTCCATTGTCAAAATTCCCCAGATTAATATATCTACATTTTTGTAATAAAAAAAAATGTGTGTGCTTAAGACCACACGGCAGAAGTGTAAACTTCAACAAGGCGAAATTAATAATACTGGCTGATAACATATTCTGCAAAACGGACCGAACCTAACTCTTCTGTGTACTGGCCTTCTCACAGTTAGTCGACTCGAGCCGATTTCACCCGAATGAGCGTTACATAGCCGAGCCTGATGGCTCAGTTGAATTCACTACCCACCAAAACTGCTAAACGCGCCTAAAGAAGTTTACACTTCAAAAACTACAAACATGTAAAAACATCAATATTTTTATTTCTTGCATACTTAGTACTTAAAATTTCAACTCTACTCAGTATTATATAATATAATGATTACTTAGTACCGAATACAAAATATCTGATACTCGAATAGGAAGTATCAGTATCTATTCGATACTTGCAAAATTATCTTTGCACACACAACTATTAAGTGCAGGAATTAAAAGTGCCGGTAATCTGCTCTAACATGCAACGCGAACCGACGACGCAGGGGTCATCACGAGGGTGCGGGCGGCATTGAGGCTGGTCTTTGTATACGCGCCGTGCAGAAGGAAGGTTCAGATTCTATGTACTGTAAAATTCTATTGGGACATGTCGTCCTTTCTTTCTATATTTCGTAATTAGCATGCGACATAACATCTAGGGTGCATAGAATTTGGTTCCAGTAAATAAAAGCGTTGTTGGCATATACGTAGTATTCCGTATATGGTTGTTTGATGGAGAGTTTGAACATGAATACAAACACATACATCAGGTATTAATTCCTAGAGTATATGCCAGTTTTTAGTGAATTTCTTTTGGGATAATTATGAATTAAATTAAGGAATGATCAAAGTTTAATATTTTTTTTTAAGTAAAATTTAGGAGTGCACGTGCACATGTGCACTTATGGAGCAACCGCCACTGATCCTTGGTAGGTTTAATCCTCAGGCTTATATTATCATCATGAAAGACGTCATGTTCCCTTAAGTCAGGATTCTTTACCCAGATGGTTTTGTATACCAGCAGGACAACTGGCCTATCTACACAGCTCAAATATCATGTTTTCAAGAGAACAATGTCGAGGTTTTGCCGTGGCTAGTCAAAACTCCTGATGCAAATCCAATCAAAGACGCGTGTGTCAAATCAGTCAATTACAGTAAGCCCTGCAAACAGCAAATTTCCTAAATCTCATATCTGCAGCTAACTTCTGCTGTATGAATTTTGTGTGGCGTTTTCTGTACACCCCGTTACACCCACGTGGCTAAAAACACTAAGGTCACTGGAAGCATGGCGTTTCCGTACTTATACTTATATTAATTAATATTAGGGTAAAAAACCATCCCTTTTTATTTGCTCGTATATGTATGTAGTCGATACGGTACTTCCAATACCCTACTTGGAACGGATAGCTGCGGCACCGGAGGGGTATCGCTGACCCTAACGAATCCAAACAAATTTCTGTGTCCTTTGGTTTTCGAAGGTCAAGTTCTGCCGTCCAAAACGAAAACGTTGTAACTGCATTTTATGCTAAACTAAGATAATCCTCTTTAGTAAGATTTCTGAAATTGCGCTTAAACATTATTATTTTGAAAGTTACAATAAATCTATATAGTTCTTGAGTTTTAAGGAGATAAATTGGTCAACTTGAAATCCAAAATGCCAAATATTCATTTTTAAATTTCTTACAATTACTCCCATTTGCTTTGGACGGCAGTGGAGTTGGTTACCGGTCTTCGATCCGTAACGTTTATACCTTTGCTTTTTAGCTTTTTTTACGTACGTATTATAGTTTGTTTCGAATAATGATAATGATAGGTGTGCAACAGTGTAGTGCTGATGTTTTACCCTATTATTATTATAGGATAGCCCATTTAAGAGGAAACTAAAAGCTCATCTAATTTAGGACAGTGAATGTCAGATTATGTCACATCTTCAGTGGCGAATCCAGGATTTCCGGGGGGGGGGGGGGGGAAGGGCCAAAGTGGCAGCAAACATAAAAAAAAATTGTGGTTTTTGGAAATTGAGGTGTAAAATTTAGTAGCTAAAGGGGAATAATAGCGCCGCAGGCGAAATTAAAAAAAAATTAAGTAGAATTAGTAACAAATTTTCAATAAGTGATGCTGCTAAACTAAATACTCTGCCAATATATGGGCCCCTAAGCTCACACTAGGTACTATAGTTATAGTGTACGTGTGAGCTAATATAACTAAAAACTGAAATATATTTTATTTAACTCCAGACTAAATTACCTTTTGTTTGATACCACACAAGCCATGTTTTGACTTAAACTCAAATTTTTTAAATCTACCCCCACCCTTAAAAAAAACAAAAAACTAAAATTTATTTTGTTAAACTCCGGACTCAATTACCTTTCGTTTGATATCACACACGCCATATTTTCACTTAAACTCTAATTTTTAAAATATACCCCCACCCTTTTTTTTAAATAAATTAAAATGTATTTTGTTTAACTGCAGACTCAATTACCTTTCGTTTGATATCACACACGCCATAATGTTAAGCAGTTTATACTCTACGTGGTCTGTCCTGTACATATTAGCTCACACATATACTATACTATAGTAGTGTGAGCTATGGTGATCCTAATTTTTTCGAGAAAAAAAAAGTTGCTCCGATTTCAAAAATTTTTATATATCTTTGCGTTTCAGATGATTTTGAAACTTTTTTGTTGCGCCGTCTGTCTGTCTGTCTGTCTGTATGTCTGTCTGTCTGTATGTCTGTCTGTCTGTGTGTCTGTCCCAAGTAACATTATTACCACTCAAGGTTTTATTAATTTGGTTCCGAGGTTATTTAGAGGGTGCTGTTATGGCTTTTAGGATCAATTTGGCTACATAAAGGTAATATATATTTCCAATTACCTAAAGAGGTGTTATACAACCAAAAAGTGATTTATAAAGGGAGTATAATAAAACTGATATTCCTTCTGTTCCTTTTAGATACTTTTGGTTTTATTCATTTCTGATTTATAAAGATGGTCTTATAAAACCCTTTTACCTAAAGTTTTTAAAAAGAAATAAATATAAACTTTCGTCATTTAGTTTTTTTCATTACTTTAGGTCAGAACAAAAGTGTTTTATAATAGGGCTAAAAGGTTACCTTATATCCTTTTGTTTTTATAGTTACCAGTAGTTTAATAGTGAATATGATTATATAGGCGGCCATATAGAACCTAGTTTCCTTAAGGTTTTTAAGAGGGGTAAATATAAACTTTACACTTTTGGTTTTTGCCATTACTTTTAGGCATTTTAAAAAGGTTTTATAGGAAGACCTAAAGGTAAACTTAATTCTTTTGTATTTATAGTTACCCATAGCTGCATATTAAATATTATTTAAATGGGCGGCCATATAAAACCTTGTTTCCTGAAGGATTCTAACAGAAGTAAATAAATACTTTCGTGTTTTAGTTTATTTAGGTACTTCTGGTAAAAATAATAGATATACCTAGGTACAGATGGGTACCTACCTATTGCAAGGTTGATTATTTAAAGCACAATAATTAATAATTGCTGAGCTTCCATCCTCCTGAATAGGGCACCCAGGCCTAGATAAGGCCGGTTTAAACGGCCAATATAAGAGGTTTCCCTCCAACCTGCAGGCACAACGGATATCATTGCACTGGCCCTCTTGCTGGTGTGCAAATTGCACGGTAAAAACATTTAAAACTGTTGAATTATACGCTTTTAACACTTTAAAAAACAAATACAAAAAAATTAAGTGAGGTTATGTTGACTATGTTTACCTTCTCTTTTTTGTTGGTTTCATAAGGCCACTCAAAAATCCTTGTTGCGATAGAGTAACAAATAAAACCAAGTGACCACTATAAAACGATAATGGCGTATATAAAATTATTTCAAAAATATGGTAAACAGAAAATATTATTCTAGTCGTTTTAGCAGTGTTTTTTAACAATAATTTTACTTTATTTTTGATTTATGTAAACCAAACAGACTTTTTTAATGGTGAGTAGTGTAAATTATTTGTTTTTTATTTTAAATATTTGTTATTTTGTTATCAAAAAACGATTAAAAAGCATTTTTGAGGGAGCGCGCTTGTTTTGAGAGCTTTTCAGATACGATTATATCAGAAAAATTAGTCTGGCAGGCAATTAGATGATAAACAAAACGACAAACTTCTCATATATAGGTATATTTTTATGTGATAAAATAATTTTGGGACTCTGACATTTTTGGCAATTTTGTGACCTAAATTATTTTATATAGCCATTGTGAATCTAAAATATCGCTAAAGCTTTTATACCGCCAGGATACCAAATTACCAAATCTAGTTTTATAATAGGGTAGAGGACGTTTCTGAGTTGCTTTTAGAACATGGCATAATAGCTTTAGGCTCTAAAAGGTTCTATACTGGTGGAACCGCTAGAGGGCGAAGCTATAGTTTATTTCTTATGGTTTTATAGTGAGTTTAATACATAGGTTGCCACCACCAATTGGGGAGTCCCATTTAGGAGGTCTAAGGGGTATATAAGGGTAATGGGAACGTGCTAGCCACCAAACATTGAAACCAATGGTTTTAAGGAAAGGCGCTGGGAACCTTTTAGCTTCTACTATAAATAAAGAAATGTTACTTGGGGTATGTCTGTCTGTAACGACCAACGCGCATAACTCAAAAACCGCTTGGCCGATTTTAATGAAATTTGGTATCTAGGCTGGGTCTTGGGTCGAGATGGTCCCATTTAAAAATGAATAAAATCCACCGAACACAAACCAAATAAAAGGGTGGGGGTAGATTTCAAAAATTAGAGTTTATGTGAAAATATGGCGTGTGTGATATTAAACGAAAGGTAATTGAGTCTGCAGTTAAACAAAATACATTTTAATTTATTTAAAAAAAAAGGGTGGGGGTATATTTTAAAAATTAGGGTTTAAGTGAAAATATGGCATGTGTGATATCAAACGAAAGGTAATTGAGTCCGGAGTTTAACAAAATACATTTTAGTTTTTGTTTGTTTTGTAAGGGTGGGGGTAGATTTCAAAAATTTGAGTTTAAGTCAAAACATGGCTTGTGTGGTATCAAACAAAAGGTAATTTAGTCTGGAGTTGAATAAAATATATCTCAGTTTTTAGTTATATTCGCTCACACGTACACTATAACTATAGTACCTAGTGTGAGCTTAGGGGCCCATATATTGGCAGAGTATTTTTTGTTATGACAATGTCGCATGGTCCTACTCACAGTACACCACTTTGTTAGTAATCTGTGGTCCTACTTTTTTGTCAAAATTATTTGGCAACTTGCAAGTTCTTAAAAAATGGCTCCGCGTGCTGCTATAGAGAGCTAAAAGCATGAATTATTACATAGCTCGAGGATGGTTGGTCGCTTACAGCAGTTGCCAATCATTTTAATATAACTTAGGAAAACCATGAATCAGTAGTGCCGATGAAGATCGAGCTCTTCTGCGACAACTTGAACAGAATTGTTTCCTGGCCGAAAAACAACAACCAACAAACGGCGGCCAAAAAAACTCTAAAGCAAAGACAAGCTCGGTAGTTTTTGGGACCCTGGGATATTTACGGATAAAATAATTTTCCAGTCAGCGAAATAGGGGAAGATTAATATACGTATTAATTAAGTATACAGATCAGATAATGAGAAATTTAATCCACAATACGTAAATCATTTTGGAGTGGAGTTCGCAAGAGGGATGGGTGTACCAAGGAAAATTAATGTTAGGTTTTCAGGGACAACACATCTAGATATTTTAAAAAACTTATATATATATATATATATATATATATATATATATATATTTATCGGTTTCACAAAGTTCTACGTCTTCCGATACCCAATCTCCACTCTTTTCTGTTTGCCCATAATTCTTCTCTCCAGCTTCTCCTTGGCCGTCCTCGTTTTCTTCGGCCAGTTGGTTTCCATTGTAGTATTTGTTTAGGTAGTCTTTCATCATTCATTCTTTGTACATGTCCGTACCAGACCAGTAGTTTTGTTCTTATATCATCCACTAAAGTACGTTCACCCACTGTAATAATTTATCTTATTCTTTGATTTGTAACTCTTTCTCTTTTTGATTTCCCTGCTGCTCTTCTCCAATAGTCCATCTCCGTAGCGGAAAGCATTTTTTCTTAATCCTTGATTGGCCATACTTCTGAGCCGTACGTAATAATACTTTTTACAATGGTGTTATATATAAGCTTTTTGTTATGTTTTGATATACTTTGGTCCCAAATTATTCCATTTAAAAAAGATATTGTTTTACTTCCTTGTACGTTTAGTTCTTTTGTAGCTTTGTCTAGTGTTCCGTCAGCTGTAATTTTTAGACCTAAGTATTCACTCACTCATCACAGGACTGAATTCGCTGCCCAGTATTTAAGATTAGATCCTGTTTCATTCCACCGATACACATATACTCTGTCTTAATGAGATTAACCTCTAGTCCCCACTTATTGAACTCTTCTATTAGTTTTCGTGTCATATATTCGAGTTCGTCATAATCCTGAGCCACTACTATCTGATCATCGGCGAAACATAAAGTATACAAGGTGGTTTCGTCCAACGGAATTCCCATGTTTTGGCATTTTCTGTTCCATACTTTAAGGACTTGTTCCAAGTATATCTTGAAGAGCGTAGACGAGATACAGCAACCTTGTTTAAGACCTTTATTTACTTGAAAGCCTTTGGTTAGTTTTGCTTTTATTTTAACTTTTGCCTTACTATTGCAGTATAACTCTTTGATGGCCTTAATTAATTGTACGCTTATGTTTGTGTTTTCCAACGCCTTCCAAAGTAGATTTAGTGGTATACTATCATATGCCTTCTGCAAATCGACGTAAAGCAGATGCAGCTCTTGTCCGTATGCCATTTTCTTCTCAATAACTTGGGTTATACAAAAGAGATGATCTGAAGTCGATCTACCCGCCCTGAAACCAGTTTATTCTTCTGCCTCCATGTCTTTATATTCGCTCTCCACTTTATTCCTTATTATTTTACCGTATATTCGGCTTAGCGTACTAGTCACAGATATACCTCTATAATTGTCACATATATGTTTCCTTCCTTTTTTGTGTATTGTGGATATATATGACGTTTTCCACTCAGTTGGGACTACAGTTCCATTTAAATATTTTTGGAAAAGATTCCGTAATCTCCAAAACAGTTCTTCAGTGCCATATTTAATAAGTTCAGCTGGGATATTTCCGGGTCCGGCAGATTTACCGCTTTTTAAGGTTGTGCACACGTTTTAGACCTCAGAGATTGTGAGGGGTACTGGAGATCCCATCGTTCTAAATATTTTGTCTCTTGCGTCTTCCTTGAATTCTGCTCTATCTTCAGTTAAAAGTTTTTTAAAATGCTCATCCCATTCTTTGTCTGGTATTGGTGAAATGATATCTCTGCATGTTTCTTTTTTAGTCGATCGTATCGTTTTCCAGCTTTCGGTACTTCTCCTACCTCCTAAGTAAGAAACTATTTTCTGGCACTTTTGCGTCCACGAATGATTTTTCTTATCACTGATCATTCTTCTCACCTTTGATTGCGCGATTTTGTATTCTTGTCTGCTTCTATCTGTCTTTTGGGATAAGTAGGTGTGATATAATTTCCTTTTTTCCTCTATTTCTCTTTCAATCTCAGCATCCCACCAGTATGGTTTTCTTCTTTTAAAAGTTTCTTCCACTAATCCTAGTGCTTCTTTTGCAGCTTGGTGGATGCTTAATGTAATACATTCGTATTCCTTATCTGGGGTTTCACCTGAACTTGTATTAAGTTTTTCGTTCAGTCTCTTTTTGTATAAGTTTTTTACTGTATCATCAAGATGTTGTTGATGCAAGCTTCGGCCTTGATAAGGAAAGAGAATTTTGGACTCCAGAAAATAGTGATCACTTCCGCATGTTGATCCACGCTTTGTTCTAACATCTTGAATTTTTAGTTTTGTCTTTTGTTTAGTGATAAGATAATCAATGACGGATTTCAGGTTTTGTGAGGGTTTGGCCCAGGTATATTTGTATATTTCCTTATGCTGAAAAAAACCGTTTTGGATTTTTAAGTCTAATTGCTCACATACTGTAATTAGCCGGTTTCCATTGTCATTAACAACATTTTCTCCATATTGGCCAACTGTCAGACCATTAACTCTGTTACCGGTTCTACTATTTAAATCTCCCAATATGACAATTTCTCTAGATGTACTTACTGCTGATATTTCATTGTGTATTTCTTCAAAAAAATTGTCTTTCACGGCTACATTTGCATCGTCGTTATACGCATAGATTCCAAAAATCGTAAGTCTCATTCCTTTTATTGTTATATTTATTTTAATTAGCCTTTCATTGACTGCTTCCCAGTTGGTGATAGATTTTCTAAATCTTTTGTTGACCAAAATAGATACTCCTTGTTGAGCATGTTTTTCTTTTGCCACTCCACTATAGAAATGGTCATATTGTCCTAGGTTTTCAGATCCTTTTCCTTACTTTTTCGTTTCTGTTAGTACAGCAATGTCTTCATTCTGCTGTACTCATGTACTATTTCATTAACTTTTCGACCCATTCCTTGCACATTCCATGTACCAAAAATCATATTCCTGTTTCCTTGCTTGGTTCGTCGTAGGTTTTTCTTTTCTTTCCGAGGCGCTTGATTGGGTTTTTTAACAGTGTACGTTTTTCCGGGTATCAGAGAGTTAGTCTGATGCCCCAACACCCAACCTAGAGGACCAGGTGATTTTTGATCGAGGTTTTCTTCCCCTAGCCTTTGACGATTTCAACGCCGGTACTACAAGGCAGTAGTCTATTATACTATCCCTAAAAGTAAGAGTTGCCACCTACGCTATGATCACCGTACCGAGGTCCATTCTCTTCGCCTTTCATATCGATGTGGTCTTCTCCCGTAACCCTGGGAAAGGGACCCTATACAGGTGCTAACTCTCCTGGTCGGAGAGTACCTGGAATCTACGGAGGGCAGGGGTCGATTCAATTCACCTGATAGACATCTGACGAGGTCTACCCGTACCCTGAAAAATCTTAATGTTGCATAGTGTCCAACATCTATTCCCAGCGGGACAATTGCCCTATACATACGGCCAATATTGCAATTCAGTGGTTCCAATATAATAACCTAGAAGAACTGTTACAATGGTCAAGATATAGCCCAGATACTAACCCTATTGAGAATCCCAACTAACATTTATAGTAGCGGCTACATGTTCTAAAGGCTTTGCTACTTTCTTATAGTAGAAATGTGGTGATCCCAACCAAAATTTGTTACTTTTTAGTTCTAACAACTATTTAGTATCAGGAAATAGTAGATGTTTCGTAAAAACGACCCTCTAAACTACTTCATAGAATTGTTTCTTGATAGTCGATTCTGATAGTCTTCTCTACCACAATAGGACGTTGCTAAAGTTTTACTTTCTTTTTAGTCGTTATTTCGTAGTCGCCCTGACTTTTATATCCTACTTAATTACCACTAGAAGGTTAAGCTTCATTGGAGTCCCAAACAAGTGTATCCGACAACTACATTATAACTTTTATTTTTACCACAAAAGTTTGTGTCATCATAGTAACATCTGATGTAACAATGTAGACAAAATAACTTTTTGGATCAACTTTAAAGCCGCAACTACTTTCAAGTAACCTTTTCGACTATCAGGGAATATAGTTTGGGACGCCATGTTTTTATGTAAGAAAGAAAATTTAACATTTTTGGTGTCGTTTTATGAGCTCATATTAAAGAGCCATACTATTTTATAAACAAATTAGTTGAAGCTTACCAAAAATGCTCTTCTTAAGCACCATTTGTTGGAGTTAACTGTCGATTATGAAAACATAACCTCCAAAATCACAACACAAAAATTCCATCAGCTACCAGAAAACGGCTCAATTTTACGGGCGCACCGGTTTTTTGCAATATATATAATGCATGTTATACAAAAAACTTTGCGTCGCACTCGAATTTTGATCCTCTGCTCGTAAATTCTCACACTTTTGGATAACATAGTTCATATTATAACCATAACCAAACAAAAAAACTAAGCGAGTCTGTTTACTGTTGTGTCCACCATATTGTGTAACAATTCTACCAAAAAGAAACGATTATATTATTTGCAACTACATCGCAACTTTTATGCCATTACGGAAAAAAAAACAGCCTCTACGACGTAGTTGATACCTGGCTACGACGTAGTAGTGTAGTTGTTACTACAGTGACTTTAAACACTTGGCCAAGTAGTTATAACCAGAAATTGGTTCCCCACTTAGGGACTTATAACGTCGCTGTATGGTATACTGAGACGTAGCGGGAGTACGTTACGGTTACTTTTAAGAAATTCTTTCTAGTTGGGGTTTCGTCGTTACAACTTTAATTGTTTGTTGGGAATGAGTGACCAAAAAACTCTACCAAAAAGATTTTTGACCTAGAAACGCCGAAGATTTGTGGAACGATATCGAAGGGGAGGAATTATCCCCGAGGTATGACTTTCTAGCACCATTCATGCGGATAAATAGAAAACTCCAAGCAATTATAGAAGCCGATGGACACATGACCAAATATTAATTATTTTTATTATTTTTATATAGAATTTGTAACTACCGTAAAGATTTACGCCAGATTTTGAAGTGTAAACTTCTTTAGGCGCGTTTAGCAGTTTTTGTGGGTAGTGAATTAAACTGAGCCGTCAGGCTCGGTTATGTAACGCTTATTCGGTGAAATCGGCTTGAGTCGACTAACTGTGAGAAACATTCAGCGAGCGATATGATGATGCAGATGAAGGCCAGTAGACAGAAGAGTTCGATTCGGTCCGCTTTGCAGAATATGTTATGGGCCTGTATTATTAATTTCGCCTTGTTGAAGTTTACACTTCTGCCGTGTGGTCTTAAGCACACACAATTTTTTTTGTTTGCATTTATTAAAATATTAAAATATTTGTTATTCCAAAAATCTTTTAATATAATTATATAAAAATAATTAACTACCTTACTAAAAATTAAAATTGCAAAAAAGCCACCCTAATAAATAATGTACCATAAGTATTAATGTATATTACGGAGATATACCCTGGCCATTTTTCTAAAAATTTGCTTCAAGAGTCATATTTACTCAATGGAACACTGTTTGCGTCCGTAGAAAATCTACTCGTACTTTTTGGGTAAAGCTAAATGAATTGTAAATGCATAGTGCTTTTTATAAGACTAAATAAGAATTAAACCTAAAAGTTGGAAATAAAAAAAAAATTAAATAAAAGAAACACCCAACTGCTAAATTTACCTGTAGCTAATAGTCGCAGTTGGGTACAAAATTACCCAATAACCCGATTCATGAAAATACAAAACTGTATAATTTCGTAAGTGTGCTTTGGGCATCAAAACTAAAAGTTGTAGCATGTCGTACTCAACTGCGACTAGTACTTACAAGTATATTTAGCAGTTAGGTGTTTTTTTTATTTAAAATTCTTTAAGTTGATTTATCGATTTTTTTAGTCCTCGTGTAATGGGAATAATAGGAGGTTGCAAATTGGGTAACCAAGTCATAAAGCGCACACCAGATTACTACAATGATATCGATAGTCAATTTTGGATTTTTAATGACGACGGCACCATCACAAGTGGCTGCAATAAAGATTGGATTTTGACGGCCAATCATTTTGGAGACCAAAAAGTCCAATTGAAGTCAAAAGTTCCCGAAAATGAACAAAAATGGAAACTTCAAGATGTTTGTGAATCTTCTTTGCTTCGATAATTTTAATGAATAAATAAAAGGTGTCACAATATGAACTTCATATTTTTGATTAACGTCATACATTTAAAATTTGTGTTAATTTTTTGGAATTCATTACAACACGAATAAAAAATAAGGTATGAATTTAATACAAAAAAAAATTGTGTGTGCTTAAGACCACACGGCAGAAGTGTAAACTCCAACAAGGCGAAATTAATAATACGAAATACAAGATTTTTTTCGTTGTATATTGACAAGGTATTATAATACGAAATACAAGATTTTTTTCGTTGTATATTGACAAGGTATTATACAAAGTAATAACATTTACATAATTATAATTGGTAAATTTTGCTCTCAGTGGCCTTCATCTGCATCATCATATCTGCTGACTGTTCCCCTCACAGTTAGTCGACTCGAGCCGACTTCACCCGAATGAGCGTTACATAGCCGAGCATGACGGCTCAGTTCAATTCAGTACACACAAAAAGTGGGAAATATACTGCAAAAAAAATACCTGCAATAAAAAAATTAATATATATAAAAGTGGGGGCAATCAAAAAGCAAAAATGTTTTTTTTCTTTAAATATTATATAAAACTATTAATCTGCACCGAAATAAAATGTTCTAGTTATAAAATTCGGTAATAGTGCAGATATAAAAAAAATGTTTTTTTGACTATTTTATTAGAACATACCCAAAAACGACCATTTAACGAACTTTGATCGTTTATATCTCAAAAACTGTACATAGAAAACTTAGCTTTACTTACATTTTTTTTGTTACATATCCAACTATAACATACCAAAATTAAAGCCAATTCCACCGAGCCAGAAATTTTCCATAAGGCCTGTGTAAACGGATGCGATGTTCTTTGCTTTTGTTAAGTAAAGCTAAATCCATTAAGTCAAGTGTTGAAATTTGGTAGGTGTAGTGTTTGGTAACCTGGTAACCTGGTAACACTACAATTTACGTTTTTTATTACAACAATGGCGGATCCAAAATGGCAGATTTCTTTATTTTTAAACCGAGTTGTTTGAAACTTGAAAGTTTGCAGGGCCTGAGATCACTTAATACAGTTTGATCCTCAAATTTAAAAACATCAAAATTGCGAATCAGAAATGGCTTATTTTCTTAATTACTCACCGATTTGTCTCAAACTTGAAATATTACATTGCTTAAGGTCATTTAACAAAATTTTTCACCCAAACTTAAAAAATTCAAAATGGCAAATCCGAAATGGCGAATTTTCTTATTTACTAACCGATTTGTCTCAAACTTAAAATATTACATTGCTTAAGGTCATTTAACACAATTTTTTACTCAAACTTAAAAAAATCAAGATGGCCGATCCAAAATGGAGAACACTTCTATTTATGAATCGTTCAAACTTTAAAAAAATTTAAAATGGCGAATTCAAAATAACGAACTTTTTTATTGATTAACCGATTTGTCTCATACCTGAAAACAGTGAGTGTAAGGTTACTTAAAACAATTTTTTACTTAAACTTAGAATAATCAATCAAGAAAAAATAAAACATTTCAACAAAGAATAACTATTACTTAGCAGAGAAAAAAGTAGAACTTGGCCAAAAAGACAGTTTTGGTGAATATTTTTAATTTAACAATCTTTTAAAATTAGTTAAAAATCATATTCACCGACGATAAACACCACAAAGTTCTAAATTTAATATAAATCGATTCCTAAATGAAATGCCATTTTTTTTAAGTTTGAGTTAAAAATTGTATTAAGTAACCTTAAGCACTGCAATCTTTCAAGTTTGAGACAAATCGGTTGGTAAATAAGAAAATCTGCCATTTTGGATTCGACATTTTGAATTTTTTATATGCTTAAGTCAAAATCATAGTCAGTGACTTGAAACACCGCCAATTTCTATATTTGATACACATCGATTCATAAATAGAAAAGTCCGCCATTTTGGATCAGCCATTTTGATTTTTTAAGTTTGAGGGAAAAATTTTGTTAAATGACCTTAAGCAATGTAATATTTCAAGTTTGAGACAAATCGGTTAGTAAATAAGAAAATCCGCCATTTTGGATTCGCCATTTTGAATTTTTTAGGTTTGAGGACAAAACTGTATTTGGTGTTCTCAGGCACTGCAAACTTTCAAGTTTCAGACAAATCGGCTTAAAAATAAAGAAAGTCCGCGATTTTGGATCGGCCATTTTGATTTTTTTAAGTTTGAGTAAAAAATTGTGTTAAATGACCTTAAGCAATGTAATATTTCAAGTTTGAGACAAATCGGTTAGTAAAGAAGAAAATCCGCCATTTTGGATTCGCCATTTTGAATTTTTTATTTGAGGATAAAACTGTATTAAGTGTTCTCAGGCACTGCAAACTTTCAAGTTTCAGACAAATCGGTTTAAAAATAAAGAAAGTCGGCAATTTTGGATCGGCCATTTTAATTTTTTTAAGTTTGAGGAAAATTTTTTGTTAAATGAAGCATGTAATTATTCAAGTCTGAGACAAATCGGTTCGTAAATAAGAAAGTCCGCCATTTTGGGTCGACCATTTTCATTTTTTTAAGTTTGAGTAAAAAATTGTGTTAAATGACCTTACCCACATAGCACAATCACGTGTTTAACACGTAAAAAAGGCTTGAGAAAAAAAAACGTTGATTTTAAAAGCTGCTAGAAAAAACGTTTATTTCATATCTGAAAACAAGCATAATAGGTCAATCATTAACGTTATAAAAAATAACGTTGCTAAAAACTGCGTTGTAATAACGCCATTATCAAATTAAAACAGCACTGTTTTAACGTTAGCTTCAAGTGATTTTTATCAACGTTAAAATCACATTAGATTCACGCCTTTTCTACACGAATTTTAAAACGCGACTTGCCTGGCTTTTCTACCGAATAATTTTAAGATTTTACCAGCAGCAGCGCCATCTATTGTTGGCATTTTTCACTTTGACGAAATCTAGCAGGAAGTGCTTTGGCCTCTAAACTCCAAAAACCTATTAAGAAACTGATCCCTGATCCTTTACGATCACGACGCATCAGTCATTTAACCTGATAAAGACACATTAATTCTGTGAAAGTGTTTACTGTTAAAAAATCTTGTTTAGCTTTAAAAAAAACATAATGTATATAGATATTTTGTTTTGCCTTGAGCGCCATCTTTAAAATTGTCTTGAAGTGTTGTAGTCTTAAACTAGTGAACTTTTATAACTTCATTTCGCGTCTCTTTTAAGTTAAAAAAATGTTATTAAAAAAACGTGACCCAAAAAGACGCAGAAAGTTAGTAGGTTTAGTTTAGTTTTAAGTCTTAATCTAGTGGCGTTTTAGAACAGGTTGTGGAAGACTTTTCAAGTGTGAATTTGGTACATGAAAATAACGAGGGTAAAAAACACGTTATATACACAGCCCAAAAACTTCAGTAGCAAAGCAAAAAGTGGATTTTTATAGCTTGATTTCTCCTTGTTTTAAGCATGTCGATTTAACGAAATAAATATTACATGGTATGAGGTTGTTTTCAAGTAAAAAAAACTTTGTTATTTTTGTTCACGTTAATTTAATGTTGATGTGATTTTTGTGCTATGTGGGTAAGCAATGTAATATTTCAAGTTTTAGACAAATCGGTTAGTAAAGAAGAAAATCCGCCATTTTGGAATCTGTATTAAGTGATCTCAGGCACTGCAAACTTTCAAGTTTTAGACAAATCGGTTTAAAAATAAAGAAATCAGCCATTTTGGATCCGCCATTTATTTCATTCAACAAGTGGGTTGTAGAGTGCATGGGAGAGCTAACAGCACTTTCTTATTTATAAACCGATTTGCCTCAAACTTGAAGCATCGCGGCGCCTAAGGTAACTCAATACAATTTTTGATTTAAATTTTAAAACCTGAAAATGGCGGGTTCCTCAGGGCCTAGGCCCCCCAAGCCTAAGATTTTTTTAAATATTTTTCACATATTGCATGAATAAAAAGATTAAAGAGTATAAAATTCGCCATCATGAGACTCCCCCCCCCCCCAGAGAAATCACCCCCCCCCCAATTTTGAGGCAAATCGGTTTCTAAACAAGAAAGTGCGTCATTGTGGAACTGCCATTTTGATTTTTTAAATTTGAGTTAAAAATAATAATCAGCGACCTGAAACATCTCAAAGTTCCGAATTTGATGCAAATCGGTTCATAAATGGGAAAATACGCCATTTTAATTTTTTTAAATTTAAGTCAAAAATTGTATTAAGTTACGCCGTGATGTTTCAAGTTTGAGGCAAATCGTTTCATAAATGGGAAAATTCGCCATTTTATTTATTTTTCTAATAAAAAAAATGTTAAGTTGTATTATACTAACCACCAAATAACTAGTTGGAAAAGTTTGAAAAGTTATGATCAAACAAATAAACAAATATATTATATGAAGTCAAGCTAAATAAAACTGTTTAAACAATTGCCAATGGTAATATCATAAAACAAAAAATCTCGCGGCGAATTGTCCCCGCTGCGAATCGGCCGGCGGCGAATTGTCCCGCGGCGAATCGGCCTCGGCGAATTGTCCCATCCCCATGCTAACCTGACCTTTAAGTCTAACAAATTTTGGGTCCCTATAAAAATGTCGAAAATAAAAATGTCGAACCGTAATTTGGTCGAAAATAAAACAATCGAAAATAGATTTGATGAAAATAATTTAAACGAAACGTAATTTTGTAGATGCGTAAAATTGTCAAAAATAATATAGTCGAAAATAATTTAGAGGAATTGTAATTTTGTCGATCCGTAAAAGTGTCGAAACGTAAAATGATCGAAACGGAGTTAAGGCGAAACGTAAATAGCTCGAACCGTAAAAAAGTCGAATCGCAAAAAAGCCGAACCGTAAAAAAGTCGAAAAATAAAAAAATCGAAAAATAAAAGAATAGAAAGCAATTCAAGCGAAACGTAATTTTGTCGAACCGTAAAATTGTCGAAAATAATATAGTCGAAAATAATTTAAACGAATCGTAATATCGTCGATCCGTAAAAATGTCGAAACGTAAAAAAGTCGAAAATTAAACGCTCGATACGCAATGGAGAAGAGACGCAAAATCATCGAAACGTAATTATGTCGAAACGTAAAAAGCTCGAACCGTAAAAAAGTCGAATCGGAAACTCGTTGATTTTATAATTAAGTCGCCACGGTGCCAAGTTTGCTGTTACATTATAGCGTTGTTTGAAAATTAAACAACGATTATCGATTATAGTTTAGGGTCACTGCATCACGAAGACGTAGTGTCTTCTTTAAGTAGCGACACGACAGCTAAATCTTTTTGGTTATATGACGAATCTGACACTCTCAGGAGCGTAGCTTTCTTTGTGTTCAAAAAAATAAAATGGTTTACAAATATTACGTAGAGAACTGTCTATCGCACCCGGTATATATATTTAGACTATCCAAATAAACAAACCATTAAAATAATGCTTTTTTAGATTATCGAATATAAGAAATAAGTTTTTTATAATTGCAATATGTGTTAGGACCCACGCAGCGCAAGAAACCAAAAATTAGTTGACATGTTTTATATATCGATACCCTAATTCTGACACGTCGTAACCCACAAAAAAATTAAAATTCTATATGCTGCTAAAGCCTCGCAACCAAAAAAAATAATAAAGCGGTCATTCCCGCGATTTCTTATAAGTCGCATAATGTTTACGCTATGTAATTTGCTTCTAACTTTTCTTATTCTTGTAATATTTTGTTGAGTTGGGTTACGATGTTTCAGAATTAGGGTGACGATATATTATAAAATATAGAAAACTATTATGTTTTTCTTTATGCGCTCTAGGGAATAAAAGTGTACGTTTAATCCTTTTTTTTTCAGGGACTAAGGTAACTAACTTCTTTAAAACTATAAAGGCCAAATATAGGTGTTTTCGATCATTTTATTTTATTAGAATACAAAAACAAAAAGCTATCAAGATACACGATTACGGTTCTTATGCTGCTTCCAGCTTGCCGTAAGTTTACTGTACTTTGCTGATGACTTGGTTGATTTCAATTATTATTGTGTCCTTTGGCATAAAATGGAGAGCGTTACTGGAAAAGCCAAGCGCCAAAACCTGAATTTTGCATTATAAGTGCCAAGCGCCTTCAATAAAAAAAAACAAAATTCTGCCAACATTTTTAAGGGCATAATTAATTAGGAGTACTCTATTCAGAGTATATCAAAACATAATTTGATTGTCTTTTAAACGATTTACAATTTAATCTTAACTTTAACTCTGATTTTTTCAAAATATAAATAATGGCGCTTGGCTCCTTTTCCAGTAATGCTCTCCAAATATTGCCTTTATAGGAAGAATACGTTCTAGACTTCTTCAGGATGTAAATCAACCTTTTGAAATTTTCGACATTCTGTTTATTGCATCATTTTCGGTACTCTGAAAGCTGCTTTATTCGGTGGCCTTTTTAATGTCCATCTCAAAGTAGGAATAACCTTTATTCTTTGGTCCATGTTTGTTCCATCTTAGAGAAATTTAATTCGAACTTTTTCTTGACTAAACCTATTTAGTTTGTTACGAAATAAATATTACTTTTTCCACATTTTTTCTATGTTTGCTAGCGTTTGACTGACTTGTTTAACGCCATGCTATAGCAACGGGTCCATAGTCCACCAAATAAATGACAAATTGATATGCTAAAACTAGAGTATCGGTTAGTGGTTTAATATTTATTTTATGATTATTATTATTTTTTGTTTATAAACCTTGGCATTAAAGTCCCTTTTAGTTACTTAGCAGAATATATAGCCGTCCTTCCTGTTGGGCTTGAAAATTCTCGTCGCGGGATTAAAAGTAAACACTGTCGTCCCCAGGTTTATAATATGCCTACCATTATTTTATTACGGTTTAAGAGGTTAAAAGTACAAAAGGTCGAAAATACAAAAGGTCGAGAACATCAGGGCGACACTACAAAAAGTCGAAAAACAAAAAGCCGAAACTACAAAAGGTCGAAAATACAACAGCCGAAAGTTCAAAAGGTCGAAAATATAAAGGATCAAAAATACAAAAGGTCGAAAATACAAAAGGTCAAAAAACAAAAGATTGAAAAACAAAGGGTCCCAATAAAAAATCGAAAGTAGCTACACTCTAATGATTAAAAAAAGGCTTTACTACATACACATAGGCACAAACACACACACACTCACAAACGCACAAATAGTACTTTTTTACAGTTTTTCCTGACGGAAATTTGTTTCAAAACATTTTCTTCGAACGGAAATTTGTTTAAAAATAGTTTCTTCTAATAGAAATTTGTTTCAAACGGAAATTTCTTCGAAAACATTTTCTTTAATCAAAAATTTGTTCGAAAACAGTTGTTTTGAATGAACATTTATTCGAAAGTAATAGTTCGAAAACATTTTCCTCGAATAGAAATTTGTTTAAAAATAATTTCATTGTAAAAAAAGCTTAGTGAAAAAATGAACCTGGATTGCCAAACTTTACACAACTCGTATAGTTCGACTTTCTAACATATTTTTTCATAAGAAAACTTCCCTGACTTCTTTCCCCGGATCTTAGAGAGTGTGAAACCAAACCGAACCAAACCGACACATATATTGGAAAAATTATTTTCTTGAATTAGCTCCACTGTCCTCCTTTTAGGAGGTCGAAATTGGTGTTTTCCTAACCTTTGTCAATTAATCACAAACATTTGCTTACAGGTTCGGATACCCCCTGCATGACTTTTTTCAACCAAAAAACAGTCCCCAAGTAACAGGTTTGCGCTCAAAAGAGAACCTCCCAAAATGAGGACCGGAGAGCTTACGCCCATATATGTACGTCGCGTCGTAGGGATTTGTACGTACTATGGACGTACTATCTACTAACATTCGACGTATTTTCGATGAATGTATCTACTATGTACGTAAAAAACTCGTACTAGATACTAACATGGTACGTCCAGTTAAACGTAAAATGTACGTACTCCAGACGTACATGGTACGTATATAGTACTGAAAATGTACGTACCTCAGACGTATATGGTACGTACATGGTACGTACATAGGACATCAAATTAAAATAAAGAAAGTGTAGCATTAGGGCTAGGTACCATTAAAAATTATTCTTGCTTCCTAAACATTCCTACTTTAGACTGATCGTCCAGGTTTACCTCGAGGCTCGAAGTCCCGATAGGTTTGAAGTTTGTTTTGCTTGATTTAACAATGCCGTTAAATGATCGCGAGTCTAACAAACTTTAAAGATACTGTGTGTTATTTTAAAACAAATCGATGTAAAACAATATCGATGTAAAATACAAAAATAAAAGGTTTGGAATTTTTTTTTTAAATCATGTTTTTGCACAGAGTCTACCTGATTGGAAGCACGGCAGAATCACAGGAATATGACTCTAGAAACTATAACCATTTTAACCAAAAATTGCAAAATTTAGAGTAATCCTACAGAAATATTTTTTTTTATCATTGTAGGTAAGTACTATAACTAATATTATATCTAATAGGATATATCTTCCAGGATGCAGTGACCCTAAATATGTTTGCTGAGTTAAGCCATCCAGCGGCCAGGTATGAAAGCTTGCGAGAGAGTAACGATTATAATAATCGTTGGCGAGAGAGATCACTGCATACAACATAAGTTTACATGATGTACGATTAGAAATAATACGTTTAATAATAATATTAAATAAATATAAAGCTTAAATCTGGAAAAGCTAGCGGACCTGGAGGAATATATGCTAAAATGCTCAAATATGGATCAGAGAAACTAATCGAAAATCTCACATATATTATCAATCAATGCATAAACGGACGTCCAGTACCTGATGATTGGAAAATTGCATTCATATACTCAATACATAAAAAAGGAAACAAGCTGGATTGCAACAATTACAGAGGAATTTTAGTAACCATTACTCTAAGTAGATTGTACGGTAGGATTCTTAGAGATCTAATAGAGAATGATTTTCATGAGCAAGAAGAAGAAGAGCAAAGTGGGTTTCGTGCAGGCAGATCTTGTAGTGATAATGTTTTGTGTCTTAAACAAGTCATTGAGAAAAGGAGCGCCAGAGATATAGAGACTCATGTTGCCTTTGTGGACCTACAAAAAGCATATGATACCGTTCCAGTAGAAGAACTATGGACAGTGTTAGAGCAGACTAATATCAGCCATATACATACATAAAAGCGATGAAAGAACTAGACAATGGGTAAAACTCTGGAATTAAAATTGGAAATCGACTTGCAAAAGAATTCCTGGTAACAGAAGGCTTAAGACAGGGATGTTGTATCTCTCCAATTCTTTTTACAATATATATCGCAGTAGCTCTAAAAAACTGGAAACGGAAAGTGCCCGGCATGGGAATACAACTTAACGACCGATTTACCATATACACACTACAGTTTGCTGACGACCAAGTAATAGCTAATGATAAAAAAGACATGGAGTATATGATGAGAAAGTTAATGGAAGAATACCAAAAGTGGGGATTAACAGTGAACGTGGACAAGACACAGTATTTATGTATTGGAAACGAATCCAGTGAGTAAGAACTAGACAATGGACAAGTAATATCTCCATGCAATGAGTATGTATACTTGGGTGTCACATTTGATAAGACAGGAACAGACTGTAAAGAACTGGAAAAAAGAATAGTAAAAGCAAAAAAGGTTATTGGATGTCTTAACAGTATTTTATGGAGCAGAGTGATAAAAAAGAATGTTAAATTTAACATATATGAAACAATGGTGAAAAGCACGCTGTTGTATGGAATAGAGACTTGTCGCGTAACAGACAAATACAAAACAAAAATGGAAAGAGGCATCGAAGGAGGCATAATGGATGCAATAAGAAGATCAATGAGAATATCTAGAACAGATCACATAAGAAATGAGATCATTAACGAAAGAATGGGAATCGAAGGAGGCATAACGGATGACATCACTAAAAGATAGATGGTACGGCCATGTACAACGGATGAACGGCGAAAGATTACCAAAGCAGGTCCTAGAATGGCAACCAATAGGGAGCAGAAAAAGAGGGCGTCCTGAACTAGAATGGCAACAATCAATCCAAAGATCAATGAGTCAAAAAAATCTGACAGAAGATGATTATCAGGATCGAAGGAGGTGGAGAATAGGCGTCGGACAACGTAGAAAAACGTTCTAAACCGACTAAATAATAATAATAAGTACAATACAGTCCCAGAATTTCCCTCACACGCTATATCTCTGTTAATATTGAATATAAAATATTTTAAAACACGGGGTTTTTAATGATGCCTACTAGCCCTTATAGCATCAAGTCGTCAATAGCTATTTTCCTATCAAGTGTGGAAAATCCACTTTTTCCGCACGAGACTGTCTAGTTGACCGTTGAAAAAGATTTTCCACAAGAGTTAGGAAAAATTGTTTTTCTACAAGCGTCAGAAAAACATAAAAAAATTAATTGATATAGAAAAATACAGTGTCATAGTCACGCGACTTTTTCCAAAAAACAAGTGTTTTATAGAAATTTGACATCTTACCTTTTCACCATAGCAACCAAGGCAGTTTGTTGGCATTATTGTTAATAGAAACTTCAAATCTAAACAGGTTTTTTTTTAAATTTGACATTTCTCTGCGGAAATATTTTCAACACTAGTGCGGCAAAGTAAAATTTTTTGCACTAAAAATAGGATGGAAAATTTGATTTTCCACGCTTGTAGAAATAACATTTTTTCATGCTTCAACCCCTAAGTAGCCAACACCAAGTTTTTTTTTTCTGAAACGGCAGCTCCTATTTTTTTTTATTAAAATAAAGGTACATAATTTAGATGGCTACGATTATCATTTTTTAACAAGTGGAAACAGTGTAACTACAAAAATAAAAAGTGGGCCAATTTTGCAAGATGCAAAAAAAATTAAGTTAGGAGGGATCTAATCGAAAAAAAAAGTTGTGTGCTAGCAAAACGAAATCGACCCAGATTAGCTCAATCTAGTCTTACGTCAATATACCAGCGCAGATACAAGAAATTTCTTCATTTTTTTCCAGAAAAATTTTGGTTTAGATATCGTCTATTTTAAACATAATTAATAGACATTGCGAGGTTCGAATTTCCTTACTATTCCATGGGCTAGCTACTAGCGTATAAGATTTAATTAATACTTAGGTGCCTACATGTGTATTTTATTTATAATATTAAAGTATTTTCTAATAATGTAAGAGTTTTAGAAAACTATACCTATTATTTAATAATAAAATAATAAGAACTGAAATTATACTACTGGAGAACATGCTAAAAACGATTTCGATTACCTCAGCTAATTCATAAGCGGCCCCTTCGTTCTCTGAGATGACCTCAGGTGCCATCTAACCATATATAGTGAAACTTTCAGCGTAAGTTCAACGAATTCAGCCAAGAAATTTTGCAAAATAAGGCAACATTGCACCTGCATTTTCCACTTTTACGTTTCGAGCTTTTTACGTTTCGACATAATTACGTTTCGATGATTTTGCGTCTCTTCTCCATTGCGTATCGCGCGTTTAATTTTCGACTTTTTTACGTTTCGACATTTTTACGGATCGACGAAATTACGATTCGTTTAAATTATTTTCTTCTACATTATTTTCGACAATTTTACGGATAGACAAAATTACGTTTCGCTTAAATTGCTTTCTTCTCTTTTATTTTTCGATTTTATTATTTTTCGACTTTTTTACGGTTCGACCTTTTTATGATTCGATTTTTTTACGGTTCCATCATTCTGCGAATCGACTTAACTACGTTTCTATGATTTTACGTTTCGATGCTTTTATGTTTCGACATTTTTACGGGTCGACGAAATAACGCTTCGTCCAAATTATTTTCTACTATATTATTTTCGAAAATTTTACGGATCGACAAAACTACGTTTCGTTTAAATTATTTTCGTCTATTTTACTTTCGATTTTTTTATTTTCGACCAAATTACGCTTCGGCATTTTTTTTTTCGACCTTTTTACGTTTCGACAAAACTTTTTTCGATGTTTTTGTGGCGAGCCCAAATTTTGAGATAGTGGCAACCACAAACCGTTAATTTTTAAAAAGCACATTATGGCCCAATATTTTTTATCAGACTTGTTCATCTAACACTTGTTTTTAATTTTAGAAAAAATATCGTGAAACACTACAATGTAGTGCATTCAATTCTAGTTTTTTCTTTATTTATCTTCAAATATGTGATCATAAATTAAAAGTTACAGGCGTTTTAGTTTTAAGCTGATATTCCTGACTTTCTACAAAAAAGTGGATAATTGCTTTTACCGTCACCTTCTTCATCATCATCATCATTATGAGTGTTCGGTCAAGCTACCGACTTTAAGGATACTAGGACGGGGTAAATTAAAAAAGCAATAATTATTATTTAAAAAGAAACTTAAAGGAAAAACGTTCTCAGTTACAATGAAAGTATTATTATTATTATGAAGGGGTTATTGAGCCAGCTAAAAAATTGAATACCTAGTCAATGATAGTCAAGTTTTTATAAGTTACATATAATAAAAACAATTTTTAGATTGATTTATACCAATAAGCCTTCCAAAAACATTCTTAGCAGATTGTATTTACTATGCCTACAAATTTTAAAATCATATTGGATATTGAATATAAAGAACATATAATAATATAATATAAAGAAATTATCAATTCAAATACGATCAAAATGGCGTTCACGTCTTTTGAACCATACAAATCACCGGGCCTAGATGGTATTCTTCCAGTGCTAGTACAAAAAGGCCTGGAAGTGCTAGTACCTTGCCTGGTGAAACTGTATAGAGCCAGCCTAGCATGGAATTATATTCCAACCAGCTGGACTAAAGTTAAGGTAGTTTACATACCTAAGGCGGGTCGGGCAGATAATACTCCAAAATCGCTTCAACCCATAAGCCTCACCTCATTTCTGTTGAAAGGCTTGGAAAAGATAATAGACGCACATATCAGAGGTGGCGCCTTAATGGCCCAACCGCTCAATGCAAACCAATATGCATACCAAGCAGGGAAGTCAACAGAACTAGCTTTAAACAACCTTGTTGGAAAAATCAAGGAAACCCTCGATGCAAAAGGCATCGCAGTAGGTGAATTCTTTGAATCAGCGTGCGCCCGAGGAATAGAATCTACCGTCACGGGATTCATCAGGTGCACACTCGAGAATCGAGTGATTGAAACAACTCTTCCCGATGAGATGGTAAGCTTCAGAGCTGCTAGAGGCTGTCCACAAGGAGGAGTTTTGTCTCCCCTCCTGTGGTCTCTACTGGTTGATGATCTTCTTGCCATCTTGGAATCGCTGGATGTAGAGGTATTGGATTGTTGAGCCCACTCATCGTCTTGTAAATGATCCATAACCCTGTACAACAGAAGATTAAAATTAAGATTTTTGATTATTTTTTGCTCAAATATCGATCAGAGAAACTACTAGAAAATCTCACATATATTATCAATCAATGCATAAACAGACATCCAGTTCCTGATTATTGGAAAATTGCATTCACATTCTCAATACATAAAAAAGGAAACAAGCTGGATTGCAACAATTACAGAGCAATTTCTGAACCAGTAGATTGTACAGTAGGATTCTTAGAGATTTAATAGAGAATAATTTTCATGAACAAGAAGAAGAAGACCAAAGTGGGTTTCGTGCAGGCAGATCTTGTAGTGATAATGTTTTTTGTCTTAAACAAGTAATTGAGAAAGGAGTACCAGAAATATTGAGACTCATTTTACCTTTGTGAACCTACAAAAAGCATATGATACTGTTCCAGTAGAAAAATTATGGACAGTGTTAGAGCAAACTAATATCAATCATACATATATAAAAGTGATAAAAGAACTATACAAAGGGTCAAAATCTAAAACTAAAATTGGAAATTGACTTTTGAAAGAATTCCTTGTAATGAAAGGCTTAAGATAGAGATTTTGTATCTCTCTAACTCTTTTTAAAATATATATCGCACTTACTTCAAAAAACTGAAAACATAAAGTACAGTTTTCTGTGGATTTGGTGAGATTTATTTAAAAAAATAAGTACCTCACTTCATCCGAAGTTCCCCTAAAGAGTGAAAAAATATACCTATTAGCAGGAACTGGTGGGGTAATCAATCTTTGAGATTCAATTTCATGCATTTCTCGCATCAAATCACCCATTCTGAATGTCTGAGGGGCTGCCTGGGCACTTTCTCTTAGGAATTGTTCTACTAGTTGGTCTTCTGGTCGACCAATTGATGGAAGTAACCCCTTAAAATTTATAAAAATCAATAAAAAAATTAAATTAAAAAAATAAACAATTTGTAAAAGGCATTTTACGAAAAATAGTGATTTTCATCACAATTACACATTTCATATCACATTTTTTAGTCTTTTTAGATGTCTCAATGTACGCAGACAATAACTAAACTGAAATATCTTGTCTCAAGGTTTAAAATTTTGTATAAATCCCTCTTAATTAGAACAATGCATACATACAAAATTATATTTTTTTGCTAAATAAACAGCTTTATCCAAACTTTTTCAAGACCAGTAGATTTTCTAAACCTTTCACTTTTAATTAACACCAAAAAACCCAATCTATATATATAAATCCTCCCTTAAAATAGACAAACTTACCTGGCTGTCTAACAAGGCCTGGTCGTGAGTTACATGGCTTGTCAGCTTGACGAGGGGATTCACTTGGCCGCACTCGGCCTCCGTTAAGGGCCTGGACCCCATTTTAAGGCCGTCGAATTATGCAAAATCCACTAAAATTGGCAAAAATTACCACTGTTTTGGATAACCTCCCGACCCTTTAAATTGTCAAAATCAGCTGGTCAAAGTTCAAGGATCTTGTGTCATTTTGACAGAAAAATTTAGAACTAAACATTAACATTTCCGGACGCCACCACCAACGTAGGCGCTTGTTTAGGGACCTATAGATTGTTCATAAATTATGTTATGTTTGGACAATATTCCCTTCTAATTTGTTTATAATCTCTTTCTAGGTGTAAATTAAATGTATGTTTTTTAAAAATAGGTCACCAGTGAAATCCCCTCTGACTTATTTCACACTTTCCTTTCAGTTTTCGCATAATATTTCTTGGTACCTTTTCGTTTTTTTTTCCTGCCTTATTATGGCTTTTTTTGATATTTTTTAAGTAAAATTGTGAAAAAAAATAGGGCTGTCTAACAAAACATATGATCAAATCCAAGATGTCTTCCATAGGACAAACCATAACATATTGATAACATATTGACTCGTTTAAGCAGTTTCACTCTATATGAAATCCTTGAGAAGTATTTAATCGATAAACCTCTGGCCGCGTACATTGTTTTTTTTATATTTTTTATATTATAGATGGCAGCAGTTGGCTTTTTTCTCAGCCCCAAGTGAGCCCCTAAGGGTAGGCAGCACAGTTAACATGCTTCCCATTCATTTGATATTACAAAATAAAGCAATAAACAACAAGTGTCATTGCGTCTTTTTCTTTAGTATATAGAAGGAGAGAGTAAATTGACTTCAAACTTCATCAGATATAAAAGGGTTAGAATCATCCAACAGCCATTTTCTTAGCAGAATGGAGTCAGATTTTGTGAATTTGGTGAGGTTGAAATATATTTTTAAAAATATGTTTTATTTTGTGGATATTTTTAGACTTTTTTGTGAAAAAAAATGTGGTTACAGCTTGGGCATTCTTGGAATTCATTTATCCAGAAGAAACATGCAGGTGAGTGGGTTAAAAGCAGGATTAGTTTTAGGCCTCTAGTAATTTCTGTACCTAAGTGCGTAATTTCGGTAATCTTTTAATAAAAAGGTGAACATTAATTACCGTTTCAAAGAATTAGGAAGCATTCTGTTCAAACAGAAGGTAAATATTTTTGCAAACCATAATAAGGTAGTTTATAGGTATAATTAAGAAAAATGGGTAAATATATAAAATAGGGGAGACTAGGGATACTTCATACATTTAAAAAAAAATATTTTTGAAGAAAAATATAGATGAATTTTTTTTAATATTTGTTTGCATTATAATACATAGCTTAATATGTAATGATTTTGAATGATTTTAGTGTGACAGTTTGCTAATTAATGTATAAATGATCCCTATAACTGTACCCCAGAGCCAGACTATGTTAAGTCCATGTTTGACTTTTTTTGGTTTGAACAACCTACTGACTTAACATTGTTTGCCTAACGATGTCTATGGACTTAATATTGGTTCATATCAAGGTTTATAATTAGCAAATAAAAATATATGAAAAAATAAGTATTAAGGTTGTTCAAACCAAAGGCAAAAAGGGACTTAACATAGTCTGGCTCTGGGGTACAGACATATATTAGGAATATTTGATACAAGTTGCATAATACATGAATAAAGAAAAAAATATATATTTATTTGTGTTTCAGTAAATTCTCTAAAATATGAATCTTTAATAATCCCTCAAATAATAAGCAGCCAAATGCAAGTAATTCTCACCAAAATAGGTACCAATGATAGTAGTAGTATTTAAATTTTGCCACATTTTAATACAAAACAATTTTCCCTGAACTGCTGGTTTGGTGGTGCCTTAAGGGAGATTCATATAAAATATCCATACAATATTTGATAATAAAAAAAAATATCTACAAAGGTGTGTTGTTTTTTATTATTGTAATGTTTATTTTTTTTCAGAATTGAAAAAGCGTCGACAATCCTCAATTCTTAGTTCAGTAAATTTGACTAGAGAGAAACAGCTGACATCAAAAGCCAAAAAGCTTTATCGAAGAGTGGTAACTGACAGTAAAAAATTAGCCAACCAGAGCAGGACAATCACATCATTTCGAAAACGTCTAGAGATAGCTGACAATTTTTCCAGTCACTATAAACATATAATTAAAAGGGTAAATAAACAAACCTTATTTTGTTATGGTTACCGAACTGGCAAGATTTTTATAATACGCATATCCCACCCTCAGAACAAAAGTGACACATCTCAACATTTTAATTTTAGGATTTTGACTTTTTGCAGTTTGTCACTCACTATCGATACATTGTCATAGAAAGTCACAATTCAAATTACAAATAATAAAAAAATATATTTAAAGTTTTAAGTTACCACAGCTTCTTCTGGTAACCGCAAAAGTTTTTTGTAATTTTCCAACAATTTAATTTTTTGAACAACAACTTTTACAGTTCAGTTGCAGTGGTTGCTTTTGGAAACAATGATGAAAACCATAATTTATTATCAATAAATAGTCTGACACTATGAAATTAGTCAAAGTTGTCAAAAACACCATAAAGGAAAATCAGACTATAAAAAGGACCAAGAAACAGGCAAAATTAAAGTTCTTTGATTTTTTAAATCTTTAATTTTGTCTTTAAGTACTCTGTAAGAAAGTCGCAACTGTAATTAGCATATATTATCCAAATTGGTTATGCTAATTTACAACTGCAACCTTCTCGCTTAGTATGGAAATCTTGGCCCCCTTTTGGCCCTAAGTATTGATTCCAAAAAGCAAATCAATATTTTGTTAAGAGCGCCATCTATGTCAAACCTAAGAACTAATAAAAATGTTGGGCCGCACAGTTTAAGGTGCCTGTAACACTTCTCAGAGCTTAGCACGGGAGAAAGTCTTCTAGTCTGCAAAGCGGACCGAACCGTGGTCTGTCTGCAAAGCGGACCGAACCGTGGTCTTCTGTGGGACAAACAAACCGATTTCCCATAAGCCGTAATGTTAACAAAAACGTAAATTTCACAAAAACGACAAGAGCTTTAGTCTAAAAATTTAATCAGTTTTAAGAACAGATCCTTTGTGCATATGGGAAAAATGCGTTTTTCTTAAAAATATTAAACTAAAGCGAGAAAATCTGAAATAAAAGGGACCATGTTTTCTTCAAAAAAGTAGGTTATGTTTTTGTTTATTTTGTTTTTTTTTTACTTTTTTTCTAGTTTTTTCACTTATTTTGAATTATTACATGGGCGCACCAAGGAGGCGGGGGGCTAGGGGCCCGGGCCCCCCAAACCACATATTTTTTTAGATATTTTCCATATATTTCATGAATAAAAAAAAAATAGCATAAAGTACATCATGAGACATCTGGGGGCCCCCCAAAGGTTTTTGAAGTTTTTTGACCAATGAATCAATGAACTATCAGCCCAAGGTAGGGGAAAGTAGTTCTATTCAAAGAGCTCACTTCAAGGCTCAGTTAACAGAGACGAAATTGAAATAGACTAAACTTTTCTCATCAGATTCAGGTTTTCTATTAGGATATTTTGTTGTACTTGAATAAACCTTTTGCTAAGTAATAGGCCTTCTATAGCGTTAAACTGTGAAAAATATTTCACTATGATTTTTAGGTTTAGACAAAGTTTAATTGTTTTAACCCTCCAGTAGTGACATGAAAAAGAGGAACAACTTATAGGTAGGTCAGTCCAACAGATCAATATGCACATATGAGTTCCAACTGAGGTTGGTCAAGCAAACTTCTAATAAGTACTTTACAAAATATGTTTATTTAAAAAAATATAAGTAAACATTATATAAAAAAAAACTTGCAAAATTAAAATACAGTTTTTCCTTGTCATTGGCCTCACACACCATACATCACCATATGATTTTCCATGAACTATAATACATAGGGCTTAAGTATGGTCAAACCTAAGGTTCATCAGCTCACAACAGTAAGTACTGTTCAAATTTTACAACAGTACAATATTCGCTGTTGTATTACTACTGTTACTATTACTTTTATTTCTGTTTTTTGTAACAATATTTGCTCACTTATGTATCTAAAAGTTTATGCAAATAAATATATACTCTACTCTACAATTGGGCGTAACAGCATATGACCCATTAGGAGTATTAGAACCCAAGTTTTTTTGAGAGAAATTGAAAAAAATATCTGAGAGAACTTATTTGTTTTTCTTGTGGTCATCAAAGTCAACAAAGATTACTTTTTTTTACATCTATTATTAATGATGCCATAAAAAATTTTTTTTGGTAATAAGCTCAGACCAGTACCGTAGAAATTTCACAACAGGACTTGTAGTAGGTGCAGTCAGATACTATACAAATTTTACGGTGTACAAGTTTTAGGTGTCAAAAAGCATGGAAATAAAGGAAAATTTGCACCAAAATAGTTTAAGATAAAAAGAGGTTTGAGTTAGGGAGATTGTCAAATTCACCAGTTTATTGTAAACTGTTTTGAGGTCTGTAAAATAAATATTTATTAAAGAAAAATAAACTTTGATGATACAGGACTTTACTCGACACTATACAAGACGCTACACTACCAAAAGTTTATTTAAGAGTTCTGTAGGATGGTGTACAAATTTGGTTCAGCTCATTATTCACACTTTAACCTCATATTGTTTTCCTTTTCTTTCTTCTCTAGACCCTCTTTTCAACCATCATTTTTAAAATTTTTCAACCGTTTTGAAATAATAATCCATTCAGGATGGGTCTCTCCTCATGATTGTGTCATGATCATTGCTGTATTCTAGTTTTGAAAGTTGCTTGCCTAGAATAGTAAAAAAATCATAGTGAAATATTTCTTACAGTTTAACACAATTCTATGTTACACTTCTGCAAAAGGTCCACTCAAGCACAAAAAAAGATCCCAATAGAAAATGTTGCCAAAATGGCAGTTACACATTCATCCAAAACAAATCTGACAAAAAACTTTCGAATATTTCAATTTATCCTCTGTTAAGTCAGGTAATAGAGCACTTATTCACTTTCTTTTCCCTTCTTTGAGCTGATACCTAGTTCATTTAAATCAAGATGATTTTTTAAGGTCAAAATACTTGGCATTCCATCAAAACTAACATTATCAAACTCTCCCCAGCTGCCACAATTCATAACAGCACAGAAACTAATAATAATGATTCAAACTGAGTAAAAAACTGGAAAAAAAGTAAAAAAAAAACAAAAGTAAATAAAAACATAACCTGACTTTTGAACAAAACATGGTCCCTTTTATTTGAGATTTACTGGCTTCAATTGATTTTTTTTAAGAAAAACGCATTTTTCCCATGTGTACAAAGATTCAATACTTAAAACAGCATCTTTGTTGTAAATTAAATCGTTTCACTTTTTTTAAAAATGGGGAAACGCTTTGTTTGTCCTATGGCGACCATCTTGGATCGAAAAACAGCTGATCGTGACAGTTCGTTAGACAAGCTAATACCAAAAACAGAAAGTTTAGAAAGTAAGGTTATTTTTCATAAAAAGTGGGGTTAAGGCAATTTCGTTAAAATCTTTTTCTGATAGCTTCGGGCAGTAAGGCACGTGACACCTTTGTACATTACTAAAGAACATGTCACGTGATAAATCTCACCCTCACGAACTCGGAAACGGAAATAAGCAAGACGGTACCATTACCTGAAATAAGAAGATGGAAAACTCACCTCAACTCACCCCGGGATAACAAACAAGCACAGAAATAGAAATCAAAAAATTGAGTTTTATAATATATTTTGATAATTCTTTCCAATTTTATTTTTTCTAATTTGCAACAATCCATTTAGGAATTTATTTTAAGATACTTAAGCCAAAAATATTAAAGTATAATTTTTTTCAGCCCTAAATTTTGCAAAATCGTTTCGAAGATTATTTGAATTTCGCGGGATATTTCAAGTGTCTTTTGTAGACATTGACATTTGACATTAGCTATCACACCAATGGAAAGGAGAGCCTGAGCGTCAGTACCCAGCGGCCGCCGAAGGGAGAGGACGTCCGTCCGTGGCAAGAATTTCAAACGTGTGAAGTGGTTTGAAAAACGCAAGAAGCGCAAACATGGCCGCCGGCCGCTTCTTTCTCGAAGAAATTCGTAAAAATTGGCTTTAAAACTTATTTTACCTCTTTAATAGAAACAAAAGTCTAACCTTACATCGTTAACCTTTAAACAGTGCTAAGAGAAAACTATGAAAATCATTTTAGTTTGATGCATTTTTCATATTTAAAAACCACCGCGGTTACCCACGTCAGCGCCGAAAGAAAAGTTTTTACTTGTTGGAAAATTTCTTGTTTCCATGTAAGTAAAGCTTTTAAAATACTTTTTATTTTCTTAGAAACCAATATAATTTGAGATTTTTTAATTTTGATGTGACTGAGAGACTAGATGTTTTAAATTCATAGGTAAACTCATGGGCGTAGCTAGCCCCAGTTTTCAGGAAGGGCCTTGGCTCAGGCTCGCCCAGGTCTATGTATTGTATGATGCACAAGGGCGTATACACAGGGGGGCAGCTACCCCCGTTTTTATCAGTTTTTTTAAATGAAGTTCAAATAGATTGTGAATTCGCCACTTTTTATGTTAAGAAGGCCATGAAATGTTAAAATCCCCCTTCTGTTTTGGACTGGATTTGTCCTCCTTGATAATACACATAGGTTTTTTTAATAGTAGGGGCCCTTAGAGCATGGGAGGCCCGAGTTAAACAGTGGGGACCAGTCTCCAGGGTATAGACTATAGTGTAGGTACCCACTAGAGACCCAATATGAATGATATTTTTTAGTTTTGAATTGTTTTGACACACATTGCAGTGTCCCTCCTAGAATAAGGCGCTGACTGTGACGTAGGCCAGCACCCCGATACAAAATCGACACAAAATGTAATTCTGGAACGCACTAATCGTTTCATTGACTGAAGTCACACATTATCATCCGATTATTTACTATCTCCTTTTAAATTTATGTAAGCGTAAGACCGCCTGCCAATCGAAAACACTCATGGGTATAATAAGATTTTAGTTCACTTATCGTTTTATTGGCCACACTCACACTTTATCATCCAGCTATTTCATGTCTCTTTTTAAAGTAATGTAATAGTACGAGAGCATACTAATCTAAAACACCGTTAGTACAACAACAACCGTTGTCATTCTTTTACCAGAAAATTTGAGGTTAGACATCTTTTTTGTTGATGTTTACGTTAGTGTTCTGTGTGTTTACGTTAATCGTTAAAATATAAACTTTTGCTAATTTAGATTTAAATTGCATTTTATCTTATCAGGTACATTCGCATTTTTTTTGGCTCATCAGCCGCTCAATAATCTGAACCCTCAAAAATTTGATATTAAATAGTGCTCACAGTGCTTTAAAAAAAATTACCTAGATGGTATTATTTTTTGCCTTTTTAGGTCTCACCACATATATTGTTTAAATAATGTAATATATTGGCTGATTTACACAACAATTTAATGTGCAATGGATAAATTTACTGCTTAATTTTACATTACTGTAACTACTTGCAATGTCTACCAAATTTAAACATTAAATTTCTCCATTATGTTGCTGCTATATATCAGCTGAACACTCCTCTAGGCAAGGGAGAAATAAGAGCTTTTACATTTAATCTTTAATTTGGTCATCATTTTTTACATCTGTTAAAACTACTTACACCTTTAAAATAGAGTTGCCAATGCCAAACTGAAGGAAACATCAAAAATTATAACCAAAAAATTGAAAATCAATGTCAAGCTTCACTTCCTGTAAAGTTTGCTCAACAATTAGTGCCCTAAGTTATGCTACCTGAGGAGTGGCTAGATCGCCAATGTTTGTACACCAAAAGGAAATGCCGTAGGTATTTCCTAACACTTCCTGGTATTTCCTAGTATATTTCCCAGTAATTCCCAACTATTTCCCCTAACCTGTACACCAAAAGGAAATACCGAGCCACCCCTTGATGCTACCCATGCCACTGCAATGTGCATATCCTGAAGGACACTCATCATAAAACAATTATAGGAAGAGAAGCCTAACATTGAGTTTCAATTTTTTAGTTCTAATTTTTTAATGTTTTTCTCAGTTTGGCATTGGTCAACTCTTTTTTATTTTAAAGATTTGGTTTTAATCGAGGGAATAACTGATCCAAAATTTGTACATCTATTGCCATGCTAATTTATTATGGAAAATACCATAAGTTGTTTCCCCCTGTTTTAACACAGTCTAAAGATCTATTTAATATTAGAGTAGGGTTATTTATTTGCATAAACTTTGAAATATATAATTGAGCTAATATTGTGACAAAAAAACAGTAATAAAAGTAATACAGTGAATATCGGTTATATCAACATTGAAGGGACCACCACTTAATTTCAGTCGTTATAACCGAGCGTCGTTATAGAGAAAAAAGGTAACAAAATGGGTTGTATTATAGAACTCTGTCAGGACCTTAATATGTCGCCGCTATAACCGATATGTCGTAATATCCGATATCGTTATAAGCGCTATATCCGATATCGTTATCATTGTAGTAAGAATAGTACTACAACATCCAAAATCATAAAATAATTAATTAAATATTTAGCAATAAAATGATCTTACAAAAAAAAAAAAAAAATATATATATATATATATATATATATATATATATATATATATATATAAATAATAAATGACATTAGCTAAACTCACATTTTTATTTGTTTTTTTTAAACCCTATAGATACATTAAATTATAATAACCAAAAAAGATGAAATGACGGGCTTCACTTCCAATTGAGCTTGCTCTATGATGATTGTCCTTAGAATTCTTGCCTGAAAGTGTTAGGCATATGTGGACACCCTGTATAGAAGTATTTATTTTTAACTTTGGAATTTTCAAAGAAAATATTTAAAAAATAAAAAGGTTTAATTATTTTTAATACCAAAAATATTTTTCTCATTTTCAAAAATACACCCAGTATTAACCTAGACAGCCCAGGATGTCCAATGGACATGCATTCTAGGTCCTATATATATATACTTTGTGGTAGGTATATACTGGGTGGGCAAAAAAAAAAGAGACAATTGTTTTTTTATTATAACTTTTGAACTATACCACATCGATTTTAATGGGACAAACTGCACCTGGCAGAGAATTAATCAGAGTTTTGACTAAATATATTTTTTTGTCCTCCTTCTTAAAATCCAAGGGACGAAATTAAATTGTACCTTTCAAATATGCTCGTTTATTCTTGTGTTGCGAACATGTTTTTATAATTTTTTTAAATTAGTAAAAAAGTTGCACTCTTGCCACGTACAACGAGGTACAAATCAGCAAAATCGGTTTGGTTGTTCTAAAAAATATATTTTTGTTTTAACCATTGTTTTGAATATTATATGATTGCCTTGCCAATCATGTCTGCATTTATTTCCTTATAAATTCATTACTACTGAAACGATTTTGATGAAATAAAAAACATTTTGGTGAGAATCATATATATATTTAGGCAAAGCTGATTAATTCTCAGCCAAGGGCAGTTTGTCCCAGTAAAATCGATTGTACAGTTCAAAAGTTATAATGAAAAAAAAATTGTCCGGTTTTTTTTTGCCCACCCTGTATATGACTGCACACTGACTGTATAATGTTCTGCACAGAGTGCAGTGGCGGATCCAGGATTTCTTGGGGGGGATGGGTCAATGTGGTAGGAAACACGAAATTACTTATTTTTGTGGTTTTTCATAGGTCTGAGCTGTGAAATTTAGCATAAAAAATTGGTGCAAATGCGCCGCAGGCGAAAAATTTTTAAAACCTAAGTAGGTTTTGTTAATAAATTTAAATAAGTGATGCGGCAGAATTCAAAAATTATCTTTATCTGGAAGAGGATGGTGCCGGGCCCTTCTACCCCCCCTGGATCAGTCACTGAGTGTGTGGTGTTCTGCACAGAGTGTGTGGTGTTCTGCACTGTGTAGATAAAGCACACACAAACAAAGCAGTAGGTCCAATCAAGGAAGACTTTTGTACAACTCAGGTATGGATGTCTTGTAAATTTTTGAGGTAGCGGTTTATTTATAAAGTTTTTTTTACAAAACAATTTTGTCAAAGGCTTTTTTATATTTTTTTTTTGTTGAATTACTTTTTTATTGAACAACATTTTAATTGAATGTTTTTTTATTGAAAAGATTTTTATCAAACTATACATTTTTACCAAATGACATTCATCAAAAATGCTAGTTTTAGTGAATTACATTTTTATCGAAAACCATTTACCAAATCATTTTTTTAAGGTACCTATATTGCTGCAGTGGCTAAAAAAATACTGACCTGACCTGGTTAGAATAGAATATTAATCTGACCTGGTCAGGTAAGTATAGTGAATTTTTAGTGCTAAACTAAGCACTCTGAGTGTATGAATTCTTGAATGGGTGAGGAGTACTCCCTCAAAATCATATGAAAGTAAAACTGCACATGCGATCTCACTTGACTTCCGCATCTCTATTGGTCCTGACGTGGGAAAATGCCTAACTCAATCTCACCCGTTTCCAGAATCCATACACAGGACTGAAATTATGAAAATATATTTTAAAGACCAACACACTTTTTTATGTATTTTATCCAAACATAGTTGAGATGCTATAGCTTAAAAAACTAACCTGGTCTGGTTAGGTGACTATACTATAAAACAAATGGATCCTTGATGAATCTGATCCCTTCCTAGCCCATTTGCGCACTCCAAGTAAACTCTATGCAACCTTCAAAACAGTTTTTTGTAAATATCTCCGAAACGAAAGCCCCTACGAAGTTTTTGGTTATAACACAAATTTAAAAAAAAATGTGGGCACTATATTCCGAAAACCGCATATTGATGCGACTTCCGGTAAAAAGTTAGCAATTTTTAAATTTTTTAACTGTCAAAAAACTGTTATTAGCATTGATGAATTTTAACCAAAATCTAATCAGCACACAGACACAGACAGACATCACGACAATATTGCTAGGATAGGTCAAAATACACACATTTTCGGCGTTATCTTAAAAAAAAAAATTTCGTCTAGACTAATACCTTCTCTAGCCAGTGCTGCGCGGGCTAGGAAGGTAAAAATAACCTCACCAGATCGGGTTAGTTGGTTTAAATAAATTAACGACACCAGTTAGTCAATATTACTTTTATTTTTACAAAGTATACCAATATATGCATTATTTTTATACTGTCCTATTGAATCAATGCCTAGTATTCCTAAAACTCAATTCAAATGTGTGGGTAACAAAGTAAGTATACTACATAATCAAGTCAAGTTCGGAAAACATTTTCAGCTGACCCTCAGAGCTATCACATTGTCTTCAATAATAGATTTTCAACAACTTTTTAAATTATAGGACATGGCAAAGAAAATTTGTGCAGTGTGCAAAGCTGGGGGTGTAAAGTTATTTAAAACACCTGGCGCAAAAAAGAAAAAAGAAAGGAGGGCCAAATGGTTTAAGGCCATGCATAAAATCGACACCGGTAATACATTGTTGGTTTGTGAAAATCATTTTGTTAAAGGTTCTTATTATTATTAATCTATGTGACATACCTACTCGTTATTGTATAAATACTATATCCAATGGCAAAACATTTTTTTTGCGGGATTTAATCAGAATTAGCTTTAAAATTTGCCACTACGTGCAAGCAAAATGTGCTGCAGGCGAAAATTTCAGCAAACTCAGTTAAATTTTGGGTAAACATTTTTAAAAAATGATATTTTAGAGAGACATTTTTTGAAAATTTGAACCTACAAAAATATAATTTTTTTTGGGCTTTGAACAAGCTGGTTTTCTCCTTAACACAAAAAAGTTGTTTTTTTTAATGGGCCATGTGGTTTTTCAGTATTTCTTCTCGTTGCTGAAACAAGAAAATTTCTCTTGATCATTACTTTCGTGAAGTTATCCGCCATTTTTAAACTCAAGATGACGACCAAGACTAAAATTTTATGTTTATAAACCTTTACCTTTTATGTAACCCAGATCCTTTTCGAATTTAAAAAGGTCTTTACTATTTAAATCGGTAACGCAGTTTTTGAAATACGACGATTATACCAAGTGCTCGTTGTCTTTACTTTTGCAGAGACAATTTTTTTATGATGGTGGTGGTTTTAATTGAACATTACTTTCTTATTTTTTAACCGATTTTCATGAAACAGAAAGGGTTTTTGCCTTCGTTATTTGAGTAGGTTAAGTTAAAAAACAAAAAAAAAATCGTTTCAGTCGGTTCAGAAAAAATGAAAAATTTTTTGTTTTAGCAAATTGAGACTGAAAAAAGCACCTATTGTAATCGTCATATTTCAAAAACTACTGTATCCCTATTTAAAAAGTGAATGAATACCTTGTTAAATTCAAAATGGATCTGGTTAAGATGATATCCATAATAAAAAAACGTGAAGGTTCACAAACATAGAATTTCATTCGTGGTCGTCATCTTAAGTTTTAAAAAGGATAATTTTGCTTAAAACTAAATCCACGTTCATGAGCGGAAAAAAATGGTTGAAACGTCATTTCTTAAAAAGTATATGACCGATTTCAACTATAGTACCTTTTTGTGTTAGGCAAGAAACCAGTTTTTTCACAGGCTAACAATAATTTATCATTTTTGTAGCTAACATAAGAAAAAACGAGGGTAGGCATAACGTGCGGTAGTGATTTGTGTTTTTTTTTAAATATGGTTTTCTGATTATGCAACGACGTATTTTCCATTATATTCGGTTATGTGGAAAAAAAGTTATTAAGAAATACATTTGGTGAAAATTTTTATGGGCTACCCGGTAGTAAGGGTTTGTTCTTAAATTATTTAACCCACTAAGGGAGTGATAAGTATTTGCGTTACGTAATTTAAAGATGAGCCCTAACAGGCTGAATTTTTGTAAATAGTTTCATTTTGCAGAAACGCGAAACTTTTTCCTCTGCGAAAATTCTTTAAAGTTCCCAACAGATTGCGCAGGCGCCAAATATCAATTTAGTATTTGACAGACGAGACCCCAACCCCAAACATGTCAGAATAATGAGGTTTAGTCCGTCAGACGTTGGAAAGACGTGCGAGTGCGTACTCTGTTATGAATCTAGATTGATTTTTTTAATTAACTCACTAGGTTTTAGCAAACTGATTCAAAATTAAGTCTCAAGCTTTGTCTTAAATTATATTTTTTTTAGTTTTTGTTACGACATACTTAATTAAAATTATTTTGCAGGTTTGACATTGTTGGTAGGGGCCATTATCAGGAAACTCAGTTCACTTTTATGTCGATGTTTTAAAAAAAACTATTACAATTTGACAAACGAAACTTCTGAGTTCTGAGGATGACCAAACAAATGGTCAAACGCCGAGAACATTAACACTTAGCAACAAGTTCAAACCTGAGAAAAAATTAATATTTTCGTTTTTTTAAATGTTTAAATTAATCTACTTATCTATGCTATTATGAAATAATTTTTTGCAACATTTTATATTGTTGGATGTAGTAATGTAAAAATTTTGGTAAAAGTGCCTACTTACTTTATCTAAAGCCCATGTAGCACATCATTTTAGATATTTGAAAAAAAATGGCGGAAGAAGTATTTTGACGCAGTTAAAAGTTTATGAAAACTCTGCTGTTCTTACCGATTTTCACGTTTATTACAATTTCCTCCAATAAAATAATAGTATGCAAATTCGTAGGTAATTTATTTCTGCTCAATTTTTTACTCAATATTCAAAAAATATATATATTATTACTACAAGCAAAAACTGTAAAAAATAAGAACACTAGCGCAGTTTTTCTAACTTGAACCATTTTCATTTAAAATAATGCTTGTTGTTATTAATTTATTTTAAATAAAAAAGTTCTTTAGGACTTGATTCTTTGTTCCAACAAATTTTTATACAACACGTAAATCACGGTTCGGAACGCCTTTTCGTTTTACTAATTCTTAAAGTGATTTCAGAATGGAATTCTCCATAAACATGCAATAAACTCGTTTTTATTTTTTATCTCAAGAACAAAGCAAGATACGAAACTAACTTAGTAAATAATACAGAAATTAAACAAAAGAAAGTGGAGCACAATTTTTTTGTCAAAAATATTGGTTAGCGTGTCGTTAACTAAATTAGTATTTTTTTACTACTAACAGCACCGCCAAATTTCAAAAAGTCCCCTAAAGATATTTACGAAAAACCGTTTTTCTTTTCACACCTTTATCTTAAAAACTATGCATTTCCAGAACATAGTCATATAAACATATCCATATGAACTTTTTTTCTTAAAATAAACTAAAGAATAACCTTTTAAAGTTTGGCCACATACTTAAATAACACCCCGTATATCGTAGGCTAATGCCAGCCTTATAACAGATAACAATTTCCTCAAGCTGCGATTTAGCGCAATCCGGTCCCTAATCTATACGTCGTACAAAAAACTGAGAAATGCTTACTATGTTATTATTGCACATTAGCATGAACCAAACCTTGCAGTTATTTGACCTGTAAGTATTAAAAAAAAATACACTTAAACTGGTCAAGGTCTATATGATCCAAGTGCTAAGTTTTAAGATCATAATAAATACTGGTGTAAAACTCTACCGACAGAACACTCTATTTTTAAATAAAACTAAGATGAAATCGAAATGCACATTATATAATATCAGTTTATTAACGAAGAAAAACAAATACAAAAGTTCCATTCCAAAATTTTTCTTTTATTAATTTCATTATTTCAAGCATTATTTGTTCTTAAAATTTTGGGGACAACAATAAAAATTGTAAAATCTTAAAAAAAGGGATTTAATTAACCCAACCTGGAAAATGTAATGATTTTTATCACAAGGTGTGCTTAAACGTTTGTTGTACTCACACTGGTATAAAGAAAAATACAAAACGAGAGGGGATGAAGACAGGATACCAAGTGTTCTATCAACACCTCAAAAACTCTCATAAAATTCAAACAGCGAAATGGTTATTTAAAAATTATTTTACTAGTATTTATTTTGTATAACACAAGTTTGAACCACCATGGATTTTATTTCATATGTTTTCATGCCAACATCAGAAAATACTCAAGTGTTTTTAATGGTTTTTGTAGTTTAAACAATAAATAAATAAAAAGTTTTATTTAACTGACATTTTATTAAAATTCTATTTCTTAACTTTAGGTAAAGGGCTACCAAGGCAAATTAGTAACAACCCAGATGACCCTCTTCTTTCACCATTGTAAAAATACATACAATTTTGTTGAGAAATTGGTTTTGAAAAAGAGTTAATGCCTCTGTTAAGGCACTTTAAAAACCCAAGCTCAAAATACCTTTTACTTGCTGTTAAAGGCTCTTGCTTCCTTTGAATAGTAAAATTTGTTTCATGTTACCATCTAACTTAGTGTGAGAAATATATTTTTTTAATTAGGTCTGCAAAACTATAACAAAAATTTAACTCCTCAAAAATGAATGAAAGAGGAGGGTGAAAAAAGTTGGTGATTTTGGCATAGCTGAAGTCTACCTTAAGACTGGCTAAAATATTTCGAAAATTTCTGACCCCTAGTCGTTTGATGATGTTTTATAGATTTACCCTGTGAAAACCTTGCATCCCTACTTTTATTTCTATAAATGTACACATTCATTTCTTACTTACAATAATCTTGGCACACTTTATTCCCTCTAGCTCGACAGCTAGGACACACAGGACGTGGGTTTCATTCCAATCATGCATATCTTCTAGCCCTTCTTCTGGACTCAGTTGAAGGGACTGACAATAATATTGGCCCTGGAGGATTTTAGCTCGTGTTGTTACAACCACTCGCAAACATTTTTCAGCCGTAAAATCAAATCTATACACACTAAACTTAAAAATTTAAAAATAATTTTAAAATCAAAACATTTGTTGAAAAAGAGAAACAAATGTCACATATAACTGACACAACTGTCATGACCCGTCATGACATCCGAAATCAATGGTATTTTTATCCATGAGTGGCCCACGCAGGACACTGGTAGACCTATTTTCTTGTCAAGTTGGTTACCTACATGTTATTCTTTGAAGATTTTTGTAAACCTCCAACTTTAAACCTAATTTTCTCCAAAACCAAGAAGTTTTAGAAAAAAATAATAAATTTCCAGTAAATAGCTTGGACTAAAGTACATAAATCCGCTTAGTCTCAAAAATGTGGGAAAGCCCCATTCTTGCCAAAAACATGCTAAAATGTAAGAGGCTTTTGAGATTCGTACAAAAAAATCTTTTAAAAATCAAACCACAATATTTTTACAGTTTTAGTGCAATATCTTTTGAATTGCCCCCGTATCTCCGAAACTAGTCATAGGATGGAATCGGTCTAATGACACCTATTGATCAGTAAGGTGAGACGAAAAACATACTAAAATTTTATCGATATAAGCCGTGCACTAGAAACCCATTACAAGTGTCCACTTTTACTTTTACTACACTACACTAAGTTATCAAATTTTATTAAGTTAGGCTTGGTCAGGTATTTTAAATAATCCCCGGCAGATTAAGTTTTTGACATATCATGTGAACAGTTTGACGTATTGACTCAATTGATATTTATTTTGGTTTAGAATACTAAATTACCTAGAAATCGATACCTCACACGACCAGTTTAAACGAAATAAGATTTTTACAATTTATCCTCCTAAGTTTTGCTCCCTCTCCCCCTCAAAAAAAACCTTTAATTTTAATAGATTTTTTGAATTTATAAGCTACATACCTATAAAGTTAAAGAAACAAAAATTGTACGCGAAACTAGTTTTATATTTAATTTATCAATTTTTCCTGTCCCACCTCAATTGTATCTTGGCCCTGCACTGGGTTCCATCGGAGCACTACTTCTAAAATGACATCTCTAGGTGTCTGGTAAACTTGTGCCAAATTTCGTCACGGTACGCGAAAATGCAGACAAGCCCCTAAATTTGCGTCTTAGGCCCCGAACTACAAAAGTTAGAAACTTGCATACTTTACCCTTATATTTTGAGTAAATTCAAAAATCTATCCGTTAGTTTCTGAGATAATTGCCTTCAAACTTTCAAATTTAACATGAACTGTTAAAATAAAAATTTTATTAAAATTTTATATTGTTCAGATTTAATTTTTTTTTATCATTCAATGTTAAATTTGAAAATTTGAAAGCAAATATCTCGAAAACTAGTCAATGGATTTTCAAAACTTTTACACGATTGTAAAGATATTTAAGAGAACTTCAAACAAGGTATCACTAGACTGACTTTCTCTATTTAAAATAAAGGCGTAAAGTATACCCCTCGAAGATAGTGCCTGTTACAAAAATTTCAAGATAGCCAAAAAGTATCCCCTTTGCAAACAAAATCCACGTGTCCGAGCGTTTCTTCAAATTTCTACGAAAAATACCCAAAGACACCTCTGTTACCTTTTAGTTGGGACAACCTATATAACGCATGGGTCAAAACTTAATATTTCTAAGGGGTGTCCCAGTCTTTCGATAAGGCGAATATTTGGCAGGATACATTAGTGGATTTTAGGTCATATTTGATCTGGAACACCCCTAGGGTCATATAATCTGTCATGGGTGTCATTTTTGTCGTACATAATTTAATTTATGCAATATTTTTATCCTGGATCCATAAAGATTTCCGTCCTATGGTACAGCCAATCCTAATAGGCTAGTGAAATTACAATATTTTAAGGCAAGAAAAAAGAAAATTATTAACAGGACTTAAAGCATTGGAAATTGTAGAGCGGCGAAAAACGAAGTTAAAAAAAATTAATGCAATTTTCGGCAAAAGTTGTCGGAGAAAAAGTGACATAAAGAAAAGTCATTTGCCATAAAAATGTCTAAAAAATTTGTAGATGTCATTTTTTACACAACCTCAAAATGTTCGAGAAAAATAAAAAAAAAACCTCATTTTTTTTTTCTTAGCCATAATAATAGCCATTTTTTTAAAACTATTTCAAAACTTATAAAATAACTACAATAACTTAACTATAAAATATTGTGACAATTTTTTTAAAGTTTTTTTCCCTATTCGGGCATGTTTTTAAATTACAACAATTATTTTTTTTATGTCGCCAAAAACTATATCTTGTAAAACTATAAAAGTGAGTACAAGCAGAACTGAATACAATGATTTTCTGAAGATGAAATTTCAATTACAAAAAAAATGTTTTTGATCGAAAAACAAATATCTTCGAAACTTCTTAATTTTTTTGTTTGTAAAATATTGTAAACATCAAGCACCCAAAGATCTCTACTCTTACGAAGTTTTGTTAAGCTGACATTATTTTTGCAAAAATAAAAAAACAAAAAAAAAACGGTTTTTTTTTCATTTTTCTCCAACATTTTGAGGTTATGTTAAAAATGACATTAAAAAAATGTTTAGATACTTCTATGACCTATGACTTTTATGTATGTCACTGTTTTCTCCAACGTCAATTTTCGCCGGATATCACAATGATACGATTCCTTTATTTTTCCAACATTTATTTTTTTTTAACTTCGTTTTTCGCCGCTCTATAATTTTCAATGCTTTAGCTAATAATTTTTTTTTCTCTCAAAGTGCAATTTGACTGGTCGATAAGCAGAGAACTAAAATAAAACAAAAAGGAAAAAAGTCCTACTATAATCTTAATTGGCTGCAGAGCGATTATTATAGAGTCTAAATTCGTAAGTAAGTGCATAATTTGGAAATTTCGTGCTTGTCGGGCCATATGAAACAGAAAAATGAGAAACCTACTTTGTATTTAATTATGTAAATAGCTAACCCTTCTACCTAGTGCAATATATGAGGACTGCAGTTTGACAATGGATTCAAGCTAACAAAAGGTCACAGATTAACGATCTGGATATTGCCAAGCCAGGTTTTTGTCCAATTTTTCTTATCCCCCCTGCTCTTATAGCCGTGTTCGAATTTCTGAAAATTTAACTTACTTGACACATTAAAGCTACAATAACAGAGAAATTAATCAAAAATGTGTAAAATCCAATCTAAAAAAAAATTTTTGTTAGTTTGTTAAATCTTAGCTGCAAAAACCCCCAAAAACCCTCCTGACCACCCAAAACCTAAGATTTTGAGGTTTTCTTAAAATTTTCTTAAAAACTAAGCTTCTTAGGAAAAAATATGTAATTAGCTTTATTATAGACAACAAAAAATTTTCTTTTCAGCGGTGTATTACTCTTCAGCGGCGTCCGTTTATTGAGGTGATGTAAAAAAATGAAAAAAAGAATCATGTTTATTACATGATTTACCCGATTTTCTTGAAAACTAAGCTCTTTATCAAAAATTAGGTTCTATAGTCAATTGTAGACAATGAAGTTTTCTTTAAAACAGTGTGTAACAAGGTAGGATTACTTTTATTTACAACAATTTAGGGTCGTCCGTAAATTACATTAATTTTGAAAAATCACTAAACTTATCGATTATTAATCTTACTTCGTGATACAGCATCTAAAACAAAATTTCATTGTCTACAATCGACTAAGGAACATGATTTTTGACAGAAGGCTTGGTTTTTAAGATAATCGGGAAAACATGTGACAAACAGGTGGTTTTTTAATTTTTTTAAAATTTTCTCAATAAACGGAAGCCGCTGGAAAGTTTGCCGCACTAGCTTGAAATTTATTAAATAGACAATTTTATTTTCTACAATAAAGTGTTAAATCTTTTTTCCTAAAAACCTTAGTTTTTGAGAAAATTGGATAAAACTAGTAAAAAATTGGTAAGTTTGGTGATTTTTCAAAATTGAGGTAATTTACGGAGGCCCCTTAGTTGTTATAAACAAAACTAGGCTCTGGAACGAAATAGCGATGTACAAAATAGCGACTATTAAAATAGCGGTATCAGTAGTAGGTTTAAACGGGTGCTGAACCACTTTTGAGGAGGGAATGACCTTGACGGTCGTTGCCTTGTTTTATGTAGAGACGAATAGTTTGAGTAGTATATTTGACCTTGAAAAGTTGTGAAGGTCATTATGTTGACCTTGAATGACCTTGACGATCGTTGCGTTTTTTAAATGTAGAGACGAATAGTTCGAGTAGTATTTTTGACCCTGAACAACCTTGACCTTGTCTGACCTTAAGCACAAAAAATATCTCTATCTTTGACTCTGATTTGTTTTACACTTTTAAAAGATTTACATTATCCCCACCCTAATAATTGTATTTAAACATATAAAAAGGAAAAACAAACCCACTTGAAGTATTAGTAGATTTCTGTATCTCAACGTGTCAAATCACTCTCTAAAATAAAAATAAAGAAAAAATAGTTTAATTTGTGGAAAAACAATAATTTAAAGGTAATAATATGGATATTTCAAAAATCAAACTTGAACAAATAAATTTCGAAATAAACAATGAAGCAAAACTTCAATTAAAATCTTTAGATTCATTAAAAGTTAATACCACATATGTTATTAAAGAAATGTGCACCATTGATACCCGTTATGGAAAATCTGTTTTAATAACATTGGCTGAAGATGCTGATGTATTTAAAACGTTTTTACCAAAACGTGTGCTTAAATCAATAGATGATGATTTTATCGATCTAGTTAATAAAAGTAATCAAAAATATACTCTAACCTATCTGGGGCAAAGTGAACCCACATACATCGGTGCAAAACGTAAATCCATATTTGAATTTGGAATATACTAAATTATCTTAAAATTATTGTGTGTTAAAATATAATTCTTAAAGTATTAAAAATATGAATCGTTTGGAAGAACAAATTCACGATTTACGATTCTGGTTGTTTGAGAAGTCGGACGAACTGATGGAGGGTGACCCTTCACTAAGAGATGTAGCTAGAGCAAATAATTTTATGGATGGTGTCATTCAATGCCAAATGTTTTTTATGGGTAACCAAACACTTCAAGAGTTTTGTAAAAATATGAGATGGCTGAATTTGTTGTACCTTCTGAGGCCATTGGAAGACATTCCACTGGAGCTACTCTTTCCACCGCTCGATGAAGATGAAGATGATGATAGTGGATTCAGTGAGAACGATGATTAAATATAAGACATTTATCAAAAATGTGTATTTATAATTAGTTTATGAATTGTAGTATGGATGTAGTTTTAAATTGATAAAAGCTGTAATAAAATATATTATAATAAGAAATGAAAAACTATTTTTTAATTGGATTTGTTTTATCGCAATATTATTTTTATCTTATTTTTTTACAAAATTTTATAATAAAGTAACAATATTAGTATAAAACACAAAATAAATATATTATAAAAATTAAGGAAGTGTAAAAAACCTATATTGATTTTCATTTGATGTGAATTTTAAAAAATATATTAAAATTCAAATATTTTTTTAAACGATATCCGACTTATTTATCCATGAATTATGTCTATCTGTAAAACCTAACCACTTAACAAAGTATTGCTCCAGTTTATTACACTTCCTTTTCTTAATAATTTTCTCCACTAAATATATTGATGGCACGCTGGTTTTCTGTAGCTCCATTTCATAAAAAGCACCAAGTATAGGTTCTCCGTCAAAACTTTCTATTTCATAAGTGGGTGGATTCGTTATATTTACTTTTACAATTTTAAATTGTTCCGCTGACCACGATGGTGTGTACCCTTTTTCAAAAATTGACTTATATTTGCTTATACGAACTACGTCTCCAACTTTGAATTTAATTTTTTTAGGTACCATTTTTATATTTTCAAATGCGGTAATTCTAGTGGTGGGTTTCACATCAATTGGTCTCATTTTAATAGTTGTGTGAATTGTTTTATTATATTTATCAACAACATCCTGTAAAATATGAAACCACTTATAGCTTCCTAATGTAGAGAATTCTTTATAAAGATTTGTTTTTAAAGTTTTGATTACTCTTTCCACAATGGCTGCCTTCTTTACACTATATGTGTGATAGTGATTTACAGACTTCTTTTTCATAAGTGCTTGGAAGTGTTTATTAAAAAATTCCGTTCCTTGATCAGATTGTATGTTATGGGGGTAATAACCAGCTTGCTTAAAAACATCCCGCATTGCTGCACATATTTCAAGTCCTGTTTTATTTTTTATTGGTCTAGCCCAGACAAATTTAGAAAAGCAATTTATGCATACTAAAATGTATCTATACCCCAAATTATATTTTGATAATTGTTGTATGTCAGCTAAATCAATCTGCCATAGATCCTTAAAACCTTTTATTAAGGTTTTTCTTCGCAGGAAATTTTTTCTTGCAGGTTTATATAGCTCATTAACCACTTGAACTTTTTGCTCACTAGCCATCGTTAAAATAAATACTTTATTTTTTCAATTCAAATGGGTGTATGATATTCTATGCGTCCATCTGACCAAATTATTGGTTACAAAGCGGATTCAAGTGGCTGATGTTTCAAAACTTTTCTTTCTATGGCACTCAATCTCCCATGTAAATTTAATAATAGTTTACCACTTGTCGATTGTTGCGTTTTTATTTTTTCTAAATTGGTTCTTACTGCATCAACAGATTCTGCTATAGCTAGCTTTAGTTCTTCAACTAGTTTGTTTATACGATTTTCCAGAAATTCTAGATTGATAGCGTCTTTATGATCTACAGCATCTGCTATATTACATAAACGTTTGTTCTCAATGTCGAAATCATTTTTAGCGGTCAACTTAAAACCATTACCCTTCAATCCTTTTATATATGTAATTTTGGAAGTTTTTTTTATACGACCAAACTTGTCAATCGTGTTCTTTACACCTCCCATGTTAGATAGTAACTGAACAATATATGCTACAATCAAAAAGTGAGTCCTAATATATAACCCCTTCTTCTCTTAATTCTTCAATTATAGACAAAATTTCACCATCATGACCAGTATGCCCAGCCATTTTTGAGCTCCATAATAATCGCAAGCGACTAACTAATTCTTTAGCAGTATTCCAATATACATAGTTTACTTTATTATTATTGAATTTTTTGAGATTTGAAATTTTATTTCTGGTAATACCAGAACCTTCTTTACTTCTGCCATGTTTCGGTGTTAGAAGTGGTTTTATAAAATTTGTAAATTTTACAGATCGGCTGGTATTTACCCCATATATTTTATTATATTCATTGTAATAGGCATTTGACAAATTAAGTATTTGCTTATAATCGCTGAGTGCTTTTGGGCTAATGTCGCCAATGTTTGACATACTTGGTTTTTTAAAAAATAACAAATCGTATAAATCACGATGAGCAGAAAATGCCCCAATCATATTTTTTTTACGCCAAAGAGTTATTAGTTTATCTGGAAATTTTATTGTAGCATTACCTATCTGAAAATTATCATTGTTGGAATTGTACCTAACACCATATATGGTGTCATAGATAGATGGGTTTGATTTAAGCCCCTCCATATAGATTGTAGATATAGAATTTAAATCTTCCCCAATATCTTGTCTCAGTGATTCATCCATAGCTTCATTGTTGACACTCTTTTTAGGTGATAAATGAGAACTTGCATCTGCATTAAATGATTTTTGACTTTGATTAGAGTATGAGGATATTGGTGTATCCGGCAAGGGTGGTGAAGCTGAGAGGTAAGATCCATGATGAGATTTATTTCCACCATCACCATCTTCCGAATCATCAACCATAACATTGGCTGCAACTCTCTTTGCTTTTATTAAACATATATGTAACTATCAAATCCTTTTCTATATCTGCCATTGTTTAAATCTGCATCTTTAACAATAACTAGAAAACCATATTTATCGTCCCAACATTTTCCACAGATTTCTTGAAACTTAGTAAAAGTAAAGTCTGGAGAAACGTGATCTGAAAAAATATGTCGCAGATTCATTTCATCTTGTTTAAATACTATTACGAAATTTGAATTATCTCGAACTAGCTGTTTTGGTACTCTAGAGTAAGTCTGTGCTAGGTAAAAACAATCTATATTTTTATGCCTCCCCATACTGTAGTATGATTTTATTACACTCTGACCATCGCAAATTACATCATCGAAAATAAATATCGAATTTGGTTTTGCCTCAGATGGTGGTATAACGCAGGATGTATCATTAAATGTGTAGTATCCAAGCCCCTCAATTGGCGATAAAATTTGCTTTAAAAATTCATATTTTGATTGAAACAATGATTTGGAGTATATATATACATTTTCAAATTTTAATCCTAGTGGGTGTGTAATAAGAGTGATAAGCACATTGGTTTTACCACAATTTGATGGCCCAATTATTAATCCACGTATGGAATTGGGTAGTAAAGATCCATGACGTTGATATGTAATACCACAACCCGTCTTTTCATCCCAATTTATAATTGAGATTCTGTCTTGTTGCTGCACTATGCGCATTTTTATATGAACTATCTTTTAGTATTTAAGCTGACTTGTATTTATATCAAAATCAGTTCGATGTCATCTATCAACAGAAAAAGTTCAGTAAAAAAGGGGCGAGGCGTATGTGTGATAGTGATTTACAGACTTCTTTTTCATAAGTGCTTGGAAGTGTTTATTAAAAAATTCCGTTCCTTGATCAGATTGTATGTTATGCGGGTAATAACCAGCTTGCTTAAAAACATCCCGCATTGCTGCACATATTTCAAGTCCTGTTTTATTTTTTATTGGTCTAGCCCAGACAAATTTAGAAAAGCAATTTATGCATACTAAAATGTATCTATACCCCAAATTATATTTTGATAATTGTTGTATGTCAGCTAAATCAATCTGCCATAGATCCTTAAAACCTTTTATTAAGGTTTTTCTTCGCAGGAAATTTTTTCTTGCAGGTTTATATAGCTCATTAACCACTTGAACTTTTTGCTCACTAGCCATCGTTAAAATAAATACTTTATTTTTTCAATTCAAATGGGTGTATGATATTCTATGCGTCCATCTGACCAAATTATTGGTTACAAAGCGGATTCAAGTGGCTGATGTTTCAAAACTTTTCTTTCTATGGCACTCAATCTCCCATGTAAATTTAACAATAGTTTACCACTTGTCGATTGTTGCGTTTTTATTTTTTCTAAATTGGTTCTTACTGCATCAACAGATTCTGCTATAGCTAGCTTTAGTTCTTCAACTAGTTTGTTTATACGATTTTCCAGAAATTCTAGATTGATAGCGTCTTTATGATCTACAGCATCTGCTATATTACATAAACGTTTGTTCTCAATGTCGAAATCATTTTTAGCGGTCAACTTAAAACCATTACCCTTCAATCCTTTTATATATGTAATTTTGGAAGTTTTTTTTATACGACCAAACTTGTCAGTCGTGTTCTTTACACCTCCCATGTTAGATAGTAACTGAACAATATATGCTACAATCAAAAAGTGAGTCCTAATATATAACCCCTTCTTCTCTTAATTCTTCAATTATAGACAAAATTTCACCATCATGACCAGTATGCCCAGCCATTTTTGAGCTCCATAATAATCGCAAGCGACTAACTAATTCTTTAGCAGTATTCCAATATACATAGTTTACTTTATTATTATTGAATTTTTTGAGATTTGAAATTTTATTTCTGGTAATACCAGAACCTTCTTTACTTCTGCCATGTTTCGGTGTTAGAAGTGGTTTTATAAAATTTGTAAATTTTACAGATCGGCTGGTATTTACCCCATATATTTTATTATATTCATTGTAATAGGCATTTGACAAATTAAGTATTTGCTTATAATCGCTGAGTGCTTTTGGGCTAATGTCGCCAATGTTTGACATACTTGGTTTTTTAAAAAATAACAAATCGTATAAATCACGATGAGCAGAAAATGCCCCAATCATATTTTTTTTACGCCAAAGAGTTATTAGTTTATCTGGAAATTTTATTGTAGCATTGCCTATCTGAAAATTATCATTGTTGGAATTGTACCTAACACCATATATGGTGTCATAGATAGATGGGTTTGATTTAAGCCCCTCCATATAGATTGTAGATATAGAATTTAAATCTTCCCCAATATCTTGTCTCAGTGATTCATCCATAGCTTCATTGTTGACACTCTTTTTAGGTGATAAATGAGAACTTGCATCTGCATTAAATGATTTTTGACTTTGATTAGAGTATGAGGATATTGGTGTATCCGGCAAGGGTGGTGAAGCTGAGAGGTAAGATCCATGATGAGATTTATTTCCACCATCACCATCTTCCGAATCATCAACCATAACATTGGCTGCAACTCTCTTTGCTTTTATTAAACATATATGTAACTATCAAATCCTTTTCTATATCTGCCATTGTTTAAATCTGCATCTTTAACAATAACTAGAAAACCATATTTATCGTCCCAACATTTTCCACAGATTTCTTGAAACTTAGTAAAAGTAAAGTCTGGAGAAACGTGATCTGAAAAAATATGTCGCAGATTCATTTCATCTTGTTTAAATACTATTACGAAATTTGAATTATCTCGAACTAGCTGTTTTGGTACTCTAGAGTAAGTCTGTGCTAGGTAAAAACAATCTATATTTTTATGCCTCCCCATACTGTAGTATGATTTTATTACACTCTGACCATCGCAAATTACATCATCGAAAATAAATATCGAATTTGGTTTTGCCTCAGATGGTGGTATAACGCAGGATGTATCATTAAATGTGTAGTATCCAAGCCCCTCAATTGGCGATAAAATTTGCTTTAAAAATTCATATTTTGATTGAAACAATGATTTGGAGTATATATATACATTTTCAAATTTTAATCCTAGTGGGTGTGTAATAAGAGTGATAAGCACATTGGTTTTACCACAATTTGATGGCCCAATTATTAATCCACGTATGGAATTGGGTAGTAAAGATCCATGACGTTGATATGTAATACCACAACCCGTCTTTTCATCCCAATTTATAATTGAGATTCTGTCTTGTTGCTGCACTATGCGCATTTTTATATGAACTATCTTTTAGTATTTAAGCTGACTTGTATTTATATCAAAATCAGTTCGATGTCATCTATCAACAGAAAAAGTTCAGTAAAAAAGGGGCGAGGCGTATTTAATTCACTTTTAAATAAACTTCCTGTAGAATTACACATCCCGGGTTATCAATATTGTGGTCCTGGAACTAAACTAAAGACAAGATTAGCGAGAGGTGATCCTGGAATAAATGCACTAGATAGAGCCTGCAAAAAACACGATATTAGTTACTCTATTAATTTGGATAATTTAGAAAAAAGACACAAATCTGATCGCGAACTAGAAGAAAGTGCGTGGCAAGTTGTTAAATCAAAAGACGCTGGAATAAAAGAGAAGGCTGCTGCTTACTTTGTTACAAATTCAATGAAAGTTAAGCGAAGAATTGGAATGGTGTTAAAAAAGATAAAATCGAAAACTCGAAAGGTGGCTTTTGGGTCTGCGATATGTCGAAACGTTCAAACAAAAATTAAATCGATCTTGAATCAAAATAAGGGGAAATTTCAAGATATTTCAAAAATTTCAAAAATTGCTTTGATCGCAGCGCGTAAGCATTTAAAAGCTTCTGGTGGAAAAAAGAAGATTAAAACCCCAAGAGTAATTCCCATTCCTAAAATGGGGGGTATTTTACCTCTTATACCAATTTCTGCGGGGTTATCCGCCCTAGGATCATTAGCGGGTGGCGCTGCTGGTATAGTTAAAGCAATAAAAACCGTTAATCATCTTAAAAATAGTGTTGCTGGTGTTAAAAACTCTCAAATGCTTGTAGAAAGTAAAAAAGGGGGAGGTTTATACTTAAAACCGTATCGAACTGGGTTAGGACTTTATTTAACAAATCCAAAAAACTAGTAAAGCCCTTACCAGCAAGGGCATTATCAAATATTGATTTGGAAAGATATGCAAAACAATATCAAATTGCAAATTTCGTTGGTGTATTTATGAGAGATAGTCTTCCTAAAAGTGGACCTCGCAAAACTGAATCGGCCATCATAAACTTAGACAGTGTAAATGGACCAGGAACACATTGGGTTGCCTACAGAAAGAAAGCTAGAAAAGTAATTTATTATGATAGTTTTGGAAACTTACCCCCACCTTTGGAATTCATAGAATACATGTATAAAGGATGTAATTATGCCACAGAAATTTGGTATACATATAAAAACCAACAAAAATTTAATACAGTATATTGTGGTCAGCTGTGTCTACAGTTTCTCTTAAAAAATAACTTATTTTAGTAGTAATTTTAAAAAATAAATCGAAATAATTCCGAAAGTGAGTATGCAAAACTAAAAAAAATGTATAAATCACTAAAAGCATTTAGCAGTGCAAAAAGTTTGCTACCGATGACAAGTGACGAACTATGTGGTTTACCTAAAGAAGTAATGATAGCATGTGCACCAAACGAAATAGCTTTGGTGTGGGAGAAGTTGCCAGAAGAAGTTAAAGAAGACATTGATATTTTAAAATATCAGTATTGCTACGACCATTACTCTACAAACAACTCTAACGATCAAATTGATGGTCCACCACCAAAAAAAATATTTTGTTGTATATGTAATGCAAACGGTTCAAAAGTGTCTAAATCTGAGGAAATTGTAGATTGTGACATTATATCCAGTTGTTGTAAGACACAGTAAAAAAAATGTCTTATACTTTTACATTAAGTGGTTATTCAAGTATTTTAAGTGCCAACTTCTATCCTCCTATAGAGACAAACAACAGAGAAAAATATGGACTGGGTCTTATAGGATTTTATTCATATAATTCAATTTTTAACATAGATGAAACTAACAATTGGTTTGGATTTAGTAAGCCAAACTGGGGAGGGCCAGTAATGTTAAAAATACCTCCTGGTGCATACGAAATAACCCAAATACATGATGCAATGCTTAAAGCTCTTCAAAAAGGTGCAAAAGATCTAGATGAAAATATTTTTAGCTTACGTGCAAACAATAGCACTTTGAAATGCGAAATTAAGTCAAAGTATGTACTTCACTTTAAGCACTACAACTCAATTGGACAGTTGTTGGGATTTGCAAATGAAGATCGACTAAAGCCCAATGAGATTCATGAATCTTCAACAATAGTTGATATTACAAAAGTTCGCATTATAAGAGTAGATTGCAATATAACAACCGGTGCATATTTAAATTCAGAACAGGCGCACTCTATTTATGAATTTGACATTGATGTGGAACCTGGGTATAAGCTAACTAAAGAACCAACAAATATCATTTATATGCCAATTCAACCAGAGGGTCGTCAGTTTATCGACAACATTACACTAAGGATCGTGGATGAGAGAGGAAAGCTCATTAATTTTCAAGGAGAAAAAATAATTGTTAAATTAGAGCTTAAAAGGTTATAACGAAAATGGGTTATTGTTTTGATCATCACAGCTATCCAGTGTCGCAAAAAAAAGATGTTAAGACTTATATTCCAAATAAAAACCGATGCAGAAGCAGTAGAAAAACCATTCATGTTAAAGACTTGTCAAGAGAAAGATCTAAATTGTCCACAGAAGAAAAAGTGTTTTTGAAATCACTTGGTTTACATTTAAAAAAAACTGTTTAAAATGATTTCAACTAGTGAAAAGTTAGAAGCATTTAATGAACCAATTTTTGAGAATTCAATTATAAGTCTGGAAGAGCATAGTTATAAACCCTTTGGAACACCATCTTTTAAAAACTCAGATGAAATTCGTATCCCAATTCAATTTCAAGATCTAATTTTGGATGTTTCCGAAAGTTATATTTATATAGAAGGAAAGTTTACACCAAGTGATGCATCTAAAAGATGCTACTTATCAAATAATGCTCTTGCTTTTTTATTCGAAGAAATTCGGTATGAAATGGGTGGTGAACAAATATGCGTTGTTCGAAAACCAGGAATTACTTCAGCACTAAAAACCATTGTTTCATTTGGAAGTAGTCAAGAAAAGCTTCTTTCAACATACGGTTGGGGTTTAACAGAAGCCAATCAATGCATATTGGACAAAACAAGTCATGTATTTAGTGGAAGACTCCCATTAAAATACTTGATGGGATTTGCAGAGGACTATAGAAGGGGCATTTTTAATCAAAAACAAGAACTGATTCTCGTAATAGCTCACACCTTCAATAATTGTTATATTGGTGAAGTTGATGCGGAAATCTCCATAGATAAAATCGAATGGAAAATCCGGCACATAATTCCAGAGGATCGTCAAAGGATTAAAATTCTATCTAAAATTAATAAGGGTGGTAATAATGTTAATATCAAAGCTGCCTATCGCATGTGGGACCTATATGAATTGCTTCTTCTTCGGAGCACAGCTTCTGATACGTGGGCAGTAAGAAGTAGTACGAATTTGGAAAAACCACGATACATTATTATTGGATTTCAAAAAACTGAAAATTGCAATGCCAGAGACAAAGATGCCACAGAATTTATCTCTGCTGATTTGGCTGATATTAGATTATATATTAATTCGATAGTTTTCCCCTATGAGAGGTGGAGTCTCGATTTTTCAAAAAGATTATGCGGTCCTGCCTACTATGCATATCAAAATTTTCAAAGCAGTTACTATGGAAAAACATGTAATGAACCAATGCTTGATTTAAATAGTTTTATTCAAAACCCATTAATTGTTATTGATGCTTCGCATCAACAGGATTCAATAACCTCATCAACAGTGGATATTAAATTGGAATTTAACACCAGAAAATCTAAATTTCCAAATGATGTAAAAGTGTATGCTTTACTTATTCATGATTCCCTAATTTCCTATAATATTCTAAATGGTACTGTAACAAGGGGTTAATTTCAATGTAATTTTATTTATAATATTTTTGAATGTATTTTAATGATTTAAATGAAAATAAATGTTTTGAATTTTGTATTTTAAAATGATTTAGATATAAATATATTTTTCTTAAATAAAGTTTAAATAAAACACATTTTATAGAATACTATTTGTTTTTATATTTTTATACTAATACTCAATTGCACACCTATTCACATAATAAAATTGATAAGACACATATTTACTTGGAGAATAGATGGTAAATTATTCAATTAAAATAAGTGTAGTCTCCAAACTAATAAAGCTATTACAAAAATAATTCATTCCATCGATTCAACAACCATATCCAAACAAATTTTATCATATAAAATTTTTTGGAAAAGTTTAATTTTTGGAGATATTTACATAATAAAACAAATAAAAACACATTTTGTCAAGTGGGGTAGATGTCTATTCAGTTACAAATGGGTCTAGCTTCTAAACTAATAAGGCTATTACAAAAAATAATTATTTCAATCGATTAATCAAGAATGCGTTGACATTTCTTATCATATAAAAATTTTTGCTGGACTTTAATTTTAGGAGATAATGACATAATAGCCCAATTAAAATTGTTACTATTTTAATTAAATTGATCATAACTGTTAAAATAATATTAATATCACAATAAAATTTTAACAGATCGAAAGCTAACCTATTTTTTCACAATTTTTATCTCTTAAAAATTTTCAATTAAGACGCTACTTTACAAGATATTAAGAAAAAACGTCTATTTTAAGACATGAAAAAAATTACAAGTCTCAATTTTAATTGATACTTAAAAAAAAAACCTATTGGACCCCCCCTGGGTGGTGTGGTCATCATATTTTCTTTTGGTGGTGGTGGCCTTGCTTTAACTTGATTCGTTTTGACCACCTTCGGTTTCTTACCTTTCTTTGTGGGTATGATGTTTACCCTCTGCTTCTCGGATTTCACAATGGGTTTTGTTGGTTTTGTTAGTATCGACAGTAGTTCGGGGAATTGACTCGCCCGCTTCCGCCCTGCCATCGATACTCTTCCACGACGATTACTTAATTCCGGAGAAAGAGGTCTCTCTCCGGAAACACCCACGTTGAATGGAGATGTTGGGGCCAATACACCATCCTCACCTACAATGGCATTAAAAATGGTTGACTGTTGCTCCTCCACCAGATCCACCACCGAGTCACTCGCAACCGGCTGCAAATTATTAAGGAATTTTTCTGCAGCTCCGGGTGACCAAGCAGCGATGCTTGGTGATTCCAAAAACTGTTGCCTTTCACCGTCACTTAGTTTTTGATTAGTCAATCATGTACTCACGCATGGGTGCCAAATCGTTATCCGCAACCTCACTTGCACCTGCCACCACATTCACATTTGTCGCCATTTCCGCATCCGCGGACACGTTACAGTTCGCGAACGCGTTAAAGTCCGCGACCATATCCCCGCTCGCGACCGCATCCGCGGACAAATTAAAGTTCGCGAGTGCGTCCGCGGACAAATTAAAGTTCGCGAGCGATTCCGCGGACAAATCAGGTAATGCATCCGCAATCATCACCACATTCTCGATCTTCACATAACTTTCACTTGAACTACTAAATGAGGCCATTTTCGAAAAAATTACTTAAACTTTTTGAAAAAAAGGAGGAGTTGTTGCTTCGACTAAGAGAAGAACGAGAAAGAACGCTTACCGCCACATCATGCATCCAAGTAAGCAATTTTACCCCCACTACCATTTACCCCCTCTACCATTTATCTCACCCTATCAACATCAGCGCCACCTATTGATAAGATTTACAAACACCCCTGGTGTTGAGATTTTCAGTTTTAAATTTAATAAGGTCACTAAGCAAACAATTATAGAATATTAGTTTCCTTAAACTGTTTTAGAATTATGGTGCCCTTAATTTTGAAAAGCGCCATCTATCATAATTTTTTCAATTATTTAAATATATTCCGAAATAGCGCCACCTATCATCAACTTGATGCACTAAATTATTGATAATTTTTTTAAATCCTAATAATTCAACTATTCATCAGTTGGAAATCAATCAATAATAACTGCTCCATCATCGACTGTATAATTTGAGGGTGAATTCATAGGATTTGGCTATATACATCTGTCATCATTTCACTTTCTGTAAATATTTTCATGTTCTGCCAAAAATGCCATTTCTCACTCACAAAAAGGTTGTAGAAAAATGAAAAAAAAAACATTTTTGTATTTTAGAATACTTTTTATTTTTATATATTTTCGAAAACTTAAAATTAAGCCATACGCTTATTAAAACATAACTAATATTTCATTTTTCATATGACTTGATATGTGGATGCCCCCAGGGTAGTGTATGACTTGTGTTAGGTATAACAAACCTTTTATCATCATGGTAAGATAATGCAATTTTGTTTCTGGTTTCTGTGTATATATTGTGTAGATCACTTTTAAATGATTTCATTTTTCGAAATAAGTAACCACCTTTTTCAACAACTTTTTTATAATCATTAATGGATAAATGCTTATCGATTACACTTTTTTTAACCCCCTTTGCTTTTTTTACCTCCGTTGAGACTGAGTTTATATAGTAGGCTTTAGCTCCTGTTCCATAGAAACTTAGAATTGGATCTTCAGGAAATTCATCCTTCATTCTACCCAAAACAGATTCGTTTTTACTTATATTAAACCTATTTACTTTCTTATAATTAGATGTATCGAATTTCTCAGGGTTTTCAATCATAAATTTATAGAAATCATCAGTGTAAATTTTAAGTACTAGAGAATCTGTATCTGTATACATTAAACTTGCACTATTGTGAAACTCTTTTTTTATAGTATTATAAAAAAAGTCATACAAAACTGTTTTAGACAAATCCAGAATACAAAAACCCAAATATATTGGTTTATTGTATACAATTTTGAGTTTACTCATATGAACAGCAATTAATTCTTCGGTAAATATCGAGCAATTGTTAAAATTGGGTCTACTGATTAGAGCACGAGCACCGGCCCTTCTACGAATACTCTCCCAACTTGTAACTAATTTTATATCTTTATGATTCTCAACATTTTCCATAGTTTTTCCGAATACTGCATTATTAAAAAGCTTGTATAAATCTTTTTTAAATTTTGTATCAGCAGAGTTTCGAAGCTTTGTGTTAGTATCGATATACTTTTTTAACCAGGGTGATTGTTCAAATTTTAACATTCTATGAGTTTGAATGACTATTAACCCATTTCTTACTGCCTGATTTAAAGTTTTATAGTGTACAATATACCTTATTTTATCATGCAAATTTGGAATGAGTTTGGGGAATTTGGATGATGAATCTGGAGGGATTATATTTTCCACCAAAAATGGAAAATCAGCATGAGCTTCATGCAACTCATTTGGATAATACACATCTACTTCAAGAATGTATCCTATGGGACTGTCATCTGGTACATTATGAATATTTAAATTTATCATTTCTTCTTGTGAGAGCCATTTAAAACCTTTTGTGGGTAGTGGTTGTGACATACTATGCCCATATAAATTTGTTGCATCCAAATACATTATAAAGGATGACTTTATACTTGGATCATAATTTGGAAGGTACTTATTATTTGCTATATGCATTCTATCAACACATTGACTAACACCCCCTCGAATCCCTTTTTTAAAGAAATGAATCATGTCAATTTCAGTCAATAGCTCTAATTCTACTTCTGTCATTCTAAGCATACAATCAAATGATAATGATGGCAACGTGTAATATTGAGCTGGATCTAGGTTATAAGTCTTTAAAGAATTTCTTCGAAATGCTTCAAAAACATCAGTTAAAATTAAAACATCAGTTTTCAAATATAAATCCGAATAGTCTCCTAAAGTTTTACAATTAAATAGACTCCATACTTTTTTCCCTCTATCATATTCTAAATCTGTAATATGCTGATCATTTAGATCATCGAAGAATTGGTTTTTCGTGGGTAAATTAGTAACGTCTAATTTGTCTAAGTCAGAGATAAATCCATATGGAAACACACCTTTTTGTCTCATTAAACTAAATTCTTCTTCAGATGTAAAATGTTTGTGTGTTTCTAAAAACGAGTCTGAATCTAAACCTTTACTTAACTCATCCAGGGATGCAGCTAAAAATTTGTAGCTATCTATAAATCTTAGACGTAGATATTTTTTTATGATTTTTCCTTCAGAATTCATGTAATCATGTACATATATGGATTTTGTAAATGAAATATATTTTTCCTTGTTTTCTGCAATAACATCTATTTTATCGCCATGATGACACAATTCCTTAATAAACATGTGACAATCATAACCACTTAGATTGTGAAAAATTATTGGAATGAAATTTGGTAATTGATGTTGTAAGTTACAAGTTGAATGTGCAGCTAAAAATCTTTTTTTTCCCGTTATGTGACAATGATCGGTTACTTTTTTATCAAATAAGTTAAAAGGTTTACCACAAATTCCACATTTGTCACATGTTTCCACTATGTTTCTTTCTTCAGGTGTTAGTGGTGTCATTGGGACTATATCTCTTAAATAATTATTGTGAAGCTCTCTAAGATCACGTTCAATACATGCTACAAATTCTTCTGCTGCGCTTGAACCACGGAATAATTTAAATTTTGTTAAATCATCATTGAATGAACATTTAATTAGGTATGCAAATGAATATGGTTTATGTATGATATTTTTGACTGTGAAAGAATTTAATGGATCTGGTTCACAACCTGTCATTGGTTGTAAAATTGATTCAAAGTCAGCATACACTACAAAGGGAACTGTTAGCTGTTTTTCATAACTTTCGAACTTTAACATGTTTTCTTGTGTTGTTTTTCCAAATCTATCAGTTTTTAAATCTGTAGATGGGGTTATCGCGTAAACTTGCCCACAGTCATATTTTTGATGAAATATTAGTTTTTCTGCTGTTATAAAGTGTACTAAACAACCATCGCAAAAATAAAATCTACGTTTCGACATTGATATTTGATTGGAAACCAAAGCTGAAAGATTTTTTATCCAACAATAATGTGTTCTATTACAATCGCTATTACATTCATGAGTTTCTTCTTTAATTTTACAATCTTCACTTATGATTAATAAGTTTATGTGAGTGTCAAGTTTTCTCTTGGAATAGCGAAGTGGACCAACAACTTCATATTGAATTTTTTTATTTGCAAATCTGGTTTCCAATGTATAAACATTAACTGAAATATTATTGTTTTGTTCAAACCTAGATATATCAGTCAATTTAACCGGCATTTCCATACCTGCAAGATTTAAAACTGTAGAATAATGGGGGTAGGAAGAAACTCTGTCTACATGAAGTGAAACTGGGTATAAAGCTGATGTAACAGCCCATGCAAAACATGCATTATCCTGATTTTTTATATTCACTACAGCATGTTTAGATTCAATGAATTTGGGTAACTTGAAGTATGAATTGCCCCCAATAGGGCGAAACTTGTTGATGTTGATTTCCAAGTGTAATATATGTTGTAAAGTCCAACCTGTAAATAAATTAAAACATTATTAATTAAACAACAATATTTAAAAAATGTTTCACTGATTATTATTAAACAAAAATTATTTATTTTACTAATGAGTAATCTTACCAGAATCTCGCTCCATAAACTCGCTCGCTTGGGAAATTATTTTACCTATAAAAAACTCATAAATATTATCCAAATCAGAGGCATCACACACTATTTTATTATTTGTGTTAAATGATTTATCAGCTAGGGTTTCTTTTGATTGGTGAAGAAACGTTGCAAATAATTCCATATTAATTTTTATTGAGGTGTGTTTTGCTATATTTTCTTTTACTAATGTTAGACATTTGGGTTTTATCTCATAAAAAAACCTTCTGTAGTCTTTTTGCTGAGTTTCTGAAGCAATTCTATAACTTGCTATTCTGCATTTAAGACCACTTCTTACCACACATACACCATTGGAGTATGGTGCACATGAGTTATTTTTATGTTGAAGTGTTCTACAATGAGCAAAAAATTTATCTTTGGGTATGAAAATCTTGCATTCTCTACACATTTCCAATTGTTTATCACCATCTTTATCAACTTTTAAACTAGCTATTTTTCTTTTCTTTAATGGTTGCTCATTGATATTATCATCATTATGTTTATATTTGCAAGCTGTTTTATTATGTCTCACCATATTATCTTTTCGAGTAAAACTTTTGTCACATTTTGAACACTTCAACATGGTCACTTTACTTGTTACCACCTTAAATTATTTATTTATTAGGTGTTTTCATCAACACCTCTGTTTTAACCACTATGCTTTTTTTATGCCCGTTGTGGGTTTTATAACAGACACCCCACTCCACCTCATTTTCTTCAGCTGTATCTGATAACTCTCAAATATATTTTTTTTGATCATAATTCACAGCAAAATCTAAATAGTTTGACCTTGAACAAAATTTACAACCAAATGTATTATTTTTTAATTTATTTTTGGTTTTGCAAAATATTCTCAAGGTGACATTGACCTTCATTTAACCTTGAACAAGATTGATGAGCAATTACATCTTTAACCTTGGAAAAAATTATACAGTGACCTTCATTTAACCTTGAACAAGATTGATGAGCAATTACATATTTAACCTTGGAAAAAATTGTCAACGATTCACACTGACCTTGATATAACCTTGTAATGGGTATATATATTTTACTCCTCATTTGGCAAACACTCATTCTTGCTCGATTTGTCTTCCTATAATGTCATCCACCGCTCGCCCTACCCTCATCGTTCGTCCGTTTTTGAAAAATGGGCATGTGCAGTGCAATTTCTGCAATGTCTGGAAACCGGTAGAGGTTTTTACAATTAATGGACGATGCGATGTCTGTAGTGAGCAATATCAAAGAATTATGGAGAGGCAGAGCAATCCTCCATATTCACCCGAATCACCTGTGTACATCTCAGACAGTGATGATTATGAGGTGGTGGAGAGTGATGATGATGATTCTGATACCAATTATGGTGTGTGGGAAGTAGCGAGAGTTGACTCTCCTCCTTCTGAGGAGATGTCTGATGTAGGAAGCGAAAGAGCTGACTCTCCTTTTGAGGAGGCTCAACGTTGGTAGTCTGGTTTAGTTTAATTGGGGTGTACAATAAAAATGGCTGGTACACACAGCTCAGTGCGAGGTTTGGGGCACTGTGGCACTAAACCAAACAATTAAAAATTTTCATCTAACAATTTTAAAATGAAACCATTTGTAAAAATCCTATCTTTTGAATCACATCAATATTCAATTTTTAAATTATAGTAACGCAAATTTTGTTCATTTATGCACAAACTAAAGTTAAAAATGGTAAAAAAAAACGTTTTTAAGTTTCATTTTTATATGCTATTCCATGCAATCTTGCTCTCTTATAAACAAACCAAAGTTTAAAAATTCTTTCTAAAAGTTTGTATTTTTTTTAAATTAGATCTTTTCTACAAATTGGTTTATTCTACACTATGAAATTTTACTCTTTTATAAACAAACTAAAGTTTAAAAATTATTTTTAATACTTTGTTTTTTGCATTAGCATAATATTCTTTTCTATATTAAAGTTTATTCTATAAAGTTCAACTATAAAATAGTAACCAAAATTAAAAAATTATACAAATTTTTTTGTTTGTTATTAAATTACCATAATGTTTTTTTTCTTAATATAGATTTATTATATTTTACATATTCAAATTGTTTTTTTTGTTTCATAAAGTTATATATTGGCTAACTAATAATTTTATATAAAAACTAAATATGTTACAATAAAAAAATGTTAAAAATTTAAAGAAAGGCATAAAAAAGATCCTTTAGGTTATTGTAGTCATTTAATTTTGCTTGGAATTCTTCCTCCACACCTTCGGTCTCTCTTTGTAGTCGTTGAATCTCTGCTTTGAGTAGATCCACTCTTTGTTTAAGCTGCTCCACGCAGCTTCTTTTCACCCGTAGGATTTGGATAGCCTGCTCTATCGTTTGGCTTTCTATTGTTGTGACATTTGCGGCTACGGTTTGTTGGACTAGCTGATCCCTCGATGTTGAGGGAATTGCTATTGGAATTGCTGTCGGAGTTGGAGCTGTTGATAAAATGCTTGTCTTCGTTTTTTTAATGTACTTTCTTTTACCAACTCTTCCATTTTTGATTTTATGTACGTCACGTTGTAGCTCCATTTGTAGCTGCGGCTGTGATTCTGGCTGTGGTTCTAGCTGTGGCTCTAGCTGTGGCTCTGGCTGCTGTTCGGCTTGAAACTCATTCCCAATATCTTTTAACAAATTGTCGATGTCTTGACTGGTGAAATCATCCAAATCAATAATTTGCTGCTTTGAATTCATTTTCTACTAATTTGAAATTCGCCGTTGAAGTAAAGAAACTTTAATAGTACTCTTCTGATATTTATTTTTCTTTAAATACTTGTTGGGTGTTAGTTTAGTGGGGGTAAAGTCTACAGAAAATAATATATCTAAAAAGCGGGCAAATAAAGCAATGTTAAAGATTCTGAAGGTTAAAAAATACACATCTTTACTATAATTTTGGATTATTTTTTTCAAGGTCAAAAATACTACTCGAACTATTCGTCTCTACATATAAAAAACGCAACGATCGTCAAGGTCATTCAAGGTCAACATAATGACCTTCACAACTTTTCAAGGTCAAATATACTACTCAAACTATTCGTCTCTACATAAAACAAGGCAACGACCGTCAAGGTCATTCAAGGTCATTCCCTCCTCAAAAGTGGTCCAGCACCCGCTTAAACCTACTACTGGTATCGAATAGCGACAATCAAAATAGCGATGTAATGAAAAGGCGACTATCAAAATAGCGATGTAACAAAATAGCGATGTAACAAAATAGCGATTGTAACGAAATAGCGATGTAACAAAAAAGCGATGTAACAAAATAGCGACTATCAAAATAGCGATGTAACAAAATAGCGACTATCAAAACAGCGATGTAACAAAATAGCGACTATCAAAATAGAGATATTTCGGTTCCGTTTTGGCATGTAGCTCGACTAAAAGGTTAGTTTCTAAGAAATTTTTTCAAAAAAAAAACTTTCCTGACTTCTTTCCCGGGATCCTAAAGGGTGTGAATCCGAACCGAACCGAACCGACCCAAACTGAACCGAACCGAACCAGCATATTTTTTCAAAAAAAAACTCTCCAGACTTCTTTTCCGGAATCCTAGAGAGTATGAATCCGAATCGAACCGAATTTGGTTCAGATCGGTTCGGTTCGGTTCGGATTCACACCCTCTAGGATCCCGGAAAAAAATCAGGAAAGTTTTATTTTTTAAATAAGCTGGTATAGTCAAAATAGGATATAATAGCGCATTTCGGTTTGGATTGATTTGATTCGATTCGGTTTGGTTTGATTCGGTATTTTCATACATCGCCATTTTCGTACATCGCTATTTTGATATATCGCTATTTTGATATATCGCTATTTTGATTGTCGCTATTTTGGTTGTCGCTATTTTGATATATCGCTATTTTGATTGTCGCTATTTTGATATGTCGCTGTTTTGTTACAAACGCTATTTTGATACATCACTATTTTGATAGTCGCTCTTTCATTACATCGCTATTTTGATAGTCGCTATTTCATTACTCGCTATTTTGAACGTCGCTATTTTCGTCGTTCCAGAGCCACAAAACAAATCCTGCGCTATTATACACCGTCTAAAAGGAAATTTTATTATCTACAACCGACTTTAGGACACAATTTTTAATGGAGAGCTTGGTTTTCAAGGAAATCAGGGAAAATAGGTAATATGCATGTTTTTTTTTTCATTACCTTAATAAACGGACGCCGCTGGAGAGTTTGTCTTTGGTCGTACCCCACTGACTTGTATATCGTTCAAAAGGAAATTTTATTGTCTACAATAAAGGTAATGACATATTTTTTGCTAAGATGCTTAGTTTTTAAGAAAATTTGAAGAAAACATAAAAATTTTAGGTTTTGGGGGTCTGGGGGGTTTTTGGGGTTTTTTTAGCTAAAATTTAAAAAAATAATATGATTTTATTTTTAGGTTAGGTCTTACACATTTTTTATTCATGTATCTTTCATTGTGGCTTTAGAGCATCAACATAGTTAAATTTTCAGAAATTCGAACACGACTATCGAGGAGGGTGAATAAAAAAAAATTGGACCAAAATCTGGCTTGGCAACACCCAGATCATTAATCTGTGACCTATTCTCAGCTAGAATCCACTGTCAAAGTGTGGTCCTCATATTTTGCATACTCTACTACCTACAGCGCCTGCACTACCTTAAAAATATATATAAGAGGTGTGCCAGTCGTTCGGTTAGGCCAGTGTTTGGAACCATAGTCAATTTATTATTTGAGGGGTCCATATGCCACAGAATAATTAAAACCCGTCTTTGTATTTAGTGATGTAGATGAGTTTCGGCCTCAAATATTACTGCATGAGGTGTGCCAGTCCTTTGGTCAAGCAGATGTCAGGCAGCAAAGTGAATTTATTATTTAACAGTCCATATGACATATAAATATTAAAAACCATGTTGGTACTTAGTGGTGTAGGTTAGGTTTATCGTTATATATAATTATAAGAAGTGTGTCAGTCCTTCAGTCAGGCTGATGTTTGGCAGTATAGTCAATTTAGTATTTGAGGATCCATATGACACAAAGTAATTAAAAACCTTCTTCCTTTTGAATGATGTAGATAACTTTGAGCTTCAAGGATACTTATAGGACGTGTGCCAGTCGTTCTGTCAGGCGAATTTTTGGCACCATAGTCATTTTATTATTTAAGGGTCCATATGACAAACAATAATAAAAAACTTTCTTGATATTTAGTGATTTAGATAAGTTCAGCTTCAATTATAAATATAGGACGTGTGCCAGTCCTTCATTCAGGCTGATGTTTGGAAGCATAGTAAACTTAGTATTTGACGGTCCATATGACACACAGTAATTAAAAACCGCCTTGCTTTTTAATGATGTATGACTTTGAGTCTCAAGTATAATTATAGGACGTGTGCCAGTCATTCTGTCAGGCAAATTTTTGGCACTATAGTCATTTTATTATTTGAGGGTCCATATGACAAACAATAATAAAAAACTATCTTGATATTTAGTGATATAGATTAGTTCAGCCTCAATTATAAATATAGAAGGTGTGCCAGTCCTTTGGTGAGGCAGATGTTTGGCAGCATATCCAATTTATTATTTGATGATTCATATGACACACAATAATTAAAAATCATCTTGCTATTTTGGCGTGTAGATGAGTTTCAGCCTCAAATATATTTATAGGAGGTGAGCCTGTTCTTAGATCAGGCGGATGCATAGTTATTTTAAACTTACAAGACCTATATGACTGCTATTTTATATAAAAAAACTCTTTTCAACTTACGTAGGTGGATCTTAAAAACCTTTATAGTCTAGATGGTGTGCCTTGTCAGCAGCCAGGCAGCAACAAGGCATCATAAGACACATATATAAGGGGGGCGCAAATGACACATGTGCCAACAAAAAATATTAATAATATAATGTTTTTAGATTATGTAGGTTTAACCAGGGGCGAAATTTTATTTAAGTGCGTGTGCCTGTCCTCCAACATATGACATATGGGTTTATATGACATACTTGCAATAGAGTCTAAACTGTTACTATAAGATGTTAACGCACCTTTAAATCTATTCATACAATTTGCTTAATTAGCGACTTCAGGACACGTCTCGTTATTAACTAAAGTAGTACACATATATTTGAAGGATAATATGACACTATTTGACGGTGAATTATTTTGGTATGGATAACGTAGAGTTCTGTGTCACCGGCTCTTGTAATAGTACCTAGTGAGTGTGAGCTTAGGGGCCCATATATTGGCAGAGTATTTTTCTTGGCGAATTGTAGAGGGTGACACCAGTTTTAAGTAAAAGTTTCACTTCAGAAATACTACCGCAAGAACAAAGGTAACTATACCAATATCAACATTTTTATCAGAAAATTTCAAAAAATTAATTTGGAAAAGTATAAAATTTTAATTATGCAACAGTGAACGGATGCGGATTCGACTAGTTATAAAATTTTGGGTGCCAGGCGGCACCGTATTCAAAATTTTTAAAAATATGTTTTGTCCTCAAAATTGGATAATTTTGTCTACAAACTATAAACCATTAAGAAGTTGTCAAAATCGCGTGACCACCTGTCAATTTAACAGAAAAGTATCAAATATGTTTTTTGTAAGATTTTTGACACTAAGTATAAATATGTAACTGCGGGTTCGCTTGTCTGTGCATACATTATTTTTTCCCTTAATGGACCCATGCCATTGTCGTACTTCTATGGAACGAAAACATCGAAATATGTATGCCGCATATTTTTTGTTTTTTTCAGGAAAACTATTAACTTTACGACAAAAAGTGTACCATCCTTTTTTAAAGATAATTAAATTATCTTTTAGCTGAGGTACATTTTAACCCCGTGGGGGTTCGTTTTACATAAAAAAATTACCCTCATAAATAAAATTGTAAATTACGCTTCGCCCATGTTTAAGCCGCCATATCTACCTCAGTATCAGTTTCTGTGTGAAACTAATAGCCGTTTCTTATTTATCTTGACATCCTTTTTCGTTCTGTATAGTTTTTTAGTAACTTTCATGACTTTGGTGAAAATATGAAAATTTTGTACCTGGGGGTAGGTATAGGCCAATTTAGTGGTTTTTTGAGTGTAACTCGAGAACCGCTTAATCTACAGCAAATATTAGACCCACCATGAATACATCTTAACAATTTACATATTTTTTATATTTTATGTTTTTTTTTGTAAAACCAGTAGTTTTCTCGAAAAAATCAAAAACCTAAAAAAAAATTGCGTATTTGAGGAACTTACAGAATTTATAGTATAGAGACAAATAAAAAACAAAGTATTGATAGTGATTTTGAGAGGCCATTATATTAGAAGCTAATCACAATTTGTTTGGGTATAATCGATGTCATAATAAAAAAGTTTTGGCGGATTGCTTATGCAGGATTTTTGCAGGTATCTCCATTTTTTTTGGGACATGGTCTTATGACGAATCGATTAAAATATACAAGTATCGGTTTGCAATTCAAGGCCAAAATCCTACTGGGCTCTTAGACTATAAGGCGTAAGAGTTGTTTGTTGGTCTGATGTTTCTAACAAACAAATCACATTTTTATTATCGGCAAAATGCCACTCATTAGTACTTAAGTTCGGTACTATACCCATCGAAATCCAAAAATCTCATCCCAAAATCAAAGTATGTGGCAACTCAGAAACGACGACGACCTCTATTAACCTAAATTTATCTTGAACTCGCATAGGAAGCTGCACTGTCCCAATACTACTCGTGCTTTGACCATTTGCCACAATACAACTCGTCTTCTTTGTCGTATCAAGTGAAAAACCAAACCTCTCGATGATTGACCAACCATGATTCCCTAAAAAGGTACGTGAAGCCCCGGAATCCAACAAACCTAATAACTTATTTCCGAGCACATCCACTTCTAAATAAGGCCTTTCATCTTTACGAGCATGACTTATCACATAATCTAAAACGTACGTTAGCCTATCGGTCGATGCTTGTTCAGGCTGACTCGAAGGTCGACCGCCTACGAGCGCCTGGGTCCGTTTCCCTGACGATTACAATTACGACATTCTCTGACTGTTACCCCTGCCTGACCACACGAATAACACTGCTTACCTCTAGGTAATGCGCACCCGATTGCCATGTGCCCTGTTTGGTTGCATCTATAACAAACAACGTCCCTGTTCGCCCTACCAGACCTAGCACCTTGTGATGGTTGTACATCCCTGTCACTTACGCTAGACTGACCACTAGGTTGTTGTTGTCTCTCTCTATCAGCTCTAGCAGCGAAATTGCTTGCTGGCTGTTGCCTATCTCTGTCAAATCGATCAGCATGATGATTTGAATTCCGTTGGTTAGATGTCACGGTACTTGATATTTGAATTGCACTGACTTCTGTTGGAAAATCGTCACTGTCGCTCTCTACGTCAACGTAGGCCAAGTCAGGTTCGATTGATTGGTTTTTCCTAGGAGTAAAATTCTCCTCCTCTAACCCATATCTCTGGTCTATTCTACGACACAAATCTTTTAGATGTGATAGGCTATTGACCTCAGTAGCAATCAACCCATTCTTATAGATGTCTGCTATATTTCTGAAGACGATAGCTAATTTTGCCTCTTCAGAAACAGGACAGCCAAGTCTTTAGAAGTATGTGTTCATGACAGCAATGTAGGTCCCTGTAGACTCTCCAGGGCCTTGTTTACGTTTTTGTATTTCCTTCAATAGCTTCTCGCCATATGAAGAAGGAAGATATTCTGCCATGAACCTTTGTTCCAGCTGTTCCCATGTATGGACTTCTCTACGAACATCTTTATAAAAAGTATAGGCTGACTTTTCAAAAAGATCAATGCCTGAATTCAGTAGAATCTTTTTGCTAACTCCTCTAGCCTGACTCAACTCGTCCACTCTCTCAAAAAATGCGGTGACGGAGATTGTACCCCTCTAGCCTGTAAACTTAAGGTTCCATTTATGCGGAGGTACAGGTGCAACGTGATATGAAGTACCAGGATCACTTGACATGGGTACTGGCGACGAACATGAAAATGGTCGTGACTGAGTAATCGGTGCTATGCTACTTTGGAGGGCAGCTAAACTCAAAGGAACGGTGGACGGTTGTTGATAATGAAAAGCTGATGTACCGTCATTCTGAATTAGCATTGGGGGTGGTGCCTGTATTGGTGCTTGAGTTGGGTTCGTTAGCACTTGCATTTGCACTGGAGCAATGACCGACGGTTGGTTTGTAGGCTGTTGCGCTGTTCTTTGTGTGCTCGAGTGCTGTGGTTGCGGCAGTTGAGACTGGCTGGGAATGTTGCCAACATTTGTCGAGTGATCTGAGCTTCGACTCGTTGATTGGGTTTCAGATGCTTTATCATCATCTGAGGTAACGCCAACTCTTAGTAAATCTGTTGCTTGGCTTTGCAACCTCCCAATCAAACTCAGGGTTTCCGCAACCAGTATGCCTTTCGTTTGGCTTTCTTCAAAGTTAGACGGATTCATGTTATTTATCCTGGCTAACACGTGTTCCAACCTTACAGCGATTTTCCTAAACTCTCCCCCTTTGCTCGTACCAGAGAACTTCTCTACCAGCGATACCAGTCTATCTAGCTTCTTCATGCAGCTAAAAGCATCCTGGCCAAATTTAAAGGGATACGGAGGGTATCTCATACTTCCATCAGTCCTTTCTCTCTGTCTAATCAGTATGAGCTGTTGCTTCATCTCTTCCACCGATCCAATGGCTATGCCTCTCCATGTTAATTCGTAGATTAACTCGTCCTTGACTAAGTACCTTATGTCCGACAACCGACTCAAAGAAATAGCCATGTTGCCTTTTATATTAAAACTTTAAACTTTAAAACTCTTAATTATACCTCCCAATTATAAAACTAAACCACGCAATAACAAAGACAACGTTCACTTTAAACTCACTAGTGAAAATCACTATAAATTTTCTCACAAATGTAGAAAATATAAAACTTAAATACGGGCAGACGCGAACAAAATCGAAGAACACCGGAGCAGTAGGAAAATAAAATTTATTTGCATTTAAAAATGTAATCATAGTTTATATTAATTATTTGCACAACCAACTATGACGTCCAACCTTGCAGAGAGAAATAGCTACTTAAATCCTAAATTAGAATTAACAAGTAGCCATAAAAATTAAAAAAAAAATAAATAAAAGAGAGACAAGAGTTTTGGCAGTGTTCAGGTCTTATGTTCCACTCCTGCGTGAGTAAAACCAAAAAAAAAATTATTGCGCTTATCCTAGCTGAACTGGATCAAAATTAAAGTTAAGTGATGTTTGTTTACCTCAGCAACCGAATAGGTAAATTTATCCCTAAATGGAACGTACAACAAATTACCTATAACAAAAATCCCAAAGCTGTTGTACACAGTTAACGCTAGGGTATACTCCTGCTATTGCAGAACGGCTCCACTAATAAACTCCTCAAAAAAGAACCCAAATCGCCGTATATAATGATTTTTCTCGAAAGAATAAATCAAAACCCACTCTAACCTGCTTACCTATCCTGAGGTTACACGAACCATGCATTGCTTAAGGCAACATCATCCCTTAATATATAAGTGAACGCAATAAACATCGGAACAGATGTTCATGTTATAGAAATCGTAAAATATGCTCAATTTAAAAAAAAATCCGCTCGCTAAAATTGCGTCGAATTAGACTAGTAAGGATGTTGTGTGTAATTTAAAAAATTTAAAAAAAATTTACCGATGGTATTAAAAAAATGTATACAAATAACGTCTTGGTAGGACTGCAACTCTCTAATAATCGTTAAAATGAAATTCCCAAAATTTTAACTAAATTGATGCAAACCATGGTCAAGAAGACCCTAGGATCGTACCGGAAGGTGTCCAAAAAAAATTTAAAAATTTTTTGGTGTCGACCACAGTAGCCCAATAATCAAAAAAAAAATAATTAGTGGCTCACTAAAATTTTCAAATTATTACTCTACCCTGGTTTGGAGTAGGGAGAAAAAAATTAAAACAAATGATAATAGGTTGTTAAAACGCGAGGGTTCGAAATGAAATCATATTTTAATTCAGAAAAAAAAAATATTTAAATAAACTGGTAAAACCATTGTAGGGCAAGGTACTACTATGCAACAAAAAGAAAATTTTCCAACAAGAAAATCAAGTTTCCTTCCTTAAAAAAAATATTTAAAAAATATTAAAAAATTTTTTTTTTAATGTTTAAGTGGGGTTGCAGCTCCTATTAACGATTTTAAAAGAATTAAAATAAAATTAGCACTAGAAAAATCTTAATAGAGTTATGTCATGCAACAGTTTTGTTCTTTTCCTTTAAAAAAACAGTTGTAGATTCCCTTTCCTCTCCCAAAACTGTGTGAATGTGAAAAGTGAATGAGCTAGAAAAATTAATTTATTATCCGGAAGAAAAAATTGTTGGAAATTAAATTTACTTAAAAATCATAAGGTATAAAAAATCGTAATTGCAAAAAAAAACAATCAGTTTAGGAAAAGAAAAAAAATATTTATGTTCCAAAAAACAAACGATGTTAGTATATTTGTTTAAAATTATTACTTAAGGAAATAAGCAACGTTAGTACTTATTTACTGTACCACTATAATAATGTGAACCTAAGTTTTAAACTTTGCACTCAACCCCGTAAAGAATTATCTTGTGTGCACTTTCAGAAAAACAACTATGAAAACAAATCCAAGGTTCACCTATAAGAACGTTGTAAAACTAAATCTGCCTACTCAAGTGTCTTTACACACAACATCTAATCAAAAAAAAAATTACTGCTTAATGCATTCTCAGATCCCTATTCCTGGTGTTCACGAGATATAAAATTAAGTTGGGCCCTTCCCACAACTATTAGTCAAAGCAAAAATTACCAAATGTCCAAGGGCTAATGAGACCCTATCACCTACAAATGATATTTTGAAATGAAACAGTTGGGAATAATCCTGCGTAAAAACCAGACAACAAAAATCAAGAAGCCAAAACTATGAACCGAACCGCCCCAAATAAACTTTTGTTGTACTCAACAAAACTCGGCCTAAAACCAAAAAAAACTTTTTATTAGACATTTCCCCTATTTCCAAAGTATAATGTCAATAAACCCAAAAACTTGTGATTTCCATTCCAATCCCATCTGGACTCTATATATTTTTTTAAACGGTTAAACGCCCACAGGCGAAACAATATCTTCTTTCAAAGAAAGGTGAAAATATTTTGAAGCACCCTGTGAAAATAGGACACTATTATGGAAAATTGTTCCGAGCAGTGTTCTTACTAATCTTTAATCTAAATATATCTAGTTCCCTCATGTGCCTGTTACTATTTTAATTCCTATCATAATTAAATAGATCACAAAATTTGTCTTTCTCCGCGAATCTGCAAGGTCCTGGAAGATGTGAGATTCAGCCTGTAGGCCAAATTTGGATGTATTGTAATTTAGCGAAAACCGAAGTTGCGAAATCCTAAAAAGATTAGTAGGAAGCCCTCGTTCAACGTTTTCTACACTCCGAACCAAACATTTCTTCCATTTCCACCCAGCTCGCGGGAGAAAAAACCCTAATTATTGCAATATGAAAGGTAGGTAGTTCTTTTATACCGTCTACAACTATCAGATAAAAAAAAATAGATGCCCTCATCAATGTTTAGTCGCATCAATGAAAACCTATTGTTTTTAAATTTATTCTTAGATTGAAATCTTTTTTTAAAAATCAATGATCTTAAATTTATTGTTTAACCTGAACACTTTCCCATTTATTCCACAACAGTGTATTGTAATTTAAAAATTTGCTTCATTATTTGAGGTCACCAGTATGAAATTATTTTAAAATTAAAAAAAAAATGAAATAAAAAAAATTTCCCGATTGTCCACAACTTCCAAATCTTCATCCCTAAATAGGTACTTTCTTAGTCTAACACCATCCATCTTTATCCAACATAACGCTTTAATTTCAGAAGCAACAAAACGAAGATGAAGTGAAAAAGCTAAGCAAGTAAGTTGGAAGTTGCTTTACAATGGGCGCAGATGACAGGCCCCCTTAAGTACACGCCACTGTCCTGAAATGTAGACTTTCAAAAAAAAATCTGAAGACTAGTCTAGCTGCCGTCAAACAAATTTTAGCATGTAATAAAATAATTCATATTACACCAGTATCCTCAAAAACAAAACGTTTTTCATTATAAGACCCAAACACCTTAAATCTTGTTATTTAAAATTATGATTTGGAAGTAAAAGATTTATTTATTCCTGCCTGATCAACTATGACAAAAAAAGTTCCTCTTTTGTAACTCAAGAAGTTCCCGTTTGGTTCCCTAAAAAAATATAACCTGTCTGGTCACCCTTTAAATCTACGACCACTATACAAACCGTTTTGACCAAAACAAGAATTCGAGAAGTTATGTTTACAGAAAAAAAATAAGCTTTTTAAGAAAGATTAAATTATTTAAAAAAAAGTAAAATTTTGAGATATTTTTACCAATTACCACCGCCTAGCATTTATATCTAGTTGAAAGTTTCTCTTAAATTCACTGACCAATTTCACGGCCTCAAAATGACATTACTTAAAAAAATTACTGAACTTTACAAATGAACTAAAAAAATCAAAAAAACTTATATCTATTCCTGTCTCAGTTAAACATTTCTTTTGTGGTATTATATCTAGTTGGGCTTCAAATTCATTTTCTCTGTATTCAATCCGGAACAGGCAAAACTTCTCAAGGCTCAAACATAAATGTTTGCTCTCCATTGGCCATGACCAAGCTATGACCTGAACCCGATGTAACTGAGTGACGTAAGATCTTAATTGTCATCAACAGTTACCACCAAAAAACAAGAAAAGAAAATGACAAAGCGAAATAAACTCATTTTCCCTTTCTTTCATTACTAATTAATACTTTCAACTAAACAAAGCTACCAGCTGTTAAGCTATATTCACTTTAAAACAACCCGGCCAAGAAAAATTTGTGTGAAACCCTGTAAAAATATTCAAACTTCCAAGTGGTGATATCTCACAAAAAATTAAAATCACCAAAAAAATAACTTGTTGACCTAAATAAATTGACTGCACTAAAAAATAATCGGTGAAACAATTTCTATCTTATCACAAGCAGGAAATAATAACATATAAATAAATGAACCTGCAAAAAAAAATTGTTAGAAAAAACACACTACCTATGTCATATATTTAAAACATAAAAAGACCATGTCTGGAGGTCCATCCACCTATAAATCACGCTGTTGAATAAAAACTCCCATGCTCTTTATCCACTTATTCTTCCTTAATAAATAAAAATGAATATTTTATTTTCCAAGAAAAAACTTGTAAAGATAAGCTAACAAAAAACTATGAGAATTACTAAAACAACAAAACGAGTTCCAAATCAACGCTCAAATGTTACTAAAAAAATATTTAAAAAGTGTTATTTTCAAAAACCAATGATGATGGAAAATCCTGTTTTATAGTAAAAAAATGATTGGGTGTCAAAGCCACCGACAGCCACTGAAAGCCTTTAACCTGGCTTTGGCTGTACCACAAATTTTTTTTTTTAAATTTAGTAAAGTTTTTCCTTTTTTTTCCAACTTCAAAAACGAAAAAAAAATTACATCAGATGTTAAAAAACTAGCCAAAAACCCCACGTTGGGCGCCAATTGTGGCCAATTAAAATGCGTTGCGTGACATTTGTGGCAAACTAAAAGACGTTGCCGCCATTTTGTGACACTGTAAATAGAGCAATCACGCTGTGCCAATTTTTGACACAAAAAAACTACTGAATAATTAAACAAATATCTGGAAGCAGAACTGTATTTTCCAGCTAGGTAAAACATTGATATGCCCGGTAACTTTTATACAGTGGAGAAGGGGGGGTTCAGAAATAAGAAAATTTTAAGCGCCACAGTGTTTTAATATCAATGTTTTACAAAGAAGATCTTAATTAAAATACAGTTCAACCCAAATGTTGTAGCCAAACAATGAAACTCTACCTACTTCCGAGGCCTCCAGAGTATTTGTGTAATTAAAAAAACCAAAAAAATTGACTAATAAACAAAGTAAAATTCTAAAAGATTCCTAAATGAATCAAAATGACACAAATAGAAAGTACTTTATAGGTAGATGCACATTTCCAACAGGTCACAGTGTACCTACATTTGAGTCAGTAGTGTGAGACTCCATTATATAAATGACTGTAAAAAAAATCATACTTCCAAAATTATTCTGTCATAAGGGAGATCTGGACCAAATATCTGCTGTCATCATTCTACGTTGGGTAGAATGAGACAGACAGCAACTCAGTCCGAGATCTACCCCATGAGGTAAAACAATGGAAAGAAACCACTAAAAAATTGAACCTCATCTCTCTTTTGTCTCTGCAAAGTTGGTCATTGGGTTGTACAAATAACACAAAAATTAGTTCATCTTGTTTATTTTAGGAGTAAACCTACTGTTAAAAAAAACTGGAAACATGAAATATGTTTTAAAAAAAAAGGATGAAACAAGTTCGGGCCAAAATAGCAAGGCACTCCAAATTTCACGAGAGAAATTGTCTTAAATAAATGAAATGAAGGAAGACAAGTCAACTTAGTAAATATGTCGCAAAACTAGGGTTATGTCGTCATACCTTATCTTGCGTTTACAAGAATTTCAAAAGTTGTACTAAATAAAAAAAATTATATGGAACATTTTAGAGGAAAAAAAAATTATATCTAAAATATCCTTGCTCCTACCTTGGTCCTGTTCTTATCTAATAGTTGTTGAAGTAATATTTTGTAAACCTGGTGTTATTTCCAGACAGTCCTGCTACTCCGGGTCTCGTTCTGCCGCGCCTCTCCTCGTGCTTGCTTAGCACATGGTGCTAGGGCAGCACATGGTGGTAAAAATGTTCTGGGTTCTTGCCCGAGCGTAAAAACCCTGTGGAAAATGAAATGTTTCAGTTTCCTGGAATTCGTCGATTTTGCACGAAGTTAAGTAGATTTAAACAGATGAACTAAAATAATCCTAACGTACCTTTCCCAGGGTTACAAGGCTACTCCCGGCTTCACACCAGCGTCCAGCACAACTGTCCCGTCGATGGAATGGACAGGGCTGTAGACAAAGGAGAAAAGCAATATATAGTTTTTATCCAAAACGTGGTTTTAAAAAAAATAAAAAAAAACTCCAAAAATTCCCCAGGTCTTTTGTCGAAAAAGTACATTTCACACGAAAAATAATTACAATTTGGGAGGCAAATATTGTCTTGAAGAATTCAAAAAAAAATAATAAAAAAAAATCGAACTTACCGCTCTTATTTCCCGTAGAAATGGCGTAGGTCGCCTTTTAATCCCTCTCATAGGGTGTGAGCATCACTAAGATTCGCCTAAACAACGACGGCTCACAGTAAACCGTCTTTGGTATAATCCGCAACTACTGCAGTGCCAGTAAGTGCCAATAACCACAAAAACAATGGCGACACCAATAGACGGCCACCAGCCCAGCCAGAATTCTTTAGGAAAGAGACAAGATACTTTGTCGAGAACACAAAAAAATGAAGTTGCCGGAAATCGTTCGTAGATTTGGTGGGGACAGTAAAACGCACATTGAGGTGTTGTCGTGGTTGAAATTTTTATAACATGACATCGAGACACCCTCCATACATAGACCGAACATTTGCCTACCGGACCCCCGCCAGCATAGCAAGTAGGAGGAGAATAACCAGCCGGACTATAAGAAGCTAAGCATTGAAACCATCAACTGTAAATTCAATTACTGGAGATCAGAGCATGCAGCAAACCCAGGAATATTCGAACACTCAACCAATTCCCATATGAGTAAAGCTATACTAAGTGTAGAATTTAGTTGTATTTTAGTTACAGTTTTAGTCAAAAGTTTCCTTTGCTCTTTATATATGTTTTCTCTAAGATTCATATGGTTTGACGCCATTTTTGTAAAACATTTCTACATTATTAAAGTTGTTTCTGAACTTGAACCTAAAATACATATTGAACTACTGCTCAAACCCGGCCTAAGAGTGTTCAGATGTTAAGTTTGCTCCCCACTAGTTAGCCCTACACAACCCTTCAATCCGACTGAGTTAGTTATTAACTTTATTTAACTATGATTATATATAAATTTATATAATATAAAAATACGATTTTGTTTATTCTTTTAGTCCTGGTTTTTATTCCTCGTTTATCTCCCATTTACAAAAGTGCATAACTCGTATTTATTTTATCTTCTCCTTATCAAACTAATAAAGATATCAAAGTGGGCCAATATCCTCCAAAATAAACATAAGCGAATGGAATGTTCATCTAAATGTTTTCTTCCTGTTACTGAAACCATTTGTGATGCGGCAACGCCGCCATTCCCCAGCAGAACAGCTGTTTATTTTCATGAACGTCAAAGAAAACCACGAAATTCCACAGATAAACAAAACGATCGAAAGTTTTTATGTGATTTTTCCCGAAACCTGTGATCTCAAGTTCCAATTACGATGCCCAAATAATACGATGTGCGCAGTGTCCACAGTAATTCGATGGAATGAATGAAACCTCCTTTATCAGGTAACTTTCTGGACACTATATAACCTCCAAACCTAGCTCTATAAAATACCCTTAATTTGTGTACAGAAAGACGAGTCGAAGAGCCTTGATTATTTACCTAAATAAACAAATATGTAACGTTGCCTTAAACGTAAAAATGACACGTTACATCGTTTGCAAAACCGTCCAAAATGGTTATGCCCTACAAAAAACTTGAAGGTTGGTGATTTGGTGTTGCTCAAAGATGATAATCTCCCACCACTAAAATGGAATATAGGACGTATAACGCAGATAATTCCAGGATCTGATGGAAATGTTCGGTTAGTTAAGCTTAAAACTAAAGAAGGCGTCTTTTCTAGGTCAATAGCAAAGGTTTGACCTTTTCCTGAACAGTATGAAATATGATTTTTCTTTCTTTGAATTAAAATTTCATCGTGGCGGGGGGAATATGTTCAGACTTCTCTTCACATTTTAAGAAATCTATGGCTTCAAACTTTCAAATATTATAATTAGGAAAAAAGGGTACCTGCGTAATTCAGGTCGTAGCCTGTTAGAAGGGTAGAAATGCGAAAAAGATAGGTCGTTGCATCGACCATTTTTTAATAAAGAGCTTGGTTTTTAAGAAAATTGAATAAGACGTATGAAAAACATGTTTTTTTAATGATTTGTTGAAATCACCCCCATTGACGGACGTCGCTGGAGACTTTGGTATAAGTCAAACCCCACCGAGTTTCACATTTTTAAAAAGAAAATTTCCCTGTCTACAAAAAAATGTAGAACAGGTTTTTTCATGTTAAGGTTAGTATTTGAGAAAATTAGATAAAACCTGTAACAAAAATGGTTTATTTTCTGTTTTTTCAAAATTAATTTTATTTACGGATGCCCCTGAAGTTTTATTTTTAAAACCGATTTAATCATGTTATACGTCATTTTGAAGGAAATTTTATTGAGTATACCAAAATGTAATACATGGTTTTCTGTAGATATTAGTTTAAAAAAAAAATAAATAAATCTTGGAAAAAACATAGGTATTTTTTCAACTTGTTTTAATTACTTCAAATAACGGACGCCGCTGGAGAGCTTGTTATTAATCTAACTTTATTAAGTTATATCATGTTGAAAACGGAATTTTATTGTCTACAATAAAGTATATTATACATTTTTCTCTTAGAAGCTTAGTTTTTAAGAAAATTTGAAAAAACCTCAAACTTTCAGATTTTGGGGGGCCTGGGGGGGTTTTTGGAGGTTTTTGCAGCCATTTAAAACAAAAATAATATGTTATTATTTTTTAATTATACAAATATATATTTTGAATGTACACCTATGACAATTTGGGCTTTCTAGCGGCAATTTAAAATTCCGCCGCCGTTTTGGCCGCCATCTTGAATATCTCAGCCCCTTTCAATATTTCGAGTTGGAAAGGGATATTCGGATTCAGCGGGGTCAAAATAGGGGGAATTGCCCATTTGCCAAAAAGTAATATAAAATGCTTCTAGAAACTGGATTTTCCCGAATCTTGCCTGAACTAAACAGACTCACTATAATAATAACACCTGTGTAAAAAAAGTGCCTTAATATTGGAATATATATTTCTTTTTTTTAACTGTAAAACTTACTGTCTAAATAACTTATAGATACATAACTTTGCAATATTTTTTATAATAATAGATATATATATATATATATATATATATATATATATATATATACATATTTTTTTTTTGTGTAAACTTAAGATTGATGAAAATGTAATAGGATTTCCTACTTTAAATAAATGAAATGAATTGAACAAATGTGGGAAAAATAAGATGACATTAAAAAAGTGGGCGGGTATACCTATGTATTTTCGAATTAGGACTTGAAGGAAAGCTTCAATTAGCGACGTTTTCAATAATAAATGCTCTTAAAGCGAAGCCTACTCGATGCGAAATTACCCAGAAAAAGCTTTCAAATTACGATCGAAGTTGCTTGCTTTTAAGTTTTTATTAATATCTTTTGATTAGATAGGAGAGCCAGGCATAACGGTAAAAAGATGTTGCGAATTAATTTTTTAATTATAACGTGACAGGAACGAAGTTGCTGGGATTTTACGTTTTGCTCTGTCTCTCTATTTCTTTCTCTCCCTATCACACCCTCATTATCTATCTAAATGTTCCGTGATCTAAGTGCTCTCTAAGTGCTGTCTTCGCCATGAAAGTTGGCAATTTTCATGACAATTCCAATCTTCGATTCACCTACTTTTATCTATAAACATTCACACATTTCTAACTCAAATTTCTTAGCCAAGATATTTTTTTAAAGAATAAAATGTAAATAATAACCAAATGACTGTAAAAGATGTAAGACAATTTTCGTTAAATATTAAAGAAAAATAGAGTTCTTCAGAGTTTAGTCAGAAACTGTATCGAAATTAAAAATATCTACAAAGGGGTTTTCAATTCAGCAAGCCTTTTTTTTGTCAAAAATTTGGTAAACAAATATATAAACCAATAAGTTTTAATTAAAAAATTTAAAAGCAACTACACTTGAGGTTTTAATATACAGTGCGGAGTTAACTTTTTTGAACAAAAAGAGATATCGATTTCTGACAAAAATTGACTAAGTGACAGTTATGTCAAACTAACCAATGTCAAAAATTTGACATAGCATCAAAATTTTTAAATTGGAAGGGTGTGGGGGTAGGAAATGTTTATTTTTTTTCGCGGTCGAATAAAAAAAGTCAATTTTTTATCAAGCAAAAAGATTGATTAATTTTTTCATAAATTGAATTTTATGCTTATGCTTATGTCAGAACCCAAAAATAAAGTAAAACATTTTTTATACGACTGTCTTGTAAAAGGGAGTTTTGCGCACGGAGAACACGATCTGAAAATGGCATTTTGCGCACGCTGTGTGCAAAACGTTTTGCACACGCTTATGTCATTTTTGCGCACGTCTATGTCATTTCTGCATACGGGTCTCCCGTCATTGTGATTTTTGTTGTTGTCACCCATCAATATAAGTTGGCTTAGTTCCGTAGCAACCGTCACTGCTCGTATGTTTTGTTGATTAGATACGTCAAAAAATTGTTGAATTTTTAAAGTTTTGTTGTAAAAATGTCGGAAATAAAAACAAGTTAAATTAAAATTTGATTTTTCTTCCTTTATTAGCAGTCGTATAAAAAATATTGTAAGAAACTCGTTTGAAAACCTCTTTGCAAACTCCCTCGACTTGTAGACCTCGCCTTCGGCTCGGTCTACCAAACTGTCTCGATCGTGTCCAAAGAGTCGTTTTTAAACCTTGTTGTTTAAATAACTATTAATAGGAAAACGTGCTGTGTGATCATCAAATACTTTTTTTGTTTATTTTTAATTTGAACATAAATAAATGGATCCATAACGGATCTGATACCCTCTTAGTAAACCCTTTTCTAGGTTCTTATGAATCAATTTAAATATTTTTTTTGCTTGATAAAAAATTGACTTTTTTTTTGTATAGAGAATCAATAATACAACTTTTGAATGAGGTATTCCATGCAACTCTTCCAACTTAAAAATGTTGATGTTATGTCAAATTTTTGACATTAGGATAGCATTGATTGCATCGGAAATTTAGAAGAACTTGTTTGATGTCATCATAACTTTACAAAATTCAGTTTGTTTGCATTGATTACCTCATCAATAAAATTAAAGACTTCTTCTTTCTTAAGCCGGCCACTTACTACAGGGGACTTGCCAAGTTACTTAACTTGGAATAGGTATACTTTACACGTACTTGTCAAGAACCACGGCTCATCCAAGAAAATCTACGCTCTACGTTTATAATTAAAACTGTTAGTTTATTCCCTTTGATTTATACCCGTTTCCCGACAATCCATGTGAAGAAGATGTTCAAGATATGTATAAGTAAGTGGGACATGGCAAATTGCATCCCAAAATAGGCAGATAGATTTTTTTATGACCGCAAATTGCAGCCGGGGTATCCTAGAGATCCTTTTTTCTACTTGGGATTCAATTTGCCTATGACCTTTTTTGATTCACGCACACTGTAGAATATATACTGTGGTTTAGGTAACGATACTTTTTGTGATTCAATTTGGGCCATCCACGATACCTTATATCGTCGTTTAAGGTCTTTATTAAGTAAAAGAAACGAGACGTACCTACCAAACCAAATAAATCCAGCTTAAAACTTGAACTACAGTATTTTTTTAAGAACCAGTGTTTCATGTTATGTGGAAAATTTAGAACCCGTGTCTAATGAAGCAGAAGGTTTGGCCTATGTTTTAAAATTCAGACCAAAAATATTTAGCCAATAAAAAAAAATTAAAATAAAAAACACACAACTGCTAAATCTACTTGTAACTACTAGTCACAGTTGGGTACAAAATTGATAGGTAGGTATACCTATAATGTACGTCATGCTTTAACTTAGTTTTGATGCCCAAAGCACGGATTACCTATTCATTTAGCGTTACCTAAAAATAACGGGTAGATTTTCTACGGACGCGAACAATGTTACCTTGCATTGAGTACTGGTGGGGGAGGGGAGAGGGAGGAGGGCACTCAAATTTTTTTAAAGCGTGTGCAGAAATAATTTTTGAAATCGCTCTATATTTGTAAAAAGGCTACAACTATTACTAATAAGGAAGCAGGGAAGAAGAGAGGGAGATAGGGGGGACTAGAAAATGGTGTTGGAAAAAAAGTCTTAAAGCGTGTGCAGAAAGAATTTTAGATATCGCCCTATATTTGAAAAAGTTATGCGAATATAGTTTTTTAAGAGGGTGGGGGGATGGCAGGGTTGGAGATGGGTGGGAGTAGGGAGGACTACAAATTAACTACAGCAAATAAGAGGAGATTTTAATATGAGTTATTTAAAGGCATTTTATTAAAATTACCTGAAATTTAGGAAATTTTATGCCTTAAAGTTGACATCATGTGCAAAATTTCGTCAAAATCGGTTCAGCCATTTAGCCTCTAGCGCGACATAAACATACATATTTAAATACATACATATCCCACGCAAAAAAACATTACCCTCCCTTTCGCCGTGCTGCAGTTTGGTAAAAAATAAGAACGACTACCAGCGCGTTAAAGCGATAAAAATCGCACAACTCGCCAAAATGAAACAAAAGAAAAAGGCGAAACTATTCGTACCTTGGCTCGTTTTACCATTTGTAACAGCTGGTTCTACACCGCTTTGTTTGAACGAGAAAGCATGGGCGCTAAATGTTAGGGTGCTTTTGGTCAGGTTTTTTGCCAATCTGTTACCATTACCTTTATTCTGCGCGGATGCAGCAACGCTCTGCCATGCTGTTATTTTTATTAGAGCGGTTTTTGTCATGTTTTTGCTAGTCTGTCCAATTTATTCTGCGCGGGGGGGCCACCGGTATATACTCTAAGAAAAAGTAATGTAGGTACTCGTATATCAAACAAACTCCAAAAATACAAATATGCACATTTAAACATTTCAACAGTGGCGCACCCAGGAATATGTCTTGGGGGGGGCGAGGCCTCTGGGGGGGGGGGCGAAGCCTCATGTTGAATTTGTTAAGCTATTTTTTGTGTTTTTTTTTCTGAAATATGTCGAAAATATGTAAAAAAATCTAAGGCCTGGGTGCGCCCATGATTTCAAATCCATATTTAATTTGTCACCATTTTTTTCGAACATAAAAAAATGTGAACGCCCAAACAATTGTCAACCCTGGCTGGTCGAAACCTCAGGGATCCCCATAGGTTATTCCCCGTTTTAATGGGAATTTCCGGTTATTAGCAAGTCATTGTTGTTTCACTTCTTACGTTTAAATTTTGAGTTGATATTTAAAAATATTAAAATGAGTAGTTCGCGCGAATATCTGAGTGGGGCTCAAAAAAGAAAACTAGTTGACAAAAAGGAGGAGAAGAAGAAGAATTGATACGCTTTTTCAAAAAAAATTATATCAACTTTTGAAACGCCGCACTTTAGTCTGAAACCCCAATATTTTGGCCAAAAATAGCAAAAACTAACTTAACAAGAAAACTGTTTGGTTACATATTTTTTAAATCTAAATAATGGCACCGTAAAATTCCAGAATAATTGGCTTCATTGCCAAAGCAGGCTTCGAAATATCGTAGTTTGAATTTGACATTTCCTGACAATCAGCAATTGTTTTTTTAATGTTTATTATGCATTATTTTTCACTAAATTTAATATGCTATTTCTCAGAAGTGCGAAGAGGCATAAAAATTTTTAAAAATGGCTTATTTAACCAAAGGTCAGTAGATTATTTTTTGATAATGTTAGTCACAGGGATTTTAAACTTATTCTTTAAATACATTTCCTGACAATCAGCAATTGTTTTTTTAATGTTCATTATTTTTCACTAACTTTAATGTGCTATTTCTCAGAAGTGCGAAGAGCCATAAAAAATTTTAAAAATGGCTTTTTTAACCAAAGGTCAGTAGATTATTTTTTGATATTGTTAGTCACAGGGATTTTAAACTTATTCTTTAAATACCAATGATACAAAAATTGTGCCAGAAGTGTATGAATTTTTTTTTCTCGATATTTCATTGGACTAACAAAAAAGCTTTCAGGAACTTTCATATTAATTTTTGTAAATATATTTTCGTCCTGATATGTACTTTCCGGAGTACATACACTGTTGGTGCGAAAAGGTGCAATAGTCTCCAAATTCGTTATTAAATATGACCGTACATATTCTGATAGACACAAAGTGCCTATTCTAGTGCATTTTAATTTGTGTTTCCGTTTGTCTTCTATATAGATAGTAATGAGCAAAGTACCTAAAGAAGCAAAATGAATCATAGATATCAAAACTCCTGTCTTAGCAATGAACTTTAAAAAACAAGGGAAAAATTCAAGATGGCCGCCAAAATAGGTAGGAAATTAGTAGAAACTGCAAACATTTAACATCGGTTTTGGGATATTTTGAGCATCTAAATTCAAATATAGAATATTTTTTACTGGTGTAGGAAAAGAACAAATTAGAATGGTGGGGGGTTAACTAGGTTAAAAATTATTAAGGTGGTGAAACAAAAACAAAATAGGTTTTAATTATTTAACTTGGTCCTATTACCCCCCAAACTAAAATATGATGATCAATATAAATTTAACCTCCATTTAAATCATTCATCGGATTCATTCTCTCTTTTTCACCCTGTATGTGGAGGTAAAAACTTCACTTGTTAGGAACATTAAAAGCTTTTAATGCAATATTAGGTATTCACTGAATCCAACCAGAACAAGAAAAACTGTTTAGCATTGTTTAGCATCCCCCTGGCAGGGGGAGGCGTGGGAGTGGGAGTCTATAAATACATTTTGTATGGAACTTACTATAGGCACGAGTAAACTTCTATATGAATTTTTATTTTAGTGTCTACGGCTTCTCCTCTTAGGGTGGAAAAAGGGTTGCTGGGGCAAGGTCGTATCCAACCCAAAACAGAAGAGGGAGCAGGTTTCTGAATTCCATCGCCTTCTTAATTTAGAGTGGGGGGAATTCATATTCTAATTGAATTTCAATGTCCGATTTTAAAAAACCTGGTTAAAAAGGGGGACAGCTCAACAGCTGACCTTCACACCCCCCCCCCCCGGGATACGCCTTTCTGCTAAGGGTGACTGAGGGGATAATTGAGTGAATTTTTGTTTTTGTATTTGTTGAATTTAGCAAATAGAAATCTTTCCATGATAAACTGTTCATGTCCATTAAAAAAGTAAAGTTTTAAAGTAAAAGGGGGGATTGGGTTACTGAATGGTTACAAAATTTTTAATCCTTAAATTTTAGTTCTGCGGACCAACAAACTTAAGAATATATATATTTTGAATTTTTATAATAGATCAAATTTTACCCCCTCAGAGGCAAATTCGATGATTGAAAAAAAAAATTTTGAGGAACTGGATTTTGGTGCACCAAAATTAGGAGAATTTGGGGGGTCTACCCTCTGAGTTTTGCAACTTATCATTTTTTGTGAGGCTGTGTAATTTGCAGGCCATATTAAAAATAATACACTTTTTCAAAGGGCTTTTAGGCATTATAAATCACGAAAATGGTGGTGGCAAGAGTGGGGGGGGGGTAATAAAAAATATTTTTTAATTGTATATTAGCAATTCAGACTTCTTTATTGATATGCGTTTAAGTGATTAGAGAGTTTAACTGCAAAAGTCTATTTTTGGCCAAAATATTGATCCCTCGGACCATAGTGCGCCGTCAACATCCGCAACCTCATCATCAAAAACAGAAGTGTATGATGATGAACCAGACATTGAAGGTTTCGTTAAGGTACAAACATTAGGATATTTTATAAGTAGTTTTTAAAATAATGCATATTTAATTCCATATCTTTGTACTTAGTAGTTAAATATTTGTTATATGTTTTCCTTGTATTAGAAGAACTATATTATAATAACATCTAATAATTTATAGAAATAAATTTATTTTCAAAAATTCGCTGTGTTTTTTAACTATTAGATAAGGCGCCGTGTCGCACCCCGGCTTTCGCGGCTATAGGGTGCGAGCCATATTGGTAGGGTTGTTGGAGAAGACGAAGATCGTCAGTCTCTAAACAACCTTACCAATATATATTTTATTTAAATGTAACATTAAATAGCTTTGGAATGAAAACAGTGTAATGGTTTAAGACATGTATTGGTAATATTAAAATTCCATTTATTTTATAAAATGATATGCAATATAAATATAAAGATACTTACAGTATTACTCGTAATAAAACCAGGCACAGGTCAGGACACATCTTTGGGCTCTGTACTGTTTTACTTTCACTTACTTACTGATACCCGCTAATGAGCCAGCACCTCCCAATACAACTTTCATCCTGCGTCAGCACTTGTTGGCGATGGGTCGTTGCCAGGGCCATAATTGCTGACACATCAAAGCGAAGTTCGTTCACTGAACTTTGAAAGTTGTTTTTTAAATAATTTTAAAATAATAAATTTTATGAAAATCTGATTTTAATATTTTACCTATTTGACAATATTGTGTATAAATATTTATTATAATGGGTTCATTTTTGGAAAATATAATAGTGACATAGAGGGCCTCAAAAAAAAGTTCTCGGGGGGGGGGGCCCAAAAAATCTGACACGCTACTGAACTGGTAACGACACGCGGTAATTAAAGCCGAGTAACGTTTACCTTTACCGTTAAAGAGCCATGCACCGAAAACTAATTGTATCGCGTATCAAACCAACCAAATTATGGTGATTTGTGATTCTGTGATAAGAGATTTATTGGTTAGAAAATTTGTTTTCTTTTGATTGTTTTTTTATTCTTTAGATAACAGCATGGCAGAGCGCTGCTGCGCCCGCGCAAAATAAAGAGAAGGGTCACAGATTGGCAAAATACCTGGCCAAAAGCACTATATTTAAATTTTAATAATCCTAAATTGAGACCTTATTTGATTTTTTTGATTAAATTAAGTCTGCATACGATAAAAATGTACAAAGCCGTCTCCATAAAGTGAGATTTCATATGGAAAATGTCTGTATTTCTTCTTCACGAATAGATGGCGCTGAAAATTTAGTGACCTTAATATCCATTGCTGTAGAAATAGGGTCACTGCATCCTGGAAGCCGGCTGCATCCTGGAAGCCTGGCGTCTCCATGGGTAGCGACAAGCCCACGTGACCTGCCTCGGAATTTCCATGGGCGACTCGTCAACTTACCTCGGAATAATTAGAGTACCTTCACGCAATTTTTATACGATATTGTAAATTAACCTCGGAATTTTTAGAGTACCTACAATTTCTCTAGAAGTTTGTAATGCGATCTGAGAAAGTTTTAGAGTACCTACAGTATGTAAAATATTTTTAAAAACATTAAAAACAATACTTATATTTTAAGTTTTTGACCAACTTTTTATTTTTGAAATATAAATTAATATAAAAAAGACTACGAAACAATTTAATGCATACACTTTTACCATTAGATATAATATTAGTTATAGTACTTACCTAGAAATACTAAAAAATATAATTTCTGTGGGATTACTCTAAATTTTGGCTTTTTTGTAAATTTGTTATAGTTTCTAAAGTCATTCCTCTGGTTCTGCCGTGCTTCCAAACAGGTAGACTTTGTGCACAAACACAATTTTTTGAAAAATATTCCAAAAGTTTTATTTTTGTATATTACATCGATATCAGTAAGTCTTTGTTTTTAAAATAACATAAGTTCTGTAGATTTGGAATTATAACATTTAACGGCATTATTAGAGATCTATCGAGACGTAAACCTGGAAGATCACTTAAAGTAGGAATGTTCAGGAAGCCAGAATAGTTTTTAATGGTACCTAGTCCTAATTCTACACTTTCGTTATTTTAATTTGATGTCCTATGTACGTACCATGTACGTCTGGAGTACGTACATATACATGATTTACGTTTAATTGGACGTACCATGTAGGTACCTAGTACGAGTTTTTAACGTACATAGTACATGGCTAAAATTACATCCCTACGACGTATTACATAAATGGACGTCCAAAAATGTACATATAGTACGTCGCAGAGTTACCTACTATGTACGTACAAAGTACGTACTTGTGCTGTCTGAGTAGTTATTCTAACCTTTATCAATTAAGTGCAAAGCTGTGATTTGGAGACAGTGTTTTTTATGGAAAAAGGTCAGTGAGTGCCTGGAACGGTTAGAATACGTTTGCGATCAATTGAGGAAAACACCAATTGATCGTAAATTTTTGTTCGAAGAAATTGTTTTGGAAAAAATTTCCGTTCGAAAAGAATGTTTTCGAACAAATGTTAATTTGAAATAAGTGTTTTCAAACAAATTTCCATTTGAAGAAACTGTTTTCAAACAAATTTTCGTTCAAAGAAATGGTTTTCGAACAAATTTCCGTTCGAAAAAATCATTTTCCAACAAATTTCCGTTTGAAAAAATGTTTTGGAACAAATTTATATTCGAAGAAACTATTTTCGAACAAATTTCCGATCGAAGAAAATATTTTCGAACAAATCTCCATTCGAAAAAATGATTTCCGAACAAAATTCCGTTTGAAAAAAATTTTTTCAAACAAATTTCCATTCAAAGAAACTGTTTTCAAATAAATTTTCGTTTTAAGAAAATGTTTTTGAACAAAATTCCGTTTGAAGAAATGGTTTTCGAAGAACTTTTCGTTTGAAAAAAATGTTTTCGAACAAATTTCCATTCAAAAAAACTGTTTTCGAACAAATTCTCTTCCGTAGAAAATGTTTTAAAACGAATTTCTGTTTGAAGAAAATGTTTCGAACAAATTTCCGTTCGAAAAAACTGTTTTCGATAAATTTCCGTTCGAGGAAGATGTTTTCGAACAGAGGTCTGCGACCCGTCGTGTTGCTATACTTAATACTATATACCTAGAGATGGTACAAAAAATATTATAGACCTTGAATTTTTAGATTGTTGATTTTTTTTTACCTTCCTAGCCCGTGCAACAATGGCTAGAGAAGGTGTTGTTTCGAGGAAAAAAAAACTGTTTTTGAGATGACGCCGACGAGATGAAAATGTTTTATTTGGGTGTATTTTGACTTATCTTAGCAATATCGGCGTGACGTCTGTGTGTGAACGTGTATGTGTGCGTTAGGTGTGTGTGCGTGCATATGCCTCTGTGTCTATAATAACGCCTTTTTTTACATTACAGTGTAGCTACTATCGATTCTTTGTTTGGACCTTTTGTTTTTTAATCTTTTGTTTTTCGACCTTTTGTATTTTTGACTTTTTGTACATAAGACCTTTTGGAATTTCGACCTTTTGTATTTTAGACCTTTTGTACTTTCGCCTTTTGTATTTTTGACCTTCTAAAGTTTTGGCCTTTTGTTTTTCGACCTTTTGTACTTTCGACCTTTTGTATTTTCGGCCTTTTTTAGTTTCAACCTTATGTTTTCGACCTTTTGTGTCTTCGATATTTTGTTCTTTCGACGTTTTATTCGCCGCCCGCTTTTGTTTGGACACCATAATAAAATAATAGTAGGTATATTATCAACCTCGGAACTGCTGTGTTTACTTTTAATCCCGCGGCAAGATTTTTTGCGCCCGACCGGAAGGACGGCTATAATTTGCTAAGTGTTTAAAAAGGATTTAACGGCAATGTTTATATACTAAAAATAATAATAATCATAAAATAAATAAATATTAAACCACTTACTCCGGTACTCTACTTTTATCATGTCAACTCCCGGTATATAATAATACAGTGGGCAGTGATAGTTTTCATTTATTTGGTGAGCTTTAGGCGCGTTGCTATGGTAGACATTAAACAAAAGTCAGTCAGACGCTAACAAACAGAGAAAAAATGTGCAAAAAATAATATATATTTTATAACAAACGTCGAGAATATGTTCGAATTAAATTTCTCATAGATGGAACAAACGAGGGATCAAATAATAAAGTCTATTCCTACTTTGAGATGGACATTGAAAAGGCCACCAAAGAAAGCAGCTTTCAGTGTACCGAAAATGATGCAATAAAAGGAATGTCGAAAATTTCATCGAAAAGGTATTCCTGTTTTACATCCTGGAGAAGTCTGGAAAGTTAAATGCTTCGTTTATATGGAGGCTATGCCAAAGGACACAATAATAATAATCGAACCCAACCAAGTCATCAGCAAAGTACAGTAACGTACACGTTTATGCCCAAATTTTTTGTTTCTTGCGCTGTGTTGGTCCTAATAAAAATGAAATCATAAAAAATTTATATCTATATATATATATATATATATATATATATATATATATCTATATATATATATATATATATATATATATATAATCTGAAAAAGCATTATTTTAATGTTTGTTTAGTCTAAATATATATAAGGGGTGTGATGGACAGTTCTTTACGTAACATTTGTAAACCATTTTATTTTTTTGAACACAAAAATAGCGACGCTCCTGACAGTGTCAGATTCGTCATATAACCAAAAATATTTAGCTGTCGTGTCGCTACCCTAAGAAGACACTACGTCTTCGTGAGGCAGTGACCCTATGTAGAAAGAAAAAGTCTCGCCATCTATTCACAAATTATCGAACTATTACCAACAGCATGGCAGAGCGCTTGTGCGCCCGCGCAAAATAAAAGTAATGGTATAAAGTTTGTGGCAAGTGTAAGAGAATGGCAAAAACCCTGACCAAAAGCACCCTATTATATGTTACACTGCAGCAAGCAAACCTACCACCTACAAATTGATCTCGAAATGATCCAAATAGGGAGAGTCTCTTAATTCATCGATAAAAACAATCCGGTTCCTAAATGCATTGGTAAAACATCGATGAAATCTATCAGGTTTCGGAAGTTCCGATGGATTCCACCGATCTACCACTTGATGCCACCAGAACTCACCGACTCTGGCAGCCAGTGGACAATTTCTGATGAATGTTATTTCTCTGCCGTTTGTCATTCAAATCAGCTGTATATTTTTACCCAGGTCCATCTTTGTTGTGTAACAAATCTTTCGGGAAAAAACAAAATCTTTTTAGATAAAAAAGAAAGGTTAGTGTTTTATTTACATATTATTATGATTTCATTCGATTTCTTTTTATTTTTCGATGGTTGTCGGCATTCCATCGATGAATATCCGATGGATGTCACTTGTCATTTGTCAACAATCTAGATCCCATCGGTGAAAAAAACCGGATGAATTTAGAGACTCTCTCTTACTGAAGAGAAACCGACTGTCAATTTGCAGGTTCGGTCATCGGTTTGAGGCAAATTTTAACGCCGCGATGAAGACAGATATAATCTGCCGCTAGTAAGCATCCGGAAGAATGAAGGAAGGAAAGGAATTCATCGACGTATAAAGTCAAACGACTAAGCATAAAGGTTTTACGAGCAAATCCTCGGAGGTAGGTACAGGCAGCTAAAAGAAGCTCCGTTTTTGCCTTGTTAGGCTTTATGTAGCCTGATCTTAATTATAATATAGGAGTGATAATGTCACATATGAAAAAACAAAGGTAAAACATGGTCTTTAATGCAGAGAACCCAGTGTCAATTTGCTGGTTCGTCCATATGCGAATTTAGACTTTCGTTGGTCGCGACGAAGACAAGGGGGAAAAGTCCCATGCACTTCGGCTAACTTGATGGGCCCGTTATACTCCACTATCCACTGTGTCAGCCCTAAAAATCCGCCGCCTTGGCAAAGGAGCAGATTTTTCTGGGATGAAACTTTCCGATATCGCCAGGGCTAAGCACACAGCTTCCCAAAAGAGACTGTTTTATCGCGGCGACCACAGGCCACTTGGTTAGGATATGTAAAGGGGATTCTTCGACCTCCATACACCAATGACACTTCTTCAACGACTCCCAGAATGCTAAGGTGTTGTTAAGGCAAGAGTGTCCTGCCAAGAGCCCTGTCGCCAGTCTCATATCTTTTTTCTCGAGTGAGAGAAAAGACCTCGCTCTGGAGGTTCACTTTCCCGGTAAGAAGCCTGATCTATCGCATTCCGTCCGTGTCTTACCAGAGCGCATGTTCAAGTTATTTTTTAGGGTCGTCATGGCAAGATACTCCGCAATGCCCACTATGGGTTTTAGTCCCACTGGATCAGCTGATGACCCCATTCTAGCTGGTTAGGCAGCCTCCTCGTTATCAAGACTGCCTTCATGTCCTGGAACCCAGAGGAGATCAACCCTGTTGTGCCCTGCCCGGGTTGTAGTACAGCTGGTTTGAAAAAAATTGAATACGGCCGACGTCACATGATTGTTATTGAATTACTTATGTAAACAGCTCAAAGTCATGTGATAGCGTATTCAATTTTTTTCAATCCAGCTGTACATCCCGACACTCAGCCACAAGTGCAGAGCTTACAGACAGTGCAGCTCCACTGTCTGAGCTTATGTAGATATTTTTCCTGACAAAGACATTTCTAGGTTTTCATACTCACACATTAGAATGGCGTATACCTCTGCCTGCAAAACAGTGGCATACTTACCCAGGAGGGTTATGGATGCATCAGAGCATCGCTTGGCGAAGACAGTATATATGGATGGGTAGTTAAAACCGCTTTATTCCGTTCTGTTATTTATAATAGTACCCGTTGCTATATGCTTGTAAATGAAAGTTTTTGATAGGTTTTCGTTCTAACAGAGGGCGATTGCTTTCCCATCTTTAAAATTGATCTGAACGATAAAAATTTAATAACTAATTAACTCCATTATTGTGTGTCTTATATTTTTTGGCACCACATCGAAAAAAAAACAAATATGTAACAAAATAAAATGCAAAAAGTGGGGTTATGTGTTCTATTTTGTTCCAAACCGCTTGATAGGTCTCAGAAAATAGAGTAAGGAAACATGAAGAAAACTTGGTATGTTTCCGTTTGCTGCTTAGTATGCTGGGCAAAATTAGGGACAGTATTTTTAATATATATATTTTTTAATACATCTTTTGGCAATATTTGTAGTATATTGTGGTAGAAAAAAGCGACAGTTCAATTTAAAGAAAAGTAAAGAAATAAAGTTATAAAATAGAGAATTAAAAACTCGCGTGATACCTGACTATCTAAATCCCATACATAGTGTTCCAATGCAGTTCCTTAATCCAAAAATCACTAGTGCGTCAGACAAAGTTTATGATCTGTGTGCAAGGCAGAGAAAGCAAACATCGTATATTTAATGAAGTCATCTAGCGAAAAGGTTGCGTTTATGCAGTGTACTGGCTATCCTTTTCATGTACTATTGAATTATGTACCTTATCTCTTATGCTTGTAGCTTCTCAATGCAAGAATTGAAATGGAACGTTGTGTATTTATGTATACATTATGGTTTTACTCTACCTTGTGCCCAAAAGGCACCTGCCCATTTCCAAAACAAGGCAAGTTTTATATTTTTCGCCTGCTGGCCTCTGGTTTTTTTTCTTTATGTGTTTTGTTTTTGTCGGCCTTAATAGCGCCTAATTTCGGGCGAAAGAATCCACACGAACGGGCGACATAAAAACTGAACCAGATGAGACCGAAATTATTTCGGGGCTTCATTTTTATTGTTCCGCAACATGGTGAGATCTTGGCTTTTGATACATTAAAATTGTTTAGGTTTTTACTTTTGTTTACCACCAGTGCCGTGCTCAAGATAATTAGAACGCAGGCGTTTAAATCAAAAATAGATAGGGAAAACCCGGTCGTGTTCGACTCCTGGATATTCTGGCACCCCAGCGATATTTCATAGTTCTTTATTAAGCAGCAGTCCAATGCCCTTCAATTTTTCTTCCATTCCTGGACGTCGTGGACATTAAATGAACGTCCATTGGACGTCCAGAGCTAGACGTCCAAAACAGTCCAGTCCATTCATTCGACGGATGTCCATTTTGGGTCCTTTCTAGCAACAGAAAGGACGTCCATTATATGAACGTCCATTGTACGTCTAATGGAAGTCTAATTTAAGTTCATTATAATTTAGGTGACTGCTTGTTTTTTTTTAAATTTATTTGTTTTTCGTTGAAGCTTGAGATTGCCTTAAGTCGATATCAGATTTCGTTTTTCTTTTTAACGGGGTCGTCCATAAATTCTGTAACACTATTTACGTCAGACTACGAAAACAGCTGATTTATTCCAACATTGCCGCTGTTTTGCAAGTCAAGCGTTTGTCCATAAGGCGTAAGCTAATATGGCTACAAGAGCCACAATTAAGTTATTTGTGAACAGTTAAATACACTATGTTTGTCTAGAATAGTACTCTTAAAAGGCCTTATACGAGGGGTGGCTCGATCGGCGATTTTTGTACACCAAAAGGAAATACCTAAGGTTTAATACCTTCAGTATTTCCTGGTATTTCCCAGTATTTCCTCAAATTTCAATGGTATTTCCCAGTATTTCCCAAGCCCTTCCCGGTATTTCCTAGTATATTTCCCAGTACTTCCCAAGTATTTCCTGGTATTTCCCCTAACCTGTACACCAAAAGGAAATACCGAGCCACCCTTGGTGTTATATTATTTTGTCCAGTAGTGTACAATTGATCTTAACCTAACTTTCAGTTGTTAAAAAGTATATTATTAGGCTGAGGGCCACTTTCTCACTTTGGATTAAGTTATAACTTAGACTTTACTGCTTGCAGAAGCTGTCAAAATGTTGACTTAAACTTAAGTTCTTACAGACGCTGTCAAATTGGAACTTAAGTACGTATTCAGCACTTATACTTAAGAGCTCGAATTTGAGGACTTAAGTGGCAAAAACGTTTATTTGGTATGCTCATTGAGAAAAAGACGTAAATTGTTTATTTTTGGTGCTCTGTGTTGTTTTTCCTTAAGTCTAAAAAGGTAGGTAGCTAATATAGTTCAGCTTTTCAGTATATTTTTTTACCGGATGCTTTTAAGGTCGATTTATATAATTTTAAAATTATTATGTTATTGTCTTTGTGCTGCTTTAGAAAATGGAATGAGTTCGAGACGATGAAGGAGACAGACAGAGCTAGAGTTCGTGATAAACAGAATTCCGAAGAGACGATTTCTACGCTTTGACTATTTTAATAGTTATAATAAGGCCGAATTTCGAAAGCGATTTCGTCTTCATAAGGACTATTTGCTGCACCTGATTGAGCTTATGATTGAGTAGGTACATTTTTTAGTAATATATATTTATTCACTAAAAACAAAAGTTTAATTCTGGGTTTGTAAATATGTATTCAAAAATGGTGGCAGGCCTTACTGAATCTTCATACACCGCGACCACGTATGGCTCTATTGTGCCCACATACCTACTGAGTTTGACCTTTGGTAAACATTGGTTTGACTAAAGTGGCATATCTTTTTCCAACCGGCCTATAAACTCTGCAGACTACAACAAAAAATTATTTAGGCTTAACACTTCGGCTTCTGTATTATTAGCTTATAAATTGAGTTTTTTTAGGTGACCGTGGGTATTTTAGAAGGCCATATTTGTTAACCCCCATACTCATTCCAGCAAATTGAGCGGAAGAGAGGTATAATGAAGCACACATAAGAACAAGGGCCCTGCTTATTGAGAGAGTTAATGGAATTATAAAAAGAAGATTCCCCATTTTGGTATATGGATGTAGGCTGAAACTTGAAACTACTCTGGCAGTGATTGTATCGTGTGTAGTCCTCCATAACATTTGCGTGGATCAAAACGAAATTGATCCTCCAGATCCAGATGATGTCGCATTATTTGAAAGGATCAGGTTCCTGAAATACCCGCCTTGGAGGAAAATATTCCTGCCGCATTTCAAGGCACAAGAATAAGACAGCAGATAGTTAATTATTTTGCCACTCTAGACGACGAATAAAATGTCTTTGTTTTTCTTGAAAGATTATTTTAAAAATAATTAATAAATATTTAAAAAGTTAATTATAATATATTTTAATTAATATATTTAACATACAGAGGCAGTTTTCAATAATATTGCCTATGTAAAATACTCTGCCAATATATGGGCCCCTAAGCTCACACTAGGTACTATAGTTATAGTTTACGTGTGAGCTAATATAACTAAAAACTGAAATATATTTTATTCAACTCCAGACTAAATTACCTTTTGTTTGATACCACACAAGCCATGTTTTGACTTAAACTCAAATGTTTAAAATCTACCTCCACCCTTAAAAAAAGCAAAAACTAAAATGTATTTTGTTAAACTCCGGACTCAATTACCTTTCGTTTGATATCACACACGCCATATTTTCACTTAATAAACTCTAATTTTTGAAATATACCCCTACTCTTTTTTTAAAATAAATTAAAATGTATTTTGTTTAACTCCAGACTCAATTACCTTTCGTTTGATATCACACACGCCATATTTTCACATAAACTCTAATTCTTGAAATTTACCCCCACCCTTTTATTTGGTTTGTGTTCGGTGGATTTTGTTCATTTTTAAACGGGACCATCTCGACCCAAGACCCAGCCTAGTTACCAAATTTCATTAAAATCGGTCAAGCGGTTTTTGTGTTATGCGCGTTGGTCGTTACAGACATACAGACAGACAGACAGACAAACATACAGACAGACAGACAGACAGACAGACAGACAGACAGACAGACGGCCCAACAAAAAAGTTTCAAAATCATCTGAAACGCAAAGATATATAAAAATTTTTGAAATCGGAGCAACTTTTTTTTTCTCGAAAAAATTAGGATCACCATAGCTCACACTACTATAGTATAGTATATGTGTGAGCTAAAACTTAAAAAATACTTGAGTATCAGTCTACCTATTAATAATATTAACTAGAACAAGTATAAAATTAATAATTTATGCCGTTTTTAAATATTTAAAAAGTTATTTGCTTTTTATTTGTAATATGTTTTATTTAATATATTTAACACACATAGGTAGTTTTCAATAATATTGTCTTTGTAAAAAACTTTACAAATACTTGATTATCTACTACCTATTCATAATATTAACTAAAACAAGTATAAAACTTTAACTTTAAAAGGGTCTGTAAGCTAATCCATTCTCTCTCTTTGTTGTTTCGTATGTGAGGAACAAGGACTTAATCGCGATTAAGGGACTAATCCAAGAAATGTGCTATATACTTTAATGTAACTATAAATCCAGCTTATTTTTAGAATGTTCTATCCAATGACCAACTGAAGAAGTCATCTCGAACGGCAAGCGTAGACAGCAACCGCAGACTAAATTCGCAAATCGAGGTGTTTTTGTTTATTTTCGGTGATTTTTTAAAAAAAATTTAATTGAAAACAAACCATTAAAAAATGACAAAACTGACGGAATATTTCAATGTACTTTTTTTTGTTGACCAGAAGAGAGCATTTGAACTATTTTCTGTTCTGTGAATTGCTTAGACAAGTTACAACTTATCTTAACATCAGCAAGCGACTTAGGACTTAAGTTTTAACTTAAACTTAAGTTAAAACTTAAGATAAGCCGAAATGACAAAGTGGCCCTGAATACTTTGAATGGCAACAGTTTCGAAGGCTTACAGACAAAGAAGATTGATATATTTTCTTTGTTACAGATCTAAAATTTTCACTACAAAATATAGGCTGACAGGAAAATAATGGAAATGTCAGCCTTCGACAGTGTTGTATTTTAAATAAGGGTTGGGCTTGTTAATTTGGGGGGCTGTCGTTAGACTTGTTCCATGTAGTTTTTTAATAAATTTGTTATTTAAAAGAACAGCAAATTAGAGGACATTTGCAATGGGTAATCAAAGGAATTTCAATAAAATCGCCTGAAATTTAGATAACTTGTATGCCTTAAAGCCTACATCATGTGACAAAATGGCTTCTGAAGACCGCCATGTTGATTCTTGTTTAGAAAAATATAGCCTATATCACCTTCGCGCAGTAGCAATTCAACGACATCTTTTTTGTCAAAAGCGGTTCAGCCGTTTAGCCTCTAGCGTGACATAAACATATTTATTTACATATATACAACAATCGAAAAACATTACCCTTCCTTTCGCCGTGCTGCAGTTGGATAAAAACCTTATGGATGTCTTTAAAATTTATAGATGAATTAAAGAACCTGAATAGTTTTACTGGTAAGTAAATCTATTAAACTTTGAACTGACTTTACAAATGCACCCATATTGTTTAACACGCCACTGAAGAAGGTGACCAAAGAATTTACATCTACCTTACGGTTTTGTCAGTGGCGCACCCAGGAATGTGTCTTGGGGGGGGCCCCGACAACTACAAAGCGCGCCCTCAAAAAAGTGGCGCCCAAAAAAAAATCCACCAACCAACACCCACCCAACCGAACCGAACCGCGCCGTAAAATTTTGAACCGCACCGTCCAAAAAAAAAAAAAAAAAAAAAAGGTCGTCATGTCTTTTCGCACCTACGCCACAGCTTGGGCTTGGGAGGGGCCCGAAGCCTCCTGATGTCAAATTTTAAGGTATTTTTCATGTTTTATCATCACATATGTGGAAAATATATTAAAAATCTAAGGCTTGGGGGGGGCCCGTTCCCCGGGGCCCCCCCCTGGGTGCGCCCTTGGTTTTGTAGACCTGGATAAAGCTCACTTCGGACTATAGTGAAGAACTCTTTACCACCTCTTCCATAGTACCTACTTCAGTAGCGCACTCAGGAATATATCTTGAGAGAGGCCCGAGTCCTCTAGGGGGCCCCGAGGCCTCATAATGTCCTATTTTATACTATTTTATCTTTTTGTTTATGAAAAAAATCTTGGGTTTGGGGGGGGGGCAAGGCCCCCCATCGATGCACCCATGCTACTTACAAATTATTTTTATTTCTGTCACGAAGTAAAGGAGGTTTTAGGATAGCGCAAAATATCTTTGCTAACTAAAGAGCTCGTTTTTGGTTTGGCTTTGAATTACTAAAAATGACACTACGGAACTGTGGGGGATGAGTAGGAGTAGTACTGCCCTTTAAGGGTGACAATGATTCTCGGTTCTTTTGTAAAAAACGACTATAATTATCACGTACTTACCAAAAATAATTATTTTAACATTATAAAATCCCCCAAGCCCCGTAATCACAAAACTAAAAAAAGCCAGAATGTGTAGTATTAGTCCAGTCAGTGATGTAATAAAAATACTAAAACTAGTAAAGAAGCCTTTTTAGTGCTTTTTTAAGTTAGGTATGTAATCATAAACTTTGTAATAACTGTACATTTTAAAGACATCCATAAAAGTTCATTTTTCATTTTCTCGACAAAAAAGTTTGTTTTCTCATTCTTGGATCATTTATTGTCGCTTAATAAGATATTGGCACATACCATCTAACCTTTAACTACACGCGTCGGTGTAATTTGTACACGATTTTGACAAAATTTGTTGCCGTTTGGTCTTAAACACTTTCCCCACCCTGTCAACCCCATCTTTCTCTAAAGGGTCTAGTGTAAGAGTTTTAAGTCACGCTGAACTTTACGGGTGTTTTGATGATAGAGATATTTGTTCTAAGTGTTCATCTGCGTGTACAGAATACACCGTGCGGATAATTATGATAGTAAATTTAGAATAACCTAAATTGAGATTAAGGCCATGGTAATATTGGGTTACGCTTTTTTTGTATAGTTTTTGCCCTTCAACCCCAAAAATATAGAAAAAAATCGTTTATTTTACTATCATAATTTATGTACGGAATCTAAATCCCCCTTACGCTCCTTCTATAGGCGTAACATTCAAAAGGCTTAACCAGCGTATTATACAGAGTGTTCCATATAAAAATACTTACAGAGGTTTTATGAGGATTTCAGAGACAGTAGGATGTTGATAAAAGGGGAAAAAAGTGGCGGTATCCCAAGCTCAATCATCTGATCTGATTCGGCTTGGAATGCCGGTATTTTTGTCCCATGACTAGAATTGTATGTTTGTCCGTTTACGAAATCCCCATTAAACCCAATTTAGGTAGTTACATTTATCTGAGAAATCCAGTATATCAGGTTCATTTTGTTCTGCATTTTAATTTTTGAATTGTTAATAACAAATGCTATTTTCTTTGAATTAATGTTTACATTTAAATATAGTGGATATCATGATGCCTTCCTTTAGCTGGTGTACAAAATACACCGCGCATGTAGTTGCGTAATGGGACACGTGTAGTTAAAGGTTAAACCCTTTATATCGGGTTGGCAAATTTTCAATACAGAATTGAAATATATATTATGAATTGTGATATCTTCGTTAAAAGTCCATTTAAGTGGTCAAAAGCTATTTTAAAACAAACAGGAACCAAAAATAAAATTTAAAATTAAAATGATAAAAATCTGTAAAATATTTGGCATTATTTTGTTTTATTACGAATTATGTGACGAAGCATTAAATTTAAACGGCGTTGAAGGGCTTTTAGTTTTTTTTATAGGTATGCATGGCCATTCAAGTCGAGCAGCTTTAATGCTTTGTAAGCTTGTTGCGCTTTAGATTTTGGTTTATTTTTTGTAAGAGAGCGTGCGGAAATTTTTGAAGTATTTTAATATTTTTCTAAGTGCAGAAAATCGATTTGTCCACATGATGCGAAATATTATTTTATTTAAAAGCATATCAAATAAAACAAAATTAAATTGTAAACTTTTTGTTCCTCAAAATAAATAAAATATTTATTTTCTTGTGTGGGAATAGCTGCATTGGTTAGATATCAAAGGTAAAGGCAATTTAACAATAAGGAAGTACAAATTGGAAGAACATAAAACAGTGGCGTATGCATAGGGGGCTGGTGAGCTCCAACCCTTCCCCAGAGCCACTGAATATTGACCGCTAAAACATGAATTCAAGGCTAAAATGTATTTATTGATCTGCGCTCAAGCCCCCCCCCCAGGATTCATTTTTGCGTACGCAAATGTATCAAAAGCAGTCAACACTGTAGATAAATAAAAAATAAGTGGATCCATGACGAATCTGATACCGTCCTAGCTAGCCCATTAGTACACTCCAAGTGAACCATAATAAATCAGCCTTAGATCCAAAAGGGTAATAAGAAACAATTCTATATAAATTAAGGCTAAAATGTATTTATTTGCGCTCAACCCCCCCCCCCCCCCCTTCACGATTAATTTCTGCGTACGCAAAATAAATGGATCAGCCTTAGAAACAAAAGGGTAATAAGAAACATTTCTATTCACTTATGAGAAGCACAATTTAAAACAATATACAGGGTGTCCCATAACTTAGGGGCCATCAGCCAACAGGTGATAGAGGAGATCATGTCTGATAAACAAGTTCCTATAATGCATGCGTCAAAACTTTTTCTTTGTCGAGATACAGAGGATTAAAATTGGCAATTTTTTTGATAATAACTTTTTAAAAACACGCAGTAAAAATATGAAATTAAATAAAGTCGTGTATTAGAATAAGAGCAATAAATTGAAATAAAAATTATTTTGAAAAAAATTATTAGGTCAATTTTTTTTAGAATAAACTATTTTTTGTTGTAAACTTTTATAAATGCCATATTAAACGCAATTTTTTTTTAATATTTTTTGTTAATAAAAGCAAATCTCTAGCGAGACATAATAATAAAATATTATTAATATTTTTTAAAAGAATAATTAATGATAATTAGACAAAAATTAATTTTTAAAAAAATTATTATTTTTTAAACTTTTTTTGAGGTTATTTTGACAGCCTTAACTTGTAATTTTCTCCAAAAAAAGAATACCCCATTTTTGAATCACAATTAGCTGAATTTTCAGTTGCCTGTGACAGATTTCCTTTTTTTTGTAAAACTCTTTTCCCCCCACTCCTCTAACTTTAAAAATCCTATATCTTAAAAAGAGATGTATGTTGATCCCCATGTTATATAAACTTTTTTCTCGGAAATAACCTTCTCTATCACCTGCAGCACTATGGCCCCCAAGTTATGGGACATCCTGTATAGAAAGACTTACATTTGACCAAAAACTTAAGAATTAAAACTGTAAATTCCCTTCAGAAGAAAATAAAATATCTGAAAAGGGAAAAGAGCACTAAATTGCTAAAAAAAATTTATTATTGTAGCAGAAGAATCATCATATCTGGTGCTTTTTCAGATATCTTAGACAAAATTCAAGAGTAGCAAAAATATTTTCCATTACACTTGTTTCTTATTCCCCTATCCGGAATGGGACAACTGGGCGCCGGCAACACAGACAAATCGGTTAGTAAATAAGAAAATCCGCCATTTAGGATTCGCCATTTTGAATTTTTTAAGTTTGAGAATAAAACTGTATTTAGTGAACTCAGGCACTGCAAACTTTCAAGTTTCAGACAAATCGGTTTAAAAATAAAGAAATCTGCCATTTTGGATCTGCCATTGTTGAAATAAAAAACGTAAATTGTAGTGTTACCAGGTTACCAAACACTACAACTACCAAGATTCAACAGCCGACTTAATGAATTTAACTTTACTTAACAAAAACAAATTTCAAAAAAATTGCGTAAAGGATTTTTAAAGATGTTTTTATATAAATAATATATTTTGTTTTTCATTAACACATTTTATAAAAAAAAAATTTTTCTCCGGCGCCGAGTTGGCTCGGCCGGCGCCCAGTTGGCGGCGCCCAGTTCGTCTAGGCCGTCCCCTATCTTCCCGTATGTAAAATAAATGGGTTCCGTCTGTACCATATGCTTTTTAATTTTCAAAATCAAACACCTTGTTTAAAAGTACCCATATTTACAAACTGTCAAAAGCTTAAGAATGGATCCGCAACAATGCGTTCAGTGAACTGTGCAGCTAGCGCCAGCCGAACTGAAATGGCGCGGAATGTAGTAGAAACTTGCTAAGCCACAATTGCGCATGTTCTTCGTATGTCAAAATTTTTATTTTATTTATAACCGTGCTTTTGTTTGTGGCATTCCACGGAAGCCGTTAACTACATAATACGTTTAGATGTCTACATTGTCAAATAGCGTTAATCCTTGGGCGTTGGAGTCTTGTGTGTGTGGGTGGAGTGTTGTGAATAATTTTTAATAGGGTGTTTTTGGGTCAGTTAAGATAACAGCAAATTTGACGGCTGTTACTGTTATTTTTAATAATAATGCAGTGGTGGCTCGTGGGGTAGTGCAACGGAGCCATGGCGCTACCGTGTTTTTCTGCAAAAACACGTTTTTTAATATATTTATTGGGTTTTATTTTATTTTATGAATTTCTTTTTCATTTATATATTATATGAAATCCGGTAGCCCTGTGCAATAAATTGGATCAAACTTCAACTCGGTGTGACGGCGACGCGATGAATTGAAAGCCAAAGCAGCTTCAAACAGGCTGCCACTTTTCTCTTCAATTGAAAGAAATTTTGTGCCTGGCACAGGCCATCAGTTAGTCGTATTACTCGCATGGTTTTTGTGCGTGGAACATGGCTGTTTTAGAAATAAAATTTCGGACTTCCATTGTCTTTATTTATTTTAAAACACTTGATAACGGTTAGAGATACTTACTAACCGAAACGTCGTGTTTTAAAATAAATAAAGACAATGGAAGTCCGCAATTTTATTTCTACACAATCATTGTCTACGAGTTTCAAACATGGGTGTTTTAATTTGAAATATAATGATTTAAATTTTGAGTCATTTTATTGATGAATTCGGGTGGGCATCGGTAAGTTACTTAGAATTAGAAGCCCCAAACGGCGCAACACCCCGATCTTTTTTTTATCGACTCAAAATTCTGGCACTATCATGTTATAGTGACATGAGCCGCCGTTGCAATAAGGATAAAGGAAACTTTCAGGGCAAGAAACATAGATTTTGGAGCACTTAAGATAAGCATAACACAAATGTTAATTTAGTAGTTTCACATTAAAATTTTTGTTTATTTATATTTGTTTATTTTTATTAAATAGATTTATGGGTTTTTAAAAACCAAACTACCCAGGTATAGTAAAAAATTCGACTGCATTAAAAAAACCATACCAAACTAACTTTAAAAAATAACGGTAACAATAAAGGACAGCCTCCGTAAGTACCGGAAGCCGTTACGGTTAATAACAAAAAAGGAACGAGAAGCTGCTAATGCGCAGACTCAGTAACAACAATAACGCTACCCAAAATGTCCCAAAAAATTAAATCTGAAGATTACCCCGCATTGGTAGCTCTTGAAATAATTAACTGGTATCAAAAATATTTTAAATTTACATTTCATACATGTTAGTCCACGGTTAGAAAAACGTTAAATGCAATGGACTGTAAATATTTTAATTAATGAAAGCGCGAACCAACATAAATATTGATATGAATTACGAAATAATCAAACGTCCATAGGTAAAATATTGGTGTCACACAACAGGAATCAGAACAAATGCACTCACCGGTTTTGGAGCCACTTTCTCCTCGTTCCAAGGGGCCCCTGAATGGATCTAATGATGTCACCACGTAGCTGAAGGGTTGAAGTTTCTAGTTCTATGCTTCAGTACACAAAAATCGAGCACTTTCAGGTATAGATATTTGAAATAGTTGGAGAACGAAATTAACACGCCATTTTCTCTAGGCGATTGACAAGGATCTCACTGGTTGTTGGTGCGCAGGTCCAAATACGCGGAATGCGCTTTGTCCTTCATACAGTTGTGTGTTTTTAAAAATATATATAAACAACCGCGAAATTTAGCGGGAGCTAACAGCCCTCCAAAACACACAATTTTAGAATCTCAACCGGACAGATATAGATATAAGAAAAAGAATCGACCGATAAATATAAATGAATGAAAACAGATAAGTATCGTAAGTTTATTTTGATATAACGAAATCCCGAAAAAAGGCAAAACAAACAAACAAAAAATTCAAAAAAAAAATTAAAAATAAAAAAACCTATTGTAATACCCGGTAAAAGGTAGAAAATTAAAATTACTTTTAATTTGGCAAGAGGCACAGTTTTACAACTGGCCGCTTATAAACACCGGTAACCGTTTGTACCGTCGCAACACGCACCTGACCGTCCCCGCCGGGATGCAGTTCGATGACCCGACCGACCGGCCATTTCAAAGGCGAATGAATGTGATCACTTGTTATGATAACCAAATCATTTAATTTGATATTTGGGGACGAATCAGCCCACTTGTGTCGCTGTTGTAGCGTATGCAAATACTCTATAAAATACCGTTTCCAAAAATCATTATGTAGTTTTTGGATTAGTTGCCATCTCGAGAGCCGATTTAGGGGAACCTCGGACAAATCTGACTCCGGAATTTCTGAATTAAGGGGTTCAAGTGTCAAAATATGCCCAGGGGTAACAGGTTGAAGATCGTGTGGGTCTGAAGAGGCAGGAGATAAAGGGCGACTAATAAGTACGGCTTCTATGCGACAGGTAAGGGTGGACATCTCCATGATAGACAACTTCTGGTCGCCGACAACTCGTACAAAGTGAGTTTTAAAACTTTTGACGCCAGCTTCTGCCAGGCCATTGAAATGTGGACTGAGAGGAGGTCCCAGATGCCAACGAATAAAAAGTCTGGTGGCAGCACTTCTTGCGTAATCCAGTAATTGGTTACGAAACCCTATAAAATTACTGCCTTGATCTGACCAGCATTGCGTCACGCTTCCTCGTCTGGAAATGAATCGATGGAATGCACCTACAAACCCTTCGGTGGACAGTTCCATGGTTAATTCCAAATGCACGCAATGTGTGGCCGTACAGACAAACACACAGACATACGATTTGAAAGCTTTACAACCACGGTAACGATGAGGAATCACAAAGAAAGGTCCACAAAAGTCGATAGCTACACTCGAAAAAGGTTTAAGTTGATTGATTCGATGAGCGGGAAGTGAACTCATTATGGGCGGTCTATAGGGTTTAGGGTTGATTCTAAAACATTGCAAGCACTTGGATATGGTTTCTTGAATTGCCCGTCTGGCAGATAATATCCAAAATTGCTGTAAAAGCAGATTATGTAATGTTTTAAACCCAGGATGAAGATATGGTCGATGAGCGGACTCGATAAGAAGAGTAGTTAAACGATGGTCACTCGAAAGTAAGACGGGGTGTTTTGCAGAATAAGACAAAAGGTCAGATTTTTGTAATCTGCCACCGACTCTAATGATCTTATTCTCATCAAGAAAAGGTGAAAGTTTTCGCAAAGGTTTCGGTATTGGTTTATCCTTCGATAACGCGGAAAAAAGCTCAGAAAAACAAGAACCTTGCACGCGTTTGATAAGAAGGTGTAACGCACTTTGCTTCTCACCGGTGGTAGGAAAAACAATATTCTCAAAAATAACTTTTTGGTCCGGCGGCTTAATGGGTTTTTGATAGGAATGGTTTTGAAAAAGGTTAACTATTCGAAGGACATAACAAATGATACGTTGAATTTTTGATATAGAGGAATATTTGATAAGAAGCTGATCTAAGAAGTTGACATCAATTATCGCATTGCAACAGACTTTTGGCTTTTCCTCCAGATTAATATCTCCGAAATCAATCGGCATTTTTGGTTTATGAAAATCGGGCCATTCGTTTTCGGGAGACCACAAAAACGACGGTGCGTTCCACCACATGTCATGTGACATGAGCTGTGAAGGGGTGGCCCCTCGTGACGCAATATCGGCTGCATTCAAAGCAGAAGGAATGTAGCGCCACGAGTTTGAGGGAATGATTTCTTGGATTCTACTGACTCGATTTCCAACAAAGGTTTGCCAGCGATTAGGAGGGGATGAAAGCCAGTGCAATACGACTTGCGAATCGCAGAAAGTAACGATATTTGTAAAAGTTATTTTTCCTTCATAGCTAAATAAAACGAAGTCAATTAATTCGCTTAAATGAAATGCGCCTAGGAGTTCTAGCCTAGCCAAAGTTTGTGACTTTATAGGCGCGACCCTAGATTTTGCAGATATGAGAGAAACAGATATATTATTTTCCTCTTCTACACGAAAATATACGACGCCTGCGTAGCCTCGAATTGAAGCGTCACAGAAGCCGATGATTTGACAGGTATTGGTTTTTGACAGTTTGATTTGTCGGGGTAATTGAAAATTGGAAAGAAGCGGGAATTCAGAACGAAGTTTGTTCCAAGAGTCGATGATAGAAGAATCTGGTTCTTCGTCCCAGCCTATTTTCGATATCCACAACTGTTGCAAAATAAATTTTGCTTGTAGCAACAAGGGACAAAGAAAACCTAAGGGATCGAAGATTGTCCCTATGATAGATAAAATAGAACGTTTGGTTTAGGGTTTGTCCTTCATTCGGCATTGATAAGAAAAAATGGCGTTTTTTGGATGCCATTGAAGTCCTAAAACTTTGATAAAGTGGGGTTCCTCCTTGTCGAAAGAGAGAGGCATTTGACGATCGGACTCTGGCAATGTTGCCAATAACTCAGGACAATTGCTTGCCCATTTTTTAAGTTCAAATCCTCCCGACTTCAACAAATCATTGAGTTCTGTTTGAAGGGAGAGAGCTTCAGAAAGCGAAGGGCTAGTTCCCAAAATATCGTCGATATAGATTGACGTTTTTAGAACAGTACTAGCCATAGGAAAACGTTCCTTTTCTCTCTCTGCCAGCTCATTTAAGGTACGCATGGCTAGAAAAGGTGAGCATGTCATGCCAAAAGTGACAGTAGAAAGTTCCCACACTGAAAGTGGGTCCTGTGGAGAAAACCTCCACAATATCCTTTGATAAGGACGGTGATAAGGATTGATAAGGACTTGACGGAACATCTGTTTGATGTCAGCAATGTAGGCAATAGGATTAAGACGAAACGTAAGGAGTAAAGAAGCAATATCCTTTTGAAGTTTCGGTCCAGATAACAATGTGTCATTGAAACTAATATTTTTTGGGGTGACTGCCGAACAATCCCAGACTACCCCTAATTTTGTACTTAAGCTTTCCGGCTTTAGTACGCAATGATGTGCTAAAAAACACGACACGTCGACCTTTGGTTGACTAGATAAAACTAAACTCATATGATTAGAATCGATATAGTCTTGCATGAAACTTGAATAGGCAGTGTACAGATCAGGATTTTTGATTAATCTATTTTCTAGAAGTAAAAATCTACGATAAGCTTGCGGATAAGTATTTCCTAGGTCAGGGTTTATTATGTCTTTAAACGGAAGATCTACCATGAATCTACCGCTCGGTTGCCGTACTACACTAGCAGTAAAAATTGATTCTGCCTGTTTTTCTTCCTTTGATAAGATTTGTTTTTTAGGCAAATGTTCGATTTCCCAAAACCTAGGGAGAATGACCTCTAAAGGAGGTGAATGACTCGTTAAAAAACAACTGGTTCGTTCCGTAAGACTACCTACTTCGTCAACCTTTCCCATGACGACCCAGCCAAAGATAGTTTCAAGGGCTGAAGGCTGCCCTACCTGTCCAAGAACCCTGCCCTCCTTGAATATCTGTGCGAATAGCTCGCAACCAATAACCAGGTCCACAGGTCTAGATTTGAAATAAGATGGGTCGGCAAGTTTAAGGTTTTGCAAGTGTTTCCACTGATTATCGTTCAAAGAGAATGTAGGCATATTGGAACATAGTTGTGGAACAACAATTGCTTCGAAATTAAGTAAAGGAGTGACTTGTCCTTGTGGCTTAATGTGACATTGAACGAGCCCTTTGGAAGTAAAAGAAGACATCTGATTTAATCCGAATATTTCAAAGGTGTAACTTCGCCTAGGAAGATTAAGACGCTGAATACACTTTTCACTGATGAATCCTGTCTGTGATCCAGAATCAAGCAGTGCCCTTACAGGTTGAAAATTTCCGCAACCGTCCATAACATCTATTATGGCGGTGCATAAAAGAAAGGTACCTGAAGGTCCTGAGGCATTTAATGACACATGAAGATTATTGACAGGTGGTGTGTGAATGACAGGACTAGTATCTTGGCTTCCAGACTCTTGATTAGTTTCTAAGATATGAGTTAAAGTGTGGTGCCTTTTACTATTGCAAGTCCTGCATGAATATTTTGATTTGCACGTATCTACATCATGCAAGGGATGAAAACACGCTAGACATAATTTTTTCTGTTTGACGAAAGATAGGCGATCGATAGGTGAGAGATCAAGAAATGTTTGACATTTCGAAAGCACGTGACCTTGATTACACCCGAAACATTTTATTCCCGTACTTGAATTAGTTGAGGTGCCAGCCAGTCTTATAAAAGGCGAATTGGATGATTTATAGGTAGGCTTTTGCCCAGCTGATTTCGCATAGAATTTGAATTTTGATAGGTAGGCTTTTGCCCAGACTGATTTTGCATAGAATTTGATTTTTAATATATAGGCACCTTTTTGGGTGCTGTTGATTGAGGAAGTGATTCCAAAACTTTACATCTTTTTTCTAGAAATTGAAAAAGTGACTGAAAAGTGGGAATTTCGGTATTAGTATTGGCGTGACTCATTTCGAAATTTGAACGCGTTGGAATATCCAATTTTTCTAATAAAATGAAAAAAATAATAAAGTCCCAACTGTCAACGTCAAAGCTAAGTGATTTTAAAATTTCTAGGGATTCAGAAAAGGTGTCAATTAAATTACGCAATTCTTTAGCTGACTCGTTTTTTAAGGTGGAGTTCATAATTGAGCTTAAAGCATCATTTGCGAGGTCTCGCTTGTTTTGATATCTATTGACTAATTTGTCGTAAGCAATTTTATAATTTTGATCAGAGAAGCTAATCCCTGATATCAATTTTAAAGGCTCATCCTCGAGATATGAAAATAAATATTGAAGTTTTCGAACGTTACTTAGACTTTGATTTTGATCTATAATGTTATTAAAAAGATCGAAAAAGCTTGGCCATAATTTTTTATCACCTCGAAATATGGGAATACCTAACTCTTTGAGTTTTGGAGTTTCGTTTTGTCGAACATATGATCCCGAAAAGGATGGGGCCTCAACCGGAAATATTTTAGAGTAAACCCCCTTACACGCATAAAAATATTTACGAGCTTCTGAAAGGATCGCATCCTGTGTTTTAAACTCCTCATCGTCCGAGTCGTCTATCAACATAATGACGTCATTATGAGCCAGCATGCATTTATCGAAGGTTTCATCCAAATCGGAATACCTCACTTGAAACTCGTTTCTCGCTTTTTCATCCTTTGCCGCGGTCTGTGAAAACACATAACACTCGGTGATCGCAGATAAAAAACCCTTGCGTTTTTGTACGGCTTTTTTGACAGACATGATTTTACCTTTGAAATGACGAAATTGTCGGTAAATATACAATTAACGCTAAATTAATGCTTCTGAAATAAAAAAATGACGAATTGTCCAAAATATGCACTAATTTATCGCAATTGATGAAAATTGTTTTAAATATCGAAATGATATGAAACACACATAAATGAGAAATGTTTTTGTTTGTTTTGTTTTGTGGTTCCTTCGCTTTGTTTACTGAATGACCACGCGCTACACACGTGCTTGTTTATACCACGCGGACTTTCTCTCGTTTTCAATACGATGCGAAAAAATTCAAGGCCGCCTTGTTTTCGGCTTGCAAATAATTATTAATACCGTCGTATGGATTTATTATTTAAAAATAATTCGGCTCGAAAAGGACCACTTTATGTTAGTCCACGGTTAGAAAATCGTTAAATGCAATGGACTGTAAATATTTTAATTAATGAAAGCGCAAACCAACATAAATATTGATATGAATTACGAAATAATCAAACGTCCATAGGTAAAATATTGGTGTCACACAACGGTAATCAGAACAAATGCACTCACCGGTTTTGCAGCCACTTTCTCCTCGTTCCAAGGGGCCCCTGAATGGATCTAATGATGTCACCACGTAGCTGAAGGGTTGAAGTTTCTAGTTCTATGCTTCAGTACACAAAAATCGAGCACTTTCAGGTGTAGATATTTGAAATAGTTGGAGAACGAAATTAACACGCCATTTTCTCTAGGCGATTGACAAGGATCTCACTGGTTGTTGGTGCGCAGGTCCAAATACGCGGAATGCGCTTTGTCCTTCATACAGTTGTGTGTTTTTAAAAATATATATAAACAACCGCGAAATTTAGCGGGAGCTAACAATACATGTTGTCATAACGGTATATGCGCAGCAACACTGTCTCTAAATAGAGGAACTAGTAGCTTGCGTTATTCGAACACAAGTAACAATTTTTTTTCAAATATGTACATGTCACATTATTCAACAAGGTTTGGACTGTTTTTCAAGAACTTTGTATTGAACATATTGCAAATATAACGTATTAAAAAACGTAATTATATTAAATAAATGAATGTCACAGCATCCTGAAAGCCTGGAAAGTTTTCGTGATCGAGTGACCCTATTTCCGCGTGGAGGCGACACCTCTCAGAGAAATAAATTCACGCTAGTATTATGCACTATTTGTATAAATAAACAAATAAATAAATAATTTAGATTTATAAGCACCTAAACAAATTTCTTACAAAGTAAGTGGCGAGGTCTAGCTTAGTGCTACTCTATCTAATCTCTTATACCACAAAAAATATAGGTAGTATACTTTGTGCTTATACACACCCTACTAATATAGGGTAAATACACGATTTAAAACGATAGAAACTATGAGTAAACCATAGGGTAATAATTTTAAATATTATTGAGTGAAATACCGCAGTTTTTTTTGTTGTTTAAATTCATGTGTAACGATCACTTACTCAAGGAGAAAAATATTTATTTTCATGTTAAAGTTCTAGATTTGTGGAGACCCTTTCTAAAGGATGTTAGCGACGGTGCCAGAATAAGACTATTTGGGAGCGATTTAAAGGTCTTGGCTGCCTGGTAACTGAGCATTGATATAGTGCGGTTTTATGCCTGGGAATCACAAATTTATTATCATGTCTGGTTTTCCGTCGATGAATATCCGATCCTTTTACAAGCTTTCTTCGTAGGTATTCAGGTTGAGAAGTTTTTCCAATTTTATAAAGAAGACTGCACATATGGGAGAAAAATCTTTCATCTAATTTTAGCCATTTACTTTCAGGGTATAGATGAGATATATGATCAAATTTTCGAACTCCATAGCAGAACCGTAAGCAAGAATTTTGTAATTTTTGTAAGCTACGTTTTTCGCGGTCCAAAAGAGCCGGCCAAACTAAAATGTCACAATAAGCTACGGATGATAAGATCAGTCAGTCACAAAGCCGCAGTTTTACGTCCTTACTAAGATAATCTTTGTGAATGTATAATGATTTCAGTTTATAATAACACTTTTGTAACAACATTCCCACATGATTTTTAAATCTTAGAGAGGAATCAAATAGTACTCCTAAATTTCTCGCACATTCGACAGTTGGCAAGTTAACGCTATTTAACGTAATATTTATATTTGGATAATTTATCACGATACGCTATTTAACGTAATATTTATATTTGGATAATTTATCACGATCCTTGCCAAAACTTAACAGCTGGGTTTTGCCGGAATGGGACAACTGGGCGCCGCCAACTCGGCGCCGCCAACTGGGCGCCGCCAACTCGGCGCCGCCAACTGGGCGCCGGGCCAACTGGGCGCCGGGCCAACTGGGCGCCGGGCCAACTCGGCGCCGCCAACTGGGCGCCGGCCAACTCGGCGCCGGACTAAAAAAAATTTTTTTGACAAATTGTGTAGATGAAAAATAAAATATATTATTTATATAAAAACATCTTTAAAAAACCTACGCAATTTTTTACAAGCTTTTATTTAGCTTCAGATGTTCTGTCTAACTATCGATCAAATCTTGTGAAGCGTTTTTGACACACTTCCCATTATCCGATTTGGATGAAATTTGGTACACTTGTAGTGGTCCCATGACAATACAACATTAACAAAAAAATATCCAAACAACCCCTACCCCCACCTTTTCTATAGGAAAATGTGTTTTTGACACACTTCCCGTTATCCGATTTGGATAAAATTTGGTATACACATAGTGGTCCGATGATAATACAACAATAAGAAAAAAATATCCTCCCACCCCTACCCCCACCCCTTCTATAGAAAAATGTGTTTTTGACACACTTCCCGTTATCCGATTTGGATAAAATTTGGTATACACATAGTGGTCCGATAATAATACAACAATAAGAAAAAAATATCCTCCCACCCCTACCCCCACCTCCTTCCATAGAAAAATTTGTTTTTGATACACATCCCGTTATCCGATTTGGATGAAATTTGGTATACATATATAATAAAAAAATATCCTCCCACCTCTACCCCCACCCCCTTTCATAGAAAAATGAGTTTTTGACACACTTCCCATTATCCGATTTGGATGAAACTTGGTATTCACATAGTGGTCTGATGACAATACAACATTAAGAAAAAAATATCCTCCCACCCCTACCCCCACCCCTTCTATAGAAAAATGTGTTTTTGACACACTTCCCGTTATCCGATTTGGATAAAATTTGGTATACACATAGTGGTCCGATGATAATACAACAATAAAAAAAATATCCTCCCACCCCTACCCCCACCCCTTTCCCTAGAAAAATTTGTTTTTGACACACATCCCGTTATCCGATTTGGATGAAATTTGGTATACATATCGTGATCCGATGACAATACAATATTAAGAAAAAAATATCCTCCCACCTCTACCCCCACCCCCTTTCATAGAAAAATGAGTTTTTTACACACTTCCCATTATCCGATTTGGATGAAATTTGGTATTCACATAGTGGTCCGATGACAATACAACATTAAAAAAATATCCTCCCGCCCCTACCCCCACCCCTTCCATGGAAAATGCGTTTTTGACACCCTTCCCATTATCCGATTTGGATGAAATTTGGTATACATATAGTGGTCCAATGACAATACAAAATTGAAAAAAAAAATCCTACCACTCCTACCCCCACCCTCATCTATAGAAAAATGCGTTTTTGACACACTTACCATTATCCGATTTGGATGAAATTTGGTATACATATAGTGGTCCGATAACAATACAACAATAATGAAAAAATGTCCTCCCACCCCTACCCCCCACCCCCTTCCATAAAAAATGCGTTTTTGACACACTTCACTTCAAATAACTTTTATAAAATTTGATATATGCATAAAGGTCCGATAGCAATACAGCCCAAACAAAAAATATATTTCTACCTCTACCCCCACCCTCTCCTTCCCCCAATAGAAAAATGAGTTTCCAAACAACTTACGATCAGCGATTTCATTATAATCCAGAATAAACTCTTCTTTATTTATTTACCTCTGCATTTTTCTGCTAGATTGATTCTTGCAAATAGTAATATTTAATTGATACGGATATCTTATCGTGCTAACATCCTCAAAATTTCCATCAGTCGGCCATCGCTTTTATTATTATGATAATATTAGAATGTTAGAAAACTATTTTTTAATTTTTAGTGCATTTTATGAAAGCTTGTGAGTTAAAAGAAATTTTTTTACTAATTTATTTGAAATCTGTTTTTGTTAAGTAAAGTTAAATCCATTAAGTCGACTGTTGAATCTTGGCAGTTCTAGTGTTTGGTAACCTGGTAATACTACAATTTACGTTTTTTATTACAACAATGGCGGATCGAAAAATCAAAATGATTTAGGTCATTTACGAAAATTTTTTACTCAAACTTAAAAAAATCAAAATGGCGGATTTTCTTATTTACTAAACGATTTGTCCCAAACTTGAAATATTACATTGCTTGAGGTCATTTAACAAAATTTTTTACTCAAACTTAAAAAAAACAAAATGGCGGATCCAAAATGGCGGATTTTCTTATTTACTAACCGATTTGTCTCAAACTTGAAATATTACATTGCTTGAGGTCATTTAACAAAATTTTTTACTCAAACTTAAAAAAATCAAAATGGCTGATCCAAAATGGCAGATTTTTTATTTACTAACCGATTTGTCTCAAACTTGAAATATTACATTGCTTGAAGTCATTTAACAATATTTTTTACTCAAACTTAAAAAAATCAAAATGGCGGATCAAAAATGGCAGATTTTTTATTTACTAACCGACTTGTCTCAAACTTGAAAGATTGCAGTGCATAGGGATCGATTTATAATAAATTTAGAACTTTGTGGTGTTTAACGTCGCTGAACATGATTTTTTATTCTTTTAAAAAAAATCATCTAAATCGGATAATGGGAAGTGTGTCAAAAACTAATTTTTCTATGAAAGGGGGTGGGGGTAGAGGTGGGAGGATATTTTTTCTTAATATTGTATTGTCATCGGATCACTATATGTATACCAAATTTCATCCAAATCGGATAATGGGAAGGGTGTCAAAAACGCATTTTCTATGGAAGGGGGTGGGGGTAGGGGTGGGAGGATATTTTTTTAAATGTTGTATTATCATCGGAGCACTATGTGAATACCAAATTTCATCCAAATCGGATAATGGGAAGTGTGTTAAAAACTCAGTTTTCTATGAAAGGAGGTGGGGGTAGAGGTGGGAGGATATGTTTTTCATAATATTGTATTGTCATCGGATCACTATATGTATACCAAATTTCATCCAAATCGGATAATGGGAAGTGTGTCAAAAACGCATTTTTCTATAGATGAGGGTGGGGGTAGGAGTGGTAGGATTTTTTTTTCAATATTATATTGTCATTGGACCACTATGTGAATACCAAATTTCATCCAAATCGGATAATGGGAAGTGTGTCAAAAACTCATTTTTCTATTAAAGGGGGTGGGGGTAGAGGTGGGAGGATATTTTTTTTCTTAATATTGTATTGCCATCGGATCACTATATGTATACCAAATTTTATCCAAATCGGATAATGGGAAGGGTGTCAAAAACGCATTTTCTATGGAAGGGGGTGGGGGTAGGGGTGTGAGGATATTTTTTTAAAATGTTGTATTATCATCGGACCACTATGTGTATACCAAATTTTATCCAAATCGGATAACGGGAAGTGTGTTAAAAACTCATTTTTCTATGAAAGGAGGTGGGGGTAGAGGTGGGAGGATATTTTTTTCTTAATATTGTATTGTCATCGGCTCACTATATGTATACCAAATTTCATCCAAATCGGATAATGGGAAGTGTGTCAAAAACGCATTTTTCTATAGATGAGGGTGGGGGTAGGAGTGGTAGGATTTTTTTTTCAATATTATATTTTCATTGGACCACTATGTGAATACCAAATTTCATCCAAATCGGATAATGGGAAGTGTGTCAAAAACTCATTTTTCTATTAAAGGGGGTGGGGGTAGAGGTGGGAGGATATTTTTTTTCTTAATATTGTATTGTCATCGGATCACTATATGTATACCAAATTTCATCCAAATCGGATAATGGGAAGGGTGTCAAAAACGCATTTTCTATGGAAGGTGGTGGGGGTAGGGGTGGGAGGATATTTTTTTAAATGTTGTATTATTATCGGACCACTATGTGTATACCAAATTTCATCCAAATCGGATAATGGGAAGGGTGTCAAAAACGCATTTTCTATGGAAGGGGGTGGGGGTAGGGGTGGGAGGATATTTTTTTTTAATGTTGTATTGTCATTGGACCACTATGTGAATACCAAATTTCATCCAAATCGGATAATGGGAAGTGTGTCAAAAACTCATTTTTCTATTAAAGGGGGTGGGGGTAGAGGTGGGAGGATATTTTTTTTCTTAATATTGTATTGTCATCGGATCACTATATGTATACCAAATTTCATCCAAATCGGATAACGGGATGTGTGTCAAAAATAAATTCTTCTATGGAAGGGGGTGGGGGTAGGGGTGAGAGGATATTTTTTTCTTATTGTTGTATTATTATCGGACCACTATGTGTATACCAAATTTTATCCAAATCGGATAACGGGAAGTGTGTCAAAAACACATTTTTCTATAGAAGGGGTGGGGGTAGGGGTGGTAGGATATTTTTTTCTTAATGTTGTATTGTCATGGGACCACTACGTGTATACCAAATTTCATCCAAATCGGATAATGGGAAGTGTGTTAAAAACGCTTCACAAGATTTGATAGATAGTTAGTTAGTTAGTAAAGGATTTTTTAAAGATGTTTTTATATAAATAAAATATTTTATTTTTCATCTACACATTTTATCAAAAACAAATTTTTAGTCCGGCGCCGAGTTGGCCGGCGCCCAGTTGGCGGCGCCGAGTTGGCCCGGCGCCCAGTTGGCCCGGCGCCCAGTTGGCGGCGCCGAGTTGGCGGCGCCCAGTTGGTGGCACCGAGTTGGCGGCGCCCAGTTGTCCTAGACCGGGTTTTGCTCTTATTAAGAATTAGACCATGGTTTTTAGAAAAATCCTGAATGGACCGTAAATCTTGGTTTATATGGCCTATACTCTCGTCTAAATCTTCAATTTTAAAGGAACATCTTAACTGAACATCATCAGCGTACTGATGTGTATGTGCTAAACAGCAATGGCCCCAAAATACTCCCCTAGGCAACACCCCTATGAATTTCTACCCTAGAAGAAACATCAGAAGACAACTTCACCTGTTGGTAGCCACCAGTTAAATAATTACTCAAAAGATCAACTGAACTCTGACCTAGACCAAAATAATGTAGCTTGGCACTTAGAAGATCGCGATCAAGAGTATCAAGGGCTTTACTATAGTCAAGTAATATAAGACAAGTATTCAACCCTTGATCGCAGGCTGTGTAAATTTCGTCGGTGTCATGCAACAGAGCGGTCGTCGTACTGTGTTGTTGGCGAAATCCCGACTGAGTGTCAGTTTATTATTAATATCTAAATTTGGCAACCCTAGTTAAGTTAGATGCTAGGTCAATTTTTAGTTTTTATTGGTAGGCTTTAAGGTAGGGTTGCCAGATCTGTTTTAGGTCAAAAAAAAAAAACATAAAAATACATATGGAAAGTTTAAGAACGTTTGAGAGCCACTCATTAATAATGATGTCCGTAATATGCACTTGTACGCAAGCATATGTTAAAAAATAGTTTTATCATTTTTGTGTTGCAGTTAACTTCTTAAAATAAAACAATTCATGTGAGATAAATTGGCAAAAGTTAAAAATTTTGTGCCAAGTTCGAAAAATGGGACAAAGGGCTTCTCTTTAATACCCTGTCCGCCTTGATTTTTTATTGTAACGATGACAAAAATATAACGTTTTAACCTAAGCACATTGTACAACAGCATTCCCCAAATTATGCTGAATTGATGTACGGTACTTATATATTCAATTAAAATTTGTTTACTGCTTTAATGTAATATTTAATACCAACAATCAATTCAGCGTTGACAAACTGTTCGAAGTTGCGATGCGATAGAAAGAACTAGTACCACACCTTCTGACACCTTCAATAAAAAACATTTTAATATTTTATGTATCTGTTCCCCAAATGATGACTTTCCAGTCGGACAACTTTCTTAATAAGTAAAATTAACTTTTACTTAAAATTTATTGTAAACCATGTAGGAACTCATAAACCTTACTGATTCTAATTAGAGTTTGAAATAAAGATTGGAAAATTTAATTGATTTTAATATGTTTTGTGCATATTTGAACTATCCTTATTGAGTTATGGACGCGTTCCCCAAGTAATTTTTCGAGCATAAAAAGAACAAAATTAAATTAGGGACGTTTTTATTAAAAATGTTTCTGAAATGTGGAGATGAGTTTAAAGTATAACAATCTGACAATAATTTGAAAACTGTAATTTACTACAGCTTTAACTAAAAAAAATCTTCTCCAATTGAAATTCTCCACCTCCATGATTTTTACCCATATGTTTTGGTATATTATAAAAACTTTTTAAAATCTACTTTTATTTATTTATTTATTGGATAATTTACAAACATCACTAATTATGGTAATAACATATAGAGAAAAATTTAATGAAAAAAAGTAAATATTTATAACTTAACCTACTGCCTACCTACAAAAGAAAAAAAGATGAAATATTACATAATGCGTAATGAATCGTTATTGCCAAATTAATTAAATCATAAATAATAAAACAGACTGAGTTGAAACCTGGTTGAAACGCCATGGAAACGCAGCAACCGACGGCTAGACGACAGTACAGATTTATGTGTGTGTGTAAGAGAGAGCGCGAGACACAGAGTAAATTTACTGAGAAGAAAAGAGACAGTGCCATAGCAAAAGGGAATTTCTATTTTACTGACCATCATTTTAACGACCAACGTATTTTCGATAAAAAACCGCCTAGTTTGTGGTAAAAACAAATATTAATTTTTAAGTTAACAGGTGTTAGTGAAGTACCACTTCTAAACAGCTCTACTGACCTATCACTTAACTACAACTCAGTTTTATCCCAAAAACCACCTTCACTTAGCTTCTACCACCCTCGCTTAGGCTTAGCTTCTACCATTAAAAAATCAACTACTACCACCTACCGTAGTAGAACACAAGGGAAGGTGAAAGTACTTGATTTTTTTGTGGTGAAAGCTAGGAGAAGTTGGTGTTAGAAGCTAAGCAAAGGTGGTAGTAGTTGGTTTTTTAGGGGTAGAATATAAAGGAAGGTGGTAGTAGTTGGTTTTTTTGTAATAGAAGCTAAGCGAAGGTGGTAGTAGTTGGTGTAGAATCTAATATTTAAAGGTATTTTTGCTATAAACCTGAGCTGTAAATAAATAATAGATAAATAGGTAACTGTATGGCAGTGGTAGAAGCTTTTATTTATTAGTTATGATTTGTTTCGACCCTATACAATTTAGTCAGACGTGAAATGGTATAAAAAATCGTTGGTCAGTAATATCCAAGTCAGTAAAATTCGGGTCAGTATAATAGCTGACCTCAAAAAGTTTTTTGATTTATAAACAAATAAATACTCTGCCAATATATGGGCACCTGAGCTCACACTAGGTACAATAGTTATAGAGTACGTGTGAGCTTATATAACTAAAAACTTAAATATATTTTATTCAACTCCAGACTCAATTACCTTTTGTTTGATACCACACAAGCCATGTTTTGACTTAAACTCTAATTTTTTAAATCTACCCCCACCTTTTTTTTTAACTAAAATATATTTCTTAAACTCCAGACTCAATTACCTTTCGTTTGATATCACACACGCCATATTTTCATTAAACTCTAATTTTTGAAATCTACCCCCACCCCTTTTTTTAAACTAAAATTTATTTTGTTTAACTCCAGACTTAGTTGCCTTTCGTTTGATATCACACACGCCATATTTTCACTTAAACTCTTATTTTGGAAATCTACCCCCACCCTTTTATTTGGCTTGTGTTTGGTGGATTTTGTTCATTTTTAAATGGGACGATCTCGACCCAAGACCCAACCTAGGTACCAAATTTCATTAAAATCGGGCAAGCGGTTTTTGAGTTATGCGCGTTGGTCGTTACAGGCAGACAGACAGACAGAGAGAGACAGACAGACAGACAGACAGACAGACAGACGGCGCAACAAAAAAGTTTCAAAATCATCTGAAACGCAAAGATATATAACATTTTTTGAAATCGGAGCAATTTTTTTTTCTCGAAAAAATTAGGATCACCATAGCTCACACTACTATAGTATAGTAGTAGTGTGAGCTAAAAATGGCTTTGGTCTTCTGTGCTTTTCTAATCTTATTCAACCTAATCTGTGCTTCTGTTAAAATGGCTTTTTGATGAATGATGCCACAAAACAACGAAGCCTTCAAGTTTATTACAGTGCAAATAATCTGCAATCAAGTGCATCGAGGTCCACTAGGGCCTGCCACCACTTTAGAATACAATACCCCTGTACATCCAAAAACTTGATGTCTTTTGTTTTATTTAATGGTCATGTCAGTGGAGGTCCCAGAGGGGGGGTGGCATGTTCCTCCCTTTTTCCCGAGAATTACATAAAAAATACAAGACACATGTGGTTTTACACACCTGAGCAAAAAAATAAGGTTTTTATAACTAGATAGATAGGTTCAAAAACAACCCCCCCCCCCATGTTTAAAACTCAGTTTCCACCTATGTGTGCCCACATTGCTTAAAAAATTTCATTAGGTGACCTTGCATTTAAACAAGTCAATCTATGTCCCGTTGTGTGATTTTTTGAATCAGGGTGGGCACACATAGGTGGAAACCGTGCCTCCTCTAGATAATTTTTTAAATAAAAAACTACATAAACAACTTTTATTTACTTCATTTAAAATAATAACTTATTACAATAATTGATTAAAACATTAAAAGCCATACTAAATATATTGAGAATGACTAAGGCTGACCTGAAATCAACCAGGAAAGACGTCAATTTAAAATTTGTCTGGATCATCTCAGCAAATTCTTGGTTAAGTAGGTTCAGTAGGGCAATGAATGATTGTTTTCATTGTTGATATCATAAAGGCATTGCATAATACACATGTTGTTGGGTGATCTATTTATAAGAATACATGGTGGTTGGGCATTCGTTGCAGTCCCTATCATGTACCCCAATGGTGATAAGGAGACCTCATTGGCCTTTAGAAGCTAGTCATAACTCATAGAGTTAGTTCAATTGCAATACTTCTTTAGCATTTCTGGTTACTACAAGCAGTGATCTAAAATTTTAAAAAAACAATGTGATAAATAACTCAGATTTTATAGTTAAAATTATTTGTTTTGATTCCAATTAATAACTTTTCAACTAGGTTAGACGAGGCCATAACTCCATGAATACATCCTTGATCAGAACATATACTAGGCCTTATTGTAAAAGCGTAAAAATTAGCTATGTGTTTTCTTATATCTTTGTTAATAAATACTAATCTATCACTATCATTTTTAAAGTTTTTTTACATGTGTTTGTTGATAATATTGTAAAACAAAATAATTTGTTTAAAACTTTTGTTGTTGATCCTCCTTAAATGTCAGTGACAAGTGACGTCAGTTGTTGACGGTCCGATCGGCCATATAACTTGAATGTCGTGATTTGCTTACCCGCGCGGTTGCTGACCCTCTCTAGTAATTTTTTAGTTGCGGAGAAAAGTCGGTAACACGTTCCCGTAACGGACGAGGTAGAAATTTCAATGTCTTATCTGGAACTATAAGGGAATGGAGACACAAAAGTAGTAAGTGGTACGTAGCCGTAACTTAGGCTCACTTTCAAGTAGCTCTCCCCTCTATGAAGGAACAATTTTTGTACGCCATGTTTTTTTTTTGAAGGACAGAAAAATTGTTTTTCTTATTTTAGTTTTGAAGCCCATTTTACAGAGATATAGTTTTTCGTACACAAATTAATAAAAGCTTTACCAAATATCCATATTAAAAACCATTTGGTCGGATTATCTGCCAATTATAAAAACATAACCTCAAAAACCACAACGAAAATATTCCATCAGCTACCAGAAAATGGCTAAATTTTGCAGGCGCGCCTATTTTTTGCAATAAACATAATGCATGTTGCACATAAAAATTTGCATCGAAGTTGAATTTTGACCTCTGCTCGTTAAATCTCGTAATTTTAGATAACATAGTACATATTACAGACATAACCAAACTAAAAAACTTAGCGTGTTTGTTTACTGTTGTGTTCCTTATTGTATTATAATAATTCTACCAAAAAGAAACGAATATATTATTTGCAACTACATCGCTACTTTTATGCCATTACGGAAAAAAACAGCCTCTACGACGTAGCAGATACCTAACTGCGACGTAGTAGTGTAATTGTTACTACAGTGACTTTAAACACTTGGCCTAGTAGTCATAACCAGAAATTGGTTCCCCACTTAGGGAATTAACACGTCGTTGTATGGTATACTGAGACGTAGCGGGAATACGTTGCGGTTACCTTTAAGAAATTCTTTCTAGTTGGGGTTTCGTCGTGACAACTTTAAATGTTTGTTGGGCTGTTTATGTATAATCTTCTCAAACATTTTTGACAAAGCTGATGCTGATGGGTCGGTAATGTTGAAGCTCAGTCGGATTGCTAATTTTAGGGATGGGTATTACATTTGCGTTCTTCCAGGAACTACCAGGGTAATCATAATAAGTGAAATACCGTCTGGATCAATAACGTGAGATTTTATTTGCCATATTATTTTTTAAACATCTTGTTCACTGACCTCATAGAAATTTAGCTCAGGGATCGTTTCTGAAAATGTATTTTTAGTATACCATTCAATTGTTTTCTGATCTGCTGCTATCTGTGGAATACTGTTCATAAAATACTTGCTAAACTGTTCAGATGTACCCGCCTGCCTAGGATCACTCCTGGGCTTTGCGTTAATATTTAGCCATTTTAGGGAGTCCCAAAAGCCCTTAAGATAATTTTTAAATTTTTGGTTAAGATAAATCTTTTTTTCAGTTCGTAGTGCATAAAAAACTGAATTTCGTAATTGTTTGTAAGCTTCCCAGCTAGAAACGGTTTTTTGTTTTTTATATTTAGTTAAAGCTTTATTACGCAGGCGCATTATTAATTTAATGTTAGGTGTTATCCAGGGAGCGGGCGTTTTCGAAAAATTAGACGTTTTATAATGCGCGTGTTTATCAAAGAGCCTTAATAAAGAAAAATTAAAAAATTCAATCATCTCATCAACATAATGGTGCTCAGTGGTTAATTAATGCAGCAGAAAAACATGGACACCAAGTATTGGTGATATGGGGTTTTCGCCAGGTTTTCACTCAAGACTCGCCTATGTGCAACGCCCTGTGGTGCGCTCCTGATATGCCAAACAAAATGGCACCTATTTAGCAAAATCTCCGCGTTAAATCTAATCCTTTTTTACCTTATAATATATACTTAGGTAATAAGCGGTGTTCGAGTTTAAGGCGAAGATCAATTTTCACATCAATTAGTTTCTTACACGCAAAATCCCTGTGTTCACCTGCAAGCAAATTGCTCGCAGCTCCTTGCGAACTAGACCATTATGCAGATTTTAAGCCAATGGATGCCACAAGAAATACCCGCTTTGCATGCATAGCAGTCTATAAAATACGACTTTTTTATAACAACCTGCGAAATTGAATTTTACTTAAGAGGCATTGTATCTAAACAAAAACTTTTTCCTTGTTTAATTTAGAAAAACAAACCTACTTGCAAAATAATATTTTTTTCATTGGCGGATCCGGAATATTCCGAGAGGAAGTTAAAAAAGCAGAAAAACCCACATTCAAAATATATATTTGTGTTTTATTTTAAGTCTGACTCTAAAATTACACACATTAACAGCAAATAAATATTATTGATAAATAAGGTAAATTACATATTAAAAAATAAAAAATATTGTCAGTACCTCAAAACGAAAGTGCCGTGCCATCCTTAAACTAGAATGCCGTTCACTACCTATAAAATTTTCCTAGTTTTGATCCCAAAACCCGAACAATGATAAACAAACGATGGTCCTTGTTAATTGTAGGTAAGTTATTTGTTTCTTGAAAACCACAAAAGCTAAAGAAGATTTGCTTATAAAAAGTGATGTAGAAAAATGTTGTGATTAAGACGGCACCAAAAAATCAAAATTGTCAAAATGTTGGTTAACGGCATTATAGCTTATGCACGGCAGATATATCCTTCCTGAACTTACGTATGGATCCCATACCTGGACACTTGCAAAATCAAACACAAATAAAGTAACAAATGCCGAAAGATCAATGGAAAGACAAATGTTACATGTAAAACTAACATATAGAAAAAGGAATGAATGATTAAGTTATAAAACAAAAGTAAGGGTTGTCAGAGGAGAAGTAGTAAAATTAAAATGAAAATTTGTCGGTCATAATATCACACATAAAGACGATCGATGGAACAAATGTATTGTAGAATGGAGACCTTGGGAAAATAAAAGAAGTAGGGGAAGACCCCAAATGAGATGAGCAGACGATTTGATAAAAAATGTGGGAACTAGATGGATGAACACGGCGACAATCAGGGAAGAATGGAAGGTATTGGGGGGGGGGGGCTATATCCAAAGAATTAAAAAAAAAAACCCCGAAGAAATATTTTGTAATAAATGACGATTCATATATTTGCTATTATTTTTAGGAGGCCAGGCCCTTAGGATCAGCATTTGCTTTTATGCAACCAAAAATATCAAACGTAGAATTATATACCCGTGCATTAAAAATCAAACAAGTACAAGTTATTGTCGCTAATCGGGTAAAAAATATTTTTTAAGAGATTATCCACGAAAACTTGTGTGATTTTAAATTCTCGGGTATCAAATTGTACGTGTGATAATTATTTTCGTTTAAAACTCCGCTGACTGACGCAACGTCTTGAAGGCGGACAAAACGCAATTAGCGTTTACAAAGACAATGTGTTGTCAAAGGTCGAGGGATTGAATTTTTATTTTTATTAATATGCAGTTAAGTCATTCGTTTTATATATTAACTGATATGAATTTTCTTTTTTCTGTCATTATTTATTAAATTGACTGAGAAAATTACAATTACTAACAAGGTATAGTTTTTGCAAAGTCACCTGAAATGCTCCTAATACGGGGTTCTATCGATTTCATGAAATTTTGCTTTAATCTGCCCTTCAAAAGTTATCCTAATTCATATAAAATCTTCCTGGTATAATTTCAACCCTACCGACAGAGAAACGGCGCGGCTCTTGGCGGTCCTAGCACAAAGTATTTGTTTTCTGACCGACCCAGCACAGGTGGATAGACGGCACAATTTCAACCCTACCGACAGAGAAAAGGCGGTCCGACGACAAAGTATTTGTTTTGAGACCGACCCAGCTCACGTGGATACACGGCACCTGATTGGCAGATTTTTTTGAGACGGGCTTTTAATTGCTTTCAGGTGTTTCTTTCGGGACCCCTTTAGTCGGCAGTATGCAGAGTTAGAAAATAAATCAGTGTCGTTTGTGTAGGTGTAGGAACAGAAAGTTTTATTTACGCCATAATTAAATTAAATAATGTTCATGAGTATATCTACCGCCGCCCATGTCACTTTCTTTAAAGGATATGCCGATGGTCGGCTTTAACCTTTGTTCAACTGACTTTGCAAAAACTTTAGTAAAATCGATAAATACGGCTGCCACTGCCCTGTTCTGAGGACCAGCCCGAAAATTGATTTATTTATTCTTTGACCAAACGTTATAAATTCCTTTGATATTATATACTTATTATATTATACTTAATTAAATAAATTAAATGTTGAAAGAAAAACTCTTTTCATAATAATAAAACTTAACTTTATATACGCGGGTAATTTTTTTTTAAAGGATCCAATAAATATTTTATTAGGTTTTCAAATTCTTACTTTTTATAAACAAAACTTGTCCAAACTAAGTAGATTTCCCTACTCTTGCTAAATAATAAACTTGAGAGACCAAGCAAGTTTTGATAACAGTTACTTTATTTATTTTTAAAAATTGATTTTGTTATTTTTAATAACTTTCTGGCCCAGAAAACTTATTTTACAGACTCTTGTCCCAAAGGTTCGACGTCCATTTTTAACTTAAGGTCATTTGGTCAATAATCTCCCTAAATAATTAGATTCTAGACATATTAGTATTCAAAATAAACTTGATTATTTTCCTATGGCAGCATCTTTTGGATTGTTTCTGGTATGTCAAAGCCGATCCAAGCAAATATACGGAAATAAATAAGGACACTCATCGTAAAGCTTGCTTGACGATGAGTGACCTTAGAAATAAACACCTTCGTGAAATTTTTTCCGGTCAAAAATAACACTGGAATATGAATCAGCTGTTTTTAGTTTACCTAGTGTACGATAAATTATTTACTGGCTTGTTCCATAGAGAATAGCCCTATTATATTGTTACAAATTTAAGTATTTAAATTTTATAGTTAGAATTTATTTAGGTTTAGTGTAGTATTAGGTTGACGTATTTTATGGTTGTATTCTTAATCTAGGTTTTAGTTGCGTTATCTGTGACAAACTGGTATGCGAAAGTCTAGAAAAGGGCTGGAATGATTGCGAATCGAACAAGGATGGAAGGGTTCTAGAATAGTAGGCAGCCCTCATATATAAGGCCGGACGTCGTGCATCAGTCAGTCAGTCACAGATAACATACTGTAGTGGTCGTGAGATATTAGTGGTGAATTATTAGTAAGTTGGAGTGCGTGTTTTTGTACATAATTTGTGGAAATAAATTGACGTATCGTTTTCAACAATTGCGAGTTTTTAATTTGTCGTTGTGAACCCGTAACAATATTAAAGTTCACTAGGGGCCACTGCTGATTACTAGGCTTACAATCAAATTCTGTTAAAAATATGTATGCAAGAGGTTTACAAAAGTGGTACATGACCCAAAAGCCTTATAGGTAATATTCCAATACTCCCTGTTACGTATTTACACAATGGTTGGCATTTGATGCAAACATTCAGAAATAAAGGTACAAAAAATGCACAGATTCCAAATTTACATAGATAGAGTTTTTGTCAACTGTACGCCTAAGATTTGACGTAACGAATACAAGAATAAAATAATATTCATGCGTAAAAGTATAACAAATCAGGACATTTTACCTTAAGGATCGCAAAAATGATAGTCTTATAACCATTGATATTGCTATTTCAAATATGTTTGCATTCTGCATCATAAGGTACCGTAGGTATTACAATAATACGTACTATATGGAAATAATGCATATGTCTTTGAAATCAATCAATCATGTCTTTTTTGCTTAAAGACCCCAAGGCCCCCATGTTTGGGGGGGTAGTTTCGGTCGTCTAGAATTACCGCAATTTGCTCAATACATTATAAATGTTTCCAGCCGTTTGAAATTAAATAGCTAAAAAGTCACTATTTCGACTTTCGATAATAAATTTCTATTATTTCAACACCTTTGCAAAGAAGATATATCAACACCTTTGATGGTTTGACCTTTGAAATATTCCTTTTTTCTGACGGAACGTTCTTAAACTACTTGTCCTATCCATCTCCTTTTTTAAAGGTTGTTTTCATGATGCAAATTAAATCAAAATTGCGCGCATCTACTCTCAAAACATTTGTAGCTAACTTTGATTTTTAGAGTTAGGATCAAAATTGTTTGTGTTCAGTTTTTTTTATTAAACCTATTCAGAAAGTTTGTTACTAGTAACAAAGATTCCTTTTTAACTGAAACTTTATTGATCCCCCACAAGATGTCAAAACTTTTATTATCCCTCTGTTCTCCACTCTTTTCTAATGCTCTTTAACTCAGAAGAGCTATCAACTCTGTTTTGATCGAGAATTAGAGTCCCTGGATCCGTATAAAATTTTCCGAAATTTTAGAAAAATCTACGGCAGTTTAAGTAGATTTACACCAAAAAACGTGGTGATAAGTAATAATACTAGGGCTAGGTAAAAAACAACAGGCTGAATAAACTCTCATATTTTTCCGTATTGTTAGGCTCTTGATTTTCTAGCTTGAACAAAAGCATTTTGCCAAATTTTTGTTGTTCTTTTTTTATTAATAAAATTTAACATAACATAAAAAAAACACTTAAATTTAATGAAATTCCTTCAAATGTTCAAAAAAAAACTTCTAATAAAAGCGTTAGAATAGAATAGAATAGAAAGTTAAGAACATATCTTTGAGGTTTGGTTTAAAATTTACCAAAGTAAGGCTATTGAAGTAAGAACACTTATCTACTTTAAGTAACTTTCTTTTTTATTTTGTTTTTGTTTTAAATTACTAAATGCTCGCTCACTCATATTTTTCGCCTTTGTTAATATTGCTAATAGATTTTTGTCTTGCTGTGCCCTTAGTGGGGCTTTGGACCGCGACCTGGATATCATATCGTCGGTCTCATGACATAAGTCCCTATCTCGATTTTAACAATCTATATTATCTTAAGATTGGCCTTTATGTTGTAATGGTATAGGTCAGAATTTCAGATAGGACCATGTGGTTTGTAATTTTTATAAAGAAATAATTTAATTTTGAGATATGACCCTTGGCTATAACCAAGTATACATTAGATAGAAACTAACGCTGACCTTCGCACATTTTCGCCCTATCTCATGACAGGGCCTTATGTCATGAAACCGACGATATGCCTTTGTGTTTATGGCGGTCTGAACCAAGACTGAAACTCAGGTTGTTTCAGAATCGCATGTTTTAAGTGTCGGATGTTTAGTATTCGAATGATTTTAAAAATCGGATTATTATTAGAACGATCACTTAAAAAGCTACTTTCATTTATCGTTAAAAAAATCGAATTTTTTTATACAGATGTATTTTTATTTGAATGATAAAATGCGATTATTATTCGAATGGTCACTCGAGTTTTTAATATTAGATTATAATTTATAAAAAAATAAAATTATCGCGGTTCGCAATGCAAAGTCGTTATAGGTTTTTGCGGTCCCTGAATTTAGTTTTTATTTTTTTTTTTCAGTTGTTATAATAGCTAATAATATTTTTAATTTTGTATTGTTGGTTTTTCTTATCACATTTCATTAACTTAGGGCCTATTCTTAAATTACGTAACGCTTAAGGGGAGATGGGCGTTTCGGGTTTGCATAACACCTAGTATTTTTTAATGTGTTTTTTGTTGAAAATGCATTACGAGTGTGGGAGGCATTGTTAGAAATCCTGAATTTTTGAGTTACGTAATTTAAGAACGTTCTCTTACACAAAAATCCGTACTAGATATAATAGATAGAAAAAAGAAAAATAATAATTCAACCTACATACCTATTATGTGCTATATTACACATTTTGGTTTCGTTTCTGTGGGTGCGGGGGGTTCTTTAACTCAAAAAGGAGAATAAAAATACCTGTCATTGCAGTTGGTGCACTGACGTTACCTTTCTCCTCCCAACTTTACAAATTTCGTTAAGAGCGACTCACTACCCATCCGGGTAATATACTAATATCACTGTCACTCTCTGATAACCAAGGCCAACACAGATAGCAAATCGCAAACCATCCGCGGGTCAAAGCCTGGCGTCAAACTGAACACCACTATTAATCGATTAGTGCTGTGCATTGTTTGTCACTGTCTGTCCTCCAAGGCCAACAAAGATTGCGTAGGTTTTTGATCAGGTTATTTTTTCATCTGAATGTTTAATATAAAAATCACTGTCTGTCACTCAAGGCAAGCTCAATGCTAACAAAGATAGCGAAGGTTTTTCATCAGGTTATTTTTTATTCGAATGTTTGAATGAAAAGCACTGTCCTTGTCTGTCACTCAAGGCATGCTCAAGGCAAGAAAGATAGCAAAGGTTTGTCATCGGGTTATTTTATTATTTACATAATCGGATTTTCAATTATTTTTCATTCGGATGGGCCTAACACTAGTTTTTGCGTTTCCACAGCTCTTCGTCTTCCGGTGTATGAAAATCATTTTTGCAAAAACAAGCAGATAAGTAGAGCCCTTATGGACTTAAAACCTTTAAAACATCACAAAAGATTCTTTATTATACTAAACCAGTCAAACATAGCATAACAAATTCCTCAAACGAAAATCAGCAGCAAACAACCAAGAGCAAAAGCTTTGACGTGATAAGCTTTGACTCGATAAGAAAAAAAACCGGCTAATTTTTTGATGATTTTTTTGTCATTCAGACAAACATGGATCAAGTGACCCTTGTCAAAATCTTTTGTCTTATTGGCGTCCCATTTCTGATGGTCTTGTATGTCAGAAACAACTAACTCAATTTTGTCAACATTTGTATGCACCCCTCCACTCGTTTTATGCGATTACTTCTCCTTTCTAGCTGAAAATATGGGGTGTCGTCTTTCTGAAACAAAGCGACAACGAAGTTACATTTTACTTTGTGACTACTCATATTTGTATATTTGGCACATTTTATGGTTTAATATTTCTTAGATAGAACACTTAAATTCAGGCTGCTTTTTAGAATTATTATAAATGCAGTCGTAATATTACTAAATATTATTTTACAAACATATGCAAAACATAGATAGATTATAATCAGATTCAAAAAAGTTGTGTAGGCGAAACATTGCTTTAAAAATATAACAATACGATCATCGTAATACCAACATCAGTAGGTGTTCTAATCATGTTGTAACATCAAAATTTACACTAGAAATAATTATATTATGCATAAAAGGCCAGAATTTCCATTTCGATTTCTTTTTAGAGTAACTTACAAGATACTATAAGGGCCTTCATGCCTTTAAAATTTGCTTCAGACATGGATACTTTTTGTGCGGATTTGCGTTGATTATATAACAAGTCCGAAATTTCTTTCACTCAATAATTGTCTTCGAATTTTAAATAAAATTTGAGGTGGTTTCGGCCCTCTATTTCTTTGCCGTTTGTTAATGCATGCAGGTAGTGAAACTTAGTTTGCATTTCTTAGAAACAGTGGCGGCTTGTCCATAGGTTTGCAGGTTTGCGCAACCCCCAAAAAATATAGTTAAAATAATAAAAGAACTATTAATTATATATTTTTAAATTCCCACCAGAATTATGTACATTTATACGCTACCGCACCTCTTATATCGCGCGCGCCGGCCGTCCACAGTAACGGCTTAATTGGCCTATGACAAAGCGCGCGCGATTTTCTTTCTATGCGTAGATTTCAAAGTCGTTCCGTAAAGCTCAGTGAGGTTGCAGGTCGACTACAAACCTATTGTTTATTTTACATGCTAATTTTTTATTTTAATTTGTCGTGTAGTCCGTGATCGCAGAGGAGCGGATAGTTCACAACTTGCATTCCATTTGCTTTTGGTTGACATAGTCAGCTGATATATGCCATATATTTTGAGGTTATGGTTTATGTTTGTTATTATAGGAGGGGATAGTTCACAACTTGCCAGGCATATTATGAAAATTGAAGGCGGGATTTTTAAAATTAAAACTCTCCTGTCCTCGTTTTGGGAGGTTGAAATCGGTCTGAAACTGAAACAAAACCTATCTCTGGTCAATTGATGGGCAATGTATCCTAACCTGGGCATGTCTGGACAGGTTAGGGTACGTTGTCGAATAATTTATCAGGGTTAGGTTCATTAAAAAACAATTTAAAAAAAGGTCATCGGTATATGCATAGATTTAGTTAAATTCAATAGGTATGTACTACACAAACCACTACACTAGTATATATTCGTATTTTACGCCGAAAGCTGTAAACATAATGTTTGTTAAATTCTTGACTGGTGGCACCATCTCTTAATATAATATAATAATAATCTTAAACGGCAACGTTGGTTTTCTTTGGGAACTTTAGCCGCTCCTTCAACATCAAAAAGTCAGTTGACTATTTCGACCAATAGCAAACGAAATGCAAGTTGTGAACTATCCGCTCCTGATCGCATAGTTTTGATAGTTTGTTGGTTTTTGCGTTAAAAAAAAATGAATTCTATTGAAAGTTTAATTTTAAAGCCATTCTGTGGTCGATCATCCTTATATTTGTGTGTTAAAAAATTACGATTCTCCTTTGCAACCTCCAGATTTTTATTCTACCAGCCGCCACTGCTTAGAACACTTATGTGTTAAAGTTCTGTCATTTCAAATAGCCGCACAAAAAACTGGCGCGTGTCACCCCAATCATAATAACCCTTTTGGGATTTGCAGGAGTCCGTGCAAAAATTGAAAATTTATTTTAAAATTTTGGGAAGATCTGCGTTTTAAGCACGGCTAGGTAAACATCGTTCTTTAAAGTTAAAGTTTCGAACATACCTTATACCATTCTATAAGTACCTAATTCCTTCTCGAAATATTTATTTATTTATTTATTTATTTAATCGACTTTTATTAGAAATAAGGCGAGGTTTAGTCACAGACTATTCTTACACCTAACCTTACTTAAATATAACAAAGGCTTTCGAAAGGTACCACCTGCATTCTTTAATACAGGGTCAAACTCATTTTAAAATTGTTAGCGGTTGTATTTATATTACGGATTTGAATTCATGTCATTATTATAGTGACATTTTCATTATTATTGTGAATAATAACTATTATAAACCTGTATATTTTAGTTTATTTTTATAAGTGAGGACCTAGTAAGTGATTAATAATGGCGTTTTGGCGGCCATTTAAAACACCACAAACAAATTTTTGGAGACCATTTGAGGACCAAGGAGAAGAATTGGTGGTACCAGTAGAGTCTGCGGTTTTACAGAAACCAAACCTTAACCCTAAAAAATAAATGGATCCATGACGGAACTGACACCTTCCTAGCTAGCCTATTATCAAACTTCAAGTGAAGCCATTTCAAGGCTAATGAAAAAATGAAAACAGTTTTTTTTAAATATCTCAGAAACTAAAGCTCCTACGAGGTTTTTGGTAATAACACGAATTATTGAAGAAAACATTCTGAAAACAGTGTATTAAGACGATGCTCCATTAGAAGTTAGCATTTTTAAAAGTTTTTGATTGTCAAAAAACTGTCATTCGCATTAATGGATTTTGACCAAAATCTAATAAGCTCCTAAGAGTATCGAACACTATTTTACCTATATATATATATATATATATATATATATATATATATATATATATATATATATATATATATAATATACACACACGCAGACAGGCATCACGACAATATTGCTAGGATAGGTCAAAATACATCCAAATAACACATTTTTTACGTTATCTTAAATCGTCGAAAATAATACCTTCTCTCTAGCCATTGCTACGCGGGCTAGGAAGGTAAGAATATCCAAAGGGCATGGCAAAACTTTTAAAAACACATTGTACGAGAAAAACTCAAGATATTAATTAGTTTTGATATGTATGCGCAACTCTCAGTAGAAAATAACGCAAATCGTTCTAGAATATACGAACGTATTACACAAATTACAGGAGCAAGCTACATAGTATATAGTACCTATCTATTATTGATTATTATGCGTATTAAGCAGCAACTTTTATTAAACGTTTTATTTTACTTGACTATATACTATAAACAGTTCCCAGTCCGGCCCTATTCTCTTTTATTTGTTTAGGATTCCTTAATGGGTTTCACACTTCAAATTTTATTATGGTTTTTGGCGGCTTTTTGAAATTAAAGGACTATACATTCTTATTCTCAGATAGTTACTCGCACATTTCTCACGTCAGGATTATTTGAGATGCGGAAAACAAATGAGATCACATGCACAGTTCGACTTTCCCCGATTTTGCGGAAGTACCCACTCGTTCTTATTCATTAAAAGAATTTGAGAACTGCTCTCCTTGCATCAACTTGCACTCGGTCAGATTCATCGGGCCTTGCCGAGATTGGAATGGCGGGCATTATAAATTTAAATTATATTGGAAAATCGATTAAGGGGTGTTTAGTTTAACAGCCTGCTGAGTAAGGCATTGTTTAAAAAGAAATACCTACCTGGCATCCGCGATTTGATTGTTAGGTTGCATTCTAAACGTACAGGGGCGTGCCTATCTTTTTGGTTACCAGAGGCAAATGGAAAAAACTGCTGCCCTTTATTTAAAAACAAACATCTCGTGCAACCATTTTTTTCTGCACTCTAGAAACAAAAAATTTGTTTTATGCACTTTTGAGATTAAAAGTGTGTGTTGAGGTACCAAAATGATACTTTCCGAAATTTGAGAAAATGAACTATTTTTTAAAGAAATTGGCACCACTGTACCTATAAAATTTTTGGTTTCATTGAAAAAAAAATGAGGGTAGGAAAAATTTCAGAAAAATAAAATAACCTAAAGAAAAAAGGCTAAACTTTTTATGGAAAATTTTTATTAAATTAAAAAGTTTTGTATAGTTTCAAAAGAGCTAGATCAGAAATTTTCACTGTGTAGGGTCAGTTCGCCTCTGATAAATTATGCTCTTTTCATTTAGGGAGGCGAATTTTGAGCTCGAGGAAGCTAACCAGTGGCGAAACCAGGGGGCAGAGGGGCTGGGCCCTCGCCCGGGTCCCCTTCTCGACATAAAGCTTATAATTTTAAGTTCTAGTAAAAAATAACAAGTGCATACCGCAGTTTTTTACAAAATAAATGCTTTTTAAAACTTTTTCACATATTAAATTATGAATTTTTTATTTTTTAGAAAAATGTTTTAAAAATGTTTGCCTGCGACGCGACGCATTTTAGTTGCAGGTAGTGAAAAACCAGGCTCAGTCTTAATTAAACACTACAATATTTTTTTCTTGTTTCTGCTACCTCCTCCCCCCCCCCCCCGTTAAAATCCTGGTTCCGTCACTGGGCTAAGCCCTAATTGCACCCCTGCATAACGTAATAAATTTAACAATCAAATTTTATTTGCAAACTTTTCAACTGAACTCCGGTTTAAATAAATACATATACCTATGTAATGTATATTCAAATATGAATACCTAGGTATGCTTATTATATAACATATGAACTGCTCACAGAAACACATCTGGGGATTCAACTCGCTTTTTCAATAACCCAAATGCAATTAACTAACATAAATACATAAACCTGCAAAGTTACTTTGCCTCGACTTTTTCCCTGCATATTAGTTAATTTACCTTACTTTTTAATTAAAAATTATTTATTTTTTTAAAAAGCGACAAAATTTTAAAATATTAAAATTTGGTTGCCCTCTGAGGGGGGGTTGCCTCACACCTCGTTGCCTCACACTTTGGCACGCCCCTGAAAGGTACAGAACATGATGACGTTGATTTATAAGCTTAGTCAAAATATTTAAGTTTTTATTTTATGTTTCAAGATACATAGGGAGTAACAATTACTTGAGATTTTAAAAATGATTGGTAGATAGGAGGGAATTACTTTTGTATTTGTACTTGTATCTTTTGGCTATGGAATGATATAAACTGCTCAAAATTTGAAATGAGCCCCCCCGTTTTTTTGGACATTTTTAAGTAAATTTATTCTAGAACGAAACGATCAATTCCCACACAATTATCGGTGTGGTATAGCTTCGATTATCCTCTTTTAATGTTTGGCTGCCTTGTTGTCCTGCGCTTGACAGATAGCTTCACAAGGTGGCTACAACGCAAGTGTAACAAAAGTGCGAAAGTTTGCACGGCTCCCATTTCCCGTACGATTTTTTCCAAAAAAATTTTAATGACCCAAAATGACAGTCAGCTAAATCCCATAAAAGTAATTTCTCAGTTTTTTTAATTTCTCTTTAGTTTCCGAGATATGATTTTTTTTCCATTTTTAGTTTGACGTTTCTACGCGGTTGAACCCATAGCTATCACGCGGTATAAGCTCTGCTCTACGATTTTTACTGAGGCAGCATCAAAATCATCTGTGGTGGTGTGAGAAAATTCGGTTGCATCCATGGACTTTGCGAAATAACTGGCATTTATACAAAAAATCATTCTGACGCCAATGGTGATATTTTAACCAAAATGAAAAAACCGTCTCGGCATAAATGTTCAAACTTTACTAAAAAGTGTTCTGCATTTAGCTAGACTTGATATCAGATCACCTACCAAAGGTGAAACTCAGGTTTGATCATAAAAAGGCGAATTTATGAAAAATTATTTTTGCACTCCTCTGATTGTGCTCAGTGGTCATCTAGGGTATAATGGCGTACAGGGTTCGAAAAGGCCAATATTTGGGTTGCCTTATAACAAATTTGGTGGCTATGGTTCAAACCGGGTAGAAACGTCAAACTAAAAATCAAGTACCATTTTATGAAAAAAAAATTATATCTCGGAAAGTAAAGAGAAATTTAAAAAACTGAGAAATAACTTTTTTTGGCTTTAGCTGGTTGTTATTTTGTGTCATTAAATTTTTTTTTTTTTAAATCGTACGGGAAATGGGAGCCGTGCAAACTTTCGCACTTTTGTTACACTTGCGTTGTAGCCACCCTGTGAACCAACCAAACATTAAAAGAGGATAATCGAAGCTATATCACATAGAAAATTGTGTGGAAATTGACCGTTTCGTTTAGGAATAAATTTACTTTAAAAATGTACAAAAAAATGGGGTGGCTCACTTCAATTTTTAAGCAGTTTATTTAAATTGATGAAAATTTTATTACTACGGAGTAAAAAATGATGGATTCAAACAATTTGCACTGCCAGAAAACGTTAAATTTCACCAGTGTGCAGAAATCCTTCCGCACATGTGTGGAAAAGTACTTTTGCGCACATGTACGGAAAAGTGTACGATAACGTTAACTGTCATCATACATTTCCGCACATGTATTACAAAGTACTTTGCCACACGTGCGGAAAAGCAGTTTTATTTGATTTGTGCAAAATTAAAGCCCAATTTTTACAAAAATTACTATAGTTGAAAAGTGTTCGTAGGAAGAAGTGAAGGAACCCAGTGATTATTTCATATGAAATGGATGTTTGACAGACCACCTTACTGATTTTCATAATTTTTGGTAATTTGTAAAAATCAAAAAATTGCCTTTTTGGAAGAAACATATACTCAATAAAAATTAAGATATTTGGAGAACTACACTGAGAGAAGAATTTTGTAACAATAACAAACATTTTGTAACTGTTACCAAATGCGTTGCCCATATTTGGCTTATTAGATATTTGTTTGCAGGTAACAATTCAGAAATTTCAACAATTGAAACAAATATTTGATATTAAAAACAAAATCGTCTGGTAATATTTAAAGAAAGCTACATCAAGCCCTAATATATTGTTGGTATTTAAAAATATATGTGAGTTTAATTATTAATATACTGTATATTTATTATAAGGATCATTCTTATTTAATATTAAATTAATTAATTATGGGTTATTATATAATTAGTACCTGTAATTATATTTAGTTATTTTGCATTAATAAGGTATTTGTAGGTTTCACGTTCTTCCTACCCCAGATTTCTCGAAAATGATTTTTTTTTAAAAAGCCAAAACACGTCAATTAATTTATTAAGGAGGACAAATTCTGGCTATCTTAAAATTTTTGTAGTACACACCCACTTTGAGGGGTACATTTTACCCCTATATTTTGAATATGGAAAGTGGGTCAATTGACACTTTTTTTGAAGGTTTCTTAAATATCTTTACAAAGGTGTACAAATTTTGAAAATCTATCAATTTGTTTTTGACATATTCACTTATTTTTTCAAAGGGGGTGTGTACTACAAAAACTATAAGATAGCCAAAATGTGTCCTCCTTAATAAATTAATTGACATGTTTTTACTTTTTCTCAAAAAAAAATCATTTTCGAGAAATTTTGGTTGGGAAGTTTTAAAATCAACACCCTGTATATTGGAAATAAAATTTCGGACTTCCATTGTCTTTATTTATTTTAAAACACGACGTTTCGGTTAGTAAGTATCTCTAACCGTTATCAAGTGTAAACTAAACAATCTAGTCTCTAGGCTACTACTTATACTACTTGGTGTGCAGTCAGGTGTGACGGCCCGCCCCCTTTTTAATCCTAAGACGCCTGTTTTCCTTCAGGAGTGGTTTCCATATGTTTGGTATGTCCGCGCTTGGTTGACTGAAAACTTCTTTATTCTGCATTATAAACGCAGCTTCAATAAACTTTCGTTTTCGCCAATGCGACTCCTTATGTAAAACTTTAGCTTCTGACCACTGAATCCTGTGATCATTTGACCATGCATGATCTGCTAAACCGGATTTTTCAATATCCCCTAATTGGGTACTTTTTAGATGTTCATTTACTCTAACTTGAAGAGGGCGTTTCGTTTCACCTACATATGATTTACCACACTCACACGGGATTTGGTAAATACATTCCTTATTATTTAAGGGATTGTCTGGTTTTGTTTTAGTTACAAAACTTCTTATCGTCTTTCCCGAAGAAAATACTGTTTTTATGTTATAGTGTTTAGCTATTCGTCTTATGTTTTCTGAAATCCCTTGAACATATGGAATGTTAATAACACCTAACGGATTATTATTTTGAGAATTTGGTACATTTAGTTTGTTTTTAATTTTAAATATCGTTGAGTTTATTAATTTCTCGGAATAACCATTCTGTTGTAAGTCCTTTTTAATGTTGTTAATTTCTGTGGTTAATTCTTCATTATTACTACAAATATTTACGGCTCTTAAATACAAACTTCTTATAACTCCTTGTTTTGTTGCAACAGAATGATTAGACTTAAAATTTAGGTACTGTCCCGTGTGTGTAGGTTTCCTATATACAGTGGTTTGAATGTTTCTGTCTAATCGTTTGACAAGAACATCCAAAAAAGGTAAGGCCGAATCTTTTTCAATTTCCATGGTGCACTTGATTGTTGGTCGAATACCGTTTAAATGGTGTAGAAAATTTTGTAGTTCGTCATCATCTTCCGGCCATATAATAAATGTGTCATCCATGTATCGTAGCCATAGTTTTGGTTTGACTCTTGCTGTGTTGATCGCATGGCCCTCGAACCACTCCATGTAGATGTTTGCTACCACTGGCGAAAGAGATGAACCCATTGGGAGTCCATCATTTTGCGCGTAAAACTTATCTTTCACTTGAAAGTAAGAGTTACGGAGACAGAGCTCCAAAAAATCCATCACCCCCTCCACCGATAGCGTTGTTCTCTCGTGAAGTGTATCATCAGATTGTAATTTGTTTTTAATGATACTGAGTGACTCATTTATTGGCACGTTGGTGTAGAGACTTTCTACATCAAAACTTACAAATCTATCGCCGGGATCTAATTCGATACCTTTTAAAACCTCCACAAAATGTTCCGAGTTTTTGACAAAAGATTCGGACTTACCCTGTAGTGGTTGAATTATGTCCAACAAAAACCTCGACAAAGTGCTGGTCGGTGAGTCCCTGGAGCTGGTAATTGGTCGCAGTGGTATATCCTTCTTATGGATCTTTGGTAATCCATAAAAATGTGGTGCCTTACTGTGGTGTGGAGTCAGGCGGGATCTAACAGCGTCCGGGATATTTTCAGCATACTTCTTCAAAGTCCTGTAGATGCGTCCTTCTATGGTGGTGGTTGGATCTTTGGGTAGTTGCTTGTAGTCTCCTTTCTCCAGAACTTCTTGGATCTTTTTGTCGTAAGTCTCGACATCCATGATCACCGTTGCGTTTCCTTTGTCGGCCGGTAGAATCTTGATTGATTTGTCAGCCTGCAGGTTCTTGATTGCCCGTTGTTCTTGACTGGTGATGTTTGTCTTTTGTTGCTTCTTTCTGTCCAACGTTGTTCTTACTTTATGGCGAAACTCATCAGCTTCGGGTTGAGGTAGACTAACGGTTTCTATTGCCGCAATAATTTCCAGTGTCGGTGTCTGTGCCGGTGCAATGGCGAACTTAAGTCCCTTACTGAGTACCAATTCTTCGTTGGTGCTCAGAGTCCTTTTGGAGATGTTCACTATAGTGCTTGGTGTTGTTGAGTCTGTTCTATCTTGAGTACGTGTCTGTAGTTTCTTAAGTTTTTCTCGGTGAGTTGATCTTATCTTCTGTCGTTCTCTGTTGCACGTACTGTCAATTTTACTCAGTATCGGTTCGTAGTCTTCCTCCCATGTGTGTCGTCTAATTTCGTCAAAACGGTCCTCCATGTCGGCGTTGAAGTTGGCTTTTCTCCATCGATGGTAACTGATTTGGGATCGGATTAGTGCTTGGCTGGTCCTCTCTAAGATCTTCTTCGTTCTCACTCCCGGAAAGTTGGCTTTTAGGCGGAAACCAACCGGAATGACACCACTGTCGCGCGCCTCGCACAAGAATGAAATGTGTTCTTCTTCCTTTATCACTTTAAGTTTGGTCTTCTCGTAGCCTCTGAATAGATTGTTGATTCCGGGTCCGTACCGTTCTTCAACTCTTTGTTTGAAACTCGTAGACAATGATTGTGTAGAAATAAAATTTCGGACTTCCATTGTCTTTATTTATTTTAAAACACGACGTTTCGGTTAGTAAGTATCTCTAACCGTTATCAAGTGTAAACTAAACAATCTATTCTCTAGACTACTACTTACTTAATAAGTAGTAGCCTACTACTTACTTAATAAGTAGTAGCCTAGAGACTAGATTGTTTAGTTTACACTACTTACACGGTTAGAGATACTTACTAACCGAAACGTCGTGTTTTAAAATAAATAAAGACAATGGAAGTCCGAAATTTTATTTCTACACAATCATTGTCTACGAGTTTCAAACAAAGACCCTGTATATTTCTATAGGGTTAATGGAAATAAGGACACCACTTTTGATCACATACCTGTATTTCTTCGTCTTCCTCAGGCTATACACCTTAGCCTTAGGAAGACGAAAATGGATCGTCGAAAAGAAATAAAGTTGTGTGATCAAAATTGGTGTCTTTTTTCCCATTAACCCTATAGAAATGAATAAGGTATAGAATAATAAGAGAATTTTAATAATAATAAAAAGCAAGTTGTTTTGATGAAAAATATTTATTTGTATTTTATTATAAAAGTGGAGTCAAATTTTTTTATGGTGGCTGGTAATCTTTGTTTTTTTTGGAAAGGTTGGTTAATGAAATTTACACACGTTTGTTCCATGTGATATGCACACAAAATTTTGTCAAATCTGACATAAACTGATTTTACCTCACTAAAAGTTCGGGGACTCCACCATTATGAAAGGCCGCATGGGTAGCCCGTGTTTTTTAAAATGTTTCTCCTTTGTTCAATTACTTCCTCCACCTTCAAGTCAGTGCTGACCTGAAAAAGAAAATAAATTTTATATATTTGTAAATTTAATACAGAACCAGTGGCGTATATAAGGGGGGGCCTGTTTTTTTAGATATTTTCCACATATTTTATGATTATAAACATAAAATAGCCTAAAATACTGCCTCATGAGGTCTCGCCCCCCCCCCCCCGAAACCGTCTCGCCCCCTCCCCCGAATTTTTTTCTATATACGCCACTGTGCAGAGAATTAAATGTTTGCTTTAAGTTAAAAGGTTTAAACTTCACATTTTCATACTAAAGGCTCTTTGCTTAAAAATCTTTAATAATTAATTCAAAGAATTGAAGCCATGATTCAAATGACATCAACTTTAAAATTATGAAAATCACAAAATACAAATATAAAGCATTCTAAAAAAAAATAATAAATAACACTTACTATGTTATTGTGGACGACCAAAGCCAGACTGTTTCCATCTTTAAGCGGATATCTGAAACAAAAAAAAAAGAGTATGAATTTTATACTAAAAACAAATAAAGCCTACGCCTGTGGATACTTGTCGACAGCACATAAATCAGTTAATTAAAAATCAATCCTATTTACTGTTTGTTTATAAAGCAATCAGTTTCCACAGAACAAAAAGTTTATACAATGAATACGTTTTTATTCTTGAAGCTATATTTCTACCTTTAAAGCGTTATTCCTGATGACTTTTTGTTCACTTCGACTCTTGCAACCAAAACACTATAATGATCCCATAAAAATACCCGCGTATTTAGGTCTGTATTAGCACAAAATCACAAAAACTATACTTTGTTTGGTCAATGTTCTTCCCAAAACATGGCGTCCCCTTGATTTTTGGGCACAGTGTCTGCAGAGACATTTCTCTATGAGTGTCTGCGACGGTCTGTAATACAATGCTACGTAGGGCGTCGGGTCGGTTCGGTCTAGACCGTGGCTCATACGTAGGGGAGAGCGGGGCTCGTTGGGCATAGGGGCATGTTGAGAAACCCCTATTAACTCGACAATTAGACGTCAGCTGCCAGCGCCACCCACGTGGCAAAATCGCCTTTGCTCCTGCATTAGTCCGCAGTGAGAATCTGTGATGTGTGTATCTCCAAGAAACAGATTTTGACCTATTTTTTTTTGCTCTGTAACGAAATAGCGCGTATCAAAATAGCGCGTATTAAAACAGCGCTTTTCAAAACAGCGCGTTTTTAAAATAGCGCGTGTTCAAAATAGCGCGTATGAAAATAGCGCGTGTTCAAAATAGCGCGCATCAAAATAGGGCGTGATCAGAATAGCGCGTATCAAAATAGCGCGTATTAAAAATAGCGCGTATCAGGTCTGCTTAGGTATATTAACCTAAACAGTTTGGGCAAGGTCAGATAAGTTATACTTACTTAACCGTTAAATAAACCGATGGCTTGCTATACTAAAAATGTTTCGGTTTGGTTCGGTTCATTTCAGTTCGGTGCGGTTTGAATCGGTTCGGTTCGGTTCGGTTTGGTTACAGCCTATAGTATCCCGGGAAAAAAGTCAGGAAAGTTTTTTTTTTAAATATGTTACAAAGAGACCCCTTACTCGAACTATTTTGTAACAGCGACGTTTGTAATGGCGATCTTTCAAAACGCGGTATTTTTAGACGCGCTATTTTGATACGCGCTATTTTGAACACGCGCCATTATGATACGTGCTATTTTGATAACGCGCCGTTGTGAGACGCGCTATTTTGATCACGCGCTATTTTGAACACGCGCTCAAATTAGCGCGCTATTTTGATACGCGCTATTTTGATACGCGCTATTTTGATACGCGCTCTTTCACTACAGAGGCATTTTTTTTTTGGACCAGATTGTTTTATAACACCTGCATGCCCCCATTCGGTTTTTTATAGTTAACTTTACATATTTAGACAGAGTCTAATGAAATTATAACGATGCTAATATTTACGCAAACATGATTGCCGACTCTCTCAATTTTGTATGTAGGTGTGCCGGCCCAGCTAACCCCATACATTTTCTAAAAACATTTTTTTTTTATATTAAGGTTAAAATCAGCATGCGTACGTATCATGGACTAAAAATCACGTCATGTAATAATTCTCGCCCTAAACAAATGTTTTAGATTGTCCGCCTCTTGAAGACTGCGACGACTTGCGCCTGTAGTTATTTATCAAAGTTACCTTTGGCAACGCTGAAACGCTTTCGACTGGAATCGGGCATATTGCGGTCTCTTATTAATATATGCTATATTCTATCTATTTTTTACCCTCTTATGGAAATTAGGCCCCTAGATGTGGACTTGTTCACGCGGTATCTTGATTGGTGTTCTCTTGCAAACAAAAAACGATTAGTTTTTCTGTAAAACTAAGTTATTGGCAGAAGTTATAAGCCAAAAATTGTGAAAAAACAGTAAAAAAGCCGCCATTTATTTATTTATGACATCACACAGACCCTTCAACTCAAATTTGAGGCAAACACCCGGTGACTTAAAATTGTGTGATCTATTATTACCAATCGATCTAGGGAAATTTTAAAAATTTGTGCTTTTCCGAAAGCTGCCGAAAGAAAGACCAAGAATATCAACCGAAGAAAATGGTCAACAGCTATACTAACTGAAACTCCGGTTAAAGAAGAGTTAAAACGTGAAAAAAGTAAAAAAAAAGAAAAATCTGTAACTAAAAATGTCTTCAAGGAAAAGAAGCATAGAAAACTACTCAGAAAAGGACACTGAAAGATGACAGCGATGATGAAGAGGAAATATTTTGTCTAGTCTGCATGGAACCATTCTCAAACAGCAAACCAAAAGAAAAACGGGTACAATGTTTAACTTGCAAGTTTTGGGCCCATGAAATATGTGCTGATGCAGGGTTTACTTATGTTTGCTAAAACCGTAATTCCGAATCAGACTAGAGCAAGAATTAGGTTACTTTATATTGTTTGTTTTTTAAGAAATTTAAAGTTTAGTATTTACTTATTATCAATAAAAATAATCTAAGAATTTCCTGTTATTTTATGTTGCATATATATACAGTTCCTAATTATTCAACCATGCCCAACTCGCCCCATCGTATGGCCCAACTTACTCCGTGGGTGGGGTTAGTTGGGCCGCTTGCAAGGGTGCTAGAAAAAAGTGTTTTTTAAGTTTGAATGCATAGTTTTAAAAACCAATATTTGCCTTAAACATATTATAATTGTAAAACTATAAGTAATATAGCAATGCTTTTATTTACAACAAAAATCAGGTTTACCAAATATTTGTTAATAATAAAATCGGTTTTTTTTCAGTGTAATATAGCAATGCTTTTATTTGCATTTATGTAAAAAGTGGCTTAACTAGCCCCGCTCTCCCCTACAAAATATCAACCGAAACGTCACGATCTCGCGCGACAAGGCCCGAGCCGAGACTGGTGTTCTGTGGACGAGACGGTACTAAGTTATATTGCTCGATAATATCGCTTGTTAATAATAACCAAATTTGTTTGAACTTTACGAAGTAATTAATAGAAACCAATTCAGACCGTTATAATAACAAAATCACGCCATAACATTATACAAAAAAATGTTTGTTGTAATAAACACAAAGAAATATTTGCCAATATTAAGAGTATATTTATATTTAGGAAATTTTAAGTATTAATAACAAAGACGTTCTGTTACCTTAAAAGAAAGAGTGTTTTGGTTATGGTTAATATAAGGCAATTAATATTTACAAAAACATCAAATTATTAATGAAACAAATGATATATTATTTATAACTAATCACTTTAAAAAAGGTTTGTTACCAATAATTAATGATATTTGCTTTTAATATTTTTTAATGAGCACAACAAAAATCAGGTTTACCAAATATTTGTTAATAATAAAATCGTTTTTTTTTTCAGTGTACTTACACCAGATTAGCGACATAAGGCTTATTTGAAAGCTCTTGAAAATGGCTTTTGAATCAGGTGTCATATGATTTATTTTTTTATAAAAAACCAAACTAAAATTTAAAAAAATATTTGTTTTAAAAAAAAAATCAAAAATGTACTTTTTTACTTTTTTCAAAAGAATTTATTTTTTTCCTCAATGTTTTAGCAAGATCTTCATCAAATTTCAAGATAGAGAAATGATGGGTTCATTTCGAAAAATAATGTTAACTATAAAAATACATGGAAAATGATTATTTTCCCACTATATTTCCAAGCATGCAAAATTTCAACATTAATTCATTATTTCTCCATCCTTTGGTAAGGATTTTGTTAAAACATTAAAGTAAAGTCCATTTCGTTCACTGTACACTCTGATTTGGCAATAAACCACTCCCGCCAGTTGCTAGAATAAAAGTGTCGGTGACGTGCCAGCGGCGGCCGGCATGACATAACGGAGCTGCTGGTGTAGTGTGAATTGGGAGTCGTCAAACGTGTCGTTGACAGTACGTTGACGTGACGGTGGCGGTACGTTTAGTATGAATCACCGCTTAAGATTTAGATGTAGGTGTACAGTGCGATCATTTATATGTGTAGTAGCGCTTATTTTACAATTTTGAATATTCAAGCAAAAACACACACACACACATACCATGAAGAAAAGCACGTTTTTCCTCATATCAAAACATCCTGACGGACTAAAAACGTTTGGACATGCGTTGACAAAAAATGTCACCTGAACCAAAACTAATAGACAGAATTTTCTGGTTTTTGCTGTGTTATTTAGAGAATTTTTAACAGAATCAAGTAATTACAAAGGGGTCTACGAATTTGGGAAAATGAAGGACATGAAAAATAATTGGTTAATTTTTGAAATTTAGAAAAAGAAGTTGGGCCAAAATAATCTTTGGACAATTTAAATTTACCGGTTTTTTGTTTGAATATTTTCCTTTTTAAAATAATAGATAAATATACAGATGCATGTGCAGACATAAATGATCGCACTGTACATGTTGCTCTTACTCCCGAGGTAAGTTTTAGGATATCACAACTTGCCCCATTCATTTTGTTACAACTTTTCCAAGCTTTATATTTTAGTATTTTTGATTGTTAAAAAATACAATGCAGATTTAAATAAAAAAAAGTAGGTATGTATATATAAAATAGAAACACATCTTTACTAATTACAAAAAAAACTTTTAAGTTTTCATTATATTCTCATTCCGCTGTCTAGGGCCAACTTACTGGATTTAAAACTGCAATACACTTGTTCAGAAATTAATTTTGCCCCGTTCTCCGTTTTGGAAAAAACGTGGTCTTACAACTTGCCCCGTGTTACAACGAACCCCAGTCTCCCCTATATACCTGTAGGTTCTCATTAGATATTATTATTGTCAAAATTTGAAGTTCGCTCTGCTATAATGTCTACACTAAAACAATCAATGCAGAAAGCCTGTATATCCAATAATAATAATAATAAGGATAAATGGAACTTCCCGCCAAATATCTCAGTTACTAGAATAAAAAATTGCGAGTCAAATTAGCAGATTTTAAAGGATAAAAGAAGTACCTAAGGTTCAAGCTGGATGTCCTATAAGCACACTATTTCCAATATTCAATGGAGAAACGCTAAAATTCGCGGCTAAGTAAAGTAGCCTAAAGAGCCTGTACGTATGACATATTTTAAGGAAATAGAGATGTGACAATCTCATCAAAGTCAAATTTATATAAGTCTAAATAAAAAGAAGGAAATATCGGTCCTTCATTATACTCCAGCAACAGTACAGTAGTCCATTTACTGTGGCCAACTTAACAGTAAATGCAGTGGCGCACCCAGGAATATGCCTTGGGGGGCCCGATGCCTGATGATGTCGAATTTCAAGCTATTTTTGGTGTTTTTTCATGAAATACGTGGAAAATATTAAAAAAATTCTAAGGCTTGGGGGGGGGGGGCACGCCCTTTGTAAATGGACGCATCTTAGAATAAGGTAAAACGTTCAAATATATGGGTACAAACGTCAATTGTCAGTGCGGTCCCAAAACAAAAATTAGGTCTCGAATTGAACAAGCGAGAAAGGCGTTCATAAACATGAACCAGTTTTTACCTTCTATGATATCAACCTGGACCTCCGAATGCGGATGGTTAGATGCTATGCGTTTTCCATTTGTTGTACGGGTGTGAAGGATGGACTCTTGACCCAATTACAGAGAAGAGACTTGAGGCGTTTGAGATATACTTATATAGATGCATGCCAAAGATATCGTGGGTACAAAGAATAACCAATGAAGCTGTACTTGACCGAGTAAAGATGACAAAACTCCTGGTTAAAAGACTTGAGAAGATGGTTCGGCAGCACGTCCACTAATATTTTTAGAGCAGCGGCTTCTAGAATTATAATTGTCAGATAGCTCGCCAACCTTCGATAAGGAGACGGCGTACTAAGAAGAAGATACTCCAGCATTATTAAGAGAGAGATGCACGTTCCGTCCTTGTTAATTCATAAGCGTCGGAAAATAAAAATAAATGATTTTTGACAAAACATATACTGAGGTGAATCACCCGCTGCCATTTAAATTATTTTAGTGAAACGCCAATGAACTTTAAATTAATTAATTAATTAAATGTGACTTGAATTTTGAAAGTGAATTTGATAGGTTCGTCGCATCTCTATTTCTTTAAAATATGTCATACATACAGGGTCTCTAAAGTAACCTAATTAATTCAGAATTTCATTAGCCTGTTAAGTAACACAATGCTGCCTGCACTGCCCACTCAAACGGATCTAAAATACAAAGGCAAAGAGAAATTCTTCGAATTTTTGAGTGAATTTAACCAAGCTCTATGCAAGAGCAACTAGGGCAAATTCTTGCAATTGATAAAATAAAACAAAGCTTAACTAGACAAAGCTATACCACGGATCACCAAATATCAGATCCGTGGCTATACCTACAATCGAAACAAATATTTGCAGTATTAAAAATGCTTTTAATTCTGGATTTTGGTACAAGTAAGTGGACAAACAAAGAGGGCATTTTTAGTGCACATAAAGGACCCATTGAATTAACGTCCAGTTAACTGGACGCGGTCCCTGGTTAGAGACCGCTGCGCTGCGTCCAGTATACTGGACGTGGGCACTCAACCTGCTAAGAACCAAACTGTATATAAACATAGGTGCACAACTGCGTAGTTACAAATGTTTTTAGATATTTTGCTCAAATTTGAAAGACAGTTTACGCTATAAGGTTTGCTTGATTAAACTAGACAACTGCTGTCAAAATCTGTAGGGTGTTATTTTTTCAGAAGTACTGGTGAATACCAAAATAAGAAATAAATTCTGTGTTTTACTCAAAAACTTTTTGGTTTCTTGTAGTTTTTCTTACCTGTTACCGCTACCAAAACCGATTCACTAGATGACCACTTTCAAAAATTAAGTAAATTATAAAAAACTGTTTTTGTTTTCGAATCAGATACAAAAAAGTTATTGTGTGAGCTTAAGACCACACGGCAGAACTTCAACAAGGCGAAATAAATAATATTGTCCCATAACATATTCTGCAAAGCGGACCGAATCGAACTCTTCTGTGTACTGGCAATGAATACAGTTGTGTATTCATTGGTACTGGCCTTCATCTGCATTAACATATCGCTCGCTGAATGTTTCTCACAGTTAGTCGACTCGAGCCGATTTGACCCGAATGAGGGTTACATAGCCGAGTCTGACGGCTTAGTTCAATTCACTACCCACAAAAACTGCTAAACGCGCCCAAAAAAGTTTACACTTCAAAAATTCCAGAAAAAAATATTTAAACACAGCAATACACCTGTTCAGATATTAATTTTGCCCCGATCTCCGTTTTGGAAAAAAACACTGTGTTACAACTTGCCCCGTATTACAACGAGCCCCAGTCTCCCCTACATACCTGTAGGTTGTCATTAGATAATATATTATTATTGTCAAAATTTTAAGTTGTCGCTCTGCTACAATGTCTAAACTAGAACAATTAATGCAGAAAGCATGTATATTCAATAATAATATTAATAAGAGTCAATGGAATATCCCGCCAAATATCTCAGTTATTAGAATAAAAAATTGCGAGTCAAATTAACAGGCTTTAAAGCACGAAAAAGTACCTCAGTTTCACGATGTATGTCCTATAAGCACACTGTTTCCATTATTTAATGGAGCAAGGCCAACACAAAAATAGAGGCCACGACTCTGAAAATATCAGCTGTTCTCCCGGGGCTGAATTTTACATTGGGTCTTATGGGAGGTCAGACGTTTTTTTATGATATTTTCAAAATGGCACTACAGATTACCGCAAAATTTCAGTGAAATATTCTCAGACACCATCCCGATATTCCACCAAAGGTTTGTAAGGAAACAACATGATTAAAAGGTTAAAATCTTCAAGATTTAGCATTCCTTATTTTGAATTCAAATTACCCGCCATGTACCACATGCCAACTGTTATATTTGACATGTATTTGACTATGTCATATGTGATTGTCACATTCGCTTCTGCTTTAAACTTAATTTTTGTGTGAGCTAATGAAGCGGCTATAAAATACTCTGCCAATATATGGGCCCCTAAGCTCACACTAGGTACTATAGTTATAGTGTACGTGTGAGCTAATATAACTAAAAACTGAGATATATTTTATTCAACTCCAGACTAAATTACCTTTTGTTTGATACCACACAAGCCATGTTTTGACTTAAACTCAAATTTTTGAAATCTACCCCCACCCTTAAAAAAATTAAAAACTAAAATGTATTTTGTTAAACTCCGGACTCAATTACCTTTCGTTTGATATCACACACGCCATATTTTCACACAAACTGTAATTTTTAAAATATACCCCCACCCTTTGTTTTTAAATAAATTAAAATGTATTTTATTTAACTGCAGACTCAATTACCTTTCGTTTGATATCACACACGCCATATTTTCACATAAACTCTAATTTTTGAAATCTACCCCCACCCTTTTATTTGGTTTGTGTTCGGTGGATTTTGTTCATTTTTAAATGGGACCATCTCGACCCAAGACCCAGCCTAGGTACCAAATTTCATTAAAATCGGCCAAGCGGTTTTTGAGTTATGCGCGTTGGTCGTTACAGACAGACACACAGACAGACAGACAGACAGACAGACATACAGACAGACAGACAGACAGACAGACAGACGGCGCAACAAAAAAGTTTCAAAATCATCTGAAACGCAAAGATATATAAAAAAATTTGAAATCGGAGCAACTTTTTTTTTCTCGAAAAAATTAGGATCACCATAGCTCACACTACTATAGTATAGTATATGTGTGAGCTAAAATTAGGGCTTACTATACATTAAAAAAAAAATGTTCCGCCAGAATAAAGTAAAAACAATCTCAAAAACGGCTTTATTTTTAAAAAATCAAATATCAATGAACCGTCTTCTAACTTCAATATTTTAAAGACAATCAGCTGTGCCGTAACGAGACCATCAAAAAAAAAATCAGTCCCGGATGTGACGTCAACAAAGTGGAGGATTGTGGCCCGTCCATTTTGATAGCCCTGAATGGAGAAACGATAAAATTCGCGGCTAAGTGTAGTAACCTACAGACCCTGTATGTATGACATATTTTAAGATAATAAAGACGCGACAAACCTATCAAAGTCAAATCTATATAACTCAAAATTAAAAGAACGAAATATCGGTTCTCTATACTCCAGCATTGTTTAGAGAGAGATGGCACTTTTCCTCCTTGTTAATTCATAAGCGTCGGAAAATAAAAAAAAACGAATTTTCACAAAATATATACCAGGGTGATGGACAAACGCGTTCTTTTTATATGTTGCATGATGATTGATGTCACTCACCTCTGACAACATAAATCATTTTAGTGAAACGCCAATGAACTTGACAATAAATTAACATAACCAAAAAATGTAACTTTCAGTGACTTTGATAGGTTCGTAGCTAGGTCTGTAGAGAATAGGTTACCTGGTTACTTTCTGACCAATCAGAGCCAGTTGTTGAGCGCGAGAAATGACGTCACCAGGAGTGCCCATTTAAATAAAAAGCATTTAGTATAGTAGGAAATCTTCAAGTTTCTTGAGTTGCTTTATTGATTTAAATGTAAATATGTCTTATTATTTTTCTTATACTGTCTTTAATAAAAATATTCATAAAATACATCAACTAGCTAAAATATAAAACTTACCTTATACCTACCAAATATCCCAAATCCACAATGGCTTGGTCAGCTTTTAGCTTCATAAGTCCGTTAAAATAACCACAAGTAGAAAGTATAAGTAAACTAGAACAACTATTTCAAGTTTTTAAATTAATATTGTCCCAAAAAAATACCACAAATGTAAAAAATAAACCATCGAAGATTAGAAATACTTAGGGCCCATCGCACCGACATTTTTTTCCGTTTCTTAGCCTAAAGAATACCTTATTTCGTAAAATTTCGTTGCAACGAACTTAAAGGCAGACTTATTCCTTCCTTAGTGTTGTTCAAATTAAGTCAGCTTTTTTCGTGACTTTACTGTTCCTTAAGAGCTGCTTAAAGATAAGATGCTGGTCGCATAATGTTTACCCGTCTGGTATAGCCATAGCAACTGACAATACCTTCAAATAAGCAAAGTGTTGTGATTAAAATGAATTTTGTGTTTTTTAAATAAATAAAGGAAAATACATGTTTTTTTTTAAATAAAAATGATTTTGGAAAAACTTTAGTGCACAAGATGTGGATGTGGATTTTGCTTCTTTTGGCATAATGTTTTTGTGAAAAAATATTCCTAAGTATCGATTACAAAAAGATTTGTAAGGAAGAAAAATAATTTAAATAGAGTTGAATCTAATTTTTATTACAGTATTTTTGTCCGATTTTTGGGTTAACTGTTTCTCACAGCTTGGTGGGTAGAGTGGTAAGGGTAGGATAGGACTTACCAGTGTAAGAAAACCCTTGCATTTAAATTAAACTGCACTGCATGAAGTAACAAGACGATTTTCCTTTCTGCCTTCACATTTTACCCTAATTTTATTATTTGTTAATCCTTTGGTTGTACCCAGGGGTGCATGGGCTATATGAGAAAATAAAAAAAATCCCGGTGGACCGTTGCTTTATGGGCCAGTGAATTATGGATCGGTCCTTATGGGCCGGAACCGTATGGGCCGCTGCCTTATGGACAGGAGCATTATGGGCAGGTGCCTTATCGGCCTGTGCCTTATGAGCAGTACATTTTTGTGCCGGCCGCGGATTTTCTCCCGGGCTGGATGGGGAACCGTAAACCAGCCCGGGACAAAATACGCGACTGTACCAACAAGCCGACAAGAACACCCAAATTCCAAAAAATCGAGTAGCAACATCTCGATTTCGTTATCTTCCAAATATTCTTCCAAAAATTCATTTTTGTAAATACATTTTTAAAGACTACTGAAGGGTTTTAAAAAACTATTTTGGAATGGGTGTTGTTGTTGTTTTTTCATGGTTTAAAAATTTTGTTGGTGGAAACAGCGGCGTTGCCTGATTGGGTCACAAGGTGGCGGCATCTTAACAAAGGAGAGGAGATTTTTGCTCGGTGCAAGAAATTTCAAAATAACGCATGTTAAAATTAAAGCAATCCATAGTTAAGAATGGAAATTTTAAAAGTCGGTGCGATGGGCCCTTAAAAACACATGTAAACATAGCGCTCTAATCAAATCTTGGCACTCCAAATGACGCGTCACCTCTCACACCGCTTCGACCATAGAGTTACCAGGCAACCTATCCTCTACAGACCTTGGGTTCGGAGCATCTCTATTTCCGAAAAATATGTCATACATACAGAGTCTCTAAAGTAACCTTATTAATTCAGAATTCCATTAACCTGTTAAGTAATACAATGCTGCCTGCATTGCCCATTGAAACGGATCCAAAATACAAAGGCACAGAGAAATTCTTCGAATTTTTGAGTGAATTTACCCAAGCTCTATACAAGTGCAACTAGGGAAAATCCTTGCAATTGGTATCCGATCCTTGGCTATACCTAGAGTCCCGGTGTGTAGACATATTTGGATATATTAATATATGCAAATATATCAACATATAGGGACTCTAGCTATACCTACAATCGAAATAATTATTTGCTGTATTAAATATGCTTCTAATTCTGGATTTTTATATAGGGTGTGTCAAAAGTAGGTTGACAAACGAAGAGGGGTGATTTCCTAAAACTGTATAAAGATTGCATGGCAAAACAGAAGAGCGGTACCGAGCGGTACACTAACATTGCCAGATTAGCGAAAATATCGGTATAAGCTTAGCGGCTCGGTTCGCGCCAGGTCAACTTAGACAGTTTTATTTAAATGCAAGGTGAGCCACTGTCCGTTTTCCAAAAATACGGTTTTCGAAGACTTTTTAATGAAAATCCTAAATTTCTAATGACATTATTTTCGAAAACCTCAATTTCCAATAAGAATTTTTTCAAATGACGTTTTCTTCGAAAACATTCTATTTTGACATTTTTTTCAGAAAAAGTTTTTTTCGATAACGTTTGTTTTAACATTTTTTTTGAAAGACGTTTTTTTCGAAAAATTTTCTCTAAGTTAGCTTGTTTCCTGTCTTACTTTTAAGAGTTCGAAATTGGCGTTAACCTAACCTTTGTCAATTGATAGCAAACGTACCCTAATCTGTCCAGACCCCCTGACCATTATCTTCCACAAAGAATGTCCCCAATGGAGGACAGGAATGCTATATTAAAGCAATAATTTTTCGAATAAAATATAATTCGAAAATATACCTAATTCAAAAAAAATTCGACAAAACTGTAATTAGAAAAAAATGTTTTCGAAAAAATGTATTTTGAATAAAACGTCATTCAAAATAACTGTTTACAAAAAAAATGTTTTCGAAAAAACTGTCACTTGAAATTTAGGTTTTCGATCAAACTATTAAAAAACGGACAGTGACCCAAACGGAGTGATATTACAACCAGAATAATACCTTAAAATTCGGCCTTCCTTAAAGTAAAAAAATTTAATTAATCATTATTTGAATTAAAAAGTAAACAATTAAAATAATAATTATTATTACTTACTTTTACAAACAGGCAGAAATTTAAAGTGTTATTCTGGTTATGAATTTTTGTCAAGTAATAATTGTGTCGGATTGTTACTTTTGGCAACGCTGGAACGCTTTCTACGGGAATCATGCGTATCGCGGTCTCCTATTAATACATGCTATACTATATCTGTTTTGTCTGCTCTTATAGAAATCAAGCCCCCTAGATGTGGACCTATTTACGAGGTATAAACATAGGTGCGAAAATGCTTAGTTACGGAGTCACACGATGTTGAAATTTTAGGGTTTTTTAAAAATATCTCCTGTAGTTTGTCAGATATTTAGCTCAAATTTGATACACAGATTGCGCTATAAGGTTTACTTGATTAAACGAACCAACTTCTGTCAAAAATCTGCAGGGTGTTAATTTTTCATGGGTTATCTCTTTTTTCGTCCCCATGACATTTTTTGCGGTGCGCTACTGGTGAATACTAAAATAAGAAATAAATCCTTTGTTTTACACAAAAACTTTTTGGTTTTTTGTAGTTTTTCATACCTGTTACCACTATCTAGTAAAACAAAGTTTCGCTAAATGACTATTTTATTTTATAAGGACCCCGGATAAGTAGGTTTGATCAAATATACAGATAACTTTTTTATTTTATGTGCTGGTGTAAATATTACCTACGATCTTAGGGTAAGAAAAAATATCTGACTACAGTCGTACAACCTACCAATAATACTAATCTAATGGCCCATTTATGCTCTTACAGGATAATAATTATGAACCTAGTCGTAAATCATAAGAGGTTTTAAACAAGATTTATTTAGAGTTACGAAAATCTCCAAAAATATTAAAATAGTTCACAAATAATAAAAGACCTACATGTTATAAATATTTTGATAATTTTTAAAGTTTTTATGAATTTCAATAAAACAAAAATCAATTATTTTGAAAATTCCCAAAAAATTTCAAGTATTTTTAAAACTCTAAAAAAATTTCAAACTTTACATATATAGAGAGCAGGGCCGTATCTGGACCAAAATTTTGGGGGGGGTTAGGTCAGTGGAATTTGAAAAATTGTGGGTCAGTGGCGCACCCAGGAATGTGTTTTGGGGGGCCCGAAAAGCTAAAAAGGGCGCCCCTCAAAAATCGTGCGACCAAAAAAAAAGGTCGTCATGTGTGGGAGGGGGCCGACAGCTCAAAAGAGCGCCCCTCAAAAATCGTGCGACCAAAAAAAAAAAATAAACAAAAAAAAACAAAAAGGTCATCATGTTTTTCGCGGGGACACGACGAACTACGCCGCTGCGTGGGGGGGCCCGATTCCTCATGAAATATGTAGAAAATATGTAAAAAATCTAAGGCCTGGGTGCGCCCATGTGGGTTTATTGAATATGAGAAAAAGGTTAAACTTAAAAAACACATTCCTATTTAATTTTCGGGGGGGGGGGGTTTGAACACCCAAAACCCCTCTCAGATACACCCTCTATTAGAGGGTGTCCTATAACTTAGAAGCCAAAATGCAGCAGGTGATAAAGGAGGTTATTTCTGATAAAAAAGTTTATATAACATAGGGGTCGATCAACACTCATCTGTTTTTTAGATATAGGATTTATTTATAAGTTAGAGAAGTGGGGGAAAAAGGTTTTACCAAAAAACGAACATTTGTCACAGTCAAATGAATACTTAACTAGAATTGTGATCCAAAAATGTATTATTTCCTTTTTTGATAAAATTACAAGTTAGGGAGATGTCAAAATAACTTCCACAAATGTAGAAAAAAAAATCTTTAAAAAAAAATGTTTGCTTATTTATTTTTTTTTAAATATCACAAATATTTTATTAATATATCGTCGTGAACACCTATTTTCATTTACAAAAAATATCAAGATATACATTGCAGTTAATATGGCCTTAATAAAAGTTTGTTCCACAAAAATAGTATCTCCTGAATACAAAATTGACCGCATAATTTAAAAAACATTTTTCTCTCCACTTATTGCTTTTGTTCTAATACATGACTTTAAAAAAGATTTTATCAAAAAATTGTACAAATCGCCAACTTTGATGCTCTGAATCTCGAGAAAGTTGTCGTATGGCTCCTAAAGTATACAAACCTATTTTTGTGAGCAAAATTAAGATGATCAAGTAATCTGTAATGGCAGGTAACATTCTAAATCTAAATAGAAACATTTATTTTATTGTGATTTTTCCATAGGTCAAAACTTTTCTTTGTTTGATTTCCCTGTGCGTTCCTTTACTGAGTGCGATTTTTTCTCTGCGCGCTTTTTTAGTGTGCGATTTACTACGGGTGCGTTTTTTTCTATTTCGTGTTTTTTCCTGTGAAAATATTTCCTTTTCGTTTTTTTTTTGTATGTTTATTGACGGTCACCGTTTCACTATTGCCGCCCCCCCTTCAGACTTTTGTTCCAGAACCGCCCTTGATTACTAACCGTGTTTCCATTTAATCCCATCAAAACGAGAATACGCAGATATATTCCTGATTGGATGACTGACTGATAGGTTTTTACCCTTTAGGCATTTTCGACCGGAAAATATACCGAAAACAGTTACTGTCAGTCATGTCATGAACCCTCTTCATGTTGGAGAATTTTTCGTAAAAATTTGTTTATCCGGGATAAAATCACATTAACATTTTTACGTGCACATTTTTTTAAAATTATGGTCTATTCAGCTTAAAAGTTGACGGCGGACAATTCCTAGCATAATTCTGGTAGCCAAGGTTACAATATAAAAGAGCAACTGCCAGTTGAACATAACTAAGGAGACAACTACAGTCAGTTTCAGCCAGTGGCGGATCCAGGGGAAGGGGGCACTAGGGGCACTTGCTCCCCTCCCAAGAATTTTTTGAATATACAAAAAATAAGTAAAAAGTTAGGTTTCTGCTAATATAAATTCATAATTTTTTCTTGCGGCGCATGAAAGTGTCTATTGTTATTATCATCGAAATTACAACCACTTTTATTAATAAATTATCCTGAAATTGTAGCCTTTTTTTACCAACAGAGAATGTCACCTAAAGAGCCCCCCCCCCCCCCCCCCCGAGAAGCACCTCTGGATCCGCCCTTGGTTTCAGCAGGTACCCTAATTTCCCTTAAAACAGGTATTTTCCGGTCGTGTATCCCACGCACGGAACTATAACAAAAACTGGAATGGTAATCGGCCCTGGAAAATCTTAGAAATATGACCGCTAGATGTAGGTGATAGTATTGCCTGTGAAATCCATAAATTATATTTATTCTATATCTGGGGGCACGGCAGTGCCCCGCCAAGTTCGAGCAACTAACGTACCATCTTTTCTTGAAACATCTCAGCCCATATTTGGCCTATCTAAAACTCTACTTCGGAATGAGCTACGATACGAAACTTAAACATTGCCCATTAGATCTTCATAGAGTTTACAAACAACCCCTCTAAGTTTTATGGACTTCCATAGAGTAAGGTAGTAACGAAATTTCAAAAAACATCGTAATTGCCACTCACTCACTCGTGTATAGAATCAAAATTCTACTGTACTTCCAGACATGCTACAAAGCTGAAATTTGACAGACTGATAGGAATTATGGCCAAACCCTTGGAAAAAATCAAAAAACCGTAAACTCTAATTTATTTTCCTGCCCTATACATGTAAAATTATGTAAAAGTAACATTGTCCACTTCCAGAAACGCTAGAGGACTGAGCTTTGGCAGACTGATAGGAACTATGATAAAACTATAAGAAAAAATGTAAAAACCCCAAAATTTTAATTTACTTTCCTCCCCTATAAATTTAAATTATAACATTGCCACTTTCAGAAACGCTAGAGAGCTTTAAAAGGCCGATAGGAACTATGATCAAACTATAGAAAAAGATAAAAAACCCTTAGATTTTAATTTACTTCCCTCCGCTATAAATGTAAAGTTATGTAAAATTAACATTGCCCACTTCCCAAAACGCTAGAGAGCTGAGCGTTGGAAGACTGATAGGAACTATAATAAAACTATAGGAAAAAATTAAAATGCCTTAAAATTTTAAATAAGGCATTGTAAAAGTTTTGAGAAGTATGGCCGAAGCGTAAAAAGTCACTTGGTAGATATTCCATTTCTTACACTTTCGCCACTTAAAATGTATTTTGGTTCTTCACTTATTATTTTATGGCCCAAATTTTAATTTTAATTTAAAAAAGTGGGTCAAACAAAAGTCTTAAATATGTCAAAATAGTGGATACTAGTTAGTAAAATTAGCTTCAAAAGTGCTAAGGGGCGATTCCATGATTACTGACGGGACAAATCGCACATATTTACAGGCATTTATATCATTTTTTCTATAGTAGAACTAATCATTAATCAATAATTTTTGGTTTACAGGTAAACATCAATGCAGGCAATTTTTATGCAAAGAAAAATTTATCTTAGCTTATGATAGTTTAAAAGATATAATTTTTTAAAGTGTGATTACTGACGAGACAGAAATTCGGGCAGAGATTTTTTGCAAAAGTTTGATTCTATAGTTCTCTGAAATTAAACATGTAACAAAATATTCCTAAATTATAGTCAATAACTGTACTCTAAACAAGTTTATAAAACATAATAGTAATTATATTTAATTACTTGTTTAGCTTATAAAAATTGATATAATGATTACTGATGGGAGATTACTGACGGGACAATTTTTGTCAACTTTTCAAAAAATGTATTTTAAATATTTAACAACACATAACTAACTAAATACAAAAAACATATTAACTTTATCGCAAACAATTGAATAATATTGATTTCTGTGATTGCCACGTCTTTCTAATTTCAATAGACTTGCCCTCAATGTATTTAAAATGATGTGACCTGCTTATTTCTGGAATGGCTTTTCCAGTTTCCCACATTTTATTTAAGAAAGGTTTTACGTAGTTTATTTCATCTGCTTCTACCATAAGAATGATTGAAATCGATATCTCCAAAGACGTTTGGTTCCAAATAGTATGTTGGATGCAAAAAATCATCATCAGATTTTGCAATTTTTAAATTGGGATCTATTGATGTTAAAACGCTTGGAAATAGCAGCCATTTTCTTTTCTGTATGCTGCGGTAAAGATTTGTTAACTCTTTTCACAGATTTACCTAAAGATTGAGCAGATTTAAACGGAATTTGATCCAGTGCGGTCATTTAGTTAGGTAGCTTTGCTTCGTCGTTTCATTTGCAAAAATTTTTATGCGGTAGTTTCTAACATTCTCTCTAAGTTTTTCTCTGCGACGAGTGTTTACTTTTCCCATCCTAAAAGCGGAGAAGGAAATTTTAGTAAACTATGTATAAAATAACCCCAAATGGTTTAGAATTATTACACAGGAATAATTAACAAGAAACTAAGGTATATGGTTATTTCTATAATTTTGATTACTGACGGGACAAATTTGAAAAAGATTTTTTTAAAATTGTGAAGCTTATTGAGGAAAACAAAAATGGCAAATAACAGAGTAACAGATGAGTTTACAGTTAACATTTATGTAGAAGTATGTAGTCAGGAGTGCACGCGTTATTAGAAGATTATATATTTTTTGATTACTGACGGGACATAAAATCCTAAATACTAAAAAATAAAATAAATTTGTCCTAACTTACCTGACAGAAAAACCACGATACACGATATGTCACCAAAAGTGACACCATCAATAATAAATCAATTTTGACAGCTCTAGTAATTTGTTTAAATCACAGTCAACTTGTTAAAACTAGGAAATTCTTATACAAATATACACGGAGGAAAAGTAAAAGTTTTACTAATTATTTTCTTTACAAAAATAGTACCGTCAAATGGCTTTTTTAGTTTATATGGTAAAAATGGTCCTTAATTAAAAATATGTGCATAGTTTTTATTCAAAATTGATAAGTTAATTTTTATAAGAAAATTTTCAATGTGCATGGAATCGCCCTAAGACCCAGCCAACACTCCAAACACCTCCCACGTTTGCCATTTTGTTATTCAGTTAGGGGCACATTTGTATGAATGATTATTCACATTTAACAACCTCTATACGACTATGTTATTTTACATAATTTTTAAACAGTCCCCTTTTTTATTTTTAGCCCCAGAGTTTTTGGGGAATTTCTAAAGGTTCGTGCCGATTTAGAGATATTTTGGCCAATACCAAGCCATTTAACATCCCAGCTCTCAAGTACATGTAGCGGTCATTTTCTTTCTACGCAATTAGCATTCCAGTTTTTTTTTACAGTTCCGTGATCCCACCTTGATAAAACACCACAATTATACTTCTCGGATAAATATTAAGCAAGGTCTGACTGAATACATTTAAGGTCACTATATAACGAAGTTCCGAACTTCGTTATAGAGTGACCTTAGATACATAGGGCTCCCGGCGGGAGAGCAAAGCCAAGGGTCCCGTAACCAAGAAAAAAACAAGGGATGTTATATTCATTTCCTTTGATACTAATGTTCTTCAATTGTTCTAAACTTCTTATTTGAATTTGAATATATTAAGAGTGTAATTTAATTGATGAACCAAACTTTAAGGGAAGGTAAATAATGTCAATCAAATCTCTTTGTTTTTTAGAAACAGACTTTTAGATTTCGATTTTTTGTTATGACATTTATATTTTGCATATAGGAACATAGAGGGCGTCACTGATCGAATGTCGTTACTAAAACCATGTCCAACAAAAAAATACAGGCCACGACCCTGAAAAAATCAGCTGTTCTCGGGGGGCTGACTTTTACATTGGGTCTTATGGCAGAAGTTTTTTTATAATATTTTCAAAATGGCACTACAGATTTCCGCGAAATTTTAGCGAAATATTCTCAGACACCATCCCGATATTCTACCAAACTTTTGTAAGGATGCAGGATCATTAAAAGGTTAAAATTTTTAAGATTTAGCATTCCTTATTTTGAATTTAAATTACCCGCCATGTACCGCATGCCAACGGTTATATTTGACATGGATTTGACTTTGTCATCTGTGTTTTATTTGTTTATTTGTTTGTATTGAAAAACTTTTTCGATGTTTTAATGACTTTTTAAAATAAAGTTCACGTAGACTCCAAAAACAACAGCTGTATTTTTTTTTAAACAAAATTACACTACAAAAAAATAATTTTTTGATGTGTAATTTTTGTTAACACATGTAAATAACTATATTAAGTTTAAAAAGTCTGTCAAGTGCCGAGTATAAACAAATAAATGTAGGTAATCCGAATACTTTCCTCGCAGAAACGATCACATTCGCTTCTGCTTTAAATTTATTTTTTGTCTTAGCTTATGAAGCGGCTCTGAAAAATGAAGGATTTATATACTTTTCAAAACAATTGTTGTAAAAAAATATAGTAAAAACAATCCCAAAACCGGCTTTATTCAAAAAGAAATCAAATATTCATAAACCTTTATTTCAACTTCAATATTTTAAAGACAATCAGCTGTGTCGTGACGTGACCATCAATAAGCCCCCTCATGTGACGTCAACAAAGTGGAGTGGCCCGTCCGTTTTGATAGCCCTGCCAGAACTTATCCTTAATCTTTACCTAACCTAAATAGCTACCGTGAATTTTTTAAGCTAACAAATCAGTCGAAAATTGGAATTAAACCGAGAACATTTTCGAGCTATAATTTTTTACAACTTTCGAAAGAAATTATCTCAACAAGAATGCCCTGCTGAGTTGATTTCTGTTTGGGAATGAAGCACTACATCAATCGACAGTTTCTCGCTGGTACGGAGAATCCAAGCGTGGTCGGATTGGCCTTAGCGACGATCCAAGGCCAGGTGCACCAAAAACGGCTGTTACCCAGGAAAACATCGATGCTGTGCACATGCTCATCACGGAAGATCGACATGTGATATATCGCAAGATTGATTTCAAATATCTCAATTAAAAAAAAATTGCATGAAGAACATGGAGTAAGAAAATTAGTACCCCGCTGGATACCGCATCTGTTAACCGAAGGTCAGAAAGAAGTTGGGGTCAATTGGTGTCAGAAAGCTCTAGACCGCTTTCAGGCAGGAAACTTGAAAAAGGTATACAGCATTGCCAGTCTGGGTGAACCCGAAAATAGACGTCAGTCGTCTGTTTGTGTATCAAGATGCAGAAAAGCCAACAAAAGACATTTGTCTCAAAATAAGGTCATATACAAGCAATTCCTCTGGAAGATCAAGAGACTGTTACGACCGATTGGTCACCTCTCCTTCCCGCTCGAGCCAGTCTGCCCCTGATATTAAGGTACTGAAATAAGAGCTAGTATATTTATAACTATTAGAAAACTAATATTTTACACGAGGGGTGGCTCGATCGCCGATTTTTGTACACCAAAGGAATTACCTACGGTATTTCCTGGTATTTCTCAGTATTTCCTCAAATTACAATGGTATTTCCTAGTATTTCCCAAGTACTTCCCGGTATTTCCTAGTATATTTCCCAGTACAACCCAAGTAATTCCTGGTATTTCCCCTAACCTGTACACCAAAGGGAAATACCGAGCCAGCCCTCGATTTTACATTATATTTGACTATTTCCCAAATTGGGATTAATTTTAAATATTTTCACTATATATTTTAGAAATGTCAAACCTATCAAAATAAACAAGTTCTAAAAACTGTCCTGATAAGCTTGGGTAAAAGGGGGACCAGTAAAAATCTGTTCCGGCCTCTTGGTTGTTTACCGGTTCCTGGCGAGACCGGAAAGTTTTCGGAAAGGAACTGTCTGATAATTGACACTTTCCGTACCAAAACAAAACGTACGGAAAGTACTTGTATTCCGGTCTGTTTAAAAATAGTAATTTATTTAGTCTGACTACTCTCTAGGGGCGGCTCATGGATTGTAATATAGGAGGGTCATTCTCTTTCATTACTTATTACAAAACACAAATTATGACAGCGTCGGTTAAGCTCAGGTCAATATTATATACGAAAAACGGCTTAAAACTACGTACATCCTACCTTTTAAGAACTTCCCATCTTCTGGGACAAAACACATTAAAGTACTATAAAGGAGGTATTTTCCTATTGTCAGTTGTTTTTAAATAGTGTTAAGTTTTTTGCGCCATAGACATCATACAACCATTTACACATGTACTAATCAAGGATGTCTTGTTTAAGACATCCCACGTCATAACAAAGAATTTACAATTATTACAAGTTCTTAACTACATAAAACCATTTAATCGTTCCTCGTGTACCAGGTACATAAAAAACAGCTGATTCATATTCCATAGATGTTTTATGGGTATAATTAAATACTGGGCTGTTGACCGGGAAAATCGAAAATTTTACGAATATTTACGTGTTATTTCATTATGGTTTTACAGATAGAGTCTGACAGAAAGGGATATATCGAAACCGCAAGGGCTTGGACAGAGACAAATTATGGGCTTGCTTCTGCTTTAACAATAAAGTGCGAATTACTTGTATACACATGGGATAATCCAAAAGATGGTGCCATAGGAAAATAATAAAATTTACCTATTTGTTTATTTTGAATACATATATAGAAAATAATAGTTTTATTGTTATCATAGATTCTTAAGTTCATGATTGGAGACATTATATTTAGAGGTCATTTACCAAATGACCTAATGACCTGCTAATCTCTAATAGCGTAAACATAGGAAAATATATACTTTAAAATTATTTAATCATTCCATAGACTAGAGGTGAGCGCTCGCCGTTGTATCGCATAAAAAATGCATTAGTCGAGAAGCGATATTAATAGATAATCTTGCTACATCGGCAGTCAAGTCCGTTTAATCAACCCTGATGGATTATAGGGGCGGCAATCCCCAGAGAAATCAATCACTTATGGGTAAGAGGAAAAACGGCTGCCAATTGCCATGGCTACGTCAGCAACTATATACGTCATCTGCACAAAATCATAAATCTAAACAGGGTGCTTCTCGCAGCCCACGAGGAAGACCGGCCCGGGCGCGGAAATATCACGTGACCGTAGGAGGCTCACAAAAAAAACGCCCCACGGCCCGCTGTCATTATAAAACATGTGTGTGTTCAGTTTTGGTATGTTTGTTTACGTCGATTTTTTTTAATTCGGGCACGAATTTTATGTGAATTTTATCAAAGTTATTAAAGTAACGCAGCCCACGAAAAAGAATGTAGTGGGCTGCGTTAAAATAATTAACCCTCTGACAGGCCAATTTTTATTTCAAAAAAAAAAAATAGTAACAGAATATGTTCATAGGAAAAAAATTAATTTTAGGCTTCAAACTTATTTGCTATGAACATTTGAGGTTAATTTAGGTTAGGTTAGGTTACCCGGACTAAAGGCGGACCTGCCCACTAAGGGAAAGAAAAATAGTGGTGGGAAAAAACAACAAAATTAATAAACTAAATGTATATTTATTACCCTTTTACACAAAAAATTGTTTTTATTTGGTATGAAACTGTTGAAAACATTTTTTGGTGGAGGAAAGGCAAAGATTCAAGTTGCACTTAGTGCAAAAAAACTGAGTTTCACCTTTACACCCTTTGTTTTTGCACATTCTTTTACCACTTCTGTCCAAAAGGTCTGGCATGTGGTTCAAACCATCAAAGCGGATATCTGGCTCGGGGATGTATGTCTTGGTAATAGGCTTTACTGCAGGTTGTATTTCTGCCTGCTTTGAAGCAGATGTGGGTCTGCCAGGACGTTTTTTGGCAGCTTCGTTAACGCAGAGTACAGCGGCTACTTGTGCTCGAAACACTGGTAAAGTGGGTGATCCTTTATGAATCCGTTTGTATAGCAGATAAGCGTTAACCATAGCCATGTCAATGAGATGGTAAAATAGACGCAATGTCCATTTGCAAGTCTTTAGTCGAATGTGATATCTGCCAAGTAACCCATCCATTAGATCAACTCCGCCCATGTGGTAATTATATTCACGTATAATGGCGGGACAGTCAATTTCTATGTGCTTCTTTGCAGATCGATCAAATCTGGTTGCCTTTGACGGCTGCCTATCCTGAATAGCACTTTTGAATGGTAGCACACCGACGTACGTGGAAGCCAGGCGCACGTTTTTGTTGTCCTTCCACAACACAGTTGTCAAATCTACACCATGTGCATTTCCCACATACTCAACAGAAAATCCTTTGTCTGCTTTAGAAAGCTGTTTATCTTTATCAATGGGCAATTTGCAATTAGGAATACGACCAGAGCGAATTGTTCCCAATGAATATATACCTCGGCTTCTTAGATAAACAAGTAGGGGCAGTGTCGTGTAGAAATTATCAAAATATAGAATATGGTTGACAAAATCAGGTATTGTTTTAGATAGGCGGACAACAACATTAGCTGCTGCTCCCAGATCAGGCATATTAGGCAAAATTACATTGCTTCCTGCACCAGTAAAAATTTCGAAGCTGTAGGAGTAGCCACTGCTGTCACAAAGAACAAAAAGCTTGAAACCCCATTTATGAGGCTTTGCTGGCATATATTGTCGCAATGAAGTGCGTTTCATTTTGGTCGCACACATTTGTTCATCTACGCATAAACGAGGTAATTTTGAAACTGTTTGAAATCGTTCATTTAGATGATCCACTAAGGGTTGAACTTTATATAGTGGATCAAACCCAGGCTCGCCCCGTTTTTTCTCTTTTGATTTGTCGTTGAAATGGAGATACTTACGAATCATGAAGAATCGTTTGGATGTCATTGCAGACCGAACTGGATCAAAAGAATAACGACCCCAGTATTCGGCGGCGTTTGGGTACCGATATATCGACATAAATATCAGGATGCCAATGTATTTCCGGATCTCGGCAGCGTTGGTGGCAAATGTTGTCTGAATATCCTGCTGTCTGGCGTATAAATTAGTCTGCTCTGCGATCCTTTCAACAAACTCTTTTGTGAAAAAATGGGCAAAGCATTGATATGGAGTTTCCAAGTCCTCAAAGCTTTTTGGTAGCTCTGTGCTTCCACGGAATACGACTTCATTTTTATGCAGCTGCAAATGCTGTTTCCGCCAAAGTATTTCTTTGCATTCTCGTGATTGTGCTACGAGTTCATTTGCATTTCCTGTAAACCCACCTGCGTTAGGCTCGGGAATATCAACCTCCTCCTCAAATTCGGGCAGTGGAGACCTTGGTCGTTTTTTCTGCGGTCGAAATGTAGCAGATGATTGAGCTAAAGCCGACGTAGACGGAACTGTGGCAGTTGAAGGCAATCCTTGTGGTTCATCTGACTTTGAGGCCCCTGATGTCGACGGCTGTGAAGTATCGGGCTGTTCTACACCTGACTTCAAAACTTGGGGCTCGTTACGGCATTTGTTTAGTTCGTCTTCGAGGCAAAAGTCTGGGTCTGCAATACTGTCATCGTCGTCAAAGTCACCTCCGGACCCATCTTCAATATCGGTGTCATAATCGACATCTACGCTGTCCAAAAGGTCAAACATTTCATCAGACGTCACTTGAGATAAGTCATACACTTGTCTAGGGCCTACAGAATTTCTATCATGCTGTCCATTCTCATTTGACGCCATATCTAAAAAAAAAATATTTAAGTCATATTTTTTGTATGACTTAACTAATTTTCACACAAACCGGCAGGTCCGCCTTTGGGCCGGTTGAGGTTATCAGTGATAATAATCAAAATCAAATGTTCAACTTTGTCCACGAACATGTTAGTCACAAATATTACATACCGAAACTTACCTGTAAAAATTTCAGCTTGATCAGATCACTAATTGTATTTATTCTAAAACACAGAAAACAACATTCATAACAAAACAATTATTTGGTACATATGCGTGGGCAGCGTCCACACGACTGGCGCTGTGGCGAGAAAGAGAAAAAAAGCAGCCGTTGTGAGTGAATCAGGCCGGCAGAGAGCTTCAGCCTAAAGGCGGGATTGCTGATTTACGTCCAAAAAACTTCAAACGCGCGACTTACTGAGATTTGAACGAGGCCTGCCTTAAGGCGGGTTTGCCGGTTAGAGGGTTAATGACTAATGAGTAAATTATAAAGAAAATACCTATAAGATAAACAATGCCGCGAACGTGTAATTAGTGTTGTTCCTTGTCGGTCCAACTACAAAACTGAAACCTAATATATTGCAAACGGGAAAGAAGTGGTAAAAGATAAGATCTTGTATAAGATTCATCAAGTAATAGACATCCTTAGTGACATTTTCGATAGTGAGAGTGAAAAATGTGTTCAGTTGTCATTTCTTATTGAACAATTAGGTCTCTTGAAAAGGTAACCTGAGAATCGAAGATATGGTGGATACACTTTAATGTTGGCTTCATCTTTGTTTATCCAGTCATCCAGTGCATACACGTCAATTTACAATGCTAAGGTAATATGTCTTCCGCACACTCGCAATATTTAAAATCTGATTTGTAAAATATTGTTAACAGATAGTAATCTCTCTGGTATTGTGAAATATTTAAAATGTAAGATACAGCTTTTAAAAGAACATGAGTTGGTAGTTAACTTACACTTTAATGAAATATATATTAAACTTTGTGCTGGGTAATTTTTCAAAAAATTATTGACGACCACTACATTCAGTTTATTGAATGTGAAAACCATCTCACTTATTCACAAAATCACTTGTTTCTTTTTAATAAATTATTGAGAAATGTTTTATATTAAAAAATTTTCTTCAGATAACTCTAGCGAGTGTTTTTGTGGAGAAAAACTATTGTGAAAGCTTGAAAAAATTATTTTAAGGGCATGTAAAGTTTTTTAAAATAATTTTATTAAAAAGCACAATGATTTAGTGTCTGCTCATAAATCTTTGAATAAGAACTCAGACAAAGATGACGACACTCAAAGAAAAATTAAAAAACTAAAAGCTTAGGCTTGATATGTCCAATTTTGAAAGACTTATATAGATTTGAAGTTACTAACGATATTATGTACCTAATATATGTTCCTGAAGATATTAGAGTGCAAATTTTGTATAATTTTTTATTTTATAGATTCCGTTCTTTTATCCATAATAAACAAATATATCAGCAAAATATTTTTTTTCAATTTTTGCCTATAAAAGAACAAAAATGTTTTGTTAATTTATTTAAATTGTATAAAAACATATAATATATTAAGCAATACAATAAGAATCCTGGGACTCCTAAGATCACGTGACCGCCGACTTGCTTATAACGCGCCATGGCCGGTCTTTATCGTTGGCTGCGGGTGCTCTTAGAGACCTTGTATGCATTGCTGTGTCTCGATGCCCTAAGTTACATTTTTTAAACTACAAAACTGTTTAATCCGCGTTGACATTTTTACCTAATTAATTTAAGTTATTCTTTAAGTTTCTTGAATTTTATTTCCCCTGAACACACACAAATTCATATCTTAACTTTAGTTTAGTTATATTTTCTTAAAGAGTCGTGATTTTACTAATCCCATAAAACTAAAATACGGACCCTCCTTATAGTGCTTTTTCACGTGCTTCCCAGAAAGGTACTAAATTTCGCCCATAGCCGCAAAATCATACCCTAATTAGTGGTTTTATCGTATCATTGTCTTATCACCCAGTTGCTAAAACTAAAGTTAGGACCCTGTCTTTTTTGCCCCATTGGCCACCTGTGTACCCCCTGTGTAAGGGTGCATTTTATTTATATTTATTTTTTTAAATTAAATTTTAACCCAGTGTTAGGAATAAATAACACTCGGTATATTGGGACCAAAAAACAGGATATGTTTTTTGCACATTACAATTGTAAATATTAAAATTAAAACTGGAGGAATTCCAAATCACACCTATCTTAATGTGCTTCGTTGTTTCACACACCTGATATTCCATTTACCTATTTCCTCGAAGCTGACCCATTTAAAATACACACCTTGAATGGAGTCAACAAACGATAAACTGAAATAAAAACAAAAAATGACAGTCCTCAATTAATATGCAATAATCGTTTGACCCAATCAACTCACATCATATATTTTCCTGCTTCGCAATAGTTTTAAATTTTTTAGTAGTTTTTTAAATTGCAAACATTTTTTTTCCCTAGCGCCATTTTTGCCGAAAAGAACTTAATTTTTCAGAAATTTTCGCCTACGACCGACGCTGTTTTCTCCTTATATCTACAAAATTTTTAACTAATAATTCTCTGCTTTTTTTACAGCCCCTTCTATAGTAGTATTTTCCGCATTCTCTAGGTATTTAACTTGTGGTTCAAGCTCCCCCAAAAGGGCCTGACTAGTTGATATATAATTAAAAATTATTAGAAATATTCAAAAAAAAATTTGAGAAATCATTATAATTATGATGTCGGACAAGAATAGTACAACGACTGGGGGGCACACTTGATCCCAAGGCGAGATTGTTTTTAGGTATCACTAAAGTTTCGTGTGCTGTGTACTTACTTACCTACTTACTAGATTTTTGCGGTTACTGTTATTCTCCGAAGGATTGAAAAGTATCTTTTAGTATCTCAAAAGAGGGATTAAATATACACTTTTAACCTTTAAAATGCATAAAACGAATTATAAATGTGGAAAAAAAGGATTGCAAGAGATGTTTGTTTTTAAATGAGCGGCAGCAGTTTTCCTTTGCCTCAAGCAACCAAAAAGTTAGGCTCGCCCCTGGTTGGGACATGATCAGAGAATGGATAAGACAAGAATACCAAGAAAAATGAAGAACTGGAGACCTGCAGGAAGAGAGTAAGAGGCCATGAAAAATGTGGTTAGGTGATGTCGAAGATGACATCAAGAATATGAGAATAAGAAGGTGGAGAAGAATTGTACCAGAGAGGGCGGAATTGAGGGCTCTGGCTAATCAGGCTAAAACCCATCAGTGGTTGTAATCAGTGACGGCTGGTGACGTTATAAAACTGGGGGGGGGGGCGGAAATTTATATTGCATGAAAAAGGAGATAAAAAACTTACCTACCTAAACAATTTTATTTTAGCATTTTACAAACAAGCAGCTACTTGGTGTAGTTTTTAGTTTATTTGCAGTGGCGCACCCAGGATCAGGTCTTGGGCGGGGGAGGTCTTTGGGGGGGGGGGCGAAGCCTCATTATGTTGTATTTTATGTTATTTTATCTTTTTATTTATGAAATATGTGAAAACTATTTAAAAAAATCTTGGGCTTGGGGGGGGGCCCGGGCCCCGAGGCGACGTTATTTGTATATAGATAAAGTTCGTTCGCCTTTCTTCTTTATGGCCCCGTAGAGCAACCTCCAAAATCCCACCGAATTTTAAACTGTCTATTAACCTACTAAGTATATGTCTAATTTTTGTCACATTTCTATTATGTTTGGTAATGTTTTCCGAATAGACACTATTTAAATGGCACCTAATTTCGAACTTGCCTAGCAAATACTATGTGGTTATTTAAATGAGTAGCACCTACTTTGTGTCTTTTTAACTTTTCACTAAAGTCCTTGTTATCACATATTCCCTTTGGCACCCAAGCAGGATCACTTCGTGGATTATTCATAATAAGGCAAATAAAGCAAAAAAAAGCATTTCGTTTTTTACAACCGCACAACCAGTTTTCGGAATCGTAAAATTTTTTATTGTTTTCTATTATAATTTTTTTGAAACACCCCTCGGCATTACTTGCACTAAAATTTTGGTTAATTCTTAAGTCCGAACCAAACCAAACCGAACCTAAAGATTTTATTTGTACTTGAAGTTCATATGTCGACGTATTTAAATTTGCACAGATAATTAAATAATCGACGGTATATATTTCCATTTTGAAAACAAACAAAAACAAACAACGAACACGCGACCGGCAAGGCTTTTAACTACCAACTTTCCCCAAACTTATACGTCTTCACTAAGGATAGAACCGGCAACACGTAGGAAGGGTAACAAACGTTTTCGCACGATGAACATGGCCGACGCCAACTAAAACAAACATTCCTCGCCCCCGCGCGAGAACACCCACCAACACACCGCTGAAAAACGGGTAAAATTGAAACCTTGTCCCGTCCGGTACTGCCGGCTTCTAATTATTTATGCTAAAAAAGTTTACACAATTAATCGCCTATTGTTAACCACAGACAAAAAAAAAGAACTAGACATGTCGTAAAGAAAGATTTAACTATTTTTAAATAAATTAATTAAAAATACTGTTTTACTGTTTGTTTTCTAGTTTTGCGAGGGCATTGCCCCGTTGCCCTCCCTGTATCAGCCTCTACTGGTTGTAATGCACTTGAAGAAGAATAATAAGACACAAGTTGAGGCGGTTTTGAATGATCCGCATACGTTGCTATTTAAGCAACTTTGCTCTTCGTCCTATACATTTTTCCTTCCATAGAAATTTTATATATGTCTGTATTTTTGGCTTAAATGCTCCAAGAAAAAATTTTGAGTGGAAAATAAAAAAATAGTATATGTGTGTGTCTTTTTTACAAAACGGTGCAAGCCGCGCCGATAAAAGCAGAAGGAGATTATTTATGGCAAGAATCATTTATACCTGCAGACACACACCTGGAGCGCTTATTTTAAGCTTCAAAATGTATAGACAAAGAACCATTATAAATAAGATTGCCTTAGGATTCTTTGGGAGGTAAACTTTTTTCTGTGACAAAAATTAGGCATTTTTCTTATTCGTCATTTTCTTAAATTCGTCGACCATTATTTATTAATCTTTTCTTATTCCGCTACAAATTTTTTAAATAGTACGAAAGAAATTAGAAAATTTATTTCATTAGTTTTCAAGATATTAGGTCTCAAAATAAGGTGACTAAATGACCTTAAAATATGAAATAAGACCTTCGGCCGCCCCCAAAATCGACCGCCTGGAGCGGCTGCTCCTCCGCTCGGGTCTATAGCGAGTTAGGCCGGCAACGAATCGAGTGCTCGCTGGTACGAGTTGCCCCGGGGTATTAGGTAGCGGCGAATTGTCCCATCGCTTTCTATTGTCCCTACGCGCAACGCTAAAAACACGGATCACCTCGTGCTAAAAACACGGATCACCTTGTTAGGTGATCCGTGCTAAAAATCCCCCCTCCGAATTAAATTCCTAGATCCGCTCCTGGTTTTGTGCGTAAGTTTTTTCTAAATAAAACACTATGAGGCTGAACAACAATTGAAAAACCATTTAAATTTCAATTTAAATAACCCTTAACTTATACTGTAGACGAGATAGGCAATCGAGAATTAATCGCAAGGCAAAACCTGTGGAGGCATTAATTGCACCGTTAAACAAGTAGGTGTAGCAAATTCGCCATCAAAAAGTTGACTTAAAAATAATGCACTTAAATCTGATTTTAACGAGCTTGCAGGTAATTGGCAGGACGAACGCGGGCGAAAAGAGGCTTTCAAAGCTAGCATATAAACCATAAAATGCGCTATATACGGCTGACGTAATTATTGATAATTAGCGAAACCTCAGCTTAACTAGTCGCACGTAGTCATTAGCGGATAAAATAACGTGCGTCTCTTTTATACAGGGTGGTATAATAATGCTACAATTAAACGAATAAAAAATTTTTCATTAGAAAAAAACCCAACTGCTAAATTTACTAGAGTAAAGTCGGCATTTATGGAATAGTCGGGTAATATGGAATTTTTTTTCATTTTAAAACGGGTGGACCCATCTCTAAGGTGATGATTATATTAGAATGCTTGTTAAAATTGTAGACTTCTGGAATAGAATAAAACTGCCGCTATACTACACCAACGCCAAAAAACGTGAAGTTATGATTTCCACGTGTTTAAAGTTTGTGCACGGTCTCAGTTAAAATCGTTTTGTGAATAAACTTTGTTGAAATAAAGTTGTGTAAATTTATTTAGGCATATGATGGTAGAAATTTTAAGGATTTGCTATGATATTTTTTATAATAACTTTGCTATGATATTTTTTATAATAATTAACAGAGTACTTGTTTTGTTTACATTTTGTGGAGCGTGTAATATGGAATATTCCATATTACCCGCCCTGCAGTGCAGTTCGTAATCTGCAACGAATGGGCTCACGAAGCTTGTACCAGTGCAGAAAAATATGTTTTTGTTTGCGATTTTTGCAATTCGTAGACGTATTTTTTGTCGGCCAATTTTCTAATGTTAAATTATTTAATTTTTTTTTGCTTGTAATAAGTCTATTCAATATTACCCGCCATGTTTTATTTTCGAACAAAAAGACATTTTTTAAAAATTTTCGAAAATGATTCAATCTTTAATTTAGCACCTATCAATCTTTTGAGATACTTAGAAAGATTTTTTTATGAAATCTTGCAGCTCTAAACACTCAGGCTTTTGTGTTATCACTGTAAACATAATTGGTATTCCATATATGCCGACTTTATACTAGTCGCAGTTAGGTCAAAATTGATTACCTATAATGTACGACATGCTCCAACTTTTAGTTTTGATGCCCAGAGCGCACTTACGAAATTATACAGTTTTGTATTTCATTCACAGTATTCGTTCGATCGCAGTTCAGTACGGTTATATTGCATCGTACCTGCATGATAGTGCTAACGAGGTCAAAGTCGGAGTTTGTTTTGTTTACAAAAAACATCGCGCGCGAGATACCTGTGTTGAGAATCTATATACAATGTGTATTATAAATAATATATCATGTTTAAAAGCAAAAAAAGTGTACCATCACCTGTGAAACTTGTTTTAAAAATTAGCGAAAAGCCCAAACAAAATCAAGAAAAAATGGATAATGCCGAATTATTTCAGGATAGCCATGCTAGAACACAAAATGAAGAAGTTTTATATAGCGAATGGAAAAAATCCCAAAACGAAAAAAATTCACTTAGTGTACAAGTGGATTATCTCCGAAGTCAACTGGAAAGTATGCAAAGAAAATTTGCAGATTTAGAGACAAAAGTCACTAAAAAAGAAGAGTCTGACATGGACTACATTACTGATGAGGACGATCTGGCAAGAGAAACTGAGTGGATCAGACAAAAAGGAAAAGGTTGGAAAAAACGTCGAATGGATACTTCACTCTCACCACCACAACAAAGCTCGGGCACTGGAGAGCCCTCCAATAAAACCCAAAATGAAGAACCCCCAACTAAGGTTAAAAAAGCTCCATTACCTCCACCGATTATGGTAAATGGCGTAAATAATTTTAATGATATTTATGAAAAGTTAAATATCATACAAGGAGTTAAAATAAAAGTTTTAAATAACGAAAATATTAAAATAAATGTACAAGACGCAGACAGCTATCGGCTGGTTACTAAAATGCTTAATGAAATAAAGCATCAATGGCACTCATACGAAAACAAACAAATAAGGCCAATTAGAGTAATAGCGAATAGGCTACACTTCTCATGTGACCCACAAAAAATTGTAGCTGATCTACAAAAAAAAGGTTTTAAGGCACTGGAGGCCAGCAACAAACTTAAATGGAGAACAAGACAACCTCTTAACATGTTTATGCTCACATTCAGCCACGATGAAGATATCAACAAAATTTTTGAAATTTCCAGTATCCTTGGGATTGAAGTGGAAATAAAAGCACTAAAAACCTCAAAGTTAGTCCCTCAATGCAAAAGATGCCAATCTTATGGACACACGCAAAAATATTGCGCTAAAGAACCACGTTGCGTAAAATGCACGGGGAAACATCTTACTGTAGAATGCCCCAAACCAAAAGAATCTGAGCCAAAATGCATCCACTGTGGAGGCAAGCATCCTGCTAACTACAGAGGATGCCTTGTTGCTAAGGAAATACAAAAATTGAAAAATAAACCTAAGAAACCGAATCTCATACCAAACGTGAGTACAAATAGACAAAACCAACAGACAAGAAACACAGTCACACAAAACTCTGTGACAAGGACATACAGCCAAGTAGCAGCAACAGCTACTATACCTGATATTAATATCAGTAGTCAAAATACTATGGAACAAACACTACAATTAATTTTGGAGAAATTGAACAAACTTGATGAGCGATTAACTAAACTAGAAAGTAGCAATAACGGAGCTACCAATATGCCTCAAAATGGTCAGTAATCTTAGAATCCTAGCTTGGAATGCCAATGGTCTCTTGCAACATCAGCAAGACTTTCTATTCTAGACATAGAAAAACTTGACGTCTGTCTTGTGTCAGAAACGCATTTCACTAACCAGTCTCACATTAAATTTAAAGGTTATAAAGTGTATCATACAACTCACCCTAGCAATACTGCACATGGGGGAAGTGCTGTAATAATTAAAGAAAATATATCACACTATGAGGAGATGGGATATAAAACCATAGAGATTCAAGCTACATTAGTAAGTGTAAAAACCAAAACATATACATTAGTCATAAGTGCTGTCTATATACCACCAAGGCACTTACTAAAGAAAAATCAATATCTTAATTTTCTCAGAAAATTAGGAAACCGTTTTATAATTGGAGGTGACTTTAATGCAAAAAATACCTACTGGGGATCTAGACTGACGAACTCTAAAGGAAAAGAACTTTTGCAAGCTATTAGTGAATATCAATGTAAGCCGATATCAACTGGTAAGCCCACATACTATCCAACAGATCCAGGAAAAATTCCAGATCTAATTGATTTTTTTATAGTAAAAAATATATCTTTAAGTTTTGTAGATATAGAAGAAAGTTTTGATTTACACTCAGATCATTCACCTATTATTCTAACTCTTAGTAAAAACATAATAAAGAAAGAAGCAAATATCTCACTAGTTAATAAACTGACTGACTGGATTAGTTTTAAACAAAGTCTGTCAGAAAAAATAAACCTATCAGTACCATTGCAAACGCCAGAACAAATCGATAAAGAAGTTGATTATTTTGTTACAAATATTCAACAAGCAGCTTGGGAAAACAGTCCAAAACCAAAGAGAATTTTTAAGGGAAAAAACTATCCAAAGGAAATTAGAGACCTTATATTGGAAAAAAGGAAACTAAGAAGAAAGTGGCAACAAAGCCGTGATCCTCGGGACAAAACAAATCTCAACAACATGACGCAGCGCATTAGGCGAGAAATTCTAGTAATAAAAAATGAATCTATTAACCATTTTCTTAATGAGCTTACAGATGATAAAAATACCGACTATTCCCTTTGGAAAGCAACCAAAGATTTTAAAAGACCAATTATCCTAATTCCACCCATACGAAAATCTAACAACCAGTGGGCAAGGAGTAACGAAGAAAAAGCAGATATTTTTGCAAGTCATTTAGAAAAAACATTTCAGCCCCATCAAATCGAGGACCATATTAAGCTTACATCACCAAAAGAAATATTAACAGAAATCAAAAATATTAATTCGAAAAAAGCCCCAGGGTATGATCTTATTAACGGGGTAGTCATAAAACAACTCCCCAGAAAAGCTATCGTAAAACTATGCAACCTAATTAATGCGTCTTTTAGGCTTAGGTACGTACCTAAACTGTGGAAAGTTGCAGAAGTTATCATGATTCCAAAACCGGGAAAACCACTCCATGACGTGTCATCTTACAGGCCAATATCTTTGCTGCCAATTATATCCAAGCTCTATGAAAAATTATTGCTTAAAAGAATAAAACCCATCATAGAAAGACAAGAAATTATTCCATCTCATCAATTTGGTTTTCGAGACAAGCATTCCACGATAGATCAAGTACACAGAATTACTAATATAATAGAAAAAGCACTAGAAGAGGGAAAAGTTTGTTCTGCAGTTTTTCTAGATGTAGCACAAGCATTTGACAAAGTGTGGCATGAAGGCCTTAATTTTAAACTAAAAAGGTTTCTGCCAAAACAGTATTCGGATATTTTGGAATCATACATATCTGATAGACATTTTAGAGAAAAACAGGAAGACTCATACTCAAATTTAAGAGAAATTCAAGCAGGCGTGCCCCAGGGTAGCGTACTAGGCCCTTATCTATACTTATTATTCACTTGTGATATCCCAAAGCCAGAAAATTGTCACTTAGCAACGTTTGCCGATGATACTGGTTTATTGACGGTAGAAAAATCTATTGAAAAATGCATAGAGAAACTTCAGGATGCAGTCACCCAAATTCACAGTTGGACCACAAAGTGGCGAATAAAATTAAATGAAACCAAATCAATTCATGTTGATTTTACAAACAAAAATATAAATCACATACAAATAACAATTAACAACATTCCAGTACCATATTCGAATCAGGCAAAATATCTAGGTATGACACTTGATACCAAATTGCGCTGGAAAGCACATGTTAAGAAAAAAAAAGAAGAACTTGAGATAAGGTATAGAAAAATGAACTGGCTAATTGGAAGGAAGTCCAATTTAACAATTCATAATAAGTTACTGCTTTATAGACAAATACTGAAACCGGTATGGACATATGGTATTCAACTATGGGGTTGTGCTAAAGAGAGTAACATTCTAGTTGTACAGAGATTTCAAAATAAAGTATTAAGAAATATTGTGAATGCACCTTGGTACGTTCGAAATAGTGACCTTCATCGAGATCTAAAAATCGAAACTGTAGCAGAGACTATAAAAAAGTACGCAAAAAGCCATGAAGATAGACTCCATCGGCATGTGAATGTGGAAGCAATTCAGCTTCTAGACAATACTATGCTAGTTCGACGACTAAAAAGAGTGAAGCCGTTTGAGCTAGTAAACTAAGTGAATTACACATAAAACAAAATAATGCTATAAACACAACACAATTGTGAGTTACAGACTAAACAAAGCGGGGAGAACTGTTGAGTGAACCCTAAGTTTAAATCTGACTTTTCTAGTAAATTAAGTTAAAACAAAATTGCTAATTAGTCTTACTGACTAGATTGTAATAAATAAAAAAAAACACAGTGTGTTTGACAAATAAAAAAAAAAAAAAAAAATTCCAACTTTTAGGTTTAATCGAGGGGTAAACCGCGCTCCAAAATTGTGTACACTAATACCTCATTTTACCTCTAATACCCGAATTTGTTAAACTAATACCTCTATTACCCATAACAATACCCAGTAATACCCACTAATACCTACTCGAGCTTACTAATACCCGCTAATATCTCTGGAAAAAAATCCACTTTTCGCAGTTAAAAAGTTATTAGAGTGTTTTTGGTCAGCACATGTAGACGTCAATTTCGTTATAGTTGTGGTTATGTTAGTGGTTAATAACCATAACTATTTGTCACGAACAACACAGTTTTTGGACACGCCACATAACGAACTGTTATTTCATAAAACTGCAAGAAATTCATTTTTCAAGAAAAATAGTTTGAAACTTTCATCAAAATAATCAAAAATGTTCAAAACATAACAAAAATATGAATTTGGAACACGATTCCATTTTTGGTTCGTTGAAATGTCAATTTAAAATAACCATACCCACTCACATAAAGTTAGAGCTAAAGATCCGTAATTAACCACGTCCTTTGTAGTAATTAAACAAAACCACGGGACAGGTCGCTATTGCGCCGACTCGCCGAATAACCACAACCACGATTTTGGAGACAAATGTGCTGACCAAAAACACTCTATTACTTGCCTTGAATGAGAAAGGGTTATAAACTTACCAATATTTTAAACAATTAAAACTTCTAAATTTTTAATTTAAAATAATGTTTATTTCCAAATCATTTTGAACCGAATCTTGAACAAATCTTCAACGAGAAATAACAATAAACGTAAATAATATGTACCGAAATATGCTATAGACAATTATCAGTCTTAGAGACATTTCTACTGAACATAACTTACCTTATTTTTTTTCACTGCCACCACAAAAAAACATAAAGTTTACCACTAGATACGCAACTCGATACGCCGGTTTTTTTTACAACAGGTGTAGGCAATGTTGCCAAATCATTAATATGTATCTACTAATAAGGAGGTTCCCATAAAAAATGCTCATAATCTACTGTAGCATATTGATACGCGTCGAAAGGTACCAGATACCAGCTTACATTGGACCTGTTCTGTGGTAAATAGGGAAATAAGTTTGAAAAATCGTATGTTCTTTTATAATTCTAATACAGCTATTACCCAGACTAATTCCTCTAATACCCAGACTAATTCCTCTATTACCCAGACTAATTCCTCTAATACCCCGGCTATTACATCTAATACCCTTCTAATACCCACTAATGCCTACTAATACTCACTAATACCCTAATAATACCTCTAATACCCACTATTTCCTCCAACAATTCCCCTAATACCCAAGATTTGTACACCAAAATACCCACGCGGTTTACCCCTCGGGTGTAATTCTTATTAAGCCTTATAAAAAGCACAATGTATCTACAATTCATTTAGCTTTATCAAAAAATATCGAAAAAAATCTTAAAAGTTGTGCCAAAAGAATTTCTGAAATCGCTCTATATTTGTGAAAGCTATAGCTACAAATATTACTGATAAGGAGGGAGGGGAGAAGAGAGGGAGGGGGAAACTAGTAGAGAAAAGTCTTCAAGCGTGTGCAGAAAGAATTTTTGAAATCGCTCTATATTTGTGGAAGGTATAGCTACAACTATTACTGATTAGGAGGGAGGGGAGAAGAGAGGGAGGGGGAAACTAGTAAAATGATGTTGGAGAAAAGTCTTCAGGCATGTGCAGAAAGAACTTTTGAAATCGCTTTATATTTGTGAAAGTTATAGCTATAACTATTACTAATAAGGATGGCGGGGAGGAGAGAGGTAGAGGGGGGATACTAGTAAAATGGTGTTGGGTTCGGTTTGGTTCGGTTGATGATAAAAAAAATCTGCAAGCGTATGCAGAAATAATATTTGAAATCGCTCTACATTTGAAAAAATTATGCGAATGTGGTCTTTGAATAGGGTGGGGGGAATGACGGGAGGGGAGATGGGTGGGAGCAGGGAGGACCACAAAGTAATTACAGCAAATTAGAGAACATTTGCAATGGATAATCAAAGGGATTTCAACAAAATCGCCTGAATTTTAAATAATGTGTATGCCTTAAAGCCTACATCATGTGACAAAATGGCGTCTGAAGATCGCCAAGTTGATTCCTGTTTACGAAAATCGGTTCAGCCGTTTAGCCTCTAGCGTGACACAAACATACATATTTACTTACATACAACAATGGAAAAACATTACCCTTCTTTCGTCGTGCTGCAGTTGGGTAATAAAAAAAAATTAAATAAAAAAAAACCAACTGCTAAATTTACTTGTAAGTACTAGTTGCAGTTGAGTACAAAGTTGATAGGAATGTACGACATGCTCCAACTTTTAGTTTTGATGCCCAGAGCGCACTTACAAAATTATACAGTTTTGTATTTTCATGAATCAGGTTGTTTGGTAATTTTGTACCCAACTGCGACTAGTAGTTACAAGTTAATTTAGCAGTTGGGTCTTTTTTTTTTAACCTTTTTTTATTTACAACTTTTACGTTTAATTCTTAATCAGCCTTATAAAAAGCACTATGCATTTACAATTCATTTAGCTTTACCCAAAAAGTACGTGTAGATTTTCTACAGACGCGAACAGTGTTACCTTCCATTAAGTGAAGGTGGGGGGTGAGAGAGGGAGGAGGGAACTAGTAAAATGGTGTCAATTTTTTTTTTAAAACGTGGGTTGAAAGAATTTTTGAAATCTCTCTAATTTTGCTAAAGGTATAGCTACAACTATTCCTAATAAAGAGGGTGGGGAGAATATAGGGAGAGGAAGGGGGAAACTAGTAAAATGATGTTGAAAAAACGTCTTCAAGCGTGTGCAGAGAGAATTTTTGAAATCGCTCTATATTTGTGAAAGGCATAGCTACAACTATTACTAATAAGGAGGGAGGGGATAAGAGAGGGAGGAGCAAACTAATAAAATAATGTTGGATATAAGTCTTTAGCGTGTGCAGAAAGAACTTTTGAAATCGCTTTATATTTATTTATATATATCTACTAATAAGGATGGCGGAGAGGAGAGAGGGAGAAAGAAATGGTATTGGAAAAAAAATCTGAAAGCGTATGCAAAAAGAATTTTTGAAATTGCTCTCAAAAACAAATATACAGATTTAACTATATATCTGAAAATTTTTCGCATCAATATATTAGCTCACACATATACTATACTATAGTAGTGTGAGCTATGGTGATCCTAATTTTTTCGAGAAAAAAAAGTTGCTCCGATTTCAAAAATTTTTATATATCTTTGCGTTTCAGATGATTTTGAAACTTTTTTGTTGCGCCGTCTCTCTGTCTGTCTGTCTGTTTGTCTGTCTGTATGTCTGTCTGTCTGTCTGTCTGTCTGTCTGTCTGTCTGTCTGTCTGTCTGTCTGTCTGTCTGTCTGTCTGTCTGTCTGTCTGTCTGTCTGTCTGTCTGTCTGTCTGTCTGTCTGTCTGTCTGTCTGTCTGTCTGTCTGTCTGTCTGTCTGTCTGTCTGTCTGTCTGTCTGTCTGTCTGTCTGTCTGTCTGTCTGTCTGTCTGTCTGTCTGTCTGTCTGTCTGTCTATCTGTCTGTCTGTCTGTCGGTCTGTCTGTCTGTCTGTATGTCTGTATGTCTGTCTGTAACGACCAACGCGCATAACTCCAAAACCGCTTGGCCGATTTCAATGAAATTTGGCACCTAGGCTGGGTCTTGGGTCTAGATAGTCCCATTTAAAAATAAACAAAATCCACCGAACACAAACCAAATAAAAGGGTGGGGATAGATTTCAAAAATTAGAGTTTATTTGAAAATATGGCGTGTGTGATATCAAACGAAAGGTAATTGAGTCTGGAGTTAAACAAAATACTTTTTAATTTATTTAAAAAAAAGGGTGGGGGTATATTCCAAAAATTAGAGTTTAAGTGAAAATATGGCGTGTGTGATATCAAACGACAGGTAATTGAGTCCGGAGTTTAACAAAATACATTTTAGTTTTTGTTTTTATTAAGGGTGGGGGTGGATTTCAAAAATGTGAGTTTAAGTCAAAACATGGCTTGTGTCGTATCAAACGAAAGGTAATTTAGTGTGGAGTTGAATAAAATATATTTCAGTTTTTAGTTATATTAGCTCACACGTACGCTATAACTATAGCACCTAGTGTAAGCTTAGGGGCCCATATATTGGCAGAGTATTTTTTTATTACTTTGAAGTAATTACTCATTTTGTAGGAATGGATAGTAAATTGAAAGTTTTTGTGGTTTGCAGTCAACAAATACCTATTTATTTTTTATCATATTTTTATTTAACACTTGTTGCATTAATTGTGTACATAATACCTTGTGTTTTCCAGCATTACTTGTCCTTTATAAATCCTAGTTGTATGTATCCTATAATAGAAGCAAAATATACCATTATAAACTTCATACTCAAATATCCATTAAAAAACTAATCAGATGTTTCTGCTGATTGCAGACTACAACATTCTCAACCACCAACGAACCTTTACAAATTAACAAGATCTTCAGAACACTTTATTACACTTAAATTGAACGTAGTCGCAAAACCATTATGTACGGTGGCCCTTAAATCACATAGTCGCAGTCGGTTGAAAACCAAATTTTGGTTGAAAAATTAAATCATTGGTAGTATATAGATTATGGGGCTTATTTAAAAGCGATTAAATAGGCCATCACGGGCAAGGGTGTCTAGTGGGGGTTCAAGTGGGATCAATCCCCCACGAAATATTTAGGCGTCAAAAACAAAAAAAATTAGTAGTGATAAGTAGTTAGAAATGGACAATCCGCATTTTTTTAGGAATAATTAACTAATTTTCTAGATTTTTGCTTATAACAGCTGGAAACATGCTCAAACTTAAGTTTAAATTAATTTAATAAAACGAGTGGAAAAATTTTTGACCTTTAAATTTCAATTATCTCCCCCATATTTTTCTTTTGATTTCTAAAAACCCCAATTCATGATGACACCAATAATTTTATTCATAAACAGTTGTTTTTAAATAATATTACTTGATTTGACTGCGAAATTAATTCAAGATTTAAGCAGCTGCTGAAAAATAGTTTAATTTTTTGTCGTTTTTTTGAACTTGATTTTTGCCCAATCAATGATAATTTTTGCTTGACAAATATAAATTTGACTAAAAAAGTGTGCTTGGTTGACTTATTTTTTAGCCATCCATAGTTGGAAGGCTATTTGGGATAGTGAAAACTTATTAAAAAAATAGATCTAGAGTAATTTATTCCTGGTTTTTTAAAAATAATACTTATTTTTAGTATTTAGGCAATATATTTCCCAGCAAATTTTTTATAAATATATTTAAAAATAACCAAATTCACAAGTTAAATTTTTAAAATCAAAAAAAATAATAATTAATTTAATTAACTAAAATCTTATTAAGCGTATTTTAAAAACCCAGTTTTGCTTGATAACAATTTTAATAATAAACGGTTGTGTCTTTAATAATATAACATGACTTGACAGCGAAATTTATCCAATATTTAATCAGCTGCTAAAAAATAGTTTCATTTTAGCTCACACATATACTAAACTATAGTAGTGTGAGCTATGGTGATCCTAATTTTTTCGAGAAAAAAAAAGTTGCTCCGATTTTAAAATTTTTTATATATCTTTGCGTTTCAGATGATTTTGAAACTTTTTTGTTGCACTGTCTGTCTGTCTGTCTGTCTGTCTGTCTGTATGTCTGTCTGTATGTCTGTCTGTCTCTCTGTCTGTCTGTCTGTATGTCTGTCTGTAACGACAAACGCGCATAACTCAAAAACCGCTGGGTCGATTTCAATGAAATTTGGTACGTATGCTGGGTCTTGGGTCGAGATGGTCCCATTTAAAAATGAACAAAATCCACCGAACACAAACCAAATAAAAGGGTGGGGATAGATTGAAAAAATTAGAGTTTATGTGAAAATATGGCGTGTGTGATATCAAACGAAAGGTAATAAAGTCCGAAGTTCAACAAAATACATTTTAGTTTTTGTTCTTTTTAAGGGTGGGGGTGGATTTCAAAAATTTGAGTTTAAGTCAAAACATGGCTTGTGTGGTATCAAACAAAAGGTAATTTAGTATGGAGTTGAATAAAATATATTTCAGTTATATTAGCTCACACGTACACTATAACTAGTACCTAGTGTGAGCTTAGGAGCCCATATATTGGCAGAGTATTTTTGTCGTGCTTTTGAACTTGATTTTTGTCCAGTCAATGATAATTTATGCGTATCTCATGCAGCGACGTAGTTAGCTGTCAAAACAGAAACTTGACCAATGAAATTGCAGCATTTTGCGAAGTACGTATTAACTTCAGGGACGGATCTAGGAACTTCATTTGGGGGGAAAATACCATAATAAATATTGAATAAAACTATTTTCCACAGTGACCAGTAAGTGTATTCTGTGTGTCAAAACTAAATATAAAGTGAGATTTGGCGGAGAAATTTCTCCTTTCCCCCTTCAGTAGATCCGCGTCTGATTAACTTTAAGTATCTAATATTAGCTCACACGTATAGGTACTATAAGTAGTGTTAGCTTACACGTGTACTATAAGTAGTGTGAGATATCTAGTCATGTCAAAAATTAGATAAAAAAAGTTGCTGGGATTTCAATTTTTTTATATATCTTTACGTTTCTTTGTCTGTCTGTACATCTGTCTGTATGTTTGCCTGTATATCTGTCTGTATATCTGTCTAAAATGACACACGAGCATAACTCAAAAACTACTTGCGCGATTTCAATGAAATTTGGTACCTAGGTTAGGTCTGGGCTCTAGATCGTCCTATTTAAAAATGAGTTAAATCCACTGGACATAATATGCAAAAAAAGGGTGGGGGTAACTATAAACAATTTGAGTTCTGGTAAAAATATGAATTGTGTTTTAGATTAAATTTAGTGCCAAAATTGGCTTTTGGCTCTAAAGGGTGTCACTTAAAAATACAGTCGAACCTCTATAACTCGAACCTGAAGGGACAACCAAAACAGTTCGAGTTATGGAGAGTTCGAGTTATAGAAACTCGAGTTACATAGGTTAAAATACATGTAAAAAGTGCAGGGACTGCTTAAAGGTTCGAGTTATAGAGGGGTTCGAGTTATAGAGGTTCGAGTTAGAGAGGTTCGACTGTAAATAAAATCTAGCGCAGATAAACCAAAAAAAAAGTGGGGGTTCATTTCAAAAATTATAGTTTTGCAAGAAATATGACTCGTGTGGTACTATATTAAAGGTGCATGAAGATAAAAAAAATGCATTATAGGTTTTTTTCTTCAGTGGTTTTACACTTTGGGGAGAATCTCCCATCGGACGGGTCCTCAGGTCTCGTAAAGAGAGTTTTTTTTCGCGAATTATTAGCTCAGACCTATAATATAACTATAGGAGTGGGAGCTATGGTGATCGTATCGGAAATAAGAAAAAAAGGTAGCTCCGATTTAATAAAAATATATATATATATATATATATATATATATATATATATATATATATATATATATATATTTGCGTTTCAGATGATTTTAAAACTCTTTTGTCGAATCTCCAATCGGACGCAATTACGGTTGGTTCGGTTCGGTTCGGTAGGGGATTATTTTCGCAGACCAAATAGGTAAAAATTAGATTATACATTAATCCTGTGAGCTTAAGTCAGTGGCGTGTATAGAAAAAAGTTTCGGGGTGGGCCCGAGACAGTTCTGGTGGTGCCCATGACCCCATGAGGCCGTATTTTATGCTATTGTATGTTTGTATTTATGAAATATGTGCAAAATATCTAAAAAATCTTAGTTTCGGGGGAGGCCGGGCCCGTCAAGCCTCCCCTTATATACGCCAGTGGCTTAGGTACCCATAAATAGGCACAGTATTTTTCTTTTTTACTTAAACGTTAGTAAAGTTGAAATCTTTGTTGTGTTTATTTTTAAGCGTATTAACAGAAAGTTACAGTTCAATCAAATATGGATTTTATTCAGTTAATTCTGTATATTCTCCTGCAGCCAGTAAAGCCAGTAATTACCGCCCATTGGTAAATAATTAATCACGTTTGAAAGCTCTTCAATACTGAAAACCAGCATCGTTTGCCGGCTCTACAATTTTATGTGGGGCACGTATCGGGAAATGGGGAAAAATGCCCCTCCGAGTCGCGACTAGACTATGGAATAGACCGAGAGTTAAACGTTTTCTAAAGTCCCTCAAGAAAAATCAGTAAAATCTGAGGGCACGGCAGTGCCCAGCCAAGTTCGCGGCGTAAACTGCTGTACCATGTTTTCTTGAAACATTTCAACCCATATTTGACCTATCTAAAACTCTACTTTGGAATGAGCTACGAAACTCAAACTTTGCACAGTCGTAGATCTTTATAATAAACATAAAATTAAGTAACCGTGAATTTCAAAATCAAACAAGTTTCGTAGCTAATCGGGTAAAAAGGAGTTTTTGTTTCTCTCATATTTTTCCGTGAGTAGCTTAAAAGCTTAACCTGGAATAAAACTTGTTTTGTGCACTCACTGCATTCAGAATTTTTAGTCAACAAACCAGTGACATGGGAGGGGAATAGATAGCTTTTCAACGACTGCGCAACCGAATTTTATTAGGACACCATGGGTAGCTGTCAGTCGGCCATTTTGTGGATATCGTGCTATTACAGCTTACTAAATAGACTAGTCACAATACAAAATAAACAATCATTAACGTTTTTGCAAACCACAAGATTGAAAAGGGCAAATACTAGAATTTTTGATTATTAGTAGTATTAGAAAAATATTATTAACACAATCTTCTTTTTTTAAATCTAAAATAAAAGTATTTCTGTTTAATGCTGCCAGTTATTTTTCTTTATTGTTTTATTTTGAATTTTTTGGAAAACCTAACCTTAAAGTTTGTTTTGATATTTTTGGGCTTTCTGCAAAAACCTTCAAAAAAGAAAGTCCTGTTTGGGAAAAATTCCAATCAGGTGATAATTTCTCTCTTTGTTGAAAGTTATTTTCTTTTTGATCACCTGATCATTTTGGTAAAATCATGCGCGTTTTTTGCTCACGCTGGGAGTTTTGAAGCGCCACCCTGTGTGTGACAGGGGAATGAAGAAATCACTTCCGACAAAAAACTGAAAGAAGTCACACGTGTTTTTGGGTTGAACACCGAAATTCCAGTTGCAAGAAAGGACCGCGGCCGCCAATGAAATTTTGGGACTGCTACAGAATTACAGAAGGTAAGCTTCTAGCGTGTTGCCGATTTTTTCCTTTGTTTTTTAGTTTAATAGACTCTGTTTTCCCAGGCGGGGCGAATTCAACTTTGGGGTTATTTTTTTTGGGATATCTCTAGTTTTTCTCCCCTTCAGGGCTCAGATGTCTAATTTCATTGACACGAATCACTTCTGTTTACTTAAATCACACTGCATGGCCTGGCCTATTAAAATCGATTCGTAATTACGTCTAGTTATATATTTGGCAGTCAACCCGCATGACTTAAAACGGAGAATTTGGGGTAGCTAGCCATAAAACTACCGACTAAAAGATCCCAATGCTGTTAGATGAAGTTCGGCTGAGCTATCGTCAAAAACCTACCTACTCCCCTCCCTGGTTCTATCATGCTTTTGTAAAAGCAATCATTTATCAGATAGTTTTTGGTCGTGCCAAATTTAGGCCCGATAACTTTACCGACAACGATAACTTTAACAATATTTGAGAGTTCGAAAAAGCAATTTTATACCGGTTATAGTCGATGCCGACGGTGCGGGTATTTGTCGTTTGGTATGTAAGACTATTAAAATAGGGGAAGATGGGAGAATATTTTTTTGTCTAAAGGAAAACTTTTAGCAGTTTTAATACTTTGTGAGTGGTTTTTCTTGTGTAACATTAAATAAGTAGTTTAGAATAAAAATGTTTCGTATTACTTCTTCGTTTTGACTATCGTGGGGTAATCGGAAACATCCTAATGGGGCAATAAGTAATATCTAATGTTACCATCAAATTTGATTAAAGTGGCTTATGTAGAGATTTAGAAATGGCAAGTTGCAAAAATATTAAATTAAATCTAACTCAAATAGTCCAGGCAACTTCCCTAAGTACTCAAATAAGATGCAACAAAAAAATATATTTCTTTTGCCCTATTACGATGTTTTTTCTTAGCCCACGAGAGTCAAAATGAAAGGGTTATAAGAAACATTTCTACTTGTACTACTTGTTTATGACAAGCAAGATTTAAAACAATGCATATAAAGTCCTACATTAGACAACACACTTAAGTATTAAAAATGGTTTGCTTATGAAAAGTATGTTTAAACAAGAGCACAAAAGTGCTAAAACTTTATTCATATTGTAGTTAAAGAATTTCAAAGGTTTTTTCAGATATTTCAAATGACAAAAGACAAAATGCAAGAACAGCAAAAAAATATTTCCTATTACCTATTACCCCATTTTCCCCTAAGTCAAATAAATGAGTTCCGACCACGGAACTGTATCCAAAACTCCGACAGAGACTGATAAATCTTCCTCCATCTGTCCATGGTTCCGCTCAATACTGCTGTCACCTGTGCAGCCAGCGCACAGTGGAACGTTTTGAAGATCTAGCTTGATTTTTATAGCTTTAAAATAACATAAAATATTAAAAAGCATTTAGTATTTGCAATATTACCTACCTCTTATATAGGGTGATTCAGATTTTAACAATTTTAAGATTTGTAGTCATACTGTATGTTTTTAACGAAAATTGTTTCAACAAATTTTATAACAATGAAGCACAGGTATATATTTTTTTTAGTTTTTGCAGGAAGGAATTTAAATAAAACAATTTTGCAATATACAAGGTGTTTCAGAAAAATTTAAATAAAGACGTTTTAGGCGGTAAGGGACGATCAAGAAAAAAAATCCGTTCTCATCTGTCACTATATGAAAAATAAATGCATTAAACATTTTAAACCTCTCACCCCTTGCCCGGGGTGAAACCAACCCCTAAAATTGGGGTTTGGTGCAGATGCATTTTTATTAAGCTTGGTTAAGCTTGTGACAGAGTGAAAAGTTACTGTTTACAAAAATTCATGAAAGTCGAGTCTATGGTCGAGAGTTTTAAAAACCCCTCCTCCCCCCTCCGTAATGCATATTTAAGTAAAACTATATTCAAGAATCATGACAGTGTAACGCAAGGTTAATAACCCCCCTCCCCCCTTGAGCGTTACGTACTTTAGGAATCGGCCCATACACATAGGTACATGGGATAGGGTGTCTCAGATAAAAGTAACTACAAGGGGGTTTATGAGGATTTAGGAGACGGTAAGACATACCAATTTTGGTAAAAAAGCGGCGCTATTCCGAGCTGTATAAAAAAAAACATTTATATGCGTTTTCAAAATATTGAGAAATAAATGAATCCATGATGGATCTGATACGTCCCTAGCTAGCCTATTAACACACTTCAAGTGAAGCCATGATAATATATCAGCTTTGAAAAGTTTTTTGTATATATCTGAGAAACTGAAGCTCTTACGATGTTTTTAGCTATAACATGAATTATTGAGCAAAATATAGTCTACTGAAAACTGTATATTGATACGATGCTATGTTAAAAAGGTAGATTTTTTTAAAATTTTAATTGTCAAAAAACTATCATTAGCATTAATAGATTTCAGCGGTTTAGGAGCTATCGTGTTACGGAGAGAAATAATATACACACACAGACAGACACCTAGAGAGACATCACGACGATATTGCTAGGATAGGTCAAAATACACCCAAATAACACATTTCCGGCGTTATGTTAAAAAAAAAATTGTCAAAAATAATACCTATTAATAATACCATTGCTATGCGGGCTAGGAAGGCAAAAACTAAAATATGTGACTTTTTGAAAAAATAAAGTCCTAAAAGATTGTTAACGACATTTTATTGGCCTAGTCATATTTATATAGTTTTATTCAATTTGTTTAAAAGAAGGCGACAATATTTTAATTTTTCGAATAACACAATTTAAGTTTTTAAGCATTATTTTGAAACCCCCTGTAGATATTTTTAACTTCGACACTGCATCCGATTAAGCTCGCAATATCGCCACTTTTTTCCTTTTGAACGAATATCGTAAGTGTTACCGTTTCTCAAAATCCCACAAAGCCCTATGTACTTACTTTTATCTGGACACCCTGTAGACAAACAGACACATAGACTCATAGTGATATTGTCACGAGGGGGTTTTATCGTGACGAACACAGTTTAAGTTAGGTGTAATGGTTTTATTATAATACTTATATTTACTACTTACATTGTACTTAAATACATCTTGTCTACAAAACTTCTTTGATAGGCTTAACTTCTTATACTCGACTAAAGTACTACTTGTTCACTATTAACTGCCTGGGCGTTAGGTTCTCAGCGTACAACTAACTGCTAAACTCTTTTGGAGATGCTTTTATTACAAACCGTTTGCCATTGATAGGATATCGAGATGTGTTTTGTTTCCTGTATAAACATCATCGAAATCCCATTAGCCACGTTGTTTATAATACTTCTATATACAATTTATTACTTTTAATACAATTTGAACTATATACAGAAGTTCATTTCCTTAGAATGTTTAGGGTTAATGTGCACTTGCTTATAAACGTAACTTGTGTCATTCACTTAATAGGACATTATTTTCTATCCTGTGTCAGGATAGAAAATAATGTCCTATTAAGTGAATGACACAAGTTACGTTTATAAGCAAGTGCACATTAACCCTAAACATTCTAAGGAAATGAACTTCTGTATATAGTTCAAATTGTATTAAAAGTAATAAATTGTATATAGAAGTATTATAAACAACGTGGCTAATGGGATTTCGATGATGTTTATACAGGAAACAAAACACATCTCGATATCCTATCAATGGCAAACGGTTTGTAATAAAAGCATCTCCAAAAGAGTTTAGCAGTTAGTTGTACGCTGAGAACCTAACGCCCAGGCAGTTAATAGTGAACAAGTAGTACTTTAGTCGAGTATAAGAAGTTAAGCCTGTCAAAGAAGTTTTGTAGACAAGATGTATTTAAGTACAATGTAAGTAGTAAATATAAGTATTATAATAAAACCATTACACCTAACTTAAACTGTGTTCGTCACGATAAAACCCCCTCGTGACATATGGTGGAGGCGCCGCTGTCTTTTTTGAAAGACATATAGGCATATAGTGGAAAAAATGTATTTTTCAAATTATTTTTAATTTTTTTTATTTTTCTTAATTTCACTCTTTTCACTATTTGTTATTTCATTTTCATTTTTTTTTTAATTATTTTAAGGAGTATCGAAATTATTATGACGCTCCAGCCGAAACAATCGATTCCGGCATGCATTAACTAAATATTGAATATTACATTTATTTATTTTTTATAATTTTTTTTCAATTATTTTTCTGTCATTAGAATTATTTCTCCTATATAAATACCATTTTCATAAAATTTTCAAACTAGATGGACAGAAGAAATAATATATTTTTTTTTAAATCAAAAAACGCAGTTTAAGTGTGGTGACATGTTACCTATTATTAGTGTATATTTTTTCGCATATTAGTTTAATTCATTTTGTCTCGACATTTTCAATTCGGTATTTTCATACGTTTTTTTTTCTCTTAAAAAGATGGTTTCTATAATTAATGGGTACCCCAGCCAGAGTCACTAGAAGCGTCACAAAAAGTCTTAGTGAAGACGATAAAAATAACGTCTTCGCCTCTAGTTCGCAATCTGCGAGCAGTCCCTTTTTAAAAAGCACCAAACTCTCAAGAAGTCCTGTCAGAAAGACAGTAAATTTCGACTTATCCTTCGTCGATCCGAGTGCCGAAAATCACTCAACCCCTAAAAAAGTTTTACAAATTTCAAAACAAGATTTTAAATTATCCCGTGGGCAAAATTTATCTTTTGAAGATTCAAATAATTTAACGGTCATTTCCAATAAAACGGAAATTCCTTCGACCGAAGAAACGTTGCAAGACGAAAAAAGTCAAACCATAATTAACCAAGGGTTGAATACAAAATCTAGCTTCAATAAAAAACAGGACTCAGCCATCACAAAAATTTTTAAAATGACAAATACAACGCTAAGTGACGCTCTGACGGGTACGACCAGTAATCCGGCATCACCCAAATTTATAGACCCACCTTACTTTAACCCAGGGTTAGACTCCCCGGTGAATTTCATTACAAAATACGAAAAAGTATCTCAAGTAAACGGTTGGACCGAAACGCATAAGATAGCATATTTTAAAAATTATTTGGAAGGCGCCGCCTTCAGATGGTTTTTAGAATATAGTAGCAAAACCGAGAATGCAAATAAAACTTGGGCTCACTTAAAACAAGATTTTTTAAAAGAATTTGGGGGTGACCAACCTCTAAAAAATCTCAAAATTAAATTTAAAAATAGAAAACAGGGAAGTGCTGAGGATATTAAACAATATTATTATGATTTATTCAATATGGCGTATGAAATTGACGAAAAAATGCCATTTGACCAATTTAGAGAACATTTTGAAAGTGGGCTACATAGCTCCTATACGGAATCATACGAATTAATAACCTCATCCGACCTGGATCACAAAAAACTAAGAGAAACAGTTTTGAAATTAAGTGCTATTAGACAAAACGTTTTAATAGACAAAATGACAAGACAAACAGAAGTTTTGACAATCGAACAAAATGAGGGAAGCTATCCTAGGCGAAACGGTCCTAATTTTTTAAGGCAAAATGGCCCAAATTACACGCGACAAAATGAAACAAACTATTTTAGGCAAAACGCGTCGAACTATCATCAAAATGGTAGAGGTAGGTCGAGGTTTCGCGAATTTAGAGGTAGATCAAACAATTATAGAGGTAATCTAAACAGGCCGATAGGTCAATATCATAATCGAAATACGGGAAATTATAATCAAAACTCAAATCATGGGTATAATAGGAGGAATTTTGCCCAAAATATAAATAATTTTGGACAAAACAACAGGAATGAACAAAGAAGGCCGCAAAATAGTCACGTAGAGTCACCCAGAAGGGATCACTCAGGAAGCAGGGATCTTCCAAATACGAGGTGTCACGACGGCAGGCCGAGATGCAACAATTGCAATAGGTGTGGGCATTATGCATGTGGCAGGGAGCGTAGCAGCGAAAGGGGACCACAAAGAAGAGTATCGTTTAGTAGAGCGAGTAGGTCGCCATCCCCAAATGTGCAAGGACGACTCAATTAGAGTGCCCCAACGGCGTCGTCCTCCAAACAGGGGCAAGCAATAAAATTCTGGTAGTTAAGGGTGTCGTCAATAATTTTAAGGGGGTAGACATAGTCCTCGATACCGGCTCTGGAAAATGCATTATAGAGAAATCTCTATGTAGAGACATAGAGCCTTTAAAACAACAATTTGCTTTATCAACTGCCGGCGGAAATAAAGTAATGCCACTCGGCCTAACAGAATTTAAAATTAAAATCGGCGAAATGTGTGGTTACATTGAAGCCATAGTCGTAGAAAAATTACCAAAACCTTTAATTTTGGGAATGGACTTTTTAGAAAAAAATAACGCCCAAATCAATCTCACCGACAAGACTGTACGACTAACGAACGGTTACATAACAACAACACTTTCGTTTCACAAAGACGAAAATTATCAATTGGGCACTTATGAAAATTTTATTTCACCTTCTTTACCTTTAGTACAGGAGGAAAGCCAGGATTTAAGGGATATTTTCAAAGTAACTTGTTTAAATGATTATTTTATTATACCGAGTGAGCATACAACAATTAAATTAAAAATAGAAAAATTCGGCTCAGTTGATTTAAAAAATTTTATTTTTGAAGAGAATGACGCATTTCTAAGACCTAAAGGAATTATTTGCTCTCCCCCTAAATTTGATGACGACACTTGTACAATGCAATTAACCACCAAAAAACATAACCCAATAAAAATTTTCAAGGAATCGACCTTAGGCTACCTTAAAAAGGGGTTTAGGTACGATATAGACACCTTACCGGTCCTTAACATTGAAGAGACACAAGAGATACAGGATGAAGAGAGAGTGACAATGGCGGACCACAAAATTAACCACATAAAAGATGAAAAAATTAAATCGCATTTATACAATTTATTAGAGGAGTACAGCGATGTTTTCGCAAAAAGTCCAAAATATATGGGCCAGACGGACCTTGTAGAACACGTGATTGACGTGGGTGACGCGAAACCCATACGTCAAAAGCCATATAGGGTATCTCATAAGGAAAAGGAAATTATAGACAAACAAGTAAATGAAATGCTTCAGGCAGGCGTTATAAGCGAAGCGGAGTCAGAATGGGCAAGTCCGGTGGTACTGGTGAAAAAGAAGAGTGGAGAGACGCGGTTCTGTTGCGATTTTCGCCGCGTAAATCATGTTTCACGTAGAGCTAACTACCCAATGCCAGTCATAGACGACCTTTTGACCTATTTAGGGAAGGCCAAATACTTCACAACACTCGATATGTTCAGTGGATTTTGGCAAATAAAGCTTAGCGACGATTCTAAACAGTATACAGCCTTTTGTTGCCCCGGGCAAGGTGGTACATACGTTTGGAACAAGCTATGCTTTGGATTATCGGGAGCTCCTGAAACATTTCAAAGATTGGCAGATATGGTTTTTCGTGATCTAAAATGGAAAACGCTCCTGGTCTATTGTGACGACATCTGTATATTTTCAGAAACACTCTCTGACCATTTAGAAAAATTGCGCACCGTTTTTCAAAGACTACGGGATGCAGGGCTAACACTAAAACCCTCAAAATGCGAATATATAAAAGAAGAACTAGATCTGCTCGGTTATACTGTATCGAGCCAAGGCCTAAAACCCGACAAAAAGAAATTAGTTTGTATTGAAAATTTTCCAAAAATTAAAACACAAAAAAATGTCATGCAATTTTTAGGCCTTGCAAATTTTTATCGAAAATTCATAAAAAACTTTTCCGCTATAGCCAGACCGCTTCATGATTTAACCAAAAAAGACACACCTTTCTTTTGGGAAGAAAAACATCAAAAAGCATTTGAGGAGCTAAAACGAAGGCTGATCACATCACCAGTTTTAGCGCATTATCAACCCGAAAAAGAATGCGTTTTACACGTCGATGCAAGCAGGCAAGGCCTAGGCGCCATACTTTTGCAAGAGGGGGAAGACACCCATCTTCACCCCGTTGCCTATGCCAGTCGAAGTTTAACAAACGCAGAAAAAAATATGTCAATCTCAGAATTAGAGCTAGCAGGAATAATATACAGTTTAGGCTATTTTAGAACATTGGTATATGGTAAGCATGTGCGAATCGTAACCGATCATCACGCACTGTGCTGGTTAAAATCAGTTAAAGATCCCGTAGGAAGATTAGCCAGATGGGCAATAAAATTGTCAGAATTTGACTACACAATAGAACACAAAAGTGGAGCAAAACACAGAGATGCCGACTGCATGCGTAGAAATCCCGTGCTAAAACCGAGCGAAAATGAAGAGGAACAATTAGAGGAGATACCTACGTTCATCATTGAACCCGAAGATATGGGAAAATTACAGAGAGAAGACGAAAGTTTGCGAGAGATCATAGACGGTTTACAAGATCCTGACAAAATTGGCAGTATTGGACTAAGAAAAAGAATAAAAAATTTTAGGCTTATAGACACAGTTTTACACAAAATAAATCCCAGGCCAGAAGGGCGAGAATTTTTACTAGCCATACCAAAAAATTTAATTGGAGAGATTTTATTTACACATCATAACGAGCCGTTAGGAGGCGCCCACCTAGGAGTGGCCAAAACAACAGAAAAAATTAAAAATCGATATTTTTGGGACCATCAACAAAAACATATCGAAGATTTTATTAAAAGATGCCCCGACTGCCAAGCCAGAAAAGGACAACAGAATAGAATTCCCATAGGGCTATTACAACCTATGCCGATAGGCGTTCCTTTTGAGAGAGTGTCTATAGACCTTCTCGGGCCATTCCCATTATCAAAACAAAAAAATACAATGATTGTAGTCGCGACAGATTATGCGACAAGGTGGGCCGAAACAGCGCCATTGCCGGACGGAAAAGCAAATTCTGTCGCAAAATTTATGGTCGAAAAAATAATCACAAGACACGGATCGCCAAAGTACCTACTGAGTGACAGAGGCCAAATATTTAGATCCGAACTAATAAGAGAGATGTTAAAAATGATGTGCGTCACAAGCCAGTTTACTACGTCATACCATCCACAGTGCAACGGACTAGTAGAAAGAATGAATAAAACTATCGCAGATATGTTATCAATGTACACAAACACGTCACATACAGACTGGGATACATTTTTACCTTTAGTGACATCAACCTATAATTGTTCAAAACAAGCAACGACCCAGTACTCGCCATTTATGCTGGTCTATGGTAGGGAACCAATATTACCTATAGAAGCAAATATCATGATGAGTCCACCACCAAGTAACACGGAAGAAATCCGAAACCGGGCACTCGCAGTGCGAAATGCCGCAGCGGAAAATATAAAAAATCAGCAGCAAAAAGACAAAATTCACTATGACGCAAAACACAGACACGTAGAATATGAAGAAGGCGAGAAAGTGAAAGTTTTTACTCCCGTCAGAAAAGTAGGAAGAAGTGAAAAATTATTGCTCAGATGGTTCGGCCCATATTACGTTACACGCAGAATGTCGGATGTGGATTACGAAATAAGAAAAGGAGCATCAAACAAATGCAAAAAAGAAGTGGTTCATGTCAGCAGGATGCTACCTTACTATGACCCATGGACACCGGAAGTAGTCCCAGGGACAGAAAATTAAGCTGCCCAAAAAAAATTTTTTTTAAGGCCCTTATGGCAAGGCCCTTAGGGCAAAGCCCTTATAACAAGACCTTGTGTCACAAATATTCCCCTGTATATAAAGACACTATTTAAAGTGAAGTGAAATAAAATAAAGGACGCTATTTTAGTGAAGTGAAAAAGACATTTTTGTTCAATGCAAAATTTAAATTTAAAAAAAAAAAAAGATACCTACCTATAATTAAATTAGACTTTTATTTTTTATTTTCAGTGCAAGTATAAATAAAACAATTAAAAACCGATTAGGAGGTGTACGGTATCATGTTATTAAAACACTACACCAGATAATATAACAAAGTGTCAAGCAACGACCGCTTTGAAATCTTTACATACATAAATATAAACTGTTTGTAGGAAATATAATATCAATGGTACACGACCGACTAATTAGTGTTCACCAACCTAAGTTTAGAAAACAATTAGGTAGTAATAATAATAAATTAAATTAATTGTTGGGATAACACTCCCGCAAAGTTTAAAAATAAGTTAAAAATTATTGAAATATTTAACTTATAAGTATCAACTAATTAGATAAATTGTTTTAAAAAACATTTAAGGAATATAAAAAATTTTTGATTAAATTTGTTGAGACAACTCGGAGTTTGTTTAATAATATCCAAGCCGGTTGTTTTAAAAACACTTAGAAGTTTAATAGTTTTCGTTAAACATTTATATTAACCATCAAAACTTTATAAATAATTAAAGTATTTTTTTTAAATAAATTAAGATGTTGTGGAAATAAACCACAACTTTATTTTGACAACTTTTAATATTTGATATTAATAATATCCAAGCCGGTTGTTTTAAAAACACTTAGAAGTTTAATATTTTTCGTTAAACATTTATATTAACGATCAAAACATTATAAATAATTAAAGTATTTTTTTAAATAAATTAAGATGTTGTGGAAATAAACCACAACTTTATTTTGATAACTCTTAATATTTTGCTAACAAGGAACAGACGGCAATAAAACAAATAAAATGCAAAATAAATATCGTAGCCAAACACTATGAATGCTATTATTTATTATTTTATTAAAGTAAATTTTAATTTTAAAAAAAGAGACATTTAATTTTTTAAAAAACACATCTAATGGCATGTAAATAACATATATTTGCAAAGAATTTTTTTAGATGGAACTTCATATTGTGCATCATAGCAATTAAGGTCACAGAAGCCGAAAACAACCAATCCTACCTAGTAGAAGTCAGTGCCGGAGCATTTTGGAAGGCACTACCGCAAACTGTAGCATACGAAGCTACGATTCCGATTACATATAAAATGGACTGGTCAGAAGAGATCATGACAGAACCAGAGTTACCAAGATATATCTGCGAGTCATATGGCGACAATTGTAACTTGGTATCACACACACATGAGTTAGGGAAGGCATTCAAAAAAGAATTCGATTTGTTATACGGTAACTGGGGCGCATCTTCGATGAGGACACAAAAATCTAAACAAAATTTAAGGCCAAAAAGGGCACTAGGCTTCATCGGAGACGCTCTAAATTGGTGTTGTGGGGTCGCGACCGAAGAAAAACTCGATATAATTTCGGAGGATGACGAAACAGTAAAAAGGCAACTTAACACAATCAGTAAAGGCCTAGGCGAAACCCTTCACAGTATCGGGGAACAGTCAAAACATTTTTCCGATTACACTACAAAAATTGGCGATACTTTTAAAGATACAGAACGTAAAATAAAATTTATCGACTCAAAAGTTTCAACTTTAAATAAAGAGGTTAAAGTAATCCTGAGGGAAGAAGAAAGTTTTGCTAGCACGTCTCTGGTCAATCAGTATCAAAATTTAAGGCGAATAATATCTCTAACTCGCGCAGTAAGAAAACAAAAAATTATTGAATCATGCAAAGCAAGAAAAATCCCTATTGAAATAGTCAATCCAGAGGTTCTACGAAAGGATTTAGATAATCTGGAAAAACAAATCTATTCGTCAAATCAAGGTTTGGCAATTTCAAAAGAAAAAATTTCAAAATTTTACGAACTTCCAATATGCGACTGCAGCATCACGGAAAATAAAATTTTTATTCACATTAAAATACCGATTATACAACACAGACAAAAGTGGGACCTTTATGAACTGACCACCACACCCTTCGCATGGTTCAATCAAACATGTACAATACCACACCAGGCATTGTACATCGCTGTCTCAAAAAATAATTACGGAAAAGAAGAGATTAGACAAATTTCAGGTACAGGGCTACATTTATGTAGACCTTATCACGACAAATTATGTTTTATTCCTAGGTTTTCTGCTGATAATATACAGGGACCAGAGTGCGCCAAAAAATTGTATCACGGCGCCTCTGTAGAAGAAATAAGTTCATACTGCCCGATGAATTGCCACTCGGGTAACTCGTTGATCATCTCAGAAATAAATGACATAACATACATACTTACACATCTGCAAGAAAAAACCTATCTCTCATGCGGTAGTGAAAAAACCGAGCTAAAAAACGTTTATAACAAAAAAGGAGCTTTAAAAATTAAAATCCCATGCAACTGCCAGTTAGAGTCATCCGGAGAAATTATTATCCCACAAAAATTCCCATGTAACAATAAAATCGAGACAGCGAGCATAGTTCACATTATACCTGCAGTTTGGTCAAATCTAAAATCATTTATTTTAAGACCAAAAATGCAACACATGCAACCCACATATAAAGATATGCAAGAGTGCCTTAACTCAAATTGGACACTAAATATACCTCATTTAAATTTGACGTCATCAGAGACAACATTAAAACAAATTGAAAATTCAGTAGACACTATCATACCACAAACATACGGCTTCAGCGATAAATACGGTATGGGAAGTCACGGAATTTTTCTGCTATGGAATTTTCTGCTCTCAGTGTCGACTGCATACCTATTTTTTCATCATCCGATTGTTAGTTTGGCAGCATCACCAGTTCAAGTTGCTAACGCACAAAATATTTTAAGCACAACACAGATACACTACGAATATGACATATTATTCGGTGTCACGTGCCTTGCCCTGCTTTTGTTTTTAACCTATGTAAGTATAAAACTTCTCAAAAAACATTCAAAAAAATCGGCGTCACTAAATTTAAAAGAAAATACACCCGAAATCGTAATCAACTACGGTCACACAAAGTTTCAAATCGAATTGAAAGAACAAAAAGATTTATTCTCCCTTCAAATCGGCGAAAAAGTTAATGCAAACATTGTCAATTGTGGCTCCGGCGAATAAAAAATTCGTCGTATAATTAAATGCCGGTATATTTTATTTATACACGTGCTCAATATAATTATCAAAACCGCATAGATTACATAACCGTATACTATGCCGGTAGTTTTGTATAATAAATAATTTTTATAAATGTTTACGACCTGCACTGCGCGTCGTAGTCCGCAAATGGAAGAACTCATTTTTACCGTGATATTTCATGTCAAAGTCTACGCGAAAAGATTATTGAAGAAATATTATAGTAAATGATAGGAGCTAACCCATTTGCCGACAAGCTAATTGCCACATAGAAGAGATCGCCAAGTATAATTGTATATTATTACAATGTTAATAATTTTTATGAATCACAGGAGTGAGATTGAGAGATGTAAGGGGAATAAATTATAATGAAGGGCGTATACCATAGAAAAAATAAATGTATGACATACATATTTTAAACTTAGTTAAATAATTTCTATAATGTCTTAAAAGGTGCAAAACGCACACATTGTTTTGAATGTATAATAAAACAAATTGTGGAATGTATAAACAAAGGTGTATTAAATTAAACATATTTTTTCGAATGTTATCAAATGATATAAGTTTAAGCAGGCTAAATAAGCAGGGTTGCCAAGGTATAAATAATTCTAAAATGAACCGAGAACAATTAAATAATTTTTTTATCTCATTTTTGTAATTTTTGTCTCTTTTCAATGTACACATATGTAAATATTTATTATGTCCTAACATCGTTTGTACATTAATTTTTTAGATCCACCTATTCTACTCGTTCCCAACATGAAGAAAGAAGACATGGAAGAACGATGACAACCTGACATAACCAAGACGTCACAAAAGGCCTAGCAAAGCGGCCAAAAAGATCAACCAAAGTAATGCAAAAGACGAAAAAGTGGTGAGCAGGGCCGATTAGCACTGGTGTACAGCAGACAAATCGCCATAGAGCCAACCCACCAAGTAGTCAACCCAGACAGAGCTAACAGCCGATACCACAAGGCAACAGCCGATAACACAAGGCAACAGCCGATACCACAAAGCAACAGCCGATAGCACAAGGCAACAGCCGATAACACAAGGCAACAGCCGATACCACAAGGCAACAGCCGATAGCACAAGGCAACAGCCGATACCACAAGGCAACAGTCGATACCACAAGGCAAGACAGCTACCCAGAGCGCAGCATGAAAAAACCGGGGGGAGCCAACTCTAAACCCCCGCCAGTCGTGCCGCCAAATCAAACACTACGAACAGAAAAAAGGACCTACCATCCAGGTCTTCCTGAGGGAATGGACCGCACAAGTCAAAACGAGATAAGGACAGTTGGCAACAAAGCGAGATCTGAACATTTTCAAGGCAGCGTGCAAGACCCACAAATTCGTCACGGCAACACTGCGGTTGATACTGCGTTATAAACCTACATTGGACTAGGTTGCGTCACCTGAAGAATGCAAAACAATCGGAACGAGTAGATGGGAATGGAATTATTTTAGTTAATTAGTTTTATAATTTATTAGGTACAGACGACTGTTATATTTTTTTTTGTGAAAAATAGTTTAGTAGACAATCTGTGGGGACAGATTTTTTTTAAAGCAAGGGGGATGTGTCAGGATAGAAAATAATGTCCTATTAAGTGAATGACACAAGTTACGTTTATAAGCAAGTGCACATTAACCCTAAACATTCTAAGGAAATGAACTTCTGTATATAGTTCAAATTGTATTAAAAGTAATAAATTGTATATAGAAGTATTATAAACAACGTGGCTAATGGGATTTCGATGATGTTTATACAGGAAACAAAACACATCTCGATATCCTATCAATGGCAAACGGTTTGTAATAAAAGCATCTCCAAAAGAGTTTAGCAGTTAGTTGTACGCTGAGAACCTAACGCCCAGGCAGTTAATAGTGAACAAGTAGTACTTTAGTCGAGTATAAGAAGTTAAGCCTATCAAAGAAGTTTTGTAGACAAGATGTATTTAAGTACAATGTAAGTAGTAAATATAAGTATTATAATAAAACCATTACACCTAACTTAAACTGTGTTCGTCACGATAAAACCCCCTCGTGACAATATAGAAAAATGCACGAAGCTTGACTAATTTAGGTTAGAAAAACCCCAAAGGGCACATTTGTGAAGGTATCAAAAAGAAAATGTCATTAAACACAAATAATACGTTTTCTATTTTTAGAGTTGCAGGCTAACAAAATAAATAAGTACAAGTTTACCGCAAAAAAAGGACAACATTTTAATATTGCATCAGAAAGTAGAGATTTCGGTTAATTAGAAAATAATAAAACTAACATCAACAAATTCTAACAAACTAAAGTTTTAGTCCAACAGAAACTATATAAAAATAAAATTTTCCTTACCAAAACACCAGCGAATTCATAAAATCATCAAGTAAAACACTGCAACAATGACAGTCAAAATGCTTCCCTAGTCTTAAGGACATGTCACTCTAAAAATGCCTGGCACTTGTTTTACTCCAGCGCCTACTACGCGGGAAAAAACAATATTGTTTTAAAGCATTGCCCATACCTAAGATTAAAATGTCTAAGCAGAAAATTTGATGCAACTTTCAATGCAAATATCTTGACAACCAGAGGGGATAAAAAAATAATATTTTGGATCTAGGATGTATGGAATATGCTCTTTAATTGTAGGTAGCTGAAATTTATAGTACTTAACCATGTCCACCTAGATTAGTCAAACGTTCCACTGTGCAGCGCCACCCAATAACGCGGAATTGTCTACAAGCCTACTAGAACACAATCGCGCACTTTCTACGTACGTCAATATTCCTATGTTAACCGGCCGTGAGCATGTGATATAATTCACATTGTATATTTGTTTATGTTATATTTTGATTTTTTGAAGTATTCATTAAGAAGTTGTCAAAATTGATATAAAGAATAAATTATTCTCAATCCATTAAAATAAGAATATCACATGGCGCAGTCGGTAATTTGAATCAAATCAAACATAAAAATGGCTGGAAAGCGTAACAGAAGATCTACTAGAATTCAAGACGTCTCCAAAACGTCCCAAGATGGTACAAATAGGGAAATTAAAGATGCAATGGCAAACTTAGAAAATCGAATAGAAAGTCGAATGGATACACGATTTTCAGAGCTCAGGGACATAATTCAAGATATGTTTCTACAGAATACTACACCTAATAAGGAAAATGTAGATAATTTAGATATAACCATTGATGAAACACAACCATGTTCCTCATCACAAAATTTAAATTTAAAACCAGGAATTCCCGTTCCAGAAAAGCTTATTGAGAGTCTAAGTTATAGTCAGTTTAAAGATTGGAGGCTTAAAGTTGAAGGTTACATGATATTACAAAATTTAGACCTAAAATCATCTGGCCACGTATCGATATTACTTTCCACCTTTTTAAGCCAAGATACATTGGATATAGCAAGATTAATATTAAAAATTCAAAATTTTAATAACGTACGATTGGTTGATATATTAAATAAACTAGAGGACTACTATAAAAAAAAGGAAAATAATTAATTAATAAGCAAAAAATGTTCATTAAAGGGGCATTTTACACAATATTGCAGAACAAAATCTGTCAAACACACAAATAATAATAGTGATATTCAACAAAATCAAACCATTGGACATTTAGTTATAAATTCAATAAATAAAAACCCAAAATATATATGGGTAGATGTCTGTTTAGATGGCAACCAAAGTAAAATTTCTTACCGAGCTATACCAGATACTGGTGCCGAAGTTTCCGTTACAGGAGAAGAATTTTTAAAATCCCTGAATATTTCAAGAAGAAATTTACAATATTCTTATCAAAATTTGAGTACAGCTGATACTTCACCACTGCATATATTTGGATATGTAAACTGCAAGATTCAATTTCAAAACTTATCAACAACCATTCAAATATATATATGCAAAGGTGTACGAGAACTTTTATTGGATAAAAATAATCGAGCTTGGAATTATTCACAAAGATTTTCCAAATCCACTTCCAAAATCTATTTGTGTAACAACTGTGACTTCATGTAATGATTTAAAAGAAGATAATTATGAAAAAATTAAAGAAGATTTGATAAAAGAATTTTATGATGTTTTTGACATGGAGAATTTAAAACCAATGGATGGACCACCAATTCACATCCACTTAAAGTCAGATGCTGTTTTACATTCTATTAGCTGCCCTAGAAAAATACCATTTTTTTGGAGAGAAAAAGTCAAAGAAGAATTGGATGATATGGTCAAAAAAGGAATTGCTAAACCACTAGACGATATTCCTACTGAATCAGTAAGCCCTTTAGTTGTTGTTGAAAAGTCTAATGGAAAATTAAGAATTTGTGTTGACTATACAAAACTTAATCCATATATTTTAAGACCTGTCCATCCATTTAAATGTCCATTGGATGCAGTTTCCAATATACAAGGAGGTTCAAAATATATTACGACACTAGATGCTGCGAGCGGTTATTGGCAACTTCCCTTAGATGAGGAAAGTCAAAAATTGACAACTTTTTTAACACCCTGGGGCAGATACATGTTTCTTCAATGTCCCATGGGCCTTATCAGTTCCGGTGACGAATTTTGCAGACGTGGAGATCAAGCATTAGAAAATATTGGTAATATGGAAAAAGTAGTGGATGATATTCTATTATATGACAAATCATTTGAAGACCATTACAATCGTATTCGAAAATTGTTAATACGTTGTCATGAAAATTCAATAACTTTAAATTCCAATAAATTTGTTTTTGCCAAATCAAAAGTACCATATGTTGGGTATATTGTTGGCAAAGACGGAATTGAAGCTGATCCAAAGAAAATTGAATCTATAAAAAAATGAACAAAAAATTTGACGGAACTACGTTCTTTTATAGGTATAGTAATTCAATTGGGTTCATTCTCTGATGAAGTGAGTTCTGCCGCTAATCCATTAAGAACTCTATTAAAAACTAAAAATCAATTTCTATGGACCTATGAACACGACAGAGCTTTTGAAAACGTCAAGAGTGCTTTGACAAAACCACCAATACTATCTCATTTTGATCCTAAAAGAATTTCCGCTATACATACTGATGCTTCAAAATTAAATGGTCTTGAATTTATACTAATGCAAAAGCATGAAAATAATTGGACAATGGTTCAATGCGGTTCAAGATTTTTATCAGATGTTGAATTAAGATATTCCATGGTAGAACTTGAACTTCTAGGAGTTGTTTGGGCCATAAACAAATGCCGAACTTATCTACTTGGTTTAAACGAATTTTCGATTATTACCGATAATAAACCATTAATTACCATCCTAAATGACAAAAATTTAGACAGTATAGAAAATCCACGAATTCAGAGACTAAAAGAAAAATTATGTAGTTATCGATTCACAGCCTTCTGGAAGAAAGGTAAAGAACATCAAATCCCTGACGCATTGTCAAGATGTCCAGTACAAACACCCACAAAAGAAGATATGCTGGCAGAAGAATCTACTCAACAGATAATTTCCTTTATTGCCCGTCAAATTTCTATTGCTGACAATACTGAAGAAAGTTACAGAAAATCTCATCTACAAGATTCACTTCTGATTAACTTACAAAAATCTGCTGAAAAAGATAATGAATATCAAGAATTAATAAGCCAAATTAAAAAAGGGTTTCCAAAAAAATAAAAGTGAGTTAAAAATTAATTTATTTCCATACTGGAACATGAGAAATTATCTAAGTGTAGATAGTGGTTTGGTATTAAAAAACAATCAAATTTTAATACCTAAAGATAGAAGACGAGAAGTCTTAGAGAGGCTTCATGATTCACATCAAGGAATAGAAAGAACAAAAAGACGTTCAAGACAAACAGTATTTTGGCCAGGAATAAATAGTGATATCAAAAATTTGATTGATTCTTGTCAATTATGTTTGCAATTTAAACCATCACAGCAAAAAGAACCAATGATTGTCGATCCACCAGCTACAAGACCATTCGAAGATGTGTCAACCGATCTATTTACATGTAATGGAAAATATTTTATAGTATATGCAGATAGATTTTCTGGATGGCCAATAATTTGCCAATTTGGAAACAATTGTCCTAACACCACAGATGTAATTACTTTTCTCAGAAAAGCATTCTGCGATACAGGAGTACCGGTTCGATTAAGATCAGATTGTGGACCCCAGTTTGATTCTTATGAAATAAAACAATTTTTGCAGAAGTGGAACGTGAACCGATCTCCTTCAACTCCTCATTACAATCAAAGTAATGGTCATGCTGAAGCAGCTGTAAAAGCTATAAAAGATTTGGTCAGAAAATGCATGTGCGAAGGATACTTAAATGAAGAAAAATGTTATGCAGGCCTGTTAGAATGGCGAAACACTCCCAAAATAGAAGGTTTTTCGCCAGCTGAATTACACATTAAGATCTTTGGTACCAGCACATTCCAAAATGTTTCAAAGGAAATGGATTGACTTGGCAAATGTATACGACCGTAAATCAACACAACAATTAACAATGAAGAATAGTTATGATCAACATTCAAAGAGTTTGGCGGCCATCCCTATTGGCAAAACCGTATGGATTCAAGATTGGCGTTCTAAACGGTGGAATAGAGTTGGAGTTATTGTTGATATTGGACCATATAGAAATTACACCATCAAACTACCTAGTGGAAGAATTTTAATTAGAAACCGAAGATTTATTCGATTGGGGGAGAAGAAAGAGATTGAATGATGTAAAAAGCTTGAAGGGGAAGATGATATAATTCACACTGTATATTTGTTTATGTTATATTTTGATTTTTTGAAGTATTCATTAAGAAGTTGTCATTAAATTGATATAAAGAATAAATTATTCTCAATCCATTAAAATAAGAATATCACATCGACATGTGACGTTCAAATGTCAACAGTGTCAAATTGCGTTAGTCGTCGGCCGTTTTTGGCAAGACCAAAATTTATCTATTATTCTAGGATTCCCTCCACGGACTAGATCGCGTCGAATAATTCGTCTACCACTGACTGGTTGGAAACAAAGATTATAGATTATAATATATGTTGGAAAAAGATGCGTATTAAGCTACATTTCTAATCGTGTTTGCGGGCCGACACGAACGCCAGCACGGGAATCGTCACGGACTAGGTCATTTCTAATCGTGTTGCGTCTCAGCGTGCATGATGTGGTTAGCGCATGCGTAATTGATGTGTTTATAGCTCACTTTTATTTCTACAACTGGCTGAGTGGGCTCTGCATGCCGCTTTATATATCGTAATTGAAACATCGAGAATGTTTATGAAAAATCCAGATCATAAACATTCCAGACATAACCACATTTTTCAGGAATGCGTAATTCTTTTGGTCGCCCAAGTGCACCTTTAATACATTCATCTTTCTTTTACTCGTACTAATATAGGAGACAGATATTGCCAAAAAGATCTCGATCGAGATTATTCCCGATTGTGACATTGATTCCCAAATGGCTAGCACGCGTATCAGATTGCAACTCTGCCAGCGAACACGATTATAAATGCACCTTTACTGGTATCACACGGGCTTCTGTTACACATGCTTTTGCAAGGCGTGCTTTTGTACTTTTGTGTTATAGTCATTTAGAACGGTTGCATCATGATCTAAGGAGTGCAGCAAGAGGGTGGAAATGTAGCCGGAAGGAAAACTACTGGATCCGGAGCGAACAGATGAATTATGTAGGAAATCTAGAGCAAACCGCTCCGTTTCCCCATTTTTACGGCTCTCTTTTTTCACGGTCTCGGAATTTTATTCTGGACCTTGACTGAATTGCAATTGTGCCAATTTTCTCAAAGAAATGTATGATACTATTGTCAGAATTTATGAAGCTAAATTACCCGACTACTATACTTTCAGATTTGAAATAAAAAAGTCGACGAGAAAGCCCTTCAAAAATAACTGAAAATTAATTTATTACTACTTCCCACTAAGCACAAAAACGTAAAAAACGTTGATTAAATGTTGAAAAAAAATCGTTTTTTTCTAGCACAAATTTGTAGGAGTTGTTTGGGCCATAAACAAATGCCGAACTTATCTACTTGGTTTAAACGAATTTTCGATTTTTACCGATCATAAACCATTAATTACCATCCTAAATGACAAAAATTTAGACAGTATAGAAAATCCACGAATTCAGAGACTAAAAGAAAAATTATGTAGTTATCGATTCACAGCCTTCTGGAAGAAAGGTAAAGAACATCAAATCCCTGACGCATTGTTAAGATGTCCAGTACAAACACCCACAAAAGAAGATATGCTGGCAGAAGGATCTACTCAACAGATAATTTCCTTTATTGCCCGTCAAATTTCTATTGCTGACAATACTGAAGAAAGTTACAGAAAATCTCATCTACAAGATTCACTTCTGATTAACTTACAAAAATCTGCTGAAAAAGATAATGAATATCAAGAATTAATAAGCCAAATTAAAGAAGGGTTTCCAAAAAAATAAAAGTGAGTTAAAAATTAATTTATTTCCATACTGGAACATGAGAAATTATCTAAGTGTAGATAGTGGTTTGGTATTAAAAAACAATCAAATTTTAATACCTAAAGATAGAAGACGAGAAGTCTTAGAGAGGCTTCATGATTCACATCAAGGAATAGAAAGAACAAAAAGACGTTCAAGACAAACAGTATTTTGGCCAGGAATAAATAGTGATATCAAAAATTTGATTGATTCTTGTCAATTATGTTTGCAATTTAAACCATCACAGCAAAAAGAACCAATGATTGTCGATCCACCAGCTACAAGACCATTCGAAGATGTGTCAACCGATCTATTTACATGTAATGGAAAATATTTTATAGTATATGCAGATAGATTTTCTGGATGACCAATAATTTGCCAATTTGGAAACAATTGTCCTAACACCACAGATGTAATTACTTTTCTCAGAAAAGCATTCTGCGATACAGGAGTACCGGTTCGATTAAGATCAGATTGTGGACCCCAGTTTGATTCTTATGAAATAAAACAATTTTTGCAGAAGTGGAACGTGAACCGATCTCCTTCAACTCCTCATTACAATCAAAGTAATGGTCATGCTGAAGCAGCTGTAAAAGCTATAAAAGATTTGGTCAGAAAATGCATGTGCGAAGGATACTTAAATGAAGAAAAATGTTATGCAGGCCTGTTAGAATGGCGAAACACTCCCAAAATAGAAGGTTTTTCGCCAGCTGAATTACTCTTTGGCCACACATTAAGATCTTTGGTACCAGCACATTCCAAAATGTTTCAAAGGAAATGGATTGACTTGGCAAATGTATACGACCGTAAATCAACACAACAATTAACAATGAAGAATAGTTATGATCAACATTCAAAGAGTTTGGCGGCCATCCCTATTGGCAAAACCGTATGGATTCAAGATTGGCGTTCTAAACGGTGGAATAGAGTTGGAGTTATTGTTGATATTGGACCATATAGAAATTACACCATCAAACTACCTAGTGGAAGAATTTTAATTAGAAACCGAAGATTTATTCGATTGGGGGAGAAGAAAGAGATTGAATGATGTAAAAAGCTTGAAGGGGAAGATGATTTAATTCACACTGTATATTTGTTTATGTTATATTTTGATTTTTTGAAGTATTCATTAAGAAGTTGTCATTAAATTGATATAAAGAATAAATTATTCTCAATCCATTAAAATAAGAATATCACATCGACATGTGACGTTCAAATGTCAACAGTGTCAAATTGCGTTAGTCGTCGGCCGTTTTTGGCAAGACCAAAATTTATCTATTATTCTAGGATTCCCTCCACGGACTAGATCGCGTCGAATAATTCGTCTACCACTGACTGGTTGGAAACAAAGATTATAGATTATAATATATGTTGGAAAAAGATGCGTATTAAGCTACATTTCTAATCGTGTTTGCGGGCCGACACGAACGCCAGCACGGGAATCGTCACGGACTAGGTCATTTCTAATCGTGTTGCGTGTCAGCGTGCATGCTGTGGTTAGCGCATGCGTAATTGATGTGTTTATAGCTCACTTTTATTTCTACAACTGGCTGAGTGGGCTCTGCATGCCGCTTTATATATCGTAATTGAAACATCGAGAATGTTTATGAAAAATCCAGATCATAAACATTCCAGACATAACCACATTTTTCAGGAATGCGTAATTCTTTTGGTCGCCCAAGTGCACCTTTAATACATTCATCTTTCTTTTACTCGTACTAATATAGGAGACAGATATTGCCAAAAAGATCTCGATCGAGATTATTCCCGATTGTGACATTGATTCCCATATGCCTAGCACGCGTATCAGATTGCAACTCTGCCAGCGAACACGATTATAAATGCACCTTTACTGGTATCACACGGGCTTCTGTTACACATGCTTTTGCAAGGCGTGCTTTTGTACTTTTGTGTTATAGTCATTTAGAACGGTTGCATCATGATCTAAGGAGTGCAGCAAGAGGGTGGAAATGTAGCCGGAAGGAAAACTACTGGATCCGGAGCGAACAGATGAATTATGTAGGAAATCTAGAGCAAACCGCTCCGTTTCCCCATTTTTACGGCTCTCTTTTTTCACGGTCTCGGAATTTTATTCTGGACCTTGACTGAATTGCAATTGTGCCAATTTTCTCAAAGAAATGTATGATACTATTGTCAGAATTTATGAAGCTAAATTACCCGACTACTATACTTTCAGATTTGAAATAAAAAAGTCGACGAGAAAGCCCTTCAAAAATAACTGAAAATTAATTTATTACTACTTCCCACTAAGCACAAAAACGTAAAAAACGTTGATTAAATGTTGAAAAAAAATCGTTTTTTTCTAGCACAAATTTGTGTTAAAATTAAGTCAACTTTTGACATTAGAAGAACACATGGAAAATCGTACCTAAAATTGCATGTAAAAACGTTAAAAAACCAACATGTAAAAAATCATAATTCTATTAACATTAATACCATCAATAGATGGTTATTTTTAGAAAACCCGGTTTAAATAAGAATCTGCAAGGATTTATTTAAAAAAATGGAAAAAAACGGAAAAGAAATGGTTTAAACTATAGGTTTAAGTTTGTAGGGAACGAGGTTTAAGTGAAAATGCAGCGATATTTAAGTGAATTACTTACATGTTTCAATTTACACCCAAACTTGACATTGTCGGAAAATGTGTTCTAATTTCGTAATTTTTATTATATAACTTGCAAAAACAAAGCGAAACTGAAAAATAAATTTTTAAATTTATTAAAATGAAGTAAACGTGACTTGACTGACACTTGCTGGACTAACTGTCATCTCGGTGCACGTACATCTTGAATATATCTGTATGGCTAGAGCCTATTAAAACTATTAATGGAAAATGACTGCTACAATAAATAAATAAATAAATAAAAACATTTTTTATTATATTGATTTAAAGATTATTTGCAAATAAACAACTCGCGTGTGAGTTTATTTGGATTTTAATCTGAAGATCGTTTTTTTTACTTTCCTCGTCAAGGCAAATATCGTTTAAAAGCTACATGCTAAAATATAAAAGAGATATGAGAATTTAGTACTAAATGGTTTATCCAGCTTTGTGTACATTGCCCCAAAACACTCGCTCTAATAGTTAATTGAAGCTAAAAATCGTATAAAGTTTTGTCATATCGTTCCTAAATATGATCAAATTTTAAATTTTTAACAAATAAATTAATAATAATGTGATTGTTTTCAAGTTACAATGAGATAAACCACCCCCCGTACGTAGTTTAAAATTTAGGACGAGTTTTAGTCGGAATCCCATGACTTAGGGGTTTAAAGTGACGTAGAGGTCTAAATTAGACAGGCGTAGAAAAATCAGTTTTCCATGTTTTCTTCTTTTTTCCGGTCTATATGGTCCATTTCAAGAACAAATCGTCTTAAATTTCAGTTTTTAGGACATTTTATCGTCCGTACAGGTAAAAATACCAAAATCAGTATTTTTTTAACGTTCGAAAAACATTTAAAAAAAGCGTTTGTTTTAATGTTGGAAAAACACTTTATTTTCAATGATATAAAAAAATAAAATTATTTTTCTAACATCAGAAAACGGGTTATTAAGCTTCTTTTTCACTATTAATAAAACATTAGAACTTACATCCAACCTAACGTTATGTTTTTAAATTAAACATTATTTTGACGTTATTAAAATGTTTTTGAGTTTAGTGGGTACTATGTCGGACGCCTATTCTCCACCTCCTTTGATCCTGACAATCATCTTCTGTCAGGTTTTTTTTACTCATTGACCTTTGGATTGACTGTTGACTGTTGCCATTCGAGTTTACGATGCCCTCTTTTTCTGCGCCCTATTGGTTGCCATTGTAGGACCTTCTTTGGGAATCTTTCATCGTTAATCCGTTGTATATGACTATGCCATATCGTTATCTTTTGGTGATATCATCCGTTATGCTTCCATCGATTCCCATTCATTCTTGTATGGTCTTATTTATTATATTATCTGTTCTAGATATTCTCATTGATTTTCTTATTGCATCCATTTCGACAATTTCCATTTTTATATTTTATTTGTCTGTTACGCGACAAGTTTCTATTTCATACAACAGCGTGCTTTTCACTAATGTGTAGTATATGTTAAATTTTACATTATTTTTTATCTCTCTGCTCCATAAAATACTGTTAAAATATCCAATAACCTTTTTTCTTTTATTATTATTTTTTCAAGTTTTTTAAAGTCTTTTCTTGTCTTATAAAATGTGACACCCAAGCATACATACTCATTGCATGAAGATATTGTTTGTCCATCGTGTAGATCTAACTCAATTGATTCGTTTCTAATACACAGGTACTGTGTCTTGTCCATGTTCACTGGTAAGCCCTACTTTTGGTATTGTTCCGTTAACTTTCGCATAATATACTACATGTCTTTTTTATCGTTAGCTCCAATTACTTGGTCGTCAGCAAATTCTAGTGTTTATGTCAAATCAGTCGTTAAGTTTTATTCCCATGCCATGTATTTTACGATATATCTTTAAAAAGAGTTGGAGAGATACAACATTCCTATCTTAAGCCTTTTGTTACCAGGAATTCTTTTAAAAGTCGATTTCTAATTTCAATTTTAGATTTTTACCCTTTCTGTGGTTCTTTTATCGCTTTTATCTATGTATGATTGATATTAGTTTGTTCTAATACTGTTCATAATTTTTCTACTAGAACGGTATCATATGCTTTTTGAAGGTCCACAAAGCATTCCACAATTATCTACTTGCTTAAGACAAAAAAACATTAATACTACAAGATCTGCCTTCATGAAACCCACTTTGCTCTTCTTCTTGTTGTTCATGAAAATCATTCTCTATTAAATCTCTAAGAATCCTACCGTACAATCTACTAAGAATACTGATTACTGAAATTCCTCTGTAATTGTTGCAATCCAGCTTGTTTCCTTTTTTATTTAATGAGGATGTAAATACAATTCTCCGTTTATGAATTGATTGATAATATAGGTGAGCTTTTTTAGTAGTTTCTCTGATCCATATTTGAAACTTTTAGCGTATATTCCCCCATGCCCGCTAGCTTTTCCGGATTAAAGCTTTTTTGTAGCACTAAAACTGTAGCTATAATGTTAAGCCTATAACAAATTCCTTACGTCACGGGCAGGTGTAAGCTGACGTCAACAAAAAGAAAGCAATGTCTTAAACACTGGCGTATAAAGAAAAAAGTTTCGGGATGGGCCCGAGTTTTGGGGGGGCGAGACCCCATGAGGCAGTATTTTATGCTATTTTATATTTGTATTCATGAAATATGTAGAAAATATCTAAAAAAATCTTACCTTTGAGTGGGGGGGCAGGACCCCCCTTATATACGCCACTGGTCTTACATGAAAAATGCGCAAAAGTCCAACGAAGCGCTTGCCCAACGAGATTTTTTTGAAATCTTAAAAACTTTTATGCCTTTTTAAGACATACAGTTTTAAAACTTCCTTTAAAATGCCATAAAAAAGTTTTAAAAATTGCTAAGGAGGCAATTAAAATTAACTTTTATTTATAGCTGTAAGCAATTAAGCTTCAGCTTCAAAGCAAATTTAAGTTTGGTTCTAAATGCGCTGGCTTTATTTTAATTATTGCGATCAGAAATTGCGAGCCAAAGTTTGAGAAAATATTTGCACACTGGAAATATAGTGCTGGTTGTTTTCCTGGTAAAATTTATTATTATTTGGAAAAAAGCAAGCTATTTTAACAAAAGTAATTATTTTTAGCAAAATAATTCATTTCTTTGGGCAAGTATTAAAGAGTTTTATAATCATTTCTTAATTTGCATATTTCATTTAATAATTATCCTAATTTCAGTTTTAACAAAATCAAAAAAAATGGAATGAGATTCTCGTAAATTCCCTCGTAATCAGGGATTATTCTATCAAAATCCAAAACGGCAGGCATAGGTTTGAAAGTTATGATTTCGATAAATTGTTGTTAATCACATCGTTTGATATATCATAAAAAGTTTTGAGCGTAATAAATTTAATTATCTGGTTACTTTCGGATTTTTTTTTCTTTTGATTTACTTTAAGTTATTTCCATTCACTTCGATTCACTTTTAGTCACTTTCAGTTCACAGAGAGCCAGGAATATCATTGGACTTACCAGACAGGAGATGCGTATAGTGACTGGACTCTTTACTGGTCACTGTCGAATAACCCATGCACAGAATGGGAATAACCGAAGAGACCGAATGTAGACTCTGTATGGAGAATGACGAAACAGTTAGGCATCTACTGTGCGAATGTCCGGCTATTGCACGTTTACGTCAAAACACTTTCGGTAAACCTCAGATTGATTCAGAAGATCTGAACAGTGTCTCACCCAAACTGATAGGTAACCTTTTTGGAGGATTATGCATACAGTGGTGAGAAACTACTCAAAAGTGAGCCACAATATATGAATGAATCATCATCAGTTTACATTTAGTTACGTAAGATTAACTTTCAGGCGCTTCCGGTTCACTTTTATTTACTTCTGGTAGCTTTCAAGTCTTTTATGTTTACTTTAGGTTCACTTTAGGTGACTTCTGGTTATTTTTAAGTATCTTCAGGTTCACTTTAATTCGCTTTCGTTTCACTTTTAGTTAGTCATTTCCTTATAAACTTTGGAGTTCCTTCTGATCACTTACGGCTTTTTTAATCACCTTCGGTTCAGTTTCAGTAACATCAGTAATTTCTGGATAATGCCGGTTTACTTTCAGTTACCTCCAGTATAAGTCACTTCCGGTTACTTTTATTTCACTTAGAGCCACTTTAAAATCATTGTCGATAGCTTTGGATTTTCCTTTAAGCACTTCCGTTTTATTTTCACTCACTTTCGGTAACTCTTAGTAGTAGTAGTGGTAGGGAGACCATTTTTGGTCTAGCGACTAGGCACACGGCGCACCCTTGTCGCAAACCCCGATTTGTCCATACATCATATACCAAACTGATGCACGTGCCCCTTAGGATGCAAGTTTTTTTTCTCTAAGAGGACTTAATTTTGCCTGACACCTCTTTGTCGAGGGCAGGGATCTTTATACTGCGTAGCAAGTATACACAGTGGACCCACGCTTTTACACCCCTTCCGAATTTATGATGACGCCATCCTGGTTCCGACTTATAGCAGGCTCCTGGGCTCTTATCCCTGGTTCTTCGGCTGGCTGCATGTCGGCTCCTGGACTACACCTGCGTATATTCTCGATGTTCAAGGTCAACTTATATTTTTGCGTGCATCGCATCGCATGCTTTTTCGATGACGGCTGTTGAACGCTGAAAAGGAAGTGGGCGACAAGGCGCATCACTTGTTCCTGATTGTCAGGACGTGTTCCAGACGGGGATCATTCGTATCCTTGTGATCGACGTTGGAGATAGTGAAAACCAAACAGTTTTAACAAGTTCCCAACGAAAGCATCAAGCCATCAGTATAATTCAATGCCGGTAGGGGTATTTTCTCTCGGAGTAGTTGTTTCTGTTGGTTTCACAAAAATTATGCTCTACACGGAGCTATCGTCTACATTCACCTGAGGATGGCCCAAAAGGTCGAAACCGGTCGTGAATTATCATGGATCACTTGTTCCTGATTGTCAGGACGTGTTCCAGACGGACATCCTTCGTATCCTTGTGATCGACGTAGGAGATAGTGAAAACCAAACAGTTTTAACAAGTTCCCAACGAAAGCATCAAGCCATCAGTATAATTCAATGCCGGTAGGGGTATTTTCTCTCGGAGTAGTTGTTTCTGTTGGTTTCACAAAAATTATGCTCTACACAGAGCTATCGCCTACATTCACCTGAGGATGGCCCAAAAGGTCGAAACCGGTCGTGGATTATCATGGATCACTTGTTCCTGATTGTCAGGACGTGTTCCAGATGGACATCATTCGTATCCTTGTGATCGACGTAGGAGATAGTGAAAACCAAACAATTTTAACAAGTTCCCAACGAAAGCATCAAGCCATCAGTATAATTCATTGCCGGTAGGGGTATTTTCTCTCGGAGTAGTTGTTTCTGTTGGTTTCACAAAAATTATGCTCTACACGGAGCTATCGTCTACATTCACCTGAGGATGGCCCAAAAGGTCGAAACCGGTCGTGGATTGGCATGGATCACTTGTTCCTGATTGTCAGGACGTGTTCCAGACGGGGATCATTTGTATCCTTGTGATCGACGTTGGAGATAGTGAAAACCAAACAGTTTTAACAAGTTCCCAACGAAAGCATCAAGCCATCAGTATAATTCAATGCAGGTAGGGGTATTTTCCCTCGGAGTAGCGGTTTCTGTTGGTTTCACAAAACATACTCTACACGGAGCTATCGCCTACATTGACCTGAGGAGGGCCCAAAAGGTCAAAACCGGTCGTGGATTATCATGGATCACTTGTTCCTGATTGTCAGGACGTGTTCCAGACGGACATCATTCGTATCCTTGTGATCGATGTAGGAGATAGTGAAAACCAAACAGTTTTAACAAGTTCCCAACGAAAGCATCAAGCCATCAGTATAATTCAATGCAGGTAGGGGTATTTTCCCTCGGAGTAGTGGTTTCTGTTGGTTTCACAAAAGTTATGCTCTACACGGAGCTATCGCCTACATTCATCTAAGGATGGCCCAAAAGGTCGAAACCGGTCGTGGATTGGCATGGATCACTTGTTCCTGATTGTCAGGACGTGCTCCAGACGGGGATCATTCGTATCCTTGTGATCGACGTTGGAGATAATGAAAACCAAACAGTTTTAACAAGTTCCCAATGAAAGCATCAAGCCATCAGTATAATTCAATGCCGGTAGGGGTATTTTCCCTCGGAATAGTTGTTTCTGTTGGTTTCACAAAAGTTAAGCTCTACACGGAGCTATCGCCTACATTCAACTGAGGATGGCCCAAAAGGTCGAAACCGGTCGTGGATTGGCATGGATCACTTGTTCCTGATTGTCAGGACGTATTCCAGACGGGAGCATTCGTATCCCTGTGATCGAAGTTGGAGATAGTGAAAACCAAACAGTTCTTTGAGACTTTTTTTGGAACATTTTCAGATTTTTGTAGAAAATCGTTAGGCTTTTCCTAAACATTTTCAAGCTTTTCCAAAACATCCTGAACTTATTTCGACTTGTCCTGACCATTTACAGACTTTTTCAGAACTTTAACAAACGCAAAAAGATGGAACATGTCACTTTTGCGCGAATACAATACTTCCCTACCAGTGAAGTAATAGGACAAAGATAAGGCAAGGCCAATAAAAACCTTTTCAAACAAAGGCTTATTTCATGGGGCCTTTTTACATGGACCCATATGATCGGTTCTGTTCGGTTCGATATTTTTTTAAAAAAGCACTATAGATTATAACATAATAAAAACGTCGAAATATACTTATATTTTTTAGGTATTTTCCACATATTGTAGAAATAAAAAGAATAAATAACATAAAATGCGACATCAGGAGGCCTCGGTTACGGTGAATCAAATCTTTGCAATTATTTTACCTGTGAGTTTTAAAAAATACACCTTAACCGGTCGGTATCAAGTCTATAGACGATACTTAAACCCGGTCTAAAATGCTAAGTTTTAAGGTCTAGTAAATAATGGTGCTAGTGTTTAAGAGGTCGAGCCAGGAACTTTATGCCTTAACTATTACGTTTCTGACCCTGGTCGTTATTAGCCAGTGCACTAAATAATTATTCATAAATGCTCCCATTTTCTTCGTTATTTTGTTTATGTTTACTTACGCTTTCGTAAGTAATAAATTATTAACGTCATCCACACTTATGATATCTTTTTTAAAGGTTTCAAATTTTATTCGATCCATGGTTAATTTATCAAATTCAAATAAACCGCAGAGTTATTAAAGGGAATGACAAAATTTGCGTCAAGGCAGGGTTTATGGTATCATTCTTACAGTAAACCTGAATATGGAAAAAATTGGGAAAAAAACACTTAAGTTAAACGGTTTTATTTCAAATCATCGTTACTAAAAGAAAATAACACAGGTCTACAAAATTAAACTTTTTGAAAGAAGTTTTCATTTTAAAAACTGATTTTATATAATTTTGATGCGCTGATTTTAATAATTTCATTTATTTGTATCACCATAAACTAATACAAAGACGCCTGATCCAAAAATGGCCCCTGTTACCGAAATCTCATACCAGATGGCTATACGCGACGGTGTAAATATTAATTGCTAATTGTCTCGCCTGAATGAGTCGGCGGTGTTGCCATACCAAAGACAATTATACCTATCTACTTTACAATTCTCCTACTTTCCCCAGATTGATTTTTCAATAGGTGGACAGTTAGTGAGTTCGCGTAGACAACCCTTGGCTTGGCAATTCTTCCGCTCTTTTGAATGTGGTGCATTAAAGAGAGAGAGCCTCTCGGGAGCCCCGGTGTGTTTGGTCGAACTCGATCATTATGAATAAGGTATTTAGAATTTGGTTGGTATACCGCGTAATTTAATCAAATATTATTCCTTTTCTAGCTACTGCCTATTTAATATGCTTAGGCGTTTACGTTTTCGACTTATACATATATAAATGTATATATACAGTATGTCCTCCTAAGTTGGAATCATATGGAAAACTTTTTTATTTATAATTTTAGAAAAAAAAGTTATTTTTCATAAAAAGTTCTGCATTATCTAAATCTTGGGAGGGGATAATTACCCCCATTATCCCCTTTCCTTGCATACGCGAATGGGCAGATGAAATTCAATTTATAAGTTGGATTGGCGGATTCAAAATCGAAGATTTTCTTCTTTACATTTTATAAATTTTAAAAATAAGTATAATTTTAGTTTTTAACAATCAATATTTAGTACTTTTTACTTTTTTTTTCTATTACAAAGCTTGGTTTTAACGACCGAAATTAAGCGGTCCGTTCAATGTCGTTATAACCGATATTTACTGTAGTAGCACTACATATTAAAGAGTTTTTAAAATTTGTTAAAGAAAAAAAGAGATTTTTGGTAATAATTTTGAGTATTTCTATTTATTTTTAAATAATTTTGTCATTTAATTATTACCCCTATTGTCATGCAAAATTTCAAAAAATATCGATTTTGTTGTAATTTTTCAGGAAGTTATAATAAATTAATTTTTCAGGAAGTTATAATAAAATATAAAATGTGTGTGTGTGTGTGTGTAATATGGCCTTGATCGAGCCAACTGGCCAGCATTTCTCATTGTTTATTACAAGGGAGTAAAAAATATAAAATAAAAGCTGTTAAGTTTGGCACCCTTTTTCTAAAAAACAAAGAGGTTTGATGCAAAATATAATAAGAAAAAAATCCTTAGTTTAATCTTTTCTAGCGCCTATTAGTTTGCTATTATTACACCCTGATATAAGGGCATCGAAGAAATAACTGTTATTTCTTCGATAATAAGGGCAAAAGAAAAAAATATGCCATCTATGTATATTTTATATTTATTGTGTCATACCGGGTGGGCAAAAAACCGGACAAAATGTTTATCGTTATAGCTTTCCAACTATAGATTTTACCAAAGCAAGCAGTAGTTTGCAGGGAATTGATCGGACAATTGTGTAAAAGTATATTTTTGTCCACCATCTTAAAATCCCAGATGGCAGACAGAATCAAACTTGACCTTGAAAGAGGCTCGTTTATTCTTCTGTTACGGAAATTTTAGATATATATTTTTGTTTGTCGAAAAGCTCTATCTTTGCTACGCACAACGAGATATGAATCGTTTAAATCGGTTTAGGCCCCTAAAAATTAATTTTTGCTTTAACAATATTCTTTTACATACAGGTTAACGATTGATTGCTTTTAAAAGATCACAAACAAAATTTGCCGTCATTGTAAAATCCAAAATGGCGGACATAAAAACTTTACTTTTTAAAAAGGTTCGTTTATTTTTATATTCCGAAAATGTTTTGAATTTTTTTAGAACTATAGAAAAATTTTACAGAATATGCGATTGCCTTGCCATTTCTATGTGCATTTATTTCCTCATAAATTCATTACTGGTAAACCGACAATTAAATAAAAAGCATCTTGGCAAAGATCAAGTTCATTAAAGATCCGTATTTAAATTTTTAGCCATCTCTAAATATAATATGGCTTACCAATTCGAATTTGACCCTCCATAAAGGGTAGTTTTTTCTTATGTTGAGAGAAATTTTTCGACCTTTTTTTGAATTTATTTAAAAGATCCTAGGTCCACCACGCACAAGTAAATCATAAAAAAATAAATCTTCGCAACATACAAAGAAGCGATCCTTCATAGAAGGACAAATTTGACTTTTGTTCAATTTTAATAGTTTTGATCAAAGAGCAATCGGGTATCACCATAATTCTTTTTTTTTTCATTGAAATCGATTCAGTGAGTTTATAACGAAATTATTGCAGACAGAAATTGAAATAACAGTTGCTATAACAATTCTAATTTAAAGAACCACTGAACCGATTCTAGAGATTTTATAGAATCCATTCAGTATTAATGGAAGAATGGATACAGAATTAAGGAATAATATTTCGGGAACCACTAAACCGTTTTAAAATTAATGTTTCGAGATCCACTAAACGGATTTTAATGATTCGTAACTAGTTGCATGAGGGTGGCGAAAACAGAGCGTTTTTAAGAGTTCCAAAAATCCGTAATATAAGAATTAAAAAGCCTCTTTGAAACGGGCAAGATTGATTCTCTCAGCCATCTTAGAATTTATAATATCAAATCTTTCTGCTTGAAAGCCTAATCAATTGGTTAGTATAGTTATAACAAAAACATTTTGACCGGGTTTTTTTGGTCCACCCGGCAGATATGAGTACCGGGTTAAATTACAGTTTTTTTTTATTAGTTATACAGACACACCCTATAATACTCCAAAAACTTTTTCAAGACTAATTTTTAACTAGTTTTGGGTTAAATCGGGAAGGGTACACAAAACAGCGGCGCGCGGGCCTTTTGAAAAATTTGGATACGCAGTAAAAAATCACTAAAAGATGTTAAGTAGAACCGTTGTATGATGAAGATCCATCAAACAACGATAGAACCAACAACTTCATAACTTTCATTTCCGATAAATTTAGAAAATACTTTTTAGGGCTGGTATAATAGGGTGGAGTTTACTTATTGTGTGCTAATTGGCTAGTCTAGGAAGGTATCTTATCCGTCATGGATCCATTTATTATTACTTAATAAATAAAATAAATTTATACTAAAAACACCTTGGATATTTATTAAAGATTCTATTATTTGATTCACCTCGTGGTTTTTTAGGACCGACGGGATTTTAAAAAGTTTGCATTTAATAAGGTAAATTACACCAAAATAAAAAAATTTGTAAATAAAAAAGTTGTAGGCCACCTTCATAAAGTCAGACTTTTCATAATCCCCTCGTATGTCTTCATATTTACATAAGTTTTTATAAATTTCGACTACATTGAATTTGGCACACCCGGTAGTCCCTTTGCTACTCCGACACTGTTAATTTCTAGACAGAAAGAACACACAAAAAGAAAGGCGGGCGAACGCTTATTTGAGCAAAGAGAACTAAATAGAATGTAAGAGAAAAAAAAGCGCAAAGGTATCAAATTAAACTTTTGTTTGTTAATTATTTTTATAAGAGGTATTTCATATGCAATATATTTTTCCTACGACCACACATGAAAATCATGGGTTTCACACCATTTTCATCCTCAGAAAACGTTAGGTTTCACCCATGGGCAGAAATTTTTTGAAAAATACTTTTTGCACATGTGTTGCAAAGTATCTTTCCACACATGTGCGGAAAAGCAGTTTCATTTGATTTGTGCAAAATTGAAGAACCGTTTTTACAAAAATGAGTATAGCTCATCAGTGTTCGTAGGAAAGATAGCGTACACAACTCGATAGAAAGTAACTTCTTACACTCGCCTGTTGTTTCACTCGGCTGGCGCCTCATTCTCAACATTCACGCTCGTGTGAAATTTGTCACTCTCTTCTCTTGTTCATATGTAATAGACTATTTCGTTTTTAACCTTACCATATGAATAATAAGGTTACTCGTTCCAGACCTTACTAACTAGAAACCACAAAAAGGGTCCACTTATTACAAAAAAAGAATGAAACTGCGCCTCCTTTCAAGGGTCAGTCCCAATCCTTTTTCGTTGTTTAGGGATAAAAACATAAAAGATAAAAGTGTCACTGTTTATCCCTGGGATGAACAGGGATAGATCAGGGATAAAAAATTAAAATCAGGGATGAAAAGTGACAGGTAAGGAATTACAAACCTGGTTTTTAGCGCATTTGATATTTTAGACAAGTCATTCTTATTTGATTAAACAATCGTTTATTAACACTATTTTTATACACCCCACGCTTTTACCTTAGTCTGTTAAAAGTCACGTTAGTGTACTTAAAATTTTTTAGTTTTTTATACAGCTGATGATTTCAGTTGAACTGTTTAACTTAAAAGTGTTTTACGTATTTTTGAATTTAATATTTGGCTAAATAAAAAGTTTAAAAAATTCAGACAAATAAATGTAAAAATAACTAAATGCAAAATTTTTAAGTAGTTATACTACTACAATGAAAAAAAAAACAAATAATATATAAAACTAAAAAAAAGTTATGAAATATTCTTGAAGATCAGTTTCTAGTTAGTTAGGTATCTATTTATTTATTTAATTTAATTTTGGATAATTTTGAAGTAACCAAGTGCTTATTTGTTTTTTAAAAGATTTTTTTGACCTTTTGTTCAGTTCAGATGGTAGCAGGTTAAAGAGTTCTTTTCCAATGTATGTTTTTCTGTACATTTCTCGAGTTTTTTTGAACATTTTCCTTGTTTTTCTGACCATTTCCCAAGTTTTCCAGGATTTCCGAAAATTTTCCCAGTTTTTCCGAGCATTTCGCGAGGTTTTTCAAACATTTCTAAAGTTTTTTGAAAATTGTCCGAGGTTTTCTAAACATTTTCCGAAAATTTCCCGAGTTTTTTCTAACATTTCTCGAGTTTTTTGAAAATTTTCCAAGTTTTTCCAAACATTTTCCGAGTTTTTCCTGACATTTCCGAAAATTTCTTGAGTTTTCCCAAAAAAATTCTGAGTTGTCCGAAAAATTTTAAAGTGTAAGGACTGTACATTTGCCAGAAAATATATCTACTTTTTCTTACCTACATATCTATGCCTACACTGGGCAAGACGCGTCCACCCCTACAGAAGGTTGCATGTATACTGAAAGGAGTGACTGAAAGATTTTTCCAAATGATTTTGAATTAAATAAAATATCGGCAACACTGCACTATGGAGTAATCACAGGGGCAAAAACGCTTCCTCTCTCTTTTTTCCTATGTAAATTATTGCATAAGAAAAAAAAGACAGAGCGAGCATTGGAGTTCATGTGGTTACCTGCTATTACCAAACGAATAGCGACATCAGCGACCTCACCGGTCGTCACCGGCTGATTTCAAAGGTCCTCAGTGCGTGAATTAAAGAGTATGCTATTGGCCTAATGAAAGCTGAGCGTCTATGATATTATATTATATGATATTATATTAGTTTATGGTATCACGTAAGTTTTTTTGTCAAATGTTAAAGAAAAAATACGAAATTTCTAAAAACATGTATGTTCTTATTCAGGTATAAAGTGGAATACTAATTAACAAGCAGTGGCAAAAATACTTTAATTAGTCTTTTTAGAGTGAAATCTTCATCTTTTTGCCAGAAAGGTGCATTGGCCGGACATTCGGCAGTGTTTTTAAGGGCATATTATGCCTTATTGGTATCGCCGTTTCATTTCCTTAGTATCTTGGTGAAACCTCTCTCCCTGTTCTGCGCTAAGTGCTCCAAGATTTTCTGGAATTTTCCTAATGCTTCAACAGAACAAACAGTATGAGGAGCCCAGGACTTGTCTTGGTTGGCAATTTTTACACCAAAATACGCGTAGTATACGTTTTTCCCAAAAGAAGTTATAGTTAGCTTCTGCTTTACCACGACATAACTACAAGCGCGTCGATAAGGGGGGGTACTGGGGGTCAGTACCCCCCCAAGAATCCAAGAACTGAAGTTTTTTATTATCGAGCACTCGTAATGCAAAGCTCCCGAAAATTTGCAAAAACAAATTAAGTATGTATAAGTTCAAAGGTGTTATATAGTTCAAATTATACCCATTTGTAATGACGTCATTTTTGTTTATCTTTGTTTGGTATATTATAAACAGCGGTGACAATAAACTTTAAAAAAAAAGTAGTGTCTATGATCTAAATAGGTAGGTAATTAGGCGCTGACTCGTGACGTAGGTTGACATTAGCACCCCGACATAAATTGTAATTTTGGAACTTACTCATTTGCATCTCTTTTTAATGCACAGCTTATTTTTTATTGCTGTCCAACTCATAGCGCTGCACAGTGGGCTCCCGGATCTGATTTTTGACCAAAATTAGAAAAATAGGTTTTGTAACAATATTTTGTTTTGAAATGAGAAAGAAGTAATTATCAATCAAAATGGCGATTTCAAAATGGCGAAGTTTCCTATTTATGAACCGGTAAGTATGAAATTTAGTGTTAATAGTCGCTAAATATGATTTTTGACTAAAATTAAAAAAACTTACTTACCAATAGGTTTCAAATTTGTAACTCTGGTGTGTCTAAAGTCGTATCATTATAAAATCAAACTTAAAAATTACATGACAGATCCAAAAGGGCAGAGTTTTCCATTTATGAACCGATATGTATCAAAATTGGAACTTTGGGGTGTATAAAGCCGATAATTAAGATTTATGTGTTAAACGTAGAAAAAATATCATGGCGGATCCGAACTGCAGAACTTCTACATTTAAGAACCAATATGTATTAAATCTGGAACTCTGCGGTGTTTAACGTCGCTTGTTATTATTTTTTACTCAAACAAAAAAAAACTTGCACGGCGAACCCAAAATCTTTATCCTATAGATTATCCTATATTTTTAAACCGATTTGTGAAACTAGAAAATAATACGAACTTAACCCTGACTTTGCAACGGATAAGAACCTGCAAGTTTAACCACTGCATAACACATAAGATTGATTTTTCTAGAAAAATTTGTTTTTAAGTTCAACCAAATAAATATTTTTAAAGCGTCCACTTTTTTATACTAGTTTGTTAAAAGTCAGGTTTGGTAAACTGCTGATGATTTGAAATAGAACCGTTTACCTTAAAAGTTTTGACCTATTTTTTCTTTCATAAACAATCCACCTGTTTTTGAGATATTGGAGTTGGTTTTTATTATGGAGTGACCATCTTTTTATTTGATTTTTGAAACTGAACATAATTTTTTTTATAATTTTTAACTTTTAATTTTTTTATACATTATTTATATTTTTTATTAATATATATTTTTCTATGTTTATTCGTTCTATTTAGCCTAAAGTGCTTTAAAAATAATAGACAAAAATTGACAGGTTTTTTTTTGAGTTTGAGTTTTTCTCGAAGAAATCCATTTTTAGTCAACTAATAATATCTTTCATACGGGCAACTTGTGGCAGCAGATTTTGAAGTAAAATTTTTGAAAAATGTGTATATATACTCTTTATAAAAATAAAAATTTTAAAAACATGGTTGATGAGGGAAGCAAAATATTTGTCCAACATTTTTAAGAAATTTTTTTATATAATTTCAGAAATTCCACGCAAAAACCATTATCTGACCTGTCTGCACATCAAAATTGGAATCAAAATGTACAGTTTCTAGTGTAATTAGGGAAAAGAGGGGTAAAATGGGATACGTAATTTTATAGGCTTTTTTCTCCTATTAAATGGTCACCATTGCGTTCGTCATTTGGAATTAAGTTGGCTAGATACGTTATCTTTATGTTTTAGTTTTCAGTTTAAACTATTTAGAAGTTGTCTTTGATAAAATGGGGTGGCGAAATGGGCGGGCGGTTGTGTAATTTAGAATCAATATTTTTATTTACTAGTTTTATTTATTAAAATACTAAACAAGTTAAAAATACTTATTTACAAAATAAAAAGTTGTAATATAATGTAAATACATTTATAATAATTAAATTTAGTAACTACAAAATTTATAAATAAACAGCGACCAAGACATCGCTGTCGACTCTCCTACACGAATTTTGCGTCAATTTTTTGCAAAGACAACATAAAATACGACTTTCAGTGATGCTATCAAAAAACATTTTTTTTTTGGGCAAAATGGGGTATGGGTTCCTAGGTATAACAAGGTACCCTATTTTGCCCCCATGAAAAAACCCCGTTTTGGCCCAAACCACCGAGTAAAATACTTATTTTACGGGCGATGCGTTTAATTATGAATAATAATACATAGACCCACTAATTGTTCAATGTAAACAAAATGTTAAAAAGTCTGTAAAAAATGTACTTACAATCACAAAATGCGCAAGCTATTTTAACAATAAACAGCGCAGAACATCACATGTTGAGCGAAAACGAACTTAAGCTCAACCGACCGGCACCAATCATATTGCAGAGAGTTGAAACAGTCATAAGGATAAAACATCTAGTATTAGAAGGTTTTATTTTTGCGCAATTTACTTAAAACTGCGATATCCCATTTTACCCGCAAAACCCATTTTGCCCCTCTTTTCCCTACCTCTTCTTACAAGTTTTATTTTATGCGAATTTTATGCAACATAAAATATTGTCGTAAAATGGCTTAAAATCTGGATCAAACCGCCATACAAATATGGTACTTTAACGCGTTCCTTTGAAAAGAAAAATGACACCTCTAAAAAACAACTGAGTTACGTCAATTAAATCATAGCTTTTTCAAGGCCTGCTGTACTATCTACTCTTTTTAGTAAAGGTGTTAAGAAGTTTCAGTATGTTTTTAATTTAACCCTTTTTGGCCAAAAATTAGGTCCGCGAGCCCACTGTGTGCATCAGAAATGGGATGACTGTTTTAGATTGAGTGCGCCCGTCCCAATACTTTGAGTTAAAAAGAGAGAGTAAGTAGCTGAATGACAATGTGTGAGTTTAGTAAATAAAACGAGTAGACCACTGGTTTGTTATTAAACTCATGTTTGTTTAATATTATTAAGCGCCCTTACTAATACATTAGTTTAAAAAGAGATGGTGAATAATCAGATAATAATGTGTAAGTTCATTCAATGACACGATTAGATTAGTTGGTGGTACGTTCCGGAATCATATTTTGTGTCGGGGTGCCGTGCTACGTCACAGTCAGCGCCTTATTGGTTATGTGAAGTATCCGTCGCTGTCAATCAAAAAACATTGATTGACAAAAATATCTACGCCATACATTTTTTCTTACCTGGTGACGTCATTACAAATGCGTATAATTTAGACTATAAGTATTTGTGTATTTGTAAAGTTAAAACTAGGGTTTGTTGTGATTTGTAATTGAGTTTTGGTCAGCTGAAACTGACGGTAAGAAAAACCTAAAATTTATTTTATTGTACTACAGTGTGGTCTAAATAGGACACTTTTGATAGGAAACGCCTATTTCTAGAGGAGATAGACAAACCTGCATTTTGCGAGCTCGATTTTCGTTAAAAAGTTAATGCCAAAAACCGCACATCGATATCTTAAACTACTTACAAGATATAGGGTGGTTTTCAATTTGGTGCATTTTCGACCCACCCCTGTAACTTGTTTATTTATGAATATTTTTTATTTCTGTAACAACGTTCTTAAAGCACTTTTTTAAGAGCAATTCAACTGTCAAATTAAATTTTATCTTTCACTTTTAATTTTTGAGATATTACATAAAGTTTGTAATTTTCTTATTAAATTACCCTATTTTTATTTGATTTTTGAAATCGGCGTAAAATTTCCTTTAAAATGATGTGTCACACTTAATATTTTATTTATTTATTTATTTATTTTTTATATATATTTTTTTTATTACCTCTTATTTTTTATAATTATTTTTAGTTTGATCGTTTTAAAATATTTTAAACCCATTCAGCAAACTAAAAAATATATAAAAATGGTTTTGCGATAATAGTCTTCGCATTTTCATTATTTCCCATTAGCAAAAAACGCTCTCGTGAAAAGTTACCAAAAACCTAGTTACTAGGTTTTGCAAAAGTAGGGCAGAGTACCCCCCCAAGAAAAAAAGCTATCGACGCCCTTGCATAACTACCACAGACAGATAAAACAAAAGTTATCTGGGCTGTTCACACAACCTTCACATTGTAATATCAGCTGTGATCTTTCAACACACGGCCTTGGTTTACTATATGAACCGGAATAAATAGTGCCTTCTTTTATTCATTGAAAATAAATTACTTGGATTTAAATTCGACTTTGGTATGTCAATTTTAAAGGATCAACTGTCAGTTTTCAATGTGAGTGTGTCAAAATAGTGTCTGGCACAATTATAGCCTGGCTGTATTTCAATAATTCTCTAATAAAAGAACGCATTATTTATTCCGGTTTATATAGTAAACAAAGGCCGTGTGTTCAAAGATCATAGCTGATATTATAATGTGAAGGTGTCAAAATTGTACCTGGCACTATTATAGCGTGGCTTTAATTCAATAATTCTCTAATGTGTAATTAAAAATCACCGTATTGAAATGGCGAAAAGTTTTTACATAGTAATTTTGAATAACTAATCCTGTAATGTGCTGGTAAGTGTAATTTTTTATGGTTGTGTAAAATATCAGTGCATGGTAAAAAAACCTTGGATTTGATAGAGATTGATCTATATTGATATATAGTTTAGCAAGATTAATACATTAAAATAAATTTTTATGAAAAAATTATGTTAAATAAAAAAAACTTTAAGTTAGTTATGTACACACACTGTCAAAATATCAATTTTTCTAGTTATTTTGCTTAAGAGGAAAAAAACGATATGCGACATTATTTTGGAGGCGACTGTAACATCTCCAGAATGCACAGCATATTGAAATCACTATTAACTATTAACTATCAGCACCAATTTGTCAAAAGTACCACCACAAAATAATTTCGATCGTTCAGAACCGACAAGCTGACCACCATGCAACCAGCCGCGTATCGTGGGTAGTGGCGCCCCATAGGTGGCCGAAGCGCCCTCAGCTTTATTAAGTCGAGCCGGTGTTGGCCAATTGAGTGGGTGCCAAAGGAAACTAACGACATGAAGACTTTTTTTTTTTGGTCGCAAGATGCGTGAGAGGCGCCCTTGTGACTTATCGGCCGCCCCCTCACACATGATGACGTTTTTTTTTGTTTTTTTTTTTGGTCGCAAGATTTGTGAGAGGCGCCTTTTTGAACTTTTTGTTTTTTTTTTGCCACAAGATTTTTCATCAGTTTTCAGAGGCGCTCTTTTTAGCTGTCGCCCCCTCCCCCCCCCCGCCCTTTCGGGCACGCTACGCCGCTGCATGCAACGACTGCCAAATCGCTTTTTAGTTGGTTGCCCCTTGCACTGGGGGGTTGTAGCCCAATTGCCCTTATAGACAGACTGCCACTGCCTCTTCTATTCATTGCTTTACGGGATAGAAAGGTAAAAAATCGATTGTCTTCTCGATAGGTAAAAAATGCTACATGGCGCGATTTTGGATTATAAAGATCAGTTTTTTTGAATTGACACGTCCCGATACGGTTCCTTAGTTCCAAACACTTATAAAATGATCGTTCTATTGGGCATATCAAAAGAAACTCAGTTACCGATTTTATCAGGTTAAGAAAACACAAAAGAAATAATCTCGATCTTAATAACTTGTTTCGGTATATGTATACCTTTAGGTGAGAATTTCTTATACAGCTGTAATAGAAAGATTTAGCAACCAAACGTAAGATATTGTCATATAAAAGTTTAAAGTTTATTTAATTTGCTATAAAAACGTAGCAATAATTAATATTGCTGAGTCTGCATAAATGTCATCTATAAAAGTCAATGCTGGAGAATAGGCCGGCAGTACTGTTACAAACCCAGTACACCACTAAAATGATGTGGTCGCTGCTAACTCAGTACACCACTGAAATAATGTGGTATCTACTAAACATAACCAAGTAAAATCTCACTATGGTGATTACGCTTAATGGCCCATAAGGCCGACTCTATAAGTAGCCTTGATGGCTCGGTGCGTTCGCGCCTTGAACACAAGTGAGTTAAGGAATCTTGCCTAAGTGGTGGGTTCGATCCCCGTCGGTTGCCGAGGTCGGGTGCGGCAGACATTTATAGGATTGCTGGGGAGTGTAAAATGTAATATTGTCCTACCCCTTCATTCACGGCGGTAACCAAGCCTGATGAGGTCGGATATCTCGTAAAGACTTTGTTACACACTCCTTCAGTCGGTAGGCCATTCTAAGAAACACAAGGACCGGATACAAAAAATACCCGGTCTGAAGTTCCAATGGTGGCCGATGACCCGTGCAATTAGGCGTTCCGAAATGGCGGCCTTAGTGTGGGCGAAAGAGTCACGGTTATCAAATAAGGAAGAAAAAAAAGAGACCGACTCTCTACGGCCTATAAGATCTATTTCTTGTGGCCCCTAGGTCAACTCTCTCCAGCCAGCATCCCCTGAGACTCTTTATACATAATTTTCATATTCCCCTAAATCCCTCAGTCACAAGGGCACTAAATACAAAACCCTGGAGTGGAGACACTACTTGTCACAAATATAGTTGTGACAATATTATACTTAATTTCTATCCTAAAATCTACCTCTAATGGGAATAAGATCACAATTAACTTTAAGTTCCAAAGAAGCACCGTCGTATACAAGGGGGGTGTAGAGGTAATTACCGCAAGATTGGTAAAAAGTGAGGATTCTTCTAGCAAAAGTTTAATTTTTTTTTCTTTTTATTATCACCAAAATTGAATCATTTTGTAGATAGTTTTTTCTGCCGCGCCGCAACTATACTTATTTTTATAAACTGCAAAAAAATTGCTTTGCGGGACCTTAAAATGTTCATAAAGGATCAGCATTTATCAGGGTTTAATGTAGGTGAGAGAAAAATATTTCAAATAGAAAAGTTGCGTTTTTTTTATATTACCTTCTAAAACGAAGTGTCTGATGTGAAAAAACTTTCTTAAGTTAATAAAAACACCCTGTATAATTTTTTGTAAGAACGAAAGGTGTATTTTTCTTAATTTTAGAAAAGTTTAGATTGTTAATACTCGTTTCTAAATCAGCTATTTTTGAGATACAAACTTACATTAAAATATACTGACCTTTGACTCAAAACGGCATATCCTATCTGGACGGATCTGAGTAAACATTTTGGGGGGGGGGGGGTAATAATCGACGAAAAAATTACTTCTAATATATTTTTTTTCTAGGGGGGGTAATTATTAACGAAATGTGCATAAGTTTTTTCCAGGCGTGAACACGTTACCCCCCCTCAAAGCCACGCTTGCCAGAGTGTTCTGTTTAACTTAAGAATGTTGCCGTCCAAATTTGATATAAGAAATGACATCTGACACTCCTGACACTACAACGGATGACTTGAAAAAAATTATGCAACTTTCGTTATTAAAAAAAAAATTTAATTGCAAAAAATAGTCCATTTTTTTTACAATGGAGCTTTTGTAAAATTACAAAAAAAAAACTTTAGTCTTCTCCACAATATTTTATTTGTGTCATATTAACCGCTAATAAAGGCCACTACTTTGAGGTACTGCACAGTAATGAAAACATGTTATTAGTTTAAAAATTTTCCTTTCAAAGCGAAATACCAGTAAATAAAAAAAATTAAAATTGGGTACATAGGCATATTTGAACTTCTAATTGAACAAAACTATAAAGATATTGGTTTATTTTACTCGTCAAGTGGAGAGTGTTACATAGGGCAAGTATCTAAATTCATCCGGTTTTTTTCATGGATGGAATCTAGATTGTTGACAAATGACAGCCATCTGATATTCATCGATGGAATGCTGATGAGCCATAGAAAAAGAAACCTGATGAAATCATATGGAAATGAAACCCTAACCCAAGATGTGTAGACGATAGATTACCTGGTAACTTTCTGACCAATCAGAGCCAGTTGTTGAAGCGGCAAATGACGTCATCCGGAGTGCCCATTTAAATAAAAAGCATTTAATATAGTAGGAAATCTTTCAAGTTTCTTGTGTTCCTTTATTGATTTAAAAGTAAACATAATTTGTTTTTTTCTTAAAGTGTCTCTAATAACAATATTCATAAAATACATCAACTAACTCAAATATAAAACTTACCTTATAGCAAGTATCCCAAAGGCAAAATGTCTGCGGAAGCTTTTAGTCCGCTAAAATAACTACAAGTAGAAAGTATAAGTAAACTTAAACAAGTATTTACAGTTTTTAAATAAATATAGTCCGAAAAAACACCACAATAAAAAATAAGTCATGAAAGATTAAAAATATTTAAAAACACATATAAACAAAGCGCTCTAATCAAATCGTGGCACTCCAAATGACGCGCTGTCACCTCTCACGCCGCTTCGACCATGGAGTTACCAGGCAACCTATCCTCTACAGACCTTGACCCTAACCTATCTCTTTTTTTTAAGAAGGTTTTGTTTTTTGCCGACAGTTTTGTTATGTCAGGTGTCCATAGAGTGTGTTATCCGTGCGGATTTATCTTTTTTTAGGCTCTGATTTATTAATTTAAACATTTCAGCCAATCAAAGCACGAGAGCACGCTTTATGGACAGCCGGCTTTACACAACAGAGATAGAAATGGAAGAAACGGAGGAAACTATTCTCGTGGGCATCCAGGTAGAGGGCGAGGATCAAATTTTCGTATATAAAAATGTACAGCTGATTCGAATGACAATTGCTTACCGGCCAATGATCTCTATATGTTACCGGCTGCCAGAGTCGTTGAGTTTTGGTGGCATTGATTGGTAGATCGGTAGGATCTATCGGAACCAGTGGCGTATATACGGGGAAGCTAAGATTTTTTTGGATATTTTCCATATATTTTATGAATACAAACATAAAATAGCATAAAATACAGCCTCATGAGGTCTTGGGCCCCCCCCCCCCTAAACTGTCTCGGGCCCACCCCGAAACTTTTTTCTATATATGCCACTGATCGGAACTAACGAAACCTGATGGATTTCATCGATGCATCTATAGGAACCCGATTGTCCTTATCGATGAGCTCATCGGTGAATTTTAGAGGCTTTCCCATATTACCGGAACTACAGAATTCTTACTTTAAAAGCAGTTTAACAGGCAGCTGATGTATGCAAATACATTTATGTACTATGGCTAGGCCATTAATTGCAATAGCAACTTCCACTGAGGCGAGGCATCTTGTGATTAACTTAACTTGCTTAACTTTAAAACGTTATTTACCAAGAATATGCTACAATTTTAACAATAGTTAAGTAAATTACACTAAAATCTAATTGTTAGCTATATAAATATTTAAGTCAGTGGCGTATATAAGCGAAGCTAAGATTTTTTTAGATAAAACATAAAATAGCATAAAATACGGCCTCATGAGGTCTCGGGCCTCCCCGAAACTGTCTCGCCCCCCCCGTTACTTTTTTCTATACACGCCACTGGGCTAAGTAATATTTTAAATTGTAACACAATAATTTATTCTACCTACATCCAAATGAATAATACTATAATTAAACAAACTGCTGAAAATAAATATTTTTTAAAACTTTTTTTAAATGTATTTAATTTCTTTTAATTTTTTATTAAATTTTTGAATTTATTGAATTCTGACAAACCTTTACAAAAAATTGATTTTTGGACAATTAATTAAAGAAAGCAAAACCATTTGTACAAATGTTGGTCAACTCCTCTACAAATTATAATGATTTAACATTGACGATGTGGACGAGTCGAGGGACGAGTCCACCGTGTCAAATGGAATTTTTCAATCGGCCCTGACGTTTAACAGAATGTAGATTTGAAATCAAGAACTGGTTTGGTTGCGTTTGGGCCAGCAAACCCGAACAGCGTTAGTTAGTTTTAGTCTGGTGTCTATTTTCTGATTTCTGTAACGTGAAAATAGCATTCACTCTCTAATACCGTCCGGGTACGTCTGCTTCATCTGTCACGCAGCAAGACAGGTATACGAAACGAATTTTTAATGCACTTGTTATACTCTGATTTTATTATGATGCGATGCGCAATGCAGACTTTTTGATTTTAGATAATGAAATGTTATGCATTTTGACGAGAAGCGGCATCTAACACTTGAAGTATATACCTAGGGTAACAAGCTATTATTATTTAGGTTGAAATTAATAGCGTATTCTATGGAGAAAATGAGTGCGGCTCTGATAGTGTACTGAACTGGCTTGGTGCTTTTAATAATTGGCACCGGATGCAATTTCAATAGATTACGCGAAAAAAGCAAAATCTCACTTATTTGCATATGCAAGCCAAAATATCCTCACATTGTTTGTATTCATTCGGGTTTAGTGGACTAGGTGCCTCAAAGTGTGTATTTTAGCTGGCCAAATAGTCTTAGTTGCTGCGTCCGTAACCCTTAAATGGGTTAAAAGATTAAATAAATATAGATCACGATGGGAGGAATATCAACAAAATACGAGAAGTATAAGTATGAGCTTTATCGATACACTGGGGTTGGGCTGAAATCTTTCTTAAAATGGTACCAAACTGTGTTATTTTAATTTATTTAATCTTCATCATTGCTGCCACTCAGCAGTGAAATTTTTTTTTTAAATCTCTTACACTTATTCACATCTTGTCATTTTCGACTGTACCATTAAATGGCGGGAAAATTTTTTCGGTGCGTCCAGAGTTTTATAAAAGCTGATGACAACAAAGTTGCAATTAGTGCAAAATTGAAATCAAAAGTTTTTCATTACATTGAGAAAAAGTGCATATCAAAAGAATGGAAACACTTAATCAGTTGTGCACTAGTGCTGCACTCATTTTTTCAATAGAATATGCTATAATTATATAGCTGTCCGTCTTGGTCCTGAGATGAGTTACTTATATCACATAGAAAACTATGTGCTTATATGTTTTGATACAATAAGCGGCATCATTTCTGCAATCTCTATGATCATGCAATCTCTGATAAATATAAGTAATGCATAGGTAGGACACTAAAATATTTAAAAAGAAGCAGATTATAATTTTGCATGGATTTTTGATTGTTGGAAAATTAATAAAGGAAATTATAGTATAGGAAACGCTATTTTGATATTAATTTTGCGAAAAAGGGGCAAATACTTTCGTTGTGCCCAATGTAGACCCCAAATTTTACACAATGTAGCTGGTTCGTTGTGTTTCACCAGTGTTAGAAGGGGTTGTAGCAGTACTCAACAATTTTTTAGTTTATTTGTTAGTATGCTATCTATGCCATTGCCATTGATAGCTGATTCGGTAGTTGAGATTATTATTATATCTTCTTGTCAGGTTTTGACGTGGTATGTTTCCCCAGAAATCCCCAAGTGTTTGTTAAAAGACTTTACAAAGATTTATTTTTAAAAACTTTAATAAACAAATATATTTAGAAGGTTGTTTTAAAAAGCAAAAAATATCACTACATATTATCCCGACTTACCGTTGTCTAATTCGTCTTACACTTTATATTAGCTCACACATATACTATACTATAGTAGTGTGAGCTATGGTGATCCTAATTTTTTCGAGAAAAAAAAAGTTGCTCCGATTTCAAAAATTTTTATATATCTTTGCGTTTCAGATGATTTTGAAACTTTTTTGTTGCGCCGTCTGTCTGTCTGTCTGTCTGTCTGTCTGTCTGTCTGTATGTCTGTCTGTATGTCTGTAACGACCAACGCGCATAACTCAAAAACCGCTTGACCGATTTTAATGAAATTTGGTACCTAGGCTGGGTCTTGGGTCGAGATGGTCCCGTTTAAAAATGAACAAAATCCACCGAACAGAAACCAAATAAAAGGGTGGGGGTAGATTTCAAAAATTAGAGTTTATGTGAAAATATGGCGTGTGTGATATCAAACGAAAGGTAATTGAGTCTGCAGTTAAACAAAATACATTTTAATTTATTTAAAAAAAAGGGTGGGGTATATTTTAAAAATTAGAGTTTAAGTAAAAATATGGCGTGTGTGATATCAAACGAAAGGTAATTGAGTCCGGAGTTTAACAAAATACATTTTAGGTTTTTGTTTTTTTTAAGGGTGGGGGTAGATTTCAAAAATTTGAGTTTAAGTCAAAACATGGCTTGTGTGGTATCAAACAAAAGGTAATTTAGTCTGGAGTTAAATAAAATATATTTCAGTTTTTAGTTATATTAGCTCACACGTACACTATAACTATAGTACCTAGTGTGAGCTTAGGGGCCCATATATTGGCAGAGTATTTTTATTTCAGCTTTTCAGAAACGCTTTTTCTAAATCGACAAGACATAAAAAATGCACGTTAAAAGCCGACGGAATCTTAAAAGCTCCCTTTTTTTGAAGTTAATTTAATTTAGCATCCTCAAAAATCAGATAAGCTTTCACATAGAATGTAAACAAAAAATATAGTAAGAAAATATTATACTTTAAAACCACTGTTATGTACAATTCTTTATACTTTGCTAGTGGAAGTACAAATAAAAGTGTTTTCAAAAATACAACTTACGCGCTCTTAGCAAATGCCTAAAAACGAATTTTGGGTTATAGTATTTCCTAACAAGTGCAGAATTTATCACTTTTTCGCACGCCATTGCAGTTAGTCGACCGTCATGTCAGTTGCTTGATATACTATTTATTGATTTCAAGTTTATTGGTGAGGTAAATTAGGTAAAGAGCTGGTCATAAACACACCAGTACACATGTTGTTTCCTTTTAAAAACCGTGACAAAGGTAAGTCAAAAGGAAAAACCGCCATGATAAATAAAAATTCTTGCCTATACACATGCCGATTTTTCCTGCTGACTGGTACACCATGCTCAACGACAGCACGAGTGTAAATGAAAAAACTTGTCTACTGACGTGTATTACTCTACTTCACATCATCTGCCGCCACTGCATTCCAGTGGTTTCTTTAGATAGGCCACTATTTTATTTAAAAAAGACGATTAGGTTTCTTTAAAAAATATTTCATAACAAAAAGATAGGCCACTATTTTATTTAAAAAAGACGATAAGGTTTCTTTAAAAAATATATCATAACAAGTCCGCGAAAATGATATTTCGTAAAAGAATTGAGATAAAAGTAAAGCCAAGTACAACACAAATTTCAAAATGAAAAGTTCTTACTAGTTTGGAAATGTTTTTTTATGTTGCTATTACAGCCAAACTTCTAAGGTTAAATTTAGCACTGTGGAGTCATTTGCAGCCGTAATAGCCAAGTTTAAAAAACATTTCCAAACTAGTCAGAACCTTTCATTTTGAAATTTGTATTGGAGAAATTAGCTTTACTTTCATCTCAATTCTTTTTACGGAATATCATTTTCGCGTACTTGGCTTCTTTTTACATGAAATGTTTTAGTTATGATTTCACTCCTTTTTTAAAGGATTTGGAAAACATTTAAGTTTTAAAGTAGCAAAATACGCGGAATATTGTTCAAAATTTTTGCAATAACTTATTTAGAATTTAGAGGTTTTTTTATTTTTTCCCATAGTTTTATCATAGTTTCTATCAGCTTTCCAAAGCAGAGCTCTTTAGTGGGCAATGTTACTTTTACATAACTTTAAATTTATAGAGGAGGGAGATAAATTAAAACTTTGGTGTTTTTGTAGTTCCTATCAGTCTTCAAAAGCTCAGCTCTCTAGCGTTTCTGGAAGTGGGCAATGTTATTTTACATAAATTTGCATTTATAGGGGAAGGAAATAAATTAAAATTTTAAAGTTTTTTTTATAGTTTTATCATAGTTTCTATCGGCCTTACCAAGCTTACCTCTCTAGCGTTTCTGGAAGCCGGCAATGTTACTTTACATAAATTTACATTTATAGGGGAGGAAAGTTAATTAAAATGTTGGGGTTTTTAATTTTTTCCTATAGTTTTATGATAGTTCTTATCAGTCCGCCAAAGGTTAGTTCTCTACCGTTTCTGGAAGTGCGGGCAATGTTAGTTTTACATAACATTATATGTATATTGTATTTATTTGTATAAGTCGCAATTTCGACGTTTTTTGAAATTTTCTAACTACTTTATTACTTTATGGAAGTTCACAAAACTCGAAGGAGTTGTTAACTCTATAAAGATCTACGACTGTGCAAACTTTGAGTTTCGCAGATCATTCCGAAGTAGAGTTTTAGACAGGTTAAATATGGGCTGAAATATTTCAAGAAGAGATGGTACAGCAGTTTGCGCGGACTTGGCGGGGCACTACCATGCCCCCAGATATAACGCAAATTCGCCACTCTTTTAGCCACTATAAATTACTTTTATGTTTAACAATTTTACCTATCCTTGTTTTAAAACTGTAAAAATTTAAAAAACAAATCAGCACCGTGGATATTTAAAAATAATTTTATTATTTTTTATAAAACTATATAAACTAAAAACTGGTTTTTAGAATACTGTATAATATTACAAAAATATCTTGAGAACTAGCACCAGATTATAATTCATAAACGTTTATAACCTCCAAAACAAAAATTAAATTTTGGGTTTTGTTACGGAGATATGTTAAAATTGTATCTATTGGCATGGGGGATCGTATATTTTTCAATTTTTACCTTCCTAGCCCTCGCAGCAATGGCTAGAGTAGGTATTATTTTAGGCGAAAAAAATTCTTTTGAGATAACGCCGAAAATGTGTTATTTGGGTGTATTGTTACAGAAATTGTTGTATTGTTATTTAAATTTTATAGTTATAGAATTTACTTAGGTTTAGTGTAGTATTAGGTTGACTTATCTAATGGTTGTATTCTTAGTCTAGGTTTTAGTGGCGTTATCTATGACACACTCGTGCTCGGCCGCGCACCTTCTGGAAGAGACGAGAATGCTCGTGAATCGGAGAAGGATGGATGGTTAGCATTTATAGGCTGCCATCTTCCATTCGCAACCGTTCGGTAATAATCATTTTCACAGTTTTTATACTTATTAACTTTTTCTGACTTAGCTTTTGTCATAAAGAACAAAAATTAAAAAGAAAATAAAAGAATAATCCAACTAAGTATGAGCCTACTACGAATATCTAACGGCAAAGCCGAACTGTAGCCGAACTTTTGCGAATGGCAAAGCCGAACTGTTGCCGAATTTTAACGAACGGCAAGGTATAAATCGGGAGTTAGTCCGGCTTTGAAAATGTACCCTTATAGAAAATAGAAGAAGATTTTGAGACACAAATGAGGCGCACAGAATAACAGTGGGCTAACTCCACCAAGACTAGTTTTAAGATAATAAGGATTTTGTGAATTTTGTCACTGTTAATTAAATAAATTTAGCAGTTACTTTTAAAAAATTTATCCATCTATTAGTAACACCGGAAAAAATTGGAGTTAGCCCACTGTTATTCTACGTGCCTCAAATAATACTAATTAAATCCTGTAATCCTGTTATGTTCCAATAGCAGGTGGTAAAACCGATGAAACTGTTTATCATAGCATAGTTATATTACATTAATATTTTTAAAATTAGAAAAATAGTAACCGATAATTGCAAATTATTGGTTTTATGCCTTTTAATTACTTAGGAAATAAGAAAATATATTCCTAGTCAGCCACAAAAACGGATTTTTTTCTTTCGTTATATTTACTTAGCTAGACTGTATACTGTCGAAATATGGGCATTACTAATAATATAATAACAAACTGCACTTTGCACGGAATTGAACCGAGTTTTAATTTGGAGGTTCCAAGATCTTATAAAAACAACGTTGGCAGTCAACTCTTTCGTCTAAAAAGACTTACCAGTCAACTGAATCGCGAAACTAGGCAAACCCATTTGTAAAGCTAGTTCAAATGATAAAACATAACATATACTGTAAATGTGTTTTTTTCAGTACCGTAGATTTTTCCATTTTTACAGAATACATTGGGTTTTTACACAACTGGATTTGAAAAAAAGCAATTGTCTTGTAACTTTTAATTTTTCATACGAAATTTACAAAATTTATCATGTAATTTTACATATCCTGTAATGTGATGGTAACTGTAATTTTTTATGGCTCTGTAAATCTACAGTTAAAAACGTTGGTTACAAAGTTGCCAACGTTTTTTACTGGAATTTTACAAAACACTTTTTTCAGTGTAGCACATCTCTTAATTCTACATAAATTATACACAAATTGCGTTTGGTTCGGCATTGTGACGTCAACGTCATAACTGCAACTATAACTAAATAAAATTAAAACACGTAAATTATATAAATAAAATAAAATTGTTTCACCCGATTGCCAAAAAACTTTACCGGGGCGCACTACTTTATTTTACATGTGGTGTTGTTGTTCGTAAAAAGCGTAGCGTTCAAAGCCGTACCAAGGGAGGGGGTTTAAGGGGAAACAATCTCACTCCCCGAAGTAGTCGATAAAGTGTGTTAAGATAGATTTCTCAGCAACACAAATGGACAAAAAAATTGTACAATACGCAAAGTTTTGTTAAAAGTATTTAATCTTCCCGAAAGTCTTAACGTTTTTAAGTACTTTTGAAAGTAAGTATATTAGCATCGGCAAAACAATGCGGGAGGAGATTTTATCCCAAAAAAATTGAGTCACTGTAAATATTAACAACCTTTTTTTAGAAAACAAAACAAAGGAACATTGTTTTGGATTTCCCGCGGAATTCGTAGATAACCCAGTTTCAAATTTATTCTAAATAAGACACTAAGTAGATAAACCTGCTAATATAAGTGTAAAAAATTGACTAAAATCTCTAATTGATGTAGAAATTCTGGACCAAACCGCGCAAAACCAAAAAAATTCAAATAAACTCCCATGAAACAGAAAAAAAACTTCAAACGCATTGAATATATATGAACTTTTAGTTTACACTTCTGACGAAAACCCCCGAGTCCTTATTAAATATGTTCTTATAATACAAGATAAATGGATCCATGGCGGATCTGACACCTTCCTAGCTAGCCTATTAGAACAGTGAACTCCATGATATATCAATGTCAAATTTGCATTTTTAACATTTTTTAATTGTCAAAAAACTGTCATTAGCATTATTCGATTTTAAATATAAAAAAAAAATTCAAACGCATTGGAAATTTAAACCAACTTTTAGTTTCCACTTCTGAGAAAAACCTCTGAGTATATTTTTTTCCAAACAAACTTAAACATGCTCTTAGGATCTGCAAATAAATTAAATAAGTACTTTGCGCGATCAGCTTTATACAGTTAAAACAGATAAAATCTTAAAAGCACCTAAAAGTTTAAGATATTTTAAATAAAAATGTGTTTGTCCTGAGAAAATGTGTGCATTCTAATTTTGTCTAAAATTCGACAATCAGTTCAAAATCTGCAAATGCTTTTTTTATTACAAATACTATTGGTAAAATAGGGATGTTTTAAGTCGCACCCCAAAACAACAAAAACCTAACGCAAAAATTAGGATATTGAGTTTTTTTTTGAAATCTGATTCAAATGAGACTATTGCAAAATTTTGATTATAGGGCCGGAATATTTACTAAGTCACTCTAGTCACTAGGGCCTAACTTTTTTCTTTAAAAATCTTCCAGCTATTTTTCAAGTAGATACAAAATAGTTAACAGTTTTCTTAGAACAAACATTTTCTGAGAAACATGCCAAAAAAGTGTTCAATCTTCTTGGAAACTAGATTTATATATAAAAACAAACAAAAGCTAAAAAAACCTATCATCAGTTATTTGTGTTTTCTGAAAAGTCGTATTTTTAAGCTAATTCTTTGTTGTTTTGGAAGTGCGACAGTGGCGCACCCAGGAATGTGTCTTGGGGGGAGGCCCGAGGCCTCTTGAGGGACAAAAGGGCGCCTCTCAAAAATCGTGCGACCAAAAAAAAAAGGTCATCATGTCTTTAGCGCGGACGCGACAAACTACGCCGCTGCTTGGGGGGGGGTGGGGGCGAAGCCTCATGATGTCAAATTTTAAGCTATTGTTTGTGTTTTATCATGAAATATGCTGAAAATATGTAAAAACATCTAAGGCTTAAGGGGGGCCCGGGCCTGGGTGCGCCCATGAGTGCGATACCATAGAAAATGCTAAATATATAATAGAACAAGAAGAAATCATTATTTTAAATCGAGATTCAGCACACTATAAAAGAAGGCTTATGATTTAACAAGCGCACCCGGAGGGTGGGGTTGGGCCCCGAGGCTCGGGGCCTACCCCCCTTAGCGCAAAAAGTTATAGATGTTGTCGGGTACGATTTTGTTTTAAATTGAACCCTTAAGCAAGGATACCGTAGTAGATTTTTCTTGTGATCTTATGTTTCTTTACTGACAATTAATTTAGAGGTTTTAGTTCAACAACAAAACTTAGAATGTGACTACCGTCTCCTCAAAGTATTGGTTTATATTGAAAGTAGGTTGGACCTAAGTAATCCATTATCCCCTCTTTGAGGAGCTTGGAGGAACCACGTCAGTGGCATTACTGCTAATGAGCTAATGACAAAATGACATTTTATAGACAACACTTTCTTATCTCACAGTTTTCCCATAGCCAATCACGTTAAAAGGAAAACTCTCTCTCTACTTGATGTATCTAGTCATAGACAGCAAGCGGAACCACTTTCTTATCTCTGCAAAATCATGCTTTGCGCTTTTCGTTTTTCCAAGCTGGTTTCGTACAGTGACACAGTCAAGGATAATTTACATTCCTGGCACGTTATGGGGTCTCGGGCTGGATATTCTAAGCAGCAGATATACCAGTGTTTGCAGCTTCAATCCCAATCCAACTAACATGGACAAATTTTGACATGGAAGGTTTTTGTGAAAATTCCTTCAATTACTTTAATGCCTTTAATCATGGATATTGAGACCGCGCTTCGCTTTTGAAAAACGAGTGGCTTTATTATATTTTTCATGATGGGCTAATCTTTTAAAAGTAGTGTAAGCCGTAGTTTATTTTGTGTATTTATTTTTCAAATTCTAAAAAGTTTAATATTCAGTTTAAATCAGATACGACATGATGTAGTGGAAAATGTTTGTAATACTAAATCAGGGATGTCTATAAATTAAACTTTATGAGCTGGGAAACACATGCAAGGTTAGGAAATAATAATGGGGTTTTTGATAGAGAAATACGCAGAAAATGTAACCTTTCTCTTGCTGATTTGTTATCGTTTTTACGAAAAATTTCCTTGTGTTTGTGTGGCACTATTTTTCAAACAAGCGCACAATTTTTCTAAAAATGTTGGCCTGCGGCGCCGTCTTCTGTTAAAAGTAGCTAATTTATTAAAAACGTTTGCCTACAACGACACATTATTTTGTTTTTAAAAAAAAATATTTATGACGTTATGTCTACCAACAAGTACCAAATTCATCAAAAGTTTTTGCCTGCAGAAACATTTTTTTTCAAAAAGTAGATAACTTAGCATTCCGTGGTGAGGTGGTTTAGTTTGTTATATTAAACAAGTTTATTAGGCGGCGTTATTTTTTCAAAAAAGTACTTTATTTTCTTAAAGTTTTTCATGTGCCACATTTTTTTATTACCCAAATTTAAGAAAATTTCCGCGCCACGATTTTTTGTGAAAAGTACTTAATTTTGCTAAAATTTTCGCTAACAAAGCATTTTTATTTTGAAAAATTGCCAACAAAGCATTACTGTTGCTATTTTAAACATCGTCCGCCATCTTGGATTTGCCAACATTTGTTTAATCTACCACTTTCAGATGGCCATCATAGTTTTTTAACATCTGGGCAAGATGCTCCAATAATGATAAAAAGTACCCCTAAATTATACAGAATGTTAATAAAACATAATAATAACACCCGGTATATACCGATAAGTTTTTACTGGCTCATGGACTGTTGAGCCGTGTTAGTGCTCATACCGCAAATCTTCGTGTGGTTTGAGGTTTAAGTCCTCATAAAATGGCCCAGCTGGTTAAGCTTCTGACCACACGTAGAAAAATATTTAAAATTAGAAAATAGGGCGCAAAAAATTTGGTTACACCCGAGGCCCCTTAGCTAAAGCAGCTCCCCTGCCCTTTAGGTGAGGAGCTGCTTCACCTCTTTTTTATAATAATGTAAGACAGGACAAAAGGACAACTGGTTTAAAATTGGGTCTGCGCCGGGAAAACAGAATGGCTGGTTATATATTATTCAAAAAATAAATCGCGAGCCTGCCCCGCTATGCTGTAAAGGGGCCTACAGACACGCGAGCATTTCTTGAGATTAGTACGCGAACTAATCTCTGCATACATGTACGTTTGGTGGAATTGCCTACACATACGAAGACAAAATTAAACGTTCTAAACATAAACACGATATTATCAATGCGTTTTGCCTAGACACCGAGAGATTTGCTCGCGTACATTGTGCGCGCGAACTAATCTTCGAGAGATATTTTAGGCGGATATTGTCTACACACGAAGAGATTAGTATGCGCAAACTTGTACGCGCGTATTAATCTCTGGAAATGTTCGCGTGTCTGTAGGCCCCTTAAAGCTAGTGTACCAAGAATACATATACTGTTGAAGCAGCTTCCGTTTTTCGTTCGCCTGAGCCGCCAGTACAGCCATGTTGCGGAGTGAAGGCGTCTGGTGGTTTTTAACGTTGCGTACTCTTGCGGGTCAGTGAATATTCAACCTGCAGACATTACCAAAACCATGCCCGAATATTATTTATATTAGGTTTTGTTTTTTAATATTTCGCAAAATGTTTTCTATTTACTAGTTATTATTGAATGAATTAATAGTTTCTTAACCACGTCGCGATGGTATTATAAATATGTTTAAGCAACTTTAAAGGACAGACTAATTTGCCTCTCATACAGACAGGAAAACTTAAATTAAATTGCAATTTAGGTTCTTTGATAGAATAGCCACATTATGTATTAGCATATTATCAGTAGCGCACCCAGGAATTTGTTTTGGAGGGGAAGAAGTGCGACACCCCATGATGTCGGTCGCTTTTCATGCTATTTTTTGCTTTTATTTATGAAATATGTGGAAAATAAATTGATGTTATCATGTTTTTACTTTATGTAAATGTTATATGATTCGATAGTAAAAATGAGGGTGGCTGATGCTATATCAGGTGACACTTTGACAGTGGTGCTATCCAATCGAGTGGTCAATGCTTCAATATTGTAATCTTAGATGAATTATAAAAGTATTAAAAGTTATTAAATTTATTACTTATTACGATCTCGAAAGGGAATTTGGCGGTTCTTGGAGTATACTAATATAATATTATGTTTTCCTCAGTTATGTAAAGAATGTAGGAAAAACATACATACCTGTTCAATTTTCTTCTTTGAAACTTCCCATATTCACATCTTAATATATATCTTTGATTTTGTTGTGAATACACTATTTTGCTATTTTGCAAGTATTCAAATTCTTGAAACTTTTAGGGTTTAGGAACCTTTTGTATGTTTGTTGTATTTATATTAATCCAGCAACATTTTAAACGCTGATTAAATAAAATTATTCAATTACCTGTTTAATTTCCTTAGTACTACTGTTTAGGTTTGGGATATTATATTGATTAAAATTACCGATTTTAGGGCAACGAAGGGTTCGTATTTGATGTTAAAAAACGAGAAAGATATAGAAACAATATTTCAAAATACTGGAAACAGCAATAACAAAAAGGTTTAAAATTAAAATAAACTCTAAAAGTAAAGATCAAAATATGTATTCCCAGTTCAAAAAACACCCCCCTTAAATGAAACGAAGTGAAGCATACAGAAAACAATTGAAGAATGCTTTGTAATAATTTCTTTGTCTCAGTGAAAACCACCCTACTCTGTAGGCACATAAAGCTTGCAGTTGATTCTCCCAAATTCTAATGGTAAAGCGCTCCACAAAGAAAGAGGAAGAATGTGCTTTAAACGCTCTAGACAAAAGGAAAAGACACCAGTGCAAACCAGAGATGAGTAGACTTTGTTAACCGTTACAAATTAAAATTACACAGTATGTTTTCCGAAAATTCAAAATAGTTTATTAAATTTGTTTCCAGTTACAAAATATAAATTGTTGTGATATTAGTGGCTCAAAGGACAGATTAGCTAAATACAACTTGTATTAAAATACAGCGATCCTGAAAATTTGCCTAAAAACAAGTCGCTGCGTTGCCATAAATTCTACTTGTTCTTAACCTAGTCTTGCATGTAATTCATGCTTGTTGAGATCGAAAACTTTATATAATTAAATATATTTTAAAACTTATAAATGGCAAAAATACCATTTATATTCACATCCCGTTTTGTTACAATGCTGTGTCACCTATTAGTAAAGTGACGAACCGTCACTGCCTTTATGATTCACTTGAAAGCCTCTGGCGGAACCCAATGTTTCTTGGTTGACTACTAATAACGCGCTATGATATTTCAATTTGAGAGAAAAAACTAAAGAAGCAAACACTATGTAGGTACATCATTTATGTGTTCAACTTTATAGGTGTCCAGCAAAGCAATAAATTCATTATAACGGCGATATCGTCCCCATTAGTTTTCACACCCTTGTTAATAAAACTTGCCGTCGGCCGTTGTGTCGCTAAAGAATTGCGAAACGACCTGTCAAAAGAAATAAAAAGGAAAAAAGTAAGCGATCGAAATGATAGAAAAGCAATTACTCCCAGTTCTATTAAACAAATTAATAAAAAAAACCGTGTATAGATATCTACACAAAACGGAAACTATTAAAGAGAAGACAAAATGAACTTAGTGAAACTCTCCTTAAAAAATTAAAATGTCCTATTTCCATTATATTAAACAAATAAATCGTATTAAACCAACTTGCAAAATGCGTCTAAAACAACGGTTTATCAAAATGGCGACTCACAAAGCAATATCTTCACTTATCAGAATTTAAACAACTCTAACACTAGTATTTACTGAGACCTTAAGACTTAGCATTGTAGACCGGGTTTAAGTATCAAGCCTATAGACTTGTAACCGACCGGTTTAAGTGTATTTTTTTTAAACTCACATGTCAAATAACTACAAAGATTTGGTTCACTCTAATGTGCAATATGATAGTAAGCATTTCTTAGTGAGTTTCATCTCATATAAATTCAAATTAACTTTAGAAATAAAGAAAAACCACATAAAAATTTTGTAAGCAATTGTCATTTTTTGGAGACTTAGTCCGTGCAGTCGGAGGATTCCCGCTAAAAAATAGTCTTAAATTGTAGTACCACCTCTGAGGGGTGGTTTAAAGTTCGAAAAACAATAGAAATAATCCATGATTGACAAAAAAACTTACATACAAAAATATTCAAAGCTGAATAATACATAAATAACTTAAAACTATATCTGTAGATGCATTACCGTATTAAATAGATATCAATATTTAAATACTGTTAAAAGCACAAGATATATTAGAATCCCCTGTCAATTACACATTCACTAAAACAATCGACCATCGGTTTATATCATCGCTGACTTGTCTAAAAAATTAACATGTAAAATACAGCGGACAGCTGACACTGACTTACACCGTTTTTATTCAACATTTCCTAGTGACGTTGGAGGTTTAAATATGGCTACCATTGTTAAACCAAAATATTTTATTATTTTTATTTATTTTTAACCTTTGTGTGGAAATAATGTCTTTGTTACCACGAAAAAAGATGGCCCATATCCCAAGGTATTTATGAACAATTTATATAAATATTAAAAACTATTGCATTTACGGGAAAAATAAGTTAAACCTTCAACCAAAATGTAGACTTTTAAACCTAGGATTATAGCACTTAGCACTGTAGACCCTTTAGTAAATACTGGTGTAATAAGAACTCCTTGATAACCGGTTTAGTCAATTTTTAGGACGAGGAACTGAAATATAAAACATTAAAAAAGACTTGCAGAGAATCGGTCTCTACCTAACTAAGCTGCCAATTATATCCAAGCTCTATGAAAAATTATTGCTTAAAAGAATAAAACCCATCATAGAAAGACAAGAAATTATTCCATCTCATCAATTTGGTTTTCGAGACAAGCATTCCACGATAGATCAAGTACACAGAATTACTAATATAATAGAAAAAGCACTAGAAGAGGGAAACGTTTGTTCTGCAGTTTTTCTAGATGTAGCACAAGCATTTGACAAAGTGTGGCATGAAGGCCTTAATTTTAAACTAAAAAGGTTTCTGCCAAAACAGTATTCGGATATTTTGGAATCATACATATCTGATAGACATTTTAGAGTAAAACAGGAAGACTCATACTCAAATTTAAGAGAAATTCAAGCAGGCGTGCCCCAGGGTAGCGTACTAGGCCCTTATCTATACTTATTATTCACTTGTGATATCCCAAAGCCAGAAAATTGTCACTTAGCAACATTTGCCGATGATACTGGTTTATTGACGGTAGAAAAATCTATTGAAAAATGCATAGAGAAACTTCAGGATGCAGTCACCCAAATTCACAGTTGGACCACAAAGTGGCGAATAAAATTAAATGAAACCAAATCAATTCATGTTGATTTTACAAACAAAAATATAAATCACATACAAATAACAATTAACAACATTCCAGTACCATATTCGAATCAGGCAAAATATCTAGGTATGACACTTGATACCAAATTGCGCTGGAAAGCACATGTTAAGAAAAAAAAAGAAGAACTTGAGATAAGGTATAGAAAAATGAACTGGCTAATTGGAAGGAAGTCCAATTTAACAATTCATAATAAGTTACTGCTTTATAGACAAATACTGAAACCAGTATGGACATATGGTATTCAACTATGGGGTTGTGCTAAAGAGAGTAACATTCTAGTTGTACAGAGATTTCAAAATAAAGTATTAAGAAACATTGTGAATGCACCTTGGTACGTTCGAAATAGTGACCTTCATCGAGATCTAAAAATCGAAACTGTAGCAGAGACTATAAAAAAGTACGCAAAAAGCCATGAAGATAGACTCCATCGGCATGTGAATGTGGAAGCAATTCAGCTTCTAGACAATACTATGCTAGTTCGACGACTAAAAAGAGTGAAGCCGTTTGAGCTAGTAAACTAAGTGAATTACACATAAAACAAAATAATGCTATAAACACAACACAATTGTGAGTTACAGACTAAACAAAGCGGGGAGAACTGTTGAGTGAACCCTAAGTTTAAATCTGACTTTTCTAGTAAATTAAGTTAAAACAAAATTGCTAATTAGTCTTACTGACTAGATTGTAATAAAAAAAAAAAACACAGTGTGTTTGACAAATAAAAAAAAAAAAAAAAAAAAAAACCTAACTAAGTACAAACTCAAAGCATTGCAAAAAAACGAAATCAAACAAATACATTCCCTACTAAGGCGGGATTCATACTAAGCATATCGGCACCGTCACATCACCGTACCGTACACGACACGTCAAATTTTCTTACATTGAGAGCAATAGACTTATTCACACTACACTCTGTACGATGCCGTTATAGTTTAGTATAAATGCGTCCACTGCTTTTAATCACAAAGTATATAGCCCATACTTTGTGCTTTTAATGTGGGAATATTTGATGTGTCGTTGCCGGTGAGGTGATGATACGGTGCCAGTGCGTATAGTATGAGTCGCGCAGGAAAAGCTACTACTAGTTACTACTGCTCACAGGCTGGGGGTAAGGTCGTTCTTGACGCATATGAGTATTATGTGCTGACTCAATCGCGGTTGTCCAGAAAAAATCGTAGAATACAAATTTCTATGGTGGTGATTTAGCATGAAGTTTTTTTTAAAAATTTAAACTCGTGTTAGTTTCACTTTGTTTTTTTAAATCCATTATTTTTGAGCATTTTAGTACATAATTTAACAATTTAAGATGCTGAAATTTTCCGCGCCCTAAAAAATGTTATAATCAATTTTGACGAATCTCATCATATCATTAGTTGTCCACAAATCTGTATTTTATGTAACAAAAACATTTTTTTTCATAAATTGAAGCTGTCCTGGACAGCTACGAACTTTAACTAGGAAGCCAATTTATATCTTTTTTGTAGGCAGTTTCAATATCTACAAGATTGGTATCTACAAGTTTTTTCAATGGATTTTGAGAACTAAATGTTTAATTAAAATAAATGGATCCACGACGGATTTGATACCTTCCTAGCACATTAGCACACTCAAAGTAAACTCAATGCTATATCAAACTTGAGAACAGGTTTTTGTAAATATCTTTGAAACGAAAGTATAAATATTTGGTTATAACATAAATTTTTGAGAAAAATATTCTTTACTATATTCCGAAAACCGCATATTGATGCAAAACTTCATTAAAAAGTTAGCATTTAAAACAAAATTTTTGTTTTTTAATTAATTTAAAACTGTCATTGCAAATGTTAAAATTCTGATCAGCTCGTAAAAGTATCGAACACTATTTTACCTGAAAACTTCATGAAAATCGGTTTAGCGGTTTAGGAGCTATCGTGTTACGGACAAACATACACACACACACAGACATCACCAAACAACACATTTTCAGCATTATCTTAAAAAGATATTTTCGTCGAAGACAATGCCTCTCTAGCCATTGCTGCGCGGCTATGAAGGTAAAAATCACTTTACTTTTAAGAAACTACCCCTTATTATAGTTATTATTAATTTATTTTTGGGATGACATAGATAAGCGTTACACCAAATTAAAGCTCTGATACCTTTCAACGCGCCCACAAAATTTTATCTGCATTCAATTCTCAAGGGTGTTTTTTCCTGAAACTAAAAACAAAAAATAAATAAAAGGATCCATGACGCATCTGGCCTCTTCCTAGCTAGTCTATCAGCACAAATGAAGCTATGAAAATCAGCCTGGAAAACTTTTTATAAATATCTCGGAAACTAATGCACCTACGAAGTTTTTGGTTATGAAAGAAATTATTCAGCAAAAACTAGTCTACTATATTCCAGAAACCGCATATTGATGCGATGCTCCGTTAAAGCATTTTTTAATTGTTTTAATTGTCAAAAAACTGTCATTAGCGTTAATGGATTTTGACCAAAAACTAATCAGCTCGTTAGAGTCGAAGACTATTTTACCTTAAAATTTTATGAAAATCGGTTCAGCGGCTTAGGAGCTAACGTGTTACGGAAAAAAATACACACGCACATACATAGGATAGGATAGGTCAAAATACACCCAAATAACTTATTTTCGCCGTTATCTGAAAAAAAATTTTTTCGTCGAAAACAATACCTTCTCCAGCCATTGCTTCGCGGGCTTGGAAGGTAAACATCACTATCACGAAAATGCTAAAAAATAGTGGATTTAAAAGTTTTCATTTTTTGAAAATACGCGACTCCCCACCGCTTTGTAGATTCCACCATAGAAATTCGATTTGTATGATTTTTTTTGAAAATTTTGTTGTGTGTGTTTATTCGCAGTAATTTTATTTTGATTATACAGCGTTTCGATATGAAGGATGTAAAAAGCTGCATATATTTCGTATTTTACGCACGTTTGCCCAAGAACAAAACCTAAAGTGGAGGGCAAAGCCAAGTTTTAGGTAATTGAGTTTGGTTCGAGTTTTGTAGGCGATAGACGGGGCTCATCACGCTGTTTTATGGATGAGGATTGAGGGTTGCCTAAGTGCGTTATCATCGACGAATGTCGAGTCTGGAATAAATAATACAAAGAATCCGAAAAATAATGATAATAAAAAATTACATATCATAATTAGATTTTTAGGAATTCTGATTATTTTTTACTTTATTTTATGTCTATTATAGATTCAAAATACAGTCAATTGACTTGCATGACAACAATGTCGGCTGGTGAAGTTTTTATTTTAGTACCTATTTTCCAGACAAGCAGCTACTTGGTGTAGTTTTTAGTTTATTTGTTTATAGATAAAGTCCATTCGCCTTTCTTTTTTATGGCCCCGAAGAGCAACCTCAAAAATCCCACTACTAAGTATATGTCTAATTTTTGTACCATTTTCATTATGTTCGGTAATGTTTTGCCTATAGGCACTATTCAATTGGCACCTAATATCAGTCTTGCCTAGTGGTTATTTAAATGAATTCCACTAACTTTGTACACGCATTCCCTTTGCACGCCGCATCACTTCGTGGGTTGTTCATAACAAGACAAATACAGCAAAAAAAGCATTTTTTTTACAACCGCACAAACAGTTTTCACCATCGTATAATTTTTTATGAAATGTTCTATTATAAGTTTTTATGGAACACCCCTCAGCATTACTTACAATAAAATTTTGGTTAATTTTTAGGTTTATATGTGGCCCTAAAGATTTTATTTGTTATCGAAGTTCATATGTCTACGTATTTAAATTTGCACAGTTAATTATGTAATTGACGATATTTATTTCCATTTTATAAACAAACGATAACGAAAACAAACAATGACACGCGACCGGCAAGGCTTTTTACTAATGACAAACCACAAATCAAAACAAATTCATACGTCTTCACCAACGATAGAACCGGCAATACTAGAAAGGACAACGTTTCCGAACGATGATGATAGCCGACGTCAACTAAAACAAACATTTCTCCCGCTCCCGCGCGAGAACAGCCACCCATACATACATACAAAAACGGGTGAAATTAAAACCCGCGCGGCGCTGCCGGCTTGTAATTATTTACGCTCAAAAAGTTCACCCAATTAATTACTTGTTGTTAATCACAGATATTAAAAAGAACTAGACAATCATATCGTAAGGAAAGATTTAATTTTTTTTAAATAAATCAATAAAAATACTGTTTGTTGTCTAGTTTTGGGAGGGAATTGCCCCGTTGCCCTCCCTGAAGCAGCCGCCACTACATGACACTAGAAAATAGACCTAAATTTCATTTACTCTCTCATAAACCAGTAAACCAGTTTACACTTGAAAACGGTTAGAGATACTTACTAACCGAAACGTCGTGTTTAAAATAAATAAAGACTGTAAACTAGAAAAATTTTTAAAAAATTGATAAACTTTCGAAAAGCTAGGATTTATATGAATATGGTTTTGAAGTCGGGAAAGAGCCCATCTTCAAAAATTGCAATTAGTTTTTGGCACCATTTTTATATAACCTATACCTCATTTAGGCACACCATGCAGAGATCTACCCCTTTGAATAACCCTTAACCATTAAAGTTAGAAATTTGGTGTATTTTTTAAAATATTGGATGCTTAATAAGACTCTAAATCTAAAATTCTAAAATTTTATTCATTTACGCTACATCCGGGGGAGGGTAAAGGTTGAAACTATTAAAAACATTCCTATTTCTTATACTGTTTAGGTTATTGCGATTTTGTTTGGAAATTATAAAATTCTGGAGCTTTTTACGTAAAAGGTACACCTAGTTCAATCCGACAGAGCGTACCGTTTATGAGAATACTGACTGTGAATATTTCCCGATTTGCGTAAGTTTCTGGATGAAAATTAATATGTATAACTTCCTGAGGAACCGCTTTTGGACCCATATTAGAAACTTATTGGAATAAAGTCATACAATAATAGTGTCAGGCCGTATTTTAATAGTTTTGCATTGGAATATGACAGCTAATCTTTCGACTTTAATTATAAATAATTAAACGACTTAGTTTTAAATTGGACTTTGGTATGTCAATTTTGAAATATCAACTATCAGCCTGCAATATAAATCTGTCAAAATTCTGCAATAAGAGTGTCATTGCATGGCTTTATTCCAATAAGTCCCTATTAAAGGAATAGGAACTTTTTGCCTTATTTTTATGCAACGATTACGCCCCCGAAGGGTTGCACATGCTTTTGAATCATCCTGTATACAACATGTCGCCCGAGAAGAGCTGTGTTTGCTCTTTTTGGATGCCGCAGTATCGTAGAAATGAAAATTAAAAGGCTGTTGCGAAAAAATCAACAGATGCTGTAGATGTTGCAATAGTTGGTTTATGCACACGAGCAAAAGTGAGATTTTCCAAAATTTCACAATTTTTCTTTTAGGAAATATAAAAAATATTTGTAAATTCCCGTGGCAAATTTTTCTGTGTATTTAGAGAATGTATGCAAGATCGGAAATTAAATTTAAAATTGATTGTGAAATTCAATTTGTTTTTCTGTAAATGCTTAAATTTTATTTTTTTCAATCACCCTTTCTTCTCATTTTCTTAGACAAATTTAAGTTTAGTATAATTTTATGGCATATCTTTATCTCAGGTGATAACTTGAAATGTTGTCACGAAGTGGATGAGAACTTACATGCAATTTTACCAGTGTAAAGCGGCCCTCACACGATCAATAATATTGTCAATATTTCTGTTCTTGTCAATATCTTTCAAATGATATAAACAAAGAAGCATATAAAAATATTGATAATATTGTTGACCGTGTAAGGGCCGCTTACCATGATATATACAGACTCACAAAAAAATTGCAAACATTTCTATTGCGCCTGTCTTTGATCTTCGTATTTCACCTTTGTGGACCTACAAAAAGCATATGATATCGTTCCAATATAAAAAATATGGACACTAATATCAATCATACATACATAAAAGCGATAAAAGATCCATGCAAAGGGTCAAAAATTAAAATTGGGAATCGACTTTCAAAAGAATTCCTGGTAACGAAGGGCTTAAGACAGGGATGTTGTATTTCTCCAACTCTTTTTAAAATATATATCGCAGTAACTCTAAAAAACTGGAAAAGTAAAGCACACGGCATGGGAATACAACTTAATTACCGATTTATAAAATTCGCAATGACAACCAAGTAATTGTAGCTAATGATAAAGAAGACATGGAGTATATAATTAGAAGGTTAATGGGAGAATACCAAAAGGGGGGTTAACAGTGAACGTAGACAAAACACAGTACTTATGTATTGGAAACGAATCAAGTGAGTTAGAACTAGACAATTGAAAAACAATATCTGCATGTCAAATATAACATTTATGGTGAAAGGCACGATGCTATAAGCATAAACTAATAATATTTATGCTATAAGGAATAGAGACTTGTCGCGTAACAGAAAAATACAAAGCAAAACTGGAAAGTGTCGAAATGGATGCAATAAAAAGATCAATGAGAATATCTAAAACATATCATATAAGAAATCAGAGCCTAAAAGAAAGAATGGGAATCGAGGGAAGCATAACAAATGAAATCACTAGAAGACAACTGATTGGTACGGCCATGTACAACGGATGAACGATTAAAGATTACCAAAGCATGTCCTAGAATGGCAACGAATATGGCGCAGAAAAAGAGGGCGTCCTAAACTGGAATGGCAACTTCCAAATCCAAAAATCAGTGAGTCAAAAAAACCTGAAAGATGATTGTCAGCATCGAAGGAGGTGGAAAATGGTCGTCGGACAACGTAGAAAAACGTTCTTAACCGATATAATAGAAGTATTTCGGAGAAGTCCAAAACCTGTATAAGTGGCCTGTTGGAACGGAAAACTTACTATCCGATAACAGTACAACGTCAAGCTGGAACGCAAATAGGATTTTTCCGACGGTTTTATGACTAGTCCAATGTCTTGATGGAACAAAGCTATAGATGCTTTTAACGATATAACGAGCGAAGTATCCGAAACTCGCAGATCCCAATACCTGATTACTTTCTAAGATACGAAATACCGTAAGTACCTAGTTTAAATTCTCTAACAACCACTTATTACCATTTTAAAAACGCTCTTGTAGGTACTGATTAGACAAATATGATATAGGAGCCGGCAGCCCAATGCTTTGTTCAGTCAAGATGAAAGATGTTAATTTTAGATGGAGCACACGTACTACATATTACATCTTATAAAAATTATTGATAAGTTATATTGTGTACTTTTGACGTTTGACGGTGTTATTTTACCGGAGACCCGAGTTTAATTAAGATAAGACTGGTTAAACCCATATCTGATCGGGTGTTTGATTTCTTTTTAAAAGGATACGTACAATGTATTTAGTGTGGGTTTGATGTTATCTTAAAAATCGATTAAATTAAGTAAGTTTGGAATACGGTTGTGGGAAGTTCCAAGCACACACCAAAACGACTTTACTTTAATAAAACTTTTGTAATTGCTTAATTAAAGGTAATTTTGAATTTAAATTATGTTTGATGAATTTAAATTATATAGATGCCTTAACTTCCTAATCTAAGTAATTAGTATTTATTAAGATTTTTTTTTAGGTTTCCTTTTTTGACTGGGCTACTAGCTATTTTGATACATTTGCTTTAATTTAAATTAATGACTAAAAGAACGTCATTAATTTAAAAATTTAGGGTTTTCACTTAATAATAGGATAAGAAGTTTTTTTCTTCGAAGCAAAAATTTTATCGGTAATATTTTGTCGTAATCTGGTTAATGTAACCCTATTCAACTTCCTATAACTTTCTTTGGGAAAGTTTTCCAAAGTTTTCAAACTTCAGGTCGTTAACGAGTGCCTATTCATTCCCTTTACACTTGGAATCAATAAGCCATTTTTGTAAATCAGACTCTTGATCAGACTACTTTTTAAATACTTAGACAGATAAAACAAAAAATTTAATTTGTCGGGTCTATTCTTAATTTTTATACAAAATTAGGCTGCATTCTTTTTGCAACTTAAAATAGATGCAATCTAATGAGCAGAAGATTTATTAAATGAGTATTTGCTTACAAAAATCTGAATATATAAGTGTAAAGTGAGACACTTTTTAAAACATTTATATTTTTAAGATTTTAGACTCCTCTGTAGGACTCGAATTTTTTTTTAGGATATAAGTGATAATGAGGAAAATATTTTAAACGTAAAAACATTTTCTATTGACCTATAATATAACAAAAAAAATTAAAACTTTGTCTCATATTTTTACCTTGAAAAAGTTCAAAAATAAGAAAGGTCAGGCGAAATATGAGACAGTGATAAAATTCTCTATAAAAACAGTCGGATCGCCGTCTAAACCAAAAATAAGGTATTCAGGGTAAAATTAAGACGTTAAGTTTTTGTTTTTTCTTTTACTTAAATACAACAAATAAGTGCAAAAATATTTATTTATATGAAAACCGATCTACGAACTCACACGACAAAAGTTTCGGTAACGTATTTTTTTAATTATGAGCCTATTTTTTATAAAAAATTCGGTCCATGAATTTAAAATTGAACTTTTTTATAAGTAAGTTTTTGCAAATAATAAAAAAATGATTTTTTTTCAAATATCTCAAAAAGTAAAGCTCTTGCGAAATGTCTTAACACAACACTTATTACTTAGAAAAAAATATGTTATGATAAAACCATGGTATTTTTCCTACATAAGGACACCGTGTGAAGTTTTATTTTTCATTTTAAATACCACCAAAACAAACAATTGTAAATATATTAAAATAATATCTAAAGGTCAAGTCCTCATTTTAATTTTTTTGTCCATATTATGTAGTATAAATGTATGTATATAAACTTACTATACCTACTACGCTGATAGTATTCCTTGGCGATGGTGAGGGCTCTGAACCTTACAGGTGGCGGAGCTTGCGTACTTCCATTAATTCCATGTCATGTCGGCGATATATTAGCTACAGCCATTCTTTGTAGAAACCTGCCTGGTATATCTCGTACTCTGAGAACGGTGGTTGTTGAAGAACTGTCTTAAGAGAGTGGGGACTTGCCTTAACTGGCTGGTCAAGTGGATCGGGAACCACAATAAAAATCATCCCATGTTACGGTGGAACAGCAAACACCAAGTTCTCCATGGTTGAGGGAGAGGTCAATCGCTACTTTGCAGATTCGAGAAGCAAAAACAACCTCCTGGATTACGTTGGCCCTCCGGAGGCAGACAAGAAAATGCTGAAACTGTTTGTCTTTATTTCCTGGTACCCGTGGGACCAAAAATGCATGATACACAAAAAAAAGTTAAAAGCCTCACGGACGAGTAAGCTTTGCTACATGCGACCGATGAAGAGAAAACTCTCAACGCTCCATAACCTATGGGCGAAGGAAGGGCTAAACAACTTAGCGGAGCAGCCTGAATCAGAATGAAGTTCTTCCTAAAGAAAGGGGTTAGATTTTAGCTTGTAAGTTCGAAAACAAGCTGTAAACCCTATTCCAAAGGGCAAAGGCAGCCTAGCTCGGTTTATTTTTTATTTTGACCCTCTTCTGGAAGACTTTTAATTCCCCAAAAGTACTCAATTTGGGACACCCTGTGCAGTCCATCTATTCAGAGGAGAATATAGAATTCGCTGAGGTGATTGAATTTTAGCTTTGGCTTTATTAAGCGCATGGCTTTATATGGGACAGGTTACGTTTAGGAAAGATTGCCTTATTTCTTAAAAATCGGTTCAGCGATACAAGAGTCATCGCAGTTAAGACTCACATACTTTCCTACACATTTCCTTGGTAAGAGGAAATGGTAAAAATTGTAGGTACCGAACAAAAATAGAATTAGCACGGTAAATAGTAGAAGTCTATTTAGATTGTGTATTTTTTCTTCGAATTTAAAGTTATATCTTTATACAAGCAAAAAACAAAATCTGTGTCCAAAGTTCGAGATGCCCCGTTTATTTAAATTTTGCTTTGTTATAATTTTATCTCTTTCGATCTTTTAAAAAAATAGCAAAAACCTGTCAATACTAAAATAAATCTTATATTGTCAATGGAGCAAAAGGTACGGCCAAGCCAAAGGCGCTCGCACTTTTTTAGATCTAAACAAAAGGTATGAAATCATTCAAATTGGCTTTTAAAAATATTCCGCAGCGTGAAGTCTCAACAGATTTATAAATTTAACAAAGCCTTTAACAAATTACAAAGTGACATTTAGAATTTTTCTGAGAAGGCTTTTGTAGGATGGCTTGAGCCACTTATACATAGACTTTAAAATACCCTAAGGACAGACCTGTGAATAGCCACGTTTATACTTGTTACCTTTTAAATCAATAAAGACAATCATGTGACACGAAGATGATATAAATATTTCTCTAATATCTACTCTGCCGGTGTTTTTATGTGATATATAATATTACTTTTACATATTTAGGGTATAATAAATGATTTTATAAGAATATGAAAAGAATACGATTATTATATTCCAGGAAGAGTCCAAATTTTATAGAACCCTTATGTGCTTCTCATCTGTGGCAGGCTGGGCTGCAGTGCTAAGTTGCAAGTTGCGATAGTCCACCAGGCCCCCCACAAGGCTTAATGAGCCCCCGTCTCCCTTGTATTAGCCTTCTTGTATAGGCTCCAGTTTATAAGGCTGTCCAAAGGATAGGTTCCTATTTGAGGACCTACCGTAGGAAAGTTTGACATTTGTTAAGAATCTTCTAATCATACTTTTACTACTTTTATTAAAAACCTCTTTTCAGGAACATGAAAAGACCGTCACACAAATATACCTTCTTTGCACAGTCTATAGAACAATATTATAGGGTAAATGCGGGAGAGTTGCCGCGGAGGGAGAGACGCATTTAGTGAACGGTTATAACATCGGACGTGTTGTTTTCTAAAATATCGCTTGCAATCCTTGAATTTACGACGGCAAGGTAAAATTTTCTTAGCAAAATTTTAAGTAATATGTGTGGTTCTTTGCAATGTGGTAGTTTTTTATTTACATTCGTGTCTTTTATTCAGTATCTTGGGGTTATGTTTAGAGATGCCATGCCGTATTTTGTTGCGTTTTAAATCTGTGACCTTGATAATCAGGTGCGGCATGTCCCGCAACAAAAAGGACAGTTGCCACATTTTCAAGAAGTCCGAGAAAAAATTCAATGGGGTTACAGCGATGATAAACCTCTAGCCAAAAAGAAAAATGGAAACCAAGAACGCCGCGTGGAATGCTTCGAAGTTTACGTAACAACAACTAAAAAAGTGGATTGGTTACAATGTATTAAATACTTAAAATGCCTACATGTCACTTGCACCATGTATGGTGAAGTTTGTAAAATCTGTTTCAGACTCGAATTAAGGAAAAAAATTAAAATTAGAGGGTTTTTAGAGAAACGGTTACAGCGACGTCCCTCCTATTTCCACGCGGCATCTCCCCCAGCAGTGTGGAAGAGATTTAATTTAACAAAAAATTATTTTGCCTTGTTCATGTTTTCTTACATATATTTTTTATTTTTGTACCTTAATAAAGTTTAACCCAGTACCTGTGTATTGATTTATTTTAAAGAAAAAAATCTTAAGACTTACAGATGTTACAGCTATTTTTCAAAAAGTGCGGCAACTCTCCCGCATTTACCCTTTTTACATTCATTTGAGACATGATAACAACTTAATAAGATTATACCTTCTTTACCTCTGTTTAAATTACAGTTTTTCTCTGTCGCTGCAAAGCATTATAGACAAAGGTGCAACCCTTCTGCCCAAGTCAAGATGCGCTCATCGAAATCCTTTAGAAGTTAATATTACTCTGGGAGTCTTAAAAACCAAAAATGCCACCTTTTGTTTAAAACTAATAGATAATGATTGAGTAGAAACAACATTTGGGACCATTGTGTTTATTTATTTTAAACATGACGTTTCAGTTAGTAAGAATCTCTAAACGTGCTTGGTTTACACTTGAAAACGATTAGAGATAATACTAAACGAAATTTTGTGATTAAAATAAATAAAGACATTGGAAGTCCGAAATGGTTTTCAGTTTAATTATCTAGAGTAATATGAAGTTACCGGCTTAGGGGCAAGTTAGCGCAGTTTTTAATTTATAAAAATGCAGTGATCATGAAAAGTAGCCTAAAAACAAGTCGCCGGTTGCCATTGCATTTTATGTAAAAAATGTTTGTTCATCCAGAAAACAATATAAAACCCAAAAAATATATAAAAACTTATAAATGGTTAAAAAATCGATATTCTCGAAAGCCCCTTACACTTGTATCGTGTCTACGATCTAGAAAATTTACTTGCAGTTTATGACTTTGAAATTGTTTCTAAATATTTACGATCAGTGTAGATATGCTAGCAAGTAGTACCTATTCGGTAAATAACTTTTGTAAGCTACTTGCAACTATACACGAGGCTTTAATATCACAGACAATCAGCAGGTATAAAATAGACCTAAAAGTTACAAGTGTAAACGCAGCTAATAGGGAAGAATATATACCTTGTGAATAGCGAAGGAGAAATGGTCAAGTCATCATTATTTAAAAATTTGTAGGTCATTAGGAGATTTATGATAACCATTGAGTTTTATACAGCAAAGTGAGTCGCTCAGCTGGACTCTTCTATTCCCAAGAGAAACGATTTGACTCGCATAATACCACTCCAAAAAGAATATCCACCTCACAATTTTGTATACCTTTATTTTTAAAAATTTAAACTCTTTATTTTAAAGCAATAAGTATACACTTTATCTCAATATAACTCGTGGTCATGGCAACTTTTAATTTGTTTTTCAATAACCGGTTACCATGCGATATTAGGAAAGCTTACGAAAACATTTTTGATACTGGAAGCAAATTGTAGATTGTAGATTACGTTACATAATTTGAATTATTTTATATATTGTTAAATATTAAAAAATATTAAAATATAAAAAAAATAATAGAAATAAAAAAAAATCATTAAAATTCTTTTAATCTTTAACATAATTCTACTTCCTTTGAATTACACAATTCTTCACTTCCCACTCCTGCTGAGGAAACGTCTTTTTCGCTGGATTTTCAACTAGTATTAGCAACTTTTTGAACCCTCGCATTAGCTTGCTGGGGGTATGAGTGTCTTTTGAAGGTTTTATGGGTAATGCAGTTTGGGGTATTGGTTAAAAATGATGGAGGAGGAATAGTCAGTTTCAGAGTACATGAGTGAACCTGAAAGTGAATATTTGATCCCTTTCAATATATTTTTATGATATTTTTATAATTATATAGCTTGCTAGGGGTATGAGTGTCTTTTGAAGGTTTTTAGAAGGAACGTTACATTTTAAGGGTGTTTTATGGGTAATGCAGTTTGGGGTATTGGTTAAAAATGACGGAGGTGGAATAGTCAGTTTCAGAGCACATGAGTGAACCTGAAAGTGTTTATTTGATTCCTTTCAATATATTTTTATGATATTTTTATAATTATATGATATTTTTTTAATTTACAATAAGCTATATAATAAGCACTACAAATTGCTTCGGAGGTAATTACACTTCTTTGTTTACCTTGTTTCAGCTCTTTAGACTCGAAACATGTCCTAAATAAAACCCGAAATAATAAAGACTTTAGTGGAAAAGACGTTGCGTTTTTCTTTGTAATTTGCCAACTCCACTTTGAGAAATGGACCACTTTTTAAATTTAAATGCTTTTTAATTTTGAAACCTAATCAGTTTAAACAACAATGTTCTCCAACTCCAAGTCAATTCGCTACAAAACATCGGCCCAAGGGAGAAACGCAGTCGGCAATTTTTTTAAACTGTGGGATTAGGATTTAGGTTAATAGACTGTTTAAAAAGCTGTAGAATTTTCGAGGTTGCTCTGCGGGGCCATGAGGAGTCTGAAGTTGGTGCTAATCCGAGCACTTTGCCCATGTAAAAGAAGGGCGAATATACTTTATCTATAAACAAATAAACTAAAAATTTCACCAAGTAGCTGCTTGTTTGTAAAATGCTAAAATAAAATTGTTTAGGTAAGTTTTTTATCTCCTTTTCCACGCAATATAAATGTGTGCCCACCCCAATTTATAACGTCACCAGCCGCTACTGACTGATACCAGTGCTTTGGTTTTCGAAATTTTATCAGAAAATATAATCATAACAAGCGAAAATGGCATTCCGTAAAAAGAATTGAAATAAAAGTAAAGCCAAGTTCTCCAATACAAATTTCAAAATGAAAGGTTCTTACTAGTTTGGAAATGTTTTTTAAACTTTGCTATTACAGCCAAACTTCTTTATGTTCAATTTAGCACTGTACCCAAGAGTCAAGTTTAGAAAAATATTTCCAAACTAGTAAGAACCTTTCATTTTGAAATTTGTATTGGAGAACTTGGCTTTACTTTTATCTCAATTCTTTTTACGGAATGCCATTTTCGCGTACTTGGCTTTTTTTTACATGGAATGTTTTTGTTATGATTTCTCTTCTTTTTTAAAGGAATTGGATAATACTTAATTTTTAAAGTAGTAAAATATATGGAATATTGTTGAAAACTTTTACAATGCCTTACTTAAATTTTTGAGGTTTTTAAATTTTTTTCCATGGTTTTATCGTAGTTCCTATCAGCCTTCCAAAGCTCAGCTCTCTAGCGTTTCTGAAAGTGCACAATGTTACTTTTACATAACTTTACATGTATAGGGGAGGAAAATAAATTAAAATTGTCGTGTTTTTAAATTTTGTCCTATAGTTTTATCATAGTTCCTATCAGTCTTCCAATTCTCACCTCTCTAGCGTTTCTGGAAGTGGGTAATGTTACTTTTACATAACTTTACATTTATAGGGGAGGAGAGTAAATGAAAATATTGGACTTTCTAAATTTTTTCTCATGGTTTTATGATAATTTCTATCAGCATTCCAATGCTCAGCTCTCTAGCGTTTCTGGAAGTGGGCAATGTTAGTTTTTTATAAATTTACATTTATAGGAGAGGGTAGTAAATTAAAATGTTGGTGTTTTTAAATTTTTTCATATAGTTTTATCATATTGTCTTTCAGTCTTAAAAAGTTCAGCTCTCTAGCGTTTCTGGAAGTGTTACATAACTTTACATTTATAGGGGAGGGAAGTAAATTAGAACTTTGGAGTGTTTTAATTTTTTCCTATAGTTTTATCATAGTTCCTATCAGCCTGCCAAAGCTCAACTCTCTAGCATTTCTGGAAGTGGGCAATGCTACTTTTACATAACTTTAAATATATAGGGGAGGGGAGTAAATTAAAATTTTGGGGTTTTTTGATTTTTTTCTATAGTTTTATCATAGTTCCTATCAGTCTGCCAAAGCTCAACTCTCTAGCATTTTTGGAAGTGGGCGATGCTACTTTTACATAACTTTAAATGTATAGGGGAGGGGAGTAAATTAAAATTTTGGGGTTTTTTGATTTTTTCCAGGGGTTTGGTCATAATTTCTATCAGTCAGCCAAATTTCAGCTTTGTAGCATGTCTGGAAGTACAGTAGAATATTGATGATCTATACATGAGTGAGTGAGTGAGTGAGTGGCAATTTCGACGTTTTTTGAAATTTCGTAACTACTTTACTACTTTATGGAATTCCATGAAACTTGGAGGGGTTGTTAACTCCATGGAGATCTACGACTGTGCAAAGTTTGAGATTCGTAGCTCATTCCGATGTAGAGTTTTAGGTAGGTCAAATATCGGCTGAAATGTTTCAAGAAAAGGTTACGGCGCGCGAACTTGGCGAGGCACTGCCGTGCCCTCAGATTTGTTAATTAAAGTGTGGGCTAAGTGTACTTTTTTGGGATAGTAAAACGCAGTCATGCACAATTTGTTGTTTGCTGGTTTTACATTTCTTTGGATTGTGTTAGTGGAATCTGTAAGGTAAATCACCTTGAAAGTGGATTTAATTTTTTTACTTCTTTAATTGTTCTGTTTATTTTAGCCCTATCGGCTATTTTGAAAAATATTTTTTTAAACAAATCCTTAAATTAAGCCTCATTCAACGCTAGCATAACATAAATTAAAGAAGATAAAATGGAGATACTAGCGACCTTTTGCCATATACGTAATTTGCAGGCACTTCATTAGCTAACTTTATCCTTTATTAATGTGACATTAAACGACAGCTGTCACATGATATTTTGAAGTCCAATTTTTACCTATTGCAGACACAATTTTTATTTGCATTATTTTTATTATCGTGTTTTTATCAAAAGCCTGATTTGTGTTCTGTAGGCAAAACTAATTAAAAAGTAACAAAAATAATCAGGGAAAACTGAAAAACCAACACCAGTGAAAAACGACCAGGAAAATATAGGATTAGGCGTGAGCGCAACCAGGAGGGCGGGACCCGGCACCCCTTTTATGAACGAAAAGATAAAATAGCATAAAATGCGACATCATGAGGCTTCGCCCTTCCCCCCCCCCCCAGAGGCGTTGCCCCCCCAAGATATATTCCTAGGTGCGTCACTGGATTAGGTGCCAAGCAACACATATCTACCAGTTTTTATAATTTTCAGTAATTGGCATAAAATTTAATCTGCAGATTAATCCGCAGTGGTAGCTCGTAAAATAATTGTCTCTATCAAAAATATTTTAAATTTACATTACAATTTGTCATATTGTTATATGTAGGGATTTATTGGAATAAAATCTGACTTTATTTTAAAATCGACAGTATTGTGACAGATTTACAAATAAAAAGCAGCTGCTTTCTTTCAAAATTCGAACTTTGTGTATTTAAGAAGAAATGCAAATTAACGACTTTATTTTAAAATCTAACTTTGGTATGTCAATTTTGAAAGGTCAGCTGTCAGTTTTCTTTCTAAATCTGTCAGAATACAGTCGACTCTAAAATAAAGTCAGGTTATATTCCTATAAGTCCCAACTGTCTCTAAATAAAGGAACTAGTAGCCGGCGTTATTCGATCACAAGTACGGTCAAACATTATCCTTTAGCCCTTCAATTAGCTTGTCTAACGAACTGTCACGATCAGCTGTTTTTCGATCCAAGATGATCGCCATAGGACAAACAAAGCGTTTTCCCATAAGCCGTAATGGTAACAAAAACGTAATTTTTAAAAAAAGTTTATTTTATTTTTATTTTATTTGTCAAACACACTGTGTTTTTTTTTTTTTATTACAATCTAGTCAGTAAGACTAATTAGCAATTTTGTTTTAACTTAATTTACTAGAAAAGTCAGATTTAAACTTAGGGTTCACTCAACAGTTCTCCCCGCTTTGTTTAGTCTGTAACTCACAATTGTGTTGTGTTTATAGCATTATTTTGTTTTATGTGTAATTCACTTAGTTTACTAGCTCAAACGGCTTCACTCTTTTTAGTCGTCGAACTAGCATAGTATTGTCTAGAAGCTGAATTGCTTCCACATTCACATGCCGATGGAGTCTATCTTCATGGCTTTTTGCGTACTTTTTTATAGTCTCTGCTACAGTTTCGATTTTTAGATCTCGATGAAGGTCACTATTTCGAACGTACCAAGGTGCATTCACAATGTTTCTTAATACTTTATTTTGAAATCTCTGTACAACTAGAATGTTACTCTCTTTAGCACAACCCCATAGTTGAATACCATATGTCCATACTGGTTTCAGTATTTGTCTATAAAGCAGTAACTTATTATGAATTGTTAAATTGGACTTCCTTCCAATTAGCCAGTTCATTTTTCTATACCTTATCTCAAGTTCTTCTTTTTTTTTCTTAACATGTGCTTTCCAGCGCAATTTGGTATCAAGTGTCATACCTAGATATTTTGCCTGATTCGAATATGGTACTGGAATGTTGTTAATTGTTATTTGTATGTGATTTATATTTTTGTTTGTAAAATCAACATGAATTGATTTGGTTTCATTTAATTTTATTCGCCACTTTGTGGTCCAACTGTGAATTTGGGTGACTGCATCCTGAAGTTTCTCTATGCATTTTTCAATAGATTTTTCTACCGTCAATAAACCAGTATCATCGGCAAATGTTGCTAAGTGACAATTTTCTGGCTTTGGGATATCACAAGTGAATAATAAGTATAGATAAGGGCCTAGTACGCTACCCTGGGGCACGCCTGCTTGAATTTCTCTTAAATTTGAGTATGAGTCTTCCTGTTTTACTCTAAAATGTCTATCAGATATGTATGATTCCAAAATATCCGAATACTGTTTTGGCAGAAACCTTTTTAGTTTAAAATTAAGGCCTTCATGCCACACTTTGTCAAATGCTTGTGCTACATCTAGAAAAACTGCAGAACAAACTTTTCCCTCTTCTAGTGCTTTTTCTATTATATTAGTAATTCTGTGTACTTGATCTATCGTGGAATGCTTGTCTCGAAAACCAAATTGATGAGATGGAATAATTTCTTGTCTTTCTATGATGGGTTTTATTCTTTTAAGCAATAATTTTTCATAGAGCTTGGATATAATTGGCAGCAAAGATATTGGCCTGTAAGATGACACGTCATGGAGTGGTTTTCCCGGTTTTGGAATCATGATAACTTCTGCAACTTTCCACAGTTTAGGTACGTACCTAAGCCTAAAAGACGCATTAATTAGGTTGCATAGTTTTACGATAGCTTTTCTGGGGAGTTGTTTTATGACTACCCCGTTAATAAGATCATACCCTGGGGCTTTTTTCGAATTAATATTTTTGATTTCTGTTAATATTTCTTTTGGTGATGTAAGCTTAATATGGTCCTCGATTTGATGGGGTTCATTTAAATGAAAGTGTTCATCTGGTGCTTCGTGGGGCTGAAATGTTTTTTCTAAATGACTTGCAAAAATATCTGCTTTTTCTTCGTTACTCCTTGCCCACTGGTTGTTAGATTTTCGTATGGGTGGAATTTGGATAATTGGTCTTTTAAAATCTTTGGTTGCTTTCCAAAGGGAATAGTCGGTATTTTTATCATCTGTAAGCTCATTAAGAAAATGGTTAATAGATTCATTTTTTATTACTAGAATTTCTCGCCTAATGCGCTGCGTCATGTTGTTGAGATTTGTTTTGTCCCGAGGATCACGGCTTTGTTGCCACTTTCTTCTTAGTTTCCTTTTTTCCAATATAAGGTCTCTAATTTCCTTTGGATAGTTTTTTCCCTTAAAAATTCTCTTTGGTTTTGGACTGTTTTCCCAAGCTGCTTGTTGAATATTTGTAACAAAATAATCAACTTCTTTATCGATTTGTTCTGGCGTTTGCAATGGTACTGATAGGTTTATTTTTTCTGACAGACTTTGTTTAAAACTAATCCAGTCAGTCAGTTTATTAACTAGTGAGATATTTGCTTCTTTCTTTATTATGTTTTTACTAAGAGTTAGAATAATAGGTGAATGATCTGAGTGTAAATCAAAACTTTCTTCTATATCTACAAAACTTAAAGATATATTTTTTACTATAAAAAAATCAATTAGATCTGGAATTTTTCCTGGATCTGTTGGATAGTATGTGGGCTTACCAGTTGATATCGGCTCACATTGATATTCACTAATAGCTTGCAAAAGTTCTTTTCCTTTAGAGTTCGTCAGTCTAGATCCCCAGTAGGTATTTTTTGCATTAAAGTCACCTCCAATTATAAAACGGTTTCCTAATTTTCTGAGAAAATTAAGATATTGATTTTTCTTTAGTAAGTGCCTTGGTGGTATATAGACAGCACTTATGACTAATGTATATGTTTTGGTTTTTACACTTACTAATGTAGCTTGAATCTCTATGGTTTTATATCCCTTCTCCTCATAGTGTGATATATTTTCTTTAATTATTACAGCACTTCCCCCATGTGCAGTATTGCTAGGGTGAGTTGTATGATACACTTTATAACCTTTAAATTTAATGTGAGACTGGTTAGTGAAATGCGTTTCTGACACAAGACAGACGTCAATTTTTTCTATGTCTAGAATAACTTGCAAGTCTTGCTGATGTTGCAAGAGACCATTGGCATTCCAAGCTAGGATTCTAAGATTACTGACCATTTTGAGGCATATTGGTAGCTCCGTTATTGCTACTTTCTAGTTTAGTTAATCGCTCATCAAGTTTGTTCAATTTCTCCAAAATTAATTGTAGTGTTTGTTCCATAGTATTTTGACTACTGATATTAATATCAGGTATAGTAGCTGTTGCTGCTACTTGGCTGTATGTCCTTGTCACAGAGTTTTGTGTGACTGTGTTTCTTGTCTGTTGGTTTTGTCTATTTGTACTCACGTTTGGTATGAGATTCGGTTTCTTAGGTTTATTTTTCAATTTTTGTATTTCCTTAGCAACAAGGCATCCTCTGTAGTTAGCAGGATGCTTGCCTCCACAGTGGATGCATTTTGGCTCAGATTCTTTTGGTTTGGGGCATTCTACAGTAAGATGTTTCCCCGTGCATTTTACGCAACGTGGTTCTTTAGCGCAATATTTTTGCGTGTGTCCATAAGATTGGCATCTTTTGCATTGAGGGACTAACTTTGAGGTTTTTAGTGCTTTTATTTCCACTTCAATCCCAAGGATACTGGAAATTTCAAAAATTTTGTTGATATCTTCATCGTGGCTAAATGTGAGCATAAACATGTTAAGAGGTTGTCTTGTTCTCCATTTAAGTTTGTTGCTGGCCTCCAGTGCCTTAAAACCTTTTTTTTGTAGATCAGCTACAATTTTCTGTGGGTCACATGAGAAGTGTAGCCTATTCGCTATTACTCTAATTGGCCTTATTTGTTTGTTTTCGTATGAGTGCCATTGATGCTTTATTTCATTAAGCATTTTAGTAACCAGCCGATAGCTGTCTGCGTCTTGTACATTTATTTTAATATTTTCGTTATTTAAAACTTTTATTTTAACTCCTTGTATGATATTTAACTTTTCATAAATATCATTAAAATTATTTACGCCATTTACCATAATCGGTGGAGGTAATGGAGCTTTTTTAACCTTAGTTGGGGGTTCTTCATTTTGTGTTTTATTGGAGGGCTCTCCAGTGCCCGAGCTTTGTTGTGGTGGTGAGAGTGAAGTATCCATTCGACGTTTTTTCCAACCTTTTCCTTTTTGTCTGATCCACTCAGTTTCTCTTGCCAGATCGTCCTCATCAGTAATGTAGTCCATGTCAGACTCTTCTTTTTTAGTGACTTTTGTCTCTAAATCTGCAAATTTTCTTTGCATACTTTCCAGTTGACTTCGGAGATAATCCACTTGTACACTAAGTGAATTTTTTTCGTTTTGGGATTTTTTCCATTCGCTATATAAAACTTCTTCATTTTGTGTTCTAGCATGGCTATCCTGAAATAATTCGGCATTATCCATTTTTTCTTGATTTTGTTTGGGCTTTTCGCTAATTTTTAAAACAAGTTTCACAGGTGATGGTACACTTTTTTTGCTTTAAATGATATATTATTTATAATACACATTGTATATAGATTCTCAACACAGGTATCTCGCGCGCGATGTTTTTTGTAAACAAAACAAACTCCGACTTTGACCTCGTTAGCACTATCATGCAGGTACGATGCAGTATAACCGTACTGAACTGCGATCGAACAAATACTGCTTAAAAAAAGTGAAACGATTTAATTTACAACAAAGATGCTGTTTTAAGTATTGAACCTTTGTACACATGGGAAAAATGCGTTTTTCTTAAAAAAAATCAATTGAAGCCAGTAAATCTCAAATAAAAGGGACCATGTTTTGTTCAAAAGTCAGGTTATGTTTTTATTTACTTCTGTTTTTTTTTTACTTTTTTTCCAGTTTTTTACTCAGTTTGAATCATTATTATTAGTTTCTGTGCTGTTATGAATTGTGGCAGCTGGGGAGAGCTTGATAATGTTAGTTTTGATGGAATGCCAAATATTTTGACCTTAAAAAATCATCTTGATTTAAATGAACTAGGTATCAGCTCAAAGAAGGGAAAAGAAAGTGGATAAGTGCTCTATTACCTGACTTAACAGAGGATAAATTGAAATATTCGAAAGTTTTTTGTCAGGTTTATTTTGGATAAATGTGTAACTGCCATTTTGGCTACATTTTCTATTGGGATCTTTTTTGTGCTTGAGTGGACCTTTTGCAGAAGTGTAACATAGAATTGTGTTAAACTGTAAGAAATATTTCACTATGATTTTTTTACTATTCTAGGCAAGCTACTTTCAAAACTAGAATACAGCAATGATCATGACTGGGTCTCTCCTGAATGGATTATTGTTTCAAAACGGTGGAAAAATTTTAAAAATGATGGTTGAAAAAAGGGCCCAGAGAAGAAAGAAAAGGAAAACAATATGAGGTTAAAGTGTGAATAATGAGCTGAACCAAATTTGTACACCATCCTACAGAACCTTAAATAAACTTTTGGTAGTGTAGCGTCCTGTATAGTGTCGAGTGAAGTCCTGTATCATCAAAGTTTCTTTTTCTTTAATAAATATTTATTTTACAGACCTCAAAACAGTTTAGAATAAACTGGTGAATTTGACAGTCTCCCTAACTCAAACCTCTTTTTATCTTAAACTATTTTGGTGCAAATTTTCCTTTATTTCCATGCTTTTTGACACCTAAAACTTGTCCACCGTAAAATTTGTATAGTATCTGACTGGACCTACTACAAGTCCTGTTGTGAAATTTCCCCGGTACTGTTCTGAGCTTATTACCAAAAAAAAATTTTTATGGTATCATTAATAATAGATGGATAAAAAAGTAATCTTTGTTGACTTTGATGACCACAAGAAAAACAAATAAGTTCTCTCAGATATTTTTTTCAATTTCTCTCAAAAAAACTTGGGTTCTAATACTCCTAATGGGTCATATGCTGTTACGCCCAATTGTAGAGTAGAGTATATGTTTATTTGCATAAACTTTTAGATACATAATTGAGCAAATATTGTTACAAAAAAACAGTGATAAAAGTAATAGTAACAGTAGTAATACAACAGCGAATATTGTACTGTTGTAAAATTTGAACAGTACTTACTGTTGTGAGCTGATGAACCTTAGGTTTGACCGTACTTAAGCCCTATGTATTATAGTTCATGGAAAATCATATGGTGATGTACGGTGTGTGAGGCCAATGACAAGAAAAAACTGTATTTGAATTTTGCAAGTTTTTTTTTATATAATGTTTACTTATATTTTTTTAAATAAACATATTTTGTAAAGTACTTATTAGAAGTTTGCTTGACCAACCTCGGTTGGAACTCATATGTGCATATTGATCTGTTGGACTGATCTACCTATAAGTTGTGCCTCTTTTTCATGTCACAACTGGAGGGTTAAAACAATTAAACTTTGTCTAAACCTAAAAATCATAGTAAAATATTTTTCACAGTTTAACGCTATAGAAGGCCTATTACTTAGCAAAAGGTTTAGTCAAGTACAACAAAAGATCCTAATAGAAAACCTGAATCTGATGAGAATAGTCTATTTCAATTTCGTCTCTGTTAAGTGAGCCTTGAAGTGAGCTCTTTGAATAGAACTACTTTCCCCTACCTTGGGCTGATAGTTCATTGATTCATTGGTCAAAAACCCTTGGGGGCCCGATACCTTTGGGGGGCCCCAGAGGTCTCATGATGTACTTTATGCTATTTTTTCTGTTTATTCATGAAATATATGGGGTTTGGGGGGTCCGGGCCCCTAGCCCCCCGCCCCCTTGGTGTGCCCATGTAATAATTCAAAATAAGTGAAAAAACTAGAAAAAAAGTTAAAAAAAAAACAAAATAAACAAAAACATAACCTACTTTTTTGAAGAAAACATGGTCCCTTTTATTTCAGATTTTCTCGCTTTAGTTTAATATTTTTAAGAAAAACGCATTTTTCTCATATGCACAAAGGATCTATTCTTAAAACTGATTTTTAATTTTTGAGACTAAAGCTCTTGTCGTTTTTGTAAAATCTACGTTTTTGTTAACATTACGGCTTATGGGAAATCGGTTTGTTTGTCCTATGGAAGACATCTTGGATTTGATCATATGTTTTGTTAGACAGCCCTATTACTACTGTCCTTTTAAAAGGCACAATCAATTGTTTCAACCCAGCGCTTTTTCCAGTGAGCTTAAGTCGTTGAATCATAGATGGCGTTTGAGAAAATGTTCACAATTTGTCATTTCATAGTAAATTTGTGGTGAATAAGTTTTAGTTTATGTGTTAACTTTTTAGACAGTGTTTTTTTAGTTTTTGCTGCTAAATTACAATGGATTATTGGAGGTTAGTTAAGGCGGTTTTAAATCTTATATTTTAAACAAAAAATACTTATTTATTGTAGCATATAGTGTAGTCTTGAGATGTATGTATTATAATTTTAAAAAATTTTAATATTTGTGATAAAGATGGTGTGTAAAAAGTAGTTTCCTTTTAAAAGGACGTTAGTAATATATGGTTAGATGTTTTAAGGTTTATGTTTTTTTCGCAGAAAACCTTTAAAGTTGCATGAGCTGTTAAAAGAAGCTGATAACAATGACGGTATTCCCAATCCTCCAACTGGACTTTATATTTTCCCTTCAGAAGACGCCAATGCAAAACACGATTCCGGTGAAGATTATTACGTCACACCAAACAGTTTACCTGAATCGCAATTGCTATGATAATTGGCAATCACGATGACTCGTCTGAGAAAGAGGACAAGATACCACTTGGGCAACGTTTTTAAGTTCCACCAAAAGAGCTAAGATCATGCTCATGGTCCAAGCCTTGAACAATTTGTACAATAGAAGGATCAGTGTGGTCCATCAAATATGCTCAATCCTCTGGAACTTTTTGAGTTCATTTTCAATTCCGAAGTAATTGATCTTATTCTTAAATATACAAATGAATATGCTGTACACAGAAATATGCTCGCTGATAACTTCAAAAGAAATTAAGTGTTTTTTGGGTGACCTTTGCTAAGCGAATATGTTGTGCATCCTTACTGTTACATGTATTGGGGAACCTCCACCGTCTTTAAGGAGGCAAGTTGGATCACGTGGCTTTCAGAAGAGCTATTGCCACTACACTTTTACAGTCAAACCGGAGGGATGCGAAAACATGACCTTTAAAAAGAAATTCGCAATCGCGGGCTTTCTTTATAGAAAGTTTCAGGTAAGATGTGGATTTTGTTACAGAAAAGCTCAATTTAAATGTGAAAAGTGTGACATACCATCACAACCAAAGTTCTGTTTTAAAAATTTGCACACATAATAAATTTTAGTTTATGTGAAACTATTATTTTTGCGTTAGAATGTTTTTTTTTGTATGTTATCATTTCTTACTACCGTCCTTTTAAAAGGACATCTTGTATCACCGACACTAATAATTTTTTTATAAAAAAAAATTGTCGTTGGCTTTTTATTATTTTTTTTTAATATGTTTAATGAAGAAAATTTAATATTTTATTTAAAAAATAGTTTCAGTAAGTAATGGGTTAGTAGGGGATAAAGTTCAAACCAGGTAACTGCTCATGCCTTAGATAAAGTTGGCATACGCTGTTTACTAAAAAATCACTAACTGCCCAATTAGGTATAGTATTATTAAACTTTGTCCAGACCTCAACATTTTGACGAATAACCAACAGAGCAAGGAACTGAATGGCTAAAAAAACTTTTGTGCTTCTCCCAGAAATGCTCCTCAACATTTAAATGTCTGCTGCCCTCCAAAACCGTTTTTTAATGTTGAGACTAAGCATCTCAAAAATTTACAAAATATAAATTAGTTACTTAAATTATCAAGTTGAAAAATTGACAGCGAAAAACTGTTTCATCTCTTGGTGCCTTTCTTATTGCAAGGTGATGGTAGTTAATTTAGTTAATTTAGGTACGTAATTAACTAGAGATTGAGTTTCAATAATTTTTTGCCTTTAACCCCATAAAAAACAGATTATGGAGTGTTTCAACATACCCCGTTAATTTTGTTTCAAACTACCAAACCCTCGTTTTTTTCTTATTTAATCAAATTATCTCGAACTAGTGACAGGAATCGTTTTTACATTGCCACATTTCTATAGTCAACTTAATATAGAAATATTAAGGTGGCTATTAAAACAACTCACCTGCTTTCCAAAATATCGGTCTCACCTTAAATATTATTTAAATAGTAAAATTATTTACTCAAAGCAGGAAAAAGTTTCCATTTTTTAAATTTAAAATGAATTTATAATATTATTTAAATTAAAATATTCTCTTGTTCGGCTTACATTAAACTTTAGGTATAAAGCTCGTTCTGGAAAAGCTCCCTGGAATAATAAAGTATAATTACCGTGTGGAGGTTAGAACTCTTCCAATTACAGGACATGTCGAAATGATGGGCGCCCAAAATGATTTGTTTCGTTTCGGGATGTCCTTATTCATCCGAACAATGTATTTTTTGTTGTTTTAGGTAAGATGTGTATTGGAGAACTTGGCTTTACTTTTATCTGAATTCTTTTTACGGAATACCATTTTCGCGTACTTCGCTTTTTTTTACATTAAATGTTTTTGTTATAATAGATTATTTTATAAAGTCACTGTCACTTTTAGTTATCGTTATTTTAGTTAAACTTTAAGTGTAGTTTTTACTACGTTTAGAATATTTAAAAAAAAATTAGTAAATACAGTAAAGTCCGTATATAGTGAACTCGAAGATTGCACATAAACTGGTTCGCTATATCCGAGGTTTACTATAAAAGACTATTGTATAACTAAGTAAAATTTTTATTGGGTATTTTGAACGGGGTTTGCTATAAGCCAGTGTTTATTATAAACGGGTTCGCTATATGCGAACTTTACTATATATATTAACCCAAAATAAACATAGAATTAAAAAGATATATCCACTTTACAGGAAATTTTAGGCTGATTTCCTGTATAATATCTCAAAAACTAAAAGTGACACAAAAATTCTATTTGACAACTCGATTCTTAAATAAATAAACTATACGCTCCCTCCGAAAATGAAGATTAAAAAAAAAATCTCTGTAGATTGAAAATGACTAGTCTATATTAAGTTGGGGTTTTAACCATTAACCATCTCTTAAAAATCGAAGCTCAAAAGTGAGGGTCAGTTTTCCTCTATTTTCAATAAAAATACCTGAAACTTTTGAAAATTAGCGAATTTGGGACACCGTGTATGTGGTGGTGGCATTTGAAATAATAAAAAAGACCAAATCAATTTAAAATGTTAATGTTTGTGTTACTGCCTGGGACACGATAACACCAATTTTTTCGAAGGCTCAAAAGCTCTTTGGTCGTTTTGGGTGGGAGTTGGAAGTTAGTAATTGGGTATAAAAGAATACTGAATAATTAATTAAAAACTACAACTGAAGAGCTAGAAAAGCTAGTAAAATTACATTTTTTTGCTTGGCGCAATTATGTGTAATTGTTTCCTCTAGAAGCAAATAATAACAACTGCTATAGTAACACTAGATAATGCAACATAAACATTAGTTTCGTTCCTCGACCTTTAATCTTACAAAAGAGGGATTTTCTGTAAAGAGATTGCTCCCAACTGCAGCAGGTCAAATCGAGACCACTGAGATCAGTGTAGCCGTTTAATTGTACCGACAAGCCAAATTAAATTAGAACGTGCACTGCAACGTTCAAAGTGTACGAATTCACTGATAAGTTATGATAATGTTTGATGATTCAGTGTTGAGCGTTAATGTACCTGTGTTACCATTGGGAGCAGTTAAAAATCTTGAAAATTGAAAATAAATATTTTATAACAACTGTGAAATAATTTTATTTATTTTTTTTACTAATAGCAATATGTAATAGTAATTTATAAAATAATGCGCTCTATATTGTCCGGGCTGCATTAAGGCAGAATCTAACATTGATTAGCAATAGGCTATAAATTAACGTCTTTCATTGATTGTTGCTAATCTCGGGTAGATTTTACAACCGCAGGAATGGCATATGTACCTAATGTTGCTAATAGGAGGTAGGATTTGACTTACCGTTACTAATCAACATATGTTTTGCACAAGTACATCCATTTAAACATAAGTCCGACTCTTCGAGCTAAGATCCTTGGTGCACCTGTAGGTAGATATACTTGTTATTTACATGACTCTGAGGTTGCCGATAGAATTAATAAAAAATATGCAAAAAAAATTAAGTTATTACAGACAAATTTTAATGCTCGATGCGACTTTGCATTTGGTAATTTTTTATTTACATTGAAAGCAAGATTTATTTTCCTTTTTAAATTTGTATTTCCACCAGTTGCTGGTCAACATGCAGGTTGCACTATATCACGGATCACCTAACAAAGGTGATCCGTGACTTTGTGGTCTTCTATTCTTTTTAATGTGAAAACATGTTTTTATAGTTAGTAGAGACTTATTGGAATAAAACCTGACTTTATTCTAGACTCGACTTTATTCTGACACATTTGCACAGAAAACTAACAGCTGACCTCTCAAAATTGACATATCAAAGCCAACTTCCATTAATAAATACCGACACTAATAAATCCGGTTTTTAAATACACAAAGGCCGAATTTTAAAGCAGAGCAGCTGCTCCTTATATGTAAATATGTCACTATAGGGTCGATTTTAAAATTAGGTCAGGTTTTATTCCAATAAGTCCCTAGCATATCAACAATCTGAGGGGAATACAAAACTGCCTACACAGAAATAAAAAACTTAGTATTACTTCTTCATTTCCCAGAAATTATACTTGGTGTAGTCATTTAAGATTTTTAAAATACCCTGTTGCCACATTTATTGGTAGTTTTTCAAAATACATATCAAAAGGTTTATTTCAGTTCAGGTTAGGTTAGATCAGGTTAAGAACAGGTAAGTATAAGTTAAATCTAGATTAGGTCAGGTCGGGTCAATCTTCAAGTATGATTATTTTTTTAGTTTACTTAAATAAACAAATTAAACATAAAAAAACAACACAATATTAAATAAATTAGCCAAGTTTAGAACAACATTTCCAAACTAGTAAAAACCTTTCACTTTGAAATTTGCATTGGAGAACTGGCATAACTTTTATCTCAATTATTTTTATGGAATACCATTTTCGCGTACTTAACTTTTTTTACATGAAATGTTTTTGTTATGATTTCAGTCCTTTTTTAAAGGATTTGGGTAATATTTAAGTTTTAAAGTAATAAAATATGCGGAATATTGTTCAAAACTTTTGCAATGCCTTCTTAAAATTTTTTAGGTTTTTTATTTTTTTCCTGTGGTTTTATCATAGTTCCTATCACCTTCTAAAGCTCAGCTATCCAGTGTTCCTGGAAGTGGGCAAGGTTACTTTTACATACATTTACATTTATAGAGGAGGGAAGTAAATAAAAATTTTGATTTTTAAAAAAAAAATTCCAGAGTTTTATCATCAGTCTTCCAAAGCTCAGCTCTCTAGCCTTTCGGGAATTGGGCAACGTTACTTTTACATAACTTTACATTTATAGGTGTGTAAAGTCAACTAACATTTTGGGGTTTTTTAATTTTATTCTAAACCTTTTATTTTAGTATTATCATAGCTCCGGCCTTCCAAAGCTCAGCTCCCTAGCGTTTCTGGAAGTGGGCAATGCTACTTTTATATAACTTTACATTTATAGGAAAGGAAAACAAGGTAAAATTCTTGGGTTTTTAAATTTTCTTCTATAGTTTTTATCATATTTCCTATCAATATGCCAATGCTCAGCTCTATAGCGTTTTTGGAAGTGGGCAATGTTACTTTTAAAAAATAGGGGAGTAAATTAGAATTACACCAGTATTACTAAAGGGTCTAAGTGCTACAAACCTAGGTTTAAAAGTCTACATTTTGGTTGTAGGTTTAACTTATTTTTCCCGTGAATGCAATAGTTTTTAATATTTATATAAATTGTTCATAAATACCTTGCGATATGGGTCATCTTTTTTCGTTGTTTTAAAGATATTATTTCCACACAAAGGTTAAAAATAAATAAAAAGAATAAAATATTTTGGTTTAAAAATTGTAGCCCTATTTAAACCTCCAAAGGTCACTAGGAAATATCGAACAAAAACGGTGTAAGTTAGTGTCAGCTGTCTGCTTTACATGTTAATTTTTTAGACAAGGTAGCGACGATTAAACCGATGGTCGGTTGTTTTGGTGAATATGTATTTGAAAAGGGATTCTAATATATCTTGTGCTTTTTACAGTATTTAAATATTGATACGTATTTAATACAGTAATGAATCTACAGATATAGTTTTAAGTTATTTATTTATTATTTAGCTTTGAATATTTTTGTAAATAGGTTTTTTGTCAATCATGGATTATTTCTATTGTTTTTTGAACTATAAACCACCCCTCGGGGGTGGCACTACAATTTGAGACTATTTTTAACGGGAATCCTACGACTGCACGGCCTAAATTTCCAAAAAATGACATTTGGTTACAAAATTTTTATGTGGTTTTTCTTTATTTCTAAAGTTAATTTAAATTTATATGAGATGAAACTCACAGAGAAATGCTTGCTATCATGTTGCACATTAGCGTGAACCGAATCGTTGCAGTTATTTGACCTGTGAGCGCCGATACACAAACGCGTTTTTTTGCAGCGCGGTGACGCAGCGTTACCGCGTTTTTCTGAAGAATGCACGCAAGACGAACGCGCGTTTGCCGCTCAACTGTGTGAATCGCGCCATTTATTTCATAGTATCACGGACAGCAATTGCGGTAACGCTGCGTAGTCGCGCTAAGTAATAAAAAATACACTTAAACCGGTCGGTATAAAGTCTATAGACTTGATACTTAAACCCGGTCTACAATGCTCAGTCTTAAGGTCTCAGTAAATATTGGTGTTAGGGCAAAGAAAGGGTTTAAATGTGTGTGGGAGTTAGTGGCAATTTCGACGTTTTCAGAAATTTCGTAACTATTTTACTACTTTATGGAAGTCCATGAAGCCTGGAGGGTTTGTTAACTGTATGAAAATCTATGGCTGTGCAAAGTTTCAGTTTCGTAGCTCATTCCGAAGTAGAGTTTTAGATAGGTCAAATATAGGCTGAAATGTTTCAAGAAAAGAAGGTACACTGCCGTGCCCCAAGATGAAAAAATTTTACTCAGACACAAAACATATCTGTATATTTTTAGAATATCTTTAACTTAAGTCCCAAAGAGGACATGCATCTGTCGCAAAGGGTCTCTAAAAGTTGGATAGTGGTTAAGCGGGAAAATGGACAAACTCGTGGAGATGAAATCTGGCGGGAAGGTAATAAGCGCCAGAAGTGCTGCTGGAATTTATGAGAATAAACTCTATTTCGGTTATTATTATTTTGTCGAACTGTTGTTCTGAATTAAATTTACTTTTGTGTTTGTAAAACTGCTTTGGAAAATGAACAGGCTTCTCCGGTCTTTTTATCCAAAATATATGGGCAACAAGTTTTTGCCAGGTCACTTATGATGCTAGTCCAACGCTGCAACCAAGTTGTAATCGAATTCTTTGGATTTCTCCATGGCGCAGGTGATGGTTCATGATGAGAGAGAGAAAACTTTTTCTTCACAGTTAATTTTTATTATTAAGAACAAGGTATGAACGCACAATAAACAAAAAATCATAATTTTGTGGTTTTTAACAGATAATAGAGACTTACTGAAGCGTACAAATATAGAATATAATTGAATCTAAACATGCCTTTTTTGGTGGTTTTTTCAAGAGTAATTAACTAGTTAAATAAAACACGATGGACTTAATAGGGATTCCTCATGAGACATGTAACATGCGCGTTTTGGAAGTTCGGTTCGGGTTCATTTTAAGTTGAAATACAGTAGACTCGCGCTGGTGTGAACACACGCTTGTGTGAACCTCCCAGTAGTGTGAACAGTGAGGATCAACTCATAGTAGTATAAAGAGTAACGAGTCTCAATCGTATGAAAACGGTGTTGATCAAATGGAACATTTAGGGGAATTACAGATAATTACTTAGTTTTTATTTGTTTTTTGAGGTAAATACTAGTACCATTTCATGTTTTGCTTTGTAAAATGGTAAAAACCAAGAAGTTTTTAATTCTTGCTCCTAGAGGTAAGTTTGGAAGGCAAATCGGAGAACGAAATGAAGAAACCTGAAAAAGCAGTAAAGTATGTTTTGGAATCACTTAAAATGGTAATATTATAGTCAGAAACAAACGACATAGGTGTTAGAACCTAAGAAATATTGAGACCGAGCACTAGCCACTCATTGGTCAGCTAGATAAGTTCGGACTAAAATAACATCGTATTTTACCTAATGATATGTAAATTTTGAAGTTCCATAAAAAATCACAATTGTAGTATTTGTCGATACTTTAAATTTTTATTTTCAGCAGAAAGCTACAGATTTGCTCTAAATTATAAGAATATACTGAAACCTCTCCTTGCGGACACCTCTATTAAGCGGACACTCATTTTATGCGGACAAATTTTTTGGAACCAAGCTTTTCCCTATTTCTTTACATGTAAAATTCACTCCTATAACCGGACACTCTAATAACCGGACGCGGACAACTTTTTTTGGTTAAAAAATTCTGAAACCTCCCTTAACCGGACGCGAACCTCTGAAAACGGGACGGACATGGGCATCAGAACGAAAGATCGCTGAAAAATGTAATATCGGAAAATTTCAAACAGCGAAAATTGTTAATAAATATCTATATACAATGAATACTATTCATTGCTATATATCAATGAATACATTCATTGCTATATATTAAAATTTTGCAGCTCCCTCTCATAAGCGGACACCTCCAATAAGCGGACAAAATCGACGGAACCGTGAGTGTCCGCTTATGGGAGGTTTCACTGTAGTTACATTTAAAATTTGATAGGTATGGATTTATTATATCGTACCAATAATATTTTGGTTTTAGTATAGACTTTCCGTAGTGTGAACGGTCTCCATGGTATGACCATGCAGATTTTTTTTCGTGTTCACATTAGAGCGAGTCTACTGTACTAAAAACTGCTAAAATGCGCATGCCTAGATGTCAGGCAATAATTTTTCTTAAGAAAAAAATCACTTAGAATAGTCTGCAAAATTTAAACTGAAGAAAAGTATTTTAAATAAATTTTAAGCTTATAATCAGGTTTAAAATAGGCCGTTTTCAGCTCCTGCTCGCCATTTTGTGACACAGTATTGCGTCAAAATTTTCAAAAAAAAAGTAAAATTCGAATTTTTATGAACCACTCTGCATCCCCTACAAGGGGTTCAAAAAATGAATATTATAGTTTCACTCTTTTTTTTTAATCCACTATTTTTCAGCAGCAAGGACCCCCAAATTAGGTTTAAAAACGTGATTTTTTTAAAATTTTTGCAAAAAACATCATTGAGAAATGTATGCTGAATAAATCTCGTAGTAGCATTCAAATTTGTTTAGTTAAAAGAAATTCTTTACTTTTAAGAAAATACCCCTAATTTAATACCCTGTGGAGTGTTATTTTTGCTATGATAGAGATAGGCGAGAGACCAAATTAAAGCTTTACTTTTGAATACCTTCTCAGGGGTGTTTTTACCGAAATAAAAAACAAAATAAAAAAATCACATTTGGGGGTTGCTGGCCCTCCTATGGGGGGGGGGGGGTTAAATTATGTTCGAAAATGTTGAAAAACAGTGAATTAAAAAAACCAAAGTGAAACTAACACGAATTTTAATTTTTTGAAAAAATGCTATCTCACACCCCCTTGAAGGGAGTGCAGAGTAGTTCTGCACCATATGCCAGATTTCCATGATAGAAAATCGTATTTTCAGAGTTTTACTTAAAATTTTGATGTCACACTATATTGTATCACAAATAGGCAAGCAAAAAAATCATTAAAGAACTGACTTTTAACTCCGTAAAAATCAAAATTAATAAAAACGAAAATTGTAGGAAACTGAATTTATAATTTTCCATTGTTCTAAAACCTAACCTAACATATCTTATTTTAACCTATTTTTACTTAGATAAGCGTTGGGCTTAAGAGAGAAAAAATCAGGTCTAGAAAATCACCTGACGGTGAACAGTTGTAGAAAATTATTAAAATCAATAATACTTAATCATTTTTAAATATTAATTTATTTAGTCTTAATCATTTTTTACAAAAACCGGAATATAATTTCTAATGCCAAAGCTGGCGCAGCTGACAGTGCCTCTACCGACAGATCAGTAAACCGTTTCTACACTTTACGGTTTCTACATTTGATTTTTTTATGAATTCAGCTTTTTTCGGATTTCTTTACTTTATCATTTTTCCTAAATTATTTTTTACAAATTTTGTTTCTATATTTTGCATTAGAAATTATGAGCGCGCATATTATGTCGATATTGCATCGGTTATTTTCTAAAGGACATGATCCTACAAGAATTTTAAAGTGGGCACTTGCTAAATCTTGGCATTACATGCTTTTATAAATTGTACAATAAATCCATCTTACTTTAGGTCTCCGTCCATGTTATCGTTCAGTAAAATAATTATTGCTACAAAAGACTCAAACAATGATACATTCTCTGAAGCGGGGCCTTTGTCCCAACTAAAGGCTCTGCAACTTTCGATATGTTGTTGTGACAGACTATGTTGACTAAGAACTTGCTAGGAATTTTGAAAGTCTTAAAAATCGTTGTGATAAAGACAGCACTAAAGGTAACGAGATGTTATTTATAAATATTTTGACAATTCTTAACCATTATATTATATTTTGATAGTTGCATGATAATTGACAGGTTCTTAAACTAAATATTTTATTCATTCTGTTTTTTAAAGGTAACATTGACCAGATCCTTAAAATAAAGTATCACTCGACAAACTTTACATATTCAAAATATACAGGGATTCCTATCTACATAATATGATATAATAGATTAGAGAGACACTTATTCCTAATTATATTTTACTAGTTTTGATCTTATATTGTGTTCAGTGGGACGTGCAAAATTAGATCTAGGTGCGCAATTGAGGGGCTCGACCAAACGAAATTAACATAAACTATAAGGCGCTCTGACACCAACCAAAACTTTTGCATTTTGTGCCATTTTTGCCGAAAATTTTTGACGCCCTTTAACTGAATGACCTAATTTTTGGCTATTCGTTTCTTGAAAAATTAATTTTTTCAAGTTTTTTTTTCTGCGGTGCCATTTTTTCAAAAAGTTTCTTTTTGTTTTAACTACAAATTAGTTTCTGCAGCGGTACTTTTTTAAAACTTTTTACAATAGTCATTTTTCCTTAAAATTTTTGCCGCCATTTAGTTCTTGAATTATTTTATTTTTCAAAAGATTTTTATGCACCGAAAAGCATTTTATTTTTCTAAACTTTCCGCCAAAGCCAAATTTTGCATGAATAATAAGGGGTATGGAAATTAGTTGACCCCAACTCACACACAACTTTTTTTTTAATCGCATGACCCCATTTGTGGAACCTCATTTAAAAGTAGAAACACAATTTCGGACTTCAATTGTCTGTATTTATTTTAAACACGACGTTTCAGTTAGTAAGTATCTCTAATCGTTTTTACGTGTAAACTAAGCAATCCAGTCTACAGACTACTACATATGCTACCTGGTATGCAGTCAGGTGTGACGATCCGCCCCCTTTTTAATCCTCAGACGCATGTTTTCCTTAAGGAGTGGTTTCCATAAGTTTGGTATTGTCCGTACTTGGTTGACTAAAAACTTATTTATTCTGCATTGTAAACGCAGCTTCAATAAACTTTCGTTTTCGTCAATGCGACTCCTTATGCACAAATTTAGCTTCTGACGTTGAATCCTGTGATCATTTGACCATGCATGATCCGCTAAACCGAATTTTTCAATATCTTCTAATTGGGTACTTTTTAGATGTTCATTTACTCTAACCTGAAGAGGGCGTTTCGTTACACCCACATAATATGATTTACCAAACTCACACGGGATTTGGTAAATACATTCCTTATTATTTAAGGGATTTTTTAGTCTTGTTTTAGTTATAAACCTCCTTATCGTATTTCCCGATGAAAATACTATTTTTATATTATAGTGTTTCGCTATTCGTCTTATGTTTTCTGAAATCCCTTGAGCATATGGAATGTTAATAACACCCAACTGATTATTATTTTGAGTATTTGCTACATTTGGTTTGTTTTTAATTTTAGAGATCGTTGCTTATTAGTTTTCGAAACAACCGTTCTGTTTTAAGAGCATTTTAATATTATTAATTTCTGTAGTCAATTCTTCATTATTACTACAAATAATATTTGCGGCCTTTAGATACAAACTTCTTATAACTCATTGCTTTCTAGCAACAGACTGATCAGACTTAATATTTAGGTACTGTCCCCTATATGCAGGTTTCCTATATACAGTGGTTTGAATGTTTCCGGTCTATTCGTTTGACAATAACATCTAAAGAAAGTAAGGCCGAATCTTTTTCAATTCCCATTGTGCATTTGATTATTGGTCGAATAGCGGTGTAGAAAATTCTGCAGTTCTTCATCATTTTTCGGCCATATAATAAATGTGTCATCCATGTATCGTAGCCATAGTTTTGGCTTGACTCTTGTTGTGTTGATCTCATGGTCCTTGAACCACTCCATGTAGATGTTTGCTACATCTGGCGAAAGAAAGGGATCCGTTGGAAGTCCATCAAACTGGGCGTGAAAGTATTTCACTTGAAACTAGATTGTTTAGTTTACACTTGAAAACTTCGTATTTAAATTAAATAGAATTGTGTTTCTTCTCAGACATTGTCTACGAGTTTGAAACAAAGGCTCATTCTAAAGCCTATGTAAAATTAACACATTTTTAGGCTGTTGTGGTTAGTAGCCAATCCAGTGAAAGGAGAAGAGCCCGGGCCCCTCCGTCTTCCATATGTAACATTTATTTTTTAATTCTTCAGCGCCACTTATTTAAATTGTTACAAAATCTACCTCTATTAAAAAAAAAAAAAAAACATTCTCCTGTGCCGCAAGCTATCTTCATTTGGTGCTAAATTTCACAGCTCAGATCTGCTCATTAAATTAAAAATAATTTTATATTTACGGCTTCTTTGGCCTTTCCACCCCGAAAATCTAATTCTGGGTGACCCCCATATTTATCCTTTAACTCAAAATTTCGAACTTAATCCAGATATTTAGTTCATTTAACAAAAGCTGTTACATATCCAGAAGCAGGAAATAAGTTTCTTGTCTCAGTTCGCCAACGAAATACCCTTAACTAAAGTAAGTAATTACTTGCTTGAATGGTAGGACAGTAATAAATTTTTGGGGATCCAATTGCGACGAATCTACAATGAATTAACATTTTGGAACATATACCATACAATAATTGTTTCGCAGGTTATACGAGGTATGAAAATTATAAGACTGTTGTAAAAAATCTACTTTATTTAAATACTAATACAACTTATTGATGTTCTTCTTCTCTATCGACGCAGCGTAACATGCGTTTTTTCAAATGTTGGAAGCAATTTTGGAAATCGTCAGAAGGCTGGCTGTTAAGAAGTTCCTTGACGTGTTCTAATATTTCAAAACGGGTTCCTTTTAACGATTTCTTCACTTTAGGAAACAGGGAAAAGTCGCAAGGGGCTAAGTTTGATGAATATGGTGGGTGGTTAACGACGGGGATCTTCTGATTAGCCAAAACTACATAATGGTCATTGTGGGCCGGTGCATTGTCCTGGTAGAGCAGCCACGCGTTGTTCTTCCACAAATCTGGCCGGTTTTTTCTTACACGTTCCCACTACATTAATACTTTCAAATATAAATGTTGGTTGACTGTTTGAGCCTAACGCGCCCATTCAATAAAGATAACACTCATAATATCGAAAGAAAAATGAGCACTGTTTTGGATGTACTGGAGCGCCCTTCTCGTACATCATCTTTAACTTCTTCACGACTATCGAGAAAGCTTTCATGCCACACAAAAATCATTTCACGAGACATACACTGCTCTCCGTATACATCTTTTTGCATTTGAAAGCATTCAGTAGTCGTTTTTTTGAGTTTTACTTTAAATTAATAATTTGATCAATTTTTTCGTTTTTTATAATTCCGCTGATGATGATGATGATGATCATCAGCTTTAAACCTCTGCGTAAGCAAAACTAGGCGACAAGATTGCGCACGGTAGAAGAACGCACGTCAAGGTGAATAACTCCGATCGCCCGAGGCGTGGAGATTTTAAACCTGTTAGTACGGAGGCCAGTCTTAAAATGTAATTGTCATACCTCGTATTTTTCTCATAATAAAAACTTACTAATCAACCCTGCCTAAATATACCACCGATATCACAATAATCGCGCTTTAATTTGTTTTCTTTGATTTACATAGTATTTCAAATTAAAACAGCGAAAAATTAATCGATTTAAACCTAACAAATTGTCGGTCGGGTTACATTTTTTGAAAAATGGAACCAATTTAAAGCGAAAAAAACTTATTTATTTAGGTGACCCCATCCTATAGGAACTAGATCCACTTGAACTTCATTTCACTAAATTTAATAATAATAACGCCCTAGAATATAAGTGTAAAGTTTTGGGTCAGAAACTTTCTATATGATAGGTGTATGAGACAAAAGAAGGGGTTACAGAGAGACAGATTGACCGAGACCGCGTTTTCGGTTCGCCGTCTTCCAAATATGCAAATTTATCGCATATAACCTTCGCTACGACGCGACATTACGCACTATCTCCCCCTTTCAGAGCCGTATCATTTTTGCTATTGGACTACTAGTACGATTTAGTTGCATGTGCGAGTTCCGCGGTTCATGTCTAGCGTATAAATGCCATTAGATCATAGTACTTGTCTCTGAATATTGCGTACTAGACGAATTTATTTCAGCGCCATCTGCCCCTCAATGTTGCAAAGCTCGCCGGTTGCCACTCTATATGGGTCATGTACTCATTGACACTAACTAAACTCATAAGTTTGTTGGCTGCTCTGATCTGCAAAATTACTAGAAATATCTAACTAGTCTAAATCCTATTTTACCCAACTGCAGCACGGCGAAAGGAATGGGAATGTTTTTCGATTGGGATATGAATGTTAGTATGTATGTTTGTGTCACGCTAGAGGCTAAACGGTTGAACCGATTTTGACAAAGAAGGTGTCGCTGAATTGATACTAATCCCGAAGGTGCTATAGGCTATATTTTTTTAAACGGGAATCAACATGGCGGTCTTCCGACGCCATTTTGTCACATGATGTAGGCTTTAAGGCATACAAATTATCTAAATTTCAGGCGCTTTTATTGAAATTCCTTTGATCATCCATTGCAAATGTCCTCTCATTTGCTGTAGTTACTTTGTAGTCCTCCCTGCTTTCACTTACCTCCCCTACTGTCATCCCCTCCGACTATTCAAAAACCATATTCGCATAATTTTATCAAATATAGGGCGATTTCTAAAATTCTGTCTGCATACGCTTTTAGATGTTTCTTCCAATACCATTTTACTAGTCCCCCCCCCGTCTCTCCCTTTCTCCTCCTCGCCCTCCTTATTAGTAATAGTTATAGCTCAAAAGTTCTTTCTACACACGCTTTAAGACTTTTTTCCAACATCACTTTACTAGCTTCCCCCCTCTCTTCTCTCCTCCCTCCTTATTAGTAATAGTTGTAGCTATACCTTTCACAAATATAGAGGGATTTTAAAAAAAAAATCTGCTCATGCTATAAGTTGTTTACACCATTTTACAAGTACCCTCCTAACTCTCTCCTCCCCACCTGCAGTCAATGATAGGTAACACTGTGCGCGTCCGTAGAAAATCTACGCGTACTTTTTGGGTAAAGCTAAATTAATTGTAAATCCACAGTGCTTTTTTAAGGCTGAATATATAACCAATCAGGACATTTTATTTTAAGGACCGCAAAAATGATAGACTTATACCCATTGATATTGCTATTTCAAATATGTTTGCATTCTGCATCGTAAGGTACCGTAGGTATTGCAATAAGACGTACTATATGGAAATAATATGCATGTGTCTTTGAAAGCAACCAATCAGGTCTTTTTTGCTTAAACACCCCAAGGCCCTCATGTTTGCATCATGACTGGGCAGTTACCGTTGGTATTGGAATATGATGTATATGGTTTTATAGAATTCGTATCCTCAGACAACATTAAATTTTACCCGTGTGCAGAAATTTTTCCGCACATGTATGAAAAAGTGTACGATGACGTTAACCGTCACCATACTTTTCCACACATGCGAAAAAGCAATTTCATTTGACTTGTGCAAAATTAAAGACCAATTTTTACAAAAATTAGTATAGTTCAACAGTGTTCATAGGAAAAATAGCGTACACAACTCGACAGAAAGTAACTTTCTTACACTCGCGTGTTGTTTCACTCGACTAGCGCCTCGTGTGAAATTTGTCACTTTCTTCTCTTGTCATGTAATGTCACAGGTATACCCCTAGCTTTTTCGCTCAATTTCTAGAAAACTCATTTGGTTTCACTGTTGAATAAAAGCTATTTACCTAACAAGTGTGGAAAGTGATACTTTACCGCAAGTGGGTACAGTTGGACGAACGACGCGGAGCGGAGCGGAGTTTGGTCAAGCCGTCAAGGGTGGTAAAGACACTTACGCATGTGTACAATATTTTAGCTATGAGTGCCTTTTTTTTCAAAAAATTAAATGTAATTTATAAATAAAATGTAAACAAATATTGAAGCTGTCTTATTAATGCGTTGCTAAGGTTTCTAAGTGGTGCGCGTGCGGTAAAGTAACTTCACCGCGCGGTAATAGTTATTTTCCTAACAAGTGTGGAAAGTGATACTTTCCCGCACGCGACTGCAGTTGACCCGAACGACGCGGAGCGGAGTTCGGGCAAGCAGTCGAGGGTGGGAAAGACACTTTCCGCATGAGTTAGGAACATTATTTTTTCTTCGACCGATGTTACAATACCACAAATTTACTTTTGAAAAAATATTTTATTTGAACATAAATAAAATACTAATTATTATTATTGGTAATAGTGATATTGAAAACACAATTTGTTGCAGTTTGAAGATTATTTAGAATTGCCGGTGTAGTGGAGTTCGATGGTGGTAATTCTCGCATCTGGTGGCCGCTTGTAGAATCGAAAGTACGCAAAGATGGCGTCTGGGTCTGCAGGACTCTTCCAGTGGACGTTGACGGCAGCAGTTGCAGGTCACTTACAGTTGACGATGACGGTGCTGGCAACGATTGCAGGTCATAGGTAGATGAAAGAATCTTACTCGAGATGTTCTCTTTCTGTTTCTCGGAATCTTCCAAATACCCCTCAGCGACAGCAGTGGACTTCCACCCACCAAGGCGTTTTATGTTTGTTATGCCTTCACCTGAATCTGCTAGGAATGTTGCTGAAGAACGTCTGAAGCTATGGCCGGTATAACGTTCTGGGTTAGGTAGGCGCAAATATGCAGCGATCTCTGATGGCATCTTTCCAAAAGTGTTCACTCCTACACACTGATTGGAACATTTTCCTTTTTTATAATAAATGAAAAACCGGCGGTGCGGAGTAGTAGGAGGTCTCAAATTTGCGTACTTTCTATACAGCATCAAAAAAGATCCATTATTTATTTCTTCGGATAAAACGAAGGATCTTGAGGAATGATTTTTAGTGTCGGAGATCTTAACAACGATCAGACTTCCTTTATCCTGTATGTCATCCAGAGTGATATTTAAAAGCTCCGCCCTGCGGAGAGCACCAGCCAAAGCAAAAATGGTACTCACTTTCTGTCACTTCAGAGACGCTCTTTGACTAGCTTTGACGTTTGATTAACAATAACATAACTTGGTTGCCATAGCAAACTGGACCAAGCACCTGTCACAGCTTGGCTTGATAGTTGTTGTATGACATGACTATACGGGGGGTCTGCAGAAATATTTTAAAAAATCCATTATTCTGTTTTTTTTTAAATTGAATAAAAAACTTGAAATGAGCTATAATTCATCAGAATGCCTATCTGCTAAATTCCCTACACTGTACCAAGTCGATAGTTACGACTTTTGAGGTATAAACCTATAGAATAACTCCAAAATTGGCATAGTTTTACTTTCCCGCACTAGTGCGGGAAAGTGATTTTCCCGCACTAGGGCGGGAAAGTGATGCTTTCAAAACTAAAATGCGTGCGGGAAAGTGGGTATATATGCACGGTCGTAGAAAAAATATATTTTCCTACTTGCGAGCGTAAAACACGTTTTTCCGCACCAATTTTCATGTGGAAAGTTCAACTTCCCGCATGCTGTGCTTAAAAAAATATTTTTACGCACGGCGTGTGTAAAAAACTGATTTGGCGTGCGTGAAATTTTTTTTTATGCACGCTGTTTTTTTGTAAAAAATGATACTATTTGGACCAAATAGAAATTATAATAATAATACAAAATGATATTTTTATAATCGGTATAGATTCGAGACAAATTTTTTGGTTTTATAACAGTATATAATTATAATTTTATTCAGTAAAAATAATAGATATTAACCTTGGCAGTTCAAAATCTTCATTTCCAGAACAAATTTCAAAATCCATTTTGACGCCGCCAAGACAAATCAAACTAAAAATCTGACGCCTGACAGTAAATATCAAATAAACTTGTCTAGTGTATGAAGTGACATAAAAGCAATATATAGAGTGACTGCAATTTATATAAAACTTTAATTATAAATTAGCGTGCGTAAAAGTAATTACTTTTACGCACGCCGTGCGTGAAAAATACTTTTACGCACGCTAAATTTCAAATTGAGTTTAAGGGCTAATCAGACATATTGACCCATTTATAAACTCGATTAAATTAAAAATGAAAACAAAATTAGTTTTTTGCTGTTTTAATGTAAAAAATACCTAATATATTAAAATGTAAAATCAAGCTTTTTATGCAACTAGGAAAAATTTTGTACCTAACTCTTGCGGAAAGTGCCTTTTCCGCCCTTGACGGCGTGCCCGAACTCCGCAAAGCGTCGTTCGGGCAACTGCCGTCGCGTGCGTAAAAGTATCACTTTCCGCACTAGTTAGGTAAATAACTATTTCGGAACAATGATATCGGTCATTTTCACGTAGGATGTTTTAATAAATTTTATTACAACTATTCTTAAATCCAGTAATATTCACATTTCTTATAAACCTTCCCACATGTAAAAGTAAATTAATATCAGGATGAAAATTTCCCAAGAGAATTTTGGCTTAATACAGGGAAAAATTTAATTAGAAAGAAAATCAAGCAAGGGGAAATAAGTTGTTAAATATAGCTTCATCCTTCATCACGTAGGCATAGGCAATAAAATTATAGCAGCAGCTTTCAAAATTCTAATAGCGAGTTCTTTTGCAAGAGTTAGTGCGCCAATCATTTTGGTGCTGTTAAAAAATTGTCGCATTGCAGTTTCAAAAGAATACGAATGTGTTGCTCAAAAGAATACAAAGTTTTGCCAAAAGAATAGGAAAATTGCACCAGTGAAGCACCAGTGCTGCACTTTTTTCCCAAAAGAATTCGCCCGGTACGTGACTTATGTCAACTTTTTTGATATTTTTAAAATATCTGTGTTTTAACGAGATGCCTTGTTTTGTCCAGTTTTTTTTTGATAAATTGCGAAAAAGAGACAAATGCTTTTTGTTTACTTTTTCGGCTGCCATTTTTTAATAAATAGATAAATTATATATTTTTTTGAACATTATAATTTAAAAATAATTATGGGTGATATAAAACTATATAAATATATTAGTTAAAAAATTTACCAAACCAAAAAGATACTGTTCTTTTTATTTTCTAAATTCCGCAATCTTCGATAATAATAGACATATGTCATATATTGTGAAATATTTAAAATTGGCGCCATCTTAAAATGTTAAATGTCAATTGTAACTTTTTATTAGTTTTTACAAAATTTGGTTTACTATTGAAAAAATTAAAAAAAAAATCTAAAAATTTTATTTGGTCTACACGCTATTGAGTTCTCTTTTATTTTTGACATATTAAGCCCATCTTTTTGTCGGCTGGGAAACTTACTTTATTTTTTAGTAGGTTTATAGAGCAGGTCAGTAGCTTTAATATAAGGCATTAAAAATTAATATCGCACAAAAAATAAAGAAAATATTGAAGAAAAACGATTTTTTAAAAATATAGCCGACATTTTGTTTTGAAGTGACAGGTGTAATTATTTTTACATTTTTTAATTGAGTATTTCCCACTTAAAGTAATTCCATAAAAATTAATTTAATTTCTCTTATACCAGGGAATTTTTTCTTCAATTTGGCAACTCGGGGATCCTCGAATGAAAATTTAGCTTTTGGTGTTAGGTACTACTATGGCAAATATAAAAAATATACCCCTTTTGCAGCTTTATTTTACAAATTTAATCTACTATAAGGAATAGTCAAATTTAAGAAGCATTTAAATTTTAGTTAAATTTTCATGTATAGTAGCTCATATTATTTTCTTAACTACGTAGATCGTGCTCATGGTTTATTAAGCATTTCATGTCTTGAATGTATTTGAAGCAGTAGGGTAGGGGATTATACGCAAAGGTAAATACATTATTTTATGCTCAAAATAAATTAAGCGGCTCCCTTACCTAAGACTTTAATAACTTATCCAGAACATGAGCACAAACATTATAGTAATAATAGACGCTTAAAAGTTTCTTAAATGAATAGCACCACAAACGATAAGATACTAAGAAGAAAACAACATTTACAACGTTAAATGTAAAAACAACTGGAAACAAAGGGTAAAGAAAGAATGATCCTTTTTAACAAAAAATCAATATGTTTTTTATAAATACCACCATCAGGATTATCCTACACAGCAACAAAAATGTTAAGAAGAAATAAAAATCTAAAAGAGAGGACGATGGAATTCGTAAAAAGATGTCAATAGAAAAATTCTAATTTACTTCCCTCTCTCCCCTATACATGTAAAGTAATGTAAAAGTAACATTGCCAATCCACATCCAAGAAAAAGTCGAGATTCAACATAGTCTCGGCAAATTGGCTACTATATTTCAGGCCGAACTCGTAGCCATTGAACTGTGTGCCCGGTGGATTAATGACCACGAATGGACAAACAGGACAATAAAAATCTTCTCCGACAGTCAAGCAGCCTTAAAAGCGCTTGATTCCTACACGGTCTCATCGAGAACCGTGAGGAACTGCAGAGACTCGCTGAATGCGCTTGGTAGCGCTAATAAGGTGTCATTAGTATGGATACCAGGGCACTTTGGGCACGAGGGAAATGAGGCCGCGGACCAGGCAGCAAGGGAAGCGGCATCTGCCGAATTTTTCGGCCCCGAACCAGCCCTGGGCATATCATACAATGCTGCTAAATTAACCATATTGGGATGGATGGAGGACAGCTTCCAACAATACTGGATGAATATACCAGAACTGGCTCACTCTAAAGAGTTAATTAAAGGACCTTGACAGAAGAGAGCCAGAAATATCATTGGACTTACCAGACAGGAGTTCCATATAGTGACTGGACTTTTTACGGGTCAGTGCCGACTAAGAGTACCCATGCTCAGAATGAGAATAACAGAAGAGACCGAATGTAGAGTCTGTATGGAGGATGATGAAACAATTAGACATGTACTGTGCGAATGTCCGGCTATTGCACGTTTACATCAAAATCGGTAAACCTCAGATTGATTCAGAAGATCTGAACAGTGTCTCACCCAAACTGATAGCTAACCTTTTTGGAGGATTAGGCATACAGTGGTGAGAAACCACTCAAAAGTGAGCCACAATAGACCCACTAGTGGTCGCAGTAGAAGGGCTGCAAGGCCCACTCATATATGAATCAATCATCAACATTGCCCACTTCCAGAAACGCTAGACAGCTGACCTTTAGCACTGATAGAAACTATAATAAAACTACAAGAAAAAATTTAAAAACAGCAAAATTTTACTTCCCTCCCCTATAAATGTAAACGCGCTACAAAGCTGAGCTTTAGAAGGCTGATAGGAACTATGATAAAACCATGGGAAAAACCTCAAAATTTTAAATAAGGCATTGCAAAAGTTTTGAACATTATTCCGCATATTTTACTATTTCAAAACTTAAATATTATCCAAATCCTTTAAAAAAGGAGTGAAATCATAACAAAAACATTTCATGTAAAACAAAAGCCAAGTATGCGAAAATGATATTTTGCAAAAGTTCTTAGTAGTTTGGAAATGTTTTTCTAAACTTGGCTATGACAGCTGCAAATGACTCTTAGGCACAGTGCTAAATTGAACATAAAAAAGTTTGTGTTATAGCAAAGTTTAAAAAACCATTTCCAAATTAGTAGGAACCTTTCATTTTAAAATTTGTATTGGAGAACTTGGATTCACTTTGATCTCATTTCTTTTTACGGAATATAATTTTTGCGTAAGTACTTGGCTTTTTTTCTGTGAAATATTTTTGTTATGATAGTTTATATTTTAGTTTATTTTATCATAAAATATTAAACTGGATACTTCTTTGTCAAGAATATATATTGACTTCTTTTAAAAAATGTGTGATGGCTTTAATAGCTTAGGAAAAAGGGACAAGTATAACGTTAGATCCAATCTTATCCTATACTAATTTGCCAAGTTCGGCGACATCGGCATCCAAACAATTTCTAAACTAAACTTCGTCGTTCGATAATCGATTTGAACGCAAAAATTTTGCTATAGCAGAAGCAAGCACAAGACACAGCTACTAAAGAAAATTAGTTTCAAACCCACGGAGCTGCAAGTCCAGGCAACTTTGGCGGCGCGACGGTTTCCGGGAAAGATATAAAATATTTATAACTTTGGAAATTCTTTGTGAATAAAACCTAACAAACTTTATAGATATAAAGACTGAGGGTTTGTTAGCATTTTCTATCAGCGATGCCATTTTATATATATATTTAAAATGCAATATTTTTATATTGGCTAACAGAAAAGTTTGAGTCTTCTAAACGCTTCCGCCTAAAAAGCTTTCTTCTTGACTCCATCAAGGCATTGCATCGTGTGTGGCAGTTGTGCCGAAGTTTCCTTTTCCGTTTAAGCCCTCCACATGTTGCGTGTTATTTATCGACCACCTCTCCTACCTGTCTTCATATTCTGTCGTGTGGTCAATCGCTACGAGATTTGCTCTACCTTTTCACATGGCAGGCAAGCCACGTTGAGGATGGAAATGCCTTTTTCCGAAACACCGGTTTCTGTGGTTGACTTTACCATTTTGAAGTTGCCTTTTATACATTGTTAAGTCATTGTTTTCGGTTCCGAACCGAGGCCGTGGAGACGGTGATAGCATGCTCTGGTTGAACTGTGACAAAATGTCTTTCTTCCTTATAGAGCACGGTTTCGTCCCACCATGGACTTACTTTACTTGGTTCGCTGTCGTTTCACTCGTTGAATAAATAAGTAGGTTTTACCTATTTTCATTTTGCCACGCTGAGGATGGAAATGCCTTTTTCCGAAACACCGGTGTCCTTGGTTGACTTTATCCTTTTAAAGTGCCTTTTATAATTTGTTAACTCATTGTTTTTGGTTCGGAACCGACGCCATGGAGACGTTAATAGCATGGTCTGGTTGATTTGTGAAAAAATATCTTTCTTCCTTATAGACCGGCGGACGTTTTCGTTTCCTTGGTTCAGTGTCGTTTCACTCGTTAAACGAATAAGTAGGTTTCGCCTATTTTTTCTTTTCTTTTGATTTAACTTATCTTACTTTGATAAATTCATTTTTTAACTGGACCCACTCTTTTAGGGCCAACTTCACCTGCTCTATTGTGAATATTTTTATACAGCCCAACCTTTAACAAGTTCGTTTTCGTCTTTGATTCCCGAGGTTCCCTTATAACCTATACTAGCTCTACAAGCTCGTTATAGCCATATTGTGTAGTGCATCCTCACTCTTGGACTAGAAAAACGGACAAGGCATGCCTGTACAGTGCTTTCCGTTCAGCCTTGCTTTCTTTACAAACGCATAGATGATTACCTGTTTTTTCTTTTAATTCTCTATTTTTAAGTAAATGACAATATGGTATACTGCTCTGTCTAGAAAACCATTACGTTGGAGCCCAGCTTTCGATGTACATTCTTGAACCCGTCGGTTCAGTCTAGTCCTTCGACTAGGTACCCATGTGTAGAATGAAATACTTTCAGTAATAGTAAGCTTTTTGTTATATTTCTCAATTAGGATTTCCAAGTCTAAGCAAGTCTTGTCAAATCTACTATCACAAGTCAATAGCTGAGAGAGACACCTGAACTTTTGCGTTATACGAGAGTGTTCTTTTAAGTTTCGTTTATACCGCTGGAATAAAAGTTTTAGACTTTAGGGTTTCTCAAAGTATTCTCAACAAAAATGAATACACTTTTGCATTCGCTCACACAAGTTGTCAAAGCTGTAATTCCACTCGTTTGTTGGTACTGTCAAAATTGCATTCTTAAAGCTGTCGACTGCTTTCTCTAGCGACTGAAATCTTCAAAGCCATGACTTTCGGCAAACAAATAGTGATGTACCAATCGGCAGTAATAGTCCTTTGACCTTCCAGGGAAATTGTTGAACCTGCGTTTGAAACAAATGTCGCGACCATCTTCTTTTATACACTTTCGTGGACGTGGACGAGATCGGATGACTTTAGTTGGATTTTCTTCATCTTGGAACACCAAGACAGACGACTGACGTTTATTTTTATGTTGTTCGAGTTTCCTGTCTCAAAGCGGTCTAGAGTTTGACACCCATTGATGCCTTAGCTTCTGTCTGTTCTTCGGTTAACAGATGCGGTATCCAGTGGGAGACTAACCTTCTTACCCGTAATTCTTTATGCACATTTTTTTAAATTGAGGCTTTGAAAACCCCAATGAAGCTTCAATCTCGCGATGTGACATGTCGATCTTCCGTGATGAGCATGCGTACACCATCGATGTTTTTCTGGGGGACAGCCGTTTTTGGTGCATCGTGATCGTCGCTAAAGCTAATCCGTCCATGCTTGAATTCTCCATACCAACGAGAAACTGTTGACTGATGTGATGCTTCATTACCGACAACAAAAATCAACTCGGCAAGGCATCCTTGTTGTAATAATTTCCTTAGAAAGTTGTAAAAAATTATAGCTCGAACATGTTTTCGGTTTACTTTTTTTTCGACTAATTTGTTAACTTAAAAAGTTCTTGTAGCTATAAAACTATATGTATTAGTTTAGGTAGGTAAAGATTGAGTTTAAGTTTAGTCGCGCTCAATGTTCTATATGTAAAATATAAAGACAACCCTCTTATGTAAGGGATAAAATTAATATTATTTATCGCCCTTATCTCCTTGAAATTCCAAGAAAATGTATCATTACTATATTTTTGAAAGAACCCTTTGCGTTGGCAAATACATACTTAACAAACTTCTTCTAAAATTTTATCCTCGATAAAAGTTAGCATACCGCTGATGTCGGGCATACATTATACAGATATCTCCGCAGTGAAGCATTAAAACATAAAATTGCATTAGGTCTACCTACGGCGCCGTTTCTCTGGAACATGCCACATCGTGTTTCCTTCGTTTTAAAAAACCAGCAGACCCATTTTCCAGGCACTCCAAAAGTCGTGGAAATGCATAGTAAAATGCAAAAATTCGCTGCGGCATTATGCATAAGATATGTGCCTCGGGATACAGAAAACTTTTCCTAAAACAGAAAAGGTTTCTTGCATTTATGCCAGATTTACTACGAAGAACTTTCTCACACGCATATTAGTTTTTTAGATGGCTCCGGTTCAAAAGAGCGATTGTTAATACAGCAATATTTAAAACAGCGACATTCAAAACAGCGACATTTAGATGAGCGACACGTTAAAACAGCAACATTCAAAAAAAGCGATATTTTAAAAGAGCAAAATTAACTTCTTTTTTAATCTAAAATGTTTAGGTTAGTTTTCCTATTCTCGAATCGGGTTAGGTTAGTGTATCAAACCTAACCTGGAAAAGGGACTAAATCTATACCTGGTTATACCAGTCGCATTTTGGGATACCTACAATTTTATTCATGATTTCAGTTTTTACCCCGTGGATAAAAAGTAAAACACCATTTTTTGAATGTTTACTTTGTAAACACGTTTATATGGAGTTACCGATTCCGTAGGTGCCTATAAATCATGTAGTTGTCACAGGGTACTCCTTTTATTTAGTCTGTATAATAATTCCTTACAAATAAGTAAGAAAAAACTCGGAAAAGAGTTGAAAGATCAAAAATTATCGTATCTTTCCTTTTTTTCTCCCTTGGTATATAATATAATATTAATATTATACGTGGGGTTGGCTAGGGATAAAAAAGATAAAATCATTGCTTACCACTTTCAAACCAAATATATTTGATACTTCTGGTAAAAAGATCATACTCTGTAGTTTTCTGGCTTAGCTTAAACAGGATGGCAGACGTAAAAATTAATATCCCAGAAAAAATGAGAATTTAACTGCCTGCGAAAAAATTCTGTGTTTGAAAGAAAAACGGGATCTGTTGCCGAGAGGCTAAAGTGTAGAGACTGTCGTATAGTTTTCTAGTAAAGTTTACGATATAAGTTAATATTGTTTCCAAAAGACAAACCAATAATACTAGTTTAACGAACATCTTAGCATGGCTGTACTGGCTCATTTACGCCTGCTCTTGTTCTGGTTTCTCTCGTATCTTGATAGATGGCGCTTCTTGCGAGAGTTTTCTCACTATTTCCATAGGATTAGAGACAAAACCGTCTAATTAACTTCGCAAGAGTGTCACATTGACCAAGCAGTGTTCTGAGGAGTCCCATAAGTATGAAACAGTTAACTGTCAACACTTATTAGGCGTCCATTAGATCTTGGACCTACGTGAGGTTAAGCTTTCAAGCTACCCACGGAAAAATATGAGAGAAACAAAAACTGCTTTTTACCCGATTAGCCACGAAACTTATTTGATACTATTTTCTGTTGACAGATTGCTTTAAGATATGTACATTTAACTTTGGCCTGAAATAAACGCATAAAACATATTTCTAAAAGATTACAGTGTGTCGATATCGACCCTAATCATTTTCATAAAATATTTTTGCCACAAAATTTCCTTATTGTCTATTTCAAGTATGGGTAAGTTATTGATTGATTTAATTAAAGCAAAAAAAATACATAAATATTTTCCTTTACCATTATTTTTAAAAAGCGTTTCCTGAAAATTATCATTTCCAGTTATGCCACTATCAAAGCAAAGCAGCGAAATGAATCTCTAAGATTTGATTTGATTTAAGTATTGAAAACGTAAAAAAAATGTTAGAACAAACATACTTATAGGAAACCATAAATATAACATTTTTAGATGTTAAAAATTTTTGATATTTAGGGTTTACACAAAATGTAGAAAAATGCAAATAAATCGTTGCAAAAACGTAATTTGAAAAATTTCATAATTTAAAATTTTTTCTTAAAATTGTAAAAAATTCTGTCGGGTCACGTAACACCTTCTTGTGTTCAAAACTAATCCTGAACATTTTATTTTATTTTTGGTTAGTAAATAAGAAAATCCAACAATGCAAAACAATTTAGTCAAAACTTCTTCCCATTCGCATATTCCTAGAAAAGTTACGATGCCAGCCAGCATCTTTCATCAAATGCTCTCACCTAGTTTCTTACAACATAGGCACTCTTGTTTATAAGTTTTGGAAAACAAAGCCACTTTTAACTTCTGAAATCATAAACACTTTTAGTTTGTCCTAGTTTTCAGGGAAATAGAGCAATCACAAAAGGCAGAGAAACTCGCATGAATATATCACTTTCAAAATAAAAAAGTCATAAACTCGGCAAGATTACTGAGACAAGTTTTGATACTTAGCTTATATTTAATATACAGGGTGACCTAACTAAAAGGTAACCGAGGTATTTTTGGGTATTTCTCATACGAATTTGGAGAAACGCTCGGACACGTCGATTTTTTTTTTCGAGGGGTATAATAAATCAATTTAAAACAAAAAACATAAAATAAGCCATTTTTGTTACAAGTTTTATCTAATTTTCTCAGAAACTAAGCTTAGTATAAAACTTTATTGTGGAAAGTGATTTTTTTTTAACAGTTCAGTGGGGTTTGACTTATAACAAACTCTCCAGAGACGGCCGTAAATGAGGTTGATTCAAAAAAATCATTAAAAATACATGTTTTTAACACGTTCTATTTGATTTTCTCTAAAAGCCAAGCTCTTTATTCAAAAATGTGTTCTATACTTCGTCGTAGACAATATAAATTTCCTTTCAAATACTATATAACATAGTGGTAACCAGTTATTCCATAGTTACCGCTCCATTGGTGTCCTTATTTTAAAGTAGTTATTTAAAGTCACCAAACTAACTAATGTTTTTACAGGTTTTATTCAATTTTCTTAAGAACTAAGCTTCTTACGATAATATAAGTTATCAACTTTAGGGTGGATAATGAAATTTTCTTGTGGTGTATAACCAAATTGTGTGGCTCACTCTAACTCTCTCAAACAAACACAGTTTTGTCAAATTTTCTTAAAAACTAATGTCAATAGGATAAAATACGGTAAACAATTGATTATTTTTTCTAAAAAGCTTAATTTTTTTAAAAAAGATAAAATTGACAACAAAAACTGATTAATTTAGTTATTTTTAAAAATGTATTTATGTAAGTACGCCTCTGGAGTCTTATATGTGACATACACCCCACAATATATTTTTATTGTCTACAATAAAGTATACTACACATTTTTTCCCAAGAAGTGCAATTTTTGAGAAAATTTTATAAAATAATAAAACATGTTTTTTCTAAATAATCCCAATTTATGGCGGCCACTGAAGATATACTTCCTTTCACTAATTTTGTCGGCCAATATATCGATGGAAAGGGAACTTTGTCCTCCACAAAAAACTGTATTTTGCAATTTTCGATAAAATTCTTAGTTTTCGATAAAATTGAATAAAACCTATAAAAAAAAACAGGTTTTTGGGGGTTTGGGGGCATTTTTCCCGTCCCTATCGATATTTCGAGTTGACAGGAACATTCGGATTTAGCGGGGTCCAACTAGGGGGGAAACGGTCTGTTGCCAAAAAGCAAAATGATTTGCTTTTAGACCGAAAATAGAGAGCCTTTTCAAATTTTTTGCTGTAACTATTGTACCAAGCCATGTTTATTCATTTATCAGAAGTGCATGGCACATAGCGCGTCAGACGTGAAATTTCCAAAAAGCAATATCATGCCTAACTGATAATACAAATAACTTTAACTCCATGTAAAGTAATTAAAACAATGCAGAAAATTCATAGCAGAGATATAGATGAACATATCAGGCAAAATAAAATAATAATTTTCTCTTATGGAACCTTTATATCCTCTTTTCAGCTAAAACTATACATATAAAATGATTGGGCTATTATTTTATAACGTTTAAGGATTATAAGAGATATAGATAGATGGCAGAATGAGTTTTAAAGTTATAGGTAGTGTAAAGTGTTAGGCGCCTTAAGCGAAGTTATAACACGAAGTTGGCACGCTACTATAGAACAAAATTTTATGAAGTTTTGGCTGCTAAATCCTAATAAAACGCTATAAAGGATGTGTGAAAAAAAATAAGGTAGAAAGGTATCAAAAAGTTAAGTATTATAGAATCAAAAAGTTTTAAAAAAGGAATAAAAGTTTCTAGGATATTCTGCACTGAGAGAATTCGGTCAAATACTAATGCAAAATTCAACTTTTTTAAATATTTGCATCTAGTGCCGGTTAAAGGGCCTAACGGGCCATAGGCACTAGCAGTAAGACGGACCCTCTCCATCTTAACAAGACTGCTAAAAAACAAGTAGATTCAGTGGGACAAGTTGAATCCAAAAAAAAAATTTACATCGAAATATTTGAGTTGAATTTGCAGACAGCATGGATATGCAATATGTGAAACTAAACCTTCAGATGCCAACAATTATTATTACACGACCCATACGAAAAAATGTCGAGATCCGTAAGACAGACCTTGATATTCCCTCAGAGTAATAAATTTTTATTACTAAGGATATTCCTAAGTACATTTCGACGCTCAATCTGAATCCGGTGTCAAAAAAGGCCCTAGTCCTAGTCCTTATATGAAATTAACAAATATAAATGGAACCATGACGGATCTGATATCTTTCTAGCCCATTAGCATACTCCAAGTAAACTCCACGTTATATCATCCTTGACAACAGTTTTTTTTATATAGCTCAGGAACGAAAGCGTTTTTGGTTATACCGCAAATTCTTAAGAAAAATATGTTCTACGATATTCCGGAAATTCAGTTAAAAAGTTAGCATACCTACCTTTTTTTACCTAAAAATTTCATGAACATCTGTTTAGCGGTTTAGGAACTATCGTCTTACGGACAGACATACATACACACACACACACAGATTATATATATTGTCGCAAGAAGCTTAGTTCTTAAGAAAATTGTATAAAACCTGTAAAAAAATTGATTATTTTGGTGATTTTAAATAGTTACTTTAAATTAAGAACACCACTGGAGCAGTAATTATGAAATAATTTCCACTTTTTTGTACAGCGTTTAAAAGGAAATTTTATTTTCTACGACGAGTTATAGAACACATTTTTTGATAAAGAGCTTGGTTTTCAAGAAAATGTAATAATACTGTTTGTTATTATAATGACAAAATTGCTCACTGGGATGTTAAAAGGTCGCATTATAAACGTCCTTACAAATTTAGGAAGACGAACACTTTTGAAGTGGCCTGTATGATTACCGACGTCTACAAATACGCGAACAAGGGGATTGCAAAATTAAACTTTTATTCTTAGACGGGCAAATGTAATACAACAATGCAATATCAGACCGTACTTTTGTCCTTATATTGTTCATTCAAACTAACCAGGCTCAGTTTATTAGGAAGTTTTGACCTGGAAGTGTCCGTTGTAAAGGATGAAAAGAACTTTGCAAATTGAACTGATATCGGTTTATCTTTTTAGTCTTTCTCTAATGCTCGATATACTGCCCGAACAAAAATATTTCGGATACTTTTGACTAAAACAAGGAACAGGTAAGTATTATTAATAAAGACGTTGTTGTAAATTGGTCTTCAAAACTTGACAACAAGTTATTACAATTTTTTTTAACGCATTTTAATGCATTTTTTGGGCTTTTAAAGCAAGAGCGCATCTAGAGGGGACGTCGGGGCCGGCCCCTCCCCCAAGACTAAGATTTTTTTAGATATTTTCATGATGGGCTCTCGGGGCCCCCTTAGATAAATTCCTGGGTGCGCTACTGTTAACTGTTAGTGATAACTAACACCAAATAATAAAATTCTAAGTTGTTTCAAAATATAATTTACCTACTATTGTTGGAATTTGCTCATTGGGACTTTAAAAGATGTCGCACTATAATTGGAACAAAATTTAGGAAGAGGAACACTTTTGAAGTGTTCTCTATGATTACCGAGGTCTATAAATACGTGAACAAGAGGATTGCAAAATTAAATTCCTATATTTTAGACGGGAAATTTAATACAACAATGAGAAACATGTTTTTTTAAATCATTCCCATTTACGAACGTCGCTGGAGAATTTCTTATAAGTCAAACCCCACCCCACCCCACCGAGTTTTACATTGTTAATTTCACTGTCTTCAATAAGGTATATTTTTTATGTTAAGCTAAGTTTCTGAGAAAATTGGATAAAACCTGTAATACAAATGGTTTATTTTCTGTTTTTTTTTTTATTGATTTAATTTACGGATGCCCCAAAGTCTTAATTTTAAAACTAGACCGATCATGTTACACATCATTTTAAATAAAATTTTATTGTCTACAATAAAATGTAATACATATTTTCCTGTATATGTCTCAGTTTTATAACAAATCAAATAAATCCTGGGAAAACATGTGTATTTTTTCCTCTTTTATATACTACTTCAATTAACGGCCGTCGCTGGAGAGTTTGTTATCAGTACAACTTCATTGAATTACACCTTGCAAAAAAAGGGAATAATTCACGTATTTTATAAATTTTACTCTAAGATGCTTAGTTTTTAAGAAAATTTGAGAAAACCTTAAACTTTCAGATTTTATAAGGAGTCTGGGGGGGGGGGGGGGTTTTGGAGGATTTTGCAGCCATCAAAAAAAATAATATGATATTATTTTTTAGTTATATAAATATATATTTAAAATGTACACCTGTGTCAATTTGGGCTTTACAGCAGCAATTTAAAATTTCGCCGCCATGTTGGCCGCCATCTTGAACATCTCACCCCCTGTCGACATTTCGAGGTGGAAACAGGGATATTCGGATTCAGCGGGGTCAAAATGACCATTTGCCAAAAAGTGATATAAAATGCTTCTAGAAAGTGGATTTTTCGAAATATATCCTTAACTGTTACGGATATTTTGGATCAACTAGTGCCCTTCGTGTACTTGCCCTCATTGAGAAATAGACAATAATAATTAGTATCAAAGTCCTCCAAACGTATGTTAAAAGTTGCTTATGAAATTTGCTCATCTTACAAATTTCTATTTTTACTCATAACACTTAAACATCCGACTTTGCAGTTTGTATTATTTATTTATCTTAAAATTCGTTTAAAATTGAGTTTACAAATGCTATTTCCTCTGACGCACATGCTATACAGGGTTTCCTCATGCAGGTTTTTAGGGAAGGTCTCAAATTTGTTCAAAAGTTAAAAAATGTTTTACTAATTTAATTGAAACAAGAGGTAAATCTGTTGCTATTAAAAACTATGGGTAGCGGACAATTTGCCGCGGTCGAGTCGCCGCCGTCCAATTCGCAGCGATCCACTTGGTAGCGATTCGATTGACTGCAGATCCATCCTCCATGGAGTCCCGAACTAAGTCGCAACGATTTCCATACTTTTCCGAAAATCAAGAATGGACCGTGGTCAAAGATTTCAGTCGCCAGAAGAACCATTCGACATCTCCAAGAATGCAATTTTATAAGTAACAACAAATAGGTAAGTTAAAGTTATTTACTATTTTATTCCAGCTGTATATGCAAAACTTCAAAGAAAACGCTCGTATTTTGCTTGACTTGGTATATTTGTTTGTTTATAACTACTTTTCATTTCAATTTAACTTTCATTTTTTATAAACCTCAAACATAAAACATCGTTGTTCTCAAGATCACTTAATACAATTTTCGACTCACTAAGCAACCAAATCAACCAACCAGCCTAACTACCCAACCAACCAAACCAACCAACCTAATCCATCAATCAACTCAACCAACCAAACTTACCAAACAGCCTAATGAACCAATCAATCCAACGAATTAACCTTACCAATCAACCTGGCGATCCAACCTAACCAACCAATCTTACCAAACCAATCAACAAGACATACCAACGAAATCAACCAACGTAGCCCACTACCCTAAGCAATCAACCAATATACGAAGTCAATTTAAATAAAACCGTTTAAACAATTGTCAATTTAAACATCAATAAACAAAAATGCCAGTGGCTTACTGAATCGGACGCTAGTGCACGATTTAGCAAAAATTGACGTTCGCAGTTAATTAGATTTTATTAGTATAATCGTAATTAAAACGGATATGCTACACCCTGTAACTTCTGCATAACATCACATTAATGACTTCATTGTTTATGTAAAAAATATTTCGCGAAATTAAAATATTTATATATGCTTTTCTCTGCATTTTTGTCTTATGTGAATACCTCTTAATATTGGACAAAGAGTCATGTCAAGTCAGATTATTTGGCTGTCAATGTGGGAAGCAACAAATCAATCAATGAATCAAATAAAACTTTATTGTCTAAATTTCAGGAAAACTATTGACAAAAAAAAAATTGTGCAAATTTCTGTCCAATTAACCGAATAATAACTAATTATAACATAGGCACAGCAAGATCCCTCCAAAACATCAAAATGCAATAACGACATCATGAGATAAGATTTAAGGGTAATACGGTTCCAGTTGATAAAATAAATAAAAATATGAAAATATTGTACATAGAAAACAATATTTAAGTATTAAACGAAACAAACAAAACAAAATTAGGTCAAAAGTACAAAGAAATAAAATAAAATTAAAATATAAAATCAATCAAAATTCAAAGAAATGTTAAAAATTAACGTTAGCATGAACATTTAAATTAAAACAGTAAAAATTGTATCTAATATAAAACCATTCGCAGATTAAAACAAAATAAAATTAACTATCTAGAAATAAAACTCTTGTAGGCTGTAGTATGCCTTGGCTAGATGGAACTTTTTTTGGTTAACACAAAAAGCAGAATAGATATTTGTATTTTTTATATCTATAGATAGTTTATTAAGAATTTTGACAATAAGAAAACAAACTAAATAAAGTGAGTTTCTATGTGTCCCATTCCGGTCAATCTCAAATTTATACTAAAATCTGTGGAAAGTACTGCAAATTCAACATTCCTTGACTTGGAATAAAACACAATGTTAAAATGACCCCGTATTTTGAAAACTCAAAAGGGTATGTATTACAGCTAATTAACAACTCAAAATCTATATATCAATCGTATCAAAAACCCAATACGTTGGGTGCTTCTTAATTAGGGACATTCATAACTTACGTTATGCAAAAATTCAGGATTTTGTAAACCTCCCTCCCTCCTTCTTAACGCATTTTCAAAAAAAAAAAACACATTAAAAATCGTTGAGCTTGACGCAAGACTAATACCCCCTTCAGCGTTACGTAACAGTATAAAACTTTGGTAGAAAAAAAATAAAGCGATAAAAGAACTATACAAAGGGTCAAAATCTAAAATCAAAATTGGAAATCGACTTTCAAAAGAATTCCTGGTAACAAAAGGCTTATGACAGGGATGTTGTATTTCTCCAACTCTTTTTAAAATATATATCGCAGTAGCTCTAAAAAACTGAAAACGGAAGGTGCACGGCATGGGAATACAACTTAACGACCGATTTACCATATACACGCTACAGTTTGCTGACGACCAAGTAATTGTAGCTAATGATATAGAGGACATGGAGTATATGATGAGAGAGTTAATGGAAGAATACCAAAAGTGGGGATTAACAGTGAACGTGGACAAGACACAGTACTTATGTATTGGAAACGAATCCAGTGAGTTAGAACTAGACAATGGACAAGTAATATCTCCATGCAATGAGTATGTATACTTGGGTGTCACATTTGATAAGACAGGAACAGACTGTAAAGAACTGGAAAAAAGAATAGTAAAAGCAAAAAAGGTTATTGGATGTCTTAACAGTATTTTATGGAGCAGAGAGATAAAAAAGAATGTAAAATTTAACATATATGAAACAATGGTGAAAAGCACGCTGTTGTATGGAATAGAGACTTATCGCGTAACAGAAAAATACAAAACAAAAATGGAAAGTGTCGAAATAGATGCAATAAGAAGATCAATGAGAATATCTAGAACAGATCACATAAGAAATGAGATCATAAAAGAAAGAATGGGAATCGAAGGGAGCATAACGGATGACATCACTAAAAGACAACTGATATGGTACGGCCATGTACAACGGATGAACGACGAAAGATTACCAAAGCAGGTCCTAGAATGGCAACCAATAGGGCGCAGAAAAAGAGGGCGTCCTAAACTAGAATGGCAACAGTCAATCCAAAGATCAATGAGTCAAAAAAATCTGACAGAAGATGATTGTCAGGATCGAATGAGGTGGAGAATAGGCGTCGGACAACGTAGAAAAACGTTCTAAACCGACTAAATAAAAAAAGAAAAAAAATTAACCGCAGACTTGACCTACTACTACTGACATTGACTTGAGCTGTCTCCGCAGCGATATTAGATTTTTGCCTCAGACCCGAGGCTACTCTAGCTGATTGGCAGATCCACATTTCATTTTTTCCTTTTCAGATTTCATCACCTTCATTTTATCGCCAAGTCTGCGGTAAGTAGGGATAGATTTATTCTCGCTCATAAACTGACTTTATTTCTACCAAACTTTTATAATGCGTAGCTGCAAAAAAATTCGATTTGTCTATTTACTTTCCTTTCTTTTACTTTAGTATTGAATCTGGGCTTAGCATACCTACTGAGATTGATTTTAGCTGTCTCTGTAGTGATGTTAGATTTTTGCCTCAGACCCGAGGCTACTCTAGCTGATACCGCAAAGTGGCAGTTGGTTTTCTTAAGTGGGTATTCACATTTCATTTATTTCCATTTCAGATTTCATCATCTTCATTTCATTGTCTTTCCATTCATTTTCGTTGTGTCGTACTGATAATGTCTAAGGAGACTGAAATATCGATGTGTACGGCTACTACTACCCTGTTCTAAAGACCAGCCCGAAAATGAAGTTACATATTTAGTCTTTGGCATAACTTCAAAAAATTCCTTTTATATATAAAATTTTATTAGTTCCTTCTGTATTAAGAATAAGTTTTATATTGAAAAGAGTTAATAAAAAGATTGCTTACGGGCCAAATTCGCGCTCTATTATTTTACAGTCTCGAATTTTATTTGAGCTTGAAAAATTTTATGACGTTTGAAAATTTGTTCCCTTACGTTCGTAGGAAGGAATTGGCTCGAACCTCTATATTACCAAAGAAAACACTTTAAGCGACGATTTGGAATGGCTGAAACCGGAATTAGAAGCAACATCAATATAGAACGTGCCGATGTGAGTTGTATAAAAAGAGTGCTTTAATTCTTTGAAGAAGAAAGAGATGTAGAGAGTATTTTTTTAACACAAACCAATAAAAACCAAGATGCAGTAGTCTGTTGTCTTCTTGACGAAAAGTGCAATGTGTCAGGCTACCTTAAGGACTCCAGTTTAATTTTCTTCAGAATTAGTGATTTCAATATACCTTGCATATTCTTAAAATATTCCGTAACATTTGCACGTAGCATTTCTCTAAACTTCTATCTGGGCCTAAGTGTATGCTTAGGTCCTGTACGGTTGTCTCCGATAATTATTTCTGTCTTAATTTAAGTCACAATTTGCATCTCTGCTTTGGTGGTTTAGCTTTCTTGTGATTCTAAATAACAATTTTCGTCTTATTTATGGGAAGCTTCCGATATTTTCTATTATTTCAAAACATTTTTAACTGCCCATATTTTATTATAGTCACCATGGTTGTGGGTACCTTCCCTTGGAAGATAATGTTTTTTGAGAAAAAACTCTCGCTCTTTTAAAATTGTTACCGTTGCTGTAATGGGCTTGCGCATCTCTTTTTATTTTTTTCGCAATTCCTTTTCTTTTGTGGTAGTCTAGTTTTTAGTTAGCTAAGTAATACGACTATGTTGATATTTGCCAGGAATATTGATGAAAGTTGTTTGTTGAAGTTGTTAAAAGGTGATAATTTGTACTGAGTCAAATTATACCAGCAGCATAATTTTCTTTGTCATCTGCAAACTTTTTTATTGAATGTGGTTAAGAGTTATTAGCGGCCTCTTCGTGGGAGTTGGAATGGAAGAGCCGGAGTGCGGTCTTTTGGTGCCCGCACTTTTCTTGTTCCTTTTTGGTTTTGCGGGGTTCTCTTTGGTCCAAGTGCCCGCCGCAATTTTTTTGACTTTTAGAAGCGCTGCGCTGAGCGGCAAAAAGATTCTTGACCTGTTTGAGACATATTTTATTTGGATCTAAGCTGGGTCCCTCGACCTTTGCTTGTTTTCTCAACTATTCCACTGATGTCGCCTATTGGTCTGCGCTCGCTAAGGCGTTTGGGTTTTCCTCTGCTCGTTCCCCAACTTGATCTCACATTTCTACGTTCCAGTGGTCCCCGCTTGCAGATGTGTTTTGACCATCGATAGAAATGTCTTCCTCTACGGCTGTTGGTCTTGGGAGTCGCTACTTACAGCTTGCGGCTGTAAGGTACATGAACAAATTATTCTGGTGATCCACTTGCACTTATTTGGTCACCATACCTTATTCGCGCATGTCCCTCCTGCATCCAGATACTCATCAGGGTATCTGCATGCAGCGAGGAAACTTCCCCTATCAGCCATTGGGATGCGCCGTGTCGGAGCCAGGTCTGCTTTCTGGCGGATTGCGCTGCGTCCCGGGCCAGGTGACGCCACCTCTCTACCACGAGATGCATTGTCTCTACCTCACGGACCTGTGGAGGTAGCTCTTCTTTAAGCTCAAATGATCTTCTAGTCCAAGTAGTGTATCACTAATGGTAGCACTAAAGTTTGGTTTCGAGTTTTGTAATTTAATTAGCAACGGTTTAGATTTACGAGTTTTTAGTAAGCGCGTAGCACGCCGTCAAACATCTTGATTTCTTACACCCGATTCCCACCTACGACTTTGTCGTGGGTGCCCGCTCACGCGTCACATGATCTCAATATGAAATGTTATGACGTCATGTGACGCGTGCGCGGGCACGCCCGTGAAAATCGTAGGTGGGAACTGGGTTTTACAGTTTTTCGCGCTGCAATTGACACTGGCTGGCAGCCGAGCGAAACGATTGGCGCCTTTTATTTAAATTTGAGTTCTTAAAACGAGCGGTAGATCTATGTTTGAACTAAAATAAATTGACCTTAACTAATTTCCTAATTTTATTTAAAATATAGGAATGTGTTTTAAACAATAGTTTATGATCTTCTCATCTAGGACATTAAAGTTTTGTCAGTCTTAGTCTGGTTTTAACTCTAAGCTAGCAACTACCTATAAAGCAGTCTATATTTGGTCATATTCGGGTTAAAACCCTTTATTCTATACATGTTCAAAACGCTGGTGCTGAATGGAGAATCAGCGTTCGTTGCCGGCAAAAGTATGATGAAAACTTTACCGCAATTTCGTTGGGTCAAGCTCTCGATTGGATATGGCGAGAAATGTTGAGTTTTTTTTTAATGCATGGTTTGAGTTTTTCTGTTGTGGATTTTATTATACACGATGGCGATGTAGACCTTTAATTGTGTTTCCTAGCAACAGTCAGAGTAGACATGTACTCTGAAGAAATTTTTAAAATATCGAAAAATATCAAAGAGCAGTGGCGAATCCGGGATGTCCGGGGGGGGGATGGGCCAAGAAGGGAAAAAAACACAACAAATTTTTTTGAGGGATTTAATAAGACTTAGCTTTGAAAATCTGAGCACAATCAGTTAAATTTTGCGAAAAAATTTATATTTGGTAAAAATTTGCAAAAATCTATGAGTTGGTTATTTTTTTTCTGGAACAAAAAATTATAAGCTTTATGTCAAGGAGGGGGGGGGGCTCCTCTGCCCCCCTAGATCTGGCACTCTCAAAGAGGCGACAGTTTATAAATTGATAAAAGTGGTGTTTTTATAGTTGTTGGTCTGAATGTACAGGGTGGGCCAAATTTGCAGTTTTTGGGGGTTTTGGGTATTTCTAGCCGAGATAGATAAGGCTCGATTTTTGAGACGTATTCAAGAATATTAATCCCGCTTTTTGATGGACTTCTTTCTACTTTTCAGCAAGGAATGGATTTTAAAAAGTTCGCATTTACACGGTGGCCTATAATTTTTTTATTAAAATTATTAACATCAAATTATTCTACCGTTAGTCTGTCAAATGAAAACAAAACAGGAGGTTGTTGTTTAGAAATTTATATTTATTTTTGATTGCAAAAGTAAAAAAAACTGTGAAAAAATTAATTATACGTCAATCCTGCCGCTACAGTACACTTTGTGTGTCATATTTTATTGGTGTTTAGCGCCGGTACACACCGCGGCGTCACCGCGCTGCAGAAAAACGCGTGTGTGTACCGGCGCTTAATAGAATTTTAATGAAAAAGTAAGTAAACCCGTTGTTGGAAAAACTCATTTTATTTGGAGAATTAAAATAACTGCTAAACATCAACCCTGTCCCTGTCAATATTGTCCTAATTTTGCCAATTTTAGTTGGGACATGATTGACAGTGTAGGACAAAATTGAGAAAAACACACGTGCTTTTTGTAGAAAAATGATAGGCAATATAAAAACGAATGTGGAAAGGGTCAATGTACGAGGATTGATTTAAAAATAAAAAAAGAGAGAAAATGGTTTGGAGAATAGAATGAAAAAAAATTAGAAAAATATTACCAAATATATTAATAAAATAATATCTAGTTTTGCAGATAGAGTGTGCAACGTTTACTATTTTTATGTAGGTATCATGCTAGGAAATCTTAACAAGGTAATCCAATACCTAACAGTTCCAACTATGGGAAAGCAAAAGAGGTAGTTCTCCAAACCTACCTATGGAATAACAGAACCCTTCACTACTTTAACAAAAAAACAAAGAAAGAAAAGATAGTTATGAGCAAAAGAAAAAACGAGAAAGAGAAAGCCATTTTAGCTATTTGTGTGCAGCACACCGATTTTTTTGCACAGAAAAAAAAACATATTTTTTACAGTTAATTAAACAAGACTTGAAATAAAATTAATTAATAATAAACTTAAATATATTAATTATTTTTGTAGAAAAATTTTGCAATATTTTATATTTTTAGGTACCGTGTTACAGGACTCAAAATCCCTGGCAGGCAAAATGAACTACACAGTAAAGTTTTTAAATAATATTGACGGAAATAAATTTGACTGGCCCAAAAGGACAAAGGTGACATAGTACAAACTTTGGATGAGCTCCTTACAAATATGCGATTTTTTTATTTATTCTGAGACTTACAATCAGGATGAATCGCCCATTTTCGGACAGATACAGCACAGTTAAAGCATTTTAAACGATCACAAACATCTAAATGCCGAATCGAACCCGGACCGACCAGGTGTAAAGCAAATATTGCTACCATTACGCTACGGGCGACGATACACACAGATATACGCCTAAACATATTGTTCAAATTTATATTTTTATTTTACCAAGTATTTTAAAGTTAAAAAAAAGTTTTTATTCAAACTAAATAAGTTTGCTATAACAAAATGTTATTCCTTTTTAAGGTTTCAACAACGTTTTGTTCAAAAGTTTCTATAAAAATAAATAAAAATTAGTTTCACAAGAAGATGCTGCGTTAACATTAGTTCATTTTGTCCAATTTTTGTCAAAATAAGTCAATCCGGTCCCGATTTGTCAATGCTACCCCAGTCTAGTTTTGTTGAAATTACTCTAATATTCATAATTTCTTTGAATAAGTGGATATTCCTAAAGGTAAAGGTATATGTTTTGTACATGTCAAATACCATTTGTAGTATACATTTTCATCAAGATTGGAAAGAGAATTTTGATTTATTTTATTTTTTAATTTTTATTGCTTTAAAACGACACAACTTCGACAAACCTGTATTTTTGTGTTTGCTTTGAAATTTTTTTTGTAAAATTTTAAAAAAATGTACATTTGATTACTATAATCCGGATAAACTAATCTCAAATATATAAAAAAGAACAGAAAGTTTGGAGACAGGATTGACATTATTCCCATGTTTTTTTCTTTCTAGCTCAATTATGCCTATTTCTGCCAGCGCCACATTTTTAAATATTGCCACCACTGCAAAATAGAATATTCATACTTTTAGTTTGTGTGGTTTAAAAACAGGTGTTCTTCAGGTAGAATTTCAATTTTTTGATTCTTGAAAATGTACACTTTTGAGAAAAATGCCCATATAGAGGGTGTCCCAGAACTAATGGTACATAGTTAAACTGTAGATTCCTTGGGTCAAAATATTACGATTTAGCTATACTTACCTTAGTCCAAAAGTTCGTATTAACCGAGATACAGGGTGTTAAACTTTATTTTTTCAATTCGATTTTCTTTAATAACTTTTTTACTAATTAATATTTTTGCAAAAACTAACCAGCGTATAAGTTTTTTTAAAATTGGCAAGACGATTGCGTTGAAAAATTTGATGTATAGTGTACAGGGTGTTCCTTGGACCACTACCATTGCATAAAAATCAGTATATTTTTTTGTGCCTCAGTGTATACCAGTTTTTATGTAAAATAATTGTTTTCCCATCCTTTTTATGTCCTTTTAAAGTCACTCAGAGCAACGGTTTTTGAGTTTTTTGAATTTAAAGTTTTTTTGAATGTGAGTGATCTGCCTAATTTATGAATGATAATTTCTTCAATTCTTTCTACTTATTAATAATTTTGCACAAAAAATTGGGTTTGGTGATTTTTGTGCATGGACAATTTAATTTTGGTAAAAAAAAATAAAAATATTATACAGAGTGTTCTCTGACTCGGTACCGTTACATTAAAATAGGTCTAACTTTTTTGTTCCTCGGTGTATACAAGATTTTATAAAAAACATTAATTTTTTTATTTTTTTTTAAGTGAAAAAGTTATAGTGTTTAGATGTCGCTCAGAGCAACGGTTTTTAAGATATTTAAATTATAAGCTTTTATTGTATGCGTAAAAGATTTTTGATTAAATTCTTACCTACTTCATACATATTAGCTATAATCAATAATTTTTTATAGCATTTTAAGATTGGATGTTTTCTTAAGAAATATTAAGTTAAAAAATATACAGGATGGTTCTTGAATTATCATAAGTGTATTAAAACAATTGTAAGTTATTGTCCGTTATTGCGACTGTGTAGGGCGATGTTTTTAATGAGTAACAAAAACTTCTTCGTATTAGTGTTTTTAAAAATGGTAAGTACGTATACTTTATTATTGCAACTATTTTTTTATTGTTTTGAAAGAAAATTATAATTATTAATAAAATATTAATTGAAAACATAAAATTTCTTAAGCATGGCGCTCTCAGCAACAAAGTAAAAATTTTAAAATTAACAAATAGTAAATCAAACTAAAAAATTGTTTATTATAGTAGGCTTTGAAAATAAAAAACAATAAAAAGTTGCTGTCTGCGTCTATTCTGTCAAACCTTCTTACAACTACAGAACTGTTTGTAAAATAACTTAATAATTAAAATCATATTCTGTTTAAAAACCTGCTTAAGTATACACCAAGGCACAAAAAAAATACACTGATGATTTTAATGCAATGGTAGTGGTCCAAAGAGCACCCTGTACATTGTACATCAACTTTTTCAACGGAATCGTCTTGCAAATTTCAGAAAAACCTACTTACTGGTTAGTTTTTGCAAAAATATTAATTAGTAGAAAGAATTGAAGAAAGTATCATACATAAATTAGGCATTTCACTCACATGCAATAAAAACTTTAAATGCAAAAATCTCAAAAATCGTTGCTCTGAGCGACTTTAAAACAGTATAACTTTTTTACACAAAAAGGATGGAAAACCCATTATTTTACATAAAAACTGGTATACACCGAGGCACAAAAAAAATACAGTGATTTTAATGCAATGGTAGTGCATTGTACATTTTCAACGGAATCGTTTTGACAATTTCAAAAAAATTTACACGCTGGGTATTTTTTGCAAAAATATTAATTAGTAAAAAAGTTATTAAAGAAAATCGAATTGAAAAAATAAAGTTTAACACCCTGTATCTCGATTAGTACGAACTTTTGGACTAAGGTAAGTGTGGCTAAATCGTAAGATTTTGACCCAGGGAATCTACAGTTTAACTATGTACCATTAGTTCTGGGACACCCTGTATATCCGTAGTTTTTGCTTTTTTTTTGTGGTAGGCATGTTAGTAGCTCTCTTTATTTCTGCTCCATGATTTTTGTTATAATAGCACTGTCGAAATTCAAAATCGATTAAAAATAGAAGAGTTGCTTTTCGCCATTAAATGCCATCTGTCCACTAGCAAGCTAATCGCACGCTGACAGGTAATCTCTTAGAAGGAAAAATTGGCCACAAATAATAATAATAAAAAGAATTAGCGATTTAACATAATATCTTAAAAACAAAAAGTGACAAATAAAATTCAGTTTGACGGTAGATTTCTGCATAAAAAAAGAATTTTACAACAAAATGAAATTTTTTTAAAGAATATTGGAGCGACTTAAAGCAAATGGGGACAAGAATGACACAAAACTAAGCAGACAACATAATTTCGCAAATTTCTATAAATATATCTTTGAATTTGACTTTTTGTTTAAAAAAATTGTAATAAACAAGACAAAGTAGTAAATTTAGTAAAAATGTTAGCGGCAAAACTGGTTTAGCACCTTTTAATTAGAAATAAAGTTAAAATTTCAATTTAGGGACACGTGACAGGATTGATATTTTTGATTTTACCTGCTACTTTTATCAAGATTAGCTTACTTTTTGCTTTGCAAAAAAAAGCGGCTTTCAGAAATTTTGTGTAATATTAAAATTAAGTCAAATTTTATGAAAAATAATTTTTCTAATATCCAAAAAAATTCGAAAACCGAAAATGTACACTTTTGAGAAAAATGCCCATATTAATCACCTTATCCTGCACATTTTATAATACCAGCTTTATAAAATTAAAACTTATTTAAATGCTCATTCGTAGAAACATGCTGGAGGTCATTAAAGTGCAGTTTATGACGTGTTTAACCACGCAGAGGCTAAGCTTTCTTGAAATGTAGGTTAGAAATCCTAAGTGGTTTTTCAAATAAAAATTCCTGGGTCGCCGCGGTTTCTCTTTTAAAAAGGTAATTTTGTAAATAATAAAATTAAAATATACAGCGAGTAATGGCAAACTACATTCTTTAAAAATTATTAATTTACAACATGATAATATATTCACAGGTACGTAAAAATGGGGTGCCTTGCTCCCGAGGGACACTTGAATGAATGAATAAATGTTATGTGGGCGGGAAAAGTCCCATACACTTAGGCCCCCTTGCTAGGCCCGTTGTACCCCACTATCCACTGTGTCAGCCCTGAAAACCTGCCGTCTTGGCAAAGAAGCAGATTTTTCTAGGTTGAAACTTTCTGACATCCCCAGGGCTAAGCACATAGCTTTCCAAGTCTTATTGCGGCGAGTGGCTAGCATATGTAAAGGGGATTCTTCGTCCATCATACACCAACGAGACTCCTAGTCTTCAGCGATCCCCAGAATGCTAAGGTATTTAATAAGGCGACAGTGTCCTGTCAAGAGCCCTGTCGCCAGTCTCATATCTTTTCTCCCGAGTGTGAGAAAACACCTCGCTCTAAAGGTGCTAACCTCCCTGATAAGGTGCTTGGCTTGCCTGATTCCATCCGTGTTTTCCCAGAGTGCCTGAGAGCGCTTGTTCATGTCACATTTTGGGGTCGTCATGGCCAGACACTCTGCGATGCCCACCATGGGATTTGTCCCCCCACTGGATCAGCTAATGACCCCATTCTAGCCAGTTAGAGCCTCTTCGTTTCCAAGAATGCCCTCATGTCTTGGAACCCAGAGGAGATCAACCTTGTTGTGTCCTGTCAGGGATTTTAGTACATTCCTACACTCAGCTATAAGTCCAGAGCTTATTCCGCCGATTAGATGGCAGACACCGCAGGTCTACTGTCTGAGTATATGTAGATATCTTTTCCTCATCAGAATGGCATATACCTGTGCATGGAAAACAGTGGCATACTTGCCCAGGGTAAAATGAAATTTCGCTTTTGTAGTTCTGCGGTATACTCCTGCTCCAGACCACTCGCCCATTTTGCAGCCGTTGGTATACCAGACTGCCCGATTCTGGGTGCAAGGTACCCACTTCCATTCTTCCATAATTCCATACTTTCCTTTTGGATACAGAGACCCTTACAGAAGACTTCGGTTTGATTTGTGAAGGTATCTTGCTCCGGTTTATGCATAGAACAGGACAGATTTTCGATACATCTCTATACAGTTTCGTGTGGCTCTTAGGGCTATTATACATAGTCCTCAATGCCATGTGTTCCAAGAAAAGGGGAAGGGGGGCAGTCCCGCAAGCCTTTCAATAGCCCTAGGCGGCGCTGCGATGTCCTCATCGCACTAGTAATTCCCAGGCATGCAAGCCGCTGAACCCTGCCAAGTTGAGTTCTTGCGGCCTTTGTCTGTACTCCTGGCCATCATACGATGATCCCATAAATTAATATGGGCCCATAATGCATTAATGGTCTGTTTGATCTTGTCAGGCACGTAGTCCCTCCAGTTTCAGCTTCAGTCCATCCAAGGTATCTGGAAGAGTCTTTGTAGCTGATGATTTGATCAAACATTCGAAGTTTTGCTAGGTTACCCATTAAATACTATCACCTCGGCTTTTTGAGGGTTGACTCTGAGCCCTTATTTAAGGTACCAATCCCAGACCCTATCAAGGGCTCTTTGCATGAGTCTCCCAATTTGTCCAACGTCGTCTCCAGGAATTTGCATAGAGCAAAATTATTTAAGAAAAGCCGGACCTGTCCCTCACCCCCTCCGATTTTCTTGATTTTTAATGGGAATATTACCTACCTGGAGAATAGACAAAAGCCAAAATATTGGCTTTCAACAAAATGTATTGGCTAGGATATAGCCATTTTTCTGTTTTTCATAAATTTTTGACATGAGTTTGGGTATTTTCTATAATTCAGAATTTTTTTGCAGTAAAATGTTGAAAATTGGTACATTGATGTAGAAGTAATCAGAGAACAAGAATGTGGTCAATAATTTGACGTAGGACAAATTTCCACAAAAATGGTGGCCAAAACCCCTAAAATTTACAGAAAAATACCCATTTCTTGGGGAAACGTTGAAAAAGAAATTTCATAAATTTTTTAAATACCTCTTACAGATAAAAAATTAGCGAATCTAATCAGCATTTATTAATATTTTTCGGATAAATCATTTATTAAATACATTGTTTCAAAATTGGAAGTTTTTTTTTGTTCGCGGTAAAAATTGAGATTTTTGACCCAATAAGACAATTAGCTCACACATATACTATACTATAGTAGTGTGAGCTATAGTGATCCTAATTTTTTCGAGAAAAAAAAAGTTGCTCCGATTTCAAAATTTTTTATATATCTTTGCGTTTCAGATGATTTTGAAACTTTTTTGTTGTGTTGTCTGTCTGTCTGTCTGTCTGTCTGTCTGTCTGTCTGTCTGTCTGTCTGTCTGTCTGTCTGTCTGTCTGTCTGTCTGTATGTCTGTCTGTAACGACCAACGCGCATAACTCAAAAACCGCTAGTCCGATTTTAATGAAATTTGGTACCTAAGCTGGGTTTTGGCTCGAGATGGTCCCATTTAAAAATAAACAAAATCCACCAAACACAAGCCAAATAAAAGGGTGGGGGTAGATTTCAAAAATTAAGTTTATGTAAAAATATGGCGTGTGTGATATCAAACGAAAGGTAATTGAGTCTGGAGTTAAACAAAATACATTTTAGTTTATTTAACAAAAAAAAGGGTGGGGGTAAATTTCAAAAATTTGAATTTATGTGAAAATATGGCGTGTGTGATATCAAACGAAAGGTAATTGAGTCTGGAATTAAACAAAATACATTTTAGTTTTTTTTTTAAAGTGGGGGTAGATTTCACAAATTTGAGTTTAAGTAATAACATGGCTTGTGTAGTATCAAACGACAGGTAATTGAGTCTAGAGTTGAATAAAATATATTTCAGTTTTTAGTTATATTAGCTCACACGTACACTATAAATATAGTATCTAGTGTGAGCTTAAGTGCCCATAAATTGGCAGAGTATCTTCTTAAGTTAGACTTAAAAAAAAAGTAAAAAATGCAAACCCGTCAAACGCACTGGGTGATTTAGCTATATTAGGCCAGTCATTAAAGCGAAAAAAAGGTGTTGTTGTCGCGATTGTGACATATGACATTGACATTGGAGTCCTAAAAACAAATTTGAATTTTCGACCTCCCGTCATCTTGGATTTAGTGTGCACAAACAGGTTTTTTTTTTAATTACTTGGTTACTGTATGTTTAAGAAAAGAAAGTTTTGAACAAAAGTTGAAGATGTTAAAATTCCCTACAAAAACGCTATTATATATTTTTTTGTCAGACGAATGGTTTTTGGGTTATGACGCTAAACATTTCGCCTCTACTTTAGATTTTGACCACTTTTTTTTAGCGGCCTTTAACTTCGAAACTGCTTTGAGAAAATCTGTAATAACGTACAATAAAGACCAACTAATAGCCTATAAAATAATATATCACTAAGTTCATCTGGGTAGTACCGTTGCTGAGATATGAACCCTGAAGTGTTAGCCGTACACCTGTTTCCTATGTATTTGCATAGTATATGCAAAATAAACCGAAATTATTCAGTTTTATGTAATTTTCTAAAAAGGTAAGCATTTTACAGAAAGTATGTAGAAAATTAAATTATCTTTTAAACGATGTATCACCTAAGTGGGCCAAGTCCACGGTTAGCACTTAATTGGCATCCATAGGCGGCCATTTTATAGGCTATTAGTTGGTCTTTATTTTATGTTATAACAGATTTTCCCAAAAATAAGCAGTTTTCAAGTTAAAGGCCACTAAATAAAGAAACTGTTTAAAATCAAAAAAGGCGGAGAAATGTTTAGCGTCATAACTCGAAAACCATTCGTCTGACAAAAAACTTTGCAATAGCGTTTTTGCAAGAAATTTTATTGTGTTCAACTTTTGTCTAAAACTTTATTTTCTAAAATGTGCAGGGAAGAGGTAATTTTAAAAAAATAGGTTTTTGTGCACACTAAATCCAAAACGGTGGGTGGGAACCGCCCCATCCAAGTCGAAAAATTAAATTTTCTTTTAGAACTCCAATGTGAACAACCAAATCGTGACTACCACTTTTTGCAAGCTGGGGGTCTTTTTTTCGGTTTAATGACTGGCCTAATATAGCTAAATCACCCAGCGCGTTTGGGCGGGTTTGCATTTTTTTACTTTTTTTAGGTAGCTGCATGTCTCGCACACACAAAATAGATCTATAAGTCGAAGGTTGTCTTATTCGGTCAAAAATCTCAATATTTACCGCCTAAAAAATCAACTTCTAATTTTGAAACCATGTATTTCCTAAACGATTAATCCAAAAAATACGAGTACGGGCTCATTAGATTCGTTGATTCTTTTTCTAAAAGACGCATTCAAAAAAATTTTCAACGTTTCCTCAAGAAATGGGTATTTTTCTGTAAATTTTACCGGTTTTGGCCACCATTTTTGTGGAAATTTGTCCTAGGTCAAATTATTGCCCACATTCTTGTTCTCTGATCACTTCTACAACAATGTACCAATTTTCAATATTTTACTGCAAAAAACTTCTGAATTATAGAAAATACCCAAAATCATGTCAAAAATTTATGAAAAAAAGAAAAATGGCTATATCCTAGCAAATAAATTTTTTTGAAAGCCAATATTTTGCCTTTTGTCTATTCTCCAGGTAGGTAATATTCCCACAAAAAATCAAGAAAATCGGAGGGGGTGAGGGACAGGTCCAGCTTTTCTTAAATAATTTTGCTCATAACAACATTATCTGCATATGCACAGGCAGACTACCCAGCTTTGTTTAACAGAACCAGTAGGCCGTGGGAGACCTTATTCCCATTAAAATTGCGCATTGTTTTTTAGCAAATTAAACTGCAGCATTGTTTTTTTGCTTTGCCGCTGAGCAACATAAGATATCGTGGCGGAATATCGGAATATTTAGTTTTTTGTGTTTTAGACATTTTTTTCGGTGAGTAATAAGTAATTTTATGGCAGTTTTATGTTGTTCATTGAGAGAATTTTAATAATAAGTTTGATCTGAAATTTTAATGTATTGGTAATGGATTCTCTGTTTAAAATTTAAAGTGTGCCTCAGGTAGACTTGATCCCATAATTCAGGGGAGACATGATTTTTTTTATTTAGGCATAAAAAAACATTTCTTGTTCCTGAAGACAAAGACGAAGGTTTTTAGCTAACGATACTCTAATGAAGATTTTAAGTTAAAATTTCCCAATATTAACATTGATTAAAATGTTCTTTTTTTGTACTTTCTAATGTTTAAAATTCAATTAAAATGCGATTTTTAGTTTTTATAGGATAAGAAATATAAAAAAAAAACAATAATTATATGAACTAAACCAATGAGATCAACTCTTCCACGATCAGCGAACAAGTCTCATTCCAATGCAGCATGTCTAAAAATAACTTCTCTTAATACCGAAATATTATTTTGAATTAGATTTAACCCTAATGTTCCCTCAAATGTTGCAGTTTTAACTTTTTTAAAATCTCAGAAAAGCTTAAATAATTCAAGGGGATCAAGTGACCCTACTCTTCTGACAATGAATAGTTAATATATTTTATCACAAAATATTTTTTTAACGAAAAATAAGTTTCTAGCTTGAGTAAGCAAAGCAGCAAAAAACTTTCGTGCATTTATTGTTCTATTTACCAAAAACTAGTTAACAACAACTAAATTTTACACGCCCCGAATTAATCTTCAATATTAGTCTTTGTTAAACCAGCGGTATTTGAACTGACTAAACATACCGCAATTAATTGATTATAAATCACAAATGTGTTTCTCGTTGATTATAATTTGCAAACTCGTTGCAGCGCACGGGCAAATACCGGAGTGCAATTAAGCTAATTAAAATCCTGGACAATTCTTTTTTGTAATAATGCGTCTGTGTAATATTTTATTTACTGGACTTTCCATCACTACTCGTAATCAATCATCCCGTCCTTAGTCAAAGCAGGGGTGTACCAAGGAGCAGTGGCGGCTACTGCAGGGAGGGCAACGGGGCAATGCCCTCCCAAAACTAGACAACAAACAGTATTTTTAATTGATTTATTTAAAAAAAGTTAAATCTACGAAATGATTGTCTAGTTCTTTTTATTATCTGTGGTTAACATCAAGGGATTAATTGGGTGAACTTTTTTAGCGTAAATAATTATAAGCTGGCAGCGCCGCGCGGGGCAAGGTTTAGTGATGCCAGCGAGAGTCTCGTGAGGGTCTCGTTTAGAGTCTCGTTTTTCTCTCGGGGGTCCCGCATGCGAGACTCTCAAAACGAGACTCTCGCGGGAATCACTAGCAAGGTTTCAATTTCACCCGTTTTTCAGCGGGGTATGGGTGAATATTCTCGAGCGGAGGCGGGAGGAATGTGTCTTTTAGTTGAAGTCGGCCATCATCATCGTGCGGACACGTCCATTGCCCTTCTACACGATGCCGGTTCTATCCTTAGTGTATAAGTATAAGTTTGTTTTGATTTGGGCTGTGTAATAAAAAGCATTGCCGGTCGCGTGTCATTGTTGTTGTTATCGTTTTTTTATAAAATGGAAATAAATACCGTCGATACCTAATTAACTGTGCAAATTTAAATACGTTGACATGTGAACTTCGATTACAAATAAAATCTTTAGGGCCACATAGACCGGACCTAAAATTTCTAAAAATTAACCAAAATTTTAGTGCAATAAAAAATTATAGGATGCTGAAAACTGGTTGTGCGGTTGCGTGGGTGGCAAAAGGAATTTGTGATCTCTAGCACTTTACACCTGATTCCCACCTACGACTTTCTCGTGGGTGCCCGCTAACGCGTCACATGATCTCAATATGAAATGTTATCACAGTCATGTGACGCGTGCGCTTGCACGCACGTAGGTGGGCACCGGGCTTTAAATAACCCATAGAATTTTCTATGCTAGGCAAGACTGATATTAGGTGCCAATTTAATAGTGCCTATAGGCAAAACGTTACCGAACATCATGAAAATGTGGCAAAAAATAGACATATACGTAGACGGTTAATAGACTGTTAAAAATTCTGTGGGATTTTTAAGGTTGCTCTACGGGGCCATTATGAGTCTGAAACTGGTGCTAATCCAAGCACTTTGCGCATGTAAAAGAAGGGCGGACTTTAATTATAAACAAATAAACTAAAGACTACACTAAGTAGCTGCTTGTTTGTAAAATGCTAAAATAAAATTGTTTAGGTAAGTTTTTTTATCTCCTTTTCCATGCAATATAAAATTCTGCCCCCCAATTAATAACGTCACCAGCCGCCACTGCCAAGGAGTGAGGTAACAAGGCAGCCTCCTCAGGCAACCACCTTCGGAGGACATGTCCCTTAAAGTACACTTCCTTCACTTGCATCTAGACTTCTTTCCTGAAAATTTAGGAGCAGTCTCGGATGAATACGGGGAACGGTTTCATCAAGACATCGCTAAGTTGGAAAAGAGGTTTTCAGGGAAGTGAAATACAAGCATGTTGGCGGAGTACTGCTGGTTTTTGAAACAAAAGGGTTGTACCTCAGGGTATAAAAGGAAAGCAAGCACCAAGTAAAGGTGCAAAAGTTCTTATTTATCAGTGGCGCACCCAGGAATATGTCATGGGGGGCCCGACGCCTCTATAACCTCATGATGTCGAATTTTAAGCTATTTTTTTGTGTTTTTTTTTTATGAAATATGTGGAATATATGAAAAAAAATCTATGGCTTGGAGGAAGCGCGGCCCCCCCTTGGTGCGCCCATGTATTTATTATTGTTTGAAACTAAAATAAATCTCTTTATACTTAAAAATTTAAGTTTATGTCGATAATATTATAATTATTATCCAAAAATGATAAAAATAGGTAAAAGGGCTGCTCCCTCAAAAACGGTGCGTGGTAGAAGAAAACGCAAGCTATATTTGGATTCAGGGCGTCGTTTTACCTAAGAATCAACGGAAATAATGCCAGGGCTCAAGAATTTTTTTTTCAGACCCGTGTAATTTGTAAAAAAAATGTAGGACACAGTCAGTATCAGTGTAAATTCGTCAACATTTTTTAGCATTAGTTTAAAAAAAAACCAAGCTTAATAAATATTTTTTTAAATATTTATGTGGTTTTGTTTTAACCTATTTTTAAAATAAGTTCAGCTCAATTTAAATAGAACATGGAGAAATACCGTTTTGGCCACCCGCGCCATAAAAATTCAAGCAATTTTAACGTTACGAGAAATATAATTTTTTAAAAATTTGAAATTTAGGAGTTTATAAGTAAATCGAAAGATTTGATGAGTTGTTGTATATTATACCATACGCACAAACCTAATAACGCAATGCGGAACAAACACTACTTGCAATTAACAATATAAAGGGCAGCTATTAATGTTATAATGGAATTAATATTGGTGCATGCTGTTAGCTAACCCCGACCAAATGTGTCGATGCGATTTAATTGGTATACATAATAATTTAATAAAGGAAATAATGTCATACAGGGTGTCCATAAAAGGTCCTTACACAGCTTACCACAAACCTAATCCTAAGGTCAAAATAAGCCGATTTATGGTAACTTACGTAACAAAGAGAATGTCGTCTAACAACAGTGAAAATTCCCATTATTCCGTGTTTTCGTAACTACCGGAAGCTTGAGACAACATACCCATGCAAACAAAGAACAATAATGGACAACGGAACGGTTTCCGAGTGGGCGGATTTTGAACCAGTACTTTAGTAGCTCAGTTGGTAGAGCATTAGTCTAGTAAGCGGGAGGTCCCTGGTTCAAATCCTAGCTGACATATAATATTTTTGTTTTCTAATTTTGCTTATTTATTGCTTGCCCCTATGCCAATAAATTCTCTTTGTTATACTGCATGGTTAAAAGCTATAGTATTCATAGACATCGTGCTATGCTTAATGTGTGTTCGGTTCAGAGAAAATTAAAAGAGAGAAAATACTCTGCCAATATATGGGCCCCTAAGCTCACACTAGGTACTATAGTTATAGTGTACGTGTGAGCTAATATAACTAAAAACTGAAATATATTTTATTTAACTCCAGACTAAATTACCTTTTGTTTGATACCACACAAGCCATGTTTTGACTTAAACTCAAATTTTTGAAATCTACCCCCACCCTTAAAAAAAACAAAAAACTAAAATGTATTTTGTTAAACTCCGGACGGAATTACCTTTCGTTTGATATCACACACGCCATATTTTCATTTAAACTCTAATTTTTAAAATATACCCCCACCCTTTTTTTTTAAATAAATTAAAATGTATTTTGTTTAACTGCAGACTCAATTACCTTTCGTTTGATATCACACACGCCATATTTTCACATAAACTTCAATTTTTGAAATCTACCCCCACCCTTTTATTCGGTTTCTGTTCAAGGGATTTTGTTCATTTTTAAATGGGACCATCTCGACCCAAGACCCAGCCTAGGTACCAAATTTCATTAAAATCGGCCCAGCGGTTTTTGAGTTATGCGCGTTGGTCGTTACAGACATACAGACAGACAGACATACATACAGACAGACAGACAGACAGACAGACAGACAGACGGCGCAACAAAAAAGTTTCAAAATCATCTGAAACGCAAAGATATATAAAAATTTTTGAAATCGGAGCAACTTTTTTTTTCTCGAAAAAATTAGGATCACCATAGCTCACACTACTATAGTATAGTATATGTGTGAGCTAAAAATGTATATATATTTTGGGCGGTGTCTTGAAATATTTTTTGTTGTACGGGAATACAATGTGAAATCTCGTCTTTTCGAAGGCTTTCATCGTGTGCAGCGAAACAGGTAAGAATTGGGTATTTGTTTTTCACGTAAATCCTAGCTCAAGCCATGCCGCGTATTTCATTTAGCATTCATGAAAAAGTATAGATGCTTTAATGGTATTTCGGCGGTAATAGCTTTCAAGATGTGGCAAAGTTATTTGTTGTCGCGTTTGATGGAAGTTTCATCAATGGTAATTTATGAGGAAGAAATTATTTAGCTTTGTTGCAGGACCATAATATTCCTGCAATTCGACAGGTGCCAAATGTTGATTTTAACCAAACTTGGCTTATAAAAAATAATGGGCGCACCCAGTTGGGCCTCGGGGCCCAGGCCCCTCCAAGCCTTAGATTAACATATTTTTTACATATTTTATGCAAAAACACACAAAATAGCTTCAAATTTGATCATGAGGCTTCGGGCCCTCCCCAAGAGGTCTCGGGCCCCCCCAAGACCTATTCCTGGGTGCGCCACTGACAAAATGGTTGCCCAGCTTATGACACTTTGCCTTCGATAGTGTTTTTAAATTAAACGTTTCCAAGGCGGCTTATTACAGGCAGGCCTTGTGCTGTGAGACTACCAGATTTGGCACCCAAAGATTCTTTTTATAGCGCTATACAAAAAGTCAAATTTAGTCACATGGCCATTTAAGAGCTACCACTTTGGATAAACCTCGGGCAAAAATAATCACCACCCTACAATCACTGGCACCTGAAATGCTAAGTAATGTACAAACTTAATTTTATAACAGGATCGGATACTGTTTAGCATAGAACGGTGATATTTTTGAGAATTTAATGCCATAGTTAGTTCTTAAATCAATATGAAAGAATTTGCTTTTAAAACGGACCCCTCTCTTATTTGTTTCGCTGGGAACGCCATAAACTTTAGTTTGTGGTAGATACGGCATTAGATATTATAAAAAAGAACAAGCTTGACAAAAAAAATAAGCTTAACATCTCCCCCTCTCTCGGCGAGGCGAGGGAGATATTTCCTCTCAAATGAAAGCTCAAGACGAGACGAGAGAGAAACATCCTCTCGAATGAAAGCTCGAGACGAGACGAGAGAGAAAGATCGTCTCGTCAAAAGATTTTCGTTTCTCTCGTTCTCTCGAGCAAAAAAGGTTGGTTTTATACATTTTTACGATTTATCATCTGTTCGTATTGACCTATTATAGAGTTAAGCTGATATTTATGTACTGTTTTTTTTAAATAACATGTATGCCAAAATTGTCGTATTATATTCTAATCGTATAAACCTTTATTGACAACATTGATAAATTCATTATTTATGTTAATTTAATCCGTTATATCTGAAAATGCTTTTCCTGATATATGATATGCTGAAAATTTTTAAAATAAGAAGGATACAAGAATCTTAAAATGTAGGGTGTTTCGATTAAAAAATCCCTCCTATCTAAAGTTGACATTTACCAAAAGGGATAGTTATTTTGGGCAGCAAATCCTTTAAAGAAAATTAAGACATAGAACGTATTACTCATCTTTTAGTATCTATTCAAAAAACTCTTAGGTTGGTTGGTTGGAACAACCCTGTAAATAAAACTCTTATATCAGCACTTTCATAGGACTTGTTGCTAAAGGTTGAAAATTAAATTTACCGGAAAAACAAATTTCGCTTTTACTTGGAAGTTAAATATAATAATATCTCTATGTAAGCATGCAGCGAAAGAAAATTTAGCTGTGTTTATTTATTTATATTTAACTTGTGATTAGTATTGGCATAATTCTCACAAAATACAACTTATTGTCATCCTATTTAATTTGACATAGCTATAGGGATCAATTTTAATGGATTCCTTACATTACATTAATCCAGGGCTATCAAAATGAAAGGCGGAGAGAAAGCACCTCGGTACGGCGGACATAGCGTAGGTGGCAACCCTTCTTTTTAGGGAAAATATAAAAGAAAAAACACAGCAGCGTCTGACTCAGAATGAGCAGCTGCAAGCAGCGTCTGTCCCACAATGGGCGGGTGAATACAAACTCACCAACATGCCTGGCAAGCGTGATGTTTTAATGCCACAACGCCCCAATGAAAAAATCATGGAGAATTTGAAAACGAAAGGAAATGCTCCCCAGATCGCCCACAGTTCTTCGATGTTCGAGACTATCCAAGCTACGGGTAAGTGCGGGGTCATTGATCAGCTTGATAGCTGGTTTTTGCACGGTGTTCAAAAGCATTAAGGTATGTTTGGGTGCCGCACTCCATATATGGCTGTAGTGAGCAGTACTCCATAGTTGGTCGAATCTGGGCTTTGTAGAGTGTCAGCAGTTGGCTTGGTGTATACAGATGTCTTGTTTGTAGGAAATAGCACCCCAAGCTTTTGGGACGCCCTTTTAGCTATATCTGCCACGTGACTGTGCCAAGACATGTTGGTCTCTGCAGTGACTCCTAAGATGTTCAACCGGCTCTGCAATGCGACAGCCCTTCCAGATAGCATGATGTTTGGCTCACCGGTGCTGGTCTTTTTTGAAAACAGGGCTGCTTGGGTTTTCTGCGCGTTGAACTGTACAAGGTTTTTGTTGCCCCAGTCCTCTATTATCTCCAAGTCGTTATTTATCTGTGTTATTTCAGTTACCTTAGACTAACTAGGGTGTTATTTCGTACAAGACATCTGTATACACCAAGCCAACTGCTGACACTCTACAAAGCCCAGATTCGACCAACTATGCAGTACTGCTCACATATATGGAGTGCGGCACCCAATCATACCTTAATGCTTACCCGTAGCTTGGATAGTCTCGAACATCGAAGAACTGTGGGCGATCTGGCTCTCTTCTACAGGTATTATCACGGAAAATGCTCTGAAGAGTTGGCACGTGTGATCCCCCCGGGAGTAGCACCTAGTAGGCGAACACGTCAAACAGACGGTAACCATCAATTTACTGTCAAAATAGAGGCACCAAGAACCTCATTATATCAGAATTCATATCTCTGGAGAACAGCATCGCTGTGGAATAAACTCCCTGCGACAGTTTTCCCTGCAGGTTACAACCTGAACCGTTTCAAAACCAACACACACCAACATTTCCGCGCACTTGCCGCTTCTCGAGCGTGATAGGGATCTCCTTGCGAGTGCGCATACCCGTAAAAAAAAACCTCTATGGTCTGCCTCACGGAATCTGGGGGAGGCAAAAATTCGCTTATGATAAAGATTAAATATTCAAGAACAAGACAAAAACTGGTCAAACTGACAATAGGAACATACAATATTAGGTCGATGACTAACGAGGAAAAAATTATTGGACTGGAGGAAGAGTTTTCAAGAATAAAATGGGATATTGTGGGATATTGTAGGATTGTCAGAAATTCGCCGAAAATTCGAAAACCGGATAAAACTGAACTCCGGTAATCTGCTATATGCTAAGGTAACGAAGATAACACTAACCACGTCCAAACTATTAAAGGAATATCAGATCGCGTTGCCTATCTTACATTAAAAAGTATACGTCCCCAGTTCTACCTACGATGACGAGCACATCGAAGCATTCTATGAGGATATCTCCAAAGCTATGAAAGAAAACAAAACCGATCTTACGGTAGTGGTGGGGGATTTCAATGCCAAATTGGGTAAGAGAATGAACATGGAGGGAACTAAAATAGGGGATTTTGGATACGGCGAAAGGAATGACATGGGCACAACCTTAATGAACTATCTAGAGGAAAAACCACTTTATGCAATGAATTCGTTCTATAGAAAGAAACCACAACGAAAGTGGACATGGCTCAGCCCTAATGGAATAACGAAAAACAAAATCGACTACATACTGACTACTGAGAGAAACATCATTAGAGATGTAACAGTCCTAAACAGCTTTTCAACAGGCAGTGAACACAGGATGGTCAGAACAAAAATCTGCATTGATAGCAATTTCGAAATGAAAAAAAAAATTAATAATAACAATGAACAACTTGACATGAATAAACACAAAATAAAGCTATACACAACGAAAACCTAAAGGAATAGGTAACCTAAAACGTAAGATGCGAAAATGAAAATATAGTGGTAGGAAAAGATATCGCAAAAAAAGATAAAAATAAAGATAATTGTATATCAGAAGAAATAAAGAAACTGATGGAAAAAAGGCAGAACCTGGACAAAGGAGGAAAAAGAACATCTATAGAATACGCAGAAATAAATAAAACTATAAGAAAAATGATAAAAGAAAATAAAAGAGAGAGCTAAGAAATAAAAGTTGAGCCTGTTATAGAAAATAATAGAATGAAATGCTTAAGGCCGACTCTAGGTAGATATTTTTTTTTTGTTTTTTTTGTCAAACACACTGTGTTTATTGTATTACAATCTAGTCAGTAAGTCTAATTAGCAATTTTGTTTTAACTTAATTTACTAGAAAATTGAGATTTAAACTTACGGTTCACTCAACAGTTCTCCCCGACTTGTTTTTTATTCTGTAACTCACAATTGTGTTGTGTTTATAGCATTATTTTGTTTTATGTAATTCACTTAGTTTACTAGCTCAAACGGCTTCACTCTTTTTAGGCTTCGAACTAGCATAGTATTATCAGAAACGAGTATATAGTTTATGGTATTATCTAGAAGCTGAATTGCTTCAATCAAAATCCACGAAAGAACCAAGCTAATCCACATAAGAAGAGCTGTCAGCCAGGGTAATACAATATCCCCTAAACTATTTAACCAGGCCCTAGAAGATGTTTTTAAAAACTTAGATTGGGAAGAAATGGGCATTAAAGTAAACGGACAATACTTCAACCACCTAAGATATGCTGATGATATCGCCTTAATAACAGATAAGAAAGAAGGTCTGATAAAAATGCTGGAAGAACTGGGTACAGCAGCTAAAAATATAGGCTTGAGTATGAACTACACTAAAACTAAAATCATAACAAACACAGATGAAAATATCAGGATCAAAATAAACCAAGACAAAATAGAACAAGTAGAGGAATATATAAACCTGGGACAAATTATTAAACTAAAAAAGGAAAACTGCTGAAGAGATGAGTAAGATTGGCCTCGGCAGCATTCCGTAAATTAAGCTACATATTAAAAAATTAAAAATACCCTCAGTACCGCAAAATTAAAGTGTATAACCAATGTATCCTTCCTGTCCTTACCTATGGATCCCAGACCTGGACACAAAATCAAACATGGATAAGGTAACAAAAGCCCAAAGATCAATGGAAAGAAAAATGTTACATGTAAGGCTAACAGATAAAAAAGAAATTAATGGATAAAAAATAAAACAAAAGTAAGGGATGACAGAGGACAAGTAGCAAAATTAAAATGGAAATTTGCCGGTCATAATATCAGATAGAAAGACGATCGCTGAAAGAAATGTATTGTTAACAGGAGACCTTGGGAAAATAAATAAATTAGGGGAAGAACACAAATGAGATGAGCGGACGATTTGAAGAAACATGCGGGAGCTAGATGGATGAACACGGCGACAGACAGAGAAGAGTGCAAGATATTGTGGGAGGCCTATATCCAAAGATGGATCGAAGAAGGCTAAATAGATAGAAAGATAGATAGAACGAGACGAGACGAAAGACGGTCTGCTCTCGTCTCGCGGCAACACTACAAAAAGCTAAAGGGCCTAGAATAAATTTGTTAACGTCATTCGATTGGCCATAGCTGCTTATATAAAACTACTAAATTTTATAAAATTTTATTATAAGATGGATGGGATATTTTAAAACGCTTTTTAATTTCGATAAATCAAATTTAAAGGAAATTATATCATACCTACTTATCCCAAAAGACAGATAGAAGCAGAGAAGAATACAAAATCGCGCAATCAAAGGTGAGAAGAATGATCAGTGATAAGAAAAATCAATCGTGAACGCAAAAGTGCCAGAAAATAGATTCTTACTTAGGAGGTAGGAGAAGTACCGAAAGCTGGAAAACTATCAGATCGATTAAAAAGGAACATGCAGAGATATAATTTCACCAATACCAGACAAAGAATGGGATGAGCATTTTAACTTTTAACTGAAGATAGAGCCGAATTCAAGAAGGAAGAAAGAGACAATATAATTAGAACGATGGGATCTCCAGTACCCCTCACAATCTCTGAGGTTAAAAACGTGTGCAAAACCTTAAAAGGCGGTAAATCTGCCGGACCCGGAAATATTCGAGCTGCTTATTAAATATGGCACTGAAGAACTGTTTTGGAGATTACGGAATCTTTTCCAAAAATATTTAAATGGAACTGTAGTACCAACTGAGTGGAAAACGTCATATATATCCACAATATATAAAAAAGGAAGGAAAGATATATGTGACAATTATAGAGGTATATCTGTGACTAGTACGCTAAGCAGAATATACGGTAAAATAATAAGAAATAAAGTGGAGAGCGAATTGAAATCATCTCTTTTGTATAACCCAAGTTATTGAAAAGAAAATGGCATACGGACAAGAGCTGCATCTGCTTTACGTCGATTTACACTAAATCTACTTTGGAAAGCGTTGGAAAACACAAACATAAGCGTACAACTAATTAAGGCCATCAAAGAGTTATACCGCAATAGTAAGGCAAAAGTTAAAATAAAAGCAAAACTAACCAAATGCTTTCAAGTAAAGTAAAGGTCTTAAACAAGGTTGCTGAATCTCGCCTACGCTCTTTAAGATATACTTGAAACAAGTCCTTAAAATATGGAAGAGAAAATGTCAAAACATGGGAATTCCGTTGGACGAAACCTCCTTGTATACTTTATGTTTCGCCGATGATCAGATAGTAGTGGCTCAGGATTATGACGACGTCGAACATATGACACGAAAACTAATAGAAGAGTACAATAAATGGGGACTAGAGGTTAATCTCAATAAGACAGATTATATGTGTATCAGTGGAACGAAACAGGATCTAATCTTAAATACCGGACAGCGAATTCAGTCCTGTGATGAGTATAAATACTTAGGTCTAAAAATTACAGCTGACAGAACACTAGACAAAGCTATAAAAGATCGAAACATACAAGGAGGAAAAGCAATAACTTTATTAAATGGAATATTTTGGGACCAAAGTATATCAAAACATAACAAAAAGCTTATATACACCACTAGTAAGAGCAGCAGGGAAATCAAAAAGAGAAAGAGTTACAAATCAAAGAATAAGAGAAATTATGACAGTGGGTGAACGTACTTTAGTGGATGATATAAGAACAAAACAACTGGTGTGGTACGGACATGTACAAAGAATGAATGACGAAAGACTACCTAAGCAAATCCTACAATGGAAACCAACTGGCCGAAGAAAACGAGGACGGCCAAGGAGAAGCTGGAGAGAAGGAATAGACAGTGAAATAAGAATAAGAGGCCTAGATGATGAATTATGGGCAAACAGAAACGAGTGGAGATTGGGTATCGGAAGACGTAGAACGTTGTGAAACCGATATATATATATATATATATATATATATATATATATATATATATATATATATATATATATATATATATATATAATTTTTTTCTCATTTCATATAGTTACTTTTATCTGGAACACCATGTATTGTTACATTTGACACTAGCCGATTATGCCAGCTAAATCGTGTTTTACTTTTTCATTGAGAATGTGGTAAACAGAATTTCTGGCGAATTTATTAATAACCTAGATATGTACTTTAGTTTTATCTCTGAATTTTATGAGGAAATAAAGTCATGCTGAATGAGGAATCCCATATACATTTTATACCAATAGCTAGGTATGGAAACATGAAGATGGCGTGTCTCTATTTTCGATAATAAAAGCGCAGTTTTTCTCGTTTACGAGGGAAATTTTACGCCGTAACAAGTCGTTTCAAACGGGAAATGGTCAACAAACAAAATTAGTAAGGGGTGTGGTGCTGCTTGTAGTCGTTAAGGTTTTCTTATAACTGACCGAATAAAAGTCGTTATTTCAAAGTTAATAGTCTAGGCAATGTTAACTAATACGGTTGTAAAAAAGTACATTAAAGAACACGTTACACAGGTCTCTTAACCCCAAAATTGATAGTAGCTGACATATATCGCTAAAAGATCTCAAATCCACTGTATCATAATATGATACAGTGGATTTATATTATATTAAACATATTAGGGACCTATTGCAATAGTGCCGGCCACTATACTGACAGTTTTGCATTAAAAACTGACAGTTGATCTTTCAAAATTGACATACCAAAGTCGAATTTAGAAATCCAGTCGTTTATTTTCCATTAATAGTCGCGTCACTATTAATTTCGGCTCTTATAATACACAACGGCCTAATTTTGATAGAAGACAGCTGTTCGTATAATGCGAAACTGTCAATATAGTGCCCAGCACAATTTGTGCCTAGCTTTATTGCACTAGGTCCCTATTATGTTTGACGTTCTGGTCCTAATTCTATGGGCAGCACTTTTTTTATGGGTTCGCGCTCTTTGAATCACTGAAATAGAGACAAACTTGTCGTACAGTGGTTCAAAACCCCTTAAAAATGACGCATTGGGGTCGCTATATGACTTTAAGCAAGTCAATAATTAGCTACTACTAAGATCATGACCTAGACTAACTGTTTTTTATTGCCCCACTTCTCACTATCGGTGAATTTTTTATCGCCGGTCGCTAAAGTGTTACATTTTTTGGTTTATTTGTCTCCAGTCCTGGATAGAACAAATTAGTGACTTGTTCACATTGTTGTTTTTATTGGTGAAAGTTTTTTACCTTCTTAGCCCGCACAGCAATGGCTCGAGAAGGTAAAAGCAATCGCTCGAGAAGGTATTGTTTTCAACGAAAATTTTTTTTTGAGATAACGCCGAAAATGTGTTATTTGGGTGTATTTTGAGTTACCCTAGCAGTATCGTCGTGATGTCTGTGTGTGTGTGTGTGTGTGTGTGTGTGTGTATGTAACTCTGTCCGTAACACGAAAGCTCCTAAACCGCCCAACCGATTTTCATAAAATTCTTAGGTAAAATAGTATTTGATGCTGTAACGAGCTGATTAGATTTTGGTCGAAATTCATCAATGCTAATGACATTTTTTTGACAGTTTAAAAAATGCTAACTTTTTAACGGAGCGTAGCATCAATATGTACTTTTCGGAATATTGTAGCGCACATTTTTTTAAAAAATTTGTGTTGTAACCAAAGACTTGGTAGGAGCTTTTGTTTTAGAGATATTTACAAAAAACTGTTTTTAAGGTTCATATAGCATGGAGTTTAAACTTGGAGTGTGCTAATGGGTCATAGATCCATTTATTTAAAAGATTGCTATTGCTATTTGTAAGTACTTTTAGAATATAATATTAACAATATAAACCATTTTGGTCTTAAGAGGAACGTCTGTTGCTTCATCACAAAGTGACACGTTTTTTTGAAATAATCACTATAGCCGATACACTAAATGTATGATCGATGCCATGCGCATTTAAAACATTAAAACCTTGATATGACCAATTTTGAAAACTATACGATAGTTTGGACAGTTAAGGAACCCGAAAAACGTGCGGAAAAGTAGTGCGGAAAGATACGTTTCCGCACTGAGTGCGGAAAAGTGAAACTTTAAAAACTAAAACGCGTGCGGAAAAGTGACACTTTCCGATCCGACCTTTTTTTTATTGGAGTGTAAGGTAAAAAATTCGATGGTTTCATAAATAAGCAAACCAAACAGTTGCCTTAAACGCAAGCTGGATTTACATACCTTATGATTATAACAAGACCCAATATGACTCTAAAAGTTTTTTGAACAAGCTTATAGTCAAAGCTACAAACTAGATTCATTTTCATGAACATCATAAAAGCAGAGAGCAAAATTACCAAATTCATTCTCTGTTTATTACTGTTGCTGCATACATATCCGCAGCGAATATTCATTCAACCTAGATGTAGATGTGTATACTTAGCCAGACCCTAAACTATTTAAGTGACTCGCAGCGGGTCATACGTAAAGCCTCTAATGGCTATGTGAACGTGAAACTACCGGAATTCAGACCGCCAAAAGTGTCAAAATACCTTTGAGAATTTTCCCTGCATAGAGAAATCCTTTTTAGTAGTAATATCAGGAGCGACTCTGGGAACTTTATTGGGGGGGGGGGGGGGGAGCAGGAGCAGTGGAGGCTATTACAGGGAGGGCAACGGGGCAGTGCCCTCCCAAAACTAGACAACAAACAGTATTTTTAATTGATTTATTTAAAAAAAGTTAAATCTTTCCTTACGACATGATTGTCTAGTTCTTTTTATTATCTGTGGTTAACAACAAGCGATTAATTATGTGAACTATTTTAGCGTAAATAATTACATGCCGGCAGCGCCGCGCGGGGCAAGGTTTCAATTTCACCCGTTTTTCGGCTGTGTATGGGTGGCTGTTCTCGCGTGGGGGCGGAAGGTATGTTTGTTTTAGTTGACGTCGGCCATTATCATCGTGCGGAAACGTATGTTGCCCTTTCTAGTGTTGCCGGTTCTATCCTTAGTAAAGGCGTATGAATTTGTTTTGATTTGGGGTTTGTCAGTTGTAAAAAGCCTTGCCGGTCGCGTGTTATTGTTTGTTTTCGTTATTGTTTGTTTATATAATGGAAATAAATACCCTCGATGACATAATTAACTGTGCAAATTTAAATACGTTGACATATGAACTTCGATTACAAATAAAATCTTTAGGGCCACATCGACCCGACCTAAAAATTAACCAAAATTTTAGTGTAAGTAATACCGAGGGGTGTTCCATAAAAACTTATAATATAAATTTTAATAAAAAATTATACGATGCTGAAAACTGGTTGTGCGGTGTTTTTTTGCTTCATTTGTCTTGTTATGAACAATCCAAGAAGAAATCCTGTGTGCAAAGGGAATGTCTGATAGCAAGCACTTTAGTGAAAAGTTAAAAAGACGCAAAGTAAGTGGTATTCATTTAAATAACCACATAGAATTTTCTATGCTAGGCAATACTGATATTAGGTGCCAATTGAAAAACCTATAGGCAAAACATTACCGAACATAATTTTATTTTATTTATTTTATTTTGATTTTTATTTACCATATCATTACGGGCGAACCCAATTACAATGACAGGAATAAATGAGAGTTACAAAAATATACAATAAAAGTAGCATACAAGTAAAGGTAGTCTTAAGCATTAATTAGATGTACAAGAATAGGTTGGACTTTTAGGCATTATTTTGCAAGTGCGTATTTCTGAGCTGTTTTAAATTGGTATTAAATATATCGATAGCTGGAGTATTGTTACAAATGTCGCACATTGCATAAAGCGGTGAATACTTTAAAACATTTAGTCTAGGCGTTGGCAGATAGAAAGTGGATAGTTGTCTCGATCCCTGGCGCGGGATTATGAAGTTTAGTTGGGCTAATAAGTCTGCACAGTCTATTTGATTGTTTAAAATTTTATGTAAGGTTGCCTGAGATGCGTACTGTCTTCTGCTGTTTAGAGATGGAATATCGAATCTGGCGAGAAGTTGGGTTTGAGGGATTCCTTGAGCTTGATAGGTTCCATCTACTTTAAAGGATAAAAATTTTAAGAAACGCCTTTGAATTCTCTCGAGGTCTTCTATTTGGTTAATTTGATGTGGATTCCAGACAATAGACGCGAGCTTTGATCTAATATAAGCAAAGTAAAGACTCTTGAGCGCTGAGATGTTAGTTAATTCTTTTGAGATGCGAACAATAAAACCGTACATTCTCGATGCAGCTGATGTAATGTCTTCAATATGAGAAGAGAATGATAGTTTCTTGTCAAAAATTACTCCTAGGTCGCGTATGGTTTCCGGCCTCTCCAGGACTTGGCCATTTATAGCATAGTCATACGTTAGATATGTAGTTTTATTTATGTACGTCATTACTTTGCATTTAGCAATGTTAAGAGGTAGGCCGTTTTGAACGCACCAATTCTGGATTGCATTTAGAACATTTTGAAGAGCTATACAGTCAGAGACGTCACCTATTACTCTGAATGTTTTAAAATCGTCAGCATATGAAAGGCTGGATGAACCGAGGCCCCTTCCCAAACCATCTATGAAGATGTCGAAAAAAAGAGGTCCCAGCACAGAGCCCTGTGGTACGCCGGAGCTGACAAGGTATTCGGCAGACCTAACACCATTTAAATACACGTGTTGGCGTCTGTTGCTTAAGCAAGATTTTATTAGGTTTAATAATGGTATGTTAAAACCGACATTTTTTAAGGTTGTTAAGAGCACGCCGGTGTCAAGTTTGTCGAACGCCTCAGAAAAATCTGTATATATGATGTCGAGCTGTTGACCTGCGTGAATAGTTTGAGAAATGGTTTGTGTTATAGACAGAAGATTGGTAACAGTAGAACGTCCTTTAATGAAGCCGTGTTGATTAGGTGATAAAATATTATTCACAGAGGGGTAGATAGACTTATGCAAGAGAAATTCAAAGGCTTTCAAAAAGTTGTTAATTATAGTTATAGGTCTGTAATTTTTAATATAAGATTTATTGTCAGATTTAAAAATGGGACACACCTTGCTGACCTTCCACGAGGAGGGTATCCTCAACTCACTGAGGCATTTGTTATATAATTTACACTAGGGAACCGCGAGAATGGAGGCGCAATCTCGTATAATAAAGCTTGGTATGGAGTCTGGACCCGCTGTTAATTTAGGTTTAAGCTTTCCAAGAGCATTTTCAACTTCCGTATTTCAGAAGTCTGTTATGCAAATACAGGGGGAATTATTATTCGCCGTGTGATTCTGAGGAGGTTGTACGGGGTTGTCGTTAAAAACGCTCTTAAAATAGTCTGAAAAACCCTGCGAAATGGATTGCATAGAGCCATATTCAGTGTTATCGTGGTACATTACGCTAGGAATTGATGACGTTGTTTTTTGGCTGTTTATGAAAGACCAGAATTTTGAGGGATCGCTCTTTATGTTATTTTCAGCGGTAAGAGAATGAAAATGTGACAAAAATTAGACATATACTTAGTAGGTTAATGAACTGTTCTGTGGGATTTTTGAGGTTGCTCTACCGGGCAATAAAAAAGAAAGACGAATGGACTTTGTCAATAAACAAATAAACTAAAAACTACACCAAGTAGCTGCCTGCTTGTTTGGAAAATACTAAAATAAAATTGTTTCGGTAAGTTTTTTATCTCATTTTTCATGCAATTTAAATGTCTGCCTCCCCCCCCCCAATTTGTAACGTCACCTGCCGCCACTGACCAGGAGGTGTATTCTGTGTGTCAAAATTAAATATAGTTTAAGATTTGAGGGGGTTATTTTCCCCGTTTTCGCCTCCCGTAGAACCGCGCCTGGTAATATTAGCTTAGATTGTAGTATCCCTTTGGGCGTAACAGACAGTTTATGGCCCTTTTTTTATTTGAAACAAAACAAAAATATTTGCTAAAATCAGATTTTGCATAAGCAAAAATTGTTGTAAACTAAACGTGTCAAGCTTTAAACTAGTATTCAAACAAGTTTTCGTGGCTAATCGAGTAAAAAGAAAATTAAGGGTTTTTTGCTTCTCTAGTACTTTTCCGTGGGTAGCTCGAAAGCCTAACCTCACGGGGGTCCAAGATCTAATGGACACCTAATAAGTGTTGACAGTTAACTGTTTTGTCCTTTTGGGACTCCTCAGAACACTGCTGGTCGATGTGACACCCTTCATAAATTAAGTATACGGCTTTATCTATCACCTTACATTGTTAGTGAGAAAACAAAGTCATGTACCCAACAAGAAGCGCCGAAATACGAGAGAAACTAAAACAGCAGCAGGCGAGTAAAACTGCTATATCATCGATCGATGAAAGTATCGATTGAAAGAAAGAATCCATACCGTGACCTACGACACACATTGCCTTTCTGGATCAGGTCAACGCTAATTGCGTTTAGTTTCTCCCGCAATAAGATAGCTAGTGAGAAACTGAGTAAAAAAACACAAAGCACAGTAATTTAGTATAGCAAAATTTTTCAAAAAAATTAATTTTTAGATATATGGGTTAGGTATTTCTAGTATATTTTTCTCACAAATGCATAAAATACACATTATCAGAAAAATAATTTTTTCTTTTACTTTAGTTGTATCTAAAGAACAACCTAAAATTGAAAAAATTGGTTTTTAAATAACACTGGGATTGCAAATTTGACAAAAATATCAGGTATTTTAGGTCTCACAGAAGGGACACCAACGTTACGAAAGGGACAAAAATTAAAAAGCGTACAATTTATGGCACACAACAAAATTACAAAGGATGGTTAAAAATATTAAGGCAGAATTATAAACACAATTATTTTCCAATTAAAGTCCAAACAAAAAAGTCAATGTCCTAATGAGTAACACAGGAAAATTCTGTAACATCGAAAAATAGCGTTACCGAGCGGAACACGATTACCGATGGGACAATTTCTTTACATTTTAGCTTTTTCCGGCCAAGCCAACTTTATGACAACTTTTTTTCTGTTTTGTTCAAGATTTCTACGGTTTTGTTTGAGAAAATGTTGATGTTATTACTTAAATTAGGTTATAGCAAGATAATATTTATAATAAATAATTTATTTTTTAAAAACAAAACGAATTTTTAGCAATAATGCAAAAACTTACCGAAATAGTTCGCCGCCGTCCTTTATCACTCACTACAACTCGATATACTAAAACCTAACGTTGCCACCTGGAATGAATTTTCTTTAGGTAAAGAGAGTTTGTTACCGCCGGCCGTGAGACAGATTTCTTGTGACAAGCTGGTTTATTTTTTTTTTTCATTTCCCATGGATAAAATATATCTACAAAGTTCAAATTTTGATAAAAATTTACTTTCCCTTTAGCTCCATCACTTTGAAGGCAATATTTGTATTTTAAAACAAATCTCTAGTGATACGTTACCGAAGGGACATTTTCATGGTTCAAAAATGTTTCTTGTTGTTTTCTACTAAATACCAGCTGACTTTAAGTGGTGTCATAAAAGTTATAAAGTTCCCCAACAATTTGCTTGTGACAGCCAAATTTGAGTTTTCTTTAAAAAAAAGTGCCTTATAAGACTTATTAACAATAATTTATATAACTTTACAATACATACAATAATTTATACAATTAAGTATTATCCAACGGCGGCTCGTGTCAAGACAACATGGTAGAGCTAGACATTTAAGTCAGAAAAAAAAAATCGGGGTGTTGCGCCTAAATTTTCACCCACAAGTCATTAAAGAAGTTGCTGATTATAATTTTTTACTCAAAATTTAAAAAAATAAAAGAAAATGGCGGACCCAAAATGGCGGGCTTTTCTATTTTTTAACCGATATGTATCAAAAACTGAACTTTTTAGTATTTAGGGTCGCTTATAATAATTTTTAACTCAAACCGAAAAAACCAAAAATGACAGACCCAAATAGCGATTTTTACATTTATGAACCGATAAATATCGAATTCGAAACTTTGGGGTGTTTTTGGTCACTGATTATAATTTTTAACTCAAACTTAAAAACATTCAAAATCGGGGACCCAATATGACGGGCCTTTTCATTTATAAACCGATATGCATTCAAGACTGAACTTTTGGTTAATTAAGTTCGCTCAAAATAATTTTTACTGAAACTTAAAAAAATAATCGACATGGCTAATTTAAAATAGCGGAACATCCAGTTAATTAACTTGTTAGTATGGTTTTTTAACAAACCACGTTTTAATATTTTTTAAAACTAGTGTTTTTTCAAAGAAGGACTTTTAAATGTCTTACGGGCCAGCCGGTACTTTTAAGTTATTTGGGGTAATAAAAATTTTAAGCATATGAAAATATGAAATTTAATTATTTTTTTAGATTTACATCACATTTTGAAGCAGGTTAGGAAAAGGAAGTAGGTAATTGGTGTCTGCAGTTATTTATTTAAAAACCACAATTTGCGATTTTTTTTTGTCAAAAATATTGGTTACGATATGTTTCGGGACGCCACTGGACTTAATTATTTTAATCTAGTTACTGCCCAATTCGCCTATTGTCACTACATACAGCACTGCCAAATTTCAACTAAGTCCACTAAACGATAAGGTTCGTTCCTTTTTACTATGACACCCCCAAAAATAAAACCATTAATGCATGTTTTTAAGTAAGAGCTTTTTTTAAATCGCTCAATGAAGTACACATACTTTAAAACACCTTTCTGTGTATATATTAGCCTAATTTGTAAACAACCCCTTATCTTTATTTTTTCCTGTTGTCTTAATTCGGACCTGGGCACCCTTAGACAACTGTTTTCTTGATGACAAGTGACATAGTTAGAAGTTGTCCCAAAAATAATTAAATGTACTGTACGTCACAAAAACCCAAACGTCCGTAAATGTTTAAATCTATAGAGGAAGGATAGGAAAAGAAAATATATATTCTGCACAACCTGTTCTCTTTACATTAAATGTTTAATATGTATACTTGTTTTTTTTTTTAGAATGGCTAATGCAGATATATCATGAGGCATCCGCCAAAATAAAAAAGGCAAACTATAGTTTAGAATATTAATACGATGGCTGTCCATACCCTATAAAAAACCTAGCATGTATTGTATGTATAAAGCCATAAAATTGAGGCTAACATTGTGGTCAGAAAGTCACCAAATATAATCGAGATTGATCTGATGTGTGAGCCATAATTTACACAGCGAGTATGGGCTCATATAATTCACTCAAAGAAGTACAACATACTTTAAAATACCTTGCTACTTATTAGACTAATTTGTGAGCAACCACGTATATATTGGTTATAGTGGATATTGGCAATCGCCCATTGCGATCAGAAATTTTAACACACGAAAAGGTGATCTCATGTTTTCAGACGTTGATTGTTTACGTCTAACTTTTGAGTTTTCATACCTTTGACAGTGGGAAGAAAGAATTATAGAGATCAGTTTGATGACTTGGTCGAGTTAATACCCTGAGAGTCTCTCGTTCTTGTATTGAGACATCGCAGCCTGCATAGATGAAAGTTTACCGAAAATTTATGTATGGCTTCGGTAGTTCAATGCTTAGAATGTTTGCCTAGAGAGCAAGAGATCCCGGGTTCGGGTCCCGGCCGAAGCAGAAAGCTTTTTCTTGTTTTTCTTTCATTAATTTCACTTGTTGTTTATAGTCTTTATTTTTCCTGTTTTCTTAATCCAGACCTGTGCACCTTTGGACAGCTGTTTTCTTGATGACAAGTGACATAGTTAAAAGTTGTCCCAAAAATAATTAAATGTACTGAACGTCACAAAAACCCAAATGTCGGCGATTGTTTAAATCCATAGAAGTAGAATTATATTGTTGTATATTCTGCACAACCTGCTCTCTTTACATTAAATGTTTGTTATGTATAGTCGGTTTTTTTCATATGAACTAATGCAAATATGTCATGAGGTAACAGCCAAGACAAACTATAGCTTAGAATACTAATACGATTGCTATTAATACCCTATAAAAAACCTAGCCTGTATTGCATGTATAAAGCCATAAAATTGAGGCTAACATTGTGGTCAGAAAGTCACTAAATATAACCGAGATAGATCTGACGTGTGAGCCATAAGTTACACAGCGAGTATGGGCTCATATAAATCAGAGGCCGTCGATATGTTTACACCGTCAGTAAATGGATGCCCTGGTGGTAAATACCGGTCAGATTTATAGCCTTGTTGAGGTATCCTACGTAAATTATTCTTTCCGAAGAAAATGAAAGTCATTTAGCCCAAAAACAATATATACAGTGCAAAGTGCAGGCGCTAAAGGTAGTTGAGTAAAGAACTATAAGGACGGTATTTTGACAATGGACACTAGCTGAGAATAGATAGGTAGTTTTTGGTCATGCCAAATTTAGGCCTGATAACTTCGCCAACAACGATAACTTTAACGATATTTGACAGTTCGAAATAGCCTTTTTTGTACCGGTTTTAGTCGACGCCGATGGTGTGTCGTTTGGTGTGCAAGACTATAAAATCAGGACCGGGAAAGAGAGCGAATTGGGGAAAATGGAGGAATATTTTTTTTGCCTAAAGGAAAGAGTTTATTTTCAGTTTTAGTACTTTAATTGTTTGTGTTCAAATGTAGTTATTTCTACGTATTGTTTTTAAATTTTCCTTGTGTCCTAGGAATCACTTTCAAGTTTTTTTTTAAATCATTTTCAAATATTTTTGCAGAGGAAAAAGTTAGGTTAGGTAGGTCACTTTTGTCATATTTGAAGGCAACTTCACTAAGTACTTAAATCAATCTGCAACAAAAAGAATATAGTTCTTATTACCCCATTACGATGTATTTTAAATGTAGTCAAAACGAAAGGGTAATAAGAAACAAATTTCATTCTGAACTACTTGTTTATGACAAGCAATATTAAAAACAATACATAGAAAGTTACATTTGACAACAAACTTATGGTAAAAAACGGTATATATTTTTTTAAGCAGCATTATATTGAATTAGTCAGTGGTTGTAATTTCGATGATAATAATAAAATTTTGAATTTTTATTAGCAAAATCATTACTTTTTACTCATTTTTTCTATATTCAAAAAATTCGGGGGGGGTTCGGTTCGGCCCCTAGTGCCCCCCCCCCTGGATCCGCCACTGTTGCGCATAGGGTTGCCAACTCCCACTGGAGCCAAAGGAGGACATTTCTATATTATCTCCAAAGAAATTCAAGGAACCCTAGAAGACGCATCCCCATTATTTAATACGCAAATTCATTCATCATGCATGAAATCTCAGAAAATTTCGCCGAATCCTCGCAGGCAACATTGTAAGAGGTATAAAAGAGAAATCAATGAAAAACCATGGGCGTGCAGATTTTGTTGAATATAAAATAAATATATTATAGACATTTTCCTATAAAATTTTTGCACCCAAAATTATAAAATTTAAATAAGTGTAAAATATTACCGGTACAGCTTTGACAGCCATTCTATTTAAATGACTCTTTTTACAGAATTAATTTTTTTATCGATTTATAATATTAGAAACCAATACCTTATTTACAGCTGGTAATGTCCGTAGTTTTGATTTTTATTATTTTTCCATAAAGCTAGGAAATCTACTTTATATTATTTTTTCTGGATATAGAAAAGTGTTACTTTAATCCCTAAAATTTAAAACACAGGTAAAAGTGTTTCTTTTTATTTCAAATTGTCAATGTCAAAAGATGTTTTTTTTAGCTTTTTACTCTTTCACCTTGGTGTAGTAAATTTGTTCTGTTAAAAAAAGTCAAAAACTTCGAATTATATACTCAGACCTTGAGATATTTATCAAAATTTTTGCATCAGGATATTTGATCCCCTAGTGTACAGAGTGCATTTTCGACACTTTTGGGTGTTTTCGGTTTCTATGTTTATAATATTGATATGCGATGTTTACTATTATTATTCTCTTCAAATTAAAGCACACTAAGGTGTAGTCGTTTTTTCTTCAATCTTCTCTAGAAGTTTCCGAAACCACCCAAATGATAAAAATGGGACAGCCTATACTTATAATATAGATTTATTGTTATATTTTATCACCAAAACTCTTGCCTCGAAATAAAAAGCACTGGATTGGTTTATTTTACCAAAATCCATTCTTAGTTTATTAAACTCTAGAAATTAGTTTTTTTAGAAAATATTTGGTATGAGTCTGTGTTTTTTTACATTTGCAAATGTTAAAAAATATGACTTATTCAGTTTTATCAACAAAATACTTTTGATTTCCATAAAAAAATCTATTTAATTTTTATTTACCAAATAAAATAAAAATGAAAAAATATTATTTATAATTAAGTGATTATTATACAGGGTGTCCCATAACTTAGGCGCCATAGTGCAGCAGGTGATAAAGGAGGTTATTTCCAAGAAAAAAGTTTATATAACATGGGGTCAACATTCATCTGTTTTTAAGATATAGGATTTTTAAAGAGGAGTGGGTGAAAACGGGTTATACAAAAAAAAATCTGTCACAGCCAGCTGAATACTCAGCTAATTGTGATTAAAAAATGTGGTACTCCTTTTTTGATAATATTACAAGTGGAGGAGGTACGGGCTGTCAAAATAACCTCGAAAATGTATAAAAAATAATAATTTTTTATCAATAATATTTCATTATTATGTCTCGCTAGAGACTTGTTTTTATTAACAAAAAATATTTAAAAAACATTGCATTTAATATGGCATTCATAAAAGTTCATACCAGAAAAATAGTATTTTCTAAAAAAATTGACTGACTAACTATTTTCAAATTAATTTTTTTAAATTAATTTCAATTTACTGCTTTTGTTCTAATACAAGACTACGTAATTTCATATTTTTACTGCGTTTTTTTAAAAAGGTATTATCACAAAAGTTAAAAAAACAACAAGTTTTTGATCAGACATGACCTCCTCTATCACTTGTTGGCCTATGGCCCCTAAGTTATGGGACACCCTGTATATACAAACATTAATAAATTTGGCAAATATAAGAATTAAGAACAAAATTTAATCCATTTGACTCAAGGCTCTCTTTTAATTAATCACCAGGGACTATGCAGTAAGTAAGTGAAAAGGAAGTTAAAACTCTTTTTTTTCTGTGTAAAAGTAGGTACTACCTTTTTTCTTCTTATAGTTATATTTGTTAATTCTAACTAATTTTTTACATCATTGCATGATGATCGAACATCAAAAACAACCAGTGATAATATATTATGTATACTTTATAATAAAAAGAGATAGTTGAATATTTAACTACTAACCACTAGTAGTAAGTAGTTTTCTTAATTTGAACTAGTCTTTAACACCTGACCTTGGGCAAGGTATTTGGTACAAGATAGTGCCTACTAGGTGCTAAACGAACATACTGAGGATCAAAGTGGTCAGAACAAAGACATGCCCAGTTTGACAGAATTTTTTCCTTATTAAGGCCAATAATCTCCCTCCAAAGCTCTCTCTTGTTTGGATCAGTGGGGAACCTAGTAAACTCATAAATTTGAATATTTTTAAAATGTTTAATAACTGTACAGTAGCATGACAACCGAACATAACATCACAGAGTGAAAATGGTTGTTTACATAAGAAATATATTTTTTAGAGTTATATATTATTGCCAGAATAAATTAAGAAACTTCTCCAAAAAAACCCAAACACTAGAGGTGGGAAAATAAGGGAATTTGCAACAATAAATAATGTTTCTTAAAACTTCTTTGTAAAGTAAATCACTAATATTTTGTAAAAAAAGTTATAAACCACACCACTGTCTTACCAAATCGTAAACAATATGACGGTTTCTGGAAGAGATTCAAACTTACCGGTGAAATGATAAATCCAGCCACTTCTCGTCACTTTTATCACACAGAATGCACTTCTTAGGTATTTTTAAAGTTATTTAATACAAAAAAATCTTTATTTTGTGATAAATATCCCAAAAAAACAACTAAAACACACGTTTATTCGGATAACCTCTCAAAGGCAACGATAAATGATGCAAGGGTGACGTTTGGTCTACATGGTTGCCGCTATTAATTTTTTTTCTGAAAAATAGCGAACAAAAATCAGTTTTTTGCATTTTACGCGGGAACGATAAGTCGTAGGGCAAAATTTAATGTATGAGAAATATTACCCATAGGATTCCCTACAATCGGTCTTCATAGTCTATAGGTCTACAACCACACGTTTAGGAGAAAATTTCAAAAAATTATGTTTTTTGCAATTTATGCAAAAACGGTAAGTCATAAAAAAAAACTTTATTGACATAAAATGATCAAGACACAATTCTCTACAATGTGACAATGACAATTTACAGCTCTACAACCACATGTGTTGAAGACAGAGGGTGCCAAAAATGCCCATTATATACTTTTTTGCGTTTTACGCAAAAACCATAAGTCATAAAGCTGTGACTCACATAGGTGAATTGTAGAGAATGGCGTCCTGGAGATTTCTTGTCTATAGTGTGTTTTTCTAGGACCTACCGTTTTTGCATAAAATAAAATAATAATTTTTGCAAATTTGGCGCCCTATATGTTCTACACGTAGTTGTAAACCTGTGGCCCAAAAGGAAAGAATGTAGAAAATTGTGTCCTTTAACATTTTATGTTTATAAAGTTTCTTTCTACGACTAAAAAAAAAACATTTTTTGACAACTTAGCTGCCATCTACCTTCTAAACATGTTCTTGTAGACCTATAGACTATGGAGATTGATTGTAAAGACTCGTATGGGTAATATTTCTCTAAAATAAAATTCTTCCCTACGACTTACCGTTTTTGCGTAAAATGCAAAAAACTGATTTTTGTCAATTTTGGTGCCCTCTATCTTCTATACATGTAAGTCTAGAGCTATAACCTTTAAGAAAAATTGTAAAGGAATTTTTGAAGTGTAAACTTCTTTAGGCGCGTTTAGTAGTTTTTGTGGGTACTGAATTGAACTGAGCCGTCAGACTCGGCTATGTAACGCTCATTCGGGTGAAGTCGGCTCGAGTTGACTAACTGTGAGAGGAACATTCAGCGAGCAATATGATGATGCAGATGAAGGCCAGTATTATTAATTTCGCCTTGTTAAAGTTTACACTTCACACAATTTTTTTTTTTGTCAACAAAGGTTTTCTCTGCGACGTTCCATTTTCGCGTTAAATCAAATCAAAAAGCTTTTTGAGTTTTCCAGAGTTGCCCAGGGGAGTTTTGTAGACTATTTTTTTAAAGATATATATATATATATATATATATATATATTATATAAAGAAAAGGTTTTTTTAACTTTCGTGATCAAAACATTTAAATTAAATTTATTTGGACTAAAAGCAAGAGTTATTTTTATACCGAAAACATTTGTAGTGAGAACAATAATTAATAGTTAAAAGTGCAGTTTAGTAATCTCGTTTTAATAACTTTTGAAATACCACCTAGGAATACAAAACTAATAAACTATTTATGAACTCTAACCTCACACCAAAGAAATTTAATTAAACTTACTTTCAGTTGAACGTTTTTCACACTTAAATGGAGTCCCGTTTTTTTTAGAAAACCGAAAACCAAATCAATATTTTAAACTGCGCATTCGCTACCGTACTTTTTCTTCTCACATAAAATATCTCCCTCTCAGCTGTGGTCGAGCATATGTGAAGTTAGTAAGAGGAAGATAATTTTATGTGATCAGAAAGAGAGAGGTGCGCATGTGCAGTAAAAAAAAATGGTTTGCATTACAGGATATCGCCGCTAGTTATTTTGTGTTCCTGCAAAAAACAAGCTCAAGTTGGTTGACTGCACAAAAATTGCAATTTGGTGCTAATCGTTGTACGTTCTATAAAAATCGACAATCAACAATCTTCGAAAAAAAACAACTTTAGTTGATTATTTCTAATTTATACTTTCCTTTTAATTCAAAATAGATAAGGATTTAAACGGCCACATAGATCTATAAAAACAGGGACTTAAAAGCAAATGTTTTATGATTTTTGTTAAGTTTAGGTACCTATGTAAACAAAAATTTACCGATTGATTATTGGATAACATATTCTAACTTTAAAAAAAACTTTTTTCAAACATTTATATATATATATATATGTGCATATAGGCACACAGACAGACATGCATACATACATATCTAGAGGTTATACTTACAACCTAGAATTAAATTGTATAGAAAAACATTATTAATGATAAGATCTCAAAAAAAAAATCAATGAAAACAATCCTTTTCTCACATAGGATGGTAAACATATTCTATTACAGGTACATGTATAGCAATCCAAAACGTAAGCCGAATTCAAAAACAAAATATTCTTTTGATTTTTATTAGTTACCATTTTACTTATGTACCTACATCAAAATTACAAGTTATAAAAGTACTGGCAACATTGTTGCGAATTTGAAAGAAATCCCCAGTATAATACTTTTTGTGTCTGATGAAGTTTAGGATTTCTATACGGGGTCTCCCTTTAGTTGAATGTTTTTGATTATCTCACAATTAAAAAAAAATTCTAGTGCACGTTCCTTAAAATAAAGCTCTATACGTATAAACATAATATAGAAATTTACTAGGTAGGTACGTATATATATTGGTATGTATTTTTTAAATTAAAAAAAAAATCTTGTTCAAAAAACATTTATTAAATAACAGGTACATATATACGAAACATCAACACAAACACCAAACAAATTTTCTTGGGAGGTGAAACTTAAAAAAGGAGATACAAATGGTTTATTCTGTCGTTTCAAAACAGAAACGTATTGTGTGCTTGGTTTATACAGATAAAAATTAATCAGGAGCTTAAGTATCATATTATTTTTTACAATAATGGGTAAAATAACTACTTTTTAAGGCTCAAAATTAATGTTTTTTTTTTGATCATGATGCCTAATTTTTGTTTTGCCTGCGGCGAGTACCTTTATGTCATTGTTTTGCTTCACCTTTGCAAATGACCACAAGCCGCCACTGAGACTCATTTTAAAGTAAAAATTAAAATAAAAATATTTTGCTGTTGAAACAGCCCAATCAAAATTAATAGTTATTTAAAAAACAAGTTTTAAAAATGAATTTATTTATATGGACGAGACAGTTTGGTGGGCCGAGCCTTAGCAAAGTCCATAATTCGAGCGAGTTGTGAAAAAAAAATTTCATGCAATATACAACGTGTTCAAAACCTTTGCACTTACTCTGTGAAAAACGCCGTTTTCAGTGAAAAACTTCATTATCGGAGGTAGTTTTTTAATAAATTTTGAACACGGTTTTTGTAGAAAATAATATGAATTCTATTTTAATATGTACTTTTGTTTTATTTTTATGCTGGGGTTATGTATATAAAAATTAAAATACCCATTTTGCTATTTAGACAGCCAAAATAAAAAAGAAACATCAATATTTTTGTAAAAAAACACAATCTGTAAGTTTTTTTGAATTAAAAGATAAATGGCTTTTTAAAGTTGGATTGCTTAAAAATCTTAAAATAGTTAAAAAAAAACTGAAAAAAATAATCAACAAAACAACAACAAAGATCTGTTTTCAGATAAAAATAAAAAAAAAGTTAAAAGTTGTCCAACTTTTTATTTTATAGAATCAACTATTATTTTTATCTCAATTCAATTTTTCAATTCAAACAAGCTTTATTGTCGGAAGAGTAAATCATATTGACAAAGCAAAAAATATTCTTATTATCTACCAAATTCTTAAGTTTCCTAAATTTATCTCGGTACCTATTTTCAAATTATATATTTAAGACTGAATAAAAATAAAAAAAAACACAAAAATAAAAACATTAACAGAGCCAAACAATGGCCCAACACAACAACAAAAACACAAAAATTTTTTTTTATACACGACGACATTACACTAATATTTGAAAGTTAAACAAAGTCAAACATATTTAAAAAGATTCTGTTATAACGTTTTCTTACTTTAGTTCATCACAGCCATAAGCATTCTTAAAGTTTAAAATCATTGAATTAAACGTATTTATGAACCGTTAACCCATAGTAAAATGTAAGGTCTCCCCATAATACTCATCACAGCTATAAAACATTTTTTCTTCCAAACAAGAACGAACTGCCTTTTTAAATAGTTTTAAATTTTGAATTCTCCTAATTATAATTGGCATTATAAAGTTTTATGCTTTCATAGATAAGTGAATTTTTTGTTAGAGTTAATCTCGGAATTGGCAAGGGTAGATTCTCAGATTGCCGAGTTGTGTAATGGCCCACGTTGGTAGGATTATCCTGTTTTCTTGTGAACAAGGCTAACAGTTTCCAGTATAAAGAGACAAGGAAGAGTTAGGATTCTAGCTGTTTTAAATAAAGGCCTGCAGTGTTCGCGAGGGTTAGCATCATTTTCAAATATTTTTGCAGAGGAAAAAGTTAGGTTAGGTAGGTCACTTTTGTCATATTTGAAGGCAACTTCACTAAGTACTTAAATCAATCTGCAACAAAAAGAATATAGTTCTTATTACCCCATTACGATGTATTTTAAATGTAGTCAAAACGAAAGGGTAATAAGAAACAAATTTCATTCTGAACTACTTGTTTATGACAAGCAATATTAAAAACAATACATAGAAAGTTACATTTGACAACAAACTTATGGTAAAAAACGGTATATATTTTTTTAAGCAGCATTATATTGAATTAGTCAGTGGTTGTAATTTCGATGATAATAATAAAATTTTGAATTTTTATTAGCAAAATCATTACTTTTTACTCATTTTTTCTATATTCAAAAAATTCGGGGGGGGTTCGGTTCGGCCCCTAGTGCCCCCCCCCCTGGATCCGCCACTGTTGCGCATAGGGTTGCCAACTCCCACTGGAGCCAAAGGAGGACATTTCTATATTATCTCCAAAGAAATTCAAGGAACCCTAGAAGACGCATCCCCATTATTTAATACGCAAATTCATTCATCATGCATGAAATCTCAGAAAATTTCGCCGAATCCTCGCAGGCAACATTGTAAGAGGTATAAAAGAGAAATCAATGAAAAACCATGGGCGTGCAGATTTTGTTGAATATAAAATAAATATATTATAGACATTTTCCTATAAAATTTTTGCACCCAAAATTATAAAATTTAAATAAGTGTAAAATATTACCGGTACAGCTTTGACAGCCATTCTATTTAAATGACTCTTTTTACAGAATTAATTTTTTTATCGATTTATAATATTAGAAACCAATACCTTATTTACAGCTGGTAATGTCCGTAGTTTTGATTTTTATTATTTTTCCATAAAGCTAGGAAATCTACTTTATATTATTTTTTCTGGATATAGAAAAGTGTTACTTTAATCCCTAAAATTTAAAACACAGGTAAAAGTGTTTCTTTTTATTTCAAATTGTCAATGTCAAAAGATGTTTTTTTTAGCTTTTTACTCTTTCACCTTGGTGTAGTAAATTTGTTCTGTTAAAAAAAGTCAAAAACTTCGAATTATATACTCAGACCTTGAGATATTTATCAAAATTTTTGCATCAGGATATTTGATCCCCTAGTGTACAGAGTGCATTTTCGACACTTTTGGGTGTTTTCGGTTTCTATGTTTATAATATTGATATGCGATGTTTACTATTATTATTCTCTTCAAATTAAAGCACACTAAGGTGTAGTCGTTTTTTCTTCAATCTTCTCTAGAAGTTTCCGAAACCACCCAAATGATAAAAATGGGACAGCCTATACTTATAATATAGATTTATTGTTATATTTTATCACCAAAACTCTTGCCTCGAAATAAAAAGCACTGGATTGGTTTATTTTACCAAAATCCATTCTTAGTTTATTAAACTCTAGAAATTAGTTTTTTTAGAAAATATTTGGTATGAGTCTGTGTTTTTTTACATTTGCAAATGTTAAAAAATATGACTTATTCAGTTTTATCAACAAAATACTTTTGATTTCCATAAAAAAATCTATTTAATTTTTATTTACCAAATAAAATAAAAATGAAAAAATATTATTTATAATTAAGTGATTATTATACAGGGTGTCCCATAACTTAGGCGCCATAGTGCAGCAGGTGATAAAGGAGGTTATTTCCAAGAAAAAAGTTTATATAACATGGGGTCAACATTCATCTGTTTTTAAGATATAGGATTTTTAAAGAGGAGTGGGTGAAAACGGGTTATACAAAAAAAAATCTGTCACAGCCAGCTGAATACTCAGCTAATTGTGATTAAAAAATGTGGTACTCCTTTTTTGATAATATTACAAGTGGAGGAGGTACGGGCTGTCAAAATAACCTCGAAAATGTATAAAAAATAATAATTTTTTATCAATAATATTTCATTATTATGTCTCGCTAGAGACTTGTTTTTATTAACAAAAAATATTTAAAAAACATTGCATTTAATATGGCATTCATAAAAGTTCATACCAGAAAAATAGTATTTTCTAAAAAAATTGACTGACTAACTTTTTTCAAATTAATTTTTTAAAATTAATTTCAATTTACTGCTTTTGTTCTAATACAAGACTACGTAATTTCATATTTTTACTGCGTTTTTTTAAAAAGGTATTATCACAAAAGTTAAAAAAACAACAAGTTTTTGATCAGACATGACCTCCTCTATCACTTGTTGGCCTATGGCCCCTAAGTTATGGGACACCCTGTATATACAAACATTAATAAATTTGGCAAATATAAGAATTAAGAACAAAATTTAATCCATTTGACTCAAGGCTCTCTTTTAATTAATCACCAGGGACTATGCAGTAAGTAAGTGAAAAGGAAGTTAAAACTCTTTTTTTTCTGTGTAAAAGTAGGTACTACCTTTTTTCTTCTTATAGTTATATTTGTTAATTCTAACTAATTTTTTACATCATTGCATGATGATCGAACATCAAAAACAACCAGTGATAATATATTATGTATACTTTATAATAAAAAGAGATAGTTGAATATTTAACTACTAACCACTAGTAGTAAGTAGTTTTCTTAATTTGAACTAGTCTTTAACACCTGACCTTGGGCAAGGTATTTGGTACAAGATAGTGCCTACTAGGTGCTAAACGAACATACTGAGGATCAAAGTGGTCAGAACAAAGACATGCCCAGTTTGACAGAATTTTTTCCTTATTAAGGCCAATAATCTCCCTCCAAAGCTCTCTCTTGTTTGGATCAGTGGGGAACCTAGTAAACTCATAAATTTGAATATTTTTAAAATGTTTAATAACTGTACAGTAGCATGACAACCGAACATAACATCACAGAGTGAAAATGGTTGTTTACATAAGAAATATATTTTTTAGAGTTATATATTATTGCCAGAATAAATTAAGAAACTTCTCCAAAAAAACCCAAACACTAGAGGTGGGAAAATAAGGGAATTTGCAACAATAAATAATGTTTCTTAAAACTTCTTTGTAAAGTAAATCACTAATATTTTGTAAAAAAAGTTATAAACCACACCACTGTCTTACCAAATCGTAAACAATATGACGGTTTCTGGAAGAGATTCAAACTTACCGGTGAAATGATAAATCCAGCCACTTCTCGTCACTTTTATCACACAGAATGCACTTCTTAGGCATTTTTAAAGTTATTTAATACAAAAAAATCTTTATTTTGTGATAAATATCCCAAAAAAACAACTAAAACACACGTTTATTCGGATAACCTCTCAAAGGCAACGATAAATGATGCAAGGGTGACGTTTGGTCTACATGGTTGCCGCTATTAATTTTTTTTCTGAAAAATAGCGAACAAAAATCAGTTTTTTGCATTTTACGCGGGAACGATAAGTCGTAGGGCAAAATTTAATGTATGAGAAATATTACCCATAGGATTCCCTACAATCGGTCTTCATAGTCTATAGGTCTACAACCACACGTTTAGGAGAAAATTTCAAAAAATTATGTTTTTTGCAATTTATGCAAAAACGGTAAGTCATAAAAAAAAACTTTATTGACATAAAATGATCAAGACACAATTCTCTACAATGTGACAATGACAATTTACAGCTCTACAACCACATGTGTTGAAGACAGAGGGTGCCAAAAATGCCCATTATATACTTTTTTGCGTTTTACGCAAAAACCATAAGTCATAGAGCTGTGACTCACATAGGTGAATTGTAGAGAATGGCGTCCTGGAGATTTCTTGTCTATAGTGTGTTTTTCTAGGACCTACCGTTTTTGCATAAAATAAAATAATAATTTTTGCAAATTTGGCGCCCTATATGTTCTACACGTAGTTGTAAACCTGTGGCCCAAAAGGAAAGAATGTAGAAAATTGTGTCCTTTAACATTTTATGTTTATAAAGTTTCTTTCTACGACTAAAAAAAAAACATTTTTTGACAACTTAGCTGCCATCTACCTTCTAAACATGTTCTTGTAGACCTATAGACTATGGAGATTGATTGTAAAGACTCGTATGGGTAATATTTCTCTAAAATAAAATTCTTCCCTACGACTTACCGTTTTTGCGTAAAATGCAAAAAACTGATTTTTGTCAATTTTGGTGCCCTCTATCTTCTATACATGTAAGTCTAGAGCTATAACCTTTAAGAAAAATTGTAAAGGAATTTTTGAAGTGTAAACTTCTTTAGGCGCGTTTAGTAGTTTTTGTGGGTACTGAATTGAACTGAGCCGTCAGACTCGGCTATGTAACGCTCATTCGGGTGAAGTCGGCTCGAGTCGACTAACTGTGAGAGGAACATTCAGCGAGCAATATGATGATGCAGATGAAGGCCAGTATTATTAATTTCGCCTTGTTAAAGTTTACACTTCACACAATTTTTTTTTTGTCAACAAAGGTTTTCTCTGCGACGTTCCATTTTCGCGTTAAATCAAATCAAAAAGCTTTTTGAGTTTTCCAGAGTTGCCCAGGGGAGTTTTGTAGACTATTTTTTTAAAGATATATATATATATATATATATATATTATATAAAGAAAAGGTTTTTTTAACTTTCGTGATCAAAACATTTAAATTAAATTTATTTGGACTAAAAGCAAGAGTTATTTTTATACCGAAAACATTTGTAGTGAGAACAATAATTAATAGTTAAAAGTGCAGTTTAGTAATCTCGTTTTAATAACTTTTGAAATACCACCTAGGAATACAAAACTAATAAACTATTTATGAACTCTAACCTCACACCAAAGAAATTTAATTAAACTTACTTTCAGTTGAACGTTTTTCACACTTAAATGGAGTCCCGTTTTTTTTAGAAAACCGAAAACCAAATCAATATTTTAAACTGCGCATTCGCTACCGTACTTTTTCTTCTCACATAAAATATCTCCCTCTCAGCTGTGGTCGAGCATATGTGAAGTTAGTAAGAGGAAGATAATTTTATGTGATCAGAAAGAGAGAGGTGCGCATGTGCAGTAAAAAAAAATGGTTTGCATTACAGGATATCGCCGCTAGTTATTTTGTGTTCCTGCAAAAAACAAGCTCAAGTTGGTTGACTGCACAAAAATTGCAATTTGGTGCTAATCGTTGTACGTTCTATAAAAATCGACAATCAACAATCTTCGAAAAAAACCAACTTTAGCTGATTATTTCTAATTTATACTTTCCTTTTAATTCAAAATAGATAAGGATTTAAACGGCCACATAGATCTATAAAAACAGGGACTTAAAAGCAAATGTTTTATGATTTTTGTTAAGTTTAGGTACCTATGTAAACAAAAATTTACCGATTGATTATTGGATAACATATTCTAACTTTAAAAAAAACTTTTTTCAAACATTTATATATATATGTGCATATAGGCACACAGACAGACATGCATACATACATATCTAGAGGTTATACTTACAACCTAGAATTAAATTGTATAGAAAAACATTATTAATGATAAGATCTCAAAAAAAAAATCAATGAAAACAATCCTTTTCTCACATAGGATGGTAAACATATTCTATTACAGGTACATGTATAGCAATCCAAAACGTAAGCCGAATTCAAAAACAAAATATTCTTTTGATTTTTATTAGTTACCATTTTACTTATGTACCTACATCAAAATTACAAGTTATAAAAGTACTGGCAACATTGTTGCGAATTTGAAAGAAATCCCCAGTATAATACTTTTTGTGTCTGATGAAGTTTAGGATTTCTATACGGGGTCTCCCTTTAGTTGAATGTTTTTGATTATCTCACAATTAAAAAAAAATTCTAGTGCACGTTCCTTAAAATAAAGCTCTATACGTATAAACATAATATAGAAATTTACTAGGTAGGTACGTATATATATTGGTATGTATTTTTTAAATTAAAAAAAAAATCTTGTTCAAAAAACATTTATTAAATAACAGGTACATATATACGAAACATCAACACAAACACCAAACAAATTTTCTTGGGAGGTGAAACTTAAAAAAGGAGATACAAATGGTTTATTCTGTCGTTTCAAAACAGAAACGTATTGTGTGCTTGGTTTATACAGATAAAAATTAATCAGGAGCTTAAGTATCATATTATTTTTTACAATAATGGGTAAAATAACTACTTTTTAAGGCTCAAAATTAATGTTTTTTTTTGATCATGATGCCTAATTTTTGTTTTGCCTGCGGCGAGTACCTTTATGTCATTGTTTTGCTTCACCTTTGCAAATGACCACAAGCCGCCACTGACACTCATTTTAAAGTAAAAATTAAAATAAAAATATTTTGCTGTTGAAACAGCCCAATCAAAATTAATAGTTATTTAAAAAACAAGTTTTAAAAATGAATTTATTTATATGGACGAGACAGTTTGGTGGGCCGAGCCTTAGCAAAGTCCATAATTCGAGCGAGTTGTGAAAAAAAAATTTCATGCAATATACAACGTGTTCAAAACCTTTGCACTTACTCTGTGAAAAACGCCGTTTTCAGTGAAAAACTTCATTATCGGAGGTAGTTTTTTAATAAATTTTGAACACGGTTTTTGTAGAAAATAATATGAATTCTATTTTAATATGTACTTTTGTTTTATTTTTATGCTGGGGTTATGTATATAAAAATTAAAATACCCATTTTGCTATTTAGACAGCCAAAATAAAAAAGAAACATCAATATTTTTGTAAAAAAACACAATCTGTAAGTTTTTTTGAATTAAAAGATAAATGGCTTTTTAAAGTTGGATTGCTTAAAAATCTTAAAATAGTTAAAAAAAAACTGAAAAAAATAATCAACAAAACAACAACAAAGATCTGTTTTCAGATAAAAATAAAAAAAAAGTTAAAAGTTGTCCAACTTTTTATTTTATAGAATCAACTATTATTTTTATCTCAATTCAATTTTTCAATTCAAACAAGCTTTATTGTCGGAAGAGTAAATCATATTGACAAAGCAAAAAATATTCTTATTATCTACCAAATTCTTAAGTTTCCTAAATTTATCTCGGTACCTATTTTCAAATTATATATTTAAGACTGAATAAAAATAAAAAAAAACACAAAAATAAAAACATTAACAGAGCCAAACAATGGCCCAACACAACAACAAAAACACAAAATTTTTTTTTTATACACGACGACATTACACTAATATTTGAAAGTTAAACAAAGTCAAACATATTTAAAAAGATTCTGTTATAACGTTTTCTTACTTTAGTTCATCACAGCCATAAGCATTCTTAAAGTTTAAAATCATTGAATTAAACGTATTTATGAACCGTTAACCCATAGTAAAATGTAAGGTCTCCCCATAATACTCATCACAGCTATAAAACATTTTTTCTTCCAAACAAGAACGAACTGCCTTTTTAAATAGTTTTAAATTTTGAATTCTCCTAATTATAATTGGCATTATAAAGTTTTATGCTTTCATAGATAAGTGAATTTTTTGTTAGAGTTAATCTCGGAATTGGCAAGGGTAGATTCTCAGATTGCCGAGTTGTGTAATGGCCCACGTTGGTAGGATTATCCTGTTTTCTTGTGAACAAGGCTAACAGTTTCCAGTATAAAGAGACAAGGAAGAGTTAGGATTCTAGCTGTTTTAAATAAAGGCCTGCAGTGTTCGCGAGGGTTAGCATTATATAATCTTCTTATAGCTCGTTTTTGGATAATAAACACTGACTGAAAAAAGGCCGCTGAACAAAGACCTCAGAAAGCCAAACCATATCTCAGGCGAGACTCAAATAGGGAGAAATACACCATCCTTGCCGACTCAAAGTTTAGCTCCCTTTTGACCACTCCAATAGCGAAACATGCTGATGATAATTTTGAACTAAGGTGATTAATATGTTCATGAAAGTTTAATTTTTCATCAACTATCATACCCAAAAATTTTACAGACTCTTTTACCTCAATATTCTGATTTCCCAAGCTTATATTTGAGATAGAGGAACGGAAAGATAAAATATTGGTTTTATTTATATTGAAACAGAGGAGGTTGCAATCACACCACTCTTTGATTTTCTTAATGTCATTGAAGATGATGTCTTGGATAATGGCTTTGGGACCTTTCCACAAAATCGTTGTATCGTCTACAAATATGGTAAACTTTCCTTCTATGTCCAAATAAGCCAGATCATCAATATAAAAACGGAAAAACATCGGGCCAAGCACTGATCCTTGCGGTACGCCCCTAGTTATAGTTTGGACATTAGAAAGACTGACATTTTCGCCTTTTACGGCTTGAGTTCTCCCTGAAAGATAGGATTTACACCACTGTTGTTCTGTGTGTCTAAATCCATAATGTATTAGTTTTTGCAACAGTATTCTGTGATCCACGCAATCAAATGCCTTAGAGAAGTCACAGAACACTGCTGCAACGCATTCACCATCGTTTACCCCCAAATATACATTTTCTAAGAACGAAAATATAGCATCGTTTGTGCTTTTACCCTGTTGGAAGCCAAACTGTGATTTTGAAAGTAAATCATTTCTATCTAGATGGTCATTAATTCTAGTATTTGCAATCTTTTCAATAAGTTTGGAGATGGACGACAAGATCGAGAAATTGGAAGGTTCTTCCGATTCTCCTCCTTTGTGAATGGGAATTACTATTGCAGATTTTAAGCATTCTGGAAATATGCCAGTATCGAAAGAGTTGTTTATGAGTTTCACCAGTACAGTAAGTGCATTGTCCGGTAATTTTTGCAATATTTTTGTAGAGATCCCATCGTAACCAGCACTGTTTTTGTTCTTTATAGTCTTTAATATTGCCTTAATCTCATGTAGTGTTGTATGTGTTAAATGAAAATCTTCAGAGATATTAACATATTCCAAAAAACTTAATGGATCTTTTGAAGGAGTTATGTGTGCTGTTAACTTATCTGCTACTGTACAGTAGAAATTATTAATTAGATTAGGTTCTATACTCACCTTAGAATGGCACTTTGGTTTGCCCCTCAAGGAATTTATAATCTTCCAATTTTCCTGTATGTATAGTGTATAAACTCAGCATAAAATATTGCAGCATAAACAGAAGTGCTAGATTTCAATAATATAAAAATACTCTGCCAATATATGGGCCCCTAAGCTCACACTAGGTACTATAGTTATAGTGTACGTGTGAGCTAATATAACTAAAAACTAAAATATATTTTATTCAACTCCAGACTAAATTACCTTTTGTTTGATGCCACACAATCCATGTTTTGACTTAAACTCAAATTTTTGAAATCTACCCCCACCCTTAAAAAAACAAAAACTAAAATGTATTTTGTTAAACTCCGGACTCAATTACCTTTCGTTTGATATCACACACGCCATATTTTCACTTAAACTCTAATTTTTGAAATATACCCCCACCCTTTTTTTTAAATAAATTAAAATGTATTTTGTTTAACTCCAGACTCAATTACCTTTCGTTTGATATCACACACGCCATATTTTCACTTAAACTCTAATTTTTGAAATCTACCCCCACCCTTTTATTTGGTTTGTGTTCGGTGGATTTTGTTCATTTTTAAATGGGACCATCTCGGCCCAAAACCCAGCCTAGGTACCAAATTTCATTAAAATCGGCCAAGCGGTTTTTGAGTTATGCGCGTTGGTCGTTACAGACATACAGACAGACAGACAGACAGACAGACAGACAGACAGACATACAGACAGACAGACAGACAGACAGACGGCGCAACAAAAAAGTTTCAAAATCTTCTGAAACGCAAAGATATATAAAAATTTTTGAAATCGGAGCAACTTTTTTTTTCTCGAAAAAATTAGGATCACCATAGCTCACACTACTATAGTATAGTATATGTGTGAGCTAAAAAACAGTAAATTGAGGCATTTGGGGCAATCATCTTAAGTGACTGTTTACTTACCTTACTACTATACCCCAAGAGTAAAGAGAAAAAATATTAAATACTTAGAAAAACAAACCAAAACTTGGAGGCAAACATAGGGTGCAAATTCTGCGATCTTCTATGCGTGATCGTCTGTGCCGGACTGACCACAGAACCGCAGAAAAGTGGCTCTTCTGTGACAGAACACTTGATCTCAGAAGAGTTACACTTGACTGACCTTTGCTTTGCCGCGGGAGACGTGACGAAAACTTACGAATGATGCCGCCGTTGCTTAGGGCTGTTTTTACAGACGTTCCTCAGGCTTGGTTTATTTATTTCTTAAATGTGTTATTTTATATTTTTATATGGATGACAGAGAAAAAAAATGGGGAACAACTATGAATTCGGGTCATTTCTCATGTCTTTTTATCACGTTATTTTTGATTTCAGCACATAATTTTGATAAAGGAGGACAAATGGCATCCTCCACAGGATCTGTGGAGGACGGAGGACATTTTGCCTTAAAGGAGGACTGTCCTCCTGGCTGGAGGACGGTTGCGACGCACTTTAATGTGTTTAAAAGAAAAATTATTTTAATTTAACATAATTAAAACATAGTCCAATCTGAATACTCTAGAGCCGCTAGTGCGTGCAAAAAGGTTTGCCCGGTGCGTACAGAGTTCGAGAGCGGTGGGGTGGTTCTTTATAAAGAATAAATTGATTGAGATAAACAGCACCGAAAATATAAGGGCGCCAGGAAGTGAGCAGACCTTCCAATCTCTCGGTCTTTTTGAGGACTCTATTTTATCAGATTAGAGGAGTGTAGATAAATAATAAAAGAATTATTTCTCCTGTAATCCTGTACTATATTTCATTGAAGAATTCAAAAGAATTAACACCGTTAATAAAGTGGATAATAATTCAATAAAAAGGTAGTTTGAAGTTAAGCAAATAAATAATTTAAAATAAAATAATTACATCTCGGGTAATAATCCAAAATAACGTTGGACGTGCGCGCGCAACCTGATCATGTACCGCTTACATAAACGCCGCCGCAGCCGTACTTTATCCACAACGGATATGAAAAATTAAATTCCTAATTAAATAAATAATTAAGTAAAAATTCATGACAAATAAATTTAACAATTAATAAGAAAATCCAGAAATTGCATCTCTAGATAAAAATTAATCACCAATAATTAATAATTGAAATTGGAATAAAAATAAAAATAATAATGATAAAAGGTTCGATCATACCAATCTCCTTTCTATCGTCTCAATCGGGAAATGTCACAAGTCAGGAAACTACTCTACATCTCTTAATCACTTGCGGGTGAAAGAATTTGAAATGAACTCATGAAGTCCAAGGTAATAGCGAGTATTCATGAAGTCCCAGAAAAGGAACCAGTATAAGCCCAGGGAAAAGGACTAGTGCTTGTAGACCGTGGAATGGACTAATTCTTGTAGCCCGTGGAAAGCACCCTTGTGATGTTAAAGGGTTTGACAACCATGCCCATACACTGTATCGCATTAAAATCCACCTTTCGGCGATATGTCAGTCAGTGTGACTCCAAAATCAAAAATATCAACACAAACCATCAAATAATAAAACACTGGGCAACATTGTTTGAAGAAATTTAGGAAATCCAAATTGATTGGCGAAAAAAATCGCGAAATAAAATTTCTTCTGTAACTGCAGCGAGTGATGGACAAGGAGTCACGTATTTTCAGCAAAATTCGTAGCAAATCGGAAAATCAGCGCCATAGGTGGTCAAAATATGAACTAATAAATTAGAATCAATTCATCAAAATTTTGTATATTAATATATCAAAGGACCACCAAATGACCAACAAGTGACCAGACAGAGAAAGAGTATAAAATAACTTAATTGAAATAATACATTAAAAATAAACGAATTAAATCTAACATCTTTTTCTTACTTACTAGCTTGAATAAGAAAGAGCTATACTAACAATATACATTAAGAAAAGATATGCGTTTAGCAAAAATAAAAGATAGAAGCAACAAGAAAGAAAAAGACAAATAGAAAAGTCACCAAGTTGCCGCACAGGGCTTAACACACTGTGTACAGAAGATTTAAAGAAATCTCGAAGGCGGGCAAGTAGGCCGCTATTATGGGCTTACTCTATCATCCTAAGAATATAAGCTATAGAGAGAAAGTAGTTATTGATAATAATTGGAATGACTATTTATAAGAATATAAACAATGGAAAACATAACTAAAAACAACAAGTTGTACCAAGAAAAATATTAAATCTGCCACATTCTTACAATGTGCAAAAATCCAAGAAATCTCAGGAAAAGTTTCAAAGTCAACGTGGCAACATAGCATTTCTTCTCCAAAAATAGAATGTGTCTTTGCAGGTGACAATTTGCATTGAAAATTGCGATCAGTTATTGTGTTTATATTGTGATAATATAATAAAATTTTAATTATTAAATAAAATTGCACTTGTGTAGATCTGAAAATTGTGCAGAATAGTCCGTAAAGGATTGCTGAATACTATGCTACATTGCTAGAAATCCTAAAGCTGATACATTGGGAGGAATAAGTCACTAAAATACAAGGTAAGATAATAATAGGAAAATAGACAAATAGAGGTGTTAAAATAATCTATTTACATGTTTTAGTCTATGAGCTAGGCGGATCATGATGCAACAATAATAGGCAAACTAGATAGAGGCTAGAAAAAGTCACAGACAAGCTATAAACTAGGAAGATGGATAATAGACAAAAAGCTAGAAAATAGACAAAAATCAGCATCAAACAGATATAGTGGATACTAGAAAAGCTGAAATGGGCCCCAAGGATGATGCGCGGAAAGAAAGAATAAGGTAGGTTGAAAATTATAGAAAATAAATAGACAAATAGGTAAACTAACTATTTTTACTATTTTTAGGTAAACTACAGCACAAATAGAATTACTGGAAGCTAGATAAAAACAGAGGAGTATCTCCGATGCAAAAGAACTATGAAAAATATTTACCAAAACACTAGAGAATAAAATAGACCTAGATAGTAGGTAAATTTGTCTAGGATCAACCAATGTGGAATAAAGTGGACTACAATTGTTGCTTTTTATTTGCAATACTATTATTAGCTTTTAGGAGTTGTTTTTGTAAATATTTAAGAATATTTTAATAATAAAATGCAGATAAAATAGTTATAAAAATTTGATTATTGCAAATAATGTTAATGTAGTTAATTTTTTTATTAGTTCTTAAGCAACATTTATTTTAGAATTTTAAGAGAAATCTGATCCTTTTAAAGCCAACAAAAATAAAAATAAATTTAGTTAAAAATAAAACCTACTATCTTCGTTTGTTCTTAATTAAAAAAATTGGCGAATGCGATAGATCTATTGTGCTTTTTTGAATCAGATAAAGAATAGAAATTTAAGTTATTAGTAAATTATGAAAAATAATTATAGTAATTTAACTAAAAATATTTAATAAACTCTAGTGCCGAAATCAACACGTCACAGCTCCCCCTTTCTCCGATAGGAAGAAAACTTGGGAAGAGTTTTCTGACGATAATCATAATCATCGAATAAAAGAAGTGAATAAACTACCTTACTTACGTAATTAATAATAATGTACATTTATCGAGAATAATAAATGTCAATCTACAGAAATAATTATTTACAACAAAAATAATACTATAATATGAAAATAATAAACATTATAAAATTTACAAATTATGAATTAATAGAATTCTCTTTTGGTATTTTGCATTTAAATTTGAGAATTTGAGTCATCATCAGGATTGGTCTGGTCAGGTTTTAGGTCCTGAACATGCCATATACCTTTATTATTGCCATTGTCGTCTTCTAGCTCATAACAGCAAGAACCAACTTTGCGTAGAACGATAAACGGACCTAAATAAGTAGGAGCTAGTTTGGCATTGATATAATTGGCGGCATTAGACAGAATCTTGTTCTTTCTCCAAACCTTCTCACCAACTCTATACGTCATTGGTCTCCGACGTAAATTATAATATTTTCGCTGACGTTCTTGGCATTGAGAAGTTCTTTGACAAACTTTTTCATACATTTGACGAAAACCATTTTGTCTTTTCTCGATGTCTGATAATATATTTGGTGTATTGTCAATATTCATTCGATTCTTATAGTCCTTGCCAGTTATCTTATGTTCTCGACCAAAATTTACAAAGTGTGGGGTAAATCCTATAGTTTCATTAACACTAGTTCTAATTGCACACGTTATAGCAGCTAGATTTTGGTCCCATGTACGATGGTCTTCTTGACGAATGTAGCAACTAATCATTGTTTTGACATCTTTATTTGACCGTTCGGTCGGATTCGGCCTTGGATAATAATTCGCAGTGTAAAATGGTTTGACTCCGTATTTAGCACACAAAGACTTAAATATACTAGATTTTAGCTGTGGGCCATTATCAGTTATGATGTATTGAGGAGTGGAAAACATTAAAAATACATTTTCTTCAACGAATTTAGTAAGAGAAGTAGCTTTAGCGGAACGACATGGAAATGTCAAAACAAACCTACTGAAATAATCTCTGACTACTAAAACATAAGTATAGCCTTGTTTCGATCTAGGAAATGGTCCGATATAATCTAAGCTAATACACTGCCAGGGTTCTGTGATATTTGGTCTGGTTCCCATAAGACCACATGGAGGTTTTTGTTCCACTTTATGCTGAGCACAAATTTTACAAGATCGAACATATCTCGCAACATCGGCTTTTAGTTTAGGCCAATAATATTTTTGCTGAATTCTCCAAAACGTTTTGGAAACGCCAACATGTCCAGAAGTCGGTATGTCGTGACATTCGGTTAAAATTTTTGATCTTACTTCTTTTGGAATAACGAGTTTCCACAAATCTGGGGTATAACCCAGGTCTGGTATTTGACATTTGACAAATTTGTAAAGCTTATTACCTTCTACTCGCCAACTAGGAAATTTGCTTGGAAAGTCTTCTACATTTAGTAACATTTTTAAATACCATCTATCTCTTATATTTACGAATGGAAAATCATTCTCTTTACAATCAGAGTTTTCAATTTCAACAGAATCTAATGTTTCTGGAACTGCTCTACTAAGAAAATCGGGAACAACGTGATCTTTTCCCTTTCTGTGTATGATTTCAAAATCATATGGAAGCAATCTTAAACTCCACCTTGCAAGTCTGCCTTGAGGATCTTTTAAACGAAAGAGCCATAGAAGGCTATGACAATCTGTGATAACTTTAAAATGTTGTCCTTCAAGATAATGTCTTAAATGTTCAATAAAAAAGATGACTGCGAGACACTCTCGCTCAGTAGCACTAAATTTTCTTTCTTGACGTGTTAAGGATCTTGACAAATAACATATCACTTTCTCGCCGTCTTCAAAATTTTGGGTTAGTACAGCACCGATACCAAATGCTGATGCGTCGGTCTGCAAAATAAAAGTTCTTTCGAAATCGGGACAAGCTAAAATAGGTGCTGATATTAACAGTTCTTTTATGGTTTTAAAAGCTGTATCACATTCAAATGACCATTTCCATTTTACTTTCTTTTTCGTGAGGTTTGTCAATGGAGCTACAATAGATGAAAAGTTTTTGATAAATTTCCTGTACCAACTACAAGTGCCTATAAAACGTCTAATTTCAGTCACGTTTTTTGGGGGTTGCAAATTGACAATACTCTCAATTTTTGAAGGGTCTGGTCTTAAGCCAAATTGGTCAACAACGTAACCTAAATAATGGAGTTCTGGAAGGCAAAATTGGCATTTATCTTCTGAAATTACAAGTCCAGCCTCTCGAAGTCGATCAAACACAATGCCCAAGATTCTTAAATGTTCCGAAAACGAACTACTGACGACTATAATGTCGTCAACGTATACCATGACGTAGGGAATTAGGTCAGCTCCAAGAACTTCGTCTACAATACGCTGCTATGTAGCTGGAGCATTAGTTAGACCAAAAGGCATTCTCAAAAATCTATAAAGGCCTCTTCCTGGGACTGTGAATGCTGTAAAATCCTTAGATTCATCACTAAGTTTCACCTGCCAAAATGCTGACTTTATATCGATTGAGCTTAGATATTTTGCATCTCTCAGTTTGTCTAAAATCGAGCTGATGTAAGGAAGAGGATATGCGTCTTTCTTAGTTAAAAAGTTCAATTTCCTGTAATCAACACAGAATCTGTAGTCCCCACTCTTCTTTTTAACGAGACAAACAGGGCTTGACCAAGGGCTTTTGCAAGGCTCTATAACTTTCAATTTCAACATTTCATCTAGTTGTTCGTCGATAATTTTCTGTTTAAAAGGCGAAACTGGGTAATATCTTTGCTTTAAGGGGGTGGTACCAGGTACTACTTCAATCGTGTGCTCTGTAACATTGCAACAGCCTAGTTTTTTTTGCATCTGAGACATTTTTTGAGACACAAATTGATCTAATTGTGTTCTTTGTTCATGAGTCAAGGAATCTTTATCTTGAATGGAATTTAACATTGGCAAAAGTGGATATTCTTCTTCGGTAAAGTGCCAAACATCTTCATGAAGATTTGGAATTATTTTCATACTGGCCCAAAAATCTATGCCAAGTATTATTGTATGAGAGAGTTCTGGCAATACTAGGATATCTATTAATTTAGTTTTTCCCATCAAACTAACAGGAGCTTGGATGTATCCAGTACTTATGCAACTTTGGCCGTTAGCAACTGTACAATTTGTTTTATTTTTCTGTAATTGTAAACCCAATCTTTGAAGAATATCATAACCCGGAAGTCCAACAATTGTTCGTGAAGCACCACTGTCTAATAGTCCAAGTAAAGGATAACCGAGTATTTCAATCTGAAGGTAGGGACGTTTGTCACCATTAGCGTGTGAAATGACGTAATCTAGCAATGCTTTGTTAGAATAATCAATATTGGTCGTCTGTTTTAAATAATTATTAGGAGGGATCATGCGACCTAACGAGCCTCCTGGGATCCGTTTCCCGGATTACATTTTTGACAATTACGACTGGTAACTCCTTGATTTCCACACCGATAACAGTGAAGATTTTTAGGCTCTGGACAATCTCTATTAAAGTGTCCTACTTTCTGGCAATTAAAGCAAGTAACAGATCTTTGAGGTCTTTGCGGAACACTAGCATTAACAGTATTTAAAGTTTGCTGTACTTCTGGTATATTTGATGGAGATGTTTGGAATTGATAACAAAAATTTTGTTGGGAAGTGCTTGGTGTATCGTCCGTAGCAATAAAAGCGAAATCTGGCTCTACAAAGGTATTTCGTTTTCTAGATGGTGGTACAAAATGATCCACGCGATATTTCTTTTGTTCTAATTTCAAGCATTCCTCCTCAAGTTCTACAAGAGAAGTAACAATGGGCAATTGGGTGGTGTAAAATGGAGCTAAATTACTTGTACAAATGTCTAATTGTACGTCAGATGGAATTTCGCCATATCTTCTGAATAAAGCTTTCATGCAGCATAAATATTCCACAATGCTTTCAGAAGGATCTTGAGTCCGTGCAAGAATTTCTTTGAAAAGTCTTGATTTATAGTCTGGAGGTTCAAAATATTTAAGTAGTAGATTGGATAATCCGGTCCAATTATTAAATCTGGAACGATTGGCTCTAAACCAATTTAATGCTTTGCCATCAAAAAGATCAATAGCTTGATCGAAAAGTTCTTGATCAGATACGTTTCTTGCAATTTTTAATTCTTCGACTCGTTCTAAAAAGGTATGAATCGTCATTTGTTTCGGTTCAGCTGTAAATTTAATGTCCCACTTTTTAACGGGAACCATTCTAGAATTTTTGCTTTGGCTAATAGATTTATTTACATTGATTGGAGATGTAACATGTTCATCTTCAAGGGAAGTGTCTGAGTCAGAAATGTGTAACTCATCCATAAGCACACTTAAATTTGGATCTTGCTTCATTAAGCTCTCTAGTTCTGAGAGAGTACTCAATATACTAACAATAACCTCGGATCTATCCTTCTTTTGTTCTTCAGATAATCCATCTAATGGCAGTCTGTCTATTCTTTGTAACAGCTGCACTAATCTTGATTTTACTCGAGCAAATTTACTGCGAGCATTTTCACCAAGAACGTTTTTGGTTGAATTTTTTAACTCAGTAAGTTTTCTTTTAATTAATGGTACTTCGTCGTCATACGTAAATGGATATTTTGGATAAGTCAAAGGTTTTCCTTCTTTTTCCAACTTAAGAATAGGCCTTAAGCAGCTTCTCAGGTCATCCACAGTTCGTTCATCAGCAACCGGGAGTCCTCTAAAGGTAAATTCGTACACAAGATCTTCCTTCTTTAAATAGTTTATTTCTAATTTGTAATCCATGATGACTCAGTTCAAGCAAATTATCAAAATAATGTATTGAGAAAGCAAAAATAAAATAATAATTTCAATTTTAATTTAAAAAAAAGTCAAAATCGGTAGTCTTTATCGGAAAAAAAAAAGTTTTTGAAAACTTTTGATGAACAAAGAAAAATGTTTCATCAAATATAAAAACAAATAAAACCAAAAAAAAAAAATATATTTTTGAGTTTTAAATTTATAATAAAGTTTTCGTCAAAATAAGAAAAAAAAATTCTATTTTGAGTTTTAAGTTTTTTACCGTCAGCATAAACTGTATATTAAATTTTATTAAAATCTGACAACAAAAAAAAACTGTCAAAATGACATGTGGCCAAAATTGAGCAACAACTGTAGTATTTCACTTCACTAAATCCACGGACACTATGGTAACCAAAAAGAATATTGCGAAAGACAAATCAATTGGTTATCTTTATAATAAAATGTTTTATTGAAAATAAAACAAAGACCTTAAAAATGTTTCCATAGGCGCAGGCGCGATAAATCTATAATAAAGGTCAAGGAGAAGGGTATTTAAATCGAAATCAATAATAAGCGATTTTTTTTAAGTATTTAAAAGAAAATACAAAAAAAAATATTGCGCATGCGGGAAAAATCAAACAAGAGTTACTGCGCATGTGCCAACGCTTGTTTATTGGCCCCACGTTGGGCGCCAAAATTTGCGACGCACTTTAATGTGTTTAAAAGAAAAATTATTTTAATTTAACATAATTAAAACATAGTCCAATCTGAATACTCTAGAGCCGCTAGTGCGTGCAAAAAGGTTTGCCCGGTGCGTACAGAGTTCGAGAGCGGTGGGGTGGTTCTTTATAAAGAATAAATTGATTGAGATAAACAGCACCGAAAATATAAGGGCGCCAGGAAGTGAGCAGACCTTCCAATCTCTCGGTCTTTTTGAGGACTCTATTTTATCAGATTAGAGGAGTGTAGATAAATAATAAAAGAATTATTTCTCCTGTAATCCTGTACTATATTTCATTGAAGAATTCAAAAGAATTAACACCGTTAATAAAGTGGATAATAATTCAATAAAAAGGTAGTTTGAAGTTAAGCAAATAAATAATTTAAAATAAAATAATTACATCTCGGGTAATAATCCAAAATAACGTTGGACGTGCGCGCGCAACATGATCATGTACCGCTTACATAAACGCCGCCGCAGCCGTACTTTATCCACAACGGATATGAAAAATTAAATTCCTAATTAAATAAATAATTAAGTAAAAATTCATGACAAATAAATTTAACAATTAATAAGAAAATCCAGAAATTGCATCTCTAGATAAAAATTAATCACCAATAATTAATAATTGAAATTGGAATAAAAATAAAAATAATAATGATAAAAGGTTGGATCATACCAATCTCCTTTCTATCGTCTCAATCGGGAAATGTCACAAGTCAGGAAACTACTCTACATCTCTTAGTCACTTGCGGGTGAAAGAATTTGAAATGAACTCATGAAGTCCAAGGTAATAGCGAGTATTCATGAAGTCCCAGAAAAGGAACCAGTATAAGCCCAGGGAAAAGGACTAGTGCTTGTAGACCGTGGAATGGACTAATTCTTGTAGCCCGTGGAAAGCACCCTTGTGATGTTAAAGGGTTTGACAACCATGCCCATACACTGTATCGCATTAAAATCCACCTTTTGGCGATATGTCAGTCAGTGTGACTCCAAAATCAAAAATATCAACACAAACCATCAAATAATAAAACACTGGGCAACATTGTTTGAAGAAATTTAGGAAATCCAAATTGATTGGCGAAAAAAATCGCGAAATAAAATTTCTTCTGTAACTGCAGCGAGTGATGGACAAGGAGTCACGTATTTTCAGCAAAATTCGTAGCAAATCGGAAAATCAGCGCCATAGGTGGTTAAAATATGAACTAATAAATTAGAATCAATTCATCAAAATTTTGTATATTAATATATCAAAGGACCACCAAATGACCAACAAGTGACCAGACAGAGAAAGAGTATAAAATAACTTAATTGAAATAATACATTAAAAATAAACGAATTAAATCTAACATCTTTTTCTTACTTACTAGCTTGAATAAGAAAGAGCTATACTAACAATATACATTAAGAAAAGATATGCGTTTAGCAAAAATAAAAGATAGAAGCAACAAGAAAGAAAAAGACAGGCAAATAGAAAAGTCACCAAGTTGCCGCACAGGGCTTAACACACTGTGTACAGGAGATTTAAAGAAATCTCGAAGGCGGGCAAGTAGGCCGCTATTATGGGCTTACTCTATCATCCTAAGAATATAAGCTATAGAGAGAAAGTAGTTATTGATAATAATTGGAATGACTATTTATAAGAATATAAACAATGGAAAACATAACTAAAAACAACAAGTTGTACCAAGAAAAATATTAAATCTGCCACATTCTTACAATGTGCAAAAATCCAAGAAATCTCAGGAAAAGTTTCAAAGTCAACGTGGCAACATAGCATTTCTTCTCCAAAAATAGAATGTGTCTTTGCAGGTGACAATTTGCATTGAAAATCGCGATCAGTTATTGTGTTTATATTGTGATAATATAATAAAATTTTAATTATTAAATAAAATTGCACTTGTGTAGATCTAAAAATTGTGCAGAATAGTCCGTAAAGGATTGCTGAATACTATGCTACATTGCTAGAAATCCTAAAGCTGATACATTGGGAGGAATAAGTCACTAAAATACAAGGTAAGATAATAATAGGAAAATAGACAAATAGAGGTGTTAAAATAATCTATTTACATGTTTTAGTCTATGAGCTAGGCGGATCATGATGCAACAATAATAGGCAAACTAGATAGAGGCTAGAAAAAGTCACAGACAAGCTATAAACTAGGAAGATGGATAATAGACAAAAAGCTAGAAAATAGACAAAAATCAGCATCAAACAGATATAGTGGATACTAGAAAAGCTGAAATGGGCCCCAAGGATGATGCGCGGAAAGAAAGAATAAGGTAGGTTGAAAATTATAGAAAATAAATAGACAAATAGGTAAACTAACTATTTTTACTATTTTTAGGTAAACTACAGCCCAAATAGAATTACTGGAAGCTAGATAAAAACAGAGGAGTATCTCCGATGCAAAAGAAGTATGAAAAATATTTACCAAAACACTAGAGAATAAAATAGACCTAGATAGTAGGTAAATTTGTCTAGGATCAACCAATGTGGAATAAAGTGGACTACAATTGTTGCTTTTTATTTGCAATACTATTATTAGCTTTTAGGAGTTGTTTTTGTAAATATTTAAGAATATTTTAATAATAAAATGCAGATAAAATAGTTATAAAAATTTGATTATTGCAAATAATGTTATTGTAGTTAATTTTTTTATTAGTTCTTAAGCAACATTTATTTTAGAATTTTAAGAGAAATCTGATCCTTTTAAAGCCAACAAAAATAAAAATAAATTTAGTTAAAAATAAAACCTACTATCTTCGTTTGTTCTTAATTAAAAAAATTGGCGAATGCGATAGATCTATTGTGCTTTTGTGAATCAGATAAAGAATAGAAATTTAAGTTATTAGTAAATTATGAAAAATAATTATAGTAATTTAACTAAAAATATTTAATAAACTCTAGTGACGAAATCAACACGTCACACGGTTGGCAACCCTAGTGCGCATGTTCTATGTTCGTCAAAATCCTTATGTTAACCGTCAGTGAGTTTGCGGCGTTCCACAGAAGCGATTAACGACATGTGACGTTCAAGTGTCAGCCGTGTCAAATTGGCATAGTCCTCTGCCATTTGTGGCACGAGCCAAAATATCTAATAGGTCATAGATTAACGATCCGGATTTTGCAGTAATAATTTTTGATCCAATTTTTATAATTTCCTCATCTTTTAACTGTATTACCGCCTGAATGTCGCAATGACATAGAAATGCATCCAAGATGTGTAAAATCTAACCCAAAAATAAATGAATATTAATTACAAAAAATAAAAAATCGTCTTCTCCACTTGTGATCCACCCTCTCTTCATGCATCAAACCTAAAAAGTACCATCAGCAAGGGGGGCCTCGCATGTGCGACAAGGAGCAAAAAACCGACTAGCCACAGACATGTGTTTCGAACCCTTTATGACCTCCTCAGTGTGGCATAAGTCAAAAGCGGACTATAACGTCTAACCAGCATATTTAAATTGAAAACTAATCAATTTCTCAAAGTGGAGTATAAAATACAAAAAATAAAAAATCGTCTTCTCCACTAGTGCTCCACCCTCTCTTCATGCATCGAACCTAAAAAGTTTTATCAGCAGGGGGGGCCTCGCATGTGCGACAAGGAGCAAAAAACCGACTAGCCACAGACATGTGTTTCGAACATTGAGTTGTATAACGCCCTAAAAGGGCGTTAGAGACGGAAAGACAAGGCATTTTTTATTGACCCTATCCAATTTGGTTCCTATGGTCGGGTATTTCTTTTACAATAAAAACAGAGATAGACATTATTGAACATGTGAAACGGACAAAGATAGGGTGATTTTGCATGCTAATAATACCCTAGATAATATAAGGGTACTTTTATCTCTTTCACACTGACGGTATAAGTGCGACAGAAAAGCAGCTGGCTACCTTTAATCCACCTGCCGTATTTTGAGTGATTCTACCTGTTAGTCCGTGTATACAGGGAAAACTGATAGACAATGTTGTCTAAGTACGGAAATGATTTTTTTTGAATTTTGTGCGGGAATATTACAAAAAGAAATCTTAAAACGTTTAAAAACAAGTTTAGAAGTAACTATTTGAGTTTAAACATGGTCCAAAATTGTTTTTTGTGCAAAAGAAGAAAAAAAATCCATAAAAAAACAACATTTCATGGGAAAGTCGTCTTGACAGATAGTTTTTCCTAAAACACGAGAAAGTTCAGTAGCGTCACGATAGATAGTTTTTTCTGCGACCGTGCGATTTTACCCTCACACATTTTGATTCAGAAAGTGTCACTTCCCCGCACTTTTTTTTGCATTGCATGAAAATTAACAAAAAGTATTTGATTTTCTTAAAAATGATTTCTTTTTAAATTCTTACATACCGATTTTTATCCAGTTGTTTTTGTTTTTTCGAACCAAACTTTTGACATGTCACGGTCGAGTTTCATACATCTTGATGAATTGTTACACACACTGATCTATGTTTTTATAAATTTCGATAAATTTAATGTTTTTTTGCGGACTTTACAGTAATTTTAAGTTAAATTTTGGTCTTTCATCGCGAAAGTATATATTTATTATTATATGACCACCGCAACCGGTCTACAGGCCGGTATCATATGTTTATGTCCTTCTAATGTCATTTGACTATCATGCTGTCTTACTTAATAAGGTCACTTAGTTTAATTAATAATTTTGTCCTACATAATATAAAAGAAGAATAGAAACCAACAAAAAATTTGTGACACTTCGATTGCCCATTTTCTTTGATTGCGATGGATTAGGGTGACCAGATTACGGTTTATTAGGGTGCCCAGAGTGCGCAAAAAAATATTTTGAAAAATTTCCCTAAAAAAATTGAAGACCAAACACTCACTCGCCACTCAATGTTTATGGTCGCATACACTGATCCTAACTCGATTTCCGACGATTATGGACAATGGTTACCCCCTGGACATAAACCTAACAACTTTTACTATATTTTTTAACAATAGGTAGGTTAGGTTTGGTTAGGTTGGGTTAGGTTGGGTTAGGTTTGGTTAGGTTGGGCTGGGTTGGGTTAGGTTGGGTTAGGTTGGGTTAGGTTGGGTTAGGTTGGGTTAGGTTGGGTTAGGTTGGGTTAGGTTGGGTTAGGTTGGGTTAGGTTGGGTTAGGTTGGGTTAGGTTGGGTTAGGTTGGGTTAGGTTGGGTTAGGTTGGGTTAGGTTGGGTTAGGTTGGGTTAGGTTGGGTTAGGTTGGGTTAGGTTGGGTTAGGTTGGGTTAGGTTGGGTTAGGTTGGGTTAGGTTGGGTTAGGTTGGGTTAGGTTGGGTTAGGTTGGGTTAGGTTGGGTTAGGTTGGGTTAGGTTGGGTTAGGTTGGGTTAGGTTGGGTTAGGTTGGGTTAGGTTGGGTTAGGTTGGGTTAGGTTGGGATAGGTTGGGTTAGGTTATGTTAGGTTGGGTTAGGTTGGGTTAGGTTGGGTTAGGTTGGGTTAGGTTGGGTTAGGTTGGGTTAGGTTGGGTTAGGTTGGGTTAGGTTGGGTTAGGTTGGGTTAGGTTGGGTTAGGTTGGGTTAGGTTGGGTTAGGTTGGGTTAGGTTGGGTTAGGTTGGGTTAGGTTGGGTTAGGTTGGGTTAGGTTGGGTTAGGTTGGGTTAGGTTGGGTTAGGTTGGGTTAGGTTGGGTTAGGTTGGGTTAGGTTGGGTTAGGTTGGGTTAGGTTGGGTTAGGTTGGGTTAGGTTGGGTTAGGTTGGGTTAGGTTGGGTTAGGTTGGGTTAGGTTGGGTTAGGTTGGGTTAGGTTGGGTTAGGTTGGGTTAGGTTGGGTTAGGTTGGGTTAGGTTGGGTTAGGTTGGGTTAGGTTGGGTTAGGTTGGGTTAGGTTGGGTTAGGTTGGGTTAGGTTGGGATAGGTTGGGTTAGGTTATGTTAGGTTGGGTTAGGTTGGGTTAGGTTGGGTTAGGTTGGGTTAGGTTGGGTTAGGTTGGGTTAGGTTGGGTTAGGTTGGGTTAGGTTGGGTTAGGTTGGGTTAGGTTGGGTTAGGTTGGGTTAGGTTGGGTTAGGTTGGGTTAGGTTGGGTTAGGTTGGGTTAGGTTGGGTTAGGTTGGGTTAGGTTGGGTTAGGTTGGTTCAGTTTGAGTATGTTCGGTTAGGTTCCGCTAGGATTGTTTAGGTTAGGTTTAGCTATATTCGGTTAGGTTCGGTTCAGTTTAAGCAAATCGAACCGAACCAAACCGAACCGTTAGATTCGGTTTGATTTAGTTCATTTCGATACGGATGGGTTCAGTTTGCTTTTGTTCAGTTAGACCTTCGATAAATTTTAAAAAAGTAAATAATTATTAATTTTTAGGGTTTTAAGGAATAAAAATTGATATAATGTTCAATTAAACTAATTTTTATTTGTAAAAATGTAGGAATCATAATTTTCTTGATTTTGTTTTGAATTTCATGCTTTTTTAAAAATTGTGCATTTTCATAAAAGGACCAAAAAAACTGACCCGATTTGGATCAGTGACCTTAGTTATTTCAAGTTTTTGTTGACAGCTGATAGACGTCAGGGACCGTTTTGTTTCAGTTTGAAATGAGAAAATGCTTCTTTTGTAGCAATTTGTATGGGTTTTAATGGGGTTTTAAGAATGTTTCAATTTCAATTTTTTTAACAAAATCAACGATAGTCCGCAATTTTTTTTTTAGAAATCACTATAAAATGGTCTAAAATTATCATTTTTCAAAAAACTTCGTAGTTTTAAGAAAGGTGGTAAAACGTACCAGACCCCTGAAATGTGTTGCAGTCTAGGACAACTGGGCGCCGCCAACTCGGCGCCACCAACTGGGCAGCAGGCCAATTGGGCGCCGGGCCAACTTGACGCCGAGCCAACTGGGCGCCGGACTAAAATATTTTTTCTTGATAAAATGTGCAGATGAAAAACAACCTTAAAAAAATTAAAGTGGCGGATCCAAAATGGCGGACTTTCTTATTTATGTATCGATATGTATCGAATATGGAACTTGGCGGTGTTTCAAGTCGCAGAACACTACACCTACCAAATTTCAACACTCGACTTAATAGATGTTGAAAGTTTTGTATAAATAACATATTTATTTTGTTTTTATCTGCACATTTTATCGAAAAAAAAATAGTCCGGCGCTGAGTTGGCCCGGCGCCCATTAGGCCCGGCGTGGCGCCCTGTAGGCGGCGCCGAGTTGGCCCGGCGCCCGGTTGTCCCATTTCGAATTGAAATTTTTAGTTCCGAAATTTCATCTGACTCGAGCATAACTTGTAGTCCACCCAAGAAAAGAAGAGTTGAAGAAGACCCTTGTTCAAAGAAAGAAAATATTTTACCTGGAAGGTACAACATTTGTAAAGTTCTAAGATGAAAACAATAATTTTAATACATCCACTGCACTTAGCATGCTTAGAAATTCTTTTTACTCTTTTTTTTTTACTGAAGAGAATTTTGTAAACACACACAAGTAAGTATTCATGAATTATTTATTATTCAAACAGAAAATTGTTGATAAAAAAATTCTAGTGGAATTCAAAATTTTTATTTTGCGCCGCCACTGCCCTTTTTTATCCAAGACAAGCAAATAGAATATTTTTGCGATGTTGCATGTTTCCGGACTCACCAAACCGAAATTCTATTTTCATCCCTATTTTGCTCATTAAATTCTTACTTGTATTTGGTCAATTGCGATAAAAGCTTGATATAATGGCAATTTTGGCCCATGCCGGGTCTACCCGTAGGGTATAGAAGTCAATGGTTTCGAACTTATTATGATCTCCTCAGTGTGGCATAAGTCAAAAGCGGATTATAACGACTGATCAGCATAATTAAATTGAAAACTAATCCATTTCTCAAAGTGGAGTATTGTAAATACAAAAAATAAAAAATCGTCTTCCCCACTAGTGCTCCACCCTCTCTTCATTGATCGAACCTAAAAAGTTTCATCAGCAGGGGGGGCCTCGCAGGTGCGACAAGGAGCAAAAAACCGACTAACCACAGACACGTGTTTCGAACTTATTATGATCTCATCAGAGTGGCATAAGTCAAAAACGGACTATAACGCCTGACCAGCATAATTAAATTGAAAACTAATCCATTTCTCAAAGTGGAGTATTCTAAATACAAATATATTTGTGTGTAGACTTATATGATTTTTAATAATAATGCATCTACATTAGACACTACAAGCAGAAATACATAAATCGCTGGCAAAGGAACCACAGAGCCTTTGAAAATACCGGGTTTATGAGATAACGTTAACAGTGATAAAAAGTAACTGCCATAAAATATAGCCCTACTGAAATATACTTTTCCTTTTACACAGACTGGTGGCCATAAAACAAAGCAATATACAACGTCGGAGAATCCGAGAGATCGGCGGAAACAATCATAAATCTGGAGTGTATTTTTATCCGAACGAACTAATTTCTTACGAGCTCTGGAAATAAAATGTAAACAAATCATACAAAAGATACTGTCCAAACAAGCACGAAAGTTTTGGGAAAGATTCCTCAATAAGCTAGAGATAAGGGAAATGGGTAGAACAATAAATCCATTTTACAACATGCATTCCATAGAGATCTGTAGCAGAGATTAAAAGTTATAATGTTATTATTCCGCATATTAGCTATAAATAATTAATATGTCTCCAGTCTAATGCCTAATGTAACATTAGTCTTATTATGAGCAAGGGCGGTTCTAGAGCCAAATTCTGGGGGGGGGGGTGTAATAGTCAAGCGGTGACTGCAAATTACGGCACAGGAGAAAAAGCTCATATTATGACAAAAGCACACAGGAAAGATACTCATAGGAAAAGAGCGCAGACGTCAAAAAGCGCACATGGAAAATAGCGCACATAACATAACTTTTGAACTACCATCAATTTTAATATAACAAACTGAACTTGGAAGAGGATTAATCAGAGTTTTGACCAATTATATCTTTTTGTCGGCAGTCTTAATATCCAAGATGGCGGACGTAATTAAAATGTACCCCTCAAAGATGCTCGTTTATTTTTGTAATGCGAAAATGTTTTGATCACTTTTTTAAATCAGTAAAAAAGCTGCATTCTTGCCACGCACAACAAGGTACGAATCAGCAAAATCGGTTCAGTGATTCTAATAAAGAATATTTTTGTTTCAACCATTGTTTTTCATATTATACTGCCTTACCAAACATGTCTACATTTATTTCCTAATAAATTCATTACCACCAAACCGATTTGGATGACATCCTGACGTCCTGGTGAGCATTTATTGCGTTTTAAAGTTCATGATCAAAATTTATGGCCATCCTAAAATTTAAGATGGCGGCCAGTCATATTTGATTCGTCAAAATAGCGGGTTTATTCCTATTTTCTCAAAATGTTTTGGTTTTTATTCTATTTTATAAAAAAGCTCTACTTTTCCCCCACACAACAAGGTACAAATTAGTAAAACCGGTGTGGTGGTTCTCAAAAAATTTATTTTTGTTTCAGCCATTGCTTTACAGATTATACGATTGCATTGCTAATCCTGTCTGCATTCGTTTCCTTATAAACATATTTTTGCTGAACCGATCTTAGTGAAATAAAGAAAAACAAGTTAAGATGTCGGACAGAATCATACTTGACCCTTCAAAGAAGCACGTTTATTTTTATTTTCCGAAAATGTTTTAGTTTTTTTTTGTTTGCGGAGAAGCACTATTTTTTTCCCGCTTAACAAAAAAGTACAGGGTAATAAAATCAGTGACGTGGTTCTAATTTTGTTTCAACCATTCTTTTACAAATTATACGATTGCATTACCAATCCTGTCTGCATTCAGTTCTTTTTAAATTTAAATTCATTATTACTGAACCAATTTTAATGAAATAGAAAACATTATGGTGCAAACTGATTGATCTTTAAAGATCAAAGTTTACATAAATTTAAAAAAAACTAAAACATTTTCGGAAAAATAAAAATAATCATCATTTAGATGAATCAATTATTATTCGGTCTGTCATCTTAAACTCTAAAATGGCGGAAAATTTTGATTATAATCTTTAAAGAGCAATCAATTCTTACCATGATTTTTTCTTTTCACTAAAAACTAATAATGAATTTATAAGGAAGGCAATCGTATAATATGCAAAACAATGGTTAAAACAAAAATATTTTTTTAAGAGCCACTGAACCGACCTTGCTGATTCGTACCTTGTTGTGCGTGGCAAGAATACAGCTTCTTTACTAATTTAAAAAAATAATTAAAACATGTTCGCAACACAAGAATAAATTAGCATGTTTGAAGGGTAAATTTTAATTTCGTCCGCCCTCTTGGATTTTGAGATGGCGGACAAAAAAATATATTTGGTGAAAACTCTGATTGTCCGGTTTTTTCGCTATATGTTTGTGATCGTTAAACGCTTTATCTCTAGCTCCAAACTTTGCAACATTGGACGATATAGCTAATAATGAACCACTAAGGCCTCTAGTGGTATATCTTTGAGCCAAAGTGTTAAGCCTAAATCATTTATTGTTGTAATCTGCAGAGTTTTTTCACGTACTGGGTGGAAAAAAAATATGCCACTTTAGTCAAACTCAGTATGTAGGTACGTGGGCACAATAGATCCACTTGTGGTCGCAGTGATCCTAAATTTATAAAAACTTTTAAAAATGTTTATCTATTTAAAAAAAAATATTAACGCAAGAGTTCTAACTCTCGGTATTTTGAAAGGTATTTTCTAAGCACCCTCTTTGACTGAATGTAAATGAATAAGTGACTTTCTGGCAAATTTTAGGGTATGTAAATTCGTCACTTTTTCACGCCCTGATTAGCGAGAAAAATGGGGGAGAGATTTTTGATGCAGTTTGACAATAATAAAATGGGGGGTTTTACAAGCCTGTAAATGTAGATACAGAGTGTTTTACAAATTTTTTAAATGTCATCTAAAATCTGAAATTTTGACAAGAAATTTCTTATTTTAAACAAAACCGCTTATATTTTATCACATTCTTATACCAGTATTTACTGACCCTAAAACTTAGCATTTTAGACCGGGTTTAAGTATCAAGTCTATAGACTTAATACCGACCGGTTTAAGTGTATTTTTTTAATACTCACAGGTCAAATAGCTGCAAAGATTTGGTTCAACCAATTAACTTTAGAAATAAAGGAAAACCACATAAAAACTGTGTAACGAAATGTTATTTTTTGGAAATTTAGTCCGTGCAGTCGTAGGATTCCCGTTAAAAGTACTCTCCCAAATTGTAGTACCACCCCTGAGGGGTGGTTTAAAGTTCGAAAAACAGTAGAAATATTCCATGACTGATAAAAAAAAATTATATACAAAAGTTTTCAAAGCTAAATAATACATAAGTAATTTAAAACTATATCTCTAAATGCATTACCGTATTAAATACTCTGCCAATATATGGGCCCCTAAGCTCACCCTAGGTACTATAGTTATAGTGTAAAAATAATCATCATTTAGATGAATCAATTATTATTCGGTCTGTCATCTTAAACTCTAAAATGGCGGAAAATTTTGATTATAATCTTTAAAGAGCAATCAATTCTTACCATGATTTTTTCTTTTCACTAAAAACTAATAATGAATTTATAAGGAAGGCAATCGTATAATATGCAAAACAATGGTTAAAACAAAAATATTTTTTTAAGAGCCACTGAACCGACCTTGCTGATTCGTACCTTGTTGTGCGTGGCAAGAATACAGCTTCTTTACTAATTTAAAAAAATAATTAAAACATGTTCGCAACACAAGAATAAATTAGCATGTTTGAAGGGTAAATTTTAATTTCGTCCGCCCTCTTGGATTTTGAGATGGCGGACAAAAAAATATATTTGGTGAAAACTCTGATTGTCCGGTTTTTTCGCTATATGTTTGTGATCGTTAAACGCTTTATCTCTAGCTCCAAACTTTGCAACATTGGACGATATAGCTAATAATGAACCACTAAGGCCTCTAGTGGTATATCTTTGAGCCAAAGTGTTAAGCCTAAATCATTTATTGTTGTAATCTGCAGAGTTTTTTCACGTACTGGGTGGAAAAAAAATATGCCACTTTAGTCAAACTCAGTATGTAGGTACGTGGGCACAATAGATCCACTTGTGGTCGCAGTGATCCTAAATTTATAAAAACTTTTAAAAATGTTTATCTATTTAAAAAAAAATATTAACGCAAGAGTTCTAACTCTCGGTATTTTGAAAGGTATTTTCTAAGCACCCTCTTTGACTGAATGTAAATGAATAAGTGACTTTCTGGCAAATTTTAGGGTATGTAAATTCGTCACTTTTTCACGCCCTGATTAGCGAGAAAAATGGGGGAGAGATTTTTGATGCAGTTTGACAATAATAAAATGGGGGGTTTTACAAGCCTGTAAATGTAGATACAGAGTGTTTTACAAATTTTTTAAATGTCATCTAAAATCTGAAATTTTGACAAGAAATTTCTTATTTTAAACAAAACCGCTTATATTTTATCACATTCTTATACCAGTATTTACTGACCCTAAAACTTAGCATTTTAGACCGGGTTTAAGTATCAAGTCTATAGACTTAATACCGACCGGTTTAAGTGTATTTTTTTAATACTCACAGGTCAAATAGCTGCAAAGATTTGGTTCAACCAATTAACTTTAGAAATAAAGGAAAACCACATAAAAACTGTGTAACGAAATGTTATTTTTTGGAAATTTAGTCCGTGCAGTCGTAGGATTCCCGTTAAAAGTACTCTCCCAAATTGTAGTACCACCCCTGAGGGGTGGTTTAAAGTTCGAAAAACAGTAGAAATATTCCATGACTGATAAAAAAAAATTATATACAAAAGTTTTCAAAGCTAAATAATACATAAGTAATTTAAAACTATATCTCTAAATGCATTACCGTATTAAATACTCTGCCAATATATGGGCCCCTAAGCTCACCCTAGGTACTATAGTTATAGTGTACGTGTGAGCTAATATAACTAAAAACTGAAATATATTTTATTCAACTCCAGACTAAATTACCTTTTGTTTGATACCACACAAGCCATGTTTTGACCTAAACTCAAATTTTTGAAATCTACCCCCACCCTTAAAAAAAACACACACACGCCATATTTTCAATTAAACTCTAATTTTTGAAATATATCCCCACCCTTTTTTTAAATAAATTAAAATGTATTTTGTTTAACTCCAGACTCAATTACCTTTCGTTTGATATCACACACGCCATATTTTAACATAAACTCTAATTTTTGAAATCTACCCCCACCTTTTTGTTTGGTTTGTGTTCGGTGGATTTTGTTCATTTTTAAATGGGTCCATCTCGACCCAAGACCCAGCCTAGGTACCAAATTTCATTAAAATCGGCCAAGTGGTTTTTGAGTTATGCGCGTTGGTCGCTACAGACAGACAGACAGACAGACAGACAGACAGACAGACAGACAGACAGACAGACAGACAGACAGACAGACAGACGGCGCAACAAAAAAGTTACAAAATCATCTGAAACGCTAAGATATATAAAAATTTTTGAAATCCGAGCAACTTTTTTTTTCTCGAAAAAATTAGGATCACCATAGCTCACACTACTATAGTATAGTATATGTGTGAGCTAATACGTATCAATATTTAATTCCGTAAGAAGCACATGATATATTAGAATCCGTTTTCAATTATACATCCAACAAAATAATCGAACATCCGTTTAATCACAGCTAACTTGTGTAAAAAATTAACATGTAAAATATAGCGGACAGCTGACACTGACTTACACCGTTTTTATTCGACATTTCTTAGTGACGTTCGGAGGTTTAAATATAGCTACCATTTTTAAACCAAAATATTATATTATTTTAATATATTTCTAACCATTGTAAGGAAATGATGTCTTTGTTACAACGAAAAAAGATGACCCATATCGCAATGTATTTATGAACAATTTATATCAATATTAAAAACTATTGCATTCACGGCAAAAATAAGTTAAACCTTCAACCAAAATCTGGACTTGTAGACTTAAGATTGTAGCACTTAGCACTGTAGACCCTTTAGTAAATATTGTACAATCTTAAGTCTACAAGTCCAGATTTTGGTTGAAGGTTTAACTTATTTTTGCCGTGAATGCAATAGTTTTTAATATTGATATAAATTGTTCATAAATACATTGCGATATGGGTCATCTTTTTTCGTTGTAACAAAGACATCATTTCCTCACAATGGTTAGAAATATATTAAAATAATATAATATTTTGGTTTAAAAATGGTAGCTATATTTAAACCTCCGAACGTCACTAAAAAATGTCGAATAAAAACGGTGTAAGTCAGTGTCAGCTGTCCGCTATATTTTACATGTTAATTTTTTAGACAAGTTAGCTGTGATTAAACGGATGTTCGATTATTTTGTTGGATGTATAATTGAAAACGGATTCTAATATATCTTGTTCTTCTTACGGAATTAAATATTGATACGTATTAGCTCACATAGTTTTTCTGATTTTAGAGATACCAAGAATACCTATGGGTCGCGGTTTATATATCGAAAACATTTTTATCGAATCAACTTTATCGAATTTATTTTTAATAAAAATTATTCCTCGAATGACATTTTAATCAAATAGCGTTTTTATCGGAAATATAAATTTTTATAAAATCCGTTTTATCGAATTACATAATGAGTCGTTTCATAAAAATGTAATTCGATGAAAAATATTTGATTAAGATGCAAGTTGATAAAAATTTTATTCAATGAAAAAAATTCGATAAAAGTATTTTGATAAATAACAACAAATATGTATTTTATTAAATACCTAACTATGATACAGAGTTTCTGAAATATAAGACATTTATTATTTTTATAATTTACTTGTTTCAATGATAAACTGATTGATAAAACAAGCAAAAACCTGGTGAACTTAACCCGTAACTACTAATATTTTACTTCCCTTTTAGTTAGGGGAAAGTTGAGCAGTTGAGCTAGCCAACTAACCTAACCTAACCCGACTTGACGTAACATAACTGCAATGTATGTTAAGTTATTGTTATATTAAGTTAAGTACTATTATTTTTAATTAGTATCATAAAGAGAAAAAAAAATATTTCAATGTATCAGCTCACGCTGTAACACCCGAGCTATACAGGGTGTCCCATAACTTAGGGACCATAGTGCAGCAGGTGATAAAGGAGGTTATTTCCGAGAAAAATGTTTATATAACGTGGGGGTCAACACACATCTGTTTTGAGGATATAGGATTTCAGTTAGAGGAGTGGGGAAAAAGGGTTTTAAAAACAAAATCTGTCACAGCCAGCTAAATACTCAGCTAATTGTGATTCAAAAATGTGGTATTCCCGTTTTTGATAAAATTACAAGTTGATGAGATACAGGCTGTCAAAGTAACCTCCAAAAATGTATAAAAAAGAATAATTTAATACTATTTTATTACTATGTCTCGCCAGAGACTTGTTTTTATTAACAAAAAATATAAAAAAGCATGGCGTTTAATATGGCATTTATTAAAGTTAATACCAAAAAAATATATTTTTCTAAAAAAAATTTACCAACAAATTTTTTTTTCATTATTTTTGTTTTAATTTAATGCTCTTGTTCTGATACACGACTTTACGCAATTTGATATTTTTAATGCGTGTTTTTTTAAAGTTATTATCAAAAAAGTTTAAAAAATCGCCAAATTTGATGCTCTGTATCTCGAAATAGAAAGAGTTTTGACATGACCTCATCTATCACCTGTTCGCATATAGCTCCTAAGTTATGGGACACCCTGTATGGTACCTTTTCCAAAATTATGTACCCTTGAACAGAATGACCTATTCATTTAATAGAAATTTGTTTATTCTACAGAGTTTTGTTATAGTAAAAAAAAATAATCAAACTCAGTGGGTGCATGGAGACAATAAAACCGCGGAGCATGTAGGACCAGTGAAGCCTGTCACCATTTTTGAATAAAATACAATACATGACATACAAATTAACCTACAGGCATCAACATTTTTGAACTATATTTTTAAGTACTAAGTATTTATCTCAAATTGCGAGGCCATTAAGGCTGCGACCAAGGCGCTAAACGAATAGGTAGCTCTTCTGGGTCATCATCCACATCACACCCTTTACCAATAGCAAACTCTGAACGGTCGCGTCTTGTGCGAAATGACCTGTCTCGACCAATGGCATAGTCGCCCGCTCTTCAGAGTTAGTGAATTTTATACGCGCTTGTAGTGAAATCTGTTCTCCTGCCCCGTACCGACTAAACGTTTCTCGGTCCTATCGTAGGAGAAGCTTGCACAATGAAGATCTTTTCGCATAGCAGGTGACAGCTCGGAGCTAAATTAAAGCCTGCCAATGGCCAAAGCATGTGATGGAAATGGGAACTATAACATCGTTCAAGATCCAGAATAGCTATGCTGATCCCACGATGTGAATGATCAAGACAACCGATCACTGAAAATTCGACTGCGCGAATGTAACATTTTAATTTAAATTTTATATATTTACTTCAGTTACTTTATTTTATTATTTACATATTCTTATCGTAAATCGTTGTGAGGGATTGCTTTTGTCGCCAAACCAATACCATTAAATCTGTTTGAAATGTTTACTGTTTGCTGTGTACATATAAAACTGGGGATAAGTTGGGAAAATTAAACCTCTTTACAATCCTGTATTCTGCTTTTAATCCGAGTCTGGTATAAACTTTTGCATGGATTTTTCAGGGACGGAGTAAAACGAGTTGTTGTTTTTTTTAATTGGAACTATTCAATGCCCAGTTTTTTTTACCCAATGCAAACATAATAGTCGGGATGCAAAACAGCTATTTTTCCTTCAAATGGGAAATGAATGGTGTAGGAAATTTTTTTACTGATTTTGTTAGTCAAGGTGCTCTATAGTTGAGTAAGTTTGTAGGGTATTTTAAGAAAAAGCTGCAGTAAGGGTATATTTTTTTATATTTGGCATGGTGCTACCTAACACCCAAAGCTTAATTTTTATTCGAGGATTCCCGATTTTTTGGCTTCAGAATCCAAGATGGAGGCTGCCAAAGTTGCAAAAAAAAATAATTCCCTTTTTTAGGAGAAATTAAATGAATTTTGATTGAGTAAAAACATTTGACACCAGTCACTTCAAAACAAAATAGCGGCTATATTTCCAAAAATTGGTTTTTCTTGAATATTTTCTTTAATTTTTGTGCAATATTGATTTTAATTGCCTCTTATTGAAGCTATTAACCAGCTCATATGTTTAATGTATGTTCCCAGCCTACACAAAGATGGTGCTTAATATCTCAAAAATAAAAATATGTCAGATTTAATTATTGCAAAATGAAATTCTGGATTTTATCAAGAACAAGGCTTGGATTGTGTATTCATCACCTCAAGAAAAGGGTTGTGTTACTGCTATGCAATTGAAACTTTCTTCACTGCAACCTCTATATAGCTCATTTTACGCATAGCAACCAAGGAAACTGCTTTTAAAAGACACCAAAATCGATGTAGCTCTAATCCAAGATCTGTCACGATGCCATAATATTAGAGTTGCTTATTTGTTATCCTCTCTACTGGTAATTTAGGTTTTAAAGGTATATCTTTGAGTCAAAGTGTTAAACCTAAACATTTTTTTTTGTAGTCTGCAGAGTTTTTCTATTAGACCAGGCAAAAATTTAGGATTTCCAAACAATCGTACCTCTTTACCAAATTTTGTACACATATACAGTGCCCTTCCGCGTTTCGAAGAACCACTTCATTAAGTTTTTTGTTAACTTTTTTGTGGCGCAGAGGCGATTTACTAATATACAAGATTTGTACAAACATAAGTTTCTTATTTAATATATTACTTTACACTCGGGACTGTATATACTGCCAACATTTTTGAAAAGCTATTAAGAAATTAAGGTAAAATATGAGCAAGTATTGTTTTTCAAAAAAATTTGCGATTTTTTACATAAACTATTTTTTTGTTTTTTAATTCTCAAAAGCAGAAAACCAAAAACAAATAATATGGTTTACCACGAAAAGTTTTTGGGATCTCTTTGCTATAAAAAAATTGTAAAAAACAAGTTAAATATAATATAGGGAAAACACGATAAATTTTTATGCGGACGAAAACAGAGCAAAATCGCATTTTCTTGAATATATTGTATTGACTTGTATTTAAATGAAATAAGCACCAGTTTATATATAAGGTTAATCGTGCTTTCACAAAAAAAAATATAAAAAAATTCTAGATACAAGGATAAGTAATCAAATATTAAAAATACATGGTGTTTTTTTCATCTTTTCTTATTTTTCTCAATAAAAAAATAAATATTTGTCTATCTGCGCGGTGGTGCTCTATATAAAATTATTTATTCTAGAATGCCATGTTTTTTAAAAAAAGAGTCTTTTTTTACCGTTTTTAACGTTTTGGTTATGCTCGGGCTGAATCAAGCCTTAAAAATCAGAAACGCAGAGGCTTCCGGTTAAGGATTATTTGTCCGTTAAACTTTTTGTTTGGTCGTTTAACTTTTACACCTACATGAACTTCTTTTAAATTTCAAAATGTTTTTTTGAAATTTAAGTTTTAAAATTGTACAAGAAATTTTTAGTTACCTTACTTACTTACGTAGGTATCTGTTATTCTAGGCTAAAATAAAAGACAATGTAGGTAGATACCTAGGCACCTCACTTAAACTTTACACCTGTTAATACTTTTTGCTCCCAATTTTTTAGGCAAACCGTACACCTATTCTTTCATATTTTAAACATATAGGTTGATAAGTTGTGATGACACAAAAAGCTGCTGATATTAAAATTAAAAAGGCACAAATGCATCATTTTCATATGTAGTCGCAGGAAAATACATTTATTTAATGTACACCAATTCTTACAAAGAAAAGTTCATTGATTCAATTAATTTTTATGAATCATTGTATTTTGTTCGTTGCCCAAAAATCAATAAAATTAATAAACATATTTACGTACTTTTTTCATTCTGTATATGTGTATCCAGGTTAAAAGTTAAATTTAATAGCATTTACTGAAATCGCCAACGGCTAGTCCATCTCTGCGCTATAAGAGAGGGTCCAGGGACAAACAAAAGCCTTTTATAATACAGAGTCCGATTCCGGCGTTTGTACTTTGTCACAAACACTCGTCATGTGTCACCCAGAACAGCTAGATTTCGCCCCAGAATTAATCGCTTGGGGCCTTTTAATTGGTATCTGCGTCAGTGATTCAAGGTGGATTTTGGACAAACCCAGGGATAAATTAATTTACTTATAAAGTTGTACAGCATGTCCTATTGCCGATCGGATTAAAATGAATAGTCAGTTAATAATTAAGATTCCAATTAATGGTTAATTTAGATTCTTGCCAAATCTCGTAGTTTCTCTTTTACAGGATAAGTTTTCAATTATCATATCATTATTACACATCATATTTGAATTTTGTAGAATTTTTTATGCAAACTTTTTGAAGAAAAGATAATGCTGACAATGTTTTAAGCACGTCATAGGTATAGTAAAAAAAAAGAAATGTGGCCCTATATATTTTTTTAAATAAAGTATTCCTATTGTGGCCAAATATTAAAATTTAAAATTAAAATACATTTTTAGCAATAATTTTGTGTTTCTTACTAAAAAGCTTTTAAAAGCTGAATTAAACTTAAAAAAACAATTTTACAGAATTTGAAAATCTTGTAAAATATAGAAGAATATTTTTAAATCTGCAATTTGAAAATATTTCATCATAATTAATCGATCATAATCGAGATTTGGCTTTCATTTCACAACAATCGATAGTAATAAATGCATGTATAGCATACTTTTAAAATGAGAAAGAAACAACATTTAAATCAAAAATTTTAAAAAATTCATAGGAAATCTATCTCTATTCGAAGGAGCCAAGAGAAAAGTGGCAGCGTGCACAGGGCTACCGAATTTCATATAATATATAAACGAAAAAGAAATTAAATTAGGATGTTTTTAAAATAAAAAAAACGTGTTTATGCAGAAAAATACGGTACCATGGCTCCATGGCACTACCTCACGAGCCACCACTGCTTTTGGGTGGCTCAGAGGCGATTAACTGATATACGAGATTCGTAAAAACATAAGTTTCTTATTTATTAAATATCTTCACAACTGGGACTACCCTGTATATACTGCTTACATTTATTAAATGATGTTAAAATTTCTAATAAAAGGATGTATTACACTGTTGCAAGTTTATCGAAATTCAGTAAAAATATGAGCAAGTATGTATTCAGTTTTTCCAAAAAATTTGCGATTTAAAAGAAAATATTTTTTGGTTTTTTAATTCTCAAAGGCAGATAACAAATAATACGGTTTACCACAAAAAGTTTTTGGGAAATCTCTACCACTAAAAAATCATAAAAAAGATCAAATATGCTACAACCATAATATTTATATTAACCATCAGGAGCGTGATTGTTATTTTTGAAACGTTGAAAACGGTAAAAAAGCACCTACTCTTTTTTTAAAAACATGGCCACATTCGTACATTTGGCGATTTCAACTTATCAAACAAAAATATATAAACTCTAAAACATTTTTTCTAAATACATATATTTTTAGCTTTTATTTGCAATAAAAAATAAAATCAAGTAATACTATAAAATGACTTTTTTATGTAAATTAATGCTCAATGTGCCTTATTAATGTTCTTAGAGTATGTTTTGGTTACAATATCAATCTAATACGTATAAAAAAACACATAAAGATTAAAAAAAGTTATATCAATTAAACACAACCTTTATTTTGATGCCAATCTAATTATGACAAAAATGCAAAACTAAAAGAAAAATGTCTCTTCTGTTGCTGTTAAATAAAATATCCTTGTGAAAATAAAATATCGGTTACAAAAAAGCTATATTAGTTGTGCACTGTATGAATAAACACAACGAAAGTAGTTTTTTTTTATAATCATCAAAATTGCGAGGCCTGCTCGGAAAAAAATCCTAATGCTCTTTGATACTGCTCAATAAATTCTGATACGTGATATACTAGAGCATGGATTTTCCGTGTAGGAAGAATTTTGACTGTTTCCAGCTCTGTATTGAACTGATTAATGAATATTTTGTTGTTTGCATCTAAAATCTCTCCAAAACAACTGCTAACCACCTTGTGGAATGCCGAAAAATCAGCCACATTTGTTTTTTGTAAGGAAATAGTCATAGTTATTCCTTGAAAGGTTTCTTTGTTTCACAAGGTGGTTGGCAGTTGTTTTGGACAGATTTTAAATACAGACGACAAAATATTCATTAACCAGTTCAATACAGAGCTGGACCAAGTCAAAATTCTTCCTACACCAAAAATTCATGCAGTATATCACGTACCAGAATTCATAGAGCGGTACCAAAGTGAATTAGGATTTTTTCCGAGTAGGCCTCAGAGCAGATCCTTCATTCTCGGTATGTTTGAAAATACGTTTAAGTTAAATACATTTGATAATTATAATAAAAACTACTTCGCTGTGTTTGTTCATACAATGCACATCTAATAAAGCTTTTTTGTAAACTATATTTTATTTTCATAAGGATATTTAGTTTAACAGCACCAGAATAAAGATTTTTCTTTTAGTTTTGCATTTTTGTTATAGTTAGGTGACTTCAAAATAAAAGTTATGTTTAATTAATATAATTCTATAAATATGTATAATATACGTATTTGATTGATATTTTAACCAGAACATACACACACATTGAGCATGAATTTACATTAAAAAAGTCATTTTATAGTATTTCTTGAAAAGGGCTACATACGCAATTTTAACTTTTATTGCAAATAAAAGCTAAAAATATTTGTATTTCAAAAAAAAATGTTTTTGAGTTTATATATTTTTAAAGTTGAAATCGCCGAATGGACCAACGTGTGGCCTGCTAAATAATTGCATGTAAATCCCCATCGCGCACATAGATAGGCGTGGTATTTTTTATTTAGAAATATATGAGAAATGAAAAAAATATTGCCCGATAAAATCCCCAGTAGAAATGGCAATGTTATAAGTTAAAAACGGACAATTGAAATAAAAGCAAAAGACACCTAATAGGCATTTTGAATATTTCTGATCATTTGTGTGGCTGATCCTTTTAGCCAATTTTTTGGAAAAAGTAAATACTAGCTCATATGTTTCTTAATTTAAAAAAAAATTGTAATAGTGTAATGCCCCATTATATTAGACATTTTAACAGCTTTTAAAAAATGTAGGCAGTATGTAAAGGGTCGTCTCGGTAGTGTAGAAATTTCATAAAAACAGGGTGACTCTAAAAGGTCTATACAAAATCTTGGCACATATTCATGAGGTTAAAATAAGTCGATTTAAAGCAACTTACTTTAGTCTGAAATTGCTCTGTTTCAGAGATACAGGGTGTTTTTTATTTTAATTGAACCAAGTGAAACTATTTTCCCAGAAATTGACTGATACCTACCGAAAATGACTAAATGATAAAAAAAAATTAATAGCTGATTTACTGACTAAATTTAATCCTTAAAGGTTGCAGCAACATCTTTTGAACCAAAATAATTTCAATATTCCGTTGCGGCATCGAACACTAAAAAAGGAAATATCTCGAAAACGCCTCACCCTAGCAGATTTTATCAAAAGTACCTTTTTTGCATAAAAAAGTTCAGGAAATTATTTTATCAACAAAAAAAGTTGAAAAATACACTGAGAAAAAAGTTATGGTCATTTTAAACCATAAGATGAGCATTGTGAAGCGCCCTCTGACGGCCACAGTGAAAAGATGTCCATATTTAGGTTTCGCATCCCAAAAAAACCTCGAGTATCAATTTTAAAGTAATGCATTGACAAATGTTCATAAATTTTAATAAAAACGATTTTAAATTTTTAAATAAATTCACCACCCTATATCTCGGAAACGGAGCAATTTTGGACTAAGGTAATTTGCATTAAATCGACTTATTTTGACCTCAGGAATATGTGCTAAGATTTTGTACAGACCTTTTAGAGACACCCTGTATAAAACTTATGTTTGTAGGTGCAGTAAATCGCCTTTACGCCACAGAATAATTAACAAAAAACATAACGAAGTAGGTCCTTGAAACCGTGGACGGGTACTGTATATATATATATATATATATATATATATATATATATATATATATATATATATATATATGTACAAAATTTGGTAAAGACGTACAATTGTTTGGAAATTTTAAGTTTTTGCTTGGTCTAATAGGTCTAATTCTCGGTCTAATTTTAAAAGACCGCATGCATCTAAGCAACTTTTATGTTTAAGATTTTTTTGTAGCATGCATAAACCAATATGAGAGGGTAACATTTATGATGATACACCCTGTAACAATATTTTTAAACTTACCTACAAAGAAAATGTCGATCAATGTTTTTCAAAATAAAACTGCAATTTTAAATTAATAATTAATTAATGTTTATTATGTTAAAGATAAATAAGCTTTATAATATTATATTTACAACAACGCTTTGTATTTTAATCAAAATATATAATATTCGAAATATTTACACGATATACACAAATATATTTTTATCTATTTAACTAATAGGAATCATGAGAAAAATTCTAAATTACTTACATTTAGGTAATAATATGTACTTATTTTTAGATCTGCACATATTTAACTTGTTATTTTTTACATTTGACATCTCTCGTTGTTCTTGAACAAATTTATCACTAACTTATTGAAACATAGAGATAGAGAACTTATTGTACAAATTTAGAAGTATGAGACACACGTGTAGGTGGTATAGCGTGTCCCATTTTCGATGGGATTAAATGGGATCGGTTATTATTTAAGATATCTATTTCCTGATTGCAGCTTACCGTGCTCTTTTTTTGAGCCCTTAAAAATGGTGTAATCAGATTTTTGCTATGCTATGCTATGTTTTTGAAAAAATTGCATTTTTAATCTCGCTTATTTTGCGAAATATTTTTAATCTGTAAAAACCTTTACGTAGCAACTTTTTTAGAACAAAATATTGACGTTGTCAATGTTTTTAAATATTGTTTAGTTTTTGAGATATGGTATTTATCATAAAACAATTAAATACGGACCTGGATTTTTTAAATAATATTTTGATTGGTTTCATGTTATTATTATCTTACAATGAACAAACTTTAATATTTTTTTAATTTAAAATTAAAAAATATTTATTATTTAAAAAAAAATTTAGTCTCAACCTGGAAATTTCCAACGTAAATATAAATTCAAAATTGCAAGACGCACTAGTTGAATGATTTTTAGTTTATCTATTTTAAAACGTTAATTAAAAGATTTATAAATAAAGTAAAATACGTTAAAAAGTTACAAAAATATCATAGTAATTATTTGAGAGCACAGCAACTCATAAAATTTACTTCAACATGGGAAAACAAAGGCGTGGAATTGACATTGTCATTTTACATGTCATTTTTGTGAATGAGTCACTCAAAATTATTTTAAATGGCTAGAAATCGACCATATCCAGATTTTAAACAGCAGAAATATTGATATGCGTTAAGAAAAATTACTCAAAAATGCAATGTCTTGCAATGCAATGCAATTAAATAAAATTTATTAATTATTTTTTTTTTTGTCGTAGACTTTGTTTCAAATAAATCTTTAAAGTAAAGTAAAGCCATTTTAATTTGTTAAGTAGAAAACGTAAAACAAAAAAATATTAATTGTTTATGAATTTGTGATAATCCAGGTCCGTATTTAATTTTTTTATGATAAAAAGTTGCCATAAAAAGGTTTTTACAAAATAAAAATATCTATCTAGCAGAATAAACGAGATATGAGGAACTATTAAAAATGCATTTTTTTCAAAAACTCCCTGTATTAGCGAAACTACGGAGTATAGCAAAAATCCTTCAAACATTAATCAATGTTCTAAGCAAAAATCTGATTAAACCAGTTTTAAGGGATCAAACAAAGACCACGGTAATATAAGGTGCAATCAGAAAATCAATATCACTAATAATAACCGAGTTTCTCATTTAATCTCATCGAAAATGAGACACGCTGTACACCTAACGGCACGAAAAGTACTTTTTTCCAAAATCAAGTCTTGAAAAGCATTTGTTTCAAAAAATATTATGACCTAATATTTTAAAAATATAATTATTATTTGAAACATTTTAATTAGTCAATATACCAGTAGATGTACAACATCGAGTAAATTAAAAGATGGTTTTTAAAATAAAACGAGTCACTTGATAAAGCTCTTCCGTCTCTGGCATGTAATCAACTTGTTCCGTAATTGTTCGATGCTTTCGTATATTTGTTTACTGAATTTTTGTGCAATTCTACATAAATGCTTGGAAACAGGGCCGCCGCACAATGGGTTATATGAGAGGACTAGAGCGACATTCAATTTTAACTCAGTTTTAACCCACTTCTAGACATCGGATCAACTTCAAATTTGGTACACACCTAAAGTTTCGAGGACAATACATTATAATGATATTATGAAGTTCACAGCACCCCCCCCCCCTTTGGGAATGCTGGAGTGGGGCTACTATCTATGTCCGATATCGTTCAAAATTGGTATGCAGATACTTTTGGGGATGGAGATCAAGAATTTTTAATTAGATTTTTAAAATTGTAAAAGTGACACCCCCCTCCCCCTTCAACAATTTTGACAAACTTGTACAGATCCGATCAACATCAAATTTGTTGTGGACTTATAGTTATTATAAGTTACAGTGCCAATACAATATTATAATGCTTTAAAGTTGGCAACCCCCCACCCCTTTGAAGAGGGCGGGAGGGGACCATCTTAGTATGTCCGATTTCGTTCAAAATTGGTATGTAGGGACTTTTGGGAATAGGGATCACAAATTTTTTTTCTTTTTTGATAAGCTTTCGAACAAGGTGCCACAAGTAGGTTTATCTTATTTGAAAAAAAAGTTATGTTATGCGAGTAGACCCCTTTGCAGGGCGTCTATACAAAAAAAATTTCGAACAAAATATTGCTCGTTAAAAATCTCAGTCGACGTACTTTTGGATTTTTCAGAATAATCTAAATTCAATCCGCTGACGAATTTATTCCATTTGGCTGATACACTGACTGTATAAAGACCACGTACATGGCAGTGTTTAGGGCTACCCCCAAAAACACGGGGCGGCTAGGGGCAGCAAATTTTTTGTTTTTTTAGTAAAATAGACCCCTCTCTCTAATAATCTGGTGAAGATTTTATCAAGCCTTGCCAAGCTTGTTTCTGCAGGCTTTACAAAGAAAAATAGAGACGAAAATAATCTTAATATAATTTAAAAATTTTAAACCATAAAAACGGTTTTGGAATTAGGAAATTATTAGTAGTTTTTAAAAGTGCAGTTACTGGTTATGCCCACTTTATACCCATATACCCAAAAAGTGCTGTTTGTTTTGTCATATTTTTTATTTAGAAATACTGTAAAAATACATAATTTTTTTTTCCAAATTATTTTTTAACTTTAGGGCTCTGTAACAGAGAAATACATTAAGACTTTTTTTTTCAATTGCATTTTTTTATTAACTGGACTATCTGCAATACATTGGGTGGGTGTGGTTATCATAATTTAACAAAACATATACAGGGCTAATGTCGTGCTAGCACCGCCATATAACCCAATGTGCGCCGCTAGACTAGTGGCCGCCTGGAGCAAGATGGGGAATATGCTGCCCTCCACCCGCTTTTTTCCTCGCCACTGAAAGACTGATGTCAGCATTAAAAAGCCATCTATTTTTTTATCGAGTTTTAGGTATACCCCCCCCCCCCGGGAATTAAACGGGAATCAAAGTAACGCCCATCTTATTAAAAAAACGAGACTCAAATTTAGATCGGTTTAATGGGTTTCGAAATATTCACGTTAGACTTTCGTTACTTGACAAAGTCGGTTTTGAACCCGTTTCTTTTGAAAAAACTCAAGTTTGTGATCCTCCATCTCACCCAGATACTGCAAAGTCGCACAAACCGACCTTGTGTTAAAGAAAAAGCGGATTTTTTGCCAGATACGTCAAAATGATCATGCTCTATTTTATAACCCAAGAAGCCAAGATTCCCTTAGTTTTTCAGTCACTGAAAAACTGGACTATAACAAAATATAATGTTTGATTTTTATTATAGTCTGTATTTTTACATACCAAAAATTATCATTGGTAGGTAATATTTTATTTGTAAGGATTAGTTGTAGTTGTTTTAGAAAAACTGTACCTACTTAGACACAATACAAGTTTTACAATCTTGCTTCAAGTTCCAAAACAATATTTAAAAAAATGATTATAAGTATTTTGTATTCATATGTTATTTGTGCCTATATAAAATTTTTTATTTACAGACAACATATTAACATTAAGCTTAAAAAGCGGTTGTATTTATAATGACATTGATGTATTTTTAAATATTAAAATTTAAATCTGACAATTATTTGCAGACTATTTTTGCCGGTAATAAAATAGTTACAAATATTCAGTCAATATTATTTAACAATAAATTTATTTTTAAAAATAAACTAACACCAATTAGAAGTGTTTATTCCTTATACGATAACTGTTTAAATTTTTTAAGATAATTCACAAACCCTTCACAATCTCTTAAAAACATTTTAGGAAAAAAATTATAAAGTATGTACTTTTGCTTGCATGATTTATAAGTTATCTAGTGTGCCAATCATTTGTAAAAGGAAGGTAATTTTAATTTTCGATTTGTACGGAGTGGGCCAATTTTATCGGATATTTGAGTTGTAAAATACTTTTTAATGTATGTATCTGTTCAATTTGATTTAATCTGTCATATTTAGTTCTTCAGTTATAACTGGTACTCCTAGCCCAATGGCTTAAAAAGGTTTTAGTTTCGACGAAAATGTTTTTTTTTTAGATAACGCCGAAAATGTGTTATTTTGACCTATCTTAGCAATATTGTCGTGATGTCTGTCTGTGTTTTATATTTAAAAAATCCTAACTTTTTAACTAAGTATCTCATTAATATGCTGTTTTAGAAATACAGTTGTGTTATAACCAATAACTTCGTAGAAGCTTTCGTTTCTGAGATATTTACAAAAAACTGTTTTCAAGGCTGATATATCATTTCACTTGAAGTGTGCTAATCTAACAGGAAGATATCAGATCCGTCATGGATCCATTTATTATTTTATAGAAAGAACTTTTTATATAAATATTAAAATATTCCCTTTAATATGATTTATGATATTTTAGTTTTTATATATTTTTATTTTTTTTGCAATTAAAGTATATTCAATTTTTTTATGGTTCTTTTGTATTTATGTATTTTCAATTAAAAAAGATTAAATACTAAAAAGCATATAAAATTTAAAAATTAAAATCTCAAGTAAAAAAACGGATATTTAGAATATAAAAAAAAATTAACTATGTGTTATTTCTCAAAAACTAAATGTGATATATTAAATCCAATTTAAGACGTAAATAATACAGTAAAACCTTGAAAAATTCACTAAAAAACTGTACTAATAATAAACCATCAATATAAAAGTATTGACCTCTTTCAAACATGCCAAATTTATCCTCTGTAACTCAGAAACGGCGTGATAATTTAAGACATGAATTTAAACTCGCCTTAAAAATCCAGCCCAGATAAATGCAACACAATGGGGATTTCGGAAACGGGAAGATATACAATTTTTGTTAAATGTAGTGTTGCCGCGAGACGAGAGAAGGCTTTCTCTCATCATGTCTCGTTATGCGAGATAAAATGGGTCTCTCGTCTCAACGATAGGACTTTTCTATCGCTCGACAGAGCCTTTCTCTCATCTCGTCCCTCGTCTCTCGTGATTTATATCAGCTATAAAAGTTTTTGAGACACCCTGTGCAAAATTGTTTGAGAAGTAAATAAAATACATGTACTAAAATACCTCGTTAATGCCGATGAAATAAAAGCTCTGGAAAATGTTTGCATCGTTTTATTTATTTAAAACAGTACCCAAAATCCCAAGTGTTCGTTTATAAAGGATTATTTTGTGTTTTGCCAATAATATAGATCCTTAGAAATAAAGCTTACTGCTATTATCTATTATTAAAAATACTTGGGTCTTAAAGATCTCTATGGAATTTCCAGATTCTGAAAACCAAAGATTTTCTTTGCAGAAATATGTACTTCTCAAAACTAACCAAAACGTTTTTTTTTAAATAACTTTCTTTTAATCTTAATTTTTCAGGGAAAACATGTTTTTGCGAGAAATTTCTATGTTTTTTAAATAAACACACAATACAGAGACCTTTAAACTTTTTTTAACTAACAGATTTTTCATCTGAATTTTCCATATTTTCCGCAAGAAAATTAGTTGATTTTCAAAATTTTAGCTCTCTAAGAAATCGTTCAAAAACATTTTTGGAAATCACCAGCTTTCTAAATAACAAAAATTCACGCCAAAACCTAGAAAAGAAAATTAATATTACCCGTTTATGAATTTCCGATAAAAAAATATTCAGTATGTTGATAAGCATCAACAGTACAATTGAATTACACTTTTGGATTTTCTCCATCTGACTTTAAGTAAACGAAAGGTAAGCCACGGTACATGTTGGAAAGAAAGAGAATATATTTTGCATAACTTTTATTAAAAAAAAAAAAAAACAGTACACAAATATCAGCTTAACTCTATAATAATTCAATACGAACAGATGGTAAATCATAAAATAAATAAATCTTTTTTGCTCGAGAGAACGAGAGAAACGAGAATCTCTCGACGAGAGAGGGTCTTTTCCTCGTGTCGTCTCGAGCTTTCATTCAAGAGAAAATATCTCTCTTCTCTCATCGAGAGATGGCAAGACGAGACGAGAGACGAGAATAGTTGCTAATACCGAACCGAACCGAACCGTAGTTGCTAAAAGAAAACTGCTGAATTTTATTAAATTCGCATACAAACAGGTGACGATATTTTAGTTTGTAAAAAAACACAATTTTTACTTTTGATACAGCTGTCTCTCTGATTGGGCTCTGAATAACGAAACTTTTTTCTCATTTTACCAAAACTGTATCTCTTACTGTTTCCGAAATTCTTATGTAATTACTTTTATCTGAGAGAATCATAGTATGTTAGAAATAATCTAAACCTGCAAAGTATGCGAAAAATTGGTCCACCCTTGACTTTATATATACTATTTTAAACTAAATATTTACATTTATAACCTATTTAGATTTAGAATTATTCACAAAATATCACAATCAAAACTGAGGTGTTTTTAAAAACCTCAAAAGTGGCAAACAGTTTTCATTTTATTAAAATATTTTAATAAATTATATATTACCTCAAATATTTAATTTTGTTTTGAAAATACGTTGTTTATTTTACGTTTAAATAAACCTTGTTTATTATTGCATAAATTTTATTTAAAAAAAGGAAAGTTAATATTTCCAATATGCTGATATTATGAATAGAATGTGTATAAAGTGACTTACTCCTTATGCCTCTACAAGAATCAAAGGTAAAATAAGTTTCTTAAAATTATGAAATAATACTTATACATTTTATACAATGACGTTTAACTAAAATATATAGCGTGAGGCAGCTATACTTTACAGCGTTAATCTAATAAGAGATAGAAAGGACACTGAGTAAAAGAGACAGAGAAAAAAGCCACTTAAACTCGATACGCGCATATTTTACCTCTATTGATTTTGGACATATTGAGATCTAAGATTTTTAAGACGATCTGTGTTCTACACAAAACATTTATCCGCATATACATATCCATAATTATAAAAATCAAAAAATTCCAATTCAACCAATTCTAAATTAAGCTTACCTAGCCATTTTAATAATATTTTCCTTATAATACTTTTCGCCAAAAAAAATTAGAACACCATGAAAGAGTAAAGATATTTTAATGATTGTTAGTGCACAGTGGCAGATCCACAACTTCCTGTAGGTCAATGTGACAGGAAACACAAAAATTTCAATTTTTGCGGTTTTTCAGGTCTGCAGTGTGAAATTTAGCACAATTTAATTGGGCCGAAAACTTTTAAATATTAAGTAGATTTAAAAATAATTTCATAATAAAATTAAATGACTCTGCAGATCGAAAAAATAAGTTTTATATCTGGGGGCCCCTCCTCTGGATACGCTACTGTTGGTGCACATGTTGGGGTCAAAGAATACATAAAATTTACAGCAAATAATTACTTATATTTTTTAAAGTTTCTCTTCATCAATGTTTTTAATTTTTTATTAAAATTTATCACCCTTTTCCATGTGAAAAAAATAAATAAAAGTTAAGTATATACCTTCGTTTTTTATATATATCTTTAATTTTTACACTGAGTATGCCCGCGTAAGTTTAGCGCTATGTTGAGCGGGTTAATTAAGATGAAAAAAAATTGGGTTAATGCAAAAAATATCATATTTGGACTTTGATTTGGACCTATCTTGGCAATCTTGTCGTAACGTCTGCGTCTGTCCGTGTATATTTGTTTAAAATAAAAGTTTTTGACAGCTAAATAATTAAAAATAATAACTTTTTAACGTAGCATCATATCAATATACGGTTTTCGGAATAGAGCAGAATCTTAGAAAGTTTGGTTGGGTTTACCTAGAGTGTGCTAATGAGCTAGGAAGGTATTCGATCCATCATGGATCTATTTATTTTTAAATGTTAATTTGAGATCAAGGTTTGGTCTGTTTTTATTAGAAAAACTCCTGATTTGAAAAGCGACAATACAAGAACGCACAAACTAAGCGTGCGCGCGTCTTGAAAACTCAACGATCTTTAACCTACCATTGGTAAGGTGGGCTGTCACATACCCCAACCGTTTCTATTCTGTTTCTACTTCTTCTTTAGTAATCTAATAATTCGCTATTCCTCAGTACCTTCAAACTGGCTCTGCTACAGGATAGCGCCCTATAAAATAGCGTGCATCAAAAATTCGGTTTGGTTTTACAACCTCTAGTATCCCGGTTCAGTTCGGTTTGGTTTCACATCCTCTAGGATTCCGGAAAAAAATCAAGGAAGTTTTTTTTGAAAAAATATGTTAGAAGGAGGTTACCACCGGAAGTGGCATGTCATAAGAGGCAATTTTGTAGCAGCGCTGTTTTGTAGCAGCGCTATATTGTAGCAGCGCTATTTTGAGGCAGCGCTATTTTGATGCGCGCTATTTTCGAGCAGCCCTATTTTGTAAGGAGCTATTTATTTTGCAGGAACACTATTTTGAGGCAGCGCCATTGTGAAGCAGCGCTATTCTGAGGCAGCGCCATTTTGATGCACGCTATTTTGTGGCAGCGCCATTTTGTAGTAGCGCTATTTTATAAGGTGCTATTCTGTAGCAGAGCCCCTTTAATGTACAGTCTGATTTATAGCGCGCAAAGGCTTGTTTTCAGCTCAGTCTTGTCCAGGTCGAGTACGAGAGCGACAAAGTGCACTGGGGTATGCGTTACCCCACCTTACCAAACTCGTTAAAAAAGTTATTTGTGTTATTGCCGAAAAGGTCAGCGATTCCTATTTTGTAAACATTAACTTTTTTTTTAAATTTAAAAATATAAAATTTTAGCGTACTGCACACAGTTAAATAATTTCTATTATCTACGACGCAGACTATAAGACCTTATTATTGCATAATAATTAGTATTATTGCTGTACAAATATGCATGGAACAACTAAGAACACCGTTTCTAGTTCAGAGTTTACTACTTGTTGTTATTTTGGTTTACACGTTTTATTTAATATCTAAGTAGCTTTGAAAAAAAAAGTTTTTTTAGAAAAAAAGTACTTTTTAGGATTTTTGACTCTTTTACAAGTTTGCCCTTAAAAAAAATTCTATGCTTTGAATTTAAAAATAATATATGTATTTTTACGAAAAAAAAGTTTATGATTTTTTCTTCTTAAAGGCGGGTAAACAATAAATGGGGGGCATACCCCACCTTAACAAAATTTGTGGTTATTTTCCACCATACTAGCGGAGGGTTAAGACCTAATAGATTATTTTTTTTCCTAACCACTAAAAAGCTCATTAAAAACGAAAACGCTTTTTTGAGTCGAAGTTAATAATACACTTTGACAGAACAAACTAACTATCGACAAAAATTACAGTGCACCAACCTTAAACTAGACATGTCTAATTTAAAAAAAAAAGTTAATCACGGTGTTTAGTTCGAAGCCAACAGGAATTTATTATTTTCAATGCTTGAGTGGCCAAAGATCAGCAGCGTCGTCCTGACAGCATAAGAGCCTACCGGGCAGACTTTAATACGGCCTATAAATAAATCATGTTAATATATTTGTTTAACTTTCTTTGCACTGTTAATCAAAATGAAGTGGATTGAAATTAATTTTGCGAAACCAATAGTTGCTTACCAACACAGAAAAGAAAATATAACAAATCTATAGAGCGTATTTTCTTGGTAGTATTATCTTTCTTTAAGACAAGTTAACTTGATCAATAGATTATTTTTCTTATTATCTAGTTATGGAAAGAGACTCAATTTTTAAAACAAAAAACTGTTGTTAACATCAAGTGTTTGAGTTTTTTTAAATATATTGATTTACCTAAAGAAAAATCATTCCCAAAATTGAATAAATAATTATTACTTGAACTAAAAAGAATTATAAACTATATTGAAGAAATACTAATTTTTTTGATTGAGCAACATATACACCAGTTTTTACTAAGATCTTTAAACTTAGACCAAGGTCTAATACTTAAGTTTATGACCTTGATAACGACTGGTTTAGTGTATTTTTCACACACTAAAATCAGGACAAAGTACTGCAAAGATTTGGTTTATGCTCACGTGCAATAGCACATAGGCATTTCCTAGTGAGTTTTAACTTACAAAAATTCAAATTAACTTTAAAAATAAAGAAAAACCACATAAAAAATTTGTAACAAAATGTCGTTTTTTGAAAATTCAGTCCGTGCAGTCGTAGCATTCTCGTTAAAAACAGTCTCAAATTGTAGTACCACCCCTGAGGGCTGGTTTAAACTTTGAAGAACAATAGAAATAATCCATGATCGTTAAAAAAAACATATACAAAAATTTACAAAGCTAAGTAAAACATAAATACCTTAAAACTATTACGGGAGATGCATTACCGTGTCAAATACGTATCAATATTTAAATATTGTAAAAAGCACAAGATACGTAAAAATCCGTTTTCAATTACACATCCACCAAAACAATTAAACATCGGTTTGATCATCGCTAACTTGTAAAAATTATTAACATGTAAAATATAGCGGACAGCTGACACTGACTTACACCGTTTTTATTGGACATCTTCTAGTGACATGACGTTACATTATTTTTATTTATTTTTAGGTTTTGTGCGGATATTGTAAAATGAAAAAAGGTTCATATAGTATGGTATATGGTAAAGGATTTATGAACAATTATACACTATTACATTCAAGGAAAAAAATTAGTTAAACCTTTAACCAAAGCAAATTTATAAAATCATTATTTTGGTAAAACATTTATTTAAAAATAATTTGCTGGAAAATCAATATGACCAAAAATAAATCCTTAATTATTTTATAAGCCCACAATAAATTTGCCCGGTTGCCTGGCGAGCTAGTCCGACGCTGTCAAGAACAAATTTTAAGGAGGCGTTTCAATTTTTTGTCACATCTTTATTGTAATTTAAAATCATTTTGTTATTGTATTTTACAAAATTGAATCTCATATCATGCTCATCAAAAAACAACCGCTTTTTTGGACAAGGAAATTTAAAATTAATAAACTTTTTCTAATATCTTTTGAATTATGACAAACTTATTTAAACAACCACAGCAGATAAGCAACAATAATTTCAGAATATAAAAAGCGAACTAACCCTAAAATGTATTTTTTTAACGATTCTTTTGGGGCAAAATTAATATTGGATGAATTGAAATTGAAAAAAGGTTTGTTTAAATACTGTTTAGCTTAGGTTTGGTAGGTTACAATATTGGTAAAAGCTTTACTGCTCATAGAAGAGTGCGCTTATGCCGGGTCCACATCAAACCAACAAAACAAAAACATCAACAAAACAGCAGCACAACAAAACTGCAAGTTTTCGAAAACACGAACAAATTGTCAACTACTGTCCGCACACAGGGTGTCTGGCGGCCCATAACACTCTAGCTTCTCGATAAAGCACAATTAATTTACATATATTTTCCCATGGTAATTTTGCACACAGAACCTACACAAACTGAACCACGATGTTTGTTTCTGTTTTATTCGCGTACAGGCTGGACCAACAAAGTTGCCCAAAACGAAAACAAAATATCAACACTTTGATCTTTACAGACAGGCGACGGGAAAATAAAAAGTTTGCTGAAAACGCCAACAAAACAAAAAAGTTGCCGAATTGTTCTCATTATGTTGGTTTGGTGTAGACCCGCTATCAGAAAGAATCAAATTAATTGTTCAGGGTTAAGATGAGTGTAAAAGCACAATTCTTACCCTGAACCCCCGTTCGATTCATGCTAAGCACCAGCCGCTTGTGCCGCATCGAGTCACGAGTATCTATGGGTTGTCTTTTTATTATTGGAATAAAGCCCGGCTATAATAGTGCCAGACAGTACTCTGATAGTTTCACATTGAAAACTGACAACTGATCCATCAAAATTGACATACCTAAGTCGTTTATTTTCCATTAATAAAGGAAACCAGTATTTATTCCGGTTCATATACACTTGCGTGCATAGAAATCGGCCCACCGTAAATTGCACCCCAGATCATGCAGGAATCACCTCCATAAGCACTCTGCTCTTTAAAGCAGCAATCTGCAAATCGCTCTCTTGGTCTTCGGTATACTTTCCTTCTTCGGTCGCTAACATGGAGGCATATTCTGGACTCATCTTGGAACAGAACAGATCCCCATTGTTCCGACGTCCAACTCAGATGTCCCCGTGCAAAACACAGGCGTGCTTGCCGATGAGCTGGAGTAAGTTTTGGACCAATTCCAGGTGTTTTAGGGGTCAGATTATTTTACTACAGTCTTCGTCTTACTGTCAACTGACTAATAGCCACTACTCGCACCTCACGGAGCTGTCATTAGCTGGCCATACACACAGAGGTTGATCCGCCCGGTTGGAACGGCGCGGTTCAAACTGGCGGATTTGTCTTTCAATTAGTGGACATTTCACGCGCCAGTTATAGCCGGTACAGATTTATCTGTAAGTTCAGACCGGCGGGCGAAACTTGTGGGTTCCGCGCTCGATATTTTAACCGGCGCAGACTTGTCTGTCGGTTTACACTGTGCCAGGGATAACACACCGTTCATGTTTCCGGAATAATATAACCAAGTGCCTGTGCAGAAATTCCCACTGAAAATGTCAGATCTTCATGTAATCTTCCCGTGGCAAGGAAACGAAGGGCAGCATTTAATCGCTGTTCTGGTCCAATGGCTTTTCTCATTTGGGTATCTTGTTTCGTATCGTCTCTTATCAAATTTAATAGAAAGTCAGACGTGTTATTATCCATTCTTAAATAATTTTTAAAATCGTCTGGATCATTTTCTCTTAACTCTTTTAATAGAAGGTCATGGCTAAATAGTTTTCTCTTAAGCAAATAACTTTTAACCCACTTGGTGTCTCTTTTTTACACCAATATGCATTATTTCCATATTCTTAATCATTCCCATACACAGAGCCTGCTTCTTTTTAGCACGAAACATTTTACATACACTATACTTAAAATACCGTTCCGCATAAAACTTTCGACTTGACGAAATTCCACAGTTTTGGTTGAACCGGCAGATAAATCTTGAGTTTTCGCCCACTAACGCGCGGTTATGTCTGCCACAGACCAATATGAAGGATCGATTCGAAAGATTTTAGCTCACACTACTACTATAAGTAGTGTGAGCTATGGTGATCGTAATTTTTTCGAAAAAAAAAAGTTGCTCCGATTTCAAAAATTTTTATATATCTTTGCGTTTCAGATGATTTTGAAACTTTTTTGTTTTGCTGTCTGTCTGTCTGTCTGTCTGTCTGTCTGTATGTCTGTCTGTATGTCTGTCTGTAACGACCAACCCGCATAACTCAAAAACCGCTTGTCCGATTTTAATGAAATTTGGTGCCTAAGTTGGGTCTTGGGCCGTGATGGTCCCATTTAAAAATGAACAAAATCCACCGAACGCAAGCCAAATAAAAGGGTGGGGGGTAGATTCCAAAAATTAGAGTTTATGTGAAAATATGGCGTGTGTGATATCAAACGAAAGGTAATTAAGTCTGGAGTTAAAAAAAATGAATTTTAGTTTATTTTTAAAAAAAGGGTGGGGGTAGATGTCAAAAATTAGAGTTTAAGTGAAAATATGGCGTGTGTGATATCAAACGAAAGGTAATTGAGTCTGGAGTTAAACAAAATACATTTTAGTTTTTTTGAAAGGGTGGGGTATAGATTAAAAAAATTTGAGTTTAAGTCAAAACATGGCTTGTGTGGTATCAAACGAAAGGTAATTGAGTCTGGAGTTGAATAAAATATATTTCTGTTTTTGATTATATTAGCTCACACTATAACTATAGTACCTAGTGTGAGCTTAGGTGCCCATAGATTGGCAGAGTATTTTTTGTGTTAGTGGACTGCAGCAGTTTTAAACCGTTGCGGACAAAACGGTCAGACTTATCTGTGCCGTTTCAAACCGACGGATCAACCTCTGTGTGTATGGCCAGCTATTGCACTTGAACGGCATTAAGGTGACGATTTCTTAATGTTGTTGACACAATAAAGCGGTCATAACGAGTGGTTGTAAATCGCCTTCTGCCTGTTCCAGGTCGCCTATGAAAGTCTCCAGTCTCCTCATAATGCTGGTACACTCTTCGAACCGCTGCGTGGGTCATATTCAATTGTCTGGCAACAGCTCGCTGACTAAGTCCATTTTCGATTAAAGCAATAACTTGGACGGTTTTTGGTGGTGTAGTATGCATTAAACTTACACACTTGAACACTATTGACATTTTAAAAAACGAATAATATGCAAATTTCAGTTGCAAAGGCAATTTGACAAATTTGTTATTTTCGTTACAATCACCACATAAACACGTTTCATGTGTTTACCAGTTGCTACGCATATAAACGATAAGCCTTCTTAAAAAATTTATACTCACATTAAAGCATAGTAAATTGTCATTCAAACAGCATATTTCTTTTTTTGTTCTGATAAATAATTTTTTAAAAAAATATAGTTAAAGTCCAAAGATTTACAGTGGGCCGATTTCTATGCAATCAAGTTGTAAACAAAAGCCGTATATTGAAAGATCACAGCTAATCTTACAATGTGAAAGTGTCAAAATACTGCCTGGCACTATTATAGCCGGGCTTTATTTCAATAATTCTTCCAAGCGCGGATCTGGGTCAAAATCTAGGGGGGGGGGGGGGGTAATAGTCGACGAATTTTTTTTTTGTAATGTAATTTTTTTTTAGGGAGGGGGGTAATTCTCCGGTTTTCCCTTATTTCATTAGAAAAAAGTGCCTATTTGTTTTCTAGGGGGGGGGGGTACTTCCCCGTTACCCCCCCCCCCCCCCCCTCCGCGCTTAAATTCTCCTGAGTGAAAGAACGCCGCTGTCCATTACATAGTAATTGCCAGTGCGAACTCCCCCCCCCCCCCCTCCGCGCTTAAATTCTCCTGAGTGAAAGAACGCCGCTGTCCATTACATAGTAATTGCCAGTACGAACTCTGACCTTTTTCGTAGTTTTGTTAACTATACATTTACTTTTATATTTTATTTTGCATTTACGACAATAAAATCATTAATAAATAAATAAATAAAATAGCCTCGCTTTTCTCCAGTAATTCTCTATTATCACAGAGATTTTTGTTGTAAAATGTTACCCATCATAATACAATTTCTCTTCTAATGTTCCCCCTCTTCTTTCGAGTCTTACTACAGAGGTCGGGATTGGCTAAGGTTGGTGTAAAACATTATGTATCTAATCTTATTTAAACAGCTTCTCATATAGTTTTTCTTTTTCTAAGCTATGTACAGAGAAGATTTTACCTTATATGTATATTGTTTGCCAAACAAAGGACCCTATGAGCAAGAAAAAATATTTTTATGTTTTTCGTAAAAATTTAAAAACAAAAAACTGATGAAAATTTCAGGAGCGGCAAATAACGACTTTAATACTTTTAAGGTTTCATTTAAGCAATCAATTTAAATTTCAATGAAAATTTATTAACTTTTTATTTGTGGAAAAACATACGAATATTTAAAAAAATGTTCGTTACTCTGTTTTTATATAAAATATTGGATATCACACTGAGAGTGCCCGCGTCTCCCTTGGGTTTTGCTGTAATGGGTTAAACAAATATTATTTTATGTTGGTGGGTGTCTTATATTTTGATGGGTTCTAATTTTTGTTTGGCAGTATATTATTATTAAACAAAATTTCTCACTGAATCAAATTTTATTTCATCTTTCATGACTTGAAGAGATAGATTGTTCTAAAATGTATTTAATTAATTACGTATGAACCATTAGCGTCCTTAAATTGCTAGTAGACCAATCCTCTGGGTCGAGCATCTTGTTTTCGTACGGAAAGACTTTTTGCCCTCTGAATTCTTCTAGTTGACCTCGGCATACTGCTGAAACAAAAGAAAAAAATAGAAGATAACAAATGACGCGGTGCGGGCTGGAGCATGCCAAAAACAGACAAATTGGATTTTTTATTCTCTCAATACAATTTCTATATTTAAAATTAGACTTCTACTTCTCCTTATCTATATATTATATAAAATACGGCCTTATGGGGTCTTGGGTATGTTTTTAATATAAGAAAATGTAAATGACTATACATACAGTAAAGTTCGCATATAGCGAACCCGTTTATAATGAACACTGGCTTATAGCAAACCCCGTTCAAAATACCCAAAAAATGTTTTACTTAGGTATACAATAGTTCTTCTTATAGTAAACCTCGGATATAGTGAACCAGTTTCGGTGCAATCTTCGAGTTCACTATATCCGGACTCCTTTATGTTTTTATTTTCTAGTATTTACTAAAAAATTGTACCCTGTCGTCATCTTGTCCCAATTTTTGATTATCAGGCCATTTTGAATGTGCATTTCAATCTATACATATAGAATATTAAGTTGTTAGTGTTAGTTATAGCTACTAACTTTTATAATTTAGAGACTAGCCTAATAAAAAGAAAACCCATTTTAAAGTCTTAAAAGTTAAAAAGAAAGTTTTTAATGATGTTAATCAAACTTATCAGAAACAAAAAAAAACAATGAAAATATTTTCTGTATAGGGTGCCAGGAACTATAGATTAAGCCTTCGATAGAGGACTGGATTAATGTGTTACGTGAAAAGAAGGGGACGTTTATTTGTGACCTATACGCCTAGTCGTGATCTTGCCCCAATTTTATTGCAGTGTGGATTTTTAAAGTTAAACTTTTTGTGCTTTTTTTTTAAATTTGTTTCTAAAGCAAAACAGCTATATAAGTTTTTTAGTTAAAACCGAATTTGTCTATTTTCCAAGGAGATTTAATCTTTAACATCGTCATCTTGCCCCGCTCGTCCCTACTACAAGTTAAGTTTATTTTCTATCGAATTTTCTGCTTGTACCGACCGTTCTCATCGGATAACCTACAAAATTTTCTAGTTATTTTAAAATTACAATTTTAGTTTTCTTTATAATTATTTTTAAAGTAAATTAAATTTTTTTAAACTTGTAGACAATGCAAATCGGAAATTTTGTTTCTTATTCTAAGTGGTTTTGAGATATGAATATTTAAATCTAGAAATGTTCGTTGTTTGGCACCAAGTTAGTATAACCTATTAAGGCAATTTAAGTTCTACGTATAAAACAAAAAAAGGTTTTTTTGTTTAGTGGTTGGTATTTTTTTGTGGATCACCACAGCTTTTTTATTGAAGGTTTTAAGAAAAAAAATTCATTTTTTTATAATCTACACAAAATCCCTGATTATTAAAACACGATTTTAAAATCTTCTTTGTGGAATTGGTTGTGCAGTCGCCTGATATATAATTTACCTTATGGGCATAAAGTACTTTTTATTAATAAAAATTAAAACAATTTAAAAATCAATAATCGGATTATAAAAAACATTTTTGGCCTCTACAAAAAGGGGGAAGCAGAAAACCCCTCGGAGGTCGTAGCCCTATATAATTGTGAATATCTTCAGAAAAGGAAGAAAATACATTCATTTACAATTTGTTATACCTGGGATTTAAATCAATACCCTTGGAAGTAAATAAAAAAAAATTAAAAATGAATCTTTAGTTTTCTGGAGTATATAAAAAGTTAATACATTTATAAACAAATACCGCTGTATTTTTTTTATTGTATGTATAATTGCATTATATCTTATTTTTTAATCTAATTTTAAGTACTACCTGTATTCATGTAATTTAGTTTTGTGCCAAAAACTAAACTATATATTTGATAATTACGAGTTATATTTTATTAATTCACCAATTTCTTGCTCGTTCAATACTTAAAAATGTTTTTTAAAATCAGATTATTGATTTTAAAAATTGTTTTTAATTTTATTTAAAAAAATACAATTTGATCATGAGGTAATTTATTTTTAAGATTTTAAAATCGTTTTTTATTAGTCAACAACATTGTGTAGTTCATCAAAAAACCAAATTCTAAAATATATTTTTTTTCTTGAAAAATCGAATAAAACAAGCTGTGTCGTATCTCTTTTTTCAAAAACTATTTTCGAGTGTAACAGGGATGCTAGAATTAATGTAAAAGGACAAAACCAGCCAATTGTGTTAATTTTCAATAACACTTATCGCTATTTCCAATTTTCCAATAACGCCTACGCTTAATATAGCAGCTGCCTAGGGGGTGAGCAAATCAAGCAGCTGTTATTTGTGCACAAAGTATTAGTAAACATGGGTTACTTTAACCAATTTATCGGTTAGGCCCACGATTATGATTATTAATCCCACCAATTTTAGCTCTATTTTGAATTAGCATTAATAACGGTACTTATATAGTTGATCTTTGCTCAACTGCTAATATTTTTAAAGGCAAAATCATGTTGTGAATAAGTTGAGTAAGTGGAAGCTCTCGGAGGCAAACAGAGTTGCTTAGGTTATAATATTCCACAGTACAGGGTGTTCCAAATTTGATGTTTTTGGGGGGATTTCCAGGGTAGATAAGAAAACCCTGACCCCCTTTGTAACACTTAAATTTTAAGAGAAGTTTAAAGGTCAAAACCGCATCTTTTTTAAGCTACAAGGTGTTTTTGAAAAATCTGCATTTTGGGAGTTGGTCTATAACTTTTTATTATGAAGAAAAAGCTATATTATAACTTGTTTCTTGAAGATTTGACAGATGTAAACGGTTTTTATATATGTTTCTTAGTTTATAAAATATGCATAGAGTTATAATTTTTCTTATGAAATGAGCCTCTTTTTATTCGATTTTGAAAATAAGCGTAATATTTCCTTTAGAATGACGTATCACACTTAATATTTTTGTTGTTACTATATATTTTTTTCAATGTTTTATATTTTTTATTATTTTTTAATTTAATTATTTAAAAAAAAGTTACATACCAACCAGGAATAGAATTGCAAAGCAAAGATTATACCATTGAATTCTCTGAATTGATCAATTGAGTGTAGACAGTGATTATACCAACGCAAAAGGAAAAGGAATGAAATCATAACAAAAAAATGTCACGTAAAAAGAAGCCAAAAACGCGAAAATGGTATTCCGTAAAATAAAAGGTTCTTACTAGCTTGGAAATGTTTTTTTAAACTTGGCTATTATGGCTGCAAATTGACATTGGCACAGTGCTAAATTGAACATAAACAAATTTGGCTGTAATAGCAAAGGTTAAAAAAAAAACATTTCCGAACTATTAAGAACCTTTCATTTTGAAAAATTTGTATTGGAGAACTACTTTGATCTCAATTCTTTTTACGGAATATCATTTTCGCGTACTTAGCTTCTTTTTATACACTTCACAGCAAAATTATCGTATATTCTGACTTTTTGAATTTTCCAAAAAATTACAATAAATTTTAAAATAAAATTAGTATGTACCGATGGAGTAAGAATTCAGCAAACAATAAACAAAAAAAAAAATATTTGTTTTCACCAACGTTTTATTGAGTATAGAGGTTTAACAAAAAAAATTGAAAACGCAGTATAATTTAAGCTAAACAAAATACCCAGAAAGTACATTTTAGTAGCGGGTATTGCCTCGTCTTGCATTAATAACAGCTTGACAACGTCTGGGCATGCTTAAAATCCTATTCCTAACTTCATTTTGGTCCAAGGCATTCCAAGGTTCCACCAGTCTTAGTGATAACTCTTCTCAAATCATTAGGGTAGTTTTGTAAGGTCCGTAAACGCTTATCTAACATATCCCAGATAGGCTCGATAGGATTTAGATCTGGGCTATTAGCTAGCCTTGGATTTCGACCTCTTCCGGGTAATTTTGGACGACTCTTGCACCATGCGGTCGAGCATTGTCATGCATGAAGGCAAAATTATCGCCTACAAAGGGAGCAAAAGGTACCACATGAGGTTCCAAAATCTCTTCAATATACCCATGAGCATTAAGACGATCACTCTGAACAATCACAAGATCGGTACGGGCCGGCATATTGATGCCACCCCATACCATAACTGAGCCGCCACCATATGCGTGCCTTGGTTGTATGCAGCATTGTACAAATCTTTCACCTGGTCTTCTGTATACTGGCATGCGTCGATCATTGTCATAAAGACAAAATCTGGAATCATGTGAAAACATTACATTCGACCATTGGTCGTTTTCCCAACCTAGATAATCTGTAGCAAAAACCCGTCGAGCTACTTGCTGTGCTGGGGTTAATGGTGGTCCAGTTGCAGGGACTCTAGGCCTTAAATTAAATTCTCTGAGTAGTCTTTTTACTGTATCAGTGCTTACTTGTTGCTGATATCGTATTAAAAAAATTTGGCGAAGCATAACAGACGTCCCAAACCTTTGACGCAATATCTGAAGTCTTAAAAATCGGTCCTGGTTTGCATCAGTTATTCGCCCACGACCCTGACCTGGTCTCCTCTGATTTCTTCCGGTCTCTTGAAACCTTCTTAATACTCGTGAGATCGACGATTAAATCTTTGCGCCACCTGTACCTGGCACCAGCATTTTCCAATCAGCGCAACCACTACACTGCCGTGCAAAGCAAAAACCTAGTAACTCGACTTAATCGAAAATGAGATTTTTATATCATTGGAATCGCTGTGAAAAACGGCGCTAGCCAGTTTTTCTAGAATGAGGCTATCTTGAAAAACATGGAAGTTATGTAGTTAGTATGTAGTTCAAAAAACTATAGTTAGTATGTAGTTAAATAAACTTCAAACTCTATTTCCCAAAACACTAGTTTTTGACTTGCTAGGTTTCTGCTTTGCACGGCAGTACAGCACACTCTTCGGGGGTAAGATTGCGATTTTGGCGAACGTTGACGTTCATTTTAATGTTTTATGTAATTTTTAGACCCGAACCGACTTCTCGGATAAAACGATTTTCAAATTATCAATTTATTGCATTTTACAAAATTTACCTGTTTTGCGTTTTTGTAAAAAGTATTGATAAATTCTTATCAGCCTCCAAAAAAAGTCTATTTAGAGAAGAAATATTAACTAGAATATTTTTAGGCCAGTATTCAGAAAAATAACAAATTCTGCGTTAATTTTGCTGGGGAGTGTATTAATTGTTTTTGTTATAATGTATCTATTTGCGAGGAAATAAATAATATTTAGAAACAATTACCATATACAAAATATGACATATAACTTAATTTGACAGCCACTACCTAGGTACTTTACGCTTAATTTCAAGTCAATAATCTAATAGCACGGTCGAACAATACTTAAAAACGCTTCTAGATCTTCTTAAAGCTAAACTTGAATTAGTCTTGAAAAGGTTTCCAAGTTCGGCATGACACAATTATCGCTCAGAAATCGGTTAGAGATGGCTCTGGATTGCTGCGCGACTTTCAATAGATCAAGTTGGATCAAAGCAAAAAACCTTTTTTTGTACAGGTATTTTTTGATATTTTATGTTTTCCAAAAGAGGATGTAAAATTATACTTTTGCACCCGCAAATATGTCAATTAAGTATGAACCAGTCATGCCGAGCGAAGTGCTTAATATGACAATATTAGGTTGTGTGACCACTCATATTTCTTTTTTTCCACTCAGCCTCCTTGATGCCCTCGCAAGCTCGTGCATTAATAGTGAGCCTTGAACTGTTATTTTTCGCGCCCTCTGACGTCTAGCGTTAAAAATACGATTTTGTCATTGATCAGAGGTTGGAACCCCGCACTCAAATATGAATCACTTCGGCAAACTGAATAATAAAGCAAAAAACATTACAAAAGGACGTTTTTTAACAAGCAAGTAATCTATCTATTCTATTTAGACTTCTTCGATCCATCTTTGGACATAGGCCTCCCCCAAGATCTTCCACTCTTCCCTGTCTGTCTAGTTTCCGCATGTTTCTTCAAATCGTCCGTTAATCTCATTTGTGGTCTTCCCCTACTTCTTTTATTTTCCAGGTCTCCTGTTTACAATACATAATTCTGATCGTTATATTTTCATCTGTGTTTGTTATGATTTTAGTTTTAGTGTAGTTCATACTCAAGCCTATATTTTAGGTGCTGTATCCAGTTCTTCCAGCATTTTTATCAGTTCTTCTTTCTTATCTGTTATTAAGGCGATATCATCAACATATCTTAGGTGGTTCAAGTATTGTCCATTTACTTTAAGCAAGTAATACTTCAGGTTAATTATAAATTCGGAACCGTGAACTAACACTTCATGCGAACAAATTGACTTTGACCAATAGCAAGCTCTGAGTCGTCACTTGTTACGCGAAAAAACTTCTTTTACACAGGTTTATCCTGAGAAACGCCCGGGGATTATTCAGGGTGGTTGATAGGTTGACAAAAGTTTTAAGATCTAATTAATTGAAATCAAAATACCCTATTTAAAAAGGCAAGAAACACAAAAAAAAATCCCTTGTTTCTTTAGTTAATGAAAAACCTGCACAAAAACTTAAATCCAGTTCTAATTATTGTTTGAATTTTTAAACATTTTATTATTTTTAGGAATGTCCTCCGAAGGAGCTAATTTAATTCTTCATTTGTTCTCTTTTAAGCAATCGGCATGAGGAGTTTACCGCTGTCTCGTCCTGCCCGCCCTCACTCTGTCAGCTGGCAAATGTAGAAATACTTTTACCTCCCAATTTTGTTGTTCACTATTTTATAACTCAACATGAGTTTGGCATGGAAGGGAGGTTCTTTAATAATAAATCTACATATCTATTTTGGCCTACTGTAATCATATGAACTAAAATTTACGAAAGTGCACTCATATGATGGCAGAGTATCGTGAGGCCATCCAATACTAGAAGGCTAAGCAGCCTCCAAATGTTAGTCTGCAGAAGATAACTAGGAGCCATGAGACAAAATCCCTACTGGTATTATTCAAAGATACACTGATTAATCCTTAACAAATTCTGGGTTACAAAACTTTCCCCAATGTGGAAAAAGCATGAACATTGAAGAGATCGTGGGGCGAAAAGTAAGTATATGACTATTAACCCTAAAGGTTAAATAGTCATCCAGAGCTTTAATCAAATACGAGAAGACACGGTTAATTTACCCAAATGTGACAGATGCAGCAGTATTCTTGGAGAATACCGGCATTCAAAGAATTTACTTCCCAGGAAGTTAGGCAGCAAGCTTATTCTATAAGAAGCAAAACACAAGGAAATTAAACGACCATTACAACTGCTCGGAAAACCAAGCGGCACTGTAAAATTATCTCTGGTCTTAAGCTGCGCTTATTCAAGAAAGCATTTGAAAGACGTCAAGCTTCTCTGGTATCAAGGTCAAAATGAGGATCACCGGCAACGAAAAGACCGATTACTTATCTGCACATTTCCAACGGCTGATACGAGAACAATTTAAATAAGCATTTAAAGAATGGGCACTCAAAAATCTTCTCAAGCATGAAATAAAGGAAACTATTAGTAATAGACTAAATAAATTAATTTTCGGGCGGCACAACCGTTTTGCCGTACTGAGGACATCTAAGGAGACTAGCATCGATGTATACGGCCACTACTACCTTGTTCTGAGGACCAGCCCCAAGATTGATTTATTTAGTCTGTCCAAACCTCGAAAAATTCCTTTCATATTTAATACCAGTAATAGGTAAATTGACTGCAAGGTTGCGATACGGTTGTAATCAAAGGCAAATTCAAGAAAACATCGATGTTGACCTCTAAAATTGACGACCGGACAATTATTTGGAAACTAAGGTTATCTAACCTCAATATAAATAATAACGATCTCTAACCTTAGAATTTAGAGTAAAATTTATATAGAGAATATTTTCGAAAAATTCATTTGAAGGAAATAACAGCTTTGGCAGGAATTCTATAATTATTTGCATTGAGCCGGTCTCTTTGCCATGAGAAAAAAAACGAAATGAACACTTTAGGAAGAATCCAACCCACTCTGTTCAGATTCTAGAAAAACTAGATATTGTATTTTACAACAACTTATTTAACGCAGCCTTGTCACAATGAAGAAGATTGTTAATTTTTAATATATTTGTTGTGTTTTGGTTTAGAAAGGAAGAAAATTTCTGCTTTTCCTACTCTAATCGAAAAAGCAATATCTCAAGACCCTGAACAAATTTTGGAAGTTAAATTTTATCCCAAATTTATTGTGAAAAACTGGTCAAAACAAAAGTAAACAATAAAAAACGCCGGCTGCTAAGCACTTGACATTTCTTAATCAGAGAACTGAAATGTCAAACTAAAAGAGTACCCGGCCCGGACAGCGGTCATTTTTGATTTGCCACTTTAACTTTGATCAAATCTAATCCGTTGTTGTTCTGTAATCCTTGACTGTGTTCCTCAAGAGGTCATATCGCCTTAATGGGTTTATAGGAATCCGAATGCAAGTTGCCAATTAGCTGCTCCTATGAGGTGCGACTATGTTGACACGACGTGACAGGAAAACGAGTACTTTGAAAAATAATTAAACAGCGCTAAGACTACTGCGCAACCTCTAAAAGGGGCGACGGAACGTTGCCACCATTTTTCCGCAGATTTTAAGTGCAAGTCATTAGCCCTAGAGGTCGCTATGATAAACAAACATATCGGGTCACTGGATCACGAAAAGTGCGCACGAAAAGTGCGTCGCCAGGCTTTAGTCGCCGTGGGAAGTAAGCAGTGACGCTCTGTCAAATGTCTTTATTTGGGATTAGTGAGTCCATATAATGTTTTTTAAAGAGTTTAGTTTAATGCCGCCGCCTTTCAAGATATACCTGTCAAAGTAGACCTTGCTTAATCCGTAAAAAAGTGGCAGATTTCAATTTTTTCTCATTTCTTCCAGTCTGTGCAGGCTTGAAAGTGTTCTATTTATTTTTCTATTTAATGGTTGGATGTGAAAATCTATTCTCCAAATGGGCAACTACGAGGCGGATGTAATTTTTGGTCGTCAGCTGCTAAGGCACGGGTCGGACGTTTAAATTGCGCGAAAAAATTTATACCCTTTTAATTAAATTTGTCACAGACAAGCTCGCGCGTTCGTCCGTCAGTTCGCCTGTCTGTTCGCTTCTGTTGGTATTGTATTTCAATAGCTAAGGGCCCTGGGTTTGCTTTTTCAAGCTTGTTTTGCCTCTTTCGTCAATTATTATTGAAAAAGGTTTAATCAAACAGGAAATCTAAACAAAAGAACAAACACCGCCAAGACAATTTACAAAATCATTTATTTTACAAGATAAATTAAATTGGATTAATGGACTCTTAAGCTGGATTCAGAGTTCCATAATGCAAACGGTAAAATAAAGATGTAAGGAAGACAAGTAATGATTTATAGGAAAAAAGTTGTGCATCTGACCCAAATATGTTTTCTGTAGGTTTTTTCACTGCAAAATTTTCTGAATTAATACCCAGGTGCTTGTAAGCATGAAATAAAAATAAACCGTTTCTAACTTCTTACTCCTTACACTACATACTTCATAGTGTGAGCCCGTGAGTTAAAACATATTTATATGTTTATTTTATTTTCAAATTTGGTAACCCTGTGCAATTCTATGGATCACACTCCGTAACGACGCGACGCGATGAAGGGGTTACTAAAACTTAAAGCAGCGTAGAAGACGCTGCCTAATGATTATGTGCCACTTTTCTCTTAGCTCCTTCGAATAGAGATAGATTTTATCTGTAGCCTATATGAGCTACAGAGATAGGGCCAATGTTGGATATTCTAGCGTTGTTTAAATAGGAAAAATCAAAGAAATTTTGTGCCTGGCACAGGTCATCAATTAGTCGTATTACTCGAATTGTTTTTGTGCGTGAAACATGGATGTTTTAGTTTACGGCCTTTAAAAGTATATTTCCTAACAAGTGCGGAACGTTTCAGTTTTCCGCACGCGATTGCAGCAATCAAGTGCGGAAAATAAATTTTCCGGAAGACTTAAAAACGAATAGTATGTAAATATATTATTTTTTATAAAATTACAAGACAGATTCTTAAAATTAAAATATAAAATTGTAAAAACTGAAATAAATAAATAAATAATTAAAATAAAATAAAAAAATATATACAACATATATCCACACCATGATTATAAGTAAACCTTGACATGGCCGGTTTTTGAAAACTACTTGATAGTTTGGACAGTTAAGGAACCCGAAAAAAGTAATATTAAATGACACTTTCCGCACGCTAATGGAAAAAATATATTTCAATTACAGTCGAACCTCTATAACTCAAAGGGACAACCAAAACAGTTCGAGTTATGAAGAGTTCGAGTCATAGAAATTCGAATTAAACTGGTTAAAATACATATAAAAAGAGCAGAGACCACATAAAAGGTTCGAGTTATAGAGGTTCGAGTTAGAGAGGTTCAACTGTGTTTCAGCAGAATTTTTGGATAAATTTTAAGTAAATTCATGGCGAAATTCGGGTGTGCATGGGTCAGTTTCATTAAAAAAAATAGAATTAGAAACTCCAAACATAGTAGTAAAAGGTATGTTTTTAATGACTTGTGGGTAAACATTTGGGCGCAACCACCCGGACATTTTGAATCAAAATTCTGGCACTACCATGTTATATTGACACGAGCCGCCGCTGATACGTATATATACTAATGCGACTGTGAAGAATATGTGTAGTAGAATTTCTTACTTCTCACCGCTTATTTAACGAAACTCAAAATTTTTATTCCAGATCCTCTTTCTTATAGCTAAGACTGACATAAATTCAATCACATTCCAACCAAATCTTTTCAAAATCCACAAAATTTTTAGAAAAATGCGGAATAAATTATGATACCATCAGTATTTTTAGGTTTTCTATCAAACGAGTTTAGTTCTAAGAAATTTTTAAATTTAATATATTTGTTTGGTGCTATAGGAATAAACAAATTTTAACTTTGAGGGCCTCTAATAGTGATTAGTACAATTTGTCCAATTCCAAGAACTGGATTGTTTTATTTCTCCGGATACCCCCAACGTTACGCATTCACGACTATTTTCATCATGAAATGAATGACTTTTTGGTGGAAGCGTTCCCGCACCCTCATTCAACGTTTGTATCCAGTAGGTCAAATTAAATACCAGAGGCGTAACCAATAGTTCTTTCTTATTATAAATTATTATCAATTTTTTATATGTTTACAAAAAATTACCAATTTAGTATTTCCTACGGCAGTGTTCATTTGAAGCATTCATGATTTCTTGGATACTTGGTCGTTTTTATTTTTTAGAAACCCATTTATTGGTTTGTTTTTAATGCCTTCTTCAGTTGTCTTAGTGTTTAATATATTTTTTTAAACTACCCTTATTTTTAACTGATTAAATTTCCATGTTCTTTCGCTTTTATTCCTTAAAAAATATTTTAACATTTTTTTCTTAAGTGCGTTTCCAGCCTAACTTAAGTAAAAACTATTTAATTATCGGTTAAATAAAGTGTGTACAAAATAACATCTTTGGGGGGTTATTCGTATGATGTTTTTATACTTTATTGTTCAAGCTTTTCCAACTACTTTATTGTTGATAATTTAAACGTTCCTTCTATATCTAGTTTGTGTTGTTTTAATGGAGCTCTTACACCGCTTAAATATAGCTAGAGTTACGTATTTATTTTCTCGAAAGTTTTACAAAGTGTTATTACAATCCATCTAATTTATCTAATACTATTATTTGCGTAAATTAATGCGTAATAGTGGTAGGTGGTCAACCTATAGAAGATCTTCCAGAAACCCTATTGCATGGCTGTAATGAATTTTGTAATGAAAATCACAGCAATAGGATAGTGGATTCTGTGACCTCTTGCAGATTTTATTGTATTAAATCCGTTAGCATCATATTGGACTGCCACGCACTAACCTCCTAAAGAACGTAAAAAGGACTAAAAGAAAAATCTACTTGGGGAGGTCAACTGTCAAAAAGCTTAATAGTGGAGATATTTCTTCTCCCGAGGTTCTCAAAACTTCTAAATCAGGTAAACTTACAGCAAGAGATAAAATAAACAAATATGATGCAGGGATACTGAAACTTAACTTTGTTCTTGAAACAAATGAATCAACTCTTTGTTTGAAACTCGTAGACAATGATTGTGTAAAAATAAAATTTCGGACTTCCATACCTTTGTCGAGGTTTTTGTTGGACATAATTCAACCACTACAGGGTAAGTCCGAATCTTTTGTCAAAAACTCGGAACATTTTGTCGAGGTTTTAAAAGGTATCGAATTAGATCCCGGCGATAGATTTGTAAGTTTTGATGTAGAAAGTCTCTACAGCAACGTACCAATAAACGAATCACTCAGTATCATCAAAAACAAATTACAAACTGATGATACTCTTCACGAGAGAACAACGCTATCGGTGAAGGGGGTGATGGATCTTTTGGAGCTCTGTCTCCGTAACTCTTACTTTCAAGTGAAAGATAAGTATTACGCGCAAAATGATGGACTCCCAATGGGTTCATCTCTTTCGCCAGTGGTAGCAAACATCTACATGGAGTGGTTCGAGGACCATGCGATCAACACAGCAATAGTCAAACCAAAACTATGGCTACGATACATGGATGCCACATTTATTATATGGCCGGAAAATGATGACGAACTACAGAATTTTCTACACCATTTAAACGGTATTCGACCACCAATCAAGTGCACCATGGAAATTGAAAAAGATTCGGCCTTACCTTTTTTGGATGTTCTTATAGGAAACCTACACACACGGGACAGAACCTAAATTTTAAGTCTAATCATTCTTGTAAGGAGTTTGTATTTAGGAGCCGTAAATATTTGTAGTAATAATGAAGAATTAACCACAGAAATTAATAACATTAAAAAGGACGTACAACAGAATGGTTACTCCGAGAAATTAGTAGGCTCAACGATATTTAAAATTAAATACAAACTAAATGTACCAAATTCTCAAAATAATAATCCGTTAGGTCAGTGGCGTATATAAGGGGGGCCCGGGCCCGGCCCCCCCCCCCGAACCTAAGATTTTTTTAGATATTTTCCACATATTTCCTGAATACAAACATAAAATAGCATAAAATACGGCCTCATGGGGTCTCGGGCCCCCCCTCAAACTGCCTCGGGTCCACCCCGAAATTTTTTTCTATATACGCCACTGCGTTAGGTGTTATTAACATTCCATGTGTTCAAGGGATTTCAGAAAACATAAGACGAATAGCTAAACACTATAATATAAAACAGTATTTTCTTCGGGAAATCCGATAAGAAGAACTAAAACAAAACCAGACAATCCCTCAAATAATAAGGAATGTATTTACCAAATCCCATGTGAGTGTGGTAAATCATATGTAGGTGAAAAGAAACGCCCTCTTCAGGTTAGCCCTCTGACAGGCCAATTTTTATTTCAAAAAAAAAAAATAGTAACAGAATATGTTCATAGGAAAAAAATTAATTTTAGGCTTCAAACTTATTTGCTATGAACATTTGAGGTTAATTTAGGTTAGGTTAGGTTACCCGGACTAAAGGCGGACCTGCCCACTAAGGGAAAGAAAAATAGTGGTGGGAAAAAACAACAAAATTAATAAACTAAATGTATATTTATTACCCTTTTACACAAAAAATTGTTTTTATTTGGTATGAAACTGTTGAAAACATTTTTTGGTGGAGGAAAGGCAAAGATTCAAGTTGCACTTAGTGCAAAAAAACTGAGTTTCACCTTTACACCCTTTGTTTTTGCACATTCTTTTACCACTTCTGTCCAAAAGGTCTGGCATGTGGTTCAAACCATCAAAGCGGATATCTGGCTCGGGGATGTATGTCTTGGTAATAGGCTTTACTGCAGGTTGTATTTCTGCCTGCTTTGAAGCAGATGTGGGTCTGCCAGGACGTTTTTTGGCAGCTTCGTTAACGCAGAGTACAGCGGCTACTTGTGCTCGAAACACTGGTAAAGTGGGTGATCCTTTATGAATCCGTTTGTATAGCAGATAAGCGTTAACCATAGCCATGTCAATGAGATGGTAAAATAGACGCAATGTCCATTTGCAAGTCTTTAGTCGAATGTGATATCTGCCAAGTAACCCATCCATTAGATCAACTCCGCCCATGTGGTAATTATATTCACGTATAATGGCGGGACAGTCAATTTCTATGTGCTTCTTTGCAGATCGATCAAATCTGGTTGCCTTTGACGGCTGCCTATCCTGAATAGCACTTTTGAATGGTAGCACACCGACGTACGTGGAAGCCAGGCGCACGTTTTTGTTGTCCTTCCACAACACAGTTGTCAAATCTACACCATGTGCATTTCCCACATACTCAACAGAAAATCCTTTGTCTGCTTTAGAAAGCTGTTTATCTTTATCAATGGGCAATTTGCAATTAGGAATACGACCAGAGCGAATTGTTCCCAATGAATATATACCTCGGCTTCTTAGATAAACAAGTAGGGGCAGTGTCGTGTAGAAATTATCAAAATATAGAATATGGTTGACAAAATCAGGTATTGTTTTAGATAGGCGGACAACAACATTAGCTGCTGCTCCCAGATCAGGCATATTAGGCAAAATTACATTGCTTCCTGCACCAGTAAAAATTTCGAAGCTGTAGGAGTAGCCACTGCTGTCACAAAGAACAAAAAGCTTGAAACCCCATTTATGAGGCTTTGCTGGCATATATTGTCGCAATGAAGTGCGTTTCATTTTGGTCGCACACATTTGTTCATCTACGCATAAACGAGGTAATTTTGAAACTGTTTGAAATCGTTCATTTAGATGATCCACTAAGGGTTGAACTTTATATAGTGGATCAAACCCAGGCTCGCCCCGTTTTTTCTCTTTTGATTTGTCGTTGAAATGGAGATACTTACGAATCATGAAGAATCGTTTGGATGTCATTGCAGACCGAACTGGATCAAAAGAATAACGACCCCAGTATTCGGCGGCGTTTGGGTACCGATATATCGACATAAATATCAGGATGCCAATGTATTTCCGGATCTCGGCAGCGTTGGTGGCAAATGTTGTCTGAATATCCTGCTGTCTGGCGTATAAATTAGTCTGCTCTGCGATCCTTTCAACAAACTCTTTTGTGAAAAAATGGGCAAAGCATTGATATGGAGTTTCCAAGCCCTCAAAGCTTTTTGGTAGCTCTGTGCTTCCACGGAATACGACTTCATTTTTATGCAGCTGCAAATGCTGTTTCCGCCAAAGTATTTCTTTGCATTCTCGTGATTGTGCTACGAGTTCATTTGCATTTCCTGTAAACCCACCTGCGTTAGGCTCGGGAATATCAACCTCCTCCTCAAATTCGGGCAGTGGAGACCTTGGTCGTTTTTTCTGCGGTCGAAATGTAGCAGATGATTGAGCTAAAGCCGACGTAGACGGAACTGTGGCAGTTGAAGGCAATCCTTGTGGTTCATCTGACTTTGAGGCCCCTGATGTCGACGGCTGTGAAGTATCGGGCTGTTCTACACCTGACTTCAAAACTTGGGGCTCGTTACGGCATTTGTTTAGTTCGTCTTCGAGGCAAAAGTCTGGGTCTGCAATACTGTCATCGTCGTCAAAGTCACCTCCGGACCCATCTTCAATATCGGTGTCATAATCGACATCTACGCTGTCCAAAAGGTCAAACATTTCATCAGACGTCACTTGAGATAAGTCATACACTTGTCTAGGGCCTACAGAATTTCTATCATGCTGTCCATTCTCATTTGACGCCATATCTAAAAAAAAAATATTTAAGTCATATTTTTTGTATGACTTAACTAATTTTCACACAAACCGGCAGGTCCGCCTTTGGGCCGGTTGAGGTTATCAGTGATAATAATCAAAATCAAATGTTCAACTTTGTCCACGAACATGTTAGTCACAAATATTACATACCGAAACTTACCTGTAAAAATTTCAGCTTGATCAGATCACTAATTGTATTTATTCTAAAACACAGAAAACAACATTCATAACAAAACAATTATTTGGTACATATGCGTGGGCAGCGTCCACACGACTGGCGCTGTGGCGAGAAAGAGAAAAAAAGCAGCCGTTGTGAGTGAATCAGGCCGGCAGAGAGCTTCAGCCTAAAGGCGGGATTGCTGATTTACGTCCAAAAAACTTCAAACGCGCGACTTACTGAGATTTGAACGAGGCCTGCCTTAAGGCGGGTTTGCCGGTTAGAGGGTTAGAGTAAATGAACATCTAAAAAGTAACCAATTAGGGGATATTGAAAAATCCGGTTTAGCAGATCATGCATGGTCAAATGATCACAGGATTCAGTGTTCAGAAGCTAAAGTTTTACATAAGGAGTCGCATTGGCGAAAACGAAAGTTTATTGAAGCTGCGTTTATAATGCAGAATAAAGAAGTTTTCAGTCAACCAAGCACGGACATACCAAACATATGGAAACCACTCCTTAAGGAAAACAGGCATCTTAGGATTATAAAGGGGGCGGGCCGTCACACCTGACTGCACATCAAGTAGTATAAGAAGTAGCCTACAGACGAGATTGTTTAGTTTACACTTGATAACGGTTAGAGATACTTACTAACTGAAACGTCGTGTTTTAAAATAAATAAAGACAATGGAAGTCCGAAATTTTATTTCCAAATGAATCAACCATACGATGGTTATCTAGTTTGTCTAAATACCAGACTCTTTTTAAACCTTTACATGAAGCTTCTCGTTCTGTAGTGTCTATTTAATTAAATGTTCATAGACTGTTAAGTTAGGGTTAAGAACAGTGATGTCTAGATAGTTGTCCCTATAAAATTAGCTTACAGTCTTCTTCTGCTTCGAGTGTAAAAAGAAACTAATTTATTATTAACGATTAAGCTGCCACTGTACAAAAACATGTTATTCCATTGCATCATTGTAATTGACGGGCACAACCTATAGGGTGCAGGCAGGCTCCATCGGAGAGTGTAATAATGTTATTCAACGCTGTTTTCGTTTGATATATCCCAGTTATTTCAGTCAGGAACATGGACCATTATTTTGATTTGTGATGATTAGGATAGCGCAAAATGGACTTACATTATGCAATCGGCAATACAACAAGAATAGTTAAGGAAAACGCTATTATGGTTGCAGCTTTAGTAACTGGGGTTATGCGACTCTCCAACTACCTTCTACTCATTCAGTATTACACAGAGTAGGTACTGAGAACTAACTGAGAGTAAGTTGTTATTTGTTTTGTTAAATGAAACAAGTTGTTTTAAGGTAACAGGTGAGTTCAGTTTTTTGTTTGTGAGGTATATGGCAATAATTATATTATATAATAATTATATTTTACTGTGTGACTTCAAAAAACACAGATTAGAATGTATTTCTAATTGCTATAATATATCAATCTGAAAATATAGAATAAAAAACTATAAAATTTGGAAAAACCTACCAGGAATCATTGGAAAACATACAAAGGAAAGAAGTTTTACGAAAATCGTATCTCTATTAACACACAGTGCAGTTTGTCGTATGATCATATTAAATATTTTGTGCTACATTGTCACTTTTGCGCTATCACAAGTCATACAAAATATACATATATATATATAATATATACAAACATTTTTGGTATTGCTGGGGATTGGAAAACCCTAACTTACCAGTGACCAATTTTATTGTATAAAAGAAAAACAAGTAGGACATGACTGCCCTCAAAAAAGTTCAAAGCTTAAAACTAGCAAGAAATCTGGTAAATTTTTAAAACCAATGTTGGTTTTAGTAACGATACCCATATTATAACTACAATAGCTTTATTTTCACTCATTTTTTACCAATTTAATAATTTTTTTTAACTGTGTGTTGTCTTTACCCCTCTGAAGTTGCCTTTTATACTTTGTTAACTCATTATTTTCGGTTACGGTGATAGCATGGTCTGGTTAAACTGTGACACAATGTCTTTCTTCCTTATAGACTAAACATTTTTTTGTCCAGCCATGGACTTAGTTCCCTTGGTTTGCTGTCGTTTCACTCGTTGAATAAATAAATAGGTTTCACCTATTTTTTTATTCTGTTTGATTTTCTATATTTGTTCAAGTGCAAAGTATTGCAGACTGCAATATTTTAACTAGTGCCCAAATAAACCCTACATTATTCTATTCAATAGGCATTCAAAACAGTTCATGACTTCTCCTATTAACGGCAGTAGCTCAATATTCACATGTGGTAGAAGATAATCAAAAGGCGATAACTTTTGGGGTTTTAAATGGTTTATTGTGGGTTTCAGTCAATTGAGTGAGAGACCTAATTGACTTGGATATATAGTCGATTCATTTTATTTTGCTATCAAAAATTATGTTATTTTTAGGCATTTATAAGCAGCGCACTGCAAACAGAAACTTTTGCATTTTCAGTTAAAAGCCCACACTTCTTCCATTAATTATTATTATTTCGCTCTTATGAATTTGACCATTCTGAAGGTGGGAAATAATTACGCTTATTGATCCCCTCAGTCGCGTATATAGGGGAGGGGGGTCCCTCCCACCACAAAGCTAAGATTTTCTTAGATATTTTTACATATTTCATGAATATAAACATAAACTATCATAAAATATGGCCTCAAGGAATCGCAGCCACCCCCAAAACTGTCTCACCCCCCCCCCTGAGTGGTGGTTCGTAACTTTCGCAATAGGTGACGCAGGATTTTCCTCCTCCTATTTTTTATACACACATTTAAATAATAAAAATACAGTGAATATCGCTTATAAAGATATTTGATATTACGAGATATCGGTAATAGCGATGAAATATTAAGGTCTCGACCGAGTTCTATAATTAACCCATTTTGTCACCTTTTTTCTCTATAACGACGCTCGGTTATTACGACCGAAATTAAGGTCCGTTCAATGTCGTTATAACCGATATTCACTGTATATTAATATGCTAATAAAGATGTTCGCTCCGCGAAAGTTATTTTTAGTTTTTACTAATTTTTTATAATTTATTTTATTTTTTAAGTGAGGCCTTCAAAACTTGTAGGCTCTGGCAATTTAAATATTTCGTGATTAGTGTTGATCCATAAAGTGGCTCTCGCATTAACACGTGTGAGAATCGAGAACTAATTATGGAGCAAAAAACTGTTAAAAACACTTGCTTTTCCGGCAGCCGTCCTGCTACAACTCAATTTAACAATCACCTTCGATTTTGCTAATTTTTGGCAGTCCAATTGACTGCATGTGCTTTAAACTCCTCAAAAAACAGTCTAGAGTGCCGACGAAACCGGAAACTGAAACAAGAGAGAATCTGCAAGTGGGGTGCCCCAGAACCGACAAGAATCCACACAGAGAGATTAGTGTCATTCGCCACTTTATGATTTATTTCTCGCAATTTCTTAGTTTTGAAATTGCTTGACACCTTGGCCTTAGAGTTTTACTGTACCCTTAGATATTCAGATAATATTTAAAACCATAAAACCAACAACAATAATGCACTTCAGTTTCATAACATATTTTTTGGTGATAAGGAACCCCATCGATTCAAAAGAACTTACCCAAATTCAATAAAATCAGCGAAATCAGGTAGATAGTGTATTACTGCTTGTATGTGAGGAAAATTTGTCTATCCTTTAAACTTTTGTACCACGATTCTTTAAAATGTAATGTTAATGTACACTTTATCTTTAACCCTAGTCGGTTTACGGAACGGCTTTTCAGAGTTCAAGAAGTCTTTTTTCTCATCGTCGTTGCACCTCGAAAATGGTTTTTCCAGTAACACACACACTGCATCGTACACAGGGAACATTGTGCAAAATAATTAAAATAAAAACCTAATCAGAACCGAAAGTAAACAATTTGCTGGACGTGACACTATTTCAATAATGTATGCAGGTTCAACACCTGATTCGTTGCCCTGCTGGAGCATGGAATGTAGTCATGACAACCAAAGGACGCCACCCCGCAGCATATCGAGTAGGTACAGGCTAATGAAAAACAAAAATCGCTTCAACAATGCTTGTCTGTGCGCTGGGCCCGCACAAAATCCGCGGCGGAGAACGCTTCCGGTTTTTTATCGGTTAATAGCTAATAAGGTAACCGACCGCTCGTTCGGTTCTGCTGACGCCGCGCGGCTCCGATTTTTAATTTGTTGTCCTGTCTTAGATTCTTAGTTTATTATATTTAGTCTGGAAAAAAGAGATGAAGCAGCGCTTTAGCTTGGGCGAGCCGCCACTGCCCCCCCCCAAACTTTTTTCTAAATACGTCACTGACTCATCCTATTGTATATGACGACTACGGTCTCGAACAACTGAAACCCGAAATAAAACAAAAAAAGGTCAACATAAGCAACTAAGATTTCAAATAATGACAATGTACGGAATTTCACTTTATATAAATGTTAAGTATAGCACCGTATTTTCAATAATATTAGTACTATAAAGAGTGCGTTCGACTAGGCAACCCGGGCGCCCAGAGGTCCATTTTTCCGTTCGAGTTGACGCTCGGAGCACGCCCTTTTGCGTTCGAGATGCCACCCAGCGACAACGATTATAAACACACAGGATTGCTTATTTCCATTTAACTAATGTTAGCGTCGCTCAGCGAGACGAACAGTGTCTGCTTACGTCACCAGCGGACCAGTTGCTTTGTTTGTATTCAGAGTTCGTGTGATTTTAAGGTGTTTTTGTCGTTTTTACCTCCGTTTTTTTGCGTTTTTTCATTTATTTGACGGTGTGGTTGACTGAGTTCACGCGCCGTACCATCTTTTCATGAAACATTACTTGACCTATCTAAAACTCTACTTCGGAATGAGCTACGAATCTCAAACTTAGCACAGTCGTAGATCTCCAAGGAAATAACAATCCCTTCATGTTTAGTTTCATGGAACTCCCAAAAGTACTGAAGTAGTTACGAAATTTCAAAAAACGTCGAAATTTTCACTCACTCACTCACTCACTTATGTATAGATAATCAAAATTCTACTGTACTTCCAGACATGCTACAAAGCTGAAATTTGGCAGACATAAGTCTGCCAAACCCCTGGAAAAAATCAAAAAACCCCAAAATTCTAATTTAGTTCCCTCCCCTATGCATGTAAAGTTATGTAAAAGTAACATTGCCCACTTCCAGAAATGGCAGACTGATAGGAACTATGATAAAACTATAGAAAAAAATTTAAAAACCCCAAAATTATAATTTACTTTTCTCCCCTATAAATGTAATAATAGTAATGTAAAAGTAACATTGCCCACTTCCAGACACGCTAGAGAGCTGAGCTTTGGAAGGCCGATAGTAACTATGATAGAACTATAGAAAAAAATTAAAACACCCCAAAATTCTAATTTACTTCCCTCCCCTATAAATGTAAAATTGTGTAAATGTAACATTGTCCACTTCCAGAAACGCTCGAGAGCTGAGATTTGGAAGGCCGATAGGAACTATGATAAAACTATTAAAGAAAATTAAAAACCCCAAAGTTTAATTAACTTCTCTCCTCTATAAATGTAAAGTTATGTAAATTAGCATTGTCCACTTCCAGAAACGCTGGAAAGCTGAGCTTTTGAAGAAAATGCTAAGATTTTAATTTACTTTCCTTCCCTATAAATGTAAAGTAATGTAAAAGTAACATTGCCCACTTCCGGACACGCTAGAGAGCTAAGCTTTGGAAGGCGGATAGTAACTATGATAGAACTATAGAAAAATACTCTGCCAATCTATGGGCACCTAAGCTCACACTAGGTACTATAGTTATAGTGTGAGCTAATATAATCAAAAACTGAAATATATTTTATTCAACTCCAGACTCAATTACATTTAGTTTGATACCACACAAGCCATGTTTTGACTTAAACTCAAATTTTTTAAATCTACCCCCCACCCTTTTGAAAAAAACTAAAATGTATTTTGTTTAACTCCAGACTCAATTACCTTTCGTTTGATATCACACACGCCATATTTTCACTTAAACTCTAATTTTTGACATCTACCCCCACCCTTTTTTTAAAAATAAACTAAAATTCATTTTTTTAACTCCAGACTTAATTACCTTTCGTTTGATATCACACACGCCATATTTTCACATAAACTCTAATTTTTGGAATCTACCCCCACCCTTTTATTTGGCTTGCGTTCGGTGGATTTTGTTCATTTTTAAATGGGACCATCACGGCCCAAGACCCAACTTAGGTACCAAATTTCATTAAAATCGGACAAGCGGTTTTTGAGTTATGCGGGTTGGTCGTTACAGACAGACATACAGACAGACAGACATACAGACAGACAGACAGACAGACAGACAGACAACAAAACAAAAAAGTTTCAAAATCATCTGAAACGCAAAGATATATAAAAAATTTTGAAATCGGAGCAACTTTTTTTTTCTCGAAAAAATTAGGATCACCATAGCTCACACTACTTATAGTAGTAGTGTGAGCTAAAATTAAAACACCCCAAAATTCTAATTTAGTTCCCTCCCCTATATATGTAAAATTGTGTAAAAGTAACATTGTCCACTTCCAGAAACGCTCGAGAGCTGAGATTTGGAAGGCCGATAGGAACTATGATAAAACTATAAAAGAAAATTAAAAACCCCAAAGTTTAATTAACTTCTCTCCCCTATAAATGTAAAGTTATGTAAAATTAACATTGCCTACTTCCAGGAACACTAGAGAGCTGAGCTTTAGAAGGCTGATAAGAACTATGATAAAACCATAGGAAAATATAAAAAAAAACTCAACATTTTTAATAAGGCATTGCAAAAGTTTTGAACAATATCCCGTATATTTTACTACTTTAAAACTTAAATATTATCCAAATCCTTTAAAAAAGCAGTGAAATCATAACAAAAACATTTCATGTAAAAAAAGCCAAGTACGCGAAAGTGGTATTCCGTAAAAAGAATTGAGATAAAAGTAAAGCCAAGTTCTACAATACAAATTTCAAAATGAATGGTTCTTACTAGCTTGGAAATGTTTTTCTAAACTTGGTTTATTAAACCTTTATAAATGTGAATTAAGTGAATTGATATAAAGAAAGCACAATTTTTTGTTGAAATAAAATGTTTGTGTTCCCTCTTTCAGTGTTGAAATATAAATATATATACTTTTATATTATTATATTTATATAAACTTTAAATTTTTTTTTGATTTTTGGAAACTCCTTGCTCATTAAATTATTCACATTAAAGAAAATTGGTAATTATGCCGCAAACGTACTTTTTTTATTAAACTGATTATTGGAAAGTTTATTTTGCGGACAGTTTCTCCAAGTTTAGTTTCAGTTTTTTTCTTAAGTTTTTTTTAGTCTCTTTATAGAAGTTTTCAGAAACATGTTACAGAAGAAGGAGTGAAAACGGGCGCTGGGTGGGATAAAAACAACTCATAACACAAACAATGTAAATCATTTGGAAAAAAACTTATGAAAATCTATTGATTTAAAGCATAAGAAGTTGAAAAACACATCTTATTTGGCTGTTTTCTCCAAAAACTGACTGGTTTTTTATATAATAATATACTAAATATTGCAATTATAGATCTGAAATATCAAATTAATACCTTTTTGTTACTGCATAAATAAGTGTATTTTATTATATCGGCAACAAAAATAATAAATTATACATCTAATGATTTAAATTGATTAAACTTTTTAAAAAAATCCTACTTCTATTCTAAATTTTTCAACTATTTAAAAAACAAATTCCAACATATCGTCTGGTAAGAAAATTCAGCTCTCAGAGCAAACTCTTGATTTATCAAATCATTTGTTTTGAATAAATGAAATTATTAATTATATTTACTACACGATTGCAATGTGTATTATATGAAGCGCTCTGAGCAGAGGTCCACTAGTGACGTAAGCAAGGCGCCGCCTACCGCTAAAAGATTCGAGCAAATAGGCAATCCTGTGTGTTTATAATCGTTGACCCAGCGAAACCTCGGGGCACGCTCGATATGACCCGAGCCTGACGATGGAGAAATGCGGGCGTATTACATAACCCTACTTTTTTATACTTTTAAACTTTTATTTACATTTTTTTACGACTGTTTTCTTACTGTTTTTTTGGTAAATAAAACACATGGACGCAGTTCAGTTTGCTGTAGAATTATGTTTCCAAGATTCTGAGGAGAATGAAGAAGAAAGTCTACCAGGGTGCTCCAAATTTGCCGAGATGCGGAGCGCCAAGAATTATCCGTGATTGCCCAGTGAGGCTTTAACCATCGGCCAGGCAGCGGCTCTGTAACCGAATTCTGGTGGGTAATGGCAAAGCGGCGACTATAAATAAGGGTACAGGAAAAAATCGCGTAGGAAAAAAGCGCACAGAAAATATCCACACAGGAAAAGAGGGCACACATAAAAAAACACACACACTAAAAGAGCGCACAGGAAAATTATACCTAAAAAGAGAAGCTTTGGCTAATAAAAAAATCATGAATTAAAATAAAATAAAATTAATAAATTGTTAACTTTGCCCATAAAAAGAGGACTATTTCCTTCAAAAAAATATTGACCAATAAAATCAATGTGACTGGCAGATTTGGACGAAAGGGGAACGAATTACAGCGATAATTTGCACTAGAGCAAATTATCGGTAATTTGTACTAAAACAAATTATCGGTAATTTGCACTAAAGCAAATTATCGTTGTATTCTTCCATAAAAAGTCCATTTTATTTAAACTCATTTTTCAAACTTTTATCGCTTTTTTAATTTATGTAGAGAGTGATCCGAATTGGACACTTTTGATAGGAAACGCCCATTTCCAGAGGAACTAGAAAAAAACTAACATATGTTACGAGCCCGAATTTTGTAAAAAAATTAATGCCGAAAACCGCACATCGATATCTTGAACTACTTACAAGATATAGGGTAAACATTAAAGATAATAAAGAAATAATCTGAAAACTATTTTATTTTTATTTTTATCTGTATAAACCCAGCATAAAACCCCCATAAAAAAAGAAAAACTTGGAAGAGTCCAAATGTGCGAAAAATACCCTATAAATAAACCGCGTGATCAAAGTGTCTTTTTATCCCTCAACAAATTGTAGCCTTGCTACACTCATGTATAAAATCTAGGGTTTTTTATTTACAAACAGTTTTAAATTGCAAAAATAAGCAAAAATTTTCTGCCGAAAGTTTAGGGTTAGAAGTTTGTAACCTGTGAATGCCTTTTCCGTTCGAGTCGAACCACGAAAACCAGGATGTTCTGTCCGCGACGTCACTAGGCCCCACTCGCTCGACGCGTTTTCTACTCGAACGCACTCAATATGTCGCAGTTTAGAGTGCTGTGCAAAATAAGTACTATTCTTGTACATTATACTAAAGTGAAAGTACTTAAATGTAAGTTTTAAAATGGTGCTTATTTTGCATAAATCTGTACATACAAAAGAGTGTGCCAAACAAGTTCTTTTTGTACTCGCTCAATGTTTGCTGCTCAAGTATCAGTTTAAAAACTCAGGATTTTAAAATAAGCAAAACAAATTTTTGCTCATAGAAGCAAAACAAAAATTTGCTAAATATTTGAAAAGAAAAACTTTTTTTCAACTAAAATTTTGCCCGCTTAGGCCAAGGCACTAGACTCGCCAAAAAGCATGCAATTTTCATTTAGTTTTGTAATCAAAACAAAGTTTATGTTTAAATGTTCCATGCCGGTTGCAAGGGAGAAAAGCTCCTAAAGGCATAAACATTCTCAATTATTGTCAACTGGTATATTGACTAGGGTCACTGCATTCTGGAAGCGTGAGGCATGTCGTCTCCTGGGTGAGCGACAACAACAAAATGTGACTAAAATATCCCTAATTAATCTAAGTAAAACACCGCGTCTTTTAAAGGATAGATAAAATAGGCACTTACCTAATAAATAAAGATCCGAAACATAAAAGAGAATCCAAAATTATATTAAAATGTGCGTAAATATTGATTTAGTTGCAAAAACGGTAATTTGTTTTGTAAAAAGCTGGGTCGTAATTTGTTTAACATCAAAACAGTCAAAACAACAACGAATAGAAAACGTCAAAGCCCGGCTAAATCAATATGTTCGTAAAAACCAGATAAGATTGTATATGTTCCTTTCTAATGAAATCGTTTAGAAGAAGACATAAATAAAAAGCAAGTAAAATAGTAATTAAGTTAAGTGCAGTGCCTCGTTTTGGGAATCAATATCAATAAAAAAATTACAGAAAGTGCGGGCCACTGCATGTACAGCTAATTTCAAAAAAATCTGATACGGTATTGACATGGCTTTGATAGAATAACATTGAAATGCAATTAAATTTTGGCAACTTTTTGACAACTCGTATCAGTTTTTTATTTTAATTAGATGTACCTCTCTATTCCCTTCCCACCCATCACGGTTTTGATGACGCGATGTCACTTTTATACAATAGTTAGGCTCGTTAACCTTTCTTATCATATTCGAAAAAAAATTAATACAGCATTTACTGCTATTTAAAAATGTTAAGCAGTTTATACTTTACTTGGTCTCTCTTGTACATAGTTTTTGTTATGACAATGTCGCATGATCCCACTTTTTTGTCAAAATTATTTAAGACTTGCAAGTACTTAAAAAATGGTTCCATGGGTGCATAAAGCTAAAAGTAAGTTATTACGAAGCGCGACGATGGTTGGTCGCTGACAGCTTAGCAACTAATCATTTTAATATAAGCAAAAAAACCGCATACCGAATTAATAGAAGATGGGTTCAAGACCAGACTGGAAAGAAAGGAGGTATCGGGAAGACCAACAATCAGTACTGCCGATGAAAATCGAGCTCTTCTGCGAGAACTTGAACAGAATCCTTTCCGAAATGCAAACGAGGCACTATTGTCTAGGCCCACCTTAATAAATAATGTTCCACTGTGTACAATAACCATTAAATATTTTACGAGACATACACTGCCCATTTTTCGAAAAATTTGCTTCAAGAGTTGTATTAATTTTTTTTTCGAACCAGCTGTACGTATGTATAATTCGAAAACCAATTTTACAGGTTTGCACGATACAGTGACCCTAATGTATACGTTGTAATCAGTAGCGTGCGTTAAAATATAAGTCAGCAGTTGTTTTCTAAACTTGGCTTCAACTCGTTTTTTTTATACAATATTTCTGTTATGCAACTGCATAAAGTTTTCTAGTATATGTAGCCCTCTTATAGCACGGATCTTTGTGATCCGTGCTCATAGAGTTTATTTAAATAGATTTTTTTTTAAAAATCTATGTTTATACGCGGTTAAAAGTGGCTTAAAAGAAAATCGGTTTTAGTGCTTAAAACGGTTTTAATGGTGCTTATACGACAAATCGGTTTAAAATAAAATCAGGTTTAGTGCCTAAAATGGTTGGTTATAAGCGTATTTATACAACATTTTCAAATCCTCCTTTTTTAAAAGCGCTTTAATAATCCCGTGTAACTGACCTTATTTATTATATTATATTTTATACAAAATTTTAGTAAATCTTATTAGGATAAACCTAAATACGTTAGAGCATACCCATGCATTCTCACACGCGATGCCAGGACCCTCATTTAATTATTAATGTTCCTTTTTCGGGTACATAGGATTTCGGTTACTGCGCATGCGTCAGTTTTGGTGGTTTTGGAACATACTCCGTTACGTCACTACAGTAATTGACAATTGTCAAAAATTTAGGGTTATGTCCTTTTATTTTTTTCTCAAAACTAGTTGGTTGGGTGAAAATTTGTCAAATTGTTGAATAAAATTGTAGTTTTTCTAAAATTAGTTGTGCAGATTTATTGTGGACACCACGAAGAGTGTAATGGCACCTATAAATCACTCATAAATTAATTTAAAAATTATAAAGAAAAATTCAAGTATTTACCTATGGAATGGCACTCCCTTACTTCTTCCGGGCATTTTTCGACAAACCGCACATATTTTACGTGAATTATTTCTAATTTTTCACAGAAAAAAACATAAAACACAGCAAAATGTAAATAAACAACAAATATGGCGTCTATCCACACAGCAGCTGTGCGTCTGCGAATTTAAATTTTTCCAATTGTTTCCAAAGCAAGCTTTTCACTTCGATTTTTTACATTACACATTTTTTTCCTATACGAGTATCAAATGCGTTATACCATAAATTCATGTTCAAAGAATCGAAAAGTGAAGCGCTCATAGCTGGCTTTGGAAACCATTAATAGCAAATTTAAATTCCCGGATGCGAATTTTCAAGTGCGCATGCGTGTGATTTGTCATGTAGACACACAGCTGCTATGTGGGTGGAGGTCATATTGACATTTTGCGGTGTTTTGCATTTTTCGTTTAAATTATCTTTTTTTTTTTCTGTGAAAAATTGGAAATAATTCATGTAAAACATGTGCGGTTTGTGGAAAAATGTCCAGAAAAAGTAAGGTAGTGCAATTCCATGAGTAACTACGTGTATTTCTTTATAATTTGTTAGAAAAGTTAAGTGGTTTATAGATGCCAGTAAACACGCTTCATGTTGTCCACAATAAATCTGCACTATTAGTTTTAGAAAAACTTCAATTTTAATCGACAATTTGATAAATTTTCACCCAATCAACTAGTTTTTAGAAAAAACTAACAGACATAACTTTAAACATTTGACATTTGTCAAATAATGTAGTGACGTAACGGAATATGTCCAAAGCCTCAAAAACTGTCTACCTGAAGAAGGAACATTAAGAATTAAATAGGGGTCCTGGCTTCAAGCATCGCGTATGTGAATGCATGGGTATGCCCCATATTTATGCTCTAACCTATTTGACGAGTATTAAGCGCAGTAGACCTTGTTTGAAATGTCCGGAAACACTCTGTGTATGTAATAATTATTAATTTCTTTCTAACTTTTAGGAACTGCGAAAAAATGTTGCGGGTTTTGAAACAAAGTTTAATGGTGTGTGGAAGTTGACACCAAGCTTTCATCAATTAATTCTGTACAATTCAAAAGCTTTTATTAAAAAGCGCGACAAAAAGAGTTAAAAACCAAAATGCCCCAGAGCTTTTAAAGCGTTTTTCGCTTTTAATTTGAAATAACTTTCGAAAAAAGGTTTAATCCGGGAAGCTTGTAAAAACGTGGCCAAACGACAGAGCAGATAAAAAGACGCGGCTGATCACAAAAACCTGACAGTAAGTTTGATAAATAACGATGGGAGTTTATTTTGGGAGCCCATTTTTAAATCGTCACAAACCAGCCAACGAAATATGAATGCTTTCGGCCCACCCAAAAGAGATGTTTGCCTAAAAAATATAAATGATCTCCAACACAATACCGCAACATTCAAAAGGCCTTAGAAAAATATTTGAATATCATTTAAATAAATCATTAGTTAGTTAGTATTAAAAAACTTTTGAACTTCTAGCAAAATTAAATAAAAGCAATCCTTAATAATTAATACCTAAAATCAGCTCTTTACAATTGTGGTAATATTATAATAATAATTTGTATTATTATTGACATAAAAACATGCAGGAAGTCACAATAATGGCTACAAAAACAACTACCATTTTGTCATCTTTAAGAAGGAAGCCGCATGTAAAAATTTTAGGTTTTAAGACAAACAGGTTTAAAATTTTATAATTTTTTATTGTCTTATAATTTTGAAATAAAAATGATGGTTGGTGGTTGTGCTTTCGGGCTGTTCGGCCGTCGTCGTTGGAAATTCGTTCTCGACGTTTCGCCATCTCGAGTGGATGGCATCTTCAGGAGATGTTGACAGTTTGTCGGCTTCTCGAAGACTGGTGCTTAGTCTGTCGCGGGCGCAGGTTATATACGCTATGGTGGGCGGGGCGTATATCAGAGCTGGTCGGTGATTGGTCACATTCCCTTGATTCAGTTTTGTTATTGTAAGCGAGCCGTTTAGTGTTTTTAAGAACCGGTACCCAGCTGTTGAAGTTCTGCTGGTGTTTATGAAATTCGATTGCTTCTCTATAGAGTCTTGGATAGTATGAAGAGGAGGCGCAGAGAACTTGTGTGTCTTCGAATTTTATTCGGTGGTCTTCATTGTTTAGTGTGTGGTCTGCAACTGCGGATTTTTCCACACACTAAACAATGAAGACCACCGAATAAAATTCGAAGACACACAAGTTCTCTGCGCCTCCTCTTCATACTATCCAAGACTCTATAGAGAAGCAATCGAATTTCATAAACACCAGCAGAACTTCAACAGATCTGAAGAAACTCTTAAAATTAACAGAACATGGGTACCGGTTCTTAAAAACACTAAACGGCTCGCTTACAATAACAAAACTGAATCAAGGGAATGTGACCAATCACCGACCAGCTCTGATATACGCCCCGCCCACCATAGCGTATATAACCTGCGCCCGCGACAGACTAACCACCAGTCTTCGAGAAGCCGACAAACAGTCAACATCTCCTGAGGATGCCATCCACTCGAGATGGCGAAACGTCGAGAACGAATTTCCAACGACGACGGCCGAACAGCCCGAAAGCACACCCACCATTGGACGATGGCCGCGAAAGCCTTTCACAATTTGTAGAAATGATGGGGTTTTAATTTTTTAACTTTTTAATTCAAGATCATAAGATATAAAAGCTATAAAATATATATTATATATCTACTTTATTTTTTTCAAAAATACCGAGGGTAACTCCATTACGAATGGCACTGATGACTGAAAAATGTTACACATCAAAAAATGCCTATTAATGAATAATAAGTGTGTACCAAATTTCACCGAAATACCTAGAGAAGTATCACAGATATTACTAAAAAATATAATTTTTTTTTAATCTTTAACACTGTACCTATCTGAAAGTTAAGACGTTTACGACAGTATTTACTAAGAACTTAAAACTAAGCACTTAGACCACGGTGTCGTACTAAAGTATATAAATTTGATACCGAGTGGTTTAAGTATATTTTTTTAATACTTACAGGACAAATTACTGCGTGTGAGTTTTAACTTACGAAAATTCAAATTACAGTCGAACCTCTATAACTCGAACTCAAAGGGACAACCAAAACAGTTGGAGTTCTGGAGAGTTCGAGTTATAGAAATTCAAACTAAAGAGGTTAAAATACATAAAAGAAGTGCAGGGACCACTTAAAAGGTTCGAGTTATAGAGGTTCGAGTTAGAGAGGTTCGACTGTACCTTTAAAAATAAAGTAAAAGAACATCAAAATTTTGTAACGAAATGTCATTTTTTGATAATTTAGTCCATGCAGTCGTGGGATTCCAATTAAAAGCAGTCTTAAATTGTAGTACCACGCCTGAGGGGTGGTTTAAAGTTCTAAAAAATATAGAAATAATATACGATCCATAAAAAACTTATATACAATAATATCTTAAAACTATTTCTGTGATACATTACCGTATTAAATACCTATTAATACTTAATAATAAAGATTGTAAAAATTGCAAGATATATTAGAATCCGTTTTCAGTTACACATCGACCAAAACAATTAAACCTCGGTTTAGTCATCGCTAACTTGCCTAAATAATTAATATGTAGGTAAAATATAGCGGACAACTTACACTGACTTACACCACTTTTATTGGACATCTGTGACATGTGACGTTTGGAAGTTTAAATATGGCTCCCATTTTTAAACCGAAATATAATATTTTTATATATTTTTAACTTTTGTGCGGATATAATGGCATTCTAACATCGAAAAAACGTGGTCTATATTGTAAGTTATTTATAAACCACTATATAAATATTAAAAATTATTAAATTCAAGGCAAAAAATGAGAACCAAAATCTAGATCGAGTTTTAGGGACTTTAGTACTTTAGCATTTTAGACCCTTTAGCAGTGGCGTATTTAGAAAAAAGTTTCGGGGGGGGGGGGGCCGAGACCTCATGAGACCGTGTTTAATGCTATTTTATGTTTGTATTCATGAAATATGTGGAAAATATCTAAAAAAACTTAGCTTCGGGGGGGGGGGGGGGGGGGCACAGGCATCCCCTTATATATGCCACTGCCCTTTAGTAAATACTGGCGTTTATGTCTCTATAAAAAAATCTCAAAACGGACCCAACACTTACGTCCTTTATTATGAGCATCTTATTTAAGAACACGCTCTATATGTTTTCATAAAAAAAGTTTTTAGTAAAATTGCATGAATTAAAAAATTCAGTTTTTTTTTTATTTTATTTTATTCCCAACAAACCTTCACAATATGGGCTAAGCACACAGCCTTGCAGTACTCCACTTCATGTTTGCCCGGGCAATCTCTAACGATGCACTTGTTCAAAAGGCCATTTAATTTAGAGATAAGATAATCAAACGAAAATATATGGCATCCAGTTTTAAACAAGACAGCTCGCCATATGTTTAAAAAACGTAGACGTGCAGTTAGCTAACGTAGGTAACTAATTAGTGGAAAATGCCTTTCTCATAAATTAACAAGCTTTTGTTTTTGACAAGAACATGCACCTTGTTTAAGGCCGTTATTAATACGAAAAAAGTTTACATGACTTTAATGGTTAATATTAAAATAAAAAATATGATAATTTCGTTAGCATTTTTATGTTGCTCACCAGTATCTTCTTAATTAAAATAATATTTTTGAATTTACGGTCTCCTCGAGCAGAGCTGTTGGTGGCTTTTGGGCTTTTAGATGAGCTCTTTGTAAGCAATTTCTCGACTTGTGTATTTTAATTGGAATTTTTTATTTGTTCATCATCTGTTGTAAACAAATTTTAAATTTAGCAGATGATTCACACAGAGCCTTATTTTAAATGTTGTTATATATAACATTAATTGCTAATTTAAAACAAAAATGTTATTGGATACAGGCTGGGAGTTTATTTGTTGAATTCAAAATTTTTTAAAATGTTCGACACATGTTCTAATCTAGCTTGACTTATGTAGAGTGACCTCCATTCAAATGCAAAATAGTTCATCTAGAGAAGCTATTATTACAGGTGAGTCTTTAAAGAAAGTGGGTCTAGATCTAAACGCTAAAACAACTACCAAGAAAAGCAATTATATCCAACAAGGCGCAATACAAAAAAGTTAGTCGCTTGACATGTATAATTTCAAAACAATAAAAAAACAAACAAGCTATGACAACACTGTATTTTGCACCTCCCAACTAGAGACCCTGTATGTATGACATATTTTTAAAATTGTAAGAATATGTCATACATACAGCGTCTCTACTCCCAACAAGTTACCTGCTTATTCATATAGTAGAGCAAGGCCAACACAAAAATAGAGGCCACGACCCTGAAAAAATCAGCTGTTCTCCCGGGGCTGAATTTTACATTGGGTCTTATGGGAGGTCAGACGTTTTTTTATGATATTTTCAAAATGGCACTACAGATTTCCGCAAAATTTCAGTGAAATATTCTTAGACACCATCCCGATATTCCAACAAAGGTTTGTAAGGAAGCAACATGATTAAAAGGTTAAAATCTTCAAGATTTAGCATTCCTTATTTTGAATTCAAATTACCCGCCATGTGCCACATGCCAACTGTTATATTTGACATGTATTTGAATTTGTCATATGTGATTGACACATTCGCTTCTGCTTTAAACTTAATTTTTGTGTGAGCTAATGAAGCACGAGTCGTTAAATACCGAGATGAATTCCAAAACGTGCGCAAGCGTTGATCTGTCACTTCTGCCAACCAATCAACTGAGAGATATTTTAGTATGGTTTTATACAGCAAAACTTTAATAATTCCCAGTTCTTTTTGATGAAAATTCGTCGTTTTTGTGCTGTGAAAATGCCGGTGACGTGCAAGTTGTGTGACAAATTATTTAGTGCCCAATTTAATTTGAATAAACACTGTCATCGGGGTTCTACTGTATGTCTATGCTACGATAAACATTTTTTTAAAGATTTAGCGCATTTAAATTTGTCAATACTCCCATGGCAAAACAAAATAAACGTGAAATGCATATAGAAGAAATACTGCATATACCTTAAAAAATATTAATCGTAGCACATAAATATTGTATATTTTTGAAATCAAAAAGAAAAGACGAATCTTAAAATGCAAAAATATACAGGGTGTTCCCTCTCAAAAAATCGACTTTATTGTCACACCCTGTACAGGGTGTCCCAAATTCGTTGTTTTTCTGTGGTGTCGGGTATTTCTAGGGGAGAAAGAAAAAACTGAGCCCCCTTTGCGACGCTCAAATTTTAAGAGAAACCTAAAGGTGAAAACTACATTTAGATATAGCAAGCCGTTTTTAAGCTACGAAGTGTTTTTGTCTGCATTTTGCTTTTGTGTAAATAGCTTTCTTATAGATCTTTTCTTGAAGAATTGACAGATGTAAACGGTTTGTATTTATCTCTTTTGGTTTTTAAAATATTGCATAAAGTTGTTATTTTTCTTACAGAATAACTCTAAAACTATCTCTAAAATTTCCTTTAAAATGATGTATCACACTCAATATTTTAATTTTTAATTTGTTTTTAATATGTTTTCTTTATTTTTATTTTTTAATCACCTCTTTATTATTTTTTTATTTTTATAATTTTATAATTTTAAAATATTTTTAACCCATTAAGCAAACTAAAATATGTGGTAAAAATAAAAAAAAACAAAAATATAAAGAAATCCCACTAATCCCATAAAGAAAAATTAATTTTATGTGATATCTCAAAATCTAAACGTGACAAATGAAATTTAATTTAACAGTTGAATTCCTCTTAAAAAAGTGTCTAAAGAATGTTTTCACACAAATAAAAATATTAATAAATAAACAAGTTATAGACCCCTTCCCAAAATGCAGACTTTTTAAAAACACCCCGTATTTTAAAAACGGCTTGCTATATCAAAATGCGATTTTTACCTTTAAGCTTCTTTTGAAATTTGAGTGTCGCAAAGGTTGATCAGGTCTTTTTAGCCCCTCTAGAAATACCCGAAACTCCCCAAAAACATCGAATTTGGAACACCCTGTACATGGTGACGGATAGAAAAAAATTATGTTGGCTTTTAAAGTTCATCATCATCATAATTAACCAAAAAAAATCTACAATTTATTATAGCCCTTTATTTTCAATGATAAAGTTGCTGAGTGCTCCGGTTATAAAAAACCACCCGGTACCTACATAAAATCATACCTAAAAATTAGAATTGACCATTATTTTATACCTTGAATTTTTTATTATACGTTAAGCTCTTCGATCTCGCGCTAATCCCGGTATTCGCGCCAATAATTTAAATTAGACATTTTGACGTTAATTTTGGCCCATGCTCCTTTGATGGAATTCATCTCGGTATTTAACGACTCGTAATGAAGCGGCTATGAAAAATTAGGGCTTACTATACATTTAAAAAAAATTGTTCTGCCAGAATAAAGTAAAAACAATCTCAAAAACAACTTTATTTAACAAAAAATCAAATATCCATGAACCGTCATTCCAACTTCAAAATTTTAAAGACAATCAGCTGTGTCGTAACGTAACCATCAAAAAAAAAAATCAGCCCCGGATGTGACGTCAACAAAGTGGAGGATCGTGGCCCGTCCATTTTGATAGCCCTGAGTAGAGTAAATTTGAAGGGTATTTCAAGAAAAAGCTGCAAAAAGGGTATATTTTTTTATATTTGGCATGGTAGTAGCTAACATCAAAAGCTAAATTTTCAATCGAGGATCCCCTGATTTCCGGCATCGGAATACAAGATGGCGGCTGCCAAAGTTAAGAAAAAAAAAATAATTCCCTGTTTTAAGATAAATTAAATTAATTTTGATAAACTTACTTTAAGTGGGACCTACTTAATTCAAAAATGTAAAAAAAATTACATCTGTCACTTTAAAACAAAATGGCCGCTATATTTAAAAAAAATCGTTTTTCTTCGATATTTTCTTTATTTTTTGCGCGATATTTATTTTTAATACCTCATATTAAAGCCACTGACCAGCTCTTTAAACCTAATGAAAAAGAGTTATTAGTTTCTCAGCCGACACAAAGATGGCGTTTAATATGTCAGAAATAAAAGAGACCTTTATAACCTGCAGATCAAATTAAATTTAAAAAAAAATTTTTTTTGGATTTTATCAATAGTAAGCCAAGTTTTGTAAAAATTTTAAAAATTTACAATTTGATAATAAATATTTTAAGATGGCGGCCGAAGTTCAGATAAAAAAGTTATTTTTTTGTTCTTGTTTGACAGAACTAGTATTGCCGTGTAATATATCGATTTATACTAAATAGGGGTCGCCGATTTTAAATATTTCATCATAAATGACACATGTCTATTATTATCCAAGATGGCGGCGGTCAAAATATAAATACAACAGTATCTTTTTGGTTTAGTAAATCTTTTTACCAAGATATGTAGTTTTATATTAATCTTAATTAGTTTTAAATTGTAATGTACAAAAAAATAGAATTTATTGATTTTTTAAAGATGTCGGCCGAAAAAGTAAAAAAAACAATTTTGTTTATTTTTCCGAAATTTGACAAAAAAAAACTGAGAAAACCAAGACATCTCGTTAAACAAAACACAGATGTTTTAAATATGTCAAAAAAGTTGACATATGTCACGTGCCGGGTGATTTGAATAAATGGACATATTTTACTCAATAGCTATCTCCGTTACTATTGATCTAACAGTAACGTTTAAATTAGCAAAGTTAAATAATTTTTAAACATATTTAAAACATCTGTGTTTTGTTTAACGAGATGTTTTGGTTTTCTCAGTTTTTTTTGTTAAATTTCGAAAAAATAAACAAAAATGTTTTTTTTTTTAACTTTTTCGGAAGCCATCTTTAAAAAATCAATAAATTCTTTTTTTTTTGTACATTACAATTTAAAACTAATTAAGATTAATATAAAACTACATATCTTGGTAAAAAGATTTACTAAACCAAAAAGATACTGTTGTATTTATATTTTGACCGCCGCCATCTTAGATAATAATAGACATATATCATTTATTATGACATTTACAATCGGCGACCCACATTTAGTATAAATCAATATATTACACAGCAATACTAGTTGTGACAAACAAGAACAAAAAAATTACTTTTTTATCTGAACTTCTGCCACCATCTTAAAATGTTAAAAGTCAAATAGTAACTTTTTATAAATTTTTACAAAAAAAAGCTACTGACAAAATCCGAAAAAATTTTTTGTAAAAATTTAATTTGTAAAGGTTGTAGAGGTCTCTTTTATTTTTGACAAATTAAGCGTCATCTTTGTGTCGGCTGGGAAACTTTTCATTTCATTTAAGCATGTTTAAAGAACTGATCAGTAGCTTTAATATGAAGTACTAAATTAAATATCGCACAAAAAATAAAGAAAATATCGAAGAAAAACAATTTTTTTTAAATATAGCGGCCATTTTGTTTTGCAGTGACAGGTGTACATTTTTTTTACATTTTTAAATTGAGTATATCCCACTTAAAGTAAATTTACCAAAATTAATTTAATTTCTCTTAATACAAGGAAATCATTTTTTTTCTCAACTTTGGCAGCCGCCATCTTGGATTCTGAGGCCGGAAAATCGGGAATCCTCGAATGAAAATTTAGCTTTTGGTGTTAGGTACTACTATGCCAAATATAAAAACATATACCCTTTTTGCAGCTTTATTTTACAAATTTACTCTACTAATAGACTTTAATAATAATATGACCTTAATAAAGAATAAATGGCTCTGTCAAACATTAACACCAGTATTTATAAACAATAGAAATAATCCACGATTGACAAAAAAACTTATATACAAAAATATTCAAAGCTAAATAATACATAAATAACTTAAAACTATATCTGTTGATGCATTATCCCTTTTCAATTACACATTCACCAAACAATCGACCATCGGTTTAATCGTCGCTAACTTTTCTAAAAAGTTAACATGTAAAATATAGCTAACAGCTGACACTGACTTACACCGTTTTTATTCTACATTTAGTGACGTTTGGAGGTTTAAATATGGCTACCATTTTTAAACCAAAATATTATATTATTTTTATTTATTGATAACCTTTGTGTGGAAATAATGTCTTTGTTGCAACGAAAAAAGATTATCCATATCGCAAGGTATTTATGAACATTTTATATAGATATTAAAAACTATTGCATTCACCAAAATGTAGACTTTTAAACCTAGGATTGTAGCACTTAGCACTGTAGACCCTTAAATACTGGTGTAAAGGCTTGTCAAATTCGGGTTACTGGTTTAGCAGTAATAAATCTATAAATCCTTAAATATAAGCAACAAAAATTGTATGTATTTATTTGAATTTATCTTTATTTTTTATTCTAAAAATATCTGTTGACTCCCACAATTCCATTTTACAAGCAATAAATTATTTAAAACCAGAGAATTCTTGTGGTCTTTATTAATGATTCAAAGGCTGACAGATTAATACATCCAGAGATTATCGTCAGCATAATTTATTGTTTGTTTTCATTAGTACGGGTCAACAAGGGTTAATCGAGCTAAAGGAAATAATATTTTTCATATTGCCGAGTCTGTAAAGGGGAATTAATATTTTTATGCATATGGGTATTTATCTTAATTGAACAAAGAAACATAAATTCCACAAAATTTGGACAAATCGTAAAACCACAATTATATAGAAACATTCATACATTCAGTGATAAATAAACGAGGATTTCCAGGTGAAATCCAGGGAGTTTGCTCAAAATCTTTATTTTTCAAAATTACAGAATATCTGAATAAAAATTTAAATACTGACATTGAGTAGGGCCAGTCCCGTTACCTAGTTTCTCTGCATGTTGAATCCAAATATGTCAACATACAGGGACTCTACCGTTACCGAGCCTAGACTGCATTAGCTTTGTTTTCGATACTGTCCTTTGAAATGGACATTAAGAGGCTTGTCCACAACACTTGTCTTATCACGAGAGAGAAATCTGATCAGATTTTGAGGAATATTTGCAAGGAAGAAAAATATTATATACATTTGAAATTTTTAAACGAATTTATTAATTTAACGCATAATTCACTTAAACTATCTTTAGCAGTAGAAGATCCAGCGTTTCTTCCTGAATTTTTCGCAAAGATATTTATCCTAAATACGCGGCACTACGAAAACTTTCGTTGATTTGATGTTCTTTAATTCTTTATTTAATTATTTTCCTGGGATTAAAAACATACACAGAGTGTCACAAATTCTAAGTTTGTGGGGGATTTCACGTCTTTCTATAAAGAAACTGACCGCCACCTTTGATTACTTTTTAAGCTACTTGAAAACGTGAATTAATAAAAATTTAATTTTGTTGTAAATTGTTTTTATATATTTTTTGTCAAGAGTTTACCTCCCAAAATTAATTTCATCTGTTGCTTTAAAGTAAAATAAATATTTATTTTATGAATTGACACTTTTATTTCTTTATAATCTTTGTATTTCTTTAAATTATTTGTTTTTATTTTATATTTTAATTAGTTTAAAATATTCTTAAGTGATTCTAAAAAAAACTAGTTTAAAGTAAAGAGGTAATTAAAAAATAATAATTTAAACAATAAAAACTTAAAAAATGATAAATATTGACTTGCTTATTTCAAAACTCAAATAGAAAGACGGCCATTTACTGAGAAAAATACCAACTGCCACGCCCATTTTTGGTTTTAAAATTTGTTTACAAAAATTAAAGTTAAAATAAGTCAAATTCGAAAAGAGCATCCGTTTTATCCAAATAGAGCTGCGAGCGTGCAATTATGTTTGCCCGAAGTGCTCAGAGTTCGAGAGCGGTGGCGGGTTCGAGAGAGAGGTAAATAAATAAGGGGAGCACACTTAATATATGGCGCCAGGAAGTTGCAAGACCTTCTCCAATCTCCTCAGATTCTAAGAGGAACTCTATTAGGAATAAGACAGTACAATCTATATAACGAAATCATGGACTTGCCTTTTACTTATTCCTATGATCAAAATTACCAGTCATCATAATTAAATAATATAATTTCTAACTCTTTTTAATAATGAATTAGGGGTAATGGAGCAGTAATAAGATTAGGCAGAGTTAAAGTAAAATTTCCCTTTTTAATTAATCAACCGCTGCATAGTACAAAATAAAAGATGATGTAATGATTGCAAAATAATTATTTAAGTCTAATTTGTTATGTAATAATGATTATCCTTGAACCTAGGATTTGTTTTTACCTAATAGTGATCACCATTGGTTTACATTTACCGTAAAATTGTTAAGGACCTAGTTACACAAATGGCTCCCGAAAATAGCCATGATAATTAGCAAATTACCTAAACTTAAGCGCATTACTGTAAGTTCAAAACTGATAAATTAGTTTAAATTAAAAAGGCGGTTCGTAACTTATTACTAAAGTTAATTAAAATTGTAATTAAAGGAAGCTAGAATAATTAAAAGGTTAGATCATACCAAAAGCCAAAATGTCGCATGGATATCTTTTCCGCTAGTCTGACTGAATAATCATAGGAATATCTTAGTTAAAAATCAGGTGTGGTAAGACCATTGAAGATTCTGACAGGTAGTTACAGGAAACTGTGTACAAAAACCACTCGGTTTGAAAATTTGTAGAAGTGCTAGTCCAAGCACCCGTAGCTGGAACTAGTTGGAGAACCAGTCGAAAGAACCAGTCCAGAGAACCAGTCCAAAGAACCAATCCAAAGAACCCTCAAGTGCTGTTAAGAGGGTCAGAAGCTGCGTTTCTTACATGCAGTCCGTTGTCCAAAGAAAAATCCTTCTTACGAAGCAATGCAACGCGCAATCACCAAAATAAATACCACCAAGTGAATATCACGAGAAGCTTGTTGCAATTTGGAATAAAATCTTAATGAATCCGATATGATGACCCAGATAATGGTCGAATATAAAATTCTACTCCTCACAGGACGACTGCAGATGGTAAAAAGATACGTCCTTTTTCCTAAGGAAAAATGACAAGAGCGAAAATTAGTGGCGACACCCATGGCGCCTTTGGATACTAACATCAAAATCAATTAAATCTTAAACTAACCTAAAGAAGGACTTAAAAATATTACTTTCACTTTCTTACACATTAAACAAAACAAGAAATCAAGAAATCAGGAGAAAAGTAAAGTAAACCAATAAATCAAAAGAAAATATCTAGCCATCCTTTTCTGTTCCATACGAATGGGACAGGACAAGAAATAACTAGTTTCCACTTCCAAAAGTGGCGAAAATTATGGAGCTCCCTGCGCCTCAAAATGAGAGAAAGATTTCAAAGATAACTAGATAAAATGGTGAGTACTAGAATAGTAAAAAGCACAAATAGATAATTTTGTGTATAGATAGGTTTTACTAATTATTTCCAGGTAATTTAAGTAATAATAGATTATTATTTGCTTTTAGGTGAAGAAGGGGACAAATAACTAAAGAGAAAATTATTTAATGGAGAACAAAAACTAAAATCAGACTGAAAAGAGTGGACTAGAATGTGGACGTTGAAGTGAGGAAATTTATAAATGTAGTCAGTTAGAGAAGTTGTAACAATAATTATTTTAAATCAATAAAGGTAATATTTTTATGGTGAAATATTTTTGTTTTACTAATATCACGCAATATTATGTGGAGCGAAGTGCCCTCATATTTTAGTTATTTTCATAATAAATTATCGATAAATATAAGATATTTTAATGGCAAAATTAAAATGTTACACAACTTTACGTACGAAGTAAAAAGTCACTGAATTTTCACAGTTGTGAAAGTCATGGGCCCCATCCCAATGTGCTGACTTTTCAAAAATCCCCGTAGCCTAAAAACTATACCAATTTTACCTTTAATCATCCCTTAAATACTTAAAACACCTCAAAGACATTGAATTCGGGACACCCTTTACCTAAGCTCACAAGTAGGTACAAACGTGATCAAACCTCTTTTGTTTAAATTCTTTTGTGTCAAACAAATTACGACCGGTCTGTTTATAAAATTAATGGCCGTTTTTGTAATTATTATTAATACTCATTTGCGGACAATTTGATTTAATTTTGCTTTATTTGTTTTTGGTGTCTTTTCCCATAAAGTGAATGGATATTTTGAAAGCAACCCGGGTGAAATATTATATATATAGGGCCATATTATATAATAATTATACAGAAGTGTCCCAGTTAAATGTAACTACATGGGGATATCAGAAACGGTAAAAGATAAAACTTTGTTTAAATAAGGAAACAGTTACACCAGTATTTACTAAGACCTTAAGACTTAGCATTGTAGACCGGGTTTAAGTATCAAGTCTATAGACTTGATACCGATGGGTTTAAGTGTATTTTTTTAATACACACAGGTCAAATAACATTTCTCAGTGAGTGTCATCTCATATAAAATCCAATTAACTTTAGAAATAAAGAAAAACCACATAAAAATTTTGTAACGAAATGTCATTTTTTGGAAATTTAGTCCGTGCAGTCGTAGGATTCCTGTTAAAAATAGTCTCAAATTGTAGTACCACCTCTGAGGGGTGGTTTAGAGTTCGAAAAACATTCAAAAAAATATTCAAACTAATACATAAATAACTTAAAACTATATCTGTAGATGCATTAATATTATTATGTCGTATTAAATACCTATCAATATTTAAATACTGTAAAAAGCACAAGATATATTAGAATCTATTATCAATTACACATTCACAAAAACAATCGACCATCGGTTTAATCGTCGCTAACTTGTCTAAAAAATTAACATGTAAAATATAGCGACTGACACTGACTTACACCGTTTTTATTCGACATTTCCTGTGACGTTTAGAGGTTTAAATATGGCTACCATTTAAAAACCAAAATATTTTATTATTTTTATTTATTTATAACCTTTGTGTGAAAATAATGTATTTTTTACAACAAAAAAGAAGACCCATATCGCAAGGTATTTATGTACAATTTATATAAATATTAAAAACTATTTGATTCACGGGAAAAATAAGTTAAACCTTCAACCAAAATGTAGAATTTTAAACCTAGGATTGTAGCACTTAGCACTGTAGACCCTTTAGTAAATACTGGTGTTAATGTCTACAGGAAATTTCAGTATACCTATCGAGTAAAATGTAAAGATTATGTTTTTAAATTTTTTTTATTTCTTATGATTAAGTGATTCTAAAAACGTCAATATAATATTTGCCAAATTTATCTGTGGTTTTATATTGACCAACTTTTCGCAATTGAGCTATAGAGACATATTATTATACAAAACCACAACCGGATATGGACCAGAGTGTCGTCTTTATTGGTTCAGGAAATCAAGACCTCAGCTGAGCTGTGTCGTAAAGAAATTAAACGAGTATCGTTCAAAATAAATTAAATAATCGTGGCCCTTTGTATTCCTTTACCATTCTTTGCCTTTAGCTTTACAGTCCCTCTCAATTTGCTGACAGGTTTTTTCTTTTCCTTTTCACATATATTAGTTCGACAACAAAAAGGTTCTGTGACAACGACAACCGCAGAGAGAGAACGTCGTTCCTTCTTTAGAAAACTAGTCAGTTCTTTGAAATCAAAGACACTATTTTCCAGGGATACTCATTCGTCCTTTGTCAAAGCGTGACGGTTCAGTTCACCTGGTTTCAAATCGCAAATTGTGTATTTGTTCGGACTCGACGTTTTTCTTATTTTTGTGGACCGGATGGCTTTTGGAGACATTTTTACTACCTGAAGAATCTTTTCTCGCTGAGACAGATGTGATTGAGTTATTGTTCAGATGTCCTTTGCTTTTTTTACTAGGGTATAAATGTCAAAGCAAATTCCTTGTTGTAAGAAATCGGTAGCACCTAATCACCTTAACCTATTTTAAGCTATATATAGGTACTTTTTTGATATTCACTTTTTTTAATCGAGTTATTTGCAGCTCCTTATAGTAGGGACTTATTGCAATAAAGCCAGGCTGTAATACTGTCAGGGAGTATTATGATAGTTTCCCATTGAAAACTGACAGGTACTCTTTCAAAATTGATATGTGTAATTTCAAAGTAAGTCGTTTTTTTTCCTTTAATAAAGGCAGGCAGTATTTATTCCGGTTCATATAGCTGATCTTACAATGTATGTAGACATGGCTCGGCCCTACTGTAAAAACCAAAAACGAAATTGATTACATATTAGGAATAAAACGTGACTTAATTTTAAAATCGACAGTATTGTGACAGATTTACATATAAAAAGCAGCTGCTTTCTTTCAAGATTCGGCCTTGGTGTATTTAAAAACCGGATTTATTATTGCATGTTTTTATTAAATGTAAGTTAGTAACTTTATTTTTAAATTTGACTTTGGTATGTCAATTTTGAGAGGCCAGCTGTCAGTTTTCTTTTTAGGTTTTTCAGAATAAAGTCGACTCTAAAATAAAGTCAATACAGTACCTTTAAATTAAAGTGTAAAGCCAATGTATCCTTTCTGTTATACCTTTAAGTAGTGGTTCTAGTTGTAGTGGTAAGGAGACCATTTTTGGTCTAGGGACTAGGCACATGGCGCGCCCTTTTCACAAACCCCGATTTGTCCGTACACCATATACCAAACTGATGCACGTGCCCTTAGGATGCAAGTTTTCTTTTTCTAAGAGGACTTATTTTCTCTGGCACCTCTTTGTCGAGGGCAGGGATCGTTATACTGCGTAGTATACACGTGGACCCACGCTTTTACACCCCTTCCAAAAGGTGATCCTGCTATATATAAGACTTGCATCTATCTTACATCGCTATCATCCCAGCGGAACATAGTTATAGACGATAGACTTCTTTCCTTTTCAGCGCAACAGTCGTGGTCGTCGTGAGTTGAATGTGTGAGATTTATGCTGGCGCCATTCTGGTACCGACTATACAGCCCTTATAGCAGGCTCCTGGGTTATTATTCCTGATTCCTGACTGGCTGCTTATCCTGGACTAAACCTGCGTATTTTCTCGAGGCTCAAGGTCAAATTATATTTCCGCCTGCCGCCTAATTTCTTCAAGTAGCATTAGGTAAACCTCTTAATTCGGCCCTCCCCCTGATATGATATCTTCGACACATTCTTATCCCCATATTCTTGATGTCATCTTCGACATCATCTATCCACCATTTTCGTGGTCTTCCTCTTGCACTTCTTCATCCAATTCGTTACCTTTCTTCGTCTTCCTTATCTTATCCATTCTCTGAATTCTCTACTTTGATGAATATCCGCCAATAACCATCTTCTATTTACACTGGTCTGAAGATATTACAAATAATTTTTCTTTAAAATATTTATAGTTGTGCTTTATTTGCTTATGTAAGTGAACATGTTTACGGCCTAATTATTATAGTTAAGATTTTTGTTTAAGAGATCTCATTGGACTCTTTGACATAAGCAGTTTTTGATGAGCCTAAAAGACTTTCTGTCGGTGGATTTATTTTCAGTCCTCGTTTTTTGGCTTCTATATCAAGCAATGTTATAGTTACAGTCAAAGATCTTTTATCTCTACTATGAACACCAATATCATCCGCATATCCAGCCATTTGTGCTGATTTGGTGCCAATATATCCGCTTGTGTCAGTCATACTAACAGAAGCTTTAAGCACCAGATTAAACAGTAAATAATCCTGAATTTGCATAAAATGGCTCTGAGAATCTGAGAACTCGTAACTTATTCTCAGTACAGCTCTGGAATCCTGAATTATCATCTCGAATACGAAATAAGTTAGAGAAATCACATATTGGGTAATTTGATCATTTTTGGATGACGTGCGCTGCAAGACAAGGAGAGATTCTATAATTATCCTCTTTGGGTTGACTCAGCAGATGTCTTTTTCTCTTTCTTAGCTTTAGAAAAAGACTATTGCTCGAAACTCAAACAAAATTTGAAGAGAATCTAATCTACACGTTACAGGGGCGTGCCTAACTTTTTGGTTGCCTGAAGCAAAAGGAAAAACTGCTGCCCCTCATTTAAAGAGAAGAATCTTGGTTTGGTTTGTTTTTTTTCTGCACCCTAGAAACTAGAAATCTTTTTATGCACTTTATGTATTAAATAGTACTTTAATTTTCCTTTTTGAGGTACTAAAATGATACTTTTTAATCCTTAAAAGCAACCGCAGAAATCAGTAAGTAGACAAACACGAAAATTTGAAGGAGACCTACGTACGGGCTAAAACAATTTCTCCTTGCGATTAAATCTGCTGAAATCTTTAGGTTTTCAATGTACTATTCTTGTCCGACATCATAAAATGATTTCTCACTCACGCATCAACTCAGGGTCACAACTAGCCAAGCCATTTTGGGGGAGCTTTAAAATTCAAAACCATTACGCGGCAGGCAAAAACCTTGTAAAATTCAAATACTTTTCGGAAAAAATTGTGTTATGGAAAATATATTGTAGATATGACGTCAATAACGGCGCAGGCGAAAATTTGACAAAAATTCAGAATTTTTTAAAGAACGTGGTAAAAAGGAAAAAAATAGGGGCTAGCGAAATTTCAGAAAAATAAAACAATTAAAAGAAAAAAAATCGTCAAATTATATGTAGAATCAGTTTGCCTGTAATAAATTTTGATTATTTCATTTGCGAAGGCAAATTTTGAGCTCGAGGAGGCTACTCCTCCCCCTAATTGCGCCCCTGCATTACCTACAATTATATATAGAAACTATCTCCTTACAAAAACAGAAATTATCTGCTCATAACAACATGTCTGGGGAATCAACTCGCTCAACTTACATAAATACCTAAAAATGCACAGTTTTTTTGCAACACATAATTTACCTTCATTTTTCAGAGAGCCGCGAAATTTTAAAAAATAAATAAATTTGATTGCCCTGTAAAGGTGGTTGTTCAAGGCGGCTGCCTCGTTGCCTCACCCTTTGGCACGCCCCTGTAAGTTGTCTCTCAAGAAAACATATGACTGAAAATGATCAATTTGTATCTTAATTAGAGAAGAGATGCTGATATTGGCTCATTAACCTACGTATATCAAAGTAATTTCATTCTGTAGGTAGCAATAATCAAGCTCCGCAGTCGGACGTGGGGTTTTGACACGCGTAGCGGCCAAAACCGTCGACAGCACGTGGTAAGCTTCCGCTTTGGCGTAAAATAGCTGCAGTTAGCAACTGTATAGAGAAACTGTTCAACGCTATTATGACAGATATTGACGAATCAGAGGTAAGACTACACCGAACCGAACCGATTAGATGAAAAATTTATAAACACAGAACACTCATTTGAAGAGATGTATACAAACATAATAAAAAGCATGACGGAAGCAAGCAAAGAAGCTGTTGGATACCAAGATAATCGAAATAACAATAAAATGTGGTGGACTGAGGAAATACAGGAAATGGTCCAGGAGAAGAGACCTAAAAACATAGAGGGAGACCAGAAGACAGGTAAGAAATTTGATGCGGACAGAAAGAAATGAAATGTTCGAGCGCAAATGTCACGATATAAATACACACGTAGGAGGTAGACAGAGTTCCGAAGTATGGAAATTCATTTCTACAGTAAAAACCCCAACAAAAGAAAAAGTAAACATTCAGATCATAAAACCAGAACAATGGACAGAACACTACAAGGGAGTGCCGTAGGAAACGAGATCCGAATATCTGTCAGCCGCACCGAGGAGAGACATAGAAGTACATAAAGAGAAAGTAATCTTCGAAAAAGAAATGATAAGGAATAGTATTAAAAAACTTAAATCCGGAAAAGCTAGCGCACCTGGAGAAATATAGCTCAAATATGGGTCAGAGAAACTACTAGAAAATCTTATATCAATCAATGCATAAACGGGCATACAGTGGATAATTGCATTCATATCCTCAATACATAAAGAAGGAAACAAGCTCGATTGCGACAATTACAGGATGGGGCAGAGAGATAAAAAAGAATGTAAAATTTAACATACATGAAACAATGGTGAAAAGCATGCTGTTGTATGAAATAGACACTTGTCGCGTAACAGAAAAATACAAAACAAAAATGGAAATGGTTGAAACGGATGCAATAAGAAGGTTAATCAGAATTTCTAGAACACATAAGAAATGAGATCATAAAAGAAAGAATGGGAATCGAGGGAAGCATAACGGATAACATCACTAAAAGACAACTCATATGGTACGGCCATGTACTACGGATGAACGACAAAATATTGCCAAAGCAGGTCCTAGAATGGCAATCAATAGGGCGCATAAAAAGAGGGCGTCCTAAACTAGAATGGCAACAGTAAATCCAAAGATTAATGAGTAAAAAAACCTGACAGAAGATGATTGTCAGGATCGAAGGAGGTGGAGAATAGGCGTCGGAAAAAGTAGAAAAACATTCTAAACCGACATAAAAGTAGTATAATGAACATCCGGATACCCAGTGGCGCACCCAGGAATGTATCTTGGGGGGGGCCGAGGCCTCTTGGGGGGGCCCGAAGCCTCATGATGTCAAATGTTACTCTATTTTTTGTGTTTTATCATGAAATATGTAGAAAATTTGTAAAAAAATCTAAGGCTTGGGCCCCCCCCCTGGGTAAGCCTATGGGACACCGAAATAGCAAGTCGTTGGCTAAACGTCCTGACACTAAACCGTTTAAAGTGGCGACCCGTAAGCTGTAGAGCTGGGGGGAGGGGCGCAAATGGCTTAAGGGTTCTTGATTTTTTCTTTTTATAAACAAAAAGTAACCAAAATGTGTTAAAAAAACTGAGATATATTTCTTACCGTAACAAATTATTCTAATAAAAAACAAAAATTAAAAATCAACATAGGATAGGACTTTTAATTTTCCCTTTTACTTTCGTAACCTTCAAAAAACCTTCACAGACTCGCGGCAAAATAAGTGCAGCCCTTCGTAGCAATAAAACTGCGGTCTGGCTCCCCTACCTTCCCATCCCGTTTCCATGGTAACGCGGGCCGCAATGTGGCTTGCGGCCAGAGAAATTCGAGCGGTTAGCAATCATCGATTCGTACCTAATTGTGCCGGTAGTGGAGATGAACTTTATTAATAATCAAAATTTTAATATATAAATAAGGTTTTTATTTTTGTGTATTTTCTAAGGTGGGCGCGCGGCCATGCGTCCTTAAATTGCCGCCGCCCCTGAACATTTGGTCTAAACGTTGACTTTCAGTCAAGTTCGACCCTGTTTTGAACCAATTTGGTGGACCAATTTTTGGTTGGGTAAACTTTGTGAGGGTTGTAAGTTTTTGTAATGCTTTTAAAAATATATGCAACACTTTATATGGCTATTAACAACTTTTTCACAAACACATTTTATAAACGCTTCACATTTTGCAGTCAAATATTACCTATTTTGAAAATGGTTTATAAATACTTTTTTTTAAAATATCTATATTATTATGTTTTAATCATCCAAAAACCACGTGTCTCCATTCTCAGGTATTTAAAAAAAATATATTGCTGTAAAATGAATCAACCATGTTTCTCTTGTACAGAATATGTGGAGACGCCTGATTTGCTCAAGACAATAAATAATTTTTATGTTTGTTTACATAGTCGCTAGACAATGGCGTCCCCTGTGTTGATCGATAATTGCTCCAACCAATATGACGCTTACTTAAGCTTATGACTGCGGCACAACGGCCAGAAAACGTTGAGTTTTGAACTGGAAAATAAAGTTGGGCCTGAAATACGTTTTGTAAACGTCATTATTACAACTAAAAGTATACCTCAAATATTTGGTTTTAATAAAAAGACCGAGAACAGTTGTGTAAAGTACCTTTGGTAGGGTAAACGTAGTTTTATCGATGTGGGTGGGTCACAGTCACCAAACACTCCGTTTTGCACACCGTTTTGTCTGCACAGTTCAACACGTTGCAGACAAAACGTTGGGTATGGATAGGAAAACTGTACAGTTTTGACAACAGCGCGAAGACGGTACAGTTGCAGCGATAACTGAGGTGGACGAGCATGGTTATCCATAAATTGCGCGGACAAGTCGGTACGTGTTGACGGTTGGTCCGTTTTCTGATTCAATTTGCTTAAGGGTTGAATTTTAAAAATAGCTTCATTTTGCCGAGCAGCCAAATGTTTTACTTTTCGATTTTTTTACGTGGTCAGTAAACATGTCAATTTGGTTTGGTACGAGCATAAGGTCAAATACATTGCAGGGATATTGGATTTTGCATTGTTATTTCTTTAGTGGCCTTTAACTTAGAAACCATAGTGATGTGATAAGAGATGCACTTATGCAGACATTGGTAGAAATTTATAAAACACAGATTACAAAAACTGTCACCGTGAGTATAGCTTCCCTTTCATCGTAATTCTGAAATTCGTGATTTCGAGTCATTTATTCAGTGTTCTGTCGATATACATATGCAACGCATATTTATTTACGTTATTGCAACAAAATATTCCCAGCAGACACGAAAAACCGTTTCTCTATCACGCCGATCCAAGCTAAAATACAAAAATACATTAAAAACCATGTAGGAAAATTTATGGCATTGATTGTTATGCCTACTGTGAATAGGCTAAATCCTATTGCAACCCCTACCTAATAAGTCACTCGATAAAAAAGTTCCTGCTTGCAGTTCAATCCAGGAACAGCAGAGATAAATTATTGTTATTGGGAATCGCCCATTGCAATTAGAAATTTTAACAAACAAATGTGTTCTCATGCTTTCAGAAGTTGATACTTACTAGTATAGACAAATTGTACTTTTTAAAAGAAAAAATTTATAAAGTTTTGAAATTTTGGTTTTGAACTCCCAGTATAAACCCGAATATAGCTCCGACGATTCCCCTCCCCTGGAGGGAGCTTCATCCACTTTTGCCAAAAAAACCACACCCCAAAAGTGACCATGACGCTTTTTTGCATTTTGCACGTAAACTCTGGTAAAAAAAAGTTAAGGGTAGGAATTTTTAGATTCTCCATTGATTCTCCATAAATGACTTCTAAAAATAATCATATTTTTTAGCGCTAACAAAAAATGAGCCTTTCGCCGTTTTTTGCGTCAATTATATCGAAAAGTATTAACGTCAGCAAAAAAATGGATGGAAGCAAAATTGAAGAGCAGGTCTTTTTCTACAAGATTGTGCATTTTTTTTGCTCAACCCCAAACAAACCTGAGAAAACAATGTATTATCATATCATTGAGAAGGCAATATTTCTGTTCAGAAAGTAACTTCTGCAAGTCGGGAAAGATCGGAGAAGACGAATAGGTTGGGCGGGACCAACGCTTATAAACACACAGGATTGCTTATTTCCATTTAACTAATGTTAGCGTCGCTCAGCGAGACGAACAGTGTCTGCTTAAGTCACCAGCGGACCAGTTGCTTGCTTTTAAGGTGTTTTTGACGTTTTTACCTCCGTTTTGTTGCGTTTTTTCATTTATTTGACGGTGTGGTTGACTATTTAGGAGGTAAATCTGAGGGCACAGCCGTGCCTCGCCAAGTTCACGCGCCGTGCCATCTTTTCTTGAAACATTACTTGCCCTCTCTAAAACTCTACTTCGGAATGAGCTACGAATCTCAAACTTTGCACAGTCGTAGATCTCCATGGAGTTAACAATTCCTTCATGTTTAGTTTCATGGAACTTCCAAAAGGACTAAAGTAGTTACGAAATTTCAAAAAACGGCGAAATTTTCACTCACTCACTCACTCATGTATAGATCATCAAAATTCTACTGTACTTCCAGACATGCTACAAAGCTGAAATCTGGCAGACTGATAGAAATTATGACCAAACCCCTGGAAAAAATCAAAAAACCCCAAAATTCTAATTTACTTCCCTCCCCTATAAATGTAAAATAATGTAAAAGTAACATTGCCCACTTCCGGACACGCTAGAGAGCTGAGTTTTAGAAGGCCGATAGTAACTATGATAGAACTATAGAAAAAAATTATAACACCCCAAAATTCTAATTTACTTCCCTCCCCTATAAATGTAAAATTGTGTAAAAGTAACATTGTCCACTTCCAGAAACGCTCGAGAGCTAAGATTTGGAAGGCCGATAGGAACTATGATAAAACTATAAAAGAAAATTAAAAACCCCAAAGTTTAATTAACTTCCCTCCCCTATAAATGTAAAGTTATGTAAATTAGCATTGTCCACTTCCAGAAACGCTAGAAAGCTGAGCTTTTGAAGAAAACGCTAAGATTTTAATTTACTTTCCTTCCCTATAAATGTAAAGTTATGTAAAATAAACATTGCCTACTTCCAGGAACACTAGAGAGCTGAGCTTTAGAAAGCTGATAAGAACTATGATAAAACCATAGGAAAATATAAAAAAAACTCAACATTTTTAATAAGGCATTGCAAAAGTTTTGAACAATATCCCGTATATTTTACTACTTTAAAACTTAAATATTATCCAAATCCTTTAAAAAAGCAGTGAAATCATAACAAAAACATTTCATGTAAAAAAAGCCAAGTACGCGAAAGTGGTATTCCGTAAAAAGAATTGAGATAAAAGTAAAGCCAAGTTCTACAATACAAATTTCAAAATGAATGGTTCTTACTAGCTTGGAAATGTTTTTCTAAACTTGGCTATTATTATTAAAACTTTACAAATGTGAATTAAGTGAATTGATATAAAGAAAGCACAATTTTTTGTTGAAATAAAAGCTTTGTGTTCCCTCTTTCAGTGTAGAAATACAAATATATATACTTTTATATAATTATATTTATATATACTTTTAATTTTTTTTTGATTTTTGGAAACTCCTTGCTCATTAAATTATGCACATTAAAGAAAATTGGTAATTATGCCGCAAACGTACTTCTTTTATTAAACTGATTATTGGAAGTTTATTTTGTAGACAGTTTCTCCAAGTTTGATTTCAGTTTTTTTCTTAAGTTTTTTTAGTCTCTTTATAGAAGTTTTCAGAAACATGTTACAGAAGAAGAAGTGAAAACGGGCGCTGGGTAGGATGAAAACAACTCATAACACAAACAATGTAAATCATTTGAAAAAAACTTATGAAAATCCATTGATTTAAAGCATAAGAAGTTGAAAAACGCATCTTATTTGGCTGTTTTCTTCAAAAAATGACTGGTTTTTGATATAATAATATAATAAATATTGCAATTTTAGATCTGAAATATCAAATAAATACCTTTTTGTTACTGCATAATATAAGTGTATTTTATTATATCGGCAACAAAAACAATAAATTATACATCTAATGATTTAAATTGATTAAACTTTTTAAAAAAATCCTACTTCTATTCTAGAACTTTCAACTATTTAATAAACAAACTCCAACATATCGTCTGGTAGGAAAATTCAGCTCTCAGAGCAAACTCTTGATTTATCAAATCATTTGTTTTGAATAAATGAAATTATTAATTATATTTACTAATACGAATAAAAAATTTGTTTGCAAATAAGCAAGAAAAACGCGGGAAAAACTCACGATTGCAATGTGTATTATATGAAGCGCGCTGAGCAGAGGTCCACTAGTGACGTAAGCAAGGCGCCGCCTACCGCTAAAAGATTCGAGCAAATAGGCAATCCTGTTGGGGCGGGACCGGTCGTCGCTTTGAAATTCATGACGCGCGGAGTGCAGCGTTGCCAGATGTACGAAATTAGTTCTACGATAATAGCCTTTTGTACGAAAATTTGCCTATTATTAAGTGTTTATTCCGAATTTGCCAAACAGCGAGAGTCTTTCCACGAAGGGACGAACAAATGTCGTCCATATTCAACTGAACTGAATGTTCGTTTGAAGTATTGAAGTCGGATGGCGTCACATAACACGGGTCCATGCGTTGCGCAATCAAAAGCTGTTGGCCGCGGCTTCGAGGTACGTACACATACGTATTTTTAAAACTTTAAGTATTGCGTTCGTTATATTTTAAAGGCGATTCAAATAAAAAATTTAAACCCTAATTAAAATACGATATTTTCCTCCAAAAAACTATAGCTTTCACGATAACGTACGATAATTTCAAGCGGTTGATTCAATAGTTTTCTACTGAGCATCTGGCAACACTGGCGGAGCGCGGCAATCAAGCGTTGTGTGCGGTTTAAGCAACAAATTATTATGTGGTTATCACAGCCGCAACAAACTGTTTTATTTGCAAAAAGACGCTTGAAAATTGTGAGATTGTACGTGCTAAACAGGTTGTGGTGAATTTAATAACTGTTGGCAAAGCTTAATACTTTCTCAAAAATATTTTGCCCAATTTGGATCTTGTAGAAATAGCTTACGCTAATAGTTTTTGAGATAATCGACGGAAAAGACGGCGAAAGGCAATTTTTTTTTGTTCGAGCTTAAAAGCTTTGCTTATTTTTCAAGGTTACTTATTAGTGTTGAGAGGGAGGTACGCAAAAGAGTTATATAATAATTTTTGTAGAAAATTTAATGAAGAATCTCAAAAGTCCTATGACTTTTTCTCGTCAGAGTTACAGTTGAAGTGCAAAATTCATGGTCACCTTTAGGGGGGTGGTTTTTAGGCAAAACGGGGTGATGCTCCGGGGTGGGAACGGGGGGGGGGGAAACTCTTCGGATCTATATTCGTGTTCATACTAGGAGTTCATTATTAATATCTGTCCCATATTAAGACAGGTTACTTAAACTCCTTTTTTATTTGGCAAAAACTAATTAAAACTCTAAAAGTGTTTTGCGAGTTAGGTGTGGAAACAGGCACAGCCCTTTGAGCAATAAATTTTCATGTATTAGCATTTTGTTGAAACCGTTTTAGTGTTTATTTATATTTATTGATGATATTTTGTCAAATGAAAAATGTGTATTTTATGAAAACGTGTTTGTGTTGCAATATTTTGCCTATTGATGTTATTTTATAGGTCATATTGCACGTTTAACATAACATTAGTTATTAATATAATTTCAATTAAATGCGTTTGATTGTTCGGTTAGGCTCCAACTCCGAAGAGACAATACAATCAAATAACAAAAGGCTGTTCTCTACCGATCTCTCTGCTAGCTTTACCACAGTATTGTCATGGCCGCACCCAGGAGGGACCTCGGGGCCTGGTCCCCCCAAGCCTAAGATTTGTTTAGATATTTTCCACATAATTCATGGATAAACACATAAAACAGCATGAAATACGACATCATGAGGCCTTGCGACACCCCCCCCCCCCAGAGGCATCAAACCCACTTACGATATATTCCTGGTATTGTTGTTGTGTGATTTGAGCAGGCTTACTTGGATTGCAGAAGCACAATGGGTAAGAATAGATTAAGTGCCCTCGCAATTTTATCTATTGAGAAAGAATGATTCAAGAAATTACAAATTAGAATGAATTTGTTATTGAAGAATTTATTTAAAAAAAGGACAGACCTTCATTTTTAATACAAAATGTGTTTGTAAAATATAAAAACTATAAGATTGTGGGGGGAATGACAGAAGGGGAAATGGGTGGGAGCAGGGAGGACTACAAAGTTTTACATTACAATGGGTGACAAAATGGCGTCTGACGACCGCCATGTTGATTGATGTTTAAAAAAATATAGCCTATAGCACCTTTGGGATCAGTAGCTATCAAACAACACCTTTTTTTGTGAAAATCGGTTCAGCCGTTTAGCCTTTAGCGTGACACATACATACATATTTACTTACATACATATCCCAATCGAAAAACATTACCCTTCTTTTCAATATAGCCTATAGCACCTTCGGGATCAGTAGCAATCCAACGACACCTTTTTCGTCAAAATCGGTACATACAAATCCCAAAAACATTACCCTTGCTTTCGCCGTGCTGCAGTTGGGTAAAAAACCTCCAGGTCAGTCAAAAGAAAACTCCTTTAATTGAAATATCCTCTCTCGCTGGATCGAGTTTAATATCGTTAATGTTAAAATCCCGGTTTTGTTCAAATAATAATTGTCTTTTAACCTTCACTTAATTTTTAATGATTACGTATCCTGTTCTAATTATACCCGAACCGAAATGTTGGTCGTTTCAAATCTAGATTGTTCTTCCTTAAAACTGGATAGGGATTAATATTTTATAAAACCAAAGTATAATGATCCTTTAAAAAGTAAGATATTGCCTTAAAAGTTAAAGTACGTTTTACCTCGCCGTTTACTTCTGGGTGCAAATCAAGCATTTCGCATTTACACAGAACTGCTATTTTAGTTAAGTGTCATATTACAGTAACAATGAGTAAATCGGTTTTGTTGTCTGTTGCCGACTTTTTTTAGCCCATATTAGATGAAAAAGCCTTGAAACTTAAAAAAAAAATAGGTGTAAGCTGGATTTTTGTATAATTATTCCTTAGCATCTGGGACACATCCCCACGTATTCTCCGCCAAAATCACCCTTGAGCTTCGCTAGATATAAGGCCACAAAGTTCCTACTACTACTCAGTATTTTGCGATTTTCTCGAAAACTAATAACTTTTTAAAAATAAATGAAGTGAAAAAGATACGCAAAATCATTCGGTCTATAATGCAAAATTAAGAAAAAATCTTACCTAACGTTTGAAAAAATATGATGAAAATTTTTATTTTATTTTTTTCCTACCCTGTCGAAATTTGTTTTAAAATTTTAATACTTTATAACATTAAGCCTGATCCCCACTTGTACAAAAGATGCACTTAAATGTCGTTTTTGTTTCTTATAAGTTAAACAACTTTAAGTAAGGCTTAGGCGAAAGGTCAATAATATCCGGACCATCAATGAGACAAGGAAAGAAATATCTTTATACAATGTATGAGAAAAAGAGCGTAGGTACATAAAAAAGTTTTACTTTTTTTTACCAATTAATTTAAATACGGTATGCGCTCTATTAAAGTAACAAGTGGGGAACCATGTCATCATGGCATATTATGCTGTGACCTTACACAAAAATTGACTCCGAGTCACTGAACAAAAAAAAAATCAAAGTAGCATGTAATCATAATATAATATAGGAAGCTAATGGGCGGTAATAATTTTCAAAAACTAAATATTATTTACATATTTGGCATGCATTTAGAAGAACTGTTACGAATTTGCTTACAAAAACTACTTTACTTTACGAAATTCAAAATGATTTATATCAAACCACAGAGTTAAATTTGGAGCATCAGCGCCGCAAGTAGGGTGATTGGCGCCCGGTGCAATATTAGAGTTTGATGCCCCCCTCTGCAAAAATTGAGTCAGAAGGCCCCTGACGGCGCCCCTGGCGATGAAGGCCTGTGCGGGGCACCGGTCACACCCTCCTAGTTACGGCACTGGGAGGATGTTGGCGAACGATGATTATATATAAAATCTTTGCAATTTCAAAAGTTAGCTACAACAGATTTGATCATAGTTATGCTAAAAAGCTCAATTTAAGCTTCATCATTATTTAACTTAAAAATTTCGCTGATTGACGCTCACGTGTCTAATGGCGGGTATAAACGCAATAAGCGTTGATCTGGCCTGAAAGGCAGAAGAGCTCTCGCATTGAGTAAATAACCCATATAGAGGAGCCACCGGCGAACTTTACAATATTGAGGGGCAGATGGCGCTGAAATAAATTCGTCTGGTACGCAATATTTAGAGACAACTACTATGATCTAATGGCATTTGTATGATAGGCATGAGCCTTGGAACTTGCACATGTAACTAAATCGTACTTGCATCATCAATATGGCAAAGCTCGCGGTGGCTTCTCTATATGGGTTATTTACTCAATGGCTCTCGTAGGTCACGGATTAGTTAGTTTCTTTTTGTTTGTAATCGATCTTTTCATTGATCGATATTCGCCTGCTCTTGTTCCGCTTTCTCTCGTATCTCGGTAGATGGCGCTTCTTGCGAGAGTTTTCTCACTATTTACATAGGATTAGAAAAAACCGTCTAATTAATTTCGCAAGAGTGTTACATTGACCAAGCAGTGTTCTGAGGAGTCCCATAACACTTATTAGGTGTCCATTAGATCTTGGACCCCTGTGAGGTTAAGCTTTCAAGCTACCCACGGAAAAGTATGAGAGAAACAAAAATTCCTTTTTACCCGATTAGCCACGAAACTTGTTTGATTTTTAAATTCACGGGTACTAAATTTTACGTTTGATAATAATTAAAGTTTTAGTTACATTTTGCATTTAACTAACCTATACTTTGATAACCTGCTTTTCTACAGAAAGGATATACTGTTTCTCTTTTCTCGTTCATGCAAAATTCGAAATTCCTTACATTAAACAAAACTTAAGCATTTCTAAACACGAAAACGTGGATAGGGAGAGGGGCATAAATTCTAAAATCGTTGTGGTAAATTATTATTTGATGTTTAATAATTCATGAAATTCTAAAGAATTGTTTCGAAATAAATTAGAATATTACCCAGGGATATATTTTATCAGGCTATAATAATCAGAACTTAAGGCTTTGTTATATTATATTATGTTGACTAACTAAACACACGGGGGGCGACGGCACACGGGGGTAAAAAGGTATAATTGAGACAGTAAGGAAATATCAGTTTATTCTATATTTTTACTTGGAAGTATACGAAAATTTTAAACCAATAAAATTTTATAATTTCATTTAGTTTTTTTTTTTTATTTATTTTAAAAATATATCAGAAGCTGCATTTTTCCGTTTGATATAGAGCCTTTCAAGCGGTCTAGGTCTATTTGGTTATTAGTTTTCTTCTTCTTTCAGATAGCGCTTAACCAAGAAACGTCAAAAATCGGCTCTGGAACGAAATAGCGATGTACAAAATAGCGACTATTAAAATAGCGGTATCGAAATAGCGACAATCAAAATAGCGATGTAACAAAATAGCGATGTAACAAAATAGCGATTGTAACGAAATAGCGATGTAACAAAAAAGCGATGTAACAAAATAGCGACTATCAAACTAGCGATGTAACAAACTAGCGACTATCAAAACAGCGATGTAACAAAATAGCGACTATGAAAATAGCGATATTTCGGTTCCATTTTGGTATATATAAGGGTTTCGTTCTAAGAAAAGTTTTCAAAAAAAAACTTTCCTGACTTCTTTCCCGGGATCCTAAAGGGTGTGAATCCGAACCGAACCGAACCGACCCAAACTGAACCGAACCGAACCAAACCAGCAAAGTGTTTCAAAAAAAACTCTCCAGACTTCTTTTCCGGAATCCTAGAGAGTATGAATCCGAACCGAACCGAATTCGGTTCAGATCGGTTCGGTTCGGTTCGAATTCACACCCTCTAGGATCCCGGAAAAGAATCAGGAAAGTTTTTTTTTTAAATAAGCTGGTACTGTCAAAATAGGATATAATAGCGCGTTTCGGTTTTTTCCGGTTTGGATTGATTTGATTCGATTCGGTTTGGTTTGATTCGGTATTTTGATACATCGCCATTTTCATACATCGCTATTTTGATACATCGCTATTTTGATACATCGCTATTTTGATACATCGCTATTTTGATTGTCGCTAGTTTAATATATCGCTATTTTGATTGTCGCTATTTTGATATTTCGCTGTTTTGTTACAAACGCTATTTTGATACATCGCTATTTTGATAGTCGCTCTTTCATTACATTTCTATTTTGATAGTCGCTATTTCATTACTCGCTATTTTGAACGTCGCTATTTTGTACATCGCTATTTTGTTCCAGAGCCTCAAAAATCATGTAATTTTATTATTGATATAACCAAAGAGAACCTACCTCCGGGGCAGGGTTATTAATGAACAATGAAAATGCATGATTTTTTAACGTTTCTTGGTTAAACGCTCTCTGTTTGATTTTAGCATTTAAACGAGGAAAACTAGTAACTAATACTTTTTTAAATTATTTGAGTAATATTTGTTTTACATTTTTAGTATACCTGCTTCGATTTTCTACTTTTTTCATCTATATTTCATAAATTGAAGAAACAGTCCATGTTGGGTGGAGGTGATTTATAAATCAAACAAGTTCAGTCGTTCTCCACTAGTTTTATTTTTTTTACAACTACATGTTTCGAGAGCATACGCTCTCATCTTCAGGTTGTACACTGAAAGAAAATTAGGTGAAATAAATGCCCGGTTCCTACAATTATTTATAAAATTAGTAACCTCCCAAAATCAACAAAAGAACAACCTAAACTTAAAACCTAAAAGAATGAAACCCACCTTGATGGAGTTAATCCATCGCCATTGCCACAGTTTGTAGGCTCAAAAAATTTAGCAGCAGCATGTGCAATGAAGCAGTACAACACAGTACAGCAGCATGTGCAAAGAAGCAGCACAACAAATTACAGCAGCATGTGTTTATCCTTTCAAAAGAACTCATATTCAGTTATTCTCCTCTTACAGAATGAAAGTTTATTTCACCCTTTTCTTGTTCATTATACTTTTTAAGAAAATAAAATAAAAACATTATTTATTTTTATATGGGTATGACTTTTGAATTGTACTGAAAAAAAAAAAGAAAGAAAATTCAACTACCCCCTAATAAACATTACTGAGCAAACCCTCCCCCAACGGAAGGGGTTTGTTTTTAATTTAAAAAGAATTATCTAAAAGATCGAAATTCTACTTTAAGTTTTTACAAAAAAATTTGGCTTTTCTGGTTTATCTCTATTTCACTTTAATAGTAGTTAATATATTTAAATTTATATAAAAGGGGTTACTTTAACTGGTCGTATTAGAAAAAGCAATTTTATTTTCCATGTCTAGAAAGAACAAACTCAAAATTCAATTACCTGATTGAGTAAACTTTTCCAGTAAGTTAAGTTAAAAGAAAGTCTATTCTTATTCTTACAGACCAGATTATAATATAATAAATACAGTATGTTTGAGAAAACTGAAGCAATTAAGTCATCAAGGGTTATCTCTCAGTCATATAAGGAATTCACCTAAAAAAAAATAGATGCAAGCTGGATTTTTGTATAATTATTCCTTAGCATCCGGGACAAATTCCCACATATTCTCCGCCAAAATTCTCCTTGAGCCCCAAATGTTCTGAAAATTAGTTTTTTGTGATCGTCTCAAAAACATAACTTTTTCAAAAAAAGTCAAGAGTCAAGAAATACGAAAAATCATTCGGTCCCAACCTAACCTAACTTTTCAAAAAATATATCTAAATAAAATGATTTTTTTTAAATTAGTTTTTTTCCACCCTATAGCTAACTTTACGATACGATAATACTTTATAATATTAAGCTTGATCCCCACTTGTATCAAACACAATTTACTAAAATTTAGTTTTTGTTTTTTAAAGTGAAACAACTTTAAGTAAAGGTTAGGAAAGTAGTTAATACTAGCCTGACCACCATTGCGATTTTGAAAATTTAATTTTTATACAATTAGGATCTGTACGACATAAAAAACAATAAAAATATTTAACTTCTCGTTAGAAACAGTGTTAAAATACGTGCAAATGCGCACACTTATTTTATTTGAAATTCCAGCATAACAAATATTAAAGTAATTTTTATAAGATTTTAGAAAAAATAGGTTTTGACTAAACTTAAATGTGACAAAGGGGTCTAGACAAAATAAACGGAACATAAGGGCAATGATCTCCATCATAAGGGTGGTTTATTAAGGGTTAAAAATTATAAACAGAGGTACTTACATAACGTTGTAATAAATGCTCGTATTAATATGCACTTTTTTTAGGTTAAGATTTTTCGCCAAGGCTGTCAAAAAGTAGGCTATATGTACATGGATAAATTATTTTTTGTAGATATCTTAGAAACTAAAACTACATATATTTGGGGGAAAATCATGAAACAACGACTATTCGGTAAAATTTTATGTACTCATGTTTATAATTTGAAACTCTTAAAAAACCACCCTTAGGTTAGAGGAAGGTCGCCTAAATTCGGATAGCTTTATTATTTTAACTTTTTTTGTGTGACGAAAACATATTTTGTTAATTCTTCTGTTCCTAAAATGTTTTTACGTCAATAAAAACAGGATACGCTCACAAAAATATGTATTTCAACCCTAAAGAATACAAAAATTCGGCCAAAGTAAAACAAATCACTTTTTTAAATTGAAAAATAGGGTTCCCAAAATTGGTTACCTTATATGAGCAAGGCAACTACATGTGTTCCTAATTTTCGATATATAAATTTAGGTATAACTTTCTATCAAAAATTAGGCAACCTTTATATTCTAGGTTATTCGATTAATATCAAAAAGTCCGTGAGAGAAATTCTTATTTCAAATACATAGTTTTGTTCTACAACTATTCTTGTACATCCTTGCCAAATTACACTTTCCTAGGCTAAGTACTTACCGTTTAATAATGGTTTACTCGTGGAGCAAAAACTCGTTTTCACAATTAAACACATAAGCTTATGTCACCACCTAGTGGTGAACAGTCGAACTATGCGCTTCACAGCGAATCATTTTATGTTTGAGATGCTTCGTTTTGTGGTTTGAATTGAAGGAAACTGTAAACTAATTTTGAGAGAATGCGGTATCCAAAATTAGGCAACTATCCAAAATTAGGCGACTTTCCTCTACATTTATTTTGTTTAAACCCCCTTTGTCCCATTAAAGTTTAGTGAAACACTATTTTTGCTGTTAATAGCAGTTTGGCTGGAATTTCAAATATAATAAAAGTGTGCACAATTGCACATATTTGAAAGCTCTTTCTACCAAAAGTTGAACTTATTTTATGAATGCTTTTTTTCGCATACAGTGCTTAACTGTACAAAAAAAAATTTCCATGTCTCATTGGCGGTCCGGATATTATTGACAATTGACAAGTTGTTTAACTTTTAAGAAACAAAAACTACATTTGAGTACTTGGTGTTTTGTGCAAGTGGCGATCAAGCTTAATGTTATAAAGTATTAGAATTTTAAAACAAATTAACTACTAATATGAATGAGCTATTAATTTAAACTAGAAGGAACAATAACAACAATAGAAAAAAAAAGCATGAAGTTTAGCTGGTGGCATAGGAATAAGGGTTGTAAGTGATAAATTAAAAAAATATGCTACCCCTCCCAAACAAAATACCTTACGACGACCTTGCATAGGAATTCCATTAAATTTATATTTAGCTAACTTTCTCTTGTTATTAAAAATTGAGAAAATATAAGCAATGAAGTAACACTGATGTAGGCGTTAGTCTACGGTTTTAGAATGGAAAGAGGGAGCTCAGAGCTCAAACTGAAATTTGTTTTTAGGGTGGCGTTTAGTTATTTATACATAGTAATATAACTTAAAATTGGTGGATACATAAAACTATAAGGGCAACGGGAACTTAAAATAATATGCTACTAAAAACCTAGTTAACTTTAGAAATGTCTTAAACAACCTTAACACCCACCAAGTACACAATAGGAACTTATTGGCAAAAAACCTGGCTTTATTTTAGAGTCGACTTTATTCTGACAGATTTACAAAGAAAACTTACAGCTGAGCTCTTAAAATTGACATACCGAAGTCAAATTTAAAAATAAAGTCGCTAACTTTCATTTAATAAAAACAGGCGGTAATAAATCCGGTTCTTAAATACACACAGGCCGATTTTTGAAAGAAATCAGCTGCTTTTTATATGTATATCTGTCACAATACTCTCGATGTTAAACTAAATTCAGGTTTTATTTTAATAAGTCCCTAATCTTTTTTATTATAGAGTATTCCAAATAAACTGTATGTACAAATAAGCGTAGAAAAGTATATTACAAACCTAGGGACTACAGTAATACTTTTATTCCGCAAGCGAAAATTTGTCGACCGGCTGAAAAGAGGTGGTTTATATACCATTTTATGAACATTAGGATAAGAAGATAATAACTAATTGCATTTATCGATACTCTAGATATAAAATGTCCACCTAGTGATTGACATTCTTTCATAGTTGGTTGATATTTAAATCCAAATCTAGGTATGTCTTCACAAGTCAGTTTTAAGTCCATAGGGATTAAAAGGATCACTTTAGTCTATAAAACTAGGGACAAAAGTGACCTCTTTAGTCCGTAAAGTGCTTAAAATATATTAATATATTATTCATACAGAAAATAAATATAAAAGAAAAGAACCTTTACATACTAAGGATATGCCTTTAAGCTAGGTTCTAGGATATTATTTTGCGCAATATAATGCATAGCGTATTATTGAAAGAAAATTCAGATCCTAAGCACTTGCGTTCAATATTTTGTACTTTCAAGAATTATTAGCATATACCTTGTGAGAATATTTTACTTTAACAGATAGTATATACCAAATATGAAACATGTCAAAAATATCCTTGGATTAATATGGTAAGAATTCAACAAAAAAAACGAAACTTTCCGTTAAAAAAGATCGCAAACAAATAGCCATTAAAGTTTCTTACATAAAAAAAATGGTTATTAAATTTAAATCGTGTAAGAAAACTTTCGTGAAGTGTATGAGGATGGATCGACAAAAACAGTTTAAAAATTTATCAAACTTTAATAAAGATGAAATTTTAGGTAAAGTGTCAGACTATACACTGGCAAGTTTATACTTTATAATCAGATTAAATAAAAAAAATATTTAAATAAATCAAAATAAATAAATCTGATTTATCTAGCAGAAATAAAAATGTACAGTAACTTTAGTAATAGGGTAAAAAAGCAGCACTACACTTCTGCACACTTATCATTATCATTATCCATAACAAATTCTAATAGGTTAATAGGTAAAAACAGTTAAAAATCAAAGGTATAAACGTTACGGATCGAAAACGGGCAACCAATTCTGCCATCCAAAGCGAACAGGAGTAACTGGAAAAAATTGAGAATTGAGTTACTGGCATTTTGGACTTCTAGTTAATCCATTTGTCTTCCAAGACTTAAAAACCATACGTATATATTATAACTATTAAAATGACAGTTAAATGTAACTAACAAAAAACAGAATTAATATTATTCATTTCGTTTTGGACAGCAAAACTTGACCTTCGATAACCAAAGAACACATAAATTGACTTTGGTGCAATAACCGGCCAAGTGCACTTTTAGGTTTAGAGAAGTCCAGAATTTCAAAAATAATTGTTGGTGTGATTTTTACAAAATATCAATTTTATACTGGGCCATATTATGACAAATACCAATAATATCTATATTAGAACCAAAATTTGGGACAGTTGCAAGTTTGATTTCAAATTCAGACAGTTTTTTTTTCTATTCGCACATATTTGAATTTTAGCACATGGCCGGTTTTTGCACCAAGGCCTTCAATTGTTTTGGATGCGTTAGGGCCAGCGATACCCCACCGGTGCCGCAGCTATCGGTTCCAAGTAGGGTATTGGAAGTCCCGTAAAGATTATGCACATGCTCAGTTCGATACTGATACTGATACGGCAAAAGAGATGCTTTTTTTAGCCTATTATTGTCCTAAGTTATCAAGCATTTATTGGTATGGTTATAATCTTCTGTAGGTAGGGTTCCCAACCATATATTTCGGATCTGCATACTATATACTGTTGCAGAAATATATAGTACGCAAAAATACTATATTTTACTTGGATCTTGATTTTGTCTATATTTTGCAAAACCGAGACTAATATCAGATGAATCCCTTAATTTCTGAACGTACCGATATGCCTATTACTGAACGCGCCTTTTGACACAGAAGATATTGGATAAATTGTTGCAAAATTTTGTGTAAAGTGTGTAAAGTTTGAGTATTAATGACACTAGCGATAGCGATAATAAAAGTGTGGCAAGTCCAAATTCGGCACTGACACCTCCTAAAAAGCGAAAAATTCTAAAAGAACTGTAAAAATACAAACCTAAGTGGGAAAAAGTGTATGATTTAATTGCTAAAGATCCCCAAAACGATTATAATGCTAACTTGCGTAGACAATATATTTTTAGGTTAGAGGTCTTTCATTCGTTACTTTAAAAGTTTAGGAGAAGGGTGTCTTACGCATAATTAAAATACTTTGATGACAATTGAAATCGACGGGGATATTCAGGTACAATTTTTTAAAAATTTTGTAAGCCATATATTGCGTAATTGTGATAAAGCTGTTAAACAACTTGAAAGTAATAGCATCAGGCCTAGAGCAGCGCAAAAAGACTGTTGAGCAATTCCACGCCAAGTCATCCAATTTACAAAAAAAGTGTTGCCCTGACATTTAATTTTTTTCTTTAATCATGCTTACTAAATGAAACAGCTCATGCTTAACCACTTTTGCACAATTTTAGATTTTTTAATCCAATTAGTATGTTGTACACGCATTTGAAAAGTCTAAAAACAGGCAAAATGGGACTTTAAAGAAAAAAATTATGCTCCTAGTAAACAGCACCTAAAAAAACTTAACCTATAATTTTTAAAACATGCATAAAAGTGGTTTTCAAAAAAATGTGATGTTTAGCAAAATGTTTTATACTGGCTTAATTAGAGCAATTTAGAGAATATCCAAAAAACGCAGAGATTTTCGAAGTTTTCATATTTTTTTGGGGTAGAAATGTAATGTTTTCTTAAATTTTTGATACAGTGATGGAAAGCTAAACTCAAGGACTATATCTTCCTTGTATAAAACATATTTAAAAAGTAGACGTTACCTTGGAGTTCTACGAAGAAGTTAAGAATGTCTGGGAAATTCCTCAACTTCAGCATCAAAAATGACCCTGTCTGTCGGGGTGCTGGTGGTAATCAAGTAGGGTAAATTTTTCACTGTATCATATACTTTTAAAAACAAGAATAAAAGGTCTGGGTATGTAATCCTTAAGGTCACTACACATTTTTTTGTTATTTTAATATTTTTAGTGATGTTAATTTGCATCACAAATTACAGGAGTGGATCTACGGGGGGGGATGCCCCCCCAAATCTGAAACTTTACTCAGTTTTTACACACAGAATACACCTCCTGGTCACTATGCAAAATATTTATTATGATATTTTCCCCCAAAATAAAGTTTCTAGATCCGCCCCTGCAAATTAAGGTTTATCAGAAGGTAAAGTTTATTTATATGAGCACTGCTCAATAAATGATGATCTAAACTCTCTTCATAAGGTCACTACACAAATTTTTTAAAAGTTTATTTACTTTTTTAGTAGTTACCTACTGTCATATTTAAAAAATCGGAAAAGAAGTTGAGTTCTATAATTTCAGAAACCGAAAAAAAGATTTCTGAGCTTGAAGTAAATTTAGAATCTATAGTTAAATCATCCAGAGTGAAAAAATGGTGTCCAGTTGTTGTTTGTTTGAGATTTTAATGTAAAACATTTAATCGTTTCACAGTACCTCCAAACGCATCACATGGGCTTTTACCATGCATTAGTTTTGTAGTTAGTTTTTTTAATGCCCAGTGGCGTATGCAGAAATTTTCCAAGGGGGTTGGGAGAGGGGGCTTGAGTAAAAGCAAAGTCCTGGAAAACCATTTATTTCTTCTTTCAGAAAAATTCAATCTTTAGGAGAAGTTATTTAATGGCTTTGCAAAGATTAGGCCTCCAACCCCCCTCCCTCCTGCTTACGCCACTGTTAAACCTGAACCATTTCATTTACCAAAGAAACAAACTAATTAATGTCCGTGTCTCACCAAAAATGTATTCTTAAAACTAAAAAAAAATTCCTACAGTGTACGAAGATGGGACTTGAACCCACAAACTAGGATGTCACGCAAAACAGTATGTGGCTATAAATAAGATCCCCTGACGATGATTTTTATACATAATTTTTTTCTTTTTGCGACTCAATAAAAAAATTTGATTTTTTACATGATTTAACCAAATAGCTTAAAAGTTGATGTTAAAATGACAGACCCAGATTTTTTATTTTACTTTTATTTAGACGATACATTGTCAAGTAAAACAAGGCACAAGCGAAGTTTTAATAGACAGACAGACATGACAATTTTTTTAGTCAAAAGTTGCCAATTCTGAGGTTTTTGCGGTTTTTCCAATTTTAAAAAATTTAGTTTGCTGAAAGCAATAGACCTAGACATTTTTCTTTTGCCTTGTGTGATAGTCAAGCCACTAAGCTTTAATGTGCGTATAGACTTTTTTTTGATGGACCCTATTCAGCACCGGTGTAAATAATTAAAATTCGAGAATATCATAAAATTTACTATTTTTTTAAAACTATTTTTGCCATGTCAAAAAAGTGAGGTTAATTTTTTTTCTCTATAGGATTATCCAACCAATATTAAAGATTTCTTCCGTCAAATTTCTTTTTACATAAGATTTAATACAATAGAAATAAAAAAAAATAAGGCCACAACTGATTTTCTTATTTTTTTTACATTTAAAGTGACCTGTAAAATACGGGAGGCGACATTCAAAATTAAAATTTGTTAATTTGGTATTTCTAAGGACACTAATACATGTTATCAAAATTTGGATTTTTTTCGTGACATGGCAGCTACCCCCATTGGATGATTTGGCGTGGAATTACTCTGTTTCTTTGGTTATGAAACAAAAAGAAAAACGTTACAACGAAGCCAGACAGTGATAAAATTAAGAAGAAATTTTTATTGTACATTGAAAACTGTCTGGGATATCTTAATTAGTGGTTTAATTTTGATGAATGTTATTGGTTATTTAAAATTCACAAATTAAACTTAAAGCAAGAGGTTTCATTCCATTAATGTGCGACAATTATAGAAGTTCTAAATCTACGAGAAAGGATGAATATTAATATGGACGAACTCTATGCTGAGATAGCAGTGTTAAACAAAATCTATGAAAAAACGAATGATTGCAGTGTATTCACCAATAAAAGCACAGGTCAAAAATGGCAGAATATTTTTAAAAATACCAAAAATAATTTACCAAATTTACTTAAAATTACTTTATTTCTGCTCTCTATCCCTGCAACATCGTCTTTTACAGAAATATTTTTTTTCAATTATTAATTTAAACTGGCGGAAGGAAAGAATAAATAGAGCAAGTATTTCATAGATAAAAAATAAGCTTTTGGTCTACGATAATTTAAATGTTACATGTGATAAACCATAAGATACTTATCTGTCAAACAAAAATTTGTTAAAATATCGAAGAGGAGTAAAAAAATATAATTTTTGGCAAAAATAAATAAGTAGAAATTATGCCTTGCCTTTTTATCCTATAAAATACTATATATTTTTAAGTGTACTGTATTTTTTTGGTTTATATTGAAAGATACTATATTTATCTTAAAAAAAGTTGGCAATCCTATCTGTAGGATTTGACAAATGAATTACCTAGATGTCAATTCGTCGCTGAAAAACGCAAAGGCGAAAGCGAGCGAAACTCCATTTTAAGGATGCTCGCCCCTTTGTCTGATCCTATAATATAAATAATGCCGCTTTCGCCTGTATACTTCAAACGGCTATAGATGGACGTTCGCCTCTTTGTCAGTTCATAGATACCAATAAATCTTATCACTTGGTGGACATAACTCCAATACAAAAAAAATGTCACATTCGCCCCTTTGCCTTTTCAGCGACGAATTTATTGGATGCATATTTTTTCCAATTGATTAAAAAATACGACAAAAAATTAAAAGCTGCAAAACTTTTCACTAAGAATTGAAGGTCGCAGACAAATTTCCATTAAAGTTTAATAAACATTTCACCGATAAAAAAAAATTGCGAAAAATTTTGGTTATTAAATTTAAATCTTCACTCGAGTTTAAGAATTCTTTCGGGAAGTGTATGAAGACGAATCGACAAAAAGCGTTTTAAAAAATGTCAAACTTTATTAAATAAGGAATTTAATGTTACTTGGGAAAGTAACAGATATGTACAGACTATACTGTCGAGTTTATACTTTATAATACAATAAGTTTGTGTTTTAAATTTATCTAAATAAACAAAAATTTTAAACCTAGCCTTAAGCCATAGCTCACGGTCTAAAATTAGGGATATCTGAGCATCGATAAGCCGTAGTTAAAGTGAACCATGTTTTAACGATTGGGTCAGTTTCCTCGAAATTCTTAACAAGACAATTGTAGTGTGTCTGGCGAGGCGCTCAAATTCACGGTCAACAGATTGATATACGAGGTCTCCTCAGCGGTGTAGCTGAAGGTAAGGTGAGGGGGTCGGTTCACATCGGATAGCACGTCTTAAGGCTCCTCTACGCTGACCGAGGTACGGGACGTTTATTCTTTACTGCCCGTGAGGTGAAGTGACCGAAATGTTCACTTTTATAGGTGGACCTAAAGTCGGCGGTAGAGGTGATGAAAAAGTAAGTATTCGTTACTTGAGTACTCGTTACTCGACAAATAACTGAGTAACGAATAACGATCCAAAATGATTACTTTCGTTACTTTGATTCCTTTCTAATTATTTTAAGATATGTTTTTTAAATATGTAATATCTACATTCTACATGCATAGTATACATAATGTATTTTTTTAATTTTGTTGTTTTTGTCCAAACTTTTTGTATATTTTTTGAGTTCTCATCTAAAATTGTTATTTTTGTCTCTATTTTTATTTACTTTTAGATTTTAAGTATGTATATCTTTGTATGTAATGCACTAGATTTTTAAAACAAAGTTGTCCACAGAACAGTTCCTACGTAATTCTTACCTTTATTTTTTTAATTTTAGCCCGCATTTAGAAAATTTCAATTGAATATTTCCATAATATCAACAACAAAAATATACCTACATGATGATACAATGATCTTCGAATTAACGACAGTCCGAGAATTTTGCACTAATTGTAGGATTCAATTGAATACAGTTACAGTAATGAAAGTAACGATAGTAGCGAATATATATAATGATTACTTAGTAGTCGAGTAACGATTAGTAACGAGTATTCAAAAGTAACGAAAATCAACACCTCTAGTCGCCGGTGAACTTAAGTCCTGAGATCATCTTTTTCACGGGGAAATGAATACGCGGGAGTCTATCTAACCTTAATTTTGGTGGTAAGTTTTGTTTTCGAGAGAGGTGTTTTGATGGTTTCAATTAAAAAAAAAATTGGTACAAAATGAATGTTAATGACCTCCACAATTTAAAAAATGTTTGCCAAAACAAAACTGATAGGCAATAATCGGAAAAATGCAATCAACCAAATAAAAACAACGTTAATAAGATTTTTTTACAGTTTTTATTTAAAAAAACATGTTTCTTACTTTATTTACTCACAAAACACAAAAAGACACCTTTACTTTAATCATAACACTGCTCATTTATAGGCATTGTCAGTTGCCATGGTTCTGTCAGACGGGTAACATTATGTGATCAGCACCTTATCTTTAAGCAGCTCTTACGGAACAGTGAAGTCACGAAAAAAAATGACTTAATTTTGACAACACTAAGGAAGGAATAAGTCTGCCTTTAATTTCAGTGCAACAAAATTTTACGAATTAAGGTATTCTTTAGGCTAAGAAACAAAAAGTCGGTGCGATGGGCCCTAAACCGCATATAAAACTTTCTTTGTAAGCTTTTTAGCAATAACCAAAAAAAAAGTGTGACTGTGGCGACGCCAACGGCCATTATCTGTCCCGGGCAGCAGATCTTCTAGTAACGCCGATGGGTCAAGTGAATGATATACGAGGCCTTGTTTGAGTTCTTGTAGCGCCCAAGAAACGGGCAATTATCGAAAATTAGTAGGTGCAGCATGAAACACATTAAGGCATACGTTTGAAGAGTTTTTTTGCCGCGCAGGAAGCGATAGTGCGGAATAATCGTCTCGCGAGACGTGTTTTGGGATCCAATTTGAATTTCAAATTTAATTATTTTATGCGAGCATCAGACCGCGGATCGCTATCTTTGCCACCTCGGCTGAACTCTTTGGCTCCCGTGGATCTTTTTTAATAACAATTACCAGTATGATCTTGCATAAGAAATCGAATCAGTATAAATGTACTTTCAATTTTTTAACAGACCTGTAGGTATCTAAGTAGCGCGCTAGTACAAACCGGCATAAAAATATCCAAAATTAGCAAGGCCGTAGCTTGGGGATGGGGGATAAAAATAAAAGAGGATTAACCCGTCCCTCTCCGAAATATTCGATAAAGTGTGTTAAAAGAGATTTCTCAGCATTACAAATTAGACAAAAACATTGCCATCCATCCAACTTAGAAATTTTTTCCTGGGTAGGGCCCTGGAATTTAGGGCAGATATATTAAAAGTTTGGAGTAAGAAAAATAAATGGGTAGCACCTTCACGTGCGTTATTTCGTTCTGCAAATGAAGAAGCTTGGGTGACCCAATATATACAACAATCATATCAACAACACAATATAGTGTAAATTTACACCAGAGTAGGCTGTGAGAAACTAACTATTTAAGCTGAATGGGTTAGGTGTTGACGACTTTAGAAAATTTAACTTAAATACGTTGATGATTACTGTTTACTGGCATTGTTTATTCTGAAATCACAAAACAAATGCAAATCTCCAAAACAAAAGGCGAAAAATTTAAATCGTTACACATTAAGAGCCAAAGTCTGACAAAAATTTGACATACCCACCTTCTTTTGGATAACTGAAGTCTTATGATAAATAAGTAAACTCGAAGGACGGCAACACCATATCAGAAAATAATCTTGATGGGTCTACAGCTGCCCACGGAAACATACAAGAGAGACAAAACCTTTCAATACCTGCTTAGCCTCTAAAATTTTGTGTTTTCTTTATTCAGGGCTACTAACAAAAATTACGTTTGTAGTATTTTTGGCTTATAAGCGACATAAAACGTCGGGAAGGTGGCAAAAATGCAACATGCAGTACAGTACCCATAACCGTGACATCATTTGTCGCTCCGGCCGTCTGAGCGACAAATGATGTCACGGTTATGGGTACTGTTTTTCGTTTCATCTGTCTGCCTTTTGTTTCATTTCTGGTAGTTTCTTTTGTATTTGGTAGATGTCTCCACTTGTGTGTAAAACATACGGTATCGCAGGCATTACTTTTGATTTCTCTTACCAATATCGTAACATGAGATTTATATATAGTCTCTCTAGCTTTGCAAGGGTGTCATATTGACCATGCAGTGTTCTGAGTTCCTTAAGGGCGAAACACTTAACTGTCAACACTTAATAGGTGTCCATTAGATCTTGTACCTCCGTAGGTGTACAGCTTACGAGATGCCCACGAAAAAATACAAGAGAAACAAAACATTTCTATACCCGCTTAGCCACAAACACTGTTTGTCTTTTTTGAGAAATAATGTTTTTGAATGAGAAACGTGCAAAGCGACATCAAGGTTAACCCAAACCAGTGGCAGATCTAGGATTTCGAGGGGGGAGGGGCCAAGGAGGAAGGAAAAACCAGAATATATCTTTTTCATGTTGTTATTATTAAGTCTTAGGTCTGAAATAAAAATTGCCGGCATAGAACATCCGCCGCACGCAAAAATTTTTAGATTATCAGGTAATTTTTCTCAAAAAAAAATTAAAAAAGTTATGCTGCGGGCAAATTTTGTTAAAAATTGCGGTTAATGCAGTGCAACTTTTTTCCTCAAAGTCAAAAAAAGTTTAATGTCAGGAAAGGGGGGGGTGCCCGGGCCCCTCTGCCCCCCCCCCCCCTTGGATTCGCCACTGACCCAAACCCTGCTAATTCTTGACAATCAAGGCCTTCACATAATTTACTAACCAATTAGATTTATCTTAACCTCAATCCGCCTGAAAATATTGTATGGTAGTTGAATCTAGGCTGAACACGTTTTCAGGAGATGAAACGACAAAACCGCAATATAAGCCTCTAGGCAGAAGACCATGAAGGCCCGTTTCAACTTGGATACGGCCGCTGTGTATTTCAAAGCAGTATCAAACTTTCATATCAATGCCAGTTTTCGGATTGCTAACATAAGTATTGTAGGAGAAAAAAATACCAATTTTAGTTTTTTATTCCTTTATTAAAAATTTACCTTCATAGTTTATAAGTATTCAAGTATTTTGGATAAATTGCTTAATTTTTAACGTGTATTGCGATTTTCCTAAAAATTCGTTCAGACAAACACTTTGTTTTTATAGGAGTTTTTAAAAAACCTCCTGACATAAATACATCGAGTAAGTCCATACCAATTTTTAACTACCGCTTTTAGCGCTGACATCAATTTTAGTTTTTGTGTCGGATGAACTTAAGATGCACCATGCAGTAAAATTTTTAAAACTGATATCATTACTTTTAGTTGACATCTTGAAGCTTAATTTTCATGCACCCCTTAATTTTTGAAATTTACAGTATTGGTTAAAATAATAATATAATTTAATAGATGTAGTGGTAGTAATGAAGGGCCAGAAGGTCCTTTTTGCCATGCCTCAGGTGTAGCCCTTAATCCAGTCTCTGCATTTCCACTCGATATCCAAGTGGCCTGATGATGATGATTGATGGACACGTCCACAGACAGAGAAGAAAGGAAGATATTGGGGGAGGCCTATGTCCAAAGATGGATCAAAGAAGACTAAATAGATAGATAGATGGATACAAGTTACTCATTGAGCATTTATTTTCTTTTTTAAAGCCCAATATGTCAGCTCATTTGAGAATATGCAGCTTTTCCTCATTCAGGATAAATACCTCGAGTGCCTTCAATATGGTCCTTGAGTATGTTGCTTTGCGTGGTGTTTCAAGGTTATTTTTTCTACTCACATGTCTCTTTGGATTTCCTGTCAGCAGTTCAAGCTTTTTTCATGAACATCCCAGCAACCTTTTTCGTCCTGTCGTGTTTGGTCTGTCTATGAATTCTTTAGTTTGCCTCCTGTGTCCAACTGTCCAATGCAAAGTGTCCCCATTTTCTATTTGCACAAATATTGTATGAAAGGCGCCACATTCTTGAATTTTCGGTTACTCAGATAGCCAGTGTTGTTAATGTTATTTTCTTAAATTAAAGGCATTAATAAACGATTTTTAGGTAGGCAAACCAACGCGAGCTGCAACAAACTGCTTTAGAACTTTTTGCGTCTCTTACGATGATGCTTCTTCGTATTTTATGTGTTACTATTAGTTCAAGTTCCTAAGTATCTTCCATTTTTCGAAAGTATATATATAAGTCGATAAAGAAAAATGAATAAATCAAGATACGTCACGTTGATTCATAGTAGTTGAGTTCACTTTGTGCGTTTCATAACTGTTTATGGCCCGAGATAAACGAGTGTCGCCCCCGTAACGATGGCAAATTTATCGTCAATGACATTTTCTGGATCAATAGCGAGAATAAGGTTGTTTTTTCCATCAGCCGCTTTTTTTGCAAATGAAATTTTCTTAAGGGTTGCGTTTTTGTACTTAGTAATTATGACATTAAAGGCTTGTTCATGATTAATTTTTTTTTCTTTAGCTTTCTTCTTAGCTTAATGTATTCTTGTGCCTGCCTTTTGGAAAAAAAGTGCAGCACTAGTGCGCCACTAGTACAATTTTTGTGTTCTTTTGTATTCTTTTAAACAACTGACGAGCCCAGTGTTGAACTCGGTTCATATTTTTCGCCAAGTTCTCTCCGAGCTCGTGTTGCACTTATGCACTTCCATATTCTTTGGATACTGCATTGGGACAATTTTTGATAGCACCAAAACAGTGTCAAGGGACCACAAGTGATGTACTATTTTTCTCAATAGAATATGCAATTAGATGCATTTTAATGTGATTGTTAATAGCAACTTTTATTAAAAGCTTTTTTTAATACTGAATTAGCGTGGGTTTTGGCATTTTTCTTACACAGGAAACCATTTTTATTTTCAACATTTTTAACTTTACGATATTTTCAGACTAAACTAAACAGGCGGTCTTAAAATATCTCTTAAGAAATTAACGACCTAGGACGTGCGCGTTTACGTTATCGGACAATTTTCTTATTATCGCCAGGCTTCGCTATAATAACGCTCCTTGGGAATAGCGCAATAGTGCTGGTTCTATAGATATAAATTTCAAGGACTTTCTAGTAGCATCAATCATTTTTATAATAAAAAGGATCACCTCATTTAATAAGTTAAATTAAGCATAAAAAATGTAGATAAATTAAATTCAAACAATACAGAACCAAACAAACATAAAATTAGGAATTAAAAACATCTATTTCTAAAATAAATGTAAAACAAAGAGACTATCACGTCTAGGTAGGTCAAAGAGAGCCAGAAGAATAATGTAAATGTTTTTTTTCGGGAAACTTAAAAACATTTAATAAAACCTAAATAATTTGAGCTCATAAAGCTTTCTAAAGTGGCAAAGGGTACTCGGTTAAGACGCCTAGGATTCTTCATATTCCATACACCTTCGATACTCCGGGTCTTCAACAATTCCCAGAACTAAATTTAAAATGAAAAATAATCCATTTCTAACAGTAAAGCTTTGTAAAATTTAAAAATAGAAAATTTTTGTTTTCTCTACTAACCCTACCCTCTAATTTTGTAATTTTACAGAGCTGCACTGTGAGAAATGGCTTATTTTTTAATTTTAATTTGGATATTCAGACTATCTGGCAATGCCTGATGCCTCATGACGTGGAATCTATAGGAGTTCAACTTTGTTGTATCCTGCATGGGAGGGTTACTTTAGCTAATTTGATGGCAGCTTATTGGCAGCGCATGGCACGGTCATTATAATGGCGTACGTTTCGGTAAACATTGCAAAATAAAGTCTTGCATATTCTGGAGCCTTGAATATTCTAGACACCTCTATTCTGGTGGGATATAGACTTCAATCTCTTTCAGATTTCCCTTATCAGAGGGAACGTGTTACTTGTTCTGTACCACTTACTTTAAGTATAGTTAAGAGGCCTTTGGTATCCCGTGGGATACTTGTGGTTTTTTTTAAACTACAGTAAAATTTGAGTAGGAAGGCCAGTGTGACGTCATAAATCCAAGTGGCGGCTTTTTTCATATTTTTTTTACAAATTAGTTTTACAAGAAAACTGTTAATAGGGTTTTTGTTTGCAATAGAACAGCAACTAATATAGTGAAGAACTTAGCTTTATATCTTAAAAAGTAACAAAGAATTTTTTTTTAATTTAAAACCAAAAAAAAAATAATTTGTGAAGGAAGTTTAAGAATATCCCAAATCGATTGGTTATGGATTACTTAGTTTCAAGTCGCCGGGTGTTTGTTTCAAATTTGAGTAAGTGTGACGTCGTAAATCCATACATCGAAAATGCGATTTTTTGCATGTTTTTTCACAAACTTTTGCTTTTACCTTTTGTCCCATCAACTTTACCGAAAAATTGTATAGATTCAGAAAGCTTTGTATCTGAAACTAAACTTCTTTAGGCGAGTTTAGCAGTTTTTGTGGGTAGTGAATTGAACTGAGCCGTCAGGCTCGGCTATGTAACGCTCAATCGGGTGAAATCCGCTCGAGTCGACTAACTGTGAGAAACATTCAGCGAACGATATGATGATGTAGATGAAGGCCAGTACACAGAAGAGTTCGTTCGGTCCGCTTTGCAGAATATGTTATGGGCCAGTATTATTAATGGTCTTAAGCACACACAATTTTTTTTTTATATTAAAAACATTTTTAAATTGATTTTAAGAATACCCTCGGTCGATTGAGGATAGATTACTCAATTTTAAGTCGCCGGCCTTAAATTTGCACTTAACATCTGGATCAATCGCCCAGTTTCGCAAAGATTCAGCAAAGTTAGAGCATTTTAAACACTCAAAAGCAAATGTTGCTACCACAACACTACGGATAACGATGCGAAAAGCATTCGTTTCTTTGGACTAGGTATATTTAGGATAAAATTGAGGCATAAGTTTTTGTTTTTTTTTACATAAATAAAACAAATAAGCGCAAAAATATGTATTTACAGGAAAACCGATCTACGAACTCACACGACAAAAGTTTCGGTAACGTTTTTAAAAGTTGTATACCACAAATAAAGATATAGATTTTGAAATTTCAATTATGAGCCTATATTTATAAAAAAAATAAAATAAATTGTAGGTATGAGGTCTTTACAACTGCTGCTATCAGTTTAGAGACAACAGAAAATCTATCGGAATTCAATTAGTAGTATTTTTTATCTAAGTGTCTCATTTTTCAACGGGATTTTGGGTGTCTCACTTTTACATCACTTGACCCTAAATTTCACGATTTTAAAGTATATTTATGATATTTTTGTTCTAACTGTGCTTTTTAAGGCGTTATTTCAATAATAAATACGTCAATCTAATTTTAAAATATGACGCAAAAAACTAAATGGCATATTCTATAGCAAGAACTTTCAAATAATAAACAAAGGTTTATTTAATTATTGTAAAATAATTCAATCAAACTTTGGCTTATAGATACGAGTACCCGAATAATCCCCGGTTGAATTCCGAATTGTAAAGTTTTATTAAAATAGACGTTTAATAGGAGTAGTGGCCCGTTTTGTTTCGGTTTTATGATTTTGTGGGTAGAGTTGAATATATTCAATACCTACCTACTATAATATTAATTGCTTTGAGGACAAACGCCGAACTATAAATAAATTGTACGAAAGGGATTATTATTAAAACTTTTGAAAATAAAAATAAAATAACTTTAAACGACCACCACTAAGTAAATTTATATAACTTGCTATTTTTTACTATTCAAAAAAAAAAATAGAAGCATTTCTTTCTATGTAATTCTAGGCATTATTCAAGAGATATGGGCATAGTCTGAGGCCGCAGTTGCATATAAAACGTTGAGGATGTTGGTAACACTAGTTCTTTTACATATTTTTACCGGGTCTAGGTTTAGAAAAAATGCTTTTGATTGATTTTTCTCTGATAATGATAAAAAACGTTATAAAAATTGTTTTTTTCAAACAGATTGAACACCCATTGCTCTCCAATTTTGAGTCGCTTCGATACAAAACAAGGAAGCAACGCAGCGGTTGGGTTCTTTAAACTTTGTTTTTTTATATTTGGGGGTAGAACTGGTTTCTGCATCCATAGGAATAGTTTTCATTTTTAAATACTTTAAATAAACGAAACGCCCTCTTCAGGCTAGAGTAAATGAAAATCATGCATGGTCAAATGATCACAGGATTCAGTGGTTAGAAGCTAAAATTTTGCATGCGTCGCATTGGCGAAAACGAAAGTTTATTGAGGCTGCGTTTATAATGCAGAATAAAGAAGTTTTTAATCAACCAAGCACGGACATAACATATGGAAACCGCTTCTTAGGGAAAACAGGCGTCTTAGGATTAAAAAAGGGGGCGGGCCGTCACACCTGACTGCACGCCAAGTAGTATAAGTAGTAGCCTATAGACTAGATTGTTAAGTTTACACTTGAAAACGGTTAGAGATGCTAACTAACCGAAACGTCGTGTGTAAAATAAATAAAGATAATGGAAGTCCGAAATTTTGTTTCTAATCAAACATTGTCTACGAGTTTCAAGCAAAGGATTTTTAATATTGGCAAAACAAAATCAAAACTAACGAAATATGCGTCACTAACGAGAACTGGAACAAGTTCATTAACCATAATAAATTCTTTAATTTTGTATCTAGGGAAATCATCAAGTGCACTTTAATAAAGACTATAGCTTAGTTAATGCCTTTTTGGGACTTTAAAGGGAAATTCTGTTATTTGTTTAATAAATCGATGAGGCCAAATGATTATTAATTTTCATCTGCCAGGCAACGAGTTGCAAACTGGGTCAAATAGCAAACATTATTGCGTTTTCAATTACGATTTTGCATATTGTGAATTAAAGTAAACGACTCTGATTGATTCATTAGAATGGTTTTATAATTGTTCATTTACGCCACTGCACCGCACTGCACTGGTATACACCCAATATGAACCTGAACCTCGTAACTGCTTAAAGCGCTTTACTATAAACCGCATACAAGGTCTTTTATGCCCATGAAAAACTGCAATTAAATTAATAATCTGGAGTTGTAACTTTAAAATAAATGGGTTCATGATGGATCTAATACCTTCCTAGTCCATTAGAACACACTTCATGCTATATCCACCTTGAAAACAGTTTTTTGTAAATAACTCCCAAACGAAAGCTCCTACAAAGTTTTTGGTAATAACGCAGTTTTTTTAGAAAAATGTGCTTTACTATATTCCGAAAACTGCATCTTGATGCAACGCTCCGTTCAAAGGTTAGCAATTTTCAAATTTGTTAACAGTCAAAAACTTACATTAGCATTACGTCACCCTATTTCTGAAACCTCGTAACCCACAAAAAATTAAAATTCATATTTTTGGGTCGAAGGTTGGTAATTATGCATAGCTACATGCTGCTAAATCCTCGCAACCCAACAAAATATATAAAACGGTCATTCCCGCGATTTCTAATAAGTCGCATAATGCTAACCCTATGTAATTTGCTTCTACCTTTTCTTATTCCTGTAAAATTTTGTTGAGTTGGGTTCCGACGTTTCAGAATTAGGGTGACGATTATTGAATTTTGACCAAAATCTAATCTGCTCGTTACAGTTTCGAACACTATTTTACCTGAAGATTTCATGGAAATCGGTTCAGCGGTTTAGGAGTTATCGTGTAACGGACAGACACATACACACACACACACACACACACACAGAGACATCATGACGATTTGCTAAGAAAGGTCAAAATACACTAAAATAACACGTTTTCGGCGGTATTAAAAAAAAAATCGTTGAAAACAGTACCTTTTCTAGCCTTTGCTGCGCGGGCTAGGAAAGTAAAAATCAAAGTTGGCAAAACACAATTCTTCTTTTTCAGAATTTAGTCTGTTTTTACCCAACTGCAGCACGGCGAAAGGAAGGGTAATGTTTTTCGACTGGGATATGTATGTAAGTATGTAAATATGTATGTTTTTGTCACGTTAGAGGGTAAACGGCTAAACTGAGTTTGACAAAAAAAGGCGGTCTTTACGCCATTTTGTCACATGATGTAGGCTTTAAGCTATACAAATTATCTAAATTTCAGGTGATTTTATTGAAATTCCTTTGATCACAAATTGCAAATGTCCTCTAATTTACTGTAGTTACTTTGTGGTCCTCCCTGCTTCCACCCATCTTCCCTCCTCTCATTCCCCCCACCCTAATCAAAAACCATATTCGCCTAATTTTATCAAATATAGGGCGATTTCAAAAATTCTTTATGCATACGCTTTTAGATTTTTTTCCCAACAACTTTTTACTAGTCCCCCCCTCGTCTCGCCCTCTCTCTCCTCCCCGCCCTCCTTATTAGTAATAGTTATAGCTATAACTTTCACAAATATAAAGCGAATTCAAAAGTTCTTTCTGCACACGCTTTAAGACTTTGTTTCCAACATGACTTTACTAGTTTTTCCCTCCCTGTCTTCTCCCGTCCCTCCTTATTAGTAATAGTTGTAGTTATACCTTTCACAAATATAGAGCGATTTCAAAAATAATTTCTGCTCACGCTTTAAGACTTTTTTTCCAACATCATTTTACTAGTTTCCCCCTCCCTCTCCCTCTCTTTTCTCACATTAGTAATAGATGTAGCTATACCTTTCACAAATATAGAACGATTTCAAAAATTCTGCACACGCTTTAAAAAAATTTTCTACACCATTTTACTAGTTCCCTACACCGTCTCTCTTCCCCCACCTTCGCTCAATCGAAGGTAACACTGTTCGCGTCTGTAGAAAATATACACGTACTTTTTGGGTAATGCTAAATGAATTGTAAATACGTAGTGCTTTTTATAAAGCTGAATAAGAATTAAACCTAAAAGTTGGAAATAAAAAAAAATTAAATAAAAAAAACACGCAACTGCTAAATTTACTAGTAACTACTAGTCGCAGTTGGGTACAAAATTACCCAATAACCTGATTCATGAAAATACAAAACTGTATAATTTCGTAAGTGCGCTTTGGGCATCAAAACTGAAAGTAAAACATGTCGTACATTATAGGTATACCTATCAATTTTTTACTTAACTGCGACTAGTAGGTACCACTAAATTTAGCAGTTTTGTATTTTTTTTTATAAAAAAAATTTTTTATTGTCGTTTTTGAATCATTAAACTTACAATGAACATACATCCGTTAAAAGGAAACCCAATAAATAGATTTTTATTAGGACCATAAACATTGTATAGATTTTCAATTATTATCATTATTATCGTCAAGTCAAGGTTCAAGAAGCTCTTTATGTTATTTTTCGCAGTTTTTAACGTTTTTCAAACTTTTCTCTTACAAATAAGCAATCACTAAACCGACTGTGCAACACCAGAGTCCTTGCCATGAGCCGTTACACTTTTGTAACATTTCCAACCTCTTGCATGTGCAACAAGAAAATTTTTGAAAAAGAGCATGTCTTTGAGTTTTAGCTCACACATATACTATACTATAGTAGTGGGAGCTATGGTGATCCTAATTTTTTCGAGAAAAAAAAAGTTGCTCCGATTTCAAAAATTTTTATATATCTTTGCGTTTCAGATGATTTTGAAACTTTTTTGTTGCGCCGTCTGTCTGTCTGTCTGTCTGTATGTCTGTCTGTCTGTCTGTCTGTCTGTCTGTCTGTCTGTCTGTCTGTCTGTCTGTCTGTCTGTCTGTCTGTCTGTCTGTCTGTCTGTCTGTCTGTCTGTCTGTCTGTCTGTCTGTCTGTCTGTCTGTCTGTCTGTCTGTCTGTCTGTCTGTCTGTCTGTCTGTCTGTCTGTCTGTCTGTATGTCTGTCTGTCTGTATGTCTGTAACGACCAACGCGCATAACTCAAAAACCGCTTGGCCGATTTTAATGAAATTTGGTACCTAGGCTGGGTCTTGGGTCGAGATGGTCCCATTTAAAAATGAACAAAATCCACCGAACAGAACCCAAATAAAAGGGTGGGGATAGATTTCAAAAATTAGAGATTATGTGAAAATATGGCGTGTGTGATATCAAACAAAAGGTAAATTAGTCTGGAGTTAAATAAAATATATTTCAGTTTTTAGTTATATTAGCTCACACGCACACTATAACTATAGTACCTTGTGTGAGCTTAGGGGCCCATATATTGGCAGAGTATTTTTTTTATCTGTGCGTTTTTTTTTTTAAAATACAGTCAGCATCTTTTTATTTGACACAATGAGAGTTTTACCATTAAATTTATACCAACATGACATATTTATTTTTTCAAATATTTCTGGTTAGGAAATATGTTTATATTGTCGTGATTTATTTTATCCGCAGACTTAAAACCTAATTTTTGCTCCTAAGCGGATTAAAAAATAGATTTTATCCCCGATAAAAGAAATCAACAACTATTTACGTTTGGGTGTTAAACTCAGATGGAAGGTAAGCCAACAAGAGGTCGGACCAGTCTTCTTTATTGATTACTCTCGCAAGCGATTGTTATGACAAGGAAACTACAATCAATTCTACTTGCGTAAGTAACCCTGAAAATTGGTTTCCCTCCTTAATCATTTTTTTTTATATTTGAAAAGTTTTTATTTCAAGCAAGCGATAAATGTTGTACATGTTGGAATGAAAAATAATTAAAGCTAACCTAACCTTGTCTGTGTACCCTGAACTAATTTTATTAAATACTACTTACATTAATCAACTTGGAGGGAGCACTTTCGGCTCCCATCACATGAAACTTTCACTAAACCCCAAAAAAACTCTACCCTCAAGGCTCTCATATGCACTGTCCTCCATCTAATTTTATTATTTAAACAATAACTGTTTTTACAAGCTTGCAAATTATTATTAAATTGATCATACCGGGTACTTCATAACAATATCATATCAAAGTCACAAAAGTGTAACTGCATATGGCAAGGACTATAGCTACCCTACTAAAAGTAAAAGGACTACCACATGATTGCCAGGCACCTCCGGAATCGTTATGTATGGGCAAACGTGTTCACAATATATGTAATGCAACATTCAATTGGTTTTTTACTTTTTATCCCTGATCTATCACTTCTTATCCCGATTTTTACTTTTAATCTATGATCTGTCACTTTTCAACCCAGTGGGAAAAATATAATATTTATTCTCTATGTTGTAAAGGCAAACGCATCACCCCAAATATTTATTATAATGCATAATATGTACAAAATGATTTTAGTTCAAAAATTATTTATTTATTTATTTATTTAAAAAGATAACAATATTTATTAATTAAACCTTTGCATATACAAGTATCAAAATTGTATGCATTCAGCATTAAAACAGCCCTTTGTGCTTTAATGACCATAATGTAATTTTATTTCAAATAATACAGACCTATTCATCAAATTTTAAATTATTAGTTTTTGTTTGTTGGCGTTTATAAAAAAAAAACAATAAAAAATTAAAAAAGAAAAATTAAATAAAAAGCTCTGATTTCCTGAATGCTGATACTGTGAGTTAATACAAAGCAATTTTTAAAAAAACATCATGTTGTAAATAGATAATTATTTAAAAAAAAGTTTTTTCGCTATAACACCTCCGGTTTGGTCTATGGAGGCATTTTAAGCTGATGATTAAAAATAATATTACTAGACTTCATGTCCCATTGCACTATTTTTCTAACTATCAGGTTTTTACCCTTTAATTAGCTCCCCTGTCCTTCTTTTGAGATGTCGAAATCGGTGTTAACTGAACCGAACCGAGCCGAACCAAACCTCTTGGTCATTTAATTGCAAATGAATCCTAACCCAAGGTCCAACACCTGACCTTTTTTAAAGGGCCTTGCTAAATTAAAATTCCGTATGTGCTATATCAATCCGTATGTAGATACGGCATTTTTATTAGGCATGGCAATAAAGAAATTGCAGTGAAGGACACTTAAATTGCATAGCAATATCAGAACTGCTCTTCTTTAGGTGAACGTCACAAACTAGGCCCGACCCATTTTTGTGATTTTGTCCTTTTGATTTTGTCCGGTTTTGATAAAAGACGTTAAACAGAACTTCGATTTTGCTCTTGTATTGTTTTAAAGAATGGCGTTTTTGATAATGTCAGGATATTAATGATTCCGTTTTTAACATAGGACTGTTATGCCAATTTCCTTTATGATTTTAGACGATTTTTTATTTGTACTCTATGATAACTATGTGGTCAAATTGAGAATCTCTAATCCATACATACGGAACTTTTTGTTTGGGCCATTATTTTTTGTTGATATATACTCAGTGGCGTATATACGGGGGGGGGGCCTAAGCTAAGATTTTTTTGGATATTTTCCACATATTTCATGAATACAAACATAAAATGGCATAAAATACAGCCTCATGAGGTCTCGGGCACCCCCCCAAAACTGTCTCGGGCCCACCCCGAAACTTTTTTCTATATACGCCACTGTATATACTAATACCAGTATTTACTAAAGGGTCTACAGTGCTAAGTGCTACAATCCTAGGTTTAAAAGTCTACATTTTGGTTGAAGGTTTAACTTATATTTCTCGTGAATGCAATAGTTTTTAATATTTATATAAATTGTTCATAAATACCTTGCGATATGGGTCATCTTTTTTCGTTGTAACAAAGACATTATTTCCACACAAAGGTTATAAATAAATAAAAATAATAAAATATTTTGGTTTACAAATAGTAGCCATATTTAAACCTCGAAATGTCACTAGGAAATGTCGAATAAAAACGGTTTAAGTCAGTGTCAGCTGTCCGCTATATTTTACATGTTAATTTTTTAGACAAGTTAGCGACGATTAAACCGATGGTCGATTGTTTTGGCAATGTGTAATTGAAAAGGGATTCTAAATATCTTGTGCTTTTTACAGTATTTAAATATTGATACGTATTTAATACGGTAATGCATCTACAGATATAGTTTTAATTTATTTATGTATTATTTAGCTTTGAATATTTTTGTATATAAGTTTTTTTGTCAATCATGGATTATTTCTACTGTCTTGCGAACTTTAAACCAACCCTCAGGGGTGGTACTACAATTTGCGACTATTTTTAACGAGAATCCTATGACTGCACGGACTAAGTTTCCAAAAAATGACATTTCGTTACAAAATTTTTATGTGGTTTTTCTTTATTTCTAAAGTTAATTTAAATTTATATGAGTAGAAACTCACTGAGAAATGCTTACGATCATATTGCACATTAGGGTGAACCAAATCTTTGCAGTTATTTGACCTGTGAGTATTAAAAAAATACACTGAAGCCGGTCGGTATCAAGTCTATAGACTTAATACTTAAACCCGGTCTACAATGCTAAGTCTTAAGGTCTTAGTAACTACTGGTGTAAAAGTTTTCTTCTGTAGCACAATTTTTACCGATAACCTATTTTCCAAAAATTTAATTTTTATATTTACAAAATATTTTCCTTACCGCAATTTTTTTTGTAAAATACAAATTTTTTTTCCAATTATTTGCTTATAATGCAATTTTTTTTTTCAGTGGCGCCATTATTTCCAAAAAGTACACATTTTCTTATTATATAGCCTGCGACGTATTTTTTTCTGTGGTTTTTCGCAAAATTGGTTAATATTTTTAAACCTTGGCATCAAACCCCCAAAAATATCCTGGCTAGTTGCGCTCCTGCAAATCGAAAACATTATTGTGAAAAAGTGCACCTGCTTAAATATTCTTGGCCCCCCCTGACAGAAAATTCTGGCTTTGGTCGTGGCTTTAACTTTTGTAGGTATCGATCCTTATTACATGCTCGCTATGTAATATAAATATTAGCCGGGTATACTTAAATAACAAACATTGTTAATTTCATGGCATACTGAATAAATGTTGCCATTATTATCTCTATGGATAATTAGGCTCCATAGTATGGCGAGATTTAGCTTTGATTCGCACATTTCATAATTGCTTCCTGTTGTTTCCTTATCTAAGAAGTTTCATATACGGGATACGAGACGGCAAAAGTTTCTTGTTCCTCGTTACCAAGAGAACAGCGGTTACGGGAAGAAGATAAAGCCTCTAACTAGTTGACAGCTATTTAGTACGCTGCAAATTATTTTCTTTAATTAAGTTTACTCGATTTCAGATCTTCGGGGATTTTAAGCGCGCGTTCGACATAATCAAACATACATTTACATGTAATAACGTAGAACAAGAGCGCGTTTTGTTCCCGTGCAGTATTGTGCTCTCGATTTTAGTCGTCAGAAAAATGTTTAAATTAAACGATAAATTTGATAAATTACTTAACAATTTTATTTTGTTACGAAGAAGAAGAAGTAGTAGTGGTGGGTGATTGATTCTAAAGTCTGACAAGTAGGCCAATACCGGAACCCATACAACAGAAGGAAATTAAATGCGAAATTTTAAATTTATTTTGATTTTTAAGGATTATTGTAGACCAGACAGAAAAAAACCTAACGTAGACAGCAAAATCGTTAATACACATTTATAACTTCAAAGTTAATGTTTTGGTTCGACGGTGGCATATAGGAATCTGTACATAAATAACATAGTAAAAGGGAAAGAGACAGTGATGTGCCAATGTCGAACTGAATTAAAGGGTTAAAGGCTATTGAGCGTTGGTCAACTTAATTCCAATTAAGTAATCAATTTAATTGAAAAGTCCGCTGGTGGAGCCTCACAATTGAATTTACAAATGTGATTAACTTTACTTAGTCCATGGGCCAGCTCGCCAGAATAAGGGAAATGGTATAATTTGGGGGTACTTAATTTCCTTTTCCCAGCAGTTTATCAGGATGTTAACAAACTATGATGGCCATCTCAAAGTGGTAGCTAAAACAAATGGTGGCCAATCAAACATGGTGGACGATGTTTAAAAATAGCAAAATTTAAAAAGCACTGCATTGTTTTTTTTTTACTTCCAAAGTCAAATTTCTGATCCTAGCCCCGACAGGGTGGTGATGGACCCCAAGATGAACCTGAAGATATAGCTTTTTTTATTTTTTTCATATTTTATATTTATTATTTAAACGTCAAAATACTTTTTTATCATAAAAAACGTGAAACAGTTCCTAGAAGAAAATATGGACTTTAATTTTGTATGCTTTAAAGTTTCCGCTTTAGCTACAACAATATGACTCTCAGTTATGACCAAATCTTTTCTGTCTAAAAGCAAAAACTCGAGAAAAAAAGTTAGCTCAAGTAATCTGCTATTATGTGTCCTGTCGAAGTCCTCTCACGTCCTGTTGCATCCTATCCCGGTCCTGTTGGCTACTCTCTGACGGGTCCTGTCATGTGATCTTGAAGTACTGCCGTGTCCTGTTGGGTCCTGTCGCGTCCGGTCGGCGTCCTGTCGGCGTCCTGTCGGCGTCCTGTCGGCGTCCTGTCGGCGTCCTGTCGGCGTCCTGTCGGCGTCCTGTCGGCGTCCTGTCGGCGTCCTGTAGGCGTCCTGTCGGCAGTGCCGGCTTATCCTATAGGCACTCTAGGCACTTGCCTAGGGCCCGGAGCCTCAAGGGGCCCGCAGGGCCCTGGTCCAAACACTTAATTCAACTTTAAATTTATTTTGGTGCAAGAATAAAAGGCAAAAAATACATTTTATTTTATTATGGGTTTTTTTCTTTAGAAATAACTCTCTTCAAATCTAGGTATTTAATAGTTTACTAAAAATTTCATAAATTTAGTTTTACATTTTAATTTTTTTTAAATTTTATTTACTTAACTTAGTTTTCTTTAAATTTTTGGGGATAAGACTTATGGCGAATTCTTTTAGGAAAAAAGTGTAGCACTAATGCGCCACTAGTGCAATTTTCTTATTCTTTTGGGAAAACTAGTACACAAGCCCAGTTTTTGGCAAGGGCTCTACGAGCTTGTGTGGCACTAGTGCACGTTCGTATTCTTTTGAAACTGCACTGGGACAATTTTTTGACAGCACATAAAGAATATCAGTGAACCACGATTGGCCCACTAACTTTCTCAAAAGAATTCGCTATTATTTAATATAGCAAAAACTAAAAGTTTCTTTATCTTACGATTGCGACAACGTGCGCTAGTGTCTAGTGTATTTTTTCCACAAAATATTTTTTAATAACATAATTTCACAAAAAAATAAATGTGAAGATCTTCATGTATTTTTCAGCGCTGAATTCAAATCCGGGTTAAAAAAGTCTTAAACGTCTCACTGGGGAAAATTTCAGGTCTTGGAAAAAATACATAGGGATATTAAGGTCTGTCTCGACCGATATTACCTATTAGCTCACACTACTACTATACAATAGTAGTGTGAGCTATGGTGATCCTAATTTTTTCGAGAAAAAGAAAGTTGCTCCGATTTCAAAATTTTTTATATATCTTTGCGTTTCAGATTATTCTGAAACTTTTTTGTTGCGCCGTCTGTCTGTCTTTCTGTCTGTCTGTCTGTCTGTCTGTCTATCTGTATGTCTGTATGTCTGTATGTCTGTCTGTCTGTCTGTATGTCTGTCTGTAACGACCAACGCGCATAACTCAAAAACGGCTTGCCCGATTTTAATGAAATTTGGTACCCATGCTGGGTATTGTGTCGAGATGGTCCCATTTAAATGAACAAAATCGACCGAACACAAGCCAAATAAAAGGGAGGGGGTCGATTTCAAAAATTAGAGTTTATGTGAAAATATGGCGTGTGTGATATCAAACGAAAGGTAATTGAGTCTGGAGTTAAACAAAATACATTTTAGTTTATTTAAAAAAAAGGGTGGGGGTAAATTTAAAAAAAATTGTTTAAGTAGAAATATGGCGTGTGTGATATCAAACGAAAGGTAATTGAGTCTGGAGTTAAACAAAATACATTTTAGTTTTTAAAAAAACCGTGGGGGTAGGTTTGAAAAATTAGAGTTTAAGTCAAAACATGGCTTGTGTGGTATCAAACGAAAGGTAATTGAGTCTGGAGTTCAATAAAATATACTTCAGTTTTTAGTTATACTAGCTTTCACGTAGATACACTATAACTATAGTACCCAGTGTGAGCTTAGGTGCCCATAGATTGGCAGAGTATTTTTTTTGTGTGAGGTTGTGTAATAATTGTTCCTGTGAACAAGATTTTTGGTCCTGGCATATAAAGGTTCAAATATCTAAACTGATTTTTTTTAAATGAAGAAGTATGAAAAAGTTTGTTTTTTTTACGCGGCTTTGTAAAAGGGGAGGGGGTCGTCTTACCACTACTGCCTAGGGCCCGGTAGACCCTTAAACCGGCGCTGCCTGTCGGCATCCTATTGTGACCTCATAAAGTACTGTAGCGTCATGTTGTGTCCGGCACATGTCCTGTTGGGGCCCGCCGTTTCCTGTTTTGTCATGCCGTCAAATTTGTACAGTACTGTTGTGAGCTGATGACTTAAAATAAGTGAAAAACTCTATGTTTTAAAAACTTCTTTCACTAACAATATATGTTAACGTTCCATAAGAAGATTTTGTTTTACAAAAGCAAGCAAAGGCAATTTTGGGTTTTTGTGTTGCGGCATCAGTTTGGGAGCGTCGAATAAAATGAGCGTCTTAATTAGTTATTTTGGCGTATACAAAGTAACATTTGGCATAACGTAGAAGAAATAATTAAAACTTTTCGGCACGCAAGGAACATATTAAATTTGTTGCTAATGCTTTCTTTTCATATTTCCAGTCCGCAATCGCAAAATTGGAACTTTTATAAGAAGGATCTGTTTTGGGCGTGATAAACAACCGAACTCCGTCAGCAATATCTAAAATTATTAATAAATACATTTAATAAATTAGACGTTTATTTAGCACAATATTTGATACAATTTTAAGTAGTAATTTAATATAAGATAAAACACAATAAACGTCCCTTGCCGCTGCCGAAATATGCACGAAAATTTACCTATTTGTATGCCAGAAATTAACTGACAAATTTTTTCTACGCTTAAGTATTTTACTTTTATAATTTAAATATCTCATAACACCAACATCCATAAATATAAAACGGCACTCTTTCTCTCTGTGCTAACGTGGATATTTCATAAGCGTCCATTTCGCTTATTTTGACGTCACAATTGACAGCCAATAGTCCGTTCCCTTTTTTACCGACTTCTTTATTAAAGGTCTGAACTTAATAAATAAAAATTTTATTTCGTTAATTATGCTTTTAAAATTTTACTACTACCAATATTGCATCCGTTTAAAGTGAACGTACTATATTTTGATGTAACAATTTGCAGCCTGTAGCCCATTCCTTTTTACCAAATCCTTTATTAAGGGACTCGTTAATAACATTTTAGACAAGTACGTTCACTAAACAAACATTTAAAACTCCACTATCCTAAAATATATAACATCCATTTAAAATAAACTTTCCATATTTAACGATAAATGACGTGTGACTTTTCAAATACTTAAAGAGTGTTGGCTTTGATTGACTGCGTGCTTGTATACGTATGCTGTTTTAAGTTTGCATAAGAATAAAAATAATTTTCTATTTTTAATCATACGTATATAATCACATAATTTTATAGATGTGATGCAATTGTATCAAGATGACTCTTCTGATTCTTTAAAAAAATAAAATTTAAAGTAGGTAATAATATCTTATGCAAACGCTAATATGCAAAAAAGCAATTTATTTTTCTTTGAGCCTAGCATATTTAACTAGTATTCGAAGAAACTTTAGAAGTCACAGTCAGCAGCAAAATCAACTCACACCCACTTCTCAAATTATTTTACTTTCTATGGTTTATGGTATTTAGAGATTTAGAGAGAGATTTTAGAGATTTATTTAGAGAGTATAGTATGGCTTTTTATGGCAAAAAATCACTTTGAAAAGTGCATTATTAAGGATATAGCTAAACCAGCCTTTTTTGCAATGTTGTATTAGATTTCCGCAATCCCCTATATTAGCTCACACTACTACTATACTATAGTAGTGTGAGCTATGGTGATCCTAATTTTTTCGAGAAAAGAAAAGTGGCTCCGATTTCAAAAATTTTTATATATCTTTGCGTTTCAGATGATTTTGAAACTTTTTTGTTGCGCCGTCTGTCTGTCTGTCTGTCTGTATGTCTGTCTGTCTGTCTGTCTGTCTGTATGTCTGTCTGTAACGACCAACGCGCATAACTCAAAAACGGCTTGCCCGATTTCAACGAAATTTGGTACTTAGGCTGGGTTTTGGGTCGAGATGGTCCCATTTAAAAATGAACAAAATCCACCGAACACAAGCCAAAGAAAAGGGTGGGGGTAGATTTCAAAAATTAGAGTTTATGTAAAAATATGCCGTGTGTGATATCAAACGAAAGGTAATTGAGTCTGGAGTTAAACAAAATACATTTTAGTTTATGTAAAAAAAAGGGAGGAGGTAAATTTCAAAAATTAGTGTTTAAGTGGAAATATGGCGTGTGTGATATCAAACGAAAGGTAATTGAGTCTGGAGTTAAACAAAATACATTTTAGTTTTTAAAAAAAGGGTGGGGGTATATTAGCTTTCAAGTAGTTACACTATAACTATAGTACCCAGTGTGAGCTTAGGTGCCCATAGATTGGCAGAGTATTTTTAAACGCAATGTGCTTAGTACAAAACAAATCATACAAAGGAACATCAGCAGCGTGATTTTGAAAAATGCCTTTTAAAATAAATACTTTTTGTGGAAAAAGTCAGTTTTAAAATTGCATTATTGAGAATCTAGCTAATCAAACGTTACAATCTATTCCTTATATTTCTCAACACAATATTATTAGTGCAAAACAATACATACAAAGGGGTATTAGTAGCGTTAAAAATTTTTTTTTTTTTTAAATTCCGCCTTTTGTGACAAAAAAACTAACTTTTAAAAACGCATATTTGCGATCTAGCTAAACAAGCATTGTCTGCATTTTCGGTATTAGACTTCCGCAATTTCATAATTTTTCTTAACTCAATATTTTCAGTGCAAAACAAATCATACAAAGGGGTATTAGTAGCATTCAGAAAACTTTTTAAAAATTCCGTTTTTTGTCTCAATTTTTTTTTAATACATTTTGGCGACCACGATCTAGCTAAACGACCATTGTCTGCAATTTTAATATCAGACTTCCGCAATCTCCTTATATTTCTCAACGCAATGGTATTAGTGAGACAGTAAGTGACAACGGCTGGGTGTTAAATAAACGGCCATGTGGGCGGTTATCGGCTCGGAGTCTCTCTTGTGTTTTATACGGCCCTATAAACGACCGTAGAGATAAATAATATCGAAAGCGCCGCTTTTTAACGATGGCCATGGTTTAGAACACACTACATTACTTTAGAACCATCTGGCTAGCGTAAGATAAGACTGACTTGATTGGGTTCTTCCATCTTAAATTTTCGAACTTTACGAGTTGTGCCGAACTTAATTTTGAAACTTAATATTTATTGCACGAACTCGGACAGTGTTAAAAATATGAACTTTGAAAATAGCTTACGCGTTTACTATACTGGTAACAGTAAGAGATACAATTTTATTCTTGATGTTGTATTAAAGTGACACCGCGTCATCAAAACCGTGATGGGCGGGAAGGGAGTAGAGGGGTACATACAGTGGCCGCACTTCCTGAAATTTTTTTATTGGTATTGATTCCCAAAACGAGGCACTGCACTAATTAGTCATTAGCTTACTATTTTACTTGCTTTTGATTTATGTCTTCTTCTAAACGATTTTATTAGAAAGAAACATATATACTCTTGTCTGGTTGTTACGAACATATTGATTTAGCCGGGCTATGACGTTTTCTATTCGTTGTTGTTTTTACTGTTTTAATGTCAAACAAATTGGGACCGACTTTTTACAAAACAAATTACCGTTTTTGCAACTAAATCAATATTTGCGCACATTTTAATATAATTTTGGATCCTCTTTTATGTTTCGGATCTTTATTTATTAGGTAAGTACCTATTTAATATCTCCTTTAAAAGGTCTCGGTGTTTTATTAGAGACATATAAAGCGGCACACTGCAGGTGAAAGTGAAAGTGAAACAACAATTTTTTGGGGCTTCTTTACATAGATTTTGCCGCAAAACTTGGTTTACCATAGCTATGACGCGGTGCCACTTATATACATACTCAACTATAGTTAAGTGAGAAAAAAATTGGACTATTGCAAGCTTAATAAGATGCTGTATAGAAATTAAAAATATCTAGAGTAGTGTTCATATCGAGCAAAATCTAAAAATTGTGTTTTTCGAAAAACTGAAATATCTCCGCCATCTTGTCAACAAATTTTATTAAATTTGGTAGTTTTGTATTAGCGACTACAGGTAATCGAATGACGTTAACGAATTCTTTCTATTTTTACGTCATTATTTAGAGCAAAAAAAGCTTTTTAACCGTTAGTATTATAGAATATTAGCTTGCAAAAGGTGGTGTAGTCGCGATTTTGACATCATGTTGACATTGGAGTCCTAAAAATATATTAGAGTTTGCGACCTTGGGGTAGGCCGGTTCCCCCCGCCATCTTGAATTTAGTGCCCAAGTAACACAAATTGCTGAAAAACAGCTACCAAAACACTTTAACAGCAAAACTGAATGTAAAATAGCTATTACAGCTGTATGCCGTTTCACTACTAAGCAGCTTTTAAAGTGTTGTCGTTGCTGATTAGGCAATCTTTATTTAGCTCTCAAGGTGTCCATGAGAGCTCCAAAATATAGCACGTTAACATTAAAGTAATTTTGTCTAGAAATAAACAAGAAACAATGGCAACTATTGCAAAATAACTATTTCCTGTAATGGACAGAGACTTTACTAAAATGGCTGAAGAAAAACTTGTTATGTTCTACACTACTGTGATATAATCGCTCAAAAAAGGCGGTTTTCATCGTCAAAATGTTTGCCAGGTTAACTTTTCTGATGAAACAGGTCAAGATGGCTCGTCAAAACGCAAGCGCCTCGAAAATTCAGAATAATAAACGTTTTTTTTTCGGTGTTTGTTTTTAGGTTAGAAATTATTTTATTACAATTATCCTCTAAATACCTGATAAATCAATTCTTAGTCATATTTTATTGAATTTAGCACTTTCTAGAATTTATTTAGGCCCGGGATCCCCTGGAAATTAATATTTTTTAGTCCATAAATTTAAAGAAAAATAAATTGGAAAACCATCATGGCCGCCTCGGCCGTCTCATTGGTTTCAGCAGTTTACCTCTAGACAAGCTGTTTTTTAATACTTAAGCCTAAATAATGTTCATTTCTAGCTAACTTGCCTTCTAACAATTGGCCCAATAGGTAATACGAAAAAAAAAGAGTCACAGATGTTATCTTTCATCTTGGGCGGTGTCACAACAACAAATAAACAAATATCTCAATTAAAAATTGCGCGAACGTTAGAAGATAAAGTTATTACGTGCCCTACCACAGTACCCCACCAGTGGGAAGCAAAAAACATTGTATTGGCCACCGCCATCAGAAACCCTTAAGCTGGGTTTATACAGAAACATAGCATATCATGAGACATAGCATGACATAAGATATCATTACAGAAGGAAACTGTAAGCCTGTTTCTACAAAAAATATAATAACATGACAACATACAAGCTTGGTCCAAGTTCTTTAAATATGAGGCCCCACACACTCTCAGTAATTGGTAATTGCAAGGGGAGAATTCCCACAGTGCTTAGTACTGGCAATTGACTCTGGTGAACTCTGCTTGGAATCAGGTGAGTCTAAATAAGCAGACTACTAAAGCCGCTTGACTTGAAGTAAAAAAAACAGAGTGTCATTCAAACCAATGAGATTAAAAAAATATTTTTTGATCTGATGGATTCAAACATTGTGTCCCTGAATGACATAATTTGTCATTAAGAAACACTATTTTTTTTTTGAACATTCTGATTTGACTTTTTTTTACTAAACACCGAGGGGTGAACAGCTCTCACAATCGATGTACACATTTCTCACAATCTGTTCACAATCTTTACACAATCCCTCCCAATCACCCACAATCTGTCACAATCTCACCACAATCTTTCACAATCTGTACACAATCCCTCACAATCTTAGCAAAAGATTGTGGATTTTCACAATCGGTGTGTTCACAATCTTTACACAATCCCTCCCAATCACCCACAATCTGTCACAATCTCACCACAATCTTTCACAATCTGTACACAATCCCTCACAATCTTAGCAAAAGATTGTGGATTTTCACAATCGGTGTACACATTTTGGGGTTAGCTGGTCACCCCTCAGTTATTAAGTAGCAGGGCCGGTAATGGTAAATTAAGAGGGCGGCAAAGGAAACTATAGACATGATGACCTTTTTTTTTGTTTTTTTTTTGGTCACAAGAATTTTGATGGGACGGCCCCTCCAGCCCCGCTACGCCGTCCCTAATCCCCTCACAATCCTTCACAATCTTAGCAAAAGATTGTGGATTTTCACAATCGGTGTACACATTTTGGGTTAGCTGTTCACCCCTCGCTAAACACACTCTTGACTACTAATGTTCATTGTCCCAAGTAAGAAAAAATGAAAAAAGCATGGCACATTGATTGCCTTGCTTTTTTTAATTTTTAGTTAAAAAAGTTTTATTTACATTTTTTAATTTTAGAAGCAGTTAAAAGAAATGAAGTACAAAGTCCAGCAAGCAACCCAGAATGGAGCCCATTGCTCAGCCCTTGGGAATGTCAGCAAGGAAGCCAAAAAGGGGGTCTGCTTGCAATTGACTCCTACTCATTTTACACAATTTTTTTTTTATAATTATTAAAATTAAATTATATAATGTACAGGGAATTAAACATCTTTGCTTTATTACCATGAATGTACGGTAGTGGCGGTTAGCACCCTTAAAGGATCTAACCTGGCACGTAGGCATGCCTTTCTGGGTATGTTGTGCTGTGTACTTACTGTGTATGACTCGGATAACAATTTAAATTCTATCTAGTAAATAGAAACCAGTAGACTTCAAAATATATTTTAGGCCAGAAACTAAGTCATCATGATATACCACATAATGCCATAATTATAGCCTTAGAGCACTGGTGTACCTTTTGACATAATCAACAGGGTACAGAGAGCCACAATGTGCCTGCACTAGCTGTTAGTTCAAAATAGGCACTCCATATACCATACCTTTTGACATAATCAACAGGGTACGGAGAGCCACAATGTGCCTGCACTAGCTGTTAGTTCAAAATAGGCACTCCATATACCGTGTATGTGGTAATTTTCTTAATAGTCAGGTCACCAAATCCATTCAGAGAATCACCAGATTAACCCACCCCCGTCATATCTATATTTTTTTACCTACTGGTCAAAGCTTGTCCGTTACCAGACTACCCATGGGTCAAGGTTTCTTTAGTTAGCTCTTACGACAGGCCTGGGGGTTACCTTGGTGCTATTATGCATATTCATAATCTAAAAAAATCTAATAAGAAAGGGGCCCCTCTTGCCTCCCCAACCCCCATGAATGTAAAATAATAAGTTTGGAATTATTGTTATAGAAATAGCGGTGAATGTATTAACATTTAAATCTATGTTTTTATATTAATGTTTGTAATTTGAAATAGCATGATTGGCTAATAAAGATTTATTCAATTCAATTCAATACACCATTGTATCAAATGTGTATGACAATTTAGATTTTTTGAACATACATTGTATAGACTTAAAAAATTATATGGTTTTCTTTTACAAAAAATGTTTTTTTTTTCTAACATGCCAAAATAAGTTTTTTGTACCTCTAAGAAGGATTTTTCGAAATACATTCTTTAAAATAAATGGAAATTCTTGAGAAACCATATTTATTACACAATTACCAAAATAGTTTTTTACTCAGTTATGTAATACACCAGAATGTGCCCTTTGTATTTAAAGTTCTAGAAAAAGGGGGAGAGGTGATTGCCTCCATCCTCTCTGGGATCACCACTGGTAAGGCAGGCCTTAGTAGGAATAGGTAGAGGAAATTTTTGTTATTAAGGTAACTAGGTAAATAAAAACAAGAAATTTATTTATTTAGTTATTCAACTAATAAACTGGCTTCTTAATGCCCAGGGTGCAGCACCTTAGAGGACCCAATACAATGGGTTACCAGTGGCGCACCCAGGAATGTGTCTTGAGGGGGGCCCGACAGCTACAAAGCGCGCCCTCAAAAATCTTGCGACCAACTACGCTACACTACGCCACTGCTTGGGGTTGGGGGGGGGCCCGAAGCCTCCTGATGTCAAATTTTAAGGTATTTTTCATGTTTTATCATCAAATATGTAGCAAATATATGGGTGCGCCCATGGGGTTACACAAGTGGGTCCATACCTTTTTGAGAGCCTGGCCTGATTATGTGCTAAGTTAAACCAATTCTACAGTACTTACTAAAAAATGTGTACACTTGCTGTCGGCAGCTCACATAGTGCACAATGATGACAAAGTTAGTGCTTAATTATATATCATCTATTAATGCTAAGCAGGCAGAAAAATGGAGGACCAATGTACCAAAATCAAGCATTATGTTTGTCCATGGTGCATTCTGTTGTTATATACACCAGCCCTTGAGTTACAATAAAAATACTCTGCCAATTTATGGGCACTTAAGCTCACACTAGATACTCTATTTATAGTGTACATGTGAGCTAATATAACTAAAAACTGAAATATATTTTATTCAACTCTAGACTCAATTACCTGTCGTTTGATACTACACAAGCCATGTTATTACTTAAACTCAAATTTGTGAAATCTACCCCCACTTAAAAAAAAAACTAAAATGTATTTTGTTTAACTCCACACTCAATTACCTTTCGTTTGATATCACACACGCCATATTTTCACATAAATTCTAATTTTTGAAATTTACCCCCACCCTTTTTTTTGTTAAATAAACTAAAATGTATTTTGTTTAACTCCAGACTCAATTACCTTTCGTTTGATATCACACACGCCATATTTTTACATAAACTTAATTTTTGAAATCTACCCCCACCCTTTTATTTGGCTTGTGTTTGGTGGATTTTGTTTATTTTATTTAAATGGGACCATCTCGAGCCAAAACCCAGCTTAGGTACCAAATTTTATTAAAATCGGGCTAGCGGTTTTTGAGTTATGCGCGTTGGTCGTTACAGACAGACATACAGACAGACAGACAGACAGACAGACAGACAACACAACAAAAAAGTTTCAAAATCATCTGAAACGCAAAGATATATAAAAAAATTTGAAATCGGAGCAACTTTTTTTTTCTCGAAAAAATTAGGATCACTATAGCTCACACTACTATAGTATAGTATATGTGTGAGCTAAAAACAGACAGACTGATGAAAAAAATTTGACAGCACTTTTAAGGTTCACTCAGGATTGATAAGTACCAGGCAGGAACCGCTTGTAATGGCTTCATTGTGTGCCCCCTGACAAGGCATCGCACCAGGGTTTCAAGGAACCAGTCACTGTTTACCCAACTTTAGTTCCCTGTCAAAGATAAAGGGATACTCTAAAAGATGGGCAAATAACTATCTTTTATGGCTGTGAGTGGACATTTGTTTAAAGAAAAAACACAACACACAACCAGAGATTAGGTTAGAAAAGAAAACAACAAACAGAAGGCACGGTCCGTAAAGAAACCGGTTGCGTAACTCGGTGTTTAGGCGGCCGGGCCGTGACGTCAGGGCTACGTCACAGTTTTGCTAGAAATCAGCAGTCAAACGCTGTTTATATCGAAATTTCGTCTTTTGCGAGGAAATTTTGTACATTTTGGGTCTTTTCGTCGTGTAAGTGTTTAAATACCTATTACGTTCTTACTATAAATATATTAAAAACTAACTAAAAGAACTGGTGAGTTTTTAAATATAATTAAAAATTTTAACAGACACAAATTTTCCTGTGTCTGTTGTTTTCTACCCATACAATGTGGGTCATACAAGGTTACAAGGGGAGCTGGGACATAGACCTTGGGGGGTATGGGTTTTCTCTCTATAATGCATCTGATATCTGCTACCAACTCATAATTTTTAAGATAACTTTTTGATAGTTATCATCACAATCAGTATAGGCCAGGACAAAGATTATGAAATGAACTTTATATACACATAGAAAATTACTAATAGTTTAAAAAATACTCAATGTTGTTGGCTGTTTTTAAGGCGCCTGATGCTAAAAATAGTTCTTAAATGATGTACCTATTACACAGCATACCTACCTCTTCATGAAAAAAAATTAAACTTAAAAAAATAATAATTTAAAAATTTTGTAAAAATTGAGGAAAATAATATTGCTGTTAATTTATTTTAAATATTTGATTTATTTTCTCAAAGTTAAAAATAACGAAAATATTCCAAATTCAAAATTACGCTTAGACTACTTGCTACCAACTAAAATTAAAATACTTACGTAATTTTGAATTTAAAATTTCTTCGTTATTATTTTAAACTTTAGGCAAAATTTTTTTTCAAAAAAATTGTTTAGAATTAAAAGGCCTATCAGACAAAAATATAAAATACAGGATATATAAATTTTTTTAAATGTCTTTTGAAAAACACCAAAAACCGATGCTCTATTTTAAAAAAATTTAAGTATCTTAAACAGCATTAAAAATTCTACTAGTTTGCCAATTTAAACTTTTTTCTATCTTTAATAATAAAAAAGTTAGCAATGGTGGACACTTAACTTGGAACACTCTGTATAACGCTCAAGCAGGATGGAAGGAAAATTAGCCTTGCGTTACAGTCGATGTATTTTTTATGATATTTCTTGAAAATGCGTTTTGTAGGGGTGATCAAATATCCTGATTCTTTGCGTTATGTAATTTATGAATCTTCCCTTACTGCCTTATTGACTTAGTCATTTTAACTTCCTTTTTTTAAAATTTTTTTGAATAAATTTTACACAAAAAAATCTAGTTTTAGTTATTTCCTACCCACCAAAAAAAACCAATAATATGTGGCTAGTTTGCTTTAGAGTTCGGCGTAAAAAATTTCATTAAATTGAACAAGAGAGTAGGAAAAGTATTTATAATCGTGTCCTGAATCTGATATTTATAAAACTATTGGAATTTTTATCATAAATTTTTAAATGATTTAATTTTTTAATAAATTTTGGTATTTTTTCGGCTTTTAAATAGCCCTATCTCTCTTTCTCTCATAATGTAACGTATAGGTCTTTCTTTATTGACCGTGGAACAGGTAAAATGCCGCGTCATTGGCTGGGAGTTACCACACAACCGGTTTCTTTACGAACCTTGGATCAGGCATGACAATAAATCTCCTTTTTTCAACAGTCATAATCGCACTGATCTTCTGGCCAAGCATTTTTGGGGGCTGTTCAAAAGTTTTGTAATAAACAGCTTAAAATACAAAATTGCTAAATTGTTGCTTTTTCTAGCTAAATAATAGGAATAAGAGCTTAAAATTTATGTTATTTAGCTAGCTAAATTTTAGCATGCTTATTAGCAATTATTTAACTTTAAAAGAGCAAGTCCTGTATAATATTACATCAAAAGCCATTTCACCCATAAACACCTGCTATCAGAGAGGTTCTATAGCTAAAATAATTTCTAAACCACAACTAGCTGTTTTACAGCAAAAACTAAGCTCTGACAACACTTTCACAGCAAAGTTTTTGCTTTTAAACTATATTGTCCAGTTTGTGTTACTTGGGTGTGCACAAAAAGGGTTTTTTTTTAAATTACTTGGTTACTTCAAAGTACAATTAAAAAAGTTAAAGACAATAAAATTTCCTACAAAAAAGCTTTTACAGGTTTTTTTGTCAAACGAATGGTATTAGCTCACACATATACTATACTATAGTAGTGTGAGCTATGGTGATCCTAATTTTTTCGAGAAAAAAAAAGTTGCTCCGATTTCAAAAATTTTTATATATCTTTGCGTTTCAGATGATTTTGGAACTTTTTTGTCGCGCCGTCTGTCTGTCTGTCTGTATGTCTCTCTGTATGTCTGTCTGTAACGACCAACGCGCATAACTCAAAAACCGCTTGGCCGATTTTAATGAAATCTGGTACCTAGGCTGGGTCTTGGGTCGAGATGGTCCCATTTAAAAATGAACAAAATCCACCGAACACGAGCCAAATAAAAGGGTGGGGGAAGATTTCAAAAATTAGAGTTTATGTGAAAATATGACGTGTGTGATATCCACCGAAAGGTAATTAAGTATGGAGTTAAACAAAATACATTTTAGTTCTTTTTTCTTCAAAAAGGGTGGGGGTAGATTCCAAAAATTAGAATTTACGTGAAAATATGGCGTGTGTGATATCAAACGAAAGGTAATTGAGTCCGGAGTTAAACAAAATACATTTTAGTTTTTTTTTAACGGGTGGGGGTAGATTTCAGAAATTTGAGTTTAAGTCAAAACATGGCTTGTGTGATATCAAACAAAAGGTAATTTAGTCTGGAGTTGAATAAGATATATTTCAAGTTTTAGTTTTATTAGCTCGCACGTATACTAGAACTATAGTACCTAGTGTGAGCTTAGGTGCTCATATATTGGCAGAGTATTTGAGTTATGATGCTAAACATTTCGCCGCCATTTCGGATTTTAACCATTTTTTTTTTAGCTGCTTACTTTTGAGAAAATCTGTAATAATAGAGACCAACTTATAGCCTAAAAAATGAGACACCTCTGAGTTCTCTGGGTAGTACCCTTGCTGAGATACGAACCCTGACGTTTTAGCAGAACACCCGTTTCCCAGGTATTTCAATAGTATATGCAAAATAAACCGAAATTATACAGTTTTACATAATTTTCTCAAAAGGTAAGCACTTTAGAGAAAGTGTGTAATAAACTTTCTTTTTTGATTTTTTGATGATTTTTTACAATAAAGTTCATTTAGAATCTAAAAATGCCAGTGTTAATCTTTTACAAACAAAACTACACTACAATTTTTTTTAAATGTTATAATTTTTGTAAACACATGTAAATAACAATATTAAATTTTAAAAGTCTGCCGAATATACACAAATAGATGAAGGTAACCCGATAACTTTCGCAAAAACGAACATATTCGCTGCTGACTTAAATTGTTTGCCTAACGATTTCTATGGACTTAATATTAGTTTTTTTTTTTTTTAAAGATAGAGTTCACATTAGCAAATAAAAATATATGAAAAAATAAGTATTCAGGTTGTTCCAACCAAAAAAAGTCAAAAATAACATAGTCTGGCTCTGGGGTACAGATTTGTAAGGCCTTTTTTACAAAAATAACCTAAAAAAAGAAAACATTTTCAACCAAAATTAAACGGAATAGAGACGCAGCGTCAAGTGGTTTGTATAATTCTAGGCAGTTGCAATGCGGTTGTCTGTAGGTAGTACATGCACTTAAAGTAATTTCTTGAAGGCATTTAATTTTCTTAAAAGCTGATACCTCAAACATACAAACACACATCTCAAGCGTCTGTTACATTATCATTCAAATAAACCGTTTTGGTATCACAGTCTAAGAATTGTGTTAAGTACGTACGGAGGTACGTACCAATTTTGTACACTTTTTTTAATTTTTAGAATGTTAATTATGTTTTTTTATAGCTTTAAAGTAAAACTCCGCATATTAGGCTTGATTCGGAAACTTCGGCAAACGCGTTTGTGGCCCCGTCTAATGGCGTATTCCATTGGGGAAATGAGTGCAGCACTGGTGGTGCACCGACACAGGATCGGTGCTATCAAAAATTTGCACCGAGTGCAGTTTCAATGGAACACGCGGAAAATGAAAAATCGCACTCGTGTGGTATGCAAGCCAATAACCTCACATTTTTTGTTTTGGTAGAAAATGTGAAAATATTTTAAAAATGCCCACCTCCTTGTAAAATGCAGGTTTGTGCTCGTATACCAACAGATAGGGTAGTACTGTATTTCGCGCTTGTTTTTCATAGTAACCTAAACAGAAGTGTACTTTATGCTCCCAAAATTTGAACTCAAGGATTCGAAACACCTTGTATACATATATAATATTTTACAAGTTTCTTTTAACTAAACCTAACTTTCCTGCCTTGCGGACTTTGGTCGAAAACATGTTGTTTAAAAACCATTTGTTCGAAAGCAATATTAATACTTCAATAACATTTTCTTTAAAAGGAAAATTATTCAAAAACATTTTCTTCAAACAAAAAATTGTTTTGAAAACATTTTCTTAAAATTTTTTTGTTCAAAAACATTTTCTTTGAAGGTAAGTTTATTTTAAAAAGAAAATTGTTCAAAAATGAACCGAACCAAATCCAACTTCAATATTTTAAAGACAATCAGCTGTGGCGTGACATGACCACCAAAAAGAAATTCAGCCTACGCTGTGACGTCAGCAAAGTTGTAGATCGTGGCCCGTCCGTTTTGATAGCCCTGAATAAGCCTATAAATTTGTCATATCACAGCGAATTGAAGTAATGAAATTCTAGCATTAAATAGGGACAAAATCTCAGAGAAAAAATTAATGGGCACCGCAATCGATTTCTAAGCCTGTCGGACAGTAATCGTTTTGTATAAAGAATGTCTTTTCGGATGGTTACTTCGGGTCCTCGGTCATGTGACAGAATGACTGATGGCGACATGACACGGGCAAATGTGTAGCGATATGTGTGAATGACGTTGCGGAAAAATGCTCGTAGATGTGTGGAAAAAATGTGTCGCCCGGTTAAGAAAAATGTCCGAAATTGGGAACACTATGCATCATATACAGTTAGGAAATAAGAGAAAATTAAATCCATTGGATTTAAGTTGCTTAAATGGAAAATTCGTTGAAAAAAGGAAACTAAAGTTGCGTTGTTTTTAATTGATTTATTTTTATTTTTTATATCTCCTACACAGAAAAAAAAAACTATATCAATTTTAGAAAACGTATTTTTCCAAACATTTTATGTTCTCTCAAAGCAAGGTAACTTAACGGCGACGCGGACTGTTTTAGAAGCACAATCTTGATAAAAAATATTAATATATTTCAAGATAGATTAGGTGTTATTGGGTTCATTTTGAGAAAAAAAAATTTGTATGCACATATCGCACTCTCAAAACGAAAATGACACAACAAACAAAAAATTACTTAAATTAAAAAAAAAACAATAAATTATATTGAAGAAATAATAATTTTCTTGATCGGGCAATTTAAAATGTTTTAAATCGAGATTACGATGGCCGGAATCATTTCATTTTTACCTTTTTTGGGCAAAACATTCCATTTCTTGACTAAAAAACATTATTTTATCAATCAGAAAGCTGAATTTTTTTGATTAAAGAAACAAAACAAAATAAAGTTTTACAAAGAAAACATTCATTTTTTCAAATCAAAACAAATATTTTTCTTGATAAGCGATATCTCGATTTGAAATATTTTAAAAGCGCGATCTATCTTCTTTGTACATTGTTTTCTGTTATGGTATCAATATAAACAATGACTACAAACCCTAACCTAACCTAACTAAAAGTATAGTACTGGCATTTTCATACTACTTTCATTCCTCTAGTATAATCGGTAAAATCCTGCATGGGTAAAAACTTGTATAACTGTGTTACACGACCAGAATCTCTAAAATAATTTTTGTGTGACAAATAAAGGAAGTTTAGCACATTTATTTGTTGAAATTAAAATAAGAAATAGGCCTTTCGGCGCATGCGCTGTTTGAAATAAGTCTGTTATGCAAAACTTGCAGTTTTGTAGATAAACCGGTGACTCCAGATTTTTTGGACATCCTATTTATAATATTATGTACATAGCTAACTAAGGTATACTTTAAGTTAACTACGAAAAATAACCCAACGCAAAACATTCTCGATTTCAGTGGCGTATATAAGGGGGGCCTGGGGGGCCCGCCCCCCCAAAGCTAACATTTTTTTTTAGATATTTTCCACATATTTCATGAATACAAACATAAAATAGCATAAAATACGGCCTCCTGAGGTCTCCCCCCCCCCGAAACTTTTTTCTATATACGCCACTGCTCGATTTAATGGCATTTTAAGTATTTGATTCTTCTGGTAAAGCGGTAAAATAAATAAAAAATTGTGTGTGCTTAAGACCACACGGCAGAAGTGTAAATTTCAACAAGGCGAAATTAATAATACTGGCCTTTATCTGCATGATCATATCGCTCGTTGAATGTTCCTCTCACAGTTAGTCGCCTCGAGCCGACTTCACCCGAGTGAGCGTTACATAGCCGAGCCTGACGGCTCTGTTCAATTCACTACCCACAAAAACTGCTAAACGCGCCTAAAGAAGTTTACACTTCAAAAATTACGAGAAATAAAGGAAGTTTAGAACATATATTCGATGAAATTTAAAAAAAAAAGTTAGGTCCTTTGGCGTACGCGCTGTTTGATATAGGCCTTTTATGAAAAACTAGCTGTTTTTGAGCGACCATGTACAAAATTTAAATGCAACGGAAGATATTCTTTGAACTTTGTTCAATAGCAGATATACCGATAAAGCGATCATTGTAGAAAAAGAAAGTAATAAGCACTTCCATCCCTCAGAAAAAATTATAAAAAAAAAACAGATTTTACTAATATTTTCGCTAATATTAAAATAAATATGTCATATCAAAGAAAAACTTGGAGACTTAAAAATATTTTACATATCGTTAGTTCTAACCTTTTGAAACTTAACAAAAAAAATAATAAAACTTGTTTTGTAATTAGATAACTATAAAAAAAAAGTAAAATTAACGTGTTGAAAAGCTGACGTCCAAATTTTTGTTCGCCTGTATCAAAGAACAGAAACATTTTAAAAATATTTAAAATATTGTTATGGGATGCTACATGCCGTGATACTTTATGTCAAAGTTACGTCTCCCATACATCCATTAAAGCTGGCGAAGCTGCAAGGTTGGGAGAGACAAAAAAAGTTAAAATACCAAGAATTACAGGAGCGAGGTTTTCTATTTGTGCCATTTGCTGTTGAGATGTTTGGACCTTGGGGTAACGAAGCTAAAAACCTTATAAAACAAATCTGCCAAAAAATAAAACATCCTAAGGCACTTAGCTTCGTTACCCAAAAGATAATTCTGGCAATACAACGTGGCAATGCCGCTTCAATTCTCACGACTCTTCCAGCTGAGACAGGTCTGAATAATTTTTTTAACTTATAATCATTGTGTGGATATGTGTATTTATTGTGTGTATATTTTTTTATTTTATTTTATTTTATTTTGACTATTTATTAATTTATTTATTTCAGTTTTTACAATTATATATTTAAATTTTAAGAATCTGTCTTGTAATTTTAAAACTAATATTTGTATATTTTTGAATTAAGTGGATCAATTATTACAAAAATACCAAAAAAAAAAAAAACGTGATATACAAGCACCGACTCTGTATGATTTTCAAAAGAAGGACCCACATCGAAAAGCAGTTTTTGTTTTAAAACGCAATTTTCTTGATTTTATTTAAAAGAAATGCCTGTGTATGTGAATATTAGTGTTTTTTACAAGAGTAATAGATTTACTGCCTAAGATAAACAAACATTACTTTTAAAAGACACCTTCGATATCTTAAATTCGTATTAAATCTAAGGTGTGAAAACCATCTATTAAATTATTTAAAATAGGATATAAATCGTCTGGCTATCGGCAATCTTACTGCTGTGCCCCCGCTTCAAACATCGAGGAACAATGGTTGCGAAATCCTACAATACTCTCTATAGAACGTCTGTGAAACCGCAAATTCAACTTTGAACAATGCCACACATATAGGAGAAACAAAAACGATGTAGAAAGATAGGGGTTTTAGTTTGTGGCGCCCAAGCGGTTTGTCAAAATATAATCCACTGAAATGGAAGCCTAATGTAGGCAGTGGTGGATCAAGGGGGGAAAGAGGGGCCCTGGAACCCTCCCTGCATGATATAAAGCTTATAATCTTAGTTCTAGTAAAAAACTTACCGATGCATAAACCGCAAAATTTAACTTTTTAAAAATTTTACACAAAGAAAATTTATTTTTCAAAAATTTTCGCCTGCGGTGCATTTTATTTACATTTAGTGGCTAACGTCAGACCTTAGACTTAAATAAAAGCCGCAGAAATTATTTTTTATATTTTGCTGACTTCTTGGCCTTTTCAACCCTGACACCCTCGATCCGACACTGTAGGGAATGTAAAAGAAGACCTGCTAAGTAGTGTAAACCGCAGATACGAATGTAATAATTTTAAAAAAGGCAACATTATTATATTTATATAAGAAATTTTTGGAAGCTCGTGTTTTTTATCTGATGTATTCCTCGCAATAAAACGACAGAATAAGAAAAAAAATGTGTGTGCTTAAAACCACACGGCAGAAGTGTAAACTTCAACAAGGCGAAATTAATAATACTGGCCTTTCCTCTCAGTTAGTCGACTCGAGCCGACTTCACCCGAATGAGCGTTACATAGCCGAGCCTGACGGCTCAGTTCAATTCACTACCCACAAAAACTGCTAAACGCGCCTAAAGAAGTTTACACTTCAAAAATAAATTTTATTTTTGAATAAGAAAACATTTTTATGTTGAAAATAAGTTAAAATTAAACCCATCGGGACAATTGTAACATAACCAAACTTTCGTTCTACAAACAAACCGCAGCTAATAGAACTAATAATCGCAAAAGTATTTTTATAAAATGCTCAGATTAACTGGAAAACAAAAAATTGATAAAGCTTTTAGGGCCGATCGCACTGACTTTTTTTTCGGTTTTTTAGCCTAAAGAATACCCTATTTCGTAAAATTTCGTTGCACCGTTGTTAAAATTAAGTCACCTTTTTTGGTGACATTACTGCTCTCTAAGAGCTGCTTAAAGATAAGATGCAGGTCACACAATGTTACCCGTCTGGCATAGCCATAGCAACTGGCAATACCTATAAATGAGCAGTGTTGTGATTAAAGTAAACTTATCTTTTTGTGTTTTGTGAGTAAATAAAGTAAAAAACATTTTTTTAAATAAAAACTGCAAAAAAATCTTAAATAAAAATGATTTTATTTCAAAAGATAAGACTTGATTTTGGTTCTTTTGGCGCAATGTTTTTGTGAAAAAATGTACCGATGTATCGATTACTAAAAGATTTGTAAGGAAGAAAAATAATGCATTTAAATTAAACTGCACTGCATGATGTAACAAGACGATTTTCTTTTCTGCCTTTACACTTGACCCTAATTTCTTTATAATTTTTAGTCCTTTTATTGTACCGATAAGGACACCCAAATTCCACAAAATCGAGTATCACCATCTTGATTTCATCATCTTCCAACTATTCTTCCAAAAATTCATAAACTTCCATTTTTTTAAATAAATAGATACACCGAAACATTGATGACTTTTGACAAACAATTTTGATAAGTACTGGGTGTTGTTTTTGTTGTTTTTTCATAGTTTAAAAATTTCGTTGGTTAAAACAGCGGCGTTGCCTGATTGGGCCACAAGGTGCCGCATCTTAACAAAGTAAAGGAGATTTTTGCTCGGTGCAACAAATTAAAAAATAAAGCATGCTTAAAATTAAAGCAATCCATAGTAAGGAAAGTAAATGGGCCCTTAGAAATAACGAACTAAGCGCAATGGACTTTAGCTTACAAGTAAAAATTATTCATGTGCTATTAAATGCCATAAAACGTATTTTTTTTAAATCTGTACTAAATTAAACATTTTATTACATAATTAAGAAAAAAATATGAACCCTATGTAAATCTTGTTTTTGTAACGCCCCTGATTTTCTCGATTGTAGAAAAACATTGAAATCATAACCACAACTTATTAATTTTAAAATGTTGCTAACACATAACTGAAATATTTAATAAACGTCTGTTCATGACTAGAAACACAGCCATTCTTAAGCTATCAAAAAATATAAAAAAACAATAAAAACTTTATTCAACAGTATGAAAATCAAACAATTTTTAAAAACTCACTGTACTGAAAATTTGAGAGGTAAAGGTATTGAATAAACAGTAAAGGTGAATTAAATTAGATCGTCAGTTTGTTAAAGGCGTTGTTACAACTGTCCCACGTGACAAATGTACCCGCTCTTCCCTCCTTTTTTAACAAAAACTTCTGAAAGTCATAATCACGTGGAGTCTTGGACAATGTCAAAAAATAAAAAAAATTACTTTTGGTTTTTTGGAAGTCCTGGTCCGTTTCACTTACTTCTTGCCGCTCACTTCTATGTCCCGCTTTCTCTAATAGAAAAAGATGGAGAGATAATTTGTATCTTTACCTCTTTCCATTAGAGAAAGAGAGAAATAGAAGTGAGCGGCAAGAAGTGAAACTGCAGATCAGGCCTAACACATATGGTTTTTTGACATTTTAATTGATGTGTGTCAAAAGGTATATTGTTTATTTTATAATATTTCAAATAACGTCCACAACTGAAAAATAAAAAAACAATTGACATTTTGGTTAATGTATGTGAAAAAAATTGTTTTTTTTTTATAATATTCCAATAAATTGACCGTAACCAAATATCTAACATGCTACCTATCGGTTTGTAAATTTAAGCGCTGTTTTTGTAGTAGGAAATGGAATATTCCATAAAAATTTCAAAAAATTGGCGTCCAAGGTAAATTTCGTAGGAAATTGCGGGTTATGAACTTTTAGCTAATTTTTGTAGTGGAAATAATAAATACATTTTATATAGATAAAGGAGGGGGTCGTGCCTGCCGCCCCCTCCACTGGATCCGCCACTGTATGCGTCTATAGAAAATCACCTTGCACTTAGCAGATAACTTTTTAAATCCCAACTAGTTTAATATTAAAATGTAATTTAAATATTGTAACTTTAAATCAAAAGAACAAGAATATTGCAGTAGAGTAATCCTATTGTCTCTGTCGACAATTCCGCTATTTTCGCTTGCTTTAGCACGGCTTTTAAAGAAGTTTATATTATAGTTTAAAACGCTTTTGCTATAAAGACGTTCAAAACGATGTTCAAAATGCTCCTTTTGTTTGCAACTTACAATACAGCTTGTGTTTCTTACAATTGGTTAAGATGTACAGTTTTTTAGTCTTTTGTTTAATGACTTACGGTACATTTTTTGTTTATGTGTAATCTTCGGTCATAAAACAAATTTGAAGGCGAAATTAGATGTATTGGTTTGCCAGATGACTCTTATTACATTCATGAACTCACAGGCGTGCGCCGCATTATTGATAAAGGGAGGGGGGCGACGCATAGCACAGTTCAAAATTACAAAAGCCAAGTTATCAAAAAACATTGAAGATAAGTACTCGTGAGTATACCGGGTGGGTAAAAAAGCAGATAAAATATTTCTTTATATAACTCCAAACAAACCACACATTTTAATGGAATAATCTGCAGTTTAAAAGAAATTGATTAGAATTTAAGAAGAAATATACTTTTGCCCGTCATCTTGCCAGTTGGTGGACAGAATCAAATTTGACTCTTTAATGAGCCCCGTTTATTCTAATTTCTAAAAAAAAATGGATTTTATTTTTTAGTTTACAGAAAAGCTCTTTTTCCCCAATGTGCGACGCTGACGGGGTACCAATCATTGAAGTCGGTTTAGTCATTTCTCATATATTAATTTTTGTTTTAACCATTGGTTTACAGATTATACCGTGTGTCCGTAAAGTCTCAAATCACCCATTTAAAAAAAAACAGCAAGCTTTTTAGAACATCTCGCTCTGGACGAAAATTCTGCATTTTAATTTAACTTTACCTAAAGTTAAGTGAAAATTTAAAGGTTTTTAGTTTTGTTATGAAACTGACAAATAAGGACACTAATTTGTTTTATTAAATATTTATGTTTAAATGTTATCGGTTAGGTTCAGTTATGAAAGAACTTTAAGAAAAAACATTTGTCATGACCTAGGTATTACAGGCAAATTTAAAAAAAAGTACCGGGTGTCCTATTTAAAGAAACAAAAGTTTATGTCATATCTTTTTTCTGGGACACGCTGTAATGTAATTACCTTTAACTTTTTCTAACTCATCTTTTAAAACTGTTTTTGACATGTCCAGGTTTTTTTTTCAAAAGCTTGCAGTTCTCTTAAAAAATAGACGATTCTAGACTTAACAGACAAACGGTATAATTAGGTACCTTGCCTGTCAATTCTGTCTAAATTAATTTTCTCATAAATTCAGTATTACTGAACCGATTTTATTGTCCTACCCACGATAACCGATAACTCCTAAACCGCTATACCGATTTTCATAAAATTTTTAGGTAAAAGAGTGTACAATACTGTAAAGAGCCTATTATATTGCTAATAACAGTTTTTTGACAGTTTAAAAATTTAAAATATGCTAACTTTTTTACGGATCATCGTAATAATATGCGGTTTTCGAAAAATAGTAGTTTTTCTAATAATTTATGTTATTACTAAAAACTTTCTAGGAACTTCCGTTTTTGAGAGATTTACAAAAAATGTTTTTAAGGTTGATATAGCGTGGAGTTCACTAGGAGTGTCCTAGTGGGCTAACAAGGTTTCAGATTAATCATTGCTTCATCTATCTGAGGGCACGGCCGGCATCGGCAGTGCCTCGCCAAGTTCGCGCATCTGCTGTACCATCTTTTCTTGAAAAATTTCAGCCCATGATTGACCTATCCAAAAATGTACTTCGGAATGAGCTACAAAACTACAAACGTTGCACAGTCGTAGATCTTCATAGAGTTAACAACCGCTCCAAGTTTCATGGCCTTCCATAAAGTAGTAAAGAAATTTCAAAAAACGTCCAAATTGCCACTCACTCACTCACTCATGTATAGATCATCAAAATTTTACTGTACTTCCAGACATGCTACAAAGCTGAAATTTGGCAGACTGATAGAAATTATAACCGAACCTTTGGAAAAAATAAAAAACCCTAATATTCTAATTTACTCCCCCCATGTACATGTAAAGTTATGTAAAATTAACATTGTCCACTTCCAGAAACACTAGATAGGTGAGCTTTGGAAAATGAATAGGAACTATAACAAAACTATAGAAAAAAATTTAAAAACACCAACATTTTGATTTACTTCCTTCTCCTATAAATGTAAAGTTATGTAAAATTAAAATTGCCCACTTCCAGAAACGCTATAGAGCTGAGCTTTGGACGAACATTTTTATTTACTTTCCTCCTCTAAATATGTAAAGTTATGTAAAAGTAACACTGCCCACTTCCAGAAACGCTAGAGAGCTGAGCTTTGGAAAAATGATAGCAACTATGATAAAACCAGGGGAAAAAATAAAAAGAAAAATAAAAAACCTCAAAAGTTTAAATAAGGCATTGCAAAAGTTTTGCACAATATTCCGCATATTTTACAACTTCAAAACTTAAATATTATCCAAATTTTTTTTAAAAAAGGAGTGAAATCATAACAAAAACATTTCATGTCAAAAAAGCCAAGTACGCCAAAAAATCTTCCGTAAAAAGAATTGAGATAAAAGTAAAACCAAGTTCTCCAATACAAATTTTAAAATGAAAGGTTCTTACTAGTTTGGAAATGTTTTTCTAAACTTGGCTATTACGGCTGCAAATGACTTTTAGACACAGTGCTAAATTGAACATAAAGAAGTTTGGCTATAAAAACATTTCCAAACTAGTAATAACCATTTATTTTAAAATTTATATTGAAGAACTTGGCTTTTTACATTTTTTTTAATGATTTTTATGTTTCAAACTTTTACAACAAGCTACGAATAATTGAAATCGATTTAGTGTTTTCCAAAGAAATAGTTTTTGTTTCAGCCAATGTTTTTCAGACTATACAATTGCTTTGCTAATTTTATTTGCATTAATATCCTCATTCATTAATTTGAATGAAATAAAAGCATTGTGGTGAAAATCGATTGCTCTTGGAAGATCAATATTAAAATTTTTTGCCATCTTAAAATACAAACATTCGTTAAAACAAACACTAATATCTTAAGAACTACTAAAGCATGTTGTGCATGGCGGACTCACATAATTTACAAAATTAAAAAAAAAATCAAGAAATTCATCAACATAAGAAAAAGCGACCTTCTCAAATTCGAGCTAGTCCATGAAACATTTCAATAGTAATCTTTGAAGTCCACTCGACCTTCATCATAATGCTTTTAATTTTGTTGAAATCGGTTGAATTGAACAACAACAACAAACAGTATTTGCGGAACGACTGCACCGATCTTGATAATAGATACCTACCTTCTTGTTGAAGTAGTTTGATAACAGTCTTTAAATCTATCTTCACCATTATGCTTTTGACTTTATAAAAATAGGTTCAGCAAAAATTGATTTATAAGGGAATGAATGCAGAGAATTAAGAAAACAACAACAACAACAACCCAACAATATGCCTGCAGTGCTTGCTATATGACTGGACCGACCGCGCGCAGGCTGGGCGCGCTGCCTATCTTGTGGGTTCGAGTCCCACCTCGGCATATGGTTGTTTTTGTACCGTTCTTACAAGGCACATCTCGGAAAAAATTTGACTAAAAAGACTGGGCGATTGATTCTAGCTATGGATGAAAAGTGTCCCAGTAAAAAAAAAAGAAGACAATAGTTTAATCTGTAAAACAATGGTTGAAACAAAAATTAAGTTTTTAAGAACCAGTAGACCAACTTTAATTAATTGCACCGTGCTGTTCGGTTCGGTTCGGTTCGGTTTGGTTCGGTTCGTCTCGGTTTGGTTCGGTTCGGTTCGGTTCGGTTCGGTTCGGTTAAAAGCCTGATGAATTCCCTTCAAAGTTTTTTTTTTCCGAATTTTTTGGCACACCCATTATATTAAGAGGGGAGGGGTACCGCGACGATTGGACCAAAATTTTATGGATTAATGATATGACAGATTACGCTAGTAGAGATTCTTATTACTTATATATTATATTAAACGTTTAAATGACTTATTTTGTATTTATTTATTTGTTTGGTTGATTTTTCTGTTTTCTGTTTTATTAATTGGCAAATTGTTCCTCATTGATTCGTTTTTTTTAGATTTACGTATTACGTTTTATTATTACTTCCGAGATGACTAACTACCTACCAATTATTATTAAAACGAGCAATCTGTGAAAAAACTATAAATGAGCAAGCTCGTTAAAGTATTATGGTTTCCTTTATTTTACTGCCATCATCAAAAATTTAATTTGTTGAAAATTAACAGTTAGGGATGGGACGTTAACGAAATAACGTTATTTTATAACGTTATTGGAAAATAACGTAACGTAAGACTACCAATCTTGAAATCGCAACGTTACCACGATTTATAGTAAGAAGTAGCATTTATAACAAAAATGTAGGACCTTTTGCTTTTGGTTGGCAAATTTAAATTTTTTTCTCAAGCACGAAAAAAAACTATTTGCTTGCCCGTTATTTAATAACGTTTTTATAACGTTATTTTGCGATAATGGTAACGTTGGTAACGTTATTAAAAAGAACCCCTTATTTCCATCCTTAGTAAAGGTTTAACCTAATATATAAGAACCGATGACATACCTAAAAATTTGTAATGTTTGTTGAAATAAAGTGTTGTACGATCTAAGCCTCATTATTATCATGGGCGCACCCAGGGGGAATGGGCTCGTAAGATTTTTGTAGATATTTTCCACATATTTCTGGGAGTGCCACTGTTATTATCCTAGGACCGTAGATGCGCTAGTACAGCAGTGCTAAGATACTCGTTAAATGAGTATTATTGGTTGGTCGTAGGTACCTTTTTTTCCGGAATGGGACAACTGGGCGCACCCAACAGAGCGCGGCCAACTCGGTCAAAATATTTTTTTTTTCGATAAAATGTGCAGATGAAAAGCAGAATATTATATTAATATTTATGCAATACATATTTAAAAAATCCTTTACGTAATTTTCTTGAAATTTGGTTTTGTTAAGTAGAGTTAAATCAATTAATATATATTAAGTAAAGGATTTTTTAAAGATGTTTTTGCATAAATAATAATATAATATCTATTCTGTTTTTCATCTGTACATTTTATCGAAAAAAAATTATTATAGTTCGGCGCCGAGTTGGCCCGGCGTCCAGTTGACCCGGCGTCCAGTTGGCGGCATCGAGTTGGCTGCGCCTAGTTGGCAGCGTCGAGTTGGCGGCGCCCAGTTGTCCTAGACCGCTTTTTTAACTGCAATTCTGGTTCTAGGGGTTATATGTTCCTAGGTATTAATCGACCTGTGTTCTCTTTTATCTAAAAATAATTAGGAAAAGAAGAAAGCTGCCAGCGCAATTCCTTTCGTTTCTTTTTCCAAGAGTCGCATCCCTACAGGCCACGTTTAATTTCCTGGGTCTTTTCACAGAATATATTAAAAATAGAAAGTACCGACTATATAACTTTTATAAAGTGCTACATTCCACATACAATAACATTACTTGAGTCTTTTAAAAAATACGTCTACAAAAATGGAAAGTAACATAATATTTGGAAGGAAACAGGGTAACCCATAAGGCGCAACAAGCCGGGCCATTTTGAGAGGGCTTCAGGTGGGGAGCGGGTAATGAAATGACTTAATACAGATCAAGATAAATAAAAATTATATAAACTGCTGGAAAAAGCCAATAAATTGCGCTGCACGCGAAAATTTGGAAAAAATTAGGTACTTTTCGGAAAAAAATTCAAAATACTTTATATAAAAAGTGCCGCATGAAAAAAAAAATAAAAAAAAAATTATAAAAGAAACACCCAACTGCTAAATTTACTTGTAAGTACTGGCACAATTACCCAATAACCTGATTCATGAATATACAAAACTGTATAATTTCGTAAGTGTGTTTTGGGCATCAAAACTAAAAGTTGAAGCATGTCGTACATTATAGGTACAAATTTCCAACTTTTAGGTTTAATTCTTATTCAACCTTATAAAAAGCACTATGCATTTACAATTCATTTAGCTTTACCCAAAAAGTTCGTGTAGATTTTCTACGGACGCGAACAGTGTTACCTTCAATTGAGTGAAGGTGGGGGAGGATAGAGGGAGGAGGGAACTAGTAAAATGGTGTCGAAAAAAATCTTAAAGGGTGTGGCGAAAAAATTTTTGAAATCGCTTTAAATTTGTGAAAGGTATACCTACAAAAATTACTAATAAAAAGGGTGGGGAGAAGAGTGGGAGAAAAAGGGGGAAACTAGTAAAAATGATGTTGGAAAAAAATCTTAAAGCGTGTGCAGAAAGAATTTTTAAAATCGCTCTATATTTGTGAAAGGTATAGCTACAACTATTACTAATAAGGAGGGTGAAGAGCAGAGAGGGAGGGGGAAACTAGTAAATGATGTTGGAAAAAAGTCTTTAAGCTTGTGCAGAAAGAACTTTTGAAATCGCTTTATATTTGTGAAAGTTATAGCTCTAACTATTACAAATAAGGATGGCCGGGTGGAGAGAGGGAGAGGCGGGGGGGGACTAGTAAAATGGTGTTGGAAACAAAATCTGAAAGTGTATGCAGAAAGAAGTTTTTAAATCGCTCTATATTTGATAAAATTATGGGAATATGGTTTTTGAATAGGGTGAGGGGAATGACAGGAGGGGAGATGGGTGGGAGCAGGGAGGACCACAAATTAACTACAGCAAATTAGAGGACATTTGCAATGGGTAATCAAAGGAATTTCAATAAAATCACCTGAAATTTAGATAATTTGTATGCCCTGTTAATTCCTGTTTAAAAAAATATAGCCTATAGCACCTTCGGGATCAGTAATTCAACGACACCTTTTTTGTCAAAATCGGTTCAGCCGTTTTGCCTCTAGTGTGACACAAACATACTTACTTACATACAACAATCTAAAAACATTACCCTTCCTTTCGCCGTGCTGCAGTTGGGTAAAAACGGCACAGGCAAAAATTTTTTAAGAATGAAGTACTTTTTGCAAAAAAATGACGCCGAAAAAATGTTGGTAAAAACGCAGAAAAAAATGGCTGCATGCAAAAGCTTTTGAAATATTAAAACTGTTTTCTCCTAATAAGTTATGCTATTTCGTTGGATGGGCTAAGTTAAAGTTGTTTCTTTATTTATATCGTGTATTCTGTTCCATTTTAGTTATGCGGGTTTCGCATTTTCTACGACAAAGTCGCTAAGGAATTTTCTTATTTCACATACTTTTTCTTTAGAGAGATGCAAGCGGACCTTTTTGTCAAAGTTTGGAATTTCAAGATGGAATAGAATTGTTCGACAGACAAAACTTAAGAATGTCTCTACGTACCTATAATTAAATTAAAACCGGGTATTTGTGCTTTTAACATGCTTCAGAAAGTAGTTTTATAGTAGTCTGCAAGCTAATATGGTAAAAAAGCAGCGCTACAGTTTACACACTTATCATTATCAGTATCCGTACGTCATTAGTTAAAAAAAAAACTAAAAGGATATAGTATAGTTTTTGCAAAGTCAGTTGAACAAAGGTTAAAGCCGACCATCGGCATATCCTTTAAAGAAAGTGACATGGGCGGCGGTAGATAAACTCATGAACATTATTTCATTTAATTATGGCGTAAACTGAAGAAATAAAAATAGATAATAAAACTTTCCATTACTATACCTACAGAAACGACACTGATTTATTTTCTAACTCTGCATACTGCCGACTAAAGGAGTCCCGCAAAGAACACCTGAAAGCAATTAAAAGCGCATCTCAAAAAAATCTGCATATCAAATGCCGTCTAGCCACCTGTGCTGGGTCGGTCAGAAAACAAATACTTTGTCGTCGGCCCGCAAAGAGTCGCGCATTTTCTCTGTCGGTAGGGTTGAAATTATACCAGGAAGATTTTATATGAATTTGGATAACTTTTGAAGGGCAGATTGAAGCAAAATTTCATGAAATCGATTACCCCTATTAGGAGCATTTCAGGTGACTTTGCAAAAACTATACTGATATTGATCTGGACAAATAAAAAGAGCTGCTTTTTGAGCCTAATGTTTTGGGTAAGTCACATTATCAATTTTTTGAAAAAAACTTTACTGTCAGTTTCAATGAAATTTGTTTCTGCTGTGTATTCTCCATTGTGGATTAAAAATTGCTTTAATCTGGCTTGCAGCCAGATATGATGTCGTCGTTAGCGTTCTCAAAAACATTTTCTTTGAGTTACTTTCCGGATAAGGGCTAACCAAAAAATTCTTAATTTACAGTTATTTAATCTCCTACAGAGTATTTCAGTGGCGTATATAGAAAAAAGTTTCGGGGTGGGCTCGAGACAGTTTTGGGGGGGGCCCGAGACAGTTTTGGGGCGGCCCGAGACAGTTTTGGCGGGGGCGCGAGACCCCATGAAGATGTATATTATGCTATTTTATGTTTGTACTGATAAAATATGTGGGAAATATCAAAAAAAAATTATATACGCTACTGGAGTATTTAAAAACTGTTGGTTTGAATTTTTAGCTCACACATATACTATACTATAGTAGTGTGAGCTATGGTGATCCTAATTTTTTCGAGAAAAAAAAAGTTGCTCCGATTTCAAAAATTTTTATTTATCTTTGCGTTTCAGATGAGTTTGAAACGTTTTTGTTGCGCCGTCTGTCTGTCTGTCTGTCTGTCTGCCTGTATGTCTGTCTGTAACGACCAACGCGCATAACTCAAAAACCGCTTGGCCGATGTTAATGAAATTTGGTACTTAGGCTGGGTTTTGGGCCTAGATGGCCCCATTTAAAAATGAACACAATCCACCGAACACAAGCCAAATAAAAGGGTGGGGGTAGATTTCAAAAATTAGAGTTTAAGTGAAAATATAGCGTGTGTGATATCAAACGAAAGGTAATTGAGTCTGGAGTTTAACAAAATACATTTTAGTTTTTGTTTTTTTTTTTAAGGGTGGGGGTAGATTTCAAAAATTTGAGTTTAAGTCAAAACATGGCTTGTGTGGTATCAAACAAAAGGTAATTTAGTCTGGAGTTGAATAAAATATATTTTAGTTTTTAGTTATATTAGCTCACACGTACACTATAACTATAGTACCTAGTGTGAGCTTAGGGGCCCATATATTGGCAGAGTATTTTTCTGGTTTTTGTGTATTACATATTAGCTCACACTACTACTATACTATAGTAGTGTGAGCTATTATGGTAATCCTAATATTTTCGAGAAAAAAAAAGTTGCTCCTATTTCAAAAAAAATTATATATCTTTGGATTTCAGATGATTTGGAAACTTTTATGTCGCGCCGTCTGTCTGTCTATCTGTCTGTCTGTATATCTGTCTGTAACGACCAACGCGCATAACTCAAAAACCGCTTGCCCGATTTGAATGAAATTTGGTACCTAGGCTGGGACTTGAGTCGAGATGGTCCCATTTAAAAATTAACAAAATCCACCCAACGCAAACCAAATAAAAGGGTGGGGTAGATTTAAAAAATTAGAGTTTATGTGAAAATATGGCGTGTGTGATATCAAACGAAAGGTAATTGAGTATGGAGTTAAAAGGGTGGGGGTGAATTAAAAAACTTAGAGTTTAGAGTTTTAAAAAAAGGGTGGATTTTAAAAACTAGAGTTTAAGTCAAAATATGGCTTGTGTGGTATCCAACGACTACACTATGACTATGGTACCTAGTGTGAGCTTTTCTTATTGATTTTAAAAGCTTGAGTTATAGACATATGTAAGAGATAAGTGGTCTCTAAATAATCAATGTGTAAAACCAAAGGCGATTTTAAACAGTTTAAGCAGTGGTAAGGATAAAGATATACATATAGTAAGGAGCAATAAAAAACAAATTGTGCCGGGCACTATATTGACAGTTTCACATTATAAGAACAGCTGTCTTCTTTCAAAATAAGGCCATTGTGTATTATAAGAGCCGGAATTAATAGTGACGCCACAATTAATGGAAAATAAACGACTGGATTTCTAAATTCGACTTTGGTATGTCAATTTTGAAAGATCAACTGTCAATTTTTAATGCGAAATTGTCAATATAGTGCCCGGCACAATTTGTGCCTGGCTTTATTGCAATAGGTCCCTAATATCTATTCCAATAAACTTTCATAATTAGAAAAAGCAGGAAATTACACAGCGTTCAAAGATAAACCAGATAAAATTTTAACAGATAGCATTGTTTTAAAACTAATAGTATGTAATGGAATAGTAAAATGTTAAAAAAATACTTTAATAATACTCTTGTCAATTTAAGGGCACCTAAGCTCACACTTTTTACCCATTTTAGTCCGCGAAAATATCCTCCTATCCGCCACCATGGTCGCGTCCGATTGGAGACTACACACCCCCCCCCCGTGTAGCACCACTGCGCAAAACAAACTATAATGTTTTTTTTTCTTCATGCACGGTTACCTTTTTAATATACGCGCGATTATGGTAAAACTTAGTGTTAGTTGTATTTTTCTTAATGAAGTTAAACATTTTATATTAAAGAAAGATATTTCATATTTTAAATTATTTTAACAGTAAAGCTATGTTACAAATATTTGGATTCCTATAGCCTCTTGTGTTCAAAATATAATAGGCATTTATCCCCTAATTTCACCCCCTTAAAGTAAACAATTAGTAAGTAAAGTAACAACTCCATTTTGCTGAACCTGATATAAAAATGTTAACCAAGCAAACTCTCAATCCGCAAATCTGACCTAAATTTCTTGACGAATGATAAAGGAACAAACCGAACAGAAAAGAAAAAGACGAATAAACTTTATTATTTGGATGATCAGAACAACAATCGGAACGTTTATTTTCCTTAACTCACAAAGATTGTGTTTAAATGTTCTCAGTTTTCTTTCCTTTAAGATTCAAATGACTGGTCGCCGTTTAGCAGTGGCGTGTCGTATAGGGGGCCAGGGGGGCGAACGCCCCCCCCCCCCCGCCCCTCTGCGCTTGGCGTCCCTGGATTCCTTTGAGAAAAAATAGAAAATTTAATGCAAAAACTAATGGTGCCCCCCCGCCCTTTTATCCACGACACGCTACTGCCGTTTACTTCTGATCTGAGACGTGAAAGGGGAATAGATAGCTTTACTACGCATGTGCAGGCGAATTTCATGGAGGCACCATGGGGATCGGTCAGTTGGCTATTTTGTGGTTATCTTCCCCTAAATCCTTCCAGCGGCGTAGCGTGGCGACAGCTAAAAAGGGCGCCACTCAAAAATCTTGCGACCAAAAAAAGAAAAAAAGGTCATCATGTCTTTAGTTTTCTGTGCCGCCCTCTCCATTGCTGTTGCCGGCCCTGCTACTTAATACAGCTTACGGCGCTTCGGCCACCCATGGGGCGCCAGTACCCTCGGGGCGGGGGTGGTGAATGGGGCCGGGGGGAAGGGCGCCGAACCCCCCACGCTACGCCACTGAATCCTTCTCCGATACCAGCTTACTAAATAGACTAGTGACAATAAAAAATAAAAAATCTTTTACTTTTTCGCCTACTACAAGATTGCAAAGGGATAAATACTTAAAATTTTACTTATTAAAAGTATTAAAAAATTTTTATTTATTAAAAGTAATAGGAAAAAAATCTTAATACATTGTTTTTTTTTTAAATCTAAAATGAAGAAGTATTCCACTGAGACGAAGCACTTCTCTTTATCTATTCACACGAACATGGCCTAGATGCACGGCTTAAAAGATTTTTAGCTCACACTACTACTATATTATAATACAGTGAAATCTCTCCTTGCGGACACCTCTATTAACCGGACACTCTCTTTAGGCGGACAAATTTGTTGGAACCAAGTTTTTCCCTATTTTTTTACATGTAAAATTCACTCCTATAACCGGACACTCTAATAACCGGACGCGTACAATTTTTTTTGGTTAAAAAATTCTGAAACCTCCCTTAACCGGACGCGAACCTCCGACAACGGGACGGAGCGCTGCACGACATGGACATAAATATGTAGTATGCTGACAACAAGGCGCTCTGCAGCCGGTGAATTACCTCTTTCCGTTTTAATGCGGATACTAAATACTTCTGTCGTATTTACATATTTTATTCGGCGGGACTGCTGTGTTTGATTTTTATTGTTCAGTTGGTTAGGAATAGATCTTTTTGAAATGGCGCCTAGTAAAAAACTTCTTAGTTTACGCGAAAAAATTGAAGTTGTTAATGTTTCGGAAAAGGAACATCTATGAGCACGAAAGATCGCTGAAAAATTTAATGTCGGAAAGGAAAACCTCCAGCAGCGGAAATTGTTAATAAATATATATTAAAATTTCGCAGTTCTCTCTTATAAGCGGACACCTCCAATAAGCGGACAAAATCGACGAAACGAAAAAAGGTTTTACTGTATTTTTATTTGTTTGGCGGGCATTGTTTTATATTTCTTCTTAGTGACTTTTTCAATAGTTATGTGTATTATTTTCCTAACATTTTAATCAACTAAAACTACAGAACAGGGTAGATTATCCCGTAACCCACCAAAAACCTTTTCATTATTGGTTTTTATTTTATTTAATGCACTTCTTTTTAATTTATATATTATATAAAATTCGGTGACCCTGTGGAATGCAGTGGATCACACTACGACTCGATGCGACGCGACGGCAAAGCGATGAATGGGCCACTCAGTGTTGCCAGACTTTTCTGACGACTTTCCTTCAACTAAGTGACAAAAGCCCTTCATATCCTTCAAAACCTTACGGGTGGGTGGTTGACACCAAATCATTTATTTAATAAAAATGGGCGAAAAAACCAAACAAATAAAGTTAAATCATATCATTTAAAAATCAAAATTATTTAAATTTACCTAAATAACTTAAGTTTGGTAAAATTAATGGAATATTTGCAAAATATATAACTTTGCCTCAAAATCCTACAAATTCAGATAAAAACCTTCAATCCTTTAATAATAGTCAAAGATTTTGTTCAAAACCCCTCACATTGAAAGAAAACTTTCAAATCTGGCAATACTGGGGTCACTGAAACCCAAAACAGCGTAGCGTGCCTCTTTTCTCTTGGCTTCTTCAAATAGAGAGCAGCTTATATGAACGACAGGGATAGGGTCAGTATTGGTAATTTTAGCGTTGTTTAAAAAACAAAAATCAAAGAAATTTTGTGCCTGGCACAGGCCATCAGTTAGTCGTATTACTCGCATTGTTTTTGAGCTTGGAGCATGGATGTTTTAATTTACGCCCTTATTCTAATTTTTTGGTATATTTTGAGTCATTTCATGGCGGAATTCTGATGGGTATGGGTCAGTTTCTGGCACTCCCATGTTGTCTTGACACGACCCACCGCTGATTGGAATCTTGTTTTAGGTTTTCCCGAGCATATGAGTAATTGACAAGTGGCAAACAATTTAAACCTGAAACTAGATTCCAATAGCAACAAAAAAATTGCATGTGTCGAAAATAAGCTATTTCAAAATGTGAATGTGAAAAAAAACTAATAATAACTCAATAGAGTCACAAACGTTGGCCTTTTCAAAACCAACACAATAAAAAGCCAAGCCGCTGTAAGAAAAGCCATAAATTACACCCAAATATTCCCTTCATAAACTACTCGCTGCCTGACCCTATATTTACCCCAATTGTTTTACGAAGTGAATCCCACAGTTTTTGTCGTCTCTTGTATAAGTTTACAAACTTAAAACCTATAATTTATATACGCTATTGTTCTATACTGGAATACATCAAGAAGGGTTTTATTAGGGACTTATTGGAATAAAACGTGACTTTATTATAGACCTCTCAAAATTGACATACCAAAGTCAAATTTTAAAATAAAGTCGCTAACTTTCATTTAATAAAAACAGGCACTAATAAATCCGGTTCTTGAATACACACAAGCCGAATTTTGAAAGAAAGCAGCTGCGTTTCGTATGTAAATCTGTCACAATATTGCCGATTTTAAAATAAAGTCAGGTTTTATTCCAATAAGTCCCTAAAATTTTTAGCCATTCGTACCGTAGGTATGCTATTGGGATTAAGGATATTATTTTAGGATATAAAATTTTAAAAAAAATTAAATCATATCTTACGAACTACAGCAGCTAGCGAAATGAAACATTTTTGATCCGACATAAGCAATATGTTTTTGTGTTATAGCATTGTTTATAAGAAAGTCAAAGATTTTAGAGTATTTTATTTTAACATAAATGTCTAACAGAACTAGTATTATGTTGTAGATTTTGGTTGTTTATAATTATTATATTTTATTATAAATCTAAGCATAACCTTTGACATTAAGTGCTACAAAGAAAATATTCCAGTTTCGGAAAATAACAAGTTGGTTGGATAACTTTTAATTAAACTTAGCACCCAAGCAACTTATCCATAGCTACTACTACTACTACTACTAAGTGCAGAGTAAACAATTTTGATTGTGTTACGGGACAATATTTGTCTTAACTAGTTAAATTTGAAAATGACTTTCCTTAGTTTCCCCTTATAAACACATACTCAAAGTGTGCCCCATAATGTAGGTGCTATTCGAGATAAGTTCCCAAATATTTAACAGAGTTTTTTTAAGAATCTTTACTTAAAAATTAACTAATTTTTAAATTTAAAGGTGAGTTTCTTATTCCAATATCGTCAAGTCGCTCTAGCATTATTCGGTGTTACATAGTGTCGAAGGCCTTGGGAAGATCCAAGAACATTCCAAAGGTTTTTTTCTTGTTTTGAAAATTTGCAATTATTTATTCTGTAAATTGACACAGTGCATTTTCCGCACCCAACCCATCCCAAAACTCTTATTGCTCCTCCGATATTAGATCATTTGATTTTAAAAATTTTGTTAATCTCAGTTTGAAGCACTTCTCGACAAGTTTGGCTTTTGTCAGATCTTTACTTTCCGTTCTATAGATAGGTATAATGGTACTTTTTTAGTATATCAGGAAATTTGGCTTGTCTGAACATTGCATTAATACGATGCATCAGAGGCTGTAATAGCATATGGTAGCTTTTTATGATATGAGTGGATATCAGGTCGCTGCTGCATGCGTTTGACTTGAGTTTAGATGGAGAATTACAGTTTCACCAAAGTTAATCAACGACAAAGTTTACCAGTAACAAATTTAAAAAAAGAAAATTGTACATATTATCTCTAAAACGATAACAGCTAGAGTATAACGTAACGTTGTTTGAGTTTCCGATTCTAAGATATTCACAAAAACTCTTTTTAAGGCTAATATTAGAGTTCACTTGGAAAAAGGTATCAGATCCACCAAGGATCCAATTATTTTAATTTTTAGATTATTTGGTTCTCCCCTTTATTTTGCGTCAAACTATCATAATATGCCTTGATTTATATAATATTTTTACATCGAACTGTGCAAGAAAATCTTAAATTTATTCATACCACACCGTCTTGCAATGAAAAAAAAGTTGCTGTTAATTAATTGTTCTTAAATCCTAATAATGAATTAAACTTAAAATGAGTCAAAACGGGCCTAATAAATTAAGATTTACATTTTCAACAATATTTTTTAGAACGTGGTTCGGTCCGAGTCACAGTTTTTGAGAAATATATTTTTTTAATCATATCCTACAAATCACAAGAGGCGGTGTTCAAATTTAGATTCTGAATTACATTTGTAACAGAATTGGTCATAGCGTCAAAGTTTGTCATTCACAATTAAAAAAAAAAAGGAATTGTATGTACAATATATGAATGGATTACTGACCGCGAATGGACCAACAGGATAATAAAAATCTTCTCCCACAGTCAGGCAGCCTGAAGAGGGCTGGATTCGTATATGGTCTCATCGAGAACCATGAGGAGCTACAGGGATTTGCTGAATGCGCTTGGTAGGGCTAACTATTTGTCATTAGCATGGATACCAGGGCACGAGGGAAATGAGGCCGCAGCCAAGCAGCGAGGAAAGCAGCATCTGCCGAATTTTTCGGCCCCGAACCAGCCCTGGGGATATCATACAATGCTGCTAAATTAACTATATTGAAATGGATGGAGAACAGCTTCCAACAATACTGGATAAATATACCAGAACTGACTCACTCTAAAGAGTTCATTAAAGTACCTTGTCAGGAATATCACTGGACTTACCAGATAGGAGATCCGTATAGTGTATGCACTTTTTACGTGTCACTGTCGACTAAGAGTACCTATGCACAGAATGGTACTAACAGAAGAGACCGAATGTAAACTCTCTATGAAGGATGACGAAGCAGTTAGACACGTACTGTACGAATGTCCGGTTATTGCACGTTTACGTCAAAACACTTTTGGTAAACCTCAAATTGTTGATTGAAGATCTGAACAGTGTCTTACCCAAACTGATAGCTTATCTTTTTGGAGAATCAGGCATACAGTAATGAGAAACCACTCAAAAGTTAGCCACAATAGACTCACTGGTGGTCGCAGTAAAAGGGCTGCAAGGCCCACTCACATATAAATCATCATTATACAAATCTATACAGGGTGTTCCAACTAAAAGGTAACAGACGTGTTTTTTGGTATTTTTTGTGTGAATTTGGAGAAACGCTCGGACACGTCGATTTGGTTTGCGAGGGGGACACCTTTTGGCTATCTTGAAATTTTTGTAGCGCGCACCATCTTCGAGGGGTATACTTTACCCCTATATTTTGAATAGGGAAAGTGGATCTAGTGATACCTTATTTTGAAGTTCTCTTAAATATCTTTACAGCCGTGTAAAAATTTCGAAAATCCATAGATTAGTTTTTGAGATATTTGCTTTCAAATTTTACATGGAATGATAAAATAAAAATAAAATCCGAAAAATATAAAATTCTGATTAAATTTTTATTTTATCACTTAATGTTAAATTTGGAAGAAGGCAATTATCTCAAACACTAATGGATAGATTTTTGAATTTTTGAAATTACGGTTGTAAAGACATTCAAGAGGCTGTACATGCCTACTAGCGCCATTTTTTCATTCTTCCTTTGGAACATATCCAAGAGAAACAGAATTAAATAGTTAGTAACTTATTAATATTTATATAGCGTGTACATTGTTAAACTGGTCTTGTTGTGTTTTTTATGAGCTTGTCAACAGTATTGTTAATAACTTCCATTTTACGTGGACTATGCGCTTTTATAGTTTGCCTTTTATGTGGCTCGGCGCCGTAAAACACCGTGTTAAAAGATTACTGGTCTCTTTAACCAGACGTCTATTTAAAAGGAGTACAGTCTATAAAATTAGGACTAATTTTATGTTTTTTATTTGCTTTAGTTATTCTTAGAACTAAATAAACCTCTTTAAATTTAGTATTATCACTCATGAATTATTGGATATTTGCAATATATGAATTATCTTTCGTAGATTTTTCGTGAAAGAAAAAAACTTTTCGCGCCACCCGTTTTCCTAGAAAAGGGTGGTAATGCTAAGTTGAGTTCTGTTTGTATAAGGGTCAAAATCATCGAGGTAGAAAATTTCTTTTTGCAAATTATTGAAAGTTTGACTTTGCTTTACAAAAGGTTTTTTACGGTTAAATGTTGGGTCAATTCCTTATTTATTAATTTATAACCGGGCAGAGTATAGAACGGTACATTTTTCAAATAATTCACAAAAATAATAGACTACGCTCAAAAAAATTCTTTAAAAGTAGTACATACTTTAATTAATAATAATAAAAGTGATTATTTTGCACTTTCATTAAAATAAGACATCTTTCTAAATCAAATATATAGTCGAAAATTAAAAAAATAAAATAAAATTTTCAAAAAATAAAAATAAATATTTTCGAAAATTCTTCCAATAATACTGAATTGATGTACGCTACTTAAATATCAAAATAAAATTTGTTTACCGCTTTAATTTAATACTTAATACCAACAATCAACTCAGCGTTGACAACCTGTTGGAAGTTGCGATGGAAAGACCTAGTGCAGCACCATCTGACACTTTTAATAACAAACATTTTAATATTTTATATATCTGTTCCCCAAATGTTGAGTATATGGTCGGGCAACTTTATTAATAAGTAAAAGTAACGTTAACTTAAAATTTATTGTGAACCAATTCATAAACCTTACTGATTCTAATTAGAGTTTAAAATATAGATTGTTCAATTTAATTGATTTTAATATACCTAATATGTTTTCTGCACATTTAAAATTCCCTTATTGAGTTATGGAGGCGTTCTCCAAATGATTTTTCGTGTATAAAGGGAACAAAATTAAATCAGAGACGTATTTAATTAAAATGATTGTGAAATGTGAAGATGAGTTTTAGGTATAACATTATTTAAAAGGTTTTGGGGTTATTCTTTTGAAAACTGAGTCGTTGCTCGTATTTCACGGATTTTTTTTTATTTTTGTAATTTTTGTAGTAGTTGATCGCCTTAACTCAAGAATGTATTTTATATATTTTAAGTCAATTCTGTATTTTCATACAGGAGATCAAAAATTGATTTAGTATATTTTTTAAATAGTTATGTCGTTACAATACAAGATATATATTTATATTGGTAACTTGCAAAAGGTAGAATTAAGGATTTGTAAAATATTTTTAGATTTTTATTAGATGTGACATATATTTTTTAATATTAGCGAAATTTGAAGAAAAATGTGTTTCTAATTTTTTTATTCTGAGGAAAGGAAATGCTTCTTAATTACTTTTTTATTTATACTCAAATACAGGTAGTTTTGCATAAAAGGCCTATTTCAAACAGCGCATGCGCCGAAGGGCCTATTTTTTTAAATAGTATTATCAGATAGCTGTGTAAAGCCTGTACTATTTGTCACAACAAAAATATTTTTGGTTTTTACCCATTCAGAATTTTACCGATTATATTAGAGGAATCGTGTACCAAGTAATATGAAAATGCCATTAAATCGAAAATTTATCGCACTTGACCATCTCTAGTAGTTAATCCGAAGGATAGCTTGGCTAGTAAGCTATATATTATATATAGGGTGTCCCAAAAATCTGGAATAACTAGTTCGTCAAGAAAACTAAAAGTTTTTAGGAAAAAGCTTAGCAGCGTCAATTTTTTTATTCTAAAAATAACACGAGCATATATACAGGGTTTCCTTAAAATGAAAAATAAGACTTGCATTTTTTTATTTTAAAAATGCAAGTTTATATCAGTTCTTATTTCGATGACACATGAATTTTTAATTATTAAAAATACAAGTTTGTATTATTTATCAATTTGAAGACACCCTGTGTATATGTTCGTATTTGTTTAGAACTCGCCTTTTTAAAATATAATCGACGTGTCTAAGCTTTTTCCCTAAAAACTTTTAGTTTTCTAGATAAACCAGTGATTCCCGATTTTTGAGACACCCTCTATATAATATGTACATAGCAATAGCTTACTAACTTAGCTATCCTTCAGGTGAACTACTAGACATGATCAAACGCGATAAATTTTTTATTTAGTGACCTTTTAAAACTACTATGCTTCCTGTAGTATAATCGGTAAAATCCTGCATAGGTAAAAATATGCATAGCTGTGTTATGAGAAGTCTCAAAAATAATTTTTATATGAGAAATAAAGGAAGTTCAGCAAATCTATTTGATGTAATTTAAAAACAAAATATGCCTTTCGGCGCATGCGCTGTTTAAAATAGGTCTTTTATGCAAAAATTGCAATTTGATCGACAAGGCGGTAATTAGATTTTTTAAACATCCTGTATATAGCTTACTAACTAAGCTATCCTTTAAGTTAACTACTACAAGTAGCCCAACATAAAAAATTTCGATTTAATGTCATTTTAAGCCTGTTATAAAAAGTCTCAAAAATATTTTTTTTGTAACAAATAAAGGAAATTTACCGCATCTAATTTGGCGCATGCACTGTTTGAAATGGACCTTTTATGCAAAACTTGCTGTGATTGAGCGACTCTGTATAAAATTTATAGGAACCAGCACAAAAAAATTAAAAAGAAAAAAACAGATTTTACTGAAAATTTTTCTAATATTCAAATATTATATATGTCATATCTAAGAAAAACTTAGATACTTAAAAATATTTTACAAATCGTTGGTTGTAACTTTTTGAAAATTAACAAGTAAAGAATAAAACTTGTATAATAATTAGATAACTATTTAAAAAAATTACAAAATCAATGTTTTTGATGAAAAAAGCTGGAATACAAATTTTTGATCCCCTGTATAAAAATACAGAATCAATCTAAAAATATTTAAAATACATTTTTAAGTTTAGTGTATCACTTACTACAAAAATATCAAAAACTGAAAACGTCCCTGATATACGAGCAACGACAGATTGACATTTTTAATTAAAAACATTTAAGTTCATACAAAATATACAGCTTTTGCATTTACCATATTCTCATATTATCGAATAAAGTGTGTGAGTCACCTTAAGTTAATAGGGCATAAAAACTGCATTTAATTTAAGTACAATTTCAATTACTTCTTTTTAATTAGTTTTTCATCTTATTTCAAATTAAGATTTAAATCAAGATAGAATTTGCGGTTTAAATTACCAAACTCAAAATGGAATTGGGACGTAGCAAAAAAAAAATAAAACTTACTAAGATAAAATAATGTCCAGTGGATTAGAAATTATTTTATTTGACCGCTATAAAAGCCGAAATAGAAAAAATAAGCGGCAGAGGTAATCAGAAGCGTCACCAATCATTAATTTTTAGGGGGGGCTAATTGTTTTTTTATATAATCATAAAAGAATAATATAATAAAGCAATGTCCTCTGTTGATTTTTATATTTCTCAATTTTTTTTTGGTAAGAAATAGGTATGTAAATGATAATTTTTAAATGATGCTGGTATTACCATGAGAGCAAACAACTGACACAACTACAACTGACAAAGGTAATACATAATTCTTACATTCCATATACTGGCTAGTTCTATCTTTGTCACAGTTTCGTAAATGTGTTAACTGTTTTTATCTCAGTCGAATGCAAGCACCATTTAAGAATTTCTTTTTTACATGGACTAGGTAGGTCAGAGGCAATCGCAAAAAGTTTTTCTAGAAAGCATAGAAATAAAACAAGATCATTATTTATCTATATAATCTCTGTTTATTTACACGTATAGTTCGGATTTTTAAATTTACATTTTGATACCCTCAGAAAAGGCTTTTAATTCCTTCTATGAAAAATGTTCTCAAACTGCTTCTTGCACTTAATCACTCTTATATGATTTTTTTCAAAATCTCTGTGTGATCTAGACTGTTAGGTGGATGGAAAAGCTCCAGGAAATCATAGCTCTATACAGCAGCCTCATAATTGTGAGTATCTGATTGAGAACATACCACCATCCTTTGACTATATCTAGCAACTTATGCAATGATATTGTCTAGCCTCGCACAGTGTGCAGAGAGTTCGATGTCTTTCTCCGTAAGCGCCTTAAGTGACTGATCTCCATATAGCTTGTCTTCTGCGCCTTCATGGCCTGAAACAAATTATTTAATTTAATATTTTAAATAAGAAACCACTATCACCATCACCATTTATTTTACATCCTTAGTTAACTAATTTGATCACAACTCGACACACAAATTTCAACATCATAAAAATTAGTGCAACACTCCTAACTCAACTACTAACAACTGTTTCCACGCGTTAAAAATATCTCCTTTTAAATCTATTATTGGCAAAATAATGTCTGTCATTTTTATTATCATTGTATATAAAACAAGAAGAATTAATTAATTAATTTAGACGTTATTGCAAGACATTTTTCTGTTGTTTAGGTATTTTAATAATATTCATTATTTTTAAAATAATGATTTTCTATACTAAGGTAGATTTGAAAGTTGTAAAGTTTATTTTTCATTTTTGGTAGGGGATAAATATATCACTTGCTTATAGAATTAAGTTCTCTGTAGTCGACACACAATCTGGTACCTTCATTCATTTTAGTTGAAAACAGAATAGGAGACATTTGGGAAATGACCAAGGGCTTGTTGACTTAAAGACATAACGTCGCTGAAAATTTTAATATTGACTTAACAACGATTTACCCCTATTGTCCCCTCCTTGTACACGCGACGGGCGGCATTTTCCGTAACGTATCGCCCATTTTTCGGATCGACTTCGTTAGGTTTCCCGTTTGTTTCATCGCAAACAAAAAAAGGGCAAATGGAAACGAAATGTGGCTTTCGAGCTCACATTTCGAAACGGCAAAGTTTTACATTAGGGCTCGATTTATTTTTATGGGGGTTTTGTGCAAAAATGTTTCGTCTTTTTGGTGTGTTTCGTTTTTAAAATAGGTCATTCTATTGACATATTTTTCGGTCTCGTTTAAATAAGAGATTTATATTATTGATGACGTATTTTATATTATTTACTATTCGACTCAACACAACTGCGACTAGTTTTTATAAAAAAATCATTTTGACATTAAAATTATTGAGAATAATATAAGTTTTAATTATTACTAATTTATGTATTCTAGTATTTTTGTTTTATTTAGAACTAAAATTTAAATGTTATAATTATTAATTGTTAAATTGTAAACTTTATAGACTCTCTGTATAATCTAATAGTTATCTTTGCTTATTATGACTTTTCCCTTCTAAAATAACCCAAAGCGATAAAAATTACTTAAAAATCTTTTAAAAATAAATAAAATACATCAAATTAACGAAACCCAATCATTCTTCTCCGCGAAAAATGATCTCCTGCTTCTGCCCACATAAATCAAGAAATAAATGAATGAAGAATGTATTTTTGTGCTAGGAAACAGTTCCATATACCTTGCTGAGCGCTCACCTCCTTGACGAGAAGTTTGGCTTGCCTTGTTCCTTTGGTTTCTTCACACAGCGCCTGTTTAAGTCACGTTATAGAGTCGTTATGGTAAGATACTCTGCGATGCTTACCATTGGTTCCCGCCCCGGAGGATATGCTCCCATTGTAGATAGTTAGACAACCTCCTTGTTCCTTTCGCGGTTTTTAGTACATCCTCTTATTCTCCGCCCTTACATAATTTATGAATAGCTTCTATCGTCTGGTGTATTTTTGATTACGAGATTGTCAAACATTCAGGATCAAAATGATGTGATGGCGATAAGACAATTTATTGTAACAGTCAAGTGAAGCATCACGTGAAATTGTGGTAAAATAAAGGTCTCTTTAGCGCAAAAAAATACAACTTTTTGTGCTTGTTTAGTTTTATATGCATGCGGAAAAACGATATAAATTCAATCGATCCTCCTCTCAAGATATATTGAGTGTCGGCCATAATTCTTTGTTTCGTCGCCGTGACGGGGTTGGCAAAAACTTTTCGGGACCGATATAATGTCTGTCCAAGATACAAAACAACCCCATAAAACAGAAATCGACGGAACAAGTGTCTAGAGAAATCTTTTCATACTTTTGTGTTTTATCGTTTGGAAGTTTTGTAATATCGAATAACCTAAAGACAAATCAAAAAGCCTTGCTTTCTAAAAAAGGTTTGGATGTAACACAGGGAAAAAAAATGCCTCTGTACCAGAAGATATAGATATATTATAATAATAATAATAATACTGCATTTATTTAAATTTGAATTCAAATAGAAAACTGCAGTAAAAAGGACAATAAACGTCAAAATTATGATGTTAGTCTATTTAATGTATTTATCGTTCATATTTATATGCAAACGAAATTTGGAGAATCGGTAATATATAAATAGAACATTATAACAGCCAATCTATCTAATGAGGACAGCACTTGGAGAAAGAGAGAGAGAGAGAGAGAAAGATAGAGACAGAAAAATAAACTTGTGGATGTGGCATTACAAACAACTAGAGTAAGATAAACCAGAGAACAGATGTGCGAATAAATGATGGAAGCACTTTTATTAAACATTTTATTTTTAGTTTTTCCCCTTTATACTTCCCCCTTTCTTACTCTCATTACAGGTAACTATGGCCACGGATCACCTTAGGTGATCCGTGCTATGGCTATTTAATGCAACGTGCGAACTTTCGATAGAAATTTTCCAAGCTGTTATGACGACGTAATAAATATACAAAATTCTATTACTTGACCGCTGAGCTAGGGTAATTTAAACATGTATGTATGGCTAACACGGTCTAGAGAAATAATCATGCAAATCCTTTATAAATTTTAACCACAGACTACTTCACTAGCATTGCTGGCGTTATTATAAAAATAGACTATTCGTGGTCAAACCAAGTTAAAGTCAAGCATGTATATGTATACCACTTCTGATTTAAGGTGATTAACTCTTGGAAGGTAAAAACCACGAAGAAACTACACTTTGTGTTTCAGTCAATAAACTTTGTTTATACGAGGATTGTCTTTTATATTTTCCATATAGGAACATAGAGGGCGACACTAATTAAATGTCGCTACTAAAACTTAACCTCAATCTTTATCTAACCTAAATTCAAAACGTCAGTGCGATACATATAGTTTTATAGGTACAATGAATTTTTAAAGTTAACAAATCAGTAAAAAAATGGAATTAGACCCAGAACATTTTTGGGCTATAATTTTTTACAACTTTTGAAAAAAATTGCTTTAATAAGAACTTGCCGAGTTAATTTCTATTTTCGGTAATGAAGCATCACATCAGTCAAGTATCTCGTTGGTATTAAGGATTCAAGCATGAATGGACTAGCCTTAGCGACGATCCAAGCCCAGGTGCACCAAAAACGGCTGTCACATAGAAAAACATCGATACTGCGCGCATGCTCATTAGGGAAGGTCGACATGTGAGATTGAGGTTTCATTCGGGCCTTCAAAGACTTCACATCAAAAAATTTTGCATCAAGAATTAGGGGTAATTAAATAGGTTTTCCGCTAGATACCGCATCTGTTAACCGAAGAACAGAAGAAGCTAGGGTCAATTGGTGTCAGAAAAATGTAGAACACTCTGAAGCAGGAATCGCGGATTTACTCATATGAACCCGAAAATAAACATTAGTCGTCTGTTTGGGTATTCCAAGTTAAATAAAAGTCAACATAATTCATTCGTTCTCGAGTTGTTTCCAGAAAGATGCAAGAATTCCTCTGAGCTTCGAAAAAGGAACCGACTATAAATCATCCTTGACCAAGACAATGCAAGTTCGCACAAAGAATAAAAACCATTAAATTTTTAACCCAACAAAACGTCGAATTGTTGGTCATCCTCCATACAGTCCCGACCTAACCTCAACGATTTCAAAACTTTTTCGAAAATTAAGAATGCACCGCATGGTTCGGTTCGGTTCGGAAACAGTCGACCAACAAACGAGTGGAATTACAGCTTTGACAAGTGATTTGAGCGCATGCAAAAGTGCATTAATTTTCATGGAGAATACTTCGAGAAACAATAAAGTCTTTAAAAGTTACCTACTGCTTTATTCCAGCTGTATACGCAAAATTTAAAAGACGACATTCGTAGATATTGGGTCAACAGCTACAAAGTTGTCGATTCAGGTATAACCAATTTACAAGATACAAATAAAACACTATTACAAGTTGGATTTTTAGGTGTCACTTTGCTGTGCTGACATACAACCGTTAGATGTTGATCGTGTAGGGAAATATTATATTCTGCGTTGTAATCTCATTATGCAGGATCATGCTTAGATATGTTTGTTGAGTAAACCGTCCTGTCTCTTTTCAGAGAGGCATAACATTTCTGTATCTACATAATGGTAATTCGGTATTTACCGACGGAACTCATGCATCTAATGCAAAATGTGGTCTGCATTTTGCCTAATATTTGCCTAGCACTTGGGAGCCCAAGAGCCGCATTACGAATTTCAAAAGATATATAATATTCGTTCAACAATAACCGCCTGCTTGCGATTTTCTACTTCTCTGTTTATTTAAGCTCCTATTCCACCGAACTAGACTTTCCAAATCGGGACCCTTTTGCTTCTTGTTTACCGACTACTTCAACCTTATATGTTTCAACTGCACGAAGAAAAAAAATGTCAACCGATATCACATACCTTCGGTGCGCTCGGGATAAATAGAAAATTTATGCTTCTTTTGTCGCATCTGTCTCGTTTTAGCTGAATATCCAATTGCTGTAGAATGAAAGGCACGTTAAGCTTTTTCCGTAGGTCCCTTTCAAGTCACTATAATAGGTTTAAGACTTGTCGTCTTGCAGTGCCACCCAATTTTTTAAAGCAGAACAATAGGGTGGAAAGGACTGGCTCGGTATAATTCTAAACCTGAGTTGTGTATTATTCGCGAGACTATTTAATGTATTTATACATCGGAATTGCTAGGCGGGCCTAAAGGGGACATATCTTTTATTGTGGTAATTCCGATTGAAAATAAGTTGTCTCCGAATGAAAATAATCGTATGACAGTCGGTTGGAAAACGAATGAATGGTATTAAACCACTTAATAAAAGGCTTTGTCAATTTAATAAAGTTGGGGTTTTAATGACATCAAATAGTATATTGTAGTACATGTTGGTACTTTTAGTAAAATGAATCGCTTGCATATTGCAAATCTGCTTTATACTTGATAATATAAGTGATAGGGTATCGGTTTGATTAGTGGAGATCTGATGGGACTAAAGGAAGGAAAGAGAAGACCACTTATTTAGAGAATTATGACACAATGTTTAAAAAATCATAGATATATGGAAAAATGTATAAAAATGTATAATTGAGTATGAGGAAACACCTACAATGATTATTCTTAACTTCGATCTTTCTATTAGAGATTTTGCTAATAATAAAGTTAGACTAAAGCCACAAATAAAAGAAACTAATCATTACTTGGACTCAGCACATTCAAACATTTCTTTTGATAAGAATTAATAGTAGTCACATTCAAGCAAAATACATTTCAGGCCACAAAACTGTTAAAATAAAAAGGCCCAAATATAAACTAAATAAATAAGTTTCCGAATACACTTATAAACCAAATGGTAGCTATTTATTAAAAACAAAAATACGTTGATAATACTTTTATGTTATAAAAATTTTGTAAAAAGTTTCAAGAAAGACCACCCATTAGTGTAGAAAAAAACGCAGAAATGTCACTGTTAAAATATTAAGAAAATAGTAATTATTTTTAAGAAAAAAAGTATTTAGAACATGTTATTTTAGCTACAGGACTAAAAGATATAAAGACTAGAGACGAAATTAAAACAATAGAACACCGAACCGAACCGAACCGAACCGAACCGAACAGTTTTTAAAGCCCGCTGAAATTCCAGGCTTTCCAGACGAGTTTGGCAATTTTAAGATGACATTAAAATAGTGGGCGACCGTACGTTCTTATTGGGACTCCTTAGTATCACCGTAAAAGGCGATTCCTTTCGTATACATTTTATGTCAATCGCCTGGAATAGTGTAGATTAAGTCGATAGTGTTAACACTGCTATCCAAACTTGGGTTTCTAGCTTAACAGAGGCTTGTCCTCCCTGTGTTAAAGTAGTATCTTTTGGAATTCCTTCGCAAAAGAGTTATGTGGACGATGGGCTCAATTATTAATTTGTAATTCAGTAGCCTTCATCCCACATAGCACAAAAATCACATCAACATTAAATTAACGTGAACAAAAATAACAAAGTTTTTTTTTTTACTTGAAAACAACCTCATACCATGTAATACTTATTTTGTTAAATCTACATGCTTAAAGAAAACTTAAAAACAAGGAGAAATCAAGCTATAAAAATCCACTTTTTGCTGAAGTTTCTGGTGCTGTGTATATAACGTGTTTTTTACCTTCGTTATTTTCATGTACCAAATTCACACTTGAAAAGTCCTCCACAACATGTTCTAAAACGCCACTAGATTAAGACTTCTAAAACCTACTAACTTTCTGCGTCTTTTTTGGTCACGTTTTTTTAATAACATTTTTTTAACTTAAAAGAGACGCGAAATGAAGTTATAAAAGTTCACTAGTTTAAGACTACAACACTTCAAGACAATTTTAAAGATGGCGCTCAAGGCAAGAGAAAATATACATTATGTTTTTTTTAAAAGCTAAACAAGATTTTTTAACAGTAAACACTTTCACAGAGTATTAATGTGTCTTTATCAGGTTATATGACTGATGCGTCGTGATTGTAAAGGATCAGGGATCAGTTTCTTAACAGGTTTTTGGAGTTTAGAGGCGAAAGCGCTGCCTGATAGATTTCGTCAAAGTGAAAAATGCCGACAATAGGTGGCGCTGCTGCTAGTAAAATCTCAAAATTATTCTTAGAAAAGCCATTCAAGTCGCGTTTTAAAATTCGTGTAGAAAAAAATCACTTGAAACTAACGTAAAAACAGTGCTGTTTTAATTTGATAATGGCGTTATTACAACGTAGTTTTTAGCAACGTTATTTTTTATAACGTTAATGAATGACCTGTTAAGCTTGTTTTCATATATGAAATAAACGTTTTTTTAGCAGCTTTTAAAATCAACGTTTTTTTTCCTCACGCCTTTTTTACGTGTTAAATACGTGATTGTGCTATGTGGGATGTGACATTGCCAGAAAACTAACTGTTTATCAGTAAGGTAATGGGTTTCTCATAGAGTAAAATGGCGATAAACCGTTTTTGTGAAAACTAAACCACTTTTAAATAAAACGACAAAGTCGATAAATGATTTTGTCATTTTCCACATTGTTTGTTTTTGTAGCTTCTATTACCCCAAAGTAATAAACATGTTGGCTAAGGCATAACACTTTTTCAGGTCTTTTTTGGGAAATATAATAATTTTGACTCAAGATTCCTTAAATTTTGTCTTTTCAATACGTAAACTTGTCGTTCCCTCTTTTAAGATTTTGCTCATATTTTAAAACTAAACCTTTTTATATTTTTATATATTTTTTTTTATAAAGCAAACATGAAAACACACAATAAACATTGAAATCCCTATGGTAACAGTTGTTATGGTTTTTCAGAAATCAAGATTTTTATTAATTCAAAGATATGCTTTTTATCTAGCTACATTATCTATTTAAAATCCATTATGATATACAACTGTACCGTACTTTAAATCCACAATCCAAAATTTGAAAAACTTCACTATTAAAGAAATTCAAGTTTCGTTCACTTCATTGAAACATGCTTGTTTATAGAAAAATCTTAAATAAATAAAAAAGCAAAATAAATAAAGACGGAACTGTCATTTAGACATTCACCAACTTGGATTAATCCCATATTTTATAGATTTAGCACCGGATCAACTCACTGCCGTAATCCATCTCTTTTTACATGCACTGTTTTATGAAACGAATATACTCCATGTATAAGTTTAACACTATTAGCGCGTTGAAACTCTATATTATACATTGTCTTTTTTATGAAGCTATTCAAGAAAAACGATTGTGTCCTAACCAAAGCAAGCAATTTTTTGATCTTTGCCTTGTTATGGTGTAAAAAAAAGTTAAAATAGAGAATTATTGAAATAAAGCCAGGTTATAATAGTGCCAGGCACAATTTTGACACCTTCACATTGTAATATCAGCTGTGATCTTCCAGCACACGGCCTTTGTTTACTATATGAACCGGAATAAATAGTCCCTTCTTTTATTAATTGAAAATAAACGACAAAAGCTTTAAATTCGATTTTGGTATGTCAATTTTGAAGGATTAGCTTTCAGTTTTCAATGTGAATGTGTCAAAATATTGCCTGGCACAATTATAGCCTGGCTGTATTTAAATAATTCTCTAATGTTAAAGACTGTAACTCTAATGAAAAAACTAAGGTGAAGATTTATATCATTTAGGCTGCCTTCAGGCACGAAACTTTTTATTACACAAAATGAGTAAGGAACACTATTCGTGTTAAGAAGGGGATCCGAAAGCACCCTATTTAGGATCATCTGCCTTCGAGCCAAGGTATAATTTTACGACCGGTTTAAGTTCTGATCAGATATACCAACCTTTATCCAATAAATTAGATTCTCTATCAGTTAAAAATTGATCGAGATACTTAAACAACACGCCGTGCAACCGGCTTTTATAGAAGAGCTGCTAGCTGGTTTGGCAGCATTGATTATACGGAATTTTATTCGCCAAGCGTTTTAGAGCTTTTGGATTGTCGGGAGAAACATTATCCAGTTTAGACGTTGTTCTAAAAACCACGGTTTTATTCAATGACTTTTCTCGAGATAGTTCTTAGGAATTATGGTGAAACTAACAACTCAATCAAACATTTTTTTACAAAAATCTTGTATAAGAATTCACAATAATTAAATTAGGATGTGAACCTTATCAGATCTTAAAAGTAAATTCGAATTTCAAAATTGATACTTTCCTTTAAAATGCAAGAAACTTCTTTTGTCTTTTAAGGTAAACTTTTAATACAGTTCTGATGAAAGATTTTTTTTTGTAGAGGCTGCCTACCATCTTTCTTTTTGTCATTTACAAGAAAATTCAATATTCTTTAAGATTTTAGAAAAAAAAATGGTGTACTCTTAACTCTGTGCACTTGATTTATTTTACTATAAAATTTTGCAGGTATATTCTGTAAAATTAAGAAAACACATTTTTTATTGTTATGCTATTGCAGACAACATCACAAAAAGGCTTTTTGCCGCTCAAATATTTTTACTTAATAGATATTTTTTAAATATTAATCATAAGAAAAACATTTCCTGTAAAAAAAGGCCACGTACGCGAAAATGGCATTCCGTTAAATTTTTTTATATAAAATTGACATAAAAGTAAAGCCAAGTTCTCCAATACACATTTCAAAATAAAGGGTTATTACTAGTTTGGAAATACTTGGCCATCAGTATGCCAAAGCTCAGCTTTCTAGCGCTTCTGGAAGTGGGCAATGTAACTTTTACATAACTTTACATTTATAGGGGAGGGAAGTTAGTTAAAATGTTGGGTTTTTTATAGCTCATTCCGAAGTAAAGTTTTAGATAGGTTAAATATGGGCTAAAACGTTTCAAGAAAAGATGGTACAGCAGTCTACGCGAACTTGACGAGGCACTGTCGTGCCCCCGATAGAAAAAATATACAAAAAATACTTCCGGTGTGTGATTTCACGTTACTCCCGACTTGAATTTAATAATGCCGGAATAAACTATAGTTGAATTTACAATTGATAACTATTTTTATTATTATTATTATGGAAAAGTAAACAAGTTACTGTAAACAAAAACCAAACTAAATTCTAAAATTTCTAAAATATATTCGTTTGATTAATAGCTACTGCACATTTAAAGAGTTGCCCGAATGCCCGGTAGGTATATCCTGGACACCCGACGCTGATTTCTTCTCGCCTTTAATAAAGGTAGTTTAGGAAAATTTATAATGGGTAATTTATTTAGGAGCTATTAAAGATAGTCTTAACTATAGTTAAGATTATAATTTTAGAGTGAAATATTATGTCTGCAGATCATATAATTTACGCTAATGTTTTTCGAATAGATATAAACATTTTTTTAACTTATTGAACTCTGTGATACGGAAAGAACAAAAAGGCCAAGTTGACATCTTAACTTTGTTAAGGCATTTGTGTTCTTTTCTAAAATAGGTCTCTAATTCCAAAAATAATATACATGAAGTTTTACAATTATTATTTCAACAAACTTTAACTCAAAGTCCGAGGTAACATATAAATTTGATTTACGAAAAAAATAAATGATAAAATTCTAAAAGAAAATGAGATAAAACAATGTAAGAAAAGTACCTTCCCATTTTATCAAAAAAGGGTTTATACAATTGTCTACAGTTACTTGAATGCAGGCTTGGGTGCTTGAAATTCAATTTGAAACAATTTTAAAAAGCTTTGATTTAAAAAAGTATCAATAATTTTTCGAGGCTAAGGGTATTAAGTGTTGACAGTTAACTGTTTCGTCCTTTAGGGAATCTTCAGAACACTGCATGGTTAATGTGACACTTTTGTAAAGCTATAGAGACGGTATGATGAATCTCATCTTACGATATTGGTAAGAAATGATCAAACATGTTTCGTGGCTAATCGGGTAAAAAGGAGTTTTTGTTTCTCTCATATTTTTCCGTGGGTAGCTTGAAAGCTTAACCTCACGGGGGTCCAAGATCTAATGAACAGCTAATAAGTGTTGACAGTTAACTGTTTCGTCCTTATGGGACTCCTTAGAACACTGCTTGGTCATTGTGACACTCTTGTGAAGTTAATTAGACGGTTTTGTCTTTAATCCTATGTAAATAGTGAGAAAACTCTCGCATCTAATTAACTTCGCAAAAGTGTCACATTGACCAAGAAGTGTTCTGAGGAGTCCCATAAGGACGAAACAGTTAACTGTCAACACTTATTAGGTGTCCATTAGATCTTGGACCCCCGTGAGGTTAAGCTTGCAAGCTACCCACGAAAAAATATGAGAGAAACAAAAACTTCCTTTTCTCGATTAGTTACGAAACTTGTTTGATTTTTAAATTTACGGGTACTAAATTTCACGTTTGTGAGAAAATAATGCCTGCTGTAACGTATGCTTTCACAAAAGTGGCGACATCTACAAATACAAAAGAAACTACCAAAGTAAAAACAAAAGGCAGACAGATGAAACGCAAAACAGTACCCATGACCGTGACATAATTTGTCCCTCAGGTCGGATCACTGCATTTTGCATTTTTTCCGCCTTCGCGACGTTTTATGTCAAGTCAGCGTAGTGTGAGCCCAAAATACTACAAACGTAAAGTTTAGTATCCGTGAATAAAGAACCAAAAATTTTTGGTGGTACGCGGAAAAATACAAGAGCAACAAAATCTTTCTATGCCCGCTTAGCCACGAAAAATTGTTGTTTCTTTATTCATGGGTACTAAACTTTACGTTTTTTAAAAAGTATGTTAAGTATTAAAAAGTATTTTTTTTTTAATGAACTTCTTATATTACTCTAAATTTAGGGCTAAAGTTTCTCAAAATAAATATAAAACACCCTGTATTTTGGTTTCTACAGTGGGATTTAGGAGTACGATTTTCAGACAGATATACTATACTCCCTGTACCATTCCAGTGGCGGGTCCAGGAATTTCAGGGGGTAGGGGCCAAGATGGAAGCAAAACCCAAAATATTCCTTGGTTGGCGTACATTTTTAATAATTTTTAGACCTGAAACCAAATCTAAGGGTAACGATATGCGCCGCAGGCGAAAACTTTTGAAATACTCAATAGTTTTTATAAAAAAAATGAAAAAAAATGGTGTTGCGTTTAAATTTTGTTAAAACTTGCGCTTGATACATTGGCATTTTCTTTCCTTGAACTAAAAAAGTTTTATGTCAGGAAGGGGGGGTTGGCCGGGCCCCTCTAGCCCCCCTGGATCCGCCACTGTGTGCCACTGCAATTTCTTCATCATCTAAAAGTCGCAGAAATCGTATACAGTTATAAAGAACATGAAAAGGATAGCCAGTCCTCTAAGCATTGGCCAGCAGCTATTTTAATGTTATCCTGTTGTTTTTCGCAATGGAAAAATTTAATGGAGGCCCTTAGGTTAAACCATAATGCATAAAATTATCTTAGAAAGCATTTTTTTTCTTAAAATGCGAAGTATTTTAATTTTAGAGACTTTATCTTCGAGAAAATTAAAAGAGAGATAAGCTAGGCCAATTAAAAATTAAATGACACTTGTCAGCATTTAAATATCTTCCGATTTGATGAGAAATTTAAGATAAAAGTTTTTACGATTATTTTATCCACTGAAGAGATACCCGAAGAAGTTATACCGGTTTTCTAATTAGAGAGAGATATTTATTTCTTGAGTTTATAAGACCAATTACTGTCACGATATTATGCAGTATCTGCAACTGGTAATCATCTAAAGATTTTTGATTAATTTATTCTTGAAATAGATCAAGAAGGAGCATAAATTTTGTAATAATTGCATTTCTGAGAAGCTTACACATACTTGTTCTTCGCGTTTTTTAAAAATATTAAAAAGGAAAAAACCCAATTAAAACCTCTATTAAAACACTGCTGTCGTAAGAAAGAAAGCGGTAGATACTAGTCAAACTGCTGTTTATTTTAAGAACGAACTTCAATTTCGAATATTAGCTCACAGTATTACTAACTACACTATAGTAGTGTGAGTTGTGGTAATCTTAATTTTTTCAAGAAAAAAAAAGGTGCTCCGATTTCAAAAAATTCTATATATCTTTGCGTTTCAGATGATTTTGAAACTTTTTTGTCGCGTTGTCTGTCTGTCTGTCTGTAAGTCTGTAACGACCAACCGCTTACCCGATTAGAATGAAACTTGTTACCTTAGGTCAAAATGGTCCCATTTAAAAACGAACAAAATCCAGCGAAAACAAGCCAAATAAAAGGGTGTATGTAAAAATATGGCGTGTGTGATATCAAACGAAAGGTAATTGAGTCTGGAGTTAAACAAAATACATTTTAGTTTTTTCTTTTAAAAAAGGGTAGATTTCAAGAATTAGAGTTTAAGTCAAAACATGGCTCGTGTGGTATCAAACGAAAGGTAATTGCGTCTGGAGTTGAATAAAATATATTTCAGTTTTTAGTTATATTAGCTCACACGTACACTATAACTATAGTATCTAGTGTGAGCTTAGGTGCTCATATATTGGCAAAGTATTTTTCTTGATTTTTACAAAATGAAAATAAAACAATCCCTACATACAGAACATGGAAAATTATGGCGAGGTTTATTTAAATTTCTCTGCCAAATCCCGTCACCCTGGTAAAAGCTTTTTTTACAAATGTTACTTAAAACGTACAATTTCCTTTACTTCCCTGTTGCCACTTAGGCACGTCTAAAAAGTTAGATTTTAAGAAAAGATAAACTACATATACATATAGAGCAGTGGCGGCTGATACAAGGAGGGCAACGGGGCAGTACCCTCCCGAAACTAGACAACAAAAAGTATTTTTAATTGATTTATTTAAAAAAAGTTGAATTTTCCCTTACGACATGATTGTCTAGTTCTTTTTATTATCTGTGATTAATAGTGTTTCCAGAAATATATTTTCCGAAAGATTTCCGGAAATATTTCCTGAAAGATTGGAAATATTGGAAATATATGAAATATTAAAAAATAAGAAAAAAGGGAATATTTATTTATAAAATCCTAACAAAACAAAAAGGGAATATTTATTTATAAAATTATTTATTAACAAAACACCGGAAAACGCAGAAGGCTTATATGAACACAAATCAGGAGTTATTCTTCAAACAAATATACAGAAAAGAGGTTAAATTTGTACAACAACAATCTCATTCTTGACCCACTACACTATTCACTTGTTAACCAAGAGGCATATATTCATCTCTGTCATCAGCATCACACTCAATAACATCGTCTTGTCAGTCTACTTCCTCAAAATCTTTAATAGAATCAGAAATAAAAATTGTTCTATAGTAAGTTTAATGCTTATAAGGGCCTATCCTTAAATTACGTAACACTCGGGAGGGGGGTTTTGGCCTTGAAAATGCGTTAAGAGTAGTAGGGGTGGGGTCAAAAATACTGAATTTTTGCGTTGCGTAATTTAAGAACGCTCCCTAAAGTTACAAAATATGAAAGATAATATTTTTTAAATATTTCCAATATTTCCGAGACACCTTCGGAAATTTCCAATATTATTCATTTCCAACTTTTTAGCGTAAATAATTACAAGCGGGCAGGGTAAGGTTTCAATTTCACCCATTTTCCACCAGGTATGGGTGAATGTTCTCGAGCGGCGGCGGAAGAATGTTTGTTTTAGTTGAAGTCGGCCATCATCATCGTGCGAAAACGTCCGTTACCCTTCCTAGCATTGTCGGTTCTATCCTTAGTGAAGACGTATGAGTTTGTTTTGATTTGGGGTATGTCAGTAGTAAAAAGCCTTGCTGGTCGCGTGTCATTGTTTGTTTTTGTTATCGTTTGTTTATAAAATGGAAATAAATACCGTCGATTACATAATTAACTTATAATAGAAAATTTAATAAAAAATTATACGATGCTGAAAACTGGTTATGCGGTTGTGAAAAAAGATATACTTTTTTTTGCTTTATTTATCTTGTTATGAACAATTCATGAAGTGATCATGCGTCGGTGGCAAAGGGAATGTGTGATAGCAAGCACTTTAGTGAAAAGTTAAAAAGACACAAAGTAAGTGGTATTCATTTAAATAACTACATATAATTTTCTATGCTATCCAAGACTGATATTAGGTCCCAATTGAATAGTACCTATTGGGAAAACATTAGATAATGAAAATGTGACAAAAAATAGATATATACTTGGTAGGTTAAAAAACTGTTTAAAATTCTGGCGGATTTTTGAGGTTGCTCTACAGGGTCACAAAAAGAAAGGCGAATCGACTTTATCGATTCGACTTTATCTAAAAACAAATAAATTAAAAAATACACCAAGTAGCTACTTGTTTGTAAAATGCTAAAATAAAAATTTTTCGGTAAGTTTTTTTATCTCATTTTTCATGCAATATAAATTTCTGCCCCCCCCCAATTTATAACGTCACCAGCCGCCACTGATAGAGCAGTAGTTATAAGCTCGGTTATAAGTAAGTAATTTTCAAAAGAATCACTTGGTACTGTAAGCATATAAATAAGGTAGTTAGCAGAAGCAATTTTGAAACTATCAAAAAAATATCATTAGCATTAAAAATTTTGACCAAAAACTAATCACCTCGTTACAGTGTCGAACGCTAATTAACCTGAAAATTTGATAAAAATCCCCACATAGCACAATCACGTGTTTATCACGTAAAAAAGGCGTGAGAAAAAAAAACGTTGATTTTAAAAGCTGCTAGAAAAAAACCTTTATTTCATATATGAAAACAACCTTAATAAGTTATTCATTACCGTTATAAAAAATAACATTGCTAAAAACTGCGTTTTAATAACGCCATTATCGTTTTAATTTGATAATGGCGTTATTAAAACGCAGCAATGTTTTTACGTTAGTTTTACGTGATTTTTATCAACGTTAAAATCACATTAGATTCACGCCTTTTCTACACGAATTTTAAAACGCGACTTGCATTGCTTTTCTACCGAATATTTTTGAGATTTTACTAGCAGCAGCGCCACCTATTGTTGGGATTTTTCACTTTGACGAAATCTATCAGGCAGTGCTTTGGCCTCTAAATTCCAAAAACCTGTTAAGGAACTGATCCCTGATCCACGATCACGACGCATCTGTTATTAACCTGATAAAGACACATTAATATTCTGTGAAAGTGTTTACTGTTTTAAATCTTGTTTAGCTTTTAAAAAAAACATAATGTATATAGATAGATATATAGATATTTTGTCTTGCCTTGAGCGCCATCTTTAAAATTGTCTTGAAGTGTTGTAGTCTTGAACTAGTGAACTTTTATAACTTCCTTTCGCGTCTCTTTTAAATGTTATTAAAAAAAACGTGGCCAAAAAGACGCAGAAAGTTAGTAGGTTTGAGAAGTCTTAATCTAGTGACGTTTTAGAATATTATGTGGAGGAATTTTCAAGTTTGATTTTGGTACATGAAAATAACGAGGGATAAAAACATGTTATATACACAGCACCAGAAACTTCAGCAAAAAGTACATTTTTATAGCTTGATTTCTCCTTGTTTTTAAGTTATCTTTAAGCATGTAGATTTAACAAAATAAATATTACATGGAATGCGGTTGTTTTCAAGTAAAAAAAAACTTTGATATTTTTGTTCACGTTAATTTAACGTTGATGTGATTTTTGTCCTATGTGGGTCAGTTAAGCAGTTTAGGAGCTATCGTCTTACGGACAGACATACACACACATACACAGTCGGTCGTCACGACGATAGTGCTAAAATAGGTCAAAATACACTAAAAAAAAACATTTTCGAGATTATCTTATATATAACTGCGCGGGCTAGGAAGGTAAAAAGAGCAAGAGCTGCCAAACGCTTAAGGGCGCGTAGGTCTAGATCTAAAAATTATTTTTTGTTAAAAAAATATTAATTTACAACTTTTTTAGTAAATTTTGAAAAACTCCATTATGGGAATTCCAATAAAAGAAATGTTCTCTTTATAGGAATTTAAGTAATCATACCAACTTTAAGTAAGAAGCCAACCGAATTATACAGATTAGGGAAGCATTTTAATAAAGCTTAAACATATACACAATTAGTTTGCATGTTAAGCTTCCATTAAAATAATATTTTATTTGATTTTATAGCCAGACCACTTAAGGCTTATTTGCATTTTCTAATACTAGAACATGTTAACCGAATTCCCCTTTTCTTATAATTTGTAATCCTAAAATTAGCTTAAAGCAAATTTTATGTTTGTTTTTTAGTTTTTAATTTATTTAACAAATTGTACTGGATGTCTCTGCCTTCTTTGCTATGGGTTTTTGTTAGTATATTATTCGTAAAAGTGTAAAACTAAGTGGGAAATTAAAAATTTTTATACAGGGACCTAAAAAACTTCTTAAAAATAATGATTCTACAATATTTTTAATGTAATGTTGGTAATAAAAATGAATAAAAATCCAATATTCATTTTACGTTTTGATAATTGCAGATTTTCAAAATTGTTCATACACTTTTTTCATGTTTGGCTCAACATGTATATTTTCCTAATTTGTTTTTTTCTGATTCTAAAAATAATATTTTAGTTTTTGAGTTATTGGCGGAAAACTATTTATTCTGCCACCAAATATTAACTAAAGGCTATATATAAACTACTATTACCTAGCATTAATAATATTGGGTATGTGTAATAGATATAAGAATATTTTCTGCTAATAGCTCCAAAACTATAAAAGCTATTTATAAAATATGTGGTGAAGTTTAATTTATAGCACCTTTAGGATTTTTTTCAAAACTTATTTTTAATGAACTTTTTTGTTACACCTTGTTTAAATTACTAAAATATGCGTAAATACTTTTCCTAAAAATAATAAAAAATACTCAAATTATGGGCTCCTAAGCTTACAAGATTAATATATAATGTAATTTTTACCCATTTTGGTCCGCGAAAATAACCCCCTATCCGCCACCGGCGCACGCGTCCTATTGCAGATTCTCCCCTTAGTATAACACCACTGAACAAAACAAATTATACAGTATTTTTTTGATCTACAGGAACAGTTTCCTTTAATATAGTACCACACAAGTTATATTTTTGGCAAAACTATAATTTTTGCCCCCACCCCTTGTTTTGGCTTATGTGCGGTGGATTTCATTTATTTTTAAATAGGACCATCTAGAGCCAAAACCCAATTTAGGTACTAAATTTCATCTAAAACACAAGTAATATTTTTTACCAGAACTCTAATTTTTAAAACCTACCCCACCCTTTTATTGCGCCCTATGTCCGGTGGATTTTAGCCATTTTTAAATAGGGCCATCTAGAGCCAAAACTTAATCTAGGTACCAAATTTTAATAAAATAGGGCAAGTAGTTTTTGATTTATGCTGTTAGTCATTACAGGCAGACAGACAGACATACGGACAGAGAGACAGACAGACGGTGCGACAAAAAAGTTTCACAATCATCTCAAACGCAAAGATATATAAAAAAAATTAAAATCGGATAAACTTTTGTTTCCTTATTTTTGAGGCGATCAACATAGGTCACCCTATACGCATTAGCTAATAATATTGCTTTAATACGATAATAAATTTAGAAAAGCCAAATCCATAAAATGCTGGGAAAACCTGTACGCCACTTGTAAAATCATAATTTAACAAATAACCGCCAGCAATAGTCTTGGTTATAAAACCTCTTTATCACCAACAAAAGGCGTTTTATTTGCTTAATGGCATTGCATTGTTGCTTTAGTTTACTGAGTTTTACTAAGTTAATCCCGGCGCTTATCTTATCTTGTAGGCGCTACCTGTGTTAATAAAGTTACACCCGACAAAGCAAATAACTAAATATCTATTAAGAAAAGCTTACCTGCTAGTCGATAATAACCGCTACGCCCACAGCGGATGCGGTAATGTCCTAGTGTCTCTGGGCAGACTAGAGGAATTATGCTGAAGAAACGGCGGCATTTTTCCTGGCGGCGGAGGCGGAGGAAGCGCCGGACTTCTCGACCTGTCCATCATAAAATGCGTGGGCGTCACGGTTGCATAAACGTTCACTGACGACCTCTGATGGACGCACGACCTTCTCACGTCTGGCATGGCAAACTTCAACTTTTGCCAGAACTGTCTATCACCCCATTCAACCACAGTGTTTGTTTTTAAATACAACCTAATATCGGGATCTAAATCCCTTTGAGGTATTTCACCTGTAACTACAAATATTAATTTTCTACGTCTGTCTTTCAGGACTTCGTGTAAGGCTGATTTAAATTCAAACCTACACCATTCGTTTTGCAAAAAGTTTTTCGAAAGCACTATAATAGTCCGTCGCGACGACTCGACCGCTTCTATTATCGTATCGGCCACGTAGGCGGATACGTTAAAGTCTCTATAATGTAGACAAACTTTGTAAGATGGATCTTCGGACTGAATTCCAGGAGCCAATGCTTGCACGACAAACGCCTCGTCCTTTACGCTATATATTACGTAACCATCAAAAACTCTGTCCTTCTCTTCTTGTGCGTCAAATGCAGTCGTTTTATAGCACATTCTTAGGCCACATCGCGAGTAAATCCATACACGTAACTCGCGGCGATAATAAAAAGTCCCGCAAACTATGACCACGCTAGCGATAAAAACGCACATTGTTCCTAGTAATAAAGGCAAGTAGTCGTTCATTGCTTGCTGCTCAACGATGGCGTGATTCCCCGCAGGATATGCATGTAAACACTTTGTGGAGTTGAAGTCGGCCATTTTCAAACCAATTACATTCGTTTCGTTGTTTAAAACGCAGGTTATTTTGCCTGCGTCTGCCACTTTGGCGAGGTTACTCTTGAGCCACGATTTATATTTGCCGACATAGCCACAATCGCAAGACCAGTGGTTATACGCCAATTTTATTTCTACTAGATAAGGATTTAACGTCAGCTGCCACACTTCGACAGTGTATAAGCGGTTTTCGTCTAGCCGCAAAACTTCCAATTGCTTTAGCTCTAGAAAAGTTCTATTGTCAATAAAATGAATCATATTGTTCTGTAAATAAAGTTCTCGCAAAGACTCTAAAGTTGCAAGCTCAAAGCCAAGCAGCTCTTTTATTCTATTATTTTCAAGATGGAGAATCGTAAGTCTTTTTAAGCCGCTGAACGTGTGATTGTATATGGCTGCAATATTACTGTTGTTGGCGTATAATATTTTAAGATTTTTCCTTCCTATGAAAGAATGACTTGAGAGCTCCCCAAAATTGTTGCCGTCTAAGTAAACTTCGGTGGCATCCATTGGAATATTTGATGGCATTTCTGTGTAACCAACATTAGAACATTCTACAACATTAGCTGACCATGACTGATCGTGATAACACGTGCAGTTGGACGGGCAAGTCATTTCACAGTCACATGCGTCAAAGTCGCAACAATGACATAATGCAAAGCAGTGTGTCTTGTAGGTGCAAAGAAATTGCGACGACTCGGCGTGAACCAGAGGCACGTAATTATTATCGCGGTTATATAGCAGCTTGCAGTATATGCTTTCCAAGTCCATCACACGCGGATGCTGCCGCAGGTGGTCTAGTTTATTTATTCTTTGCAGCCATTCCATTGTACAATCGCACTGAAATGGATTTCCGCCTATGTAAAACTCGGGCAGACTTTTTTCCGGATCCACTGGCGTCAGTCGGAGGGCGTTCAAATCCATACTAGCAATTTGATTTGCATAAAGATCCACTCTCGTCAAGTTCGTCTTTTTTAGGAATGTATGTGGCTCCACTATGGAAATAAGGTTGTCGTTTAAGAATAATAATTCAATACTGCTTGGCACAGAAGCAGCACTTATTCTGGATATTTTATTGAAGCTGGCATCAAGCTGCTCTAAACCGAGCTCAAAATCAAGGTTGTATCTATTGCCAAGTTCTCTAATGTTATTTTGATGCAGATCCAACCATTGAAGTCCACGGGGAATCAAGGCGTAATCAAACCACTCAAGTTTATTATCTGAAATGTTGAGCCACAATAGACTGGGTATATCAGCGAATAAACCATTGACGTCCGTTAGCAAATTGGAGTCTAATCGAATTGCTTGTAGGTTCTCGCTATGGGAAAACGAACCGTGTTCTATCCTTTGTATTTTATTTCGTGCTAAATTTAGAATTTGCAAGGCAGGCAAATCAGCGAAAGCGCGCTTGCTGACGTTCTGAATTCGATTTCCTAACATTCTTAACCCGTACAAATTTACCATGCCTCGGAAACCGGGCTCTTCGAGATACGTAATGAGGTTCTCGCCTAAGTCCACAGTTCGCAAAAGTCTCATATCTTTAAGAGCGAGTGGCACAGCTTTCAATTGATTACCATTCAAATTTAAGTCTTGCAAACTGGAGCAATTTCTAAAAGATTCGGGGTGAATTCCTTCCAGCATATTATTATCTATAGCCAGCAGTGAAAGAACATAGAGCCCATTTAAGGAATAGGCGTCGAGATATGTGATTTTATTATAAGAAATAATTAACGTGTGCAAATTATTCATAGGAGCAAACGTGTCGGCCGGAATCGTTTCCAGTGAGTTATGTTCCAAATTCAAAATCTGCAGCGTGTATAAATCTCGGAAGAATGATGGGTCCAATTTCGATATTCGATTAAAGGATAAATTCAATAGCACTAAGCGAATTAAGCCAGAAAACGTATCGGCATTTATCCATGAACTCGACAACAAATTTTTTGACAGATCTAATGCAAGTAATTGTTCTAAATTAGAAAATAGTCCTGGGGCTAATACACTTAATGAGTTGTTTTGCAAGTAAATTTCTCTAATTGTGTCTTTGCATTCGACAAACAATCCCGATGGTAATGCGACTACTTTGTTGTGAGATAAATCAAAAGTCTGTAAGCTTTTTAACCCTACTAAGGCTTTGTCAGCAACCATGGATATTTCGTTACTATGAACGTACAACTCACGTAATCTCCGTAAAATGCTAAATCCACTAGCTGGTATAAGAACAAAATGATTTAAAGATGCATCGAGTACCTGTACGTCCAAGCTGCAGGGATGATGCGGTTGATTTTCTTCCTGTGGTATCCGCTCTTCGGTCTCACTTACTAACGGTTGTGGCAGCTCTTTTGGTTTTTCTCGAAACCCTAAATCACTTACATCTTGTAATCTGTTTTGACTAACGTTTAAATACAACATGTTAATTAGCGGACAAAATATGTGTTCTGGAAATGACCAAATATTGTTGCTGCTAAGATCAAGGCGTTCTAACTGCCTGACGGGAGAAAAACTTTCTTTGGAAAAATCTAAATTCATCGCCGGCCAATCAGTATTGTGTGTCCTTACAGTAAGATTTCTTAAATCTCTTAATCCGTAAAGTGTTCCCGCAGGCCACCTCGCCAATTTGCAGTGTTCCAACTCCAAAGATCTAAGTTTTGTTAAATGGACAAAACTTTTGTCGTCTAAGCTGCTTCGTGACATTATTTCCGAATTACATTCGATCCTTAGCGAAGTCGTGTGCTCGGAAGGAATTACGCTAAAGTTTGTGGTGTCGAATTCGCTGTTAATCGTTCTTAGATTGCATGTGAGTGACACTTCATCCTGGCCACCTGACACCGCAGGATCACGTATCCACCATTGACAATCATCCGGTGCTTCGTATTTTAAAGAAGTGTTGTCCGTTGGAGAAAGATCGTTAGCACTAACACAAATAAACAAGGCGAGATATACGAAAAAATTTAAATTAGCCATTGTTAAGGTAATTGTTACTACAGGTCACTCACAAACTGTCATATTTACGCGGGCGGTATGTTATTGGTTCATTTTGTAACGTGCACACTACGCTGTCTCTATCGTCACTGGTTACGCGCGCCAGAGTCCGATTGCTTTATGGAATTATATGCCCTTACGAACCCCTTGAATTGCGCGCATTCCCATTTATAACTGCACACTAAGGCCCGTCATAAATTTTAATAGTTTCCGAGGGTAATTGACATTTATTGTACGATATTACTACAGAATAAAAGATTTTTTGGTTAGAGAATGTTTTTGATTCTTTGGTTAGTTTTGATGGTTTACTAAACACACAACAGGGGTTTGGTTACGGTTTCTAAATTTTCATAAAGAAAACGCTAGAGCTTGATTAAACACAATATTATCAATACGTAAAGAGACGAAATGTGTTGGGTATACCGAAAGAAGTATAGCGCCGGTAAGACTCTCGCGAAGTGTTGGCGCACCGGCGAACGTCAAGAAGAAACTGAATTTCGTTTCGGATGCGGCATGCTATCGACGAGAGCAGCACGTTTACGCGAAGAGTATCTAACTCCACGCGAGTTCATAAGTTCCGAGAGCTACCGAGGAGTTTCGACGATTATCGGCGAGAGGCGCTTAGAGCCCCGCCTTGGAATACGCTAAAGCTCTGGAGCGAAGCGGATTCCTCCAATGTGCTCCAAGTACAATAAAAATTAAAAAGTAAATGCATGTTCGCAACGATGATGAGACGTCTCATCGCGTGCCTATTATTTTTTATTTTGTTTTAATCACTTTTTTTTAAATAAGAATGTTTTGTAGAAAAGCGTTTTTTGTAGGTACAAAATAATCTGTGTATTAACTCTTTAAATAGGTGAGAATAAGCAATAAGAATGAGCATCTCGTGTACCTACTCCTTCTCACCTCTTAAACGCGATTATGGGTTTAATCACGATTAAGTCCATGTTGCTCACATACAAAACAACAAAGAGGGATGGATTAGCTAAGCCTTGTTACGGTGCACCCCAGGGTTATACACTGATCTGACGTCACTGTGCAGTGCAATATTTAGGATACAACAAGACATCTTTTTAGACTATATTGTGTATCCATTTGGATACGCAATCCTTCAGATTGGATACCCAGTAAACAGGAAATGGATACCTACTTTTGGGCCTTGGCCTTTTATAAAATATAATTAAAATATTATACCTAAAATACAGGGTTGTAATTTAAATGATGAACAATTCTTTAAGAGATGGTGCGGAAGGTCCAAAGCAGACAAAAAGTTCAAGTTACTTTGGCCGAGTTATAGCATTTTTTAAATTTGGAAAGTAGGGAAAACGATGACTTTTTAAAATAATTTTACAACGTTATTGCTGTTTTTTTCCGAGAAAATATAGATAGGTTAAAGATACAGTGTGGCCAAATAATCTTTGGAATTGGTATAAATTTGTCAATTCTTTTAAGAATCAATATTTTTATGAGCTATTAAATTTACACAAAAGGAATTGAAATAGATTTTCGTACAAGGCCTCTTAATAAAAACTTAAAATAGTAATATTAGCACTATATTTTATCAATTTTTGAAAATTTTGTTGAAGAAAAACGGCGGCGGGCCTTTTAAGGAATTTGGATACGCAGTAAAAAATCACTAGAAGATGCTCTGGGATACAAACATATTGGTTAGTCTTATAAGGTCACTTTAGTCTGAGACGTATTTTCTCAAAAACTACTAGATGGAATTTTGTAATTTCCTTTGTGTTATTTAGAGAAATTGAAGGAGAGTAGGAAAATATACATAAAAAGAGGGCAAGGAATTTAAGAAACTGAAGGACATAAAAACTAGGTACTTGGTTAGTAAACATTTTTGGGACCAAAACATCTTTCTGAAATCTCATATATCGGATTATTGTTGAAAATTCTAAAGCAAAAAATTAGCGCTCCAGATGCGTGCAGGTATAAATAATCTCACTGTACATAAATATGTTTTCTCAATATTTTTAATTTAATAATGTGGTTGGACTGTTTTTTCGATTTAAACTCAGTTCCTGGCAACTTTTTACAAAAATGTTTTAAAATTTTGTTTTTTAATAAAAATAAATTTTAAAAAATGCACTAAGGATATTTTTATTTAAAAGGAGCTTTTTCGGTAAAAAGTGAGAAACGATTTGGCTAAAATAAAAATGTTGACGTTAAAACTAAACTAAATAACATCATGACCGATCTCCCAAGTAACATTATTACCACTCAAGGTTTTATTAATTTGGTTCCTAGGTTATTTAGAGGGTGCTGTTATGGGTTTAGGATCAATTTGACTACATAAAGGGAATTTATATTACCAATTACCTAAAGGGGTGTTATACAACCAAAAAGTGATTTATAAAGGGAGTATAATAAAACTGATATTCCTTCTGTTCCTTTTAGATACTTTTGGTTTTATTGATTTCTAATTTATAAAGAAGGTCTTATAAAACCATTTTACCTAAAGTTTTTAAAAAGAAATAAATATAAACTTTGGTCATTTAGTTTTTTTCATTACTTTAGGTCATCACAAAAGTGTTATATAATAGAGCTAAAAGGTTATCTTATATCCTTTTGTTTTTATAGTTACCAGTAGTTTAAAAGTAAGTATGATTAGATAGGCGGCCATATAGAACCTAGTTTCCTTAAGGTTTTTAAGAGTGGTAAATATAAACTTTAGACTTTTGGTTTTTGCCATTACATTTAGGCATTTTAAAAAGGTTTTATAGGAAGGCTTAAAGGTAAACTTAATTCTTTTGTATTTATAGTTACCCATAGCTGTATATTAAATATTATTTAAATAGGCGGCCATATAAAACCTTGTTTCCTTAAGGGTTCTAACAGAAGTAAGTAAATACTTTCCTGTTTTATTTTTTTAGGTATTTCTTGTAAAAATAATAGATATACCTAGGTACAGATTGGTACATACCTACCTATTGCAAGATTGATGATTTAAAGCCCAATAATTAATAATTGTTGACAATAATTAATAATTGTTGAGTTTCCGTCCTCCTGGGTAGGACACCCAGGCCTAGATAAGGCCTGTTTAGACGACCTATATAAGAGGTTGCCCTCCACCCTGCAGGCACAACGAATATCATTGCACTGGCCCTCTCGATTGTGTCGAAATTGCACGATAAAAAACATTTAAAAGTGTTGAATTATACGATTTTATATACTTTAAAAACAAATACAAAAAATTTAAGTGAGGTTATGTTGACTATGTTTACATCGTTTTTTTTTGTTGGTTTCATAAGGGCACTCAAAAATCCTTTTTGCGATACAGTAACAAATAAAACCAAGTGACCACTATAAAACCATAATGGCGTATATAAATTTATTTAAAAAATATTGTAAAGAGAAAATATTTATCTAGTCGTTTTAGCAGTGTTTTTTAACAATAATTTTACTTTAATTTTGATTTATGTAAACCAAACAGACTTTTTAATTGGTGAATAGTGTAAATGATTTTTTTTTAATTTTACATATTTGTTATTTTGTTATCAAAAAACTATTAAAAAGCATTCTTGAGCCGGCGCGCTTGTTTTGAGAGCTTTTCAGATACCATTTTATCAGAAAAATAAATCTGGCAGGCAATTTGATCATCAACAAAACGACAAACTCGGTATATTTTTATGTGATTAAATAATTTTGGGACTCTGACATTTTTGGCAATTTTGTGACCTAAATTATTTTATATAGCCATTGTGAATCAAAATATCGCCATAGGAAAACTTCTTTACTCTAAAGGTATTATGGTATTCAACAGAATCGTCATTATACCAAATTACCAAATCTAGTTTTATAATAGGATAGAGGACGTTTCTGAGTTGCTTTTAGAACCTGGCATAACAGCTTTAGGCTCTAAAAGGTTCTATACTGGTGGAACCGCTAGAGGGCGAAGCTGGAGTTTATTTCTTATGGTTTTATAGTGAGTTTAATACAAAGGTTGCCACCACCAATTGGGGAGTCCCATTTAGGAGGTCTAAGGGGTATATAAGGGTAATGGGAACGTGCTAGCGACCAAACATTGAAACTAATGGTTTTAAGGAAAGGCGCTGGCAACCTTTTAGCTTCTGCTATAAATAAAGAAATGTTACTTGGGCTGTTACGCTTTCCTAGCCTTATATTATGACATAAGTTATTTTATAATGCTCCGTTAAAAAACCAAAATTTGGTTAATTTTCTATCCTCAAAAATCTGCCCTTGGCAATAGTAAATTTTAAAAAAAACCACTTTCTAGCAGTTAACGAGATATAGTCATAGCTAAGGTTGCGTATGTCGCAACCCCAAAACTACACAGACTTAATTGAAATAAATGGATCCATGACGGATCTGATACCTTCCTAGCCCATTAGCACACTCCAAGTAAACTCCATGCTATGTTCTTCAGTCTTGAAAACAGTTTTTTGTAAATATCTCATATAACATGACTTTTCAGGAATCGCAAATATCTGACCAAGGATTTTCTGAACCTTTTGTTATTTTTATTAATAAATTTATTTTGAGGTGTTTGTTAGGAAATGTTTTATTTAAGAACTATTTTCTGTCTACATTGAGAATTGGTAGAAGATTTAAAAAAAAAAAGTTAGGCCTGAGTGAGTTAAGTGTAGTAAAGCACTTTCTGGCCACAGAGAGATTTTATTTTGGTTTTAATTTCATCACCAATTAAAACTTAGCTCTCGTTTTTGTCAGACTTTGACAAAAACTAGATCTTCCAATTTTTTGAGTTAGTTCTGGGGGTGCGATGCATGGCGCATTGTTTACTTCCCCCGTATGGAAGTATTTTACCCTGAGTGGTTACCAACACTTGTTTTGGCATCCACTGAAACTCTAGAAAAAGGAGAAGAGAACTTTCACTCCCTTGAACGTTAAATTTGTTCTTTTGGAAAAAATCCTCAGCCAGTTATTTAGGATATTGAGTTCGTTTAATCTAGTGGACAATTGGTAAGCATCAATAATTGTAAGTAATAACTGGGATTGAATTTCGAATTTTCATTCACTCGCTAAATAAAATTCTACATTAAAAAAATTTATATATATTTTTACAAGCTGCTAAAAACAAACTGTTTTAGAATTTCTGTCATTCCTAAGAAGAAAATTGCACGTAGAAAAGAGGAGGTACTAAATACATTGTTTACCGGGATGCGTCAGATTAGCTGAATTTGAGATATGTTGAAGACCAAACCGTCCTGATATTTTTCAAAAAAAATTGGGGAGGGTGGTCATAGTCGAGCTATACTTTAAATTTGCGCCACTGAAATATGAAAAAATGTGACTTTTTATAGTTTTTTGCGATAACTTATCGCCAAATAAAAATTAAAAACCGATATTAGTAAACTAACTTATAAACTTGGGGGGTATTTCAAATATTTTTTTATTCAATAATTTAGTGTAAAATGCCTCTTTATAGTTTTTTGTGCTTGTCAAAATAAAATAAATTTTAGCTTTTGAGATATTGCATAAAGCTGGTATTTTTCTTATGGAATAACTCTCTTTTTATTTTATTTTTAAAATCAGCGTAAAATTTTAGCTTTTTATTGTTTTCTTGTTAAATTTTTTATTTTGGGAATAATTTGATTATTTTAAAATACTTTAAGCTCAGTCTATACAAAAACAAAAATATAAAAAATACAATAAAGAAATAAAGGGGTCATTCTATAAAGAAATACAGTGGTGATTCGATAATCCAAATGAATTAAAACCGGACCGATTCGAATTATTGAAGACATTTTTTTAATAACAAGAAAATTTATAAAAATTACCAAAAAGTGGGATTTAATAGAATAAGAACTGTTTAATTTAAAATGAACTTCTATTTAAAATGAACCAAAAATCATTAAAAAAAAATCGGTTTTTAAAATTTTTTGAAATATTTAAAAAAAGAATTAAGTTTTTATTATATTATGCAGTATAGATTCACAGTCACTTATACATATATCCAAATCAAGCCAAAATTTTAATAATTTTCTACTTCCGCACCCATTCACCTTCCACACCCATTTTTTAGTGTGAAAAATGAAATAAGTGCAAAAAAAGTATCACTTTCCACTCTTATGTAAGTGCGGAAAGTGAGTACTTTCCGCATCTGAGTAGGAAATAGTAGTTTACCTAACTAGTGCGGAAAGTGTCTCTTTTCCGCACGCGATTGCAGATGGCCAAACGACGCGATAGCAGAGTTTGGCCAGCAATCAAGTGCGGAAAAGACACTTTACGCACGAGTTAGGTACACTATTTTTTCTATAAGCGTGAGGAAAAAACTAAAAATTAATCAGAAAATTATTTATATTCAAAACGTTTTAATCAAATCAATTATTATTATTCACATTCTAGCGGCTTCTAGAACTGACTGGGGTAGATCTTCGTCCGAAGAATCCATTGCAAATCTGATTTTTTTGTTTGAAAAAGACGCTTGTATCTGCAAAATTGGCTTTGTTTTGACAGTTTGTTTGTACTTTGTTGCTATGGTGATTTAAGATGCCAAATCTAAAACCACTAGTGTTCATTGTTGTTTGACATTGACAATGACGATATTTATACCGGGGAGGTTTAAAACTTATAATTTGAACCTATTTTACTGAAAACTTTATTTTATCGAAAATATTGAAAATATAGCAGAGTTTTAGTCAATTTGAATATTTTTAGGATATTTCGTGTGCTAGGAAAGATACAAATGTATTTTGAACGGTCTAAATGTTATAGAACACCTCAAAATCGTAACAAATTTACTTTTCCGAAAACTAGTGCGGAAAAAATATTTTTCCGCACTAGTGCGGAAAAGTGGCACTTTCCACACTAAAATGCGTGCGGAAAAGTGGACTTTTCCGCACGCTTATAGAAAAACATATTTACATGGAATTCCAAAGAATTGCAATCTCTGAAATCTCTTTTATGGTCAAAGTTTCATATTTCCATTTGATTGGAGCCTTCCTCGACACGACCGTGTCCTACAACCTTGCCCTCGCCCGCATCAGTGTTGCCAGACTTTTTTGACGACTTTCCTTTACCTAAGTGACAAAAACCCTTCATATCCTTCACATTGGGTTGTAAATACCAAAAAACATTTTGCCAAAAAAAAACTTTATAATAACTATAGACTACTATCTCATTTTTTTTATAAAGAAAGAAAAAAAAACAATACAAATAAAAGATTTATAACTTGAATCATAAATTATGAATAACAAAATTAAAAATAAAGTCTCTAAATTTACCTACATAAGTTAGGTTTGGTAAAACTATTGGAATATTTGTCAAATATATAACCTATAATTCGGATAAAAATCTTCAATCCTTCAATAGTTGAAATTTTAGTTCAAAATACTTCATATTTAAGGAAAACCTTCAAATCTGGCAACACTGCGCTGCATCAAACCAATCAAATGATAGGTGAAACCCAAGGTCTGTAGAGGATAGGTTGCCTAGTATTGCCTGGTAACTCCATGGTCGACGCGGCGTGAGAGGTGAAAGCGCGTCATTTGGAGTGCCACAATTTGATTAAAGCGCTTTGTTTACATGTGTTTGTAAGTATTTTTAGTCTTCGATGGTTTATTTTTTACATTTGTGTTGTTTTTTTCGAACTATATTTATTTATAAACTGTAAATACTTTTTTTTGGTTTACTTATACATTCTACTTGTGGTTATTTTAATGAACTAAAAGCTTCCCAAACATTGTGCCTTTGGAATATTTGGTATAAGGGAAGTTTTATATTTGAGTTAGTTGATGTATTTTATGAATATTGTTATTAGAGACACTTTAAGAAAAATAACAAAACATATTTACATTTAAATCAATAACGGAACACAAAAGCTTGAAGATTTCCTACTATATTAAATGTTTTTATTTAAATGGGCACTCCGGGTGACGTAACCTATCCTCTACAGACCTTTGGTACAAACCTCTTATTATTTGAATTATACATTATTGTCTGAAAAAAAACTACAGTCCGGATTATTGAAACTAGTAAAATCCGGATTACCGAATACCTCTATGGCATCCGTCGCGTGTACAGATTATCGAGTCACCCCGTACCAATAATTATATGCCATATCTTAAAAACTAAAAGTACTAGATTAAATTCAGTTTGATAGATTGTTTATCGAAAAAATAGGTGCACCAAAATAAAATTTTCATAAATAATAAATTTAGGTATAAAATACAGACTTTTAAAATTTTCCCATAGTTTAGCTTAAAAACGGCTTGTTGTATCAAGATCCGGTTTACCTCTTGAAAATCGAGGCCAGCAAGATGGTGACAGATCACCATTGAGTCTAGTGTAGAAACAGCTAAAACTCCCCAAAGATTACCAAATAAATATATAACAACTTTATCTGGTTATAACGTCACTATAAAGGAGATATTTTACTTAAGAAACCACTGCGTTTCCTCAGAACAAGAAACATTACTAAGTGGTTTATATGAAAAAATAAATATTTGCCTAACAAAATTTGAAAAACTTATTTTTTTGACAAACAATAAATAAACAAATAAACATAAAGCAGAGTAAATAGTATTAGGAAAAGAATCATTTGAAAATTACATATTTGAAAACCTTGAAAACCATTGCAGAGAACAATCAAAACGTCGTTGTTTGTCAAAAAGGTAAATTTTTTAATTTTTGTTACACAAATATTTACTTTTTCTTATAAACCACGGGCAAAGTGATTTTTCTTTTTCTAGGAGAAACGCATTGGTTTCTTAATTAAAACATTTCCTTAATAGTGGCGTAATACTCAGCTAAAATTTTGAATCCGTTACAAACATAAATTTAATACAAATCAATTTAATTTAATATATTTTTTGTTCTACGATAAATTATAAAATTGTAAGAACGGGTTGTAGGGTAATGGCGGATATGAGCACGTACTTAGTAGAAAATCGCTTGCCAAAAATAATAAAAATGAAGATTTAAAACTGCTTTATTAAACTAATATTGTTTGCTCTATTGGTAACAAAAACACGTACAAAAAAAAACAAAAAACTCTAAACTAAAAAAAACACTACAAAAATTAAAAGACGCTGCAATTGCGGACTCTTAGAAGATAGGCGCCTAAGAGTACGCAATATATTAGCTTTAAAACTCACTCTGAATTTTGGCTACAGGCCTCTCAGAGAAAAATTCCGAGGGTGGTGGGGTATACGGTACAATCCTCATGGTACCAAGCAGCACATTGATCACGTTGTATCGAATATACATCCGGAGGATCAATGTATGGTTCTTTGCACCTAGGACAAATACATTTTGCACTTGCATTGGATTTCTTAATCTTCTTATTCTTACTGTCAACCATTATTCAAGATGCGGACTCTTTGTCTGCGGACTCTTTGTTAACATTTTTTAAAAAATTCATAAAATAAAAGACATACGGCAACACCCTACCAAAAGCATATGTTTTCATAACCTCACAATGTCATGCAACTTAAAATTTTTATTGAAGTTTTTTTTTTAATATACACAAAATCCTTTTAAATGCTAACTCCTAATGGCTAAAAATTAAATCAAGAGAGTATAAAACAGCTTTTTTATTTTCAAATATATCAGTGAATTGCCATTTTTACTGGCTTGTGTGTGTACACATCCTATCACTATTTTCACACTAACAATGTTGCCAGATCGGTATTAGCTTGTCTAAAAATCGCACTGCGGACTCTTAGAAGATGCGGACTCTTACCCTCTTTTACCCTACTGTTGTACGTTTATAAAAAATCACCCTTTACATACATGCCTATAATAAAATCGCTATTTCAACAAATTATTCACATCGGTTCCGAAATACAAATAAACAGCGTAAACTCCAAAGCAAGCAAAGCATGTTCACGAGCAAACATCAGAAGCGATGGGTTTTAAATTGTCAAAAATAATCCTGTATAAAATACAAAGGCTCAAACAAAGAATAGCGTTGATAATCCTGTTAAAGCGAACGCGTATTGCAGTGTTTTCAAAGGGATCTTGAACCATATACAGCAAAATAAGGCCAATAAACCACTGACGTGTAAATGGGAAAGAATAGGGGTATTTTCTCCCTCCATGATCCTCTACGAGATTCGAAACTTCTACAAGGGTTAAAAATTTACACAAACTTTTTATTTTTTTGCAAAAATCTTAATTTTTATATAATACACTATTTATATTTTTGCAAAATGTTTTTTTTTCATAATTGGTTTAGCACTTCCTGCAAATTGTAACATCATCAAATTAATTAGAGTTTTGCTATTAGTAAGAAACAGCTTTTAACTGTTATCCATAGTAACAAATAGCAGCTTTTAAGCAGTGTAAAAAAAAATGAACTATTGTAGAAAGAAAATTTTTAAAAAATAAAGTGTTTAACTTTTCTTGGACGCAATTTAATGTAATTTTTGAGCCATAAAGTTTTTATAGAGAATAGTTTAAAAATTTAGGTTAAGCTTTTTTTTGGTAATCAGGTGAAATTACCAAACTGCTTTTTCAAAAATGTTGCGTCTTCTTTTACTGAAGACTGCTTTTAGAGAAGACTTGGACACCCTGTACAGGTACAGTTTCTGCGGGACTTAAAAGAAAACTGAGGCTCGATTTTCAAAATAAGCTTAAATTTAAAGAATGTCTGCATGTGGGGAACCCAAAAAGGTTAGTCCCCTTTTTGGTTTATGAAATATTAATTTTGGTTTAAATCGCTTTTTTATAAAAAAATTATAATAAATCCAATTGACCAATTGAAATTTTTCTGCCACTTTTAGTTTTTGAGATACCTTCTACATAAAATTGGTATTCTTTATAAAATGACCCATTTCTTACTTTATATTATTTGTGTTTATTTATGTTGATTGTTTTTTATTTGAATTTGAATTTTTTTACTGTTTTTAAAACACATTTAAAAAGTCAAATTAAAAAATTTATTAAAATCAAATAGGTAATTAAAAATGAAAACATTAAAATCGATAAAAAAATAAAATGTTGAGTGTCATACATAATTTTAAAAAAAATTTACTCCAAATTTAAAAATCAAATAAAAACACCCTGTTGTCAACTGTGCCAACTTCACGCAATATCCTAAAATTTAAAAGTGATAGGAGGGGTAAAAATTCATATTGGAAAGTTTATGTATTGAGCATTTCTTTTCTTATTTGTCAATCATTTAAGGGGGAATTAATCCCACTTGGCCCCCTCTAGGTACGGCCTTGGTCAATGACAGGTAAAATTGACTAACAGTTGGATTCTTCATAAAAAAAACTAAAAAAAGCAGTTTACAACAAAATTAAATTTTCATAAATAAAAAGCTTCTAGCCCCCCTGCCAAAATGCGGACTTCTTCAAAACGACATGCTTTATAAATGTATGGTTTTTACCTTTATAGTCTTTTAAAATTCAAGGCTGGCAAGTGGAATTAGATGTCCCCTAGAATAGCCTGAAAACCCGATACATCGCATTAGGGACACCCTGTATAATCACAATCTAGCATGTATTTCACTCAAATATTTTTTCCATTGCCGCTGGCTAGGTACGCTACTGAAACAAGCAGCTTTAACCCATTGTTAAAAATAGAAAAGCGTAAATTTAAAAAAAAAGGTTATAATACCATAAAGTTGAAAGCTTACTGTTTATTGGGGATTTTGAAAAAAATGTTCTAAAAATTGCGAATGGTTAGTTTCACATAAATTGGTTAAATTTATATATTTACCTTCCTAGCCAGCGCAGCAACAGCTAGAGAAGCTTTTATTTTCGACGAATTTTTTTTTTTTAAATAAATTCAAAAATGTGGGTGCATTTTGACCTATTTTAGCAATATCTTCGTGACGTCTGTCTGTGTGTGTGTGTGAACCGCTAAACTAATTTTTATGAAATTTTCAGATGTAAAATAATGTACAATATTGTACAGAGCTAATAACAATTTTTTAACAGTTTAAAAATTGAAAATATACCTTCTTAGCGGAGCATCGCATCAATATGCGATTTTCGCAGTATTGTTGAACACGTTTTTCTCAATATATATGTCATTCCTAAAAACTTTGTAGGCGCTTTCATTTCTGAGATATTTACAAAAACTCATGTTCATGAGCTAGGAAGGCACCAGATCCATCATAGAGACATTTATTTTTTAATATTCTGTGACCAATAAACTTAAATTTAAAAAATATTAAAATAGAGTAGCTTATATGGTATATATTGTATTTGTACACAAGGGTTAACATTTTAAGCACTTTGATGTTTAAAAGTCCCATGGGTTGAGTTCAAGGATACTTTTTCGCACTTATTTGCGTGCAGAAAGTTGTATTTTTCGGAACGAGTGCGGTAAAGAATTTTACCTACTCGCGTGTGATAAAGGAATTACTTTACCGCACACTGTGCGATAGAGTTACTTTACCGCACGCGCATCACTTAGAAAACGTAGCAACGCATCAAAAAGACAGCTGAAATATTTGTTTACATTTAAATTCCATCAAGTTTGACATGTTTATTTATAAATTACATTCACTTTTTTGAAAAAAAAGGTACTTGGTAAAATATTGTACCTAACACATGCGGAAAGTGTCTTTACCATCCTTGACGGCTTGACCGAACTCCGTTCCGCGTCGTTCGGCCAACTGCCGTCGCGTGCGGTAAAGCATTTCTTTTCGCACTTGTTAGGTAAATAACTATTTCCGCACGCAAAAGTAAACAAAACCAGAGTGCGGTAAAATAAATTTTCCGCACTAGTGCAGTAAATATACATTTCGCACTGGTGCCATAAAATGAAAGCGGTTCATTGACGTTCTACTTTATATTTTATTCAACGAAATAAAATTTTTATAATTCTTTATAATTTCTAATATAAGCAATGATTGGAGGCTCGTAGGAAAACCGATGTACTTCAGAGTGGCGTACGCACGGGGGGGGGGGGGAGAAGGGCTTGCGAGTCAAAACCTTTCCAGAGCCACTAAATACTGACCAATGAATTTTCCCCAAATGTATCGATCTGCGCTCAAGCCCCCCCCCCAGGATTCATCTTTGCGCATCGATCCGCTGTCAAGCCCCCCCCAGGATTCATTTCTGTGTATGCCACTGTGTACCTTACACATGCGTAAAGTAACTTTTTTGCATTAACGGCTTGATCGAACTCCACTACGCCTCGTTCGATCAACTGCCTTCTCGTGCGTAAGAGTACCACTTTCCGCACTTGTAACGTAACTAACTATGTTAGGTAAGTCAAATAAAACAAAAATTCCAATACTTCCTAAATCATTTAAAATCTCGGGATCCGTCGATATGCTAATATTACATCTGCATTCAGGATGAGTTTATCCTTCTAAAAGGCAGACATTAATTTGAGTGAATTTCAACCTCATTGTTAGTGATCCTGATTTAATATAACTAGTGTAAAATTTATCTGAAGGTGTAACAGAATTTTTATATCGATTATTAAACATAACATAATTTATCCATCTAATTGTTGCCATCGACGCCATCAGTCGATAGAACATAATATGATTATGATACAGTCATTAGCGATGAGGCCAACAAAAAATAGAAGAATCCAATCGATCAGAGGACTCCATACATGTATTGGCGATATCAGGGCCATCAAAACGGACGGGCCATGAACTACAACTTTGTTGACGTCACAGCCTAGGCGGAATTTGTTTTTGATGGTGACATAACGCCACAGCTGTTTGGCGGTTCAAGAATATTTGATTTTTTTAAGCATAAAGCCGATTTTAAGATTGTCTTTACTATATTCTTGTAAAACAATTTTTTTTAAAGCTAACACAAAAATTACATTTAAAGCAGAAGCGAATTTGTTCATTTCTGCGTGGAAAGTAATCGGGTCACCTACACCTATTTGTATATATTCGGCACACTTTTAAAACTTAATAATAGTTATTTACATGTGTTTACACAAATTACATAATTTTTAGCTCACACTACTACTATACTATAGTTGTGTGAGCTATGATAATCCGAATTTTTTCGAAAAAAAAAAGTTGCTCCGATTTCCAAAATTTGCATATATCTTTGCGTTTCAGATGATTTTGAAACTTTTTTGTTGCGCCATCTGTCTGTCTGTCTATCTGTCTGTCTATCTGTCTGTCTATCTGTCTGTCTGTATGTCTGTCTGTATGTCTGTCTGTATGTCTGTCTGTATGTCTGTCTGTATGTCTGTCTGTATGTCTGTCTGTATGTCTGTCTGTATGTCTGTCTGTATGTCTGTCTGTATGTCTGTCTGTATGTCTGTCTGTATGTCTGTCTGTATGTCTGTCTGTATGTCTGTCTGTATGTCTGTCTGTATGTCTGTCTGTATGTCTGTCTGTATGTCTGTCTGTATGTCTGTCTGTATGTCTGTCTGTATGTCTGTCTGTATGTCTGTCTGTATGTCTGTCTGTATGTCTGTCTGTATGTCTGTCTGTATGTCTGTCTGTATGTCTGTCTGTATGTCTGTCTGTATGTCTGTCTGTATGTCTGTCTGTATGTCTGTCTGTATGTCTGTCTGTATGTCTGTCTGTATGTCTGTCTGTATGTCTGTCTGTAACAACCAACCCGCATAACTCAAAAACCCCTATTCCTATTTAAATGAAATTTGGTACCTAGGCTAGGTTTTGCGCCGTGATGGTCCCATTTAAAAATGAACACAATCCATCGAACGCAAGCCAAATAAAAGGGTGGGGGTAGATTAAAAAAATTAGAGTTTATGTGAAAATATGGCGTGTGTGATATCAAACGAAAGGTAATTAAGTCTGGAGTTAAACAAAGTTAATTTTAGTTTATTTTTACAAAAATGGTGGGGGTAGATTTCAAAAATTAGAGTTTAAGTGAAAATATGGCCTGTGTGATATCAAACGAAAGGTAATTGAGTCTGGAGTTAAACAAAATACATTTTAGTTTTTTAAAAAAGGGTGGGGGCCGATTTTAAAAATTAGAGTTTAAGTCAAAACATGGCTTGTATGGTATCAAATGAAAGGTAATTGAGCCTGGAGTTGAAAAAAATATATTTTAGTTTTTATTTATATTAGCTCACACGTACGCTATAACTATAGTACCTAGTGTGAGCTTAGGTGCCCATAGATTGGCAGAGTATTTTTGTAGTGTAATCTTTTTTGAAACGATTAACATTGGTATTTTTGGATTTTAGATAAACTTTCTTGAAAAAAATCTAAAAAAAAAATTACAAAGTTTTACAATACAAACAAATGCCATGACAAACTTAAATCCATGTCAAATCTAACAGTTGACATGGTGGGAAATTTGAATTCAAAATATTGAATGCTAAAACTTGAAGATATTAAACTTCTAATTACTTATATTTCGTCTCCTGAAAAGTTTGGTGGAATATCGGGATATAGTGTCTGACAATAAATCACAGAAATTTCGCGAAAATCTGCAGAGCCATTTTAAAAATATCACAAATAAACCTCTATTCTGATAAGATCCAATTCAGATTACGATAATAGCTGATTTTTTCAGGGTCGTGGCCTGTATTTTGTTGTTGGCCTTGGTGATATATTTTCCCCGGCCGAAAAACGAAAAAGTGTAGCATCCACAGTGGGCTATGAGATTTTACAACACAGCTCCTGTTTATTATTTATGCATATCATCATTTGCGTCGGATAACATTGGCCAAACTGACCGAGACCAGGGATTTTGCAGAAAATACAAAAAACTAAATAAAAAATCAAACAAGTTTCGTGGCTAATCGGGCAAAAAAGAATTTTTTGTTTCTCTCATATTTTTCCGTTGGTAGCTTGAAAGCTTAACCTCACGGGGGTCCAAGATCTAATGTTAACTGTTTCGTTCTTATGGGACTCCTCGTAATATTATGTACACATTGATTCAAAGAATAATGCCTATAGGCTTAATTATTTACACGCCATCATTATTTCCTCAAACGTGATATTCAAATTCAGTGTGAGAAACTAGTACAGCAGTCATGCCATCTATTGAGTGGTGTTGGTAGTACGGTAATGCAGGTATATTGCACTTGCAGCTTGATTTTTGGGGAACCACCTACTCTCCTTGCAGCAGACGTAATTTCAACGATTGATGGAGGAGGTTGGCTTAAAGGACCCGAAAATTTATTTAGTCTGACTAGATACACCTCAAAATATTCCTTGGATATTTACGTTTGTTATGCTTTGTAATGGATAGGGTGAATAGATTTTCTTCTTTAATTCATAGCGGACTGTAACTTTCTTTAGGTGTAATTTTCGTATTTAATATTTCTTGATCGCGCAACCATACAAAAGCAAGAGAAAAAATGACACCTACCTTTTGATGGCTATTTCTTTGCTTGCGGGCCCGCTCTGGAAGTAGTCTCAGGTTCAGTCTTTGGATTGAGGATGGTAGCACTTAATAACTAAGGTTTTTATGTTTAATAGTTAATTTTCGAAAGAAAATTAGTCTTCGAAAGAAGAGAATGATTTTTCACGAGTTCACGTGGTTTTTCGCTTGACAGAATGTGTCATTTCATGCGCCTTTTGCGCATGTCCTTAGCACCCGCGTTGTTTCGACGGCGCAAGGTGCCACAATTTGAATTTGTATGGCTGATTATTTTTGAGGCGAAATAGATAAATTATAAATAAAATAAAACTAAAGAAAATTGCAGTAACATTTCCCGCCACCGAAAACGAATGTTTTCAATTATAGTAATTTAGTAGAAAAAAAAAACGCGTTTATGCATTTTTTAAGTAAAAAATAGAAAAACAAAAAGATAATTCCAAACATTGTTTGAACAAAAAAAAATAATATATTTTTTTCTATTTTGAAAAGAAATTTATATTTACAATTAAACTAAAGAAATTAAAATTTAATATTTTAATTTTAATCTGAAGCCATAGGCAAAGGGCACAGTTTAACTATAGGTCGCTTAAATAACCCGGTTTTAGTTTTCACCGTAAAAACCCTTACATGCCCATCTCGGCCGGGGTGTAACTCGACTATGCGTCCAAGTAACCAATGAATTGGTGGCTCATTTTCATTTTTAATGAGTACCAATGTATTCAATTCAATGTTAGGGTTTGGCTCGTGCCATTTTGACCTTTGTTGCAGGGTGTTCAAATATTCTGATTTCCATCTCTTCCAGAAATCTGTGTTCAACCTTTGTATAAGTTGCCAACGAGATAAGGAATTTAGTTTTAAATGAGAAAGATCTGGATCAGGAACTGAATTTAGTGCAGATAACGTAAGAAAATGCCCTGCAGTCAAAGGAGCTAAGTCGTTCGGGTCAGAGCTTTGCGCCCATAAGGGTCTGCTGTTTAGCAATGCTTCAACATCGGTTAAAAGAGTATAGTACTCCCCAAAGTTTAATATTTGATCACCGATCACGAAGTAAATGGCTTTTAACGGATTTTACTCCAGCTTCCGCAAGCCCATTGAAATGTGGGGCAGCAGGCACATTGAAAAACCAAGAAATTTTTAAATGATCTGCGTCGTGCTTTGAAAGCTCGGTAAGCTCCTTGTAAGCTCCCTTGTATGTAGTTGCGCAGTCAGAATAAATATAGGTGCAAACTCCTCTTCGATTGACAAATCTCCGAAAAGCGGCAATGAAAGCCTCTGAAGTTAGGTTAGAAACTAGTTCGAGATGAATAGCTCTAGAAGCGGTGCACACAATCACTAAAATGTAAGCCTTATGAATGACTAATTTACGCCCTTGAGCTAATTTTATAGGTCCAGCGTAGTCAATGCAAACATTTGAAAAACATTTCAGCTGTGATATTCTGAAGCTTGGAAGGTCACCCATGTAGGGGGTAAGAGCTTTGGGTTGAGTGCGATAGCACTTAACGCAAGATGATAAAACCTTTTGAATAACTCTACGTGCTGAAAGTACCCAAAACTGTTGTCTAAGTAAATATATAGTTGTATTAAATCCTGGGTGCAAGTAGGTTGAATGAATATTTTGAATGATCAGCTTGGTAAGTGTGCTATCACTTGGTAATAGTAGGGGGTGTTTTACATCATATGATAATGTGATTGAATTTCTAATCCGCCCGCCAACTCGAATACGATTTTGGGGGTCGAGAAAAGGCGCTAATTTGCGATATGGTTTTGGTAAAAGTTCATTATTTTGAATTTTTAAGAAGATATCAGAAAAATGTTGATTTTGCACGTACTTGACAAGTACAAGTAAAGATTCTTGTAATTCAAAAAGCGTAATAAAACCAGTGCGTTTAGTGTCCTGATGCTTAATGTTGAAAAAGTATCTGTGCCAAATAGCAATAATCCGTTGAATTTGTAAAATAGATGAATAATTATGTAAAAGATCGTTTAAAATATCATTATTCAGAATTGTGGCCAAAACCTATATTTTCTCTTCCTCTAAAACAGAACTAGTAATATTCGATTCTGACAGGGAAGCTAAATTCCATTCAGAGCGAGGAGAACAAATCCAGGGGGGACCGGTAAACCATAAACAATGATTAACTAAATTATCTGGAGTTAGGCCGCGACTGGCGCAGTCGGCTGGGTTCTCCAGAGTTCGGATATGATACCAGGGAATATCTGGAATGGTTTCCTGGATGTGACTGACTCTATTAGCCACAAAAGTTTTCCACCTATGCGGAGAGTTAGAAATCCAAGCCTGGACTACCTCTGAGTCAGAAAATGCTAAGATCTCATCGATTGTTATCATTGGCGAATAAATGTCAAGGACAAATCGAAGCAGATCAGCAAGGAGCGTAGCTCCCAATAGCTCCAGTCGAGGAATCGAAACTGTTTTGAGTGGGGCTACCTTGCTTTTTGCAATAACAAGGGAAGATTTGATTTTGTTTAATAATTCGATACGTAGATATATAGCGCATGCGTAACCGCGCTTTGAAGCGTCGCAAAATGCTAAAATTTAGCAACGTTGTATGTTAGATGAAAAAATGTATCTAGGGAGAGAAATCTCCGATAAACTAGAAAACTGTGAGTTAAATTGTAACCAAGTTTCGCAGATGTGGGGTGGGGGTTGATCATCCCAATTGATTTTTTGCTTCCAGAGTTCTTGCATTATTGACTTTGCGAGAAGAGTTACTGGCGATATGTATCCGCAAGGATCGTATATTTTAGCAATTACAGAGAGGATTTTACGTTTTGTTAACGGACTATTATCTTGATTGCATTTATATGAAAATGTGTCTGACGAAGGGTTCCACTGCAGCCCTAAGACCTTAATACTAGAAGGTTGTTCCTTATCGAAAGATATTGGAACTTGACAATCTGAAGGAGACAATGATGATAGCAATCTTGGGTCATTGCTTGCCCACTTACGTAGTTCAAACCCACCGGATTTTAGCAAGCCAATCAGCTCTTTTTGTAGCGCTTGCGCAGAAGACAAATCAGAACTGCCCGTACAGACATCGTCCATGAAAACGTCTTGAAGAACTACTTTTGCAGCATTTGGATACTTATTTTTCTCTTGAAAGGCTAACTCTCGTAAGGTTCTGATTGCTAAGAAAGGGCTTGAAGTGAGTCCGAAAACAACAGTATTTAAACGATATTCTTTTAGGGGTTCATTGGGGTGGAAACGCCATAATAAACGCTCTCTATGTTCGGGTACTAAATTGATTTGCAAAAACATTTTTTGAACATCACTAAGAATTGCTATAGAATGAAAACGAAACCTTAATAAAATATTTGTAATATCTGCATGAAGTTTAGGGCCTGGTAAAAGGGTCTCATTTAAGCTATAATTCTTGCTTCCATTTGAAGATCCATTAAATACAATTCTCAAACGCGTGCTTGTACTATCGGGTTTTAGTACCCCGTGATGTGGTAAATATGAAACATTCATTGATTTCGGTTCATTATTTGAAATAAGACTCATGTGTCCGTTTTTTAAATATTCTAGCATAAAATCTGAATACATGGAATACATTTCAGGATTTTTAAGAAGTCTAGATTCTAATGAAGTGAAGCAACGGTAAGCTCTAGAAAACGTGTCACCTAAGTCGGGTTCAGAGTGCCTAAAATGTAAAGCTACCATGAATCGTCCCGTGCTATCACGTGATACCGTATTTTGATAAATTTCCTCAGCTTTTTTGTCATCTGGGGATAAATAGCTTTTTTGAGGAATCGATTCAAGCTCCCAGAACTTCCTAAGAGTCAAGTCTAGAGAGTTATCGAAAGCGGTAAAGTAGTTTTCGATTTTTAAAGGATTGGATTGATAAGATATGTTTTGTTCGACCCTGCCTAACAACACCCATCCCAGCTCGGTCTCTAGGGCGACTGGTTGACCTTGACACCCAGAAATACGACCTGATTTAATAATTTGGGAATAAATCTCGGCGCCTAAAAGTATATCAACAGGGGCTGGTTTGTAGAAGAGGGGGTCGCCTAGTTTAATGTTTGAAAGATAATTCCAATTTTTTGGATTAATTTGGACACTAGGTAAAGAAGAGCATAATCTTTGAACGACTAAACCGTTAAAGGAAAATGTGGGATCAGTTTTTCCAACTGGACGAATAGTGCATTGCGTCATACCCTTTGTTGAAGAAGAAGATTGATTTATTCCTAGAATAGGAACAGATAATTTTTTCCTAGATAAACCTAACCTATTTAAGCAGTTTTCGCTGATAAAAGGGCTTCGCTGGCGTTGTCTAGGACGGCTCTCACTACTTGATAGTTCCCGCGTGCATCGAGGATTTCTACAATAGTGGTAGACAATAGTACTGTGCTTTGACAGTTTGGGGTGAATGAGGTATAACAGTTGGTTTGGTTAGGTTGTTGTCGAGATGTATTTTGCGTTAATTGTTGATTTTGTTGCGAAGTAGAAGGATATTGACTTTGATAGATTTGTTGTTGAGATTGATCTTGAATTGGTTGCATTTGTGACTTAAAATTAGATTGATTAGAATGCTGCATGCTAGTTAAGGTTGGGTTAATATTCTGCTGAATATTTTTATCATAGAAAGGTATTTGATTTGAATCGATATTATTAGGATATAAACTATAATTTGATTGTTGATTTTGCGTTGGTGCCTGAATACTTGAAATAAGAAAGAAATGAAGAAGTTTGCATGTTAGGTTGGGCTGGGTTAAATCGAGTTGTGACGTCACATAATAAACTATGGTGACGTAACCCGCAGGATTTGCAATTAAAAGGCGATAAGCAATCTTTTAAAAGAAAATGATTTGATCTTAAACAGTTGCCACATATATTTTTTTTGTCTCACGAAAGCGAGACGATCAGCTGGAGTTTTTTGTAAAAAAACTTGGCATTGAGAAAAAGGATGTACCGAAAGGTTACATAACTTGCATTGTTTTGATATTTTTGTTTGAAAGTTGCTTTGATTATGATTATTAAAGTTTGGTAAAATTTGTTGTTTTTGTGGTATGCCTGTCATAAAGGAGTTTTTGAAATTATTGTTATTATAGGAATTTGGTTTTGAACTATTGTAGTTACCAGATCCAAAACTGTTAGATTTTTTTTCCATATTTGATACTGAAGGCTGAAAATACTGAACCGATTCTAGTGCTTGGCACTGTTTTTCTAAAAACTCATATAGATCGGTGTAACTAGGAATTACCTTTTCAGTATGGCAAACCTCAAAGGCTGATCTAGTGATCTAGAGTATCTATTTTTCCCAGCAATAAATTAAACAACGGAAACTGCCAATCTTTTGTATTAAATTCTAAGGCATTCAGGGCCTCTAGATTTTCAGTAAACGTGTCCAAAATATTTCTAAGATCTTTAGAGCTCTGATTTGATTTCATGGAGGAAACATGCACAAAGGAATTCCAATATGACGTAGCTAAAAGGCGCTTATTGTTGTACCTTTTTTGTAGATTTGAAAAGGCAATTAAATAGTTACTATCAATAACTGGTAACGACTTTACCAAATTTAATGGTTCACCCTGCAATAAAGTAATTTGCAATAAAGTAATTAAATACCGAAATTTTGAGGCATTCGATAGTGCAGGATTTTTGTCTATTATGCTTGAAAAAAGATCTAGAAAAGTCGGCCATTTTAGCATTGAGCCCGTAAAAACCGGAATTGAAGGTTTAAAATTTTCAAAACTATGACTGGTGGGAGTAGGCGCAGAGGACTGCGGCCTAGAAGTGCCTGGAATGGGAAATAACTTAGAAAATATTGCTTTTGCTTGAAAATAAAAAGTGTCACAATTTTTTCTAACTGCATCTTCCGCATCGAAATCTTTATCGTCGGTCAGCAACCCAATCAATTCGTTATGGAGATGTTTAAACTCAAAATATTGATCTTCCAAAGTTTCAAAAGCAATTTGAAAGATAGGGCGCTCGGCTTCATCATCCTTGGCTTTTACCGCCAAAGTATAGATTTCAGTGATCCTAGTCAAAGCGATTTTTCTTTTTCTAGTAAATGTTTTTAGTTCTGCATCCCCCATTTTGATTGGTAAGTATTTTTTTGTATTGACTTGGATTTTAAATTATTGAAACAAAGGTATCTATTTTAAAACAGTTTTTGAGTTTTTGATTTTTTGTATTTGGCTACTTGGATTTTGATTTATTTAAACACTTTTATTTTTTGCACTTTAGCGCACTAAATATGTTTAAGATCGCGGAAACGCGAAACCGAAAGGCGATATTTGATAGAAGATTTGTATTTTATTTTTGCATTAAATCAAATTTTGAAAACACAAAATTCCCGAATAAATAAATGCATGAAATTTATCGATAGTAGGTAGTAAACAAGACTGACCGTGGAGTTTTTATTTTAAATTTAGGAGGCCACACACACGCACACATACGTAGGTATCAAGGAAACTCGATTACCTACAACTAAACTGTGCTCCGTTTGATAAGAATGAAGCCCAATATGGCGTTCAAGAAAAATTAGAATATTTTTAAAAACGCTTTTTCATAGCCTAGATGCGGCTCGGAGGTCCATAAAATGTAATGGATAGGGTGAATAGATTTTCTTCTTTAATTCATAGCGGACTGTAACTTTCTTTAGGTGTAATTTTCTTATTTAATATTTCTTGATCGCGCAACCATACAAAAGCAAGAGAAAAAATGGCACCTACCTTCTGATGGCTATTTCTCTGCTTGCGGGCCCGCTCTGGAAGTAGTCTCACGTTCCGTCTTTGGATTGAGGATGGTAGCACTTAATAACTAAGGTTTTTATGTTTAATAGTTAATTTTCGAAAGAAAATTAGTCTTCGAAAGAAGAGAATGATTTTTCACGAGTTCACGTGGTTTTTCGCTTGACAGAATGTGTCATTTCATGCGCCTTTTGCGCATGTCCTTAGCACCCGCGTTGTTTTGACGGCGCAAGGTGCCACAATTTGAATTTGTATGGCTGATTATTTTTGAGGCGAAATAGATAAATTATAAATAAAATAAAACTAAAGAAAATTGCAGTAACATGCTTGTTTATTGAGTTTGATTTAAAGAAGTTTTTTAGCAGTTTTGTGGACTATTATAAAAATAGTATTCTATAAAAGATTTAGAAATTATTGAAAGGTACGTGCATCCTGCTTTTACAAGAGTTTGTTGTAGGTCTCATTGCAAAGTAAAATATATTTGGATTTACACAAATGTGATCTATTTAGAACAACCGGATGCAATTTGAGACAGAAAAATTTTATATATTTTAAAATTTTTGTCTTTTGGGGTGGGTCCCATTTACCTCGGAGTTCGGGGTAACTGTGACACCCCTATTGCAAAATTATAAAACGTTAAAAACATTATGATACGACTGGGTCAATTTTGCAGCTTTTTGCGTAATAAAATTATCTCTGTCCATTACCTTTCTATGGCATTTGTATGGAAAATAATGAGTTCAGAAAAAATAAATAAAGGCAATTTAGGTATATAAGTAATACATATTTACATGGAATAATATTTCTAAAAAATAAAACCTTTTAGGTTGAAAATTTTGTAAACATTTTTGAAATAGTTCACGTTTTCGTACATCTTTGATTTTTTTTTACATTTTTTGACATTTTTTACTTATTTGAAATTTTTGAACATTTTTGAATTTTTTAAAATATTTTTGGCATTTTTGTCATTTTTTGACATATTTAAGGTACTTCTATTGTAAAAGTAAAAGACTTGGGGAAAAATCAAGTACTTTTATAATGTACTTGGTACTTGAAGTACATTTGAAAAGAAAATGTACTCAGTACATCCAGTACTTTTAAATCTTAATGAACCTGGTACTTGTATTTGAAGTACTTTCATAATGTACTTGTGACAGCTCTGCTGACTGGCTATCCTTTTCATATACTTTTAAATTGTATACTTTGTCACTCGCACTCACGATTTCTAGACAAAAGAATTGCAATGAAACAGGGGGTATCTCTAGACTTTGTTTTAACATTTGACAAATTGGCAAAAACTTTTGCCACACGGTTCGGAAAAAATTTTCCCCAACTAGGAGTTTAGAATGGAATAATGTAGTCAAATAACCGAGACTATTATTTATTTCAAAATTTTGACTTGGTCCTCTTTTTCTGGGAGAATAATATAGCTTTCTGCTGTTTAGCGTGAGCGTGGTGGGCATGACGTTTGATATCATTCTCAGCGTCGGATTCTCCTCTGCCATCCTGGTGGTTAGTTAATATTCTGTGTTCGTGCCTTAAACTCCAAAGTTGTGTCAAAGTAGTCGAAGTCGCATGAATTTCATTGCATTGCCTACTGTGTAGATTTCAAAGAAAATACAATGTCCATACCTAAACGCAAGCTCGTTTTTTCTCCAGTCAACACTGGTGTACAATTTCCCATCTATTATTCCCGCTCTTCTTTTAACTTTTAGTTTATGTGCCGCCGGGCTTTGCTGAGATGAGATGGCAAACCCTTATGTTTCTATTTTTATCTAAAAAAAAAAGTCACTTGCTAAATTAATTATCCGTTTTCCAGGCAGTCTTTCCTATGGTCAGTATTCCGATATGGTATATGGCGAGACTGACCTAGCGTTTCAAGCCGGTTAGCTTGATCCTTGAGATAATTTTTTCGTGTCATATGTTTCTATAGGGATCTGCATGCGGACTGAGTGTGGTTCTACAAAAACCTGAAATTGCCCGGTCATCCGGTTGGCAACCTAAAAACAATAAACGACCCTTAAACATATTTTTCACTCCAAAGAACCTGACACCTAGATCCAGATCCAGATTTAAACGTCAAGTAAAAAACAATCTGAAAGCTGACAGTCAAAACGTGAGAAGCAAAGCTAAAGAACATGATTTTGCTCCTACAGCATAAGAATATTATCCTAGAAAATGTCTCACTCTTGTTTTTAGAACTACACCTTCAACTTGAGAATCCATCGTCAAATCGTTTTTGATATATCTAAATTATTTGCGGAAATTAAGTATTTTATCTTGGTAATTATTATATACAAAAATTTTGGCCTGACTACGGAAATTTCAATCGCATGATGTCAGACAAAACAATAATTTATAAGGAAACTTGCTACGTTTTCGTGTGAAACTTAATACGAATTCACATTCTTTGATTTTTATAAACACATTTTCAGCGTGAATCGAGTATTTGAGGCCTCTAGAATCAAAACCAGCCAAATCCATTTTACCAAAATGTTCAAAAAGAGACCAAAACTGTTTAACTAACTCATGGTAACAATAAGAAGCCTGAATTTTTAAACTGTATTTTAAGGGGGATTAGGTAGGTTTTGCAACTGTAGTACTATTCATATTAATATGAATATTTTGCTGTATAGAGCAAATTTTTGATCAAAACTGGATTTAGCGGGTTTGATCCTAGAGGCGTCATTTTTCATTAGCTCTATCTAAATCAAGGTTGTTAAATTGGGTCATTAGAATCCCCTGTTAAATCTTGCTGCTAGTATTGTTTCTTTATATTATTTTTCGTTTGTTTCCATACTAAACAAATTTAGAAAGTGTAATAGTAAAAAAAAAGTGAAATAATACACTATTTTCGGCAGTTTTAGGGTTATATTACATAAGCATTATCTGATTTAATCTATAACAACAACAAAAAGTGAAGCACTTATAGCTTGCTTTGGAAAAATTGGCAAACTTAAATTTGCAGACGCGTGTGTTTTGTCACGTAGACACACAGCTGCTGTGTAGGTGAAAGCCATATTTGTTCTTTATTTATATTTTGCGGTGTTTTGCGTTTGTCGTGTAAAATTATGTTAATGTGGTTTGTGGAAAATGATCGGGAGTAAGGGAGTGCCATTCCATAGGTAAGTACTTGTATTTTTCTTTATAATTTTTTAATAAAGTTAAGAGTGGTTTATAAATGCCATTAAACACTTTTCATGGTGTCTCAGACATCTCTAGATTCTTGACAATTGTTAAATAATGTAGTGACGTAACGGAGTATTCCGAAACCACCAAAACTAACGCATGCTCAGTAACCGAAATCATGTCTACCCGAAAATGGAATATTAAGAATTAAATTGGGGTCCTGGCTTCAAGCATCGCATCTGTGAATGCATGGGCATGCCCCTTATCAAGCGCGGATCTGAGTCAAAATCTAGGGGGGGGGGGTAATAGTCGACGAATTTTTTTTTGTGATATAATTTTTTTTCTAGGGGGGGGTAATTCTTTTGTTTTCCCTTATTTTATTTGGAAAAAGTGCATATTTTTTTCTAGGGGGGGGGTAATTACCCCGTTACCCCCCCCTCAAATCCGCGCTTGCCCCTTATTTAAATGCTCTAACATATTTGGAAGCGACTTGTCAATTACGATACGATACCCATTTTCATAACAGTTGAATTCCGATACAATTCCCAAAAAAAGCGATACGCCTTTTGATTTCCGTTTGTATAAAGCGTTTGAAAGCGAGTCGTATTGAAACCGTATTCAGTTCTACATAAAAACATAGTAGCTTTATACTTCCAGAGAATTTCTATTATATTAAAATTACGTTTGACGTCGTCGGTCGTCCCGTTTATTACACGATTTGATATCCTAAATTGAATTCTAAATAACTGACTTCCTCTTGCATAAGAAATACTATTATGACTATAACAGAATGTAATAACATTATTTCAATTACTGGATACGATGCGCATTATAATCATATCATTTTACTTTTGTACGATCATCGGTTGTCAAGTAATTCTGTCAGAAATAACTTATGAATTCAATTTGCAAAATAGTTAATATAGCTTTTGTCTGAACGCGCGGCAATGTCTCAGCCAAATTCGTGCACTCCTGTCAAATTATTTATTTATTTTTTATTTATTTATTAACGGAATAAAATCATTTAGAATTTTAACAGTTTTTAAACTTAAAAACTTAAACAAATAACAGAACTTTTAATTTATTTTTAAAGGTATCTAAATATTGGGCAAACATACTCAGATCACTCTCGGATCTATTGTACAATCTCACCATATCGCTGCCTTGCTTTGATAGTGGCATAACTGAAAATGATGATTTTCAGGAAACGCTTTTTAAAAATAATGGCAAAGGCAAATATTTATGTATTTTTTTTGCTTTAATTAAATCAATTAATAACTTGAATGATGCTTGAAATAAACAATAAGACAAATTTTGTGGTAAAAATAATTTATGAAAATGATAAGGGTCACGCAAAACAGAAAACGCAAAAACGCATATTTTTTAGTTGTGCCACTATCAAGGCAAAGCAGCGATATGAGTTAGTTTCATAATTATATTGATGATATGGTACATGAAAAAGGGAGGTATGTCTGGTTCCATGATAAGTGTTAAAACGTATTCCACGCAGCAGCTCCGATCTGGCTATTAAAGAGTTTAAAATTTTAAACAGAAACAATATGGAGAAATACTCTTTACGTTTCTCTATAAAAACCACCCTTAAATTAAAGTATAACTATAAGGGACAGCTAGATGGTTGAATGCAGTTTTAAAATGGTAGAAAATTTATGTTGTACACGATCAAGTCTATTTCTGGATGACTGATAATATGGCATACTCCAGGTTAGATCTAACCAGGCTGTTGAAAAAAATGGGTAGAACTGAACAAGAAAGCTGTGTTGAGTTCCTGAGAATAAATCCGAGCTGTTTGAAAGCTCCATTAACTACCGAATTTATGTGTTTATCAAATGTAAGTCTAGCGTCAAATAGAAATAGAAATGGTTGTTTATTGTATAGTGTGTAATTGCAGAATAAGGGTTGGCTTTTACGGCAAAATGATACTACACAGCATTTGTCTACATTTAGTTTTAAAGCGTTCAGCGCACACCACTCGCTAGAATTTGGTCAGCCAATTACCTTGTAAAGATTTAACGTCAAAATTCAAAAACTTTCAGTGTATGATTACGTTCTCCACATCATTTACAAATAATAGGAACAGCAACGGCCCACAGTGCGAACCCTGAGGGACCCCCAACGCAACCACAATCGAGTGAGAAAGAGACCTGTTCAGTCTAACTCACTGGGAATTACCAACTAAAAAACTCCCATACCAGCTGAGCCAGCTACCCACTATGCCAATAGCTTCCAATTTTTTTTAACAAAAATCGATGGTTAATTTTATCAAACGGTTTTGCGAAAAGGGGCTCAATATGTCATCTTGGTATTATTCAAGCAAATTGGAGCTGAAGTGCTCTTTTCGGGAAGAGAACCATGTTGTTAATGAAGTAGGGTTGGGGGCTTAGCGCCCTCGAGCTCAAAGTTGGTCTCCCCAAACGAAACGGGCATAATTTATCACGAGCAAACTGACTATACATACTCAGTAAAAAGTTCTGATTCGGCTCTTTTGAAACTATACATTTTTTTTTATTTGATACAGTGGTGACTCGATAATCCGGATCAATTAAAACCGGGCCGATCCGAATTATCTAGGAATCCGGATTTTTGAAGGCATTTTTTTAATAATAAAAAACGTGAATTATTAGAATAAGTAATGATTTTATTTTAAATAAACTCAAATTCATAAAAAAAGGAAATTCTTTACTTAACAAAAAATGTTTTTTTTTCACTCAAAACTAATTAATTTTTATCGGCTTCTACCACTACTATGTCGGCTTGGAACGTTTTTCTACGTTGTCCGACAATCATCTTCTGTCAGGTTTTTTTAACTTATTGATCTTTGGATTAACTGTTGCCATTCTAGTTTAGGACGCCCTCTGGTTGCGATTCTGGGACCTGCTTTGATAATCTTTCGTCGTTCATCCGTTGTGCTTCATATATGTTAAATTTTACATTCTTTTTAATCTCTCCTGTCCATAAAATACTGTTAAGACATCATTAGCCGTTAATGTAAGACATGCAATAACTTTTTTGATCGGCTTTTTCTGGACTAGGTTCACCCTCTTCATTTTTGTCAACCTTCTTTTGAGTCACTTGCTTTAGTATTTTCATTTTTTATTTTTTTTCCGCAGGGTGAAAATATTGCGTGATCTTAGCCATCACCAACCAAATCACAGGTTAAAAACTGCCTTATTATGTTAACTATTATTATAATAAAAAAAAAAGGTGAGTCCGGATAATTCGTCGTTGATCTTACAAACTGACGTATCTCGAAAAAATTCAGTTTTGAGATAAGACCATAATACTACCTTATTTATGTCGTTCTTTCATCCCACAAAGTGTCGTAACTCAAATGCTATAGGTTTTAAAGCAGTACGATGTTATCCCTTTGTCGTATCTCAAAACATTTATATTTTCTTTCCTTTCCCTAAAAGTTGAAATTGCTCTCTTGTAAAATTACCATCAATGAGTTACGTCAGTTTGTAAGATCAACGACGAACTAAATCAAGTAAAATCCGGATTACTGAATATCTCCATGGACTTCTGAGACTATCCGGACTACCGAAGCATCCGGATTATCGCGTTTACGGATTATCGAGTCACCACTGGACCATTTTTCTCGAAAATTCTAAAGTCTGAGGCGGTTATTTTCTTAAAATTATTTTATTATTCTGAAGTTTTTGCTTGCCCCAATTTCTTTTCCTTTTTAATAAAAATTTTCTACTGCGGCGTCAATTTCTTTAAAATATACTTAATTTTTCTCAAATTTTCATATCTGCAAAATGTTCTTCACTACGCGATTTTTTATTTGCGAAATGTATTTGGGTTTTACTACATTATTGCCTGCCGTGCAATTGTTTTCAAATTTTCTTTTTAGTGCAAAAGTTTTATCATGTGGCGCCATTTTCGCTGAAACAAACTGAAATTTTCAGAAATTTTCACCTGCGACGCTATATTCTACGTAATATCTACCGAGCTGAGGTCTCCCTAGAGTTTCGAGTATTGTATAGTTACTAGATTTTTGAATTTGCTTTAATTGTCTGAAGGATTAAAAACTATCATTTTGGTACCTCCAAAACCAAACATACACTTTTAATCTCTAAAGTGCACAAAACGAATTCTTGTTCCCAGGGTGCGTAAAAAACGATTGAACGAGATGTTTGTTTTTAATTGAGTGGCAGCAGTTTTCCCTTCGCAACCAAAAAGTTAGGCACGCCGCTGATAGCAGTTAAGTAGTTCGAAGTTCTTAAAAATGTCGAATTTGCCACTGACTCATTTTTATGTTTATAATAGACAATCAAAATTCTGTGGTAGGTCCAACAATCATTGGCGCACCAAGGGGGGGGTCGTGGCCCGCCTTGTTTTTAGACCGTGATAACTATATTGGCAAAGTGTGACACAAAATAGTACTAGTACGAAAAGACTTCAGTCTATATTTATACAGAATCGCCGATTGTGGAGGTTAAGTTAATTAAACCCTCCCTTGAAAAATAAATATTCACAGTTAAAAATAGTTACCCCTTAATAAAAATATTATAATGATTTTGGTCGATCATTAACCCCTCCAGATTTTGACTTGTTCGCTTTTAAAAAAAAACTAAAACATTAGACGTCCGCGATTTTTAATTTATTTCTATTTTAATACAGTTTTCCATTTCTTGTCTAGAAATGGGATGAAGGGTAGACTAAAAACAGCTAAAAAAAAGTTATTAAGTTGTTAATTGTATGATGATTAAGGTTTAAGACAAAGTTTTAATTTTAAACTCATTTTTATTATGTAATGGGCAGCTCGTTAGCAGCATTTTTTCCTTAATTATATTTTAAATTAATTTTTAAAAAGTTAAACGCTTCCTGCTGGTTTTTTTTAATTGTCTCATAAAATTAAAATATTTACGAAAATTCCTCCTAGCTTTCCTAATAAGCGTATAAACCGTGTTAGCTACTGCATATAGTTTTTTGCCTCATTTTAGGAATTTTATTAAATTTTAAAAAAATATTTATTAAACTAGGAAGGTTATTTTTAAACCTGTAGAGAAAATGCGGGTAAAACGGGGTTATTAATGTTTAAAGTAAAATAATTTAAAAAAAACTTTTAAGGCCTAAAAACAAGGTAATTATTATTGTTATAGTAGGTACTAAGTAACTACCTGTTTATTAACCTAATTTTAAGTTAAAAAGGATTGACATTTTTCTAATATTAAAAAAAATAATGCCCGTCGGGTGGGAATGGGTAATTGACTGCGGTTAATTGACCACTAGCAGAACTGTGAAGTTCAGTTGGTAGGAATTTACGTTTTTTTCGTATTAATGAATTGATTTGTAAGATTTTCTATGTTTTGTGGGTCAACTGACCGGTCAACTGACCGGTCAGACAGGGTACCCCATTTTACCCTACCTACTGGTACCTTTTTTCATCCATTAGGCAGAATTTTAAGATTATAATCTATCTAAATTATTACAAGTATTTATTTTTGAACACAATGACAAAGAAACTCTTTAGAAAAGATACGCTGTTAGTTGGTAATAATGTTATTTAATAATAAATTAGTTTACTGGTATGATGAATTTATTATCGGACAATATTATCACTTTGTTTAATGAAAACACACATGTGCTTCTAACAACGACGGACTGGCAGCTGTTAATTTCTGCTTTATAACAGAGGCCGTATCCATACGTCTATAGGTATAAAATTATTTCATTAACATCGTACAGGTTTAGGCACCTACCCCGTTTTAGCCGCATTTCCCCTACCTATTTAAATAGTTTTAGAAATCTCACTTTGTAATAACATTACAAAACACTACAAAAAATGAACTGAGATGCCCAGTGCGTAGAACCTGCTACACACCTGATCAAGACCGTATCTAGGGAGGGTTTAAGGGGGATCAATCCATCCCCGAAGCAGTCGATAAAGTGTGTTAAAAGAGAGTTCTCAGCAACACAAATAAAACAAAAAATTGCATAATTCACACATTTTTATTGACATTTTTTATCTCCATTAACACACATAGTTTTGGAGCGCTAAAACCGGATTTTACAAGAAAAATTTGTACACTAGCCTTTTTATTTTCCAAGTTTTTCTTTAAACGTTTTTCGACGTTTCAGGACATAGCAACCTGTCGTAAAATATTAAGTTTTTATTCGTCTCAAGTTTTTCATATAACTTTCGTTATGAAACTTCCGCTAGCTTTTCTTAAAAATAATTTATGATTTATGGGTTGGAATCTATAGGTAGGTACCTACTTGTCTCCTTGTTTATTTGTTTTAACCTACTTCGTTTATTAGGATTGGTTCGTCCCGCCTTCCTTTTTGTAAATATGTTCTTTTTACTATAATTTACCAAATTGGTTCGAATTAGGCTATTTGGTGATTTACTAGAGCATTTTCTATTTTTTGTTTATTTAGTATTAATTAACTAATTAAGTACTTAAAATTACTGGGTTATTTGCATTTGAAACTCCCGCGGTTTTAAAGGCAAATATTACAATTTGCTATAATCAATTTACTTTACATAAAATGCATTTTGAATTACTAAGGTTCCTAGTTCCTTTAATATGGACCTTCGTAATCTCATTCCCTCCTACTTATTCCCTTTTCTCCTACGCCTATGGATTAACGACGCCACTGGGCGACATGTGGGAGAATGAACGCAGCAGCGATACCTGCTGCCGGACCAGAGAGAACCGTTTCGCCTTCGAACGATAATACACGCGTGTTAGCGACTCTCCTACCACATTCATGTGGGGTGCAAAAAGCACGGTTTAACAGCGTGTCCTCCCATGAGTTCCGCTTCCTGTATAAAAATGGTAAGTGAAAATGCATTATTTTTACCTTACATACATTTGTTTATTGCTACACTAACCTAGAAGGTAAACTAGACCATTTCAGAATCCCTTGTACCAGCTTAGCCTATGACCTTATTCCCTTAAAATTACAGTCCACATCTGACACCGTTAAATTCCAGACAACTCTCCTATCTGGACCACCAGGGAGCCCCATTTTTTGGTCCTTCGAGCCGGATTTCTGGAATCGTTTTTTTGCCTTTTTAGGTTAGTTTTTTTTACTGGTTTCAAATGCAAGAAAAACCCTTGTTTTTCCTAAATGCCTTTTTTACTGGTTTCAAATGCAAGAAAAACCCTTGTTTTTCTTACATGCCTACTTTAGAAAACCCCTAGGTTTCTAAAATACATTTTGCGATTTTTTTTTGTGTAAAAACAAATGCAAGAAAAACCCTTGTTTTTCTTACATGCCTACTTTAGAAAACCCCTAGGTTTCTAAAATACATTTTGCGATTTTTTTTGTGTAAAAATTAAATATTTTTAACAATAAATTTAGCCTTTTCATGCGAAAAACCAAACACAGATAAAATCTGTAAACTACTATGCTTTTTTTTTGTTTCGAATAAATCAAGTTTTTTCGTTTCTTTTTTGTAAAAAAAAAAAAACCGTATGGAATTTGGGTGTTTTTTTGTTTGTCACTGGAAATAGTTTAAAATAGTGTCTGCAAAGTGCTATTATTTTAGCCGTTGTGCCTTCACATTTGTGGATTGCTATAATTATATCCAATTTGCTCGAAAAAAATCTCCAAATTGCCATATTCATTTTTGCTTATTGCAAATTGCTATGACTATATCCGATTGCGGATGCTTTACTATATTCGTTTTTGCGTAAAAATGGCTATGATTGTATCCATTTTTTGCGTGCATAATAAATTTTGAAGGAAATTTAATTCTTAACTTGAGAATTTGTTTTCGTGTAAAGGCAGATAAATAGTTTTACCAAATTAAATGCTTTTGATTTGTAGGTATTTATTTTTAAATATAATACATAGTAGGTACCTACTTATTTGAATTCGCGAGGCGAAGATAAAAAAACTTATACACAAGTTTTTTGTTATCATTAGTTTGCATCGGGTATTTTCTTTACTTTTGTGCGCTTATAGTTTGATTATTGTAATTAAACGTAGGACATTAATATTTATACAGGGTGTCCAAATTTTGATTTTTTTTTCAGTTTACCTAATTTTTGTCAATTATTTTTTGGATTTTTTTTTAAATCATGTCTAGTTCGGATAAAATTTTAAAGGCTAAAGCCTTGCGCTATAGTGCGATTTCACAGCTAAATTTGATCATTGAATCCGCGACCCTCGCAAAAAATGACCCTGCCTATCACAGCGGCTTTAAAGTCAAATTTCGGACATTGTCAAAAATCAAAAAAGATTTTGAAAAGCACCATAATACTTTGTTGACGTTGGTAGCCTCTGATGAGGATCGCTTAGTAGTAGAAAACAAAGTGTTTATGGACTTTTGCAAACGCTGTGACGAGATTTCCACTATATTTTACGAACTTTTCGAACTACCCTTTGAAGATGGAGGGCTTTTGAGCAGTACGATAAATCCCATGGGCAGTCCCTGTGCCTCCACAGACCAGCATGGTTTACTGCCTAGGATAAAAATACCTCTTTTTCAAGGGGAATTTAAGGAGTTTCCAACCTTTTTGCAAGCCTTTAATGCTACCGTGCACAATAATAGGTCGCTGGGAAACTTTGAAAAATTCAATTTGCTTTTTTCTAATTTAAAGGGCCCTGCCCTGGATGTCATTTCTGACATTCCTATCCTTGCTGAAAATTATTTAAATGCCTACCACACCTTGGTGGATAGGTATACAAATAAACGATTACAAGCTTACCTTCACTGGAAGGCAATTGAAGGCTTCTCTCCTCTTACTAAAGAGAATGCTACGAATTTGAGGAATTTGCTTGATTGTTTTTCGAAAAACTTAAGTGCTTTAAAAGTCATGGGTTTTAAAACGGAGTTTTGGGATTATATTATGGCACAAATGCTCTTGGATAGGTTGGACCTAACCACGCGCAAGGCATTTGAGCATAATTATTGCTCCAATGAGATCCCCTCTTATGATAAAATTCGTGCTTTTGTTTCTAGCCATTGCATTGCGTTGGAACAAATACAACAAACTCAAGATTACTTAAAAAATAAAGATTTGTCAATTTCAAGTCAGAAAAATCAAGCAAAGTTTCAAAATCGATCTGCTTTGTTTGCTAATACTCAGAGAGCCTCCAAAAATGCCTCCCAGTCTCCAAATGGCCAAAGTGGCTTAAATAATACTCCAAACCCTCAAAAATTTTGTTTTCTCTGTAAAAGTGGCGATCATATAATATACAGATGTCCTAATTTTTTGGCGAAAACTCCCCAGCAACGTTTTGAGATTGTTAAACAACATAAAGCGTGTGTCAACTGTTTGGCCTCAAAGCATAATTTACCCCAGCAATGCAAATCAGAAAAAAGATGTTTACATTGTGGCCAATTTCATCACAGTCTCTTACATTTTTTTCCTATTAATTCTACACCTAGTTCTGCGAGTAGCCCCTCTACTTCTGCAGTGCAACCCCCGAGGAGCCCCGTGGCTACCGAATTTAATAGAACCACTAACACCATTGTTACTGGTATGTCTTTAAATGATCGCGAAGTACTTCTCTGTACCGCTTTAATACGGATACAGGATGTTTTTCAAAATTGGCACACAGTGCGCGCCATCTGTGACTCTGGTGCTCAATCTTCATTTATATCTAAGTCATGTGCTGATAGTTTGGGCCTTCCTAAATTTAATATCGCCATGACTCTACAAAGCTTAGATCGAATGACAACTTCGGCAAAATCTGGAATTAATTGCAATATATCCTCTTTGCGTGATAATAATTTTGTTTTTAATTTTGATGCGATAATACTCGATAAAATTTGTAGTGATTTACCTCATTCCTCATTTTCGATTAAAAGTTTTCCTTTTCTCGCCAACTTAGAACTAGCTGACCCAGGCTTTAATAAAAGCGATAAAATTGATTTATTGTTGGGCGGCGATGTGTACCCTTACATTTTGCTAGATGGTCGTTTGTCTACGGGACCCAACAACCCCGTCTGCATTAATACTATTTTTGGTTGGGGAATAATGGGCAATCTTTCACTTTCACCTTCAACTACAAATCAAATTAAAACATTTTTTACTACGTCAATGAACGATTCTTTTGTCAATTTAGATAAAAATCTACAACGATTTTGGCAAATAGATGACATACCTAATGTCAAGGCCATTGACCCCGAAGATGAGTTTTGCGAAAATTATTTTTTGAAAACTACCTCAAAAAATGAGGAGGGGAGATATATTGTATCTTTACCATTTAAAGTTACTGCTCCAGATTTTGGCGACACTCGATCCATTGCCGTACGTCGTTTTTTCTCCCTTGAGAAGAAATTGCTACAAAACCCTGATTTTTATGCTGCCTACAGCTCTGTTTTACAAGATTATTTAGATAATAATCATATGCAACCGGTTTCTGCACCTTTGCCGACCGAAATTTCAAATCATTTTTATATTGCACACCATGCGGTGTTTAAAAAAGATTCTACTAGCACCCCCCTGAGGGTGGTTTTTGATGCGAGCATGCACGCCCCTGGCAAAATCTCGCTCAACAACGCTGTTTATACTGGGCCCCCTTTACAAAGGGACTTACAAAAAATTTTATTACTTTATCGTTTGCATAAATTTTGCTTTTGTTGCGACATCCGTCAAATGTACAGGATGATTTTAGTTGACCCTAGTCAAACTAATTTTCAAAGAATAGTTTGGAGGTTTGATCCTAACCAGCCTATTCAAGACTTCGAAATAAATAGAGTTTTATTCGGGGTCTCTTGTAGCCCCTTTTTGGCTATCAGAACTTTGCTGCAACTTGCTAGAGAGCATGAGGACCTTCCTCTTGCCTCAAAAATCATTGAGGAGGCAGTTTTTGTCGATGATGTGATTTCGGGAAGTGATGACTTTTTTAAGGCCACTGAGATGAAAAATCAATTAATCGAGCTACTTAGCCGAGGTGGATTCGAATTGCGTAAATGGGCGAGCAATTGTCCCGAGTTACTATCCGATCTTCCTGAGTCACACATTTCGATGAAGGCTCTTTCTCTCGATTTAGATGCTGAAAATTCAACTTTGAAAATTCTCGGTTTAAATTGGAACCCTCATACTGATGAATTTTTTTATACTTTCGACTGTTCTCTCCAAACATGCACTAAAAGAACAATTTTAAGTAATTTGGCCCGCATTTACGACCCTCTGTCTTTTTTGGCGCCAATAGTTTTAATTTTAAAATTAATTGTTCAATACTGCTGGGCAGAAGACTTAAACTGGGACGACCCTGTCAGTCCGGAAATTGTTTTTAAATGGGAAAAATTTAAAAATGAATTAAAGTTTTTGCATTCTGTTAAAATTCCTCGTCAAATAATTTTGCCTAATGCTAGTCAAATCCAGCTAGTAGGATTTTGCGATAGTTCAGAACGGGCCTATTGTGCTGTCGCTTATATTCGAATTTTTTATTCTGATGGAAACATTAAAGTTTTTTTTGTTTGTAGTAAATCTAGAGTCGCACCGTTGCGTCGTAAACTAACTTTACCAAGACTAGAGCTTTTAGGAGCTGTTTTGTTGGCTAAATTAATGGATTTTTTACTAGAAACGTTCTCGGAAAAAATTAAATTTGATAAAATTCTTGCTTTTACTGATAGCACAGTGACCTTATCTTGGATTCAGGGATCTCCTCACAAATTTAAAACATTTGTTTCGAATAGAACTGCCTATATACAAGGAAGAATTAGCCCTGAGTTTTGGCATTATGTTCCTACTGAACAAAATCCTGCTGACTGCGGTACTAGGGAAATGTATCCCTCTGATTTACAAAGATTTTATTTTTGGTTAGAAGGGCCTTCTTTTCTAAACCAACCTACAAATACTTGGGATTTTATGACAGTTACTTACGATGGGAATGCAGTTTTGGAAGAACAGCGAAAAAATATTTTTAACGTTTTTACTTGCGAACAAACAGTTGAATATTATGTAAACAACTTGTTTGAAAAATACAGTTCTCTTTTTAAAATTAAGAGAATAGTTGCTTACTTTTTGCGAGGGTTACAAAAGTTTAAAAATCCCTCATACAATTTTGCTACTGATTACCTTACAAATCAGGATTACTACAAAAGCTTACTTTTTATTTCGAAATGCGTACAATCTTTTTCTTTCCAAAAAGAAATTGAATTACTAAAAGATAAGAAACAGCTTCCAAAAGCTTTTCAAAAATTATGTCCATTTTTGCATAATGAAAGCTACGATTTGCTTCGTGTTGGAGGCCGTTTATGCCATTCAAATTTATCATACGATAAAAAATTTCCAATTCTTTTGCCTTCTAGTGCAAAATTCACTGAATTACTGATTTTAGATTTGCATCGCAGCAATCTTCATTGTGGTATACAGACCACAACTTTTTTACTAATGCAAAACTTCTGGGTATTGTCTGCTAAAAAGGTAGTGAGAAAAGTTTTAAGTTCTTGCCATACTTGCTGGAAAACTAAACCTAACTCCCTTCAACCCCCTATGGGTAACCTACCGAAATTTAGAGTTTCCGAAGCAAAGGTGTTCGAAAATGTAGGTATAGATTTTTGTGGTCCGTTCACGATTACTCTTGGTCGGACCAGAGGTGCAAAAACCATGAAAGCATATGTCTGTTTATTTATCTGTTGCGCTGTTAAAGCCGTGCATTTAGAGTTAGTCTCTGATATGACATCAGAAGCCTTTCTGGCTGCTCTGCGCCGCTTCATAGCTAGAAGAGGACTATGCTCAAAGATCTCTTCAGACTGCGGGACCAACTTCGTGGCCTCTGAAAAATACTTGCGACAAATTTTTTCTGATTGCGTGAAGGGGGAAGGTATAGTTTGGTCTTTTAACCCACCTGCTGCTCCCCACATGGGAGGCATTTGGGAATCAAACATTAAATCTTTAAAGACTCATCTTCACAGGGTAGTTGGAAATCAAATACTCACCTATGAGGAATTAAATACGGTTTTAACCCAAGTTGAAGCCATAATGAACTCACGTCCTTTATGTGCCTTAAGCACCGATCCTACTGATCTGGCGGTCTTGACTCCTAATAATTTTTTAAATTTGAGGCCTCCAGGTACAATACCCGATCCAAACTACTGCGATATTGCGTTAAACAGGCTGTCCAGGTGGCAACTGTTGCAAAGAATGCACCGCGATTTTTGGATTCGCTGGCATCGCGAATATTTGCACACTTTGCAACAGCGAGCCAAATGGCACCAACCTCTTGCTTCCATTGATATTGGTACTATGGTACTGATCAAAGATGAAAATTCCACTCCATTGGATTGGCCCCTAGGCCGCATTGAAGACCTTATTAAAGGTTCTGATAATGTTCCACGGGTTGCTATTGTAAAGACTACTAAAGGTACCTACAAACGGCCTTTGGTAAAACTATGCGCCCTGCCTACAAATTAAACTCTCTGAAATGCCCCTGGGCATTCTCAGGGGGGTGGGAAATGGTTCGTCCCGCCTTCCTTTTTGTAAATATGTTCTTTTTACTATAATTTACCAAATTGGTTCGAATTAGGCTATTTGGTGATTCACTAGAGCATTTTCTATTTTTTGTTTATTTAGTATCAATTAACTAATTAAGTACTTAAAATTACTGGGTTATTTGCATTTGAAACTCCCGCGGTTTTAAAGGCAAATATTACAATTTGCTATAATTAATTTACTTTACATAAAATGCATTTTGAATTACTAAGGTTCCTAGTTCCTTTAATATGGACCTTCGTAATCTCATTCCCTCCTACTTATTCCCTTTTCTCCTACGCCTATGGATTAACGACGCCACTGGGCGCCATGTGGGAGAATGAACGCAGCAGCGATACCTGCTGCCGCAAGACAGAGAACCGTTTCGCCTTCGAACGATAACACACGCGTGTTAGCTACTCTCCTACCGCAGGAATGTGGGGTGCAAAAACTAAGGTTTAACAGCGCGTCCTCCCATGAGTTCCACTTCCTGTATAAAAATGGTAAGTGAAAATGCATTATTTTTACCTTACATACATTTGTTTATTGCTACACTAACCTAGAAGGTAAACTAGACCATTTCAGAATCCCTTGTACCAGCTTAGCCTATGACCTTATTCCCTTAAAATTACAGTCCACATCTGACACCGTTAAATTCCAGACAACTCTCCTATCTGGACCACCAGGGAGCCCCAAGGATCGTCAAAAAATGCTTTTTTATTTTCACTCCAAATAAGTTATTTGGTCAAAAAAGCCACTTTAAAATTTTGCGATGGTGACTGTTCATTTGTCTGTTTGGAACACGATAAATCAAAAACCGATCAACCAATTTTAACCGAATTTGGTAACAATTTTGCAGTACGCATTATTTTTTGGTGAGGGTGGTCAAATCATAATTCGAAAACCACAGCAACTAGCAAAATGCGAGTTTCAAATGATCTCGCATTTAATATTACATGGACGTTGGGCTTCGGTGGAATGCTTTTAGAGTCACATATGTTTTAGACGAGATCTTCCCATACAACGTTTAGATGAGACAAATCTTTGGACGGGCTTCAGGAGCTTTGTAATTTCCATTTAAAGTTTGCAATTTAACAATGTTGTCATATTAAATACAAGCAAATATGTCAAATCTTTTCGACGATAGTTTATTTTGGCAAATTATTAGACCAACCCACACTGTATTTTTAAGGTTGCTAATAGTAAAGAATTTTTCAAATAAGTGTCCTTTACTATGTATTTTAATACCCGGGTCAAGGGTCATTACTTTTCAACAATTTATTTTCATTTGATAACTTATCACATCCAAGTGTTAAAGTCCATTCTTAAATACTCGTTTCTGCTTAAACTTAACTAATTCTATTTCTGCAAATTGCTAAACAAAAAATTTGCAAAAAATTGTCAAATTGCAAGTTTTGGATGGAAATTTCAAAATTTCTGAAGCCCATCGGAAGATTTGTCCTATTTAAACGTTTTATGAGAGAATCTCGTCTATATCATTCCACTGAAGCCCAACGCCCAAGTTATTTGTGCGACGTTATTTAGATTGACAATTACATTTTTACCTACTCGCGTGCGGTAAAGTAATTACTTCAGTAATTCACATTGTGCGTTAAAGTTACTTTACCGCACGCGCACCAGTTAGAAACCTTAGCAACGCATCAATAAGACAGCTTCAATATTTGTTTACATTTCAAATCCATCTAATTTGACATGTTTATGTATAAATTACATTTAATTTTTTTGAAAAAAAGGTACTCATAGGTAAAATATTGTACCTAACACATGCGAAAAGTGTCTTTACCACCCTTGACGGCTTGACCGAACTCCGCTCCGCGTCGTTCGGCCAACTGTCGCGTGCAGTAAAGTATTAATTTCCGCACTTGTTAGGTAAATAACCAGTGTTGCCACCCTCGACCCTGAGGTCTTCGATAGAAGGCTTCGAGAAAAATAGGTAGATTTCGGTAGATTTTTTAATCATCTCAGCAAGCAGTGCTGGAGAACTATCGATAGTTTGGATTGATCTAGTAGGTAAATTGTATTTCTACGATTTGTTTTTACGGACAAAATACCAAAATTAAGAATTAAATAAAAAAATTAGGTACATACTAGGGACCTATTGCAATAAAGCCATGCACAAATTGTGCCGGGCACTATATTAACAGTTTCGCATTAAAAACTGACAGTTGATCTTTCAAAATTGACATACCAAAGTCGAATTAATTGTAATTGTAATTGTGGCGTCACTATTAATTCCGGCTCTTATAATACACAATGGCCTTATTTTGAAAGAAGACAACTGTTCTTATAATGTGAAACTGTCAATATAGTGCCCGGCACAATTTGTGCCTGGCTTTATTACAATAGGTCCCTATTAGGTAGATAATATTAATTATAAAAAAATCCTCAGGGTTTATAATAGCGTGATCTTTATTGCCGCTTGCGGCTGCCACGAGCGGATAGTTCACAACTTGCATTCCATTTGCTATTGGTTGACATAGTCAGGCGGGATTTTAAAATTAAAACTCCTGTCCTCGTTTTGGGAGGTTGAAATCGGTGTTAAACCAAACTGAAACAAAACCTAACCGTGGTCAATTGATGGGAAACGTATCCTAACCGGGGCGTGTCTGGACAGGTTAGGATACGTTGTCGAATAATTTATCACGGTTAGGTTAACACCGATTTCGACAGGAAAACAGGATAGGGAAGCTAATTTAACCTATATATTATAATTTTTGAGATAACTTTTTGACAGTTACCATAACAAAAAGCATAGGCCAACAAAAAAAAGTTGTAAAAAGTTGTCCCAAAAATAATGACATGAACTGTAAAAGAATATATGTTTTTAAAAAAACAATAAAAACAACTCATCGGCATATGCATAGATTTAGTTAAATTCAATAGGTATGTACTGCACAAACCCCTACACTTTTTAATCACTTACAACTAGTATATATTCGTATTTTACGCCGAAAGCTGTAAACAACATGTTTGTTAAATGCTTGACTGGTGGCACCATCTCTTAATATAATATAATAATAATCTTAAACGGCAACGTTCAACATCAAAAAGTCAGTTGACTATTTCGACCAATAGCAAACGGAATGCAAGTTGTGAACTAGCCGCTCATGCGGCTGCCGGCTAAGTATATCGCAAAATCCAAGAGATTTTTTATTCTACAAAGGATCTTACATAAAAAGAATATTTTATTTATGTTTTTTTTTAATCGTGATTACGAGGCGTATCAAAAAAAAACAAGTTTATATCGAAAAAAAAATCGGTAGAAAACTATGGTAATTCGGTATATCGTAAAGTAAAAGGCTAAATCGGTAGATCTACCGAAAAATCGGTAGAGGTGGCAACACTGTAAATAACTATTAACACAATTTGTCATTACGTCCAAGTGCTTAACAATCGAGAAAAAAATGGTAAAATTATCACGTCCTTGCATTTTAACTACGCGCAGATATAGTGGGAATAAGGACACTTTTGTGGTTTGTTTTAAGGATAATTAATTGCATTTATTTGAGAAAATGAAAATTATCATTAAATTGTTGGTTCCAAAAGTACACTCACATAAACCACAGTGTCCTTATGTCCACTATATCTGCTTGAAGATAAAAAATATGCTAAAAATCATCTGACGATCCAGAACAGCTAGCGAAGTGCGGTTTTATTACATTTGATAGGAATTCAATTTTCATCATAATTTCTCATAACGACAAAATTTGCCAAAGACACAGTTTTTGGAAGAAGATAATTTTATTCTGTACAATTTATAATTAAAATAATGTTTTAACAAATTTTGTTTTAACAATTTTTGTTTTAGCAAAATCTGTTTTCCAGGGACTTGTAATTTATTCTGGTGCCATTCGCAAAAACATTTTAATTTTAAGAAACAGTGAATTTTTGTATTTCGCAAAAACGACCGGAGCTAAAGTAACGTAGTTATCACAAATTGTTGGAAAATTCCATTGTCAACAAAATATAGCCAATTTAAAACCTCAACAAAGTCTTTTGCTTAGAGTAGCACATTCCTGTTGGTGCCAAATTAAACTAAGGAGGTCAGTAGGTTAGTTTAGGTATTGGTTTTAACTATTTGATCAGGTTAGTGCATATTAGTGCAGGATAGTTTAGGTATGTCTGTTTGAATAAGTTCAGGTTAATTTTAATTAGATGATAGGTCAGGTTCAAGGTCTACATTGGTTCAGGTTACTGCACATTCGAACACTGCGTCAGCGGCGTGCGAAAGGATGAGGTAACAAGGCAGCCGCCTCAGGCAACCACCTTTAGAGGGCAACCACATTTAAACATTTTTAAAATTTTGCCACTCTGTGAAAAATGAGATAACCTGCAATTAAAAAGATAAGACGAAAATAATTCGGTGCAAAGAAAAGTGATAGCAAAGTTTGCGGAGAACAGGTCGAAGGTACAAAAACTTCTGGGCAAGTAAATTTGCATATTTAGGTATTTATGTTAGTTAATTGGATTGATTTTGAAAAAGCGAGTTCATTCTCCAGACGTGTTTTTTTAAGTAGATAGTTCCTTAATGGGCATACTTTGGTAAAACTGGCTCAGGACAACCCAACATTTAATTCAGGGGTGCAATTAGCAATTAGCCCTAACGCTATTTTTTTCGAAAAAAACTTGAATTTTACAACAGTTTTTTGTTTTAAGCTTTTATTTAGCAATTTTGCTACAATCTTTTCTTAAATTAACTTAAAATTACACTTGATATTCAAATTTATAAATAAATAAATAGGTATAAACCAACACTATATTAGTAAAATTTAATAACTTTATATAAATTGAATAGAAAATAAATATTTTTTTATACCTTTTTTAAATTTGGTTCATTTTTAGTTGACACTTTTAATTTATTGTATTCACGCAAACCTTTTGAAAATATTGATTTTTGAACAACAATGATAATTATAATTTTACTTTATAAATTCTTTTAATGAATCTGATAGTAAATTATTATTAACTTTATAAATAAAAATGCAAACATTATAAAATATAATTTTTTTTACATTTACGCAGTTTAATTTTTTTAACATCGTTTTTATTTTGATATATTTATCTGCATTTAAAATTATTCTCATTGCACGATTTTGTAAAATTTTTCTAGAATGTCTTCATTAGCTGAATCTAAAATAGTTGAGCAATACAAAATATATGGCAAAATTATTGTGTTGTATACTAATCTTTTTGAGAAAAATGATAAATAATGACTTATTCTTCCTAAATATCCAATTTTCGCTGCTATTTTCGAGATGATATTATCGTAGTATAAATTAAACTTTAATTTTGAGTCTACTTTAATTCCCAGATATTTGAATGATTTCACAATTTCCAATTTTTGATTTATTATTTTAATTTCCAAATTTAATGGATTACTTTTTAAATTTATTGTCACATATTTCGTTTTATTAACATTTAACTTTAATTTATTTGTATTTAACCAATTTAAAACTAATTTTAAGTTTGAATTTAATAAATGAATGTTCCAAAGAATTGCCTTTTAATTAAATTAACGTATCATCCGCAAACATCTGAATTAAACAATATTTTAAAATGGATGGTAAATCGTTTATGTAAAGAATAAATAATAATGGCCCCAATTTACTTCCCTGAGGTACCCCCATTTTATTTTATTTTTTGATGATAGTGTGTTTATTATTTTAGTACGTTGTTTTCTGTTAAACGAATAATTTTTAAACCATTACAAAACTTTTCCTCGTAATCCATATTTATAAAGTTTTTGTAGAAGTTTCTCTGTGTCAATTGTTTCAAAGGCCCTTTTAAAATCTAAGAATATCCCAATAACTATTTCATTTTTTTCAAAACACCTCCAATTTTCCACTACATACTGAACGGCAATTTCTGTTGAATATTTTTTTCTAAATCCTGATTGTTGGGCTACTAAAATTTCGTTTTCATCTATAAATTCTAAAAATTGCTCGTAAACCATTTCTTCTTATAATTTTTCAATGTCCCACAAAACATTAATAGGTCTCATTTCGTCTTATTTTTTTGTTCTTTTTTATTTTTAGTACAGGGGTTATATATTTTAATTCATCGGGAATTTTACCATTTTTCGAACACGGGTTTATTAGATTTAGTAGTTGATAACCTATAACGTTTACTTTTGTGGCGCCAATGTTATATAGTTATCTATATAAACCGCGATTTCTCCCTAAAAATACTTAATTTTTATAAAATTTCACCTGCGGCACAATTTTTTAATTTTGTCTTGTAGTTTTTTATATTGTCATGCTTTTCTTTATCTTAAAGTGTGTGAATCTCACGGATTATAAAACATTGATGGATTGAATTGGGCCAAAGTAAAAGCGGCGAATCCAAAATGGCCGCCGTCCCGTCCTTTTTTACCAATGACATTTCGTACTCTGGTTTAGAAATGCTTGCTTGTCAACCGCTGTTTTGGTTTATTTGTGTTTTTACCACTTTTTTGCATTCATTCACAAAGCCATGATAAAATTAAAGTATACTAAGTTTGGTCAGGCTGACTACCAGTGTCCAACTATTTTAACAAAGTTCGCAATAGTAATGTCAAACGCATAGTGTATCCACTCTGTTTCTATTTTGGTTGGTTGTAAAATCCATTCTCTAGCTGTTCTAATATCTCTGGTTTTCCCATCTCACAGCTCCTTCTGTAGTAGTATTTTTCTTATTCTCGAAGCATTAGGCCTGGGACTCAAGCACTTCTAAAATGGCCTGATTTGTTGCGCCCCTGAGTTGATGGGTGAGTGGAAAAGTATTAGAAATATTCAAAAAAAAAAAATAAGATAAATTATTATTACTTACATTGAAAACCTGCCTGCGGGACAGTAAGATTTAACAAGAGAAACTTAAAACAAAAGACAAGTACACTTAAACCACTGAATAGAAAACCGTTACAATTTTTAATTTAAATAATGTTTTAGGAAAATTTTAAGGTATTTCATTTTGCATTCATTCATAAAGAATTATTATTTTACGAAACCTTTTAGCATCACCTGCTCTTGCCTCCTGTCTTCTAAAACGCATTAGTTTTTAGTTAGTTTGAAAAAAGGCCCTACAGAACCTACAATGTAAAATTAGCGACGCACGGTGTCCCATTCAATTTTACTTTTACTTATATTACCCCAAAAGAAACATTTTCAAACTACCAGGGGTAAAATACAAGTAAGAGTAATACAAAATTTTCTATATATAACCGACACCATAAGACTTTGAAATTGTTTTATATTAAATGCTATACGATGAAGTATCGGCAAAAATTTCTCTGTATCAACATGGGTTTCTACCAAAAAAATCTACTTTGACCAATCTGGCTAACTTTGCGCAATATATTCATGAAGCGATAAATGAAAAGGAACAACTTGATATTATTTTTACTGGCCTAGAAAAAGCTTTCAACAAAATTAGGCACGTATAATAGATCGTCTTAGATAAAGACCCTGTATGTATGACATATTTTAAAGATAAAGAGACGCGACAAACTCTTCAAAGTTAAATTTATTTAAGTCAAAATCAAAGGATGAAAATATTGTTCCTCTTTACTCTAGCGATGTTTGGAGGTAGATGCACCTTCTGTCAATTCATAAGCGTCGGAAAATAAAACGATTTTTAACAAAACTGATACAGGGAGTGCGGACAAACATGTTTGCTTATATGTTGCATGATGATTGATGCCACTCACTGCTGACAATATAAATTATTTTAGTGAAACGCCAATGAACTTGGCAAGAAAATAACATAACAAAAAAATTTTAATTTCAGTGACTTTGATGGGTTTGTCGCGTCTCTCTTTTGTAAAAGTATGTCATACATACAGGGTCTTAGAGATATGGATGTCTCGCCATTTTTAATTAAATTAAATATATCATATCTGGGCAGCAACAAAGGCAAAATATATCAATATGTCGAAAAGGCTGCAAATCTGAAGCTCATAGTTGCATTTAACAAAATTCTAACGAGTACAAAAAATGTGCAATCATTGGCATTTGCTGATGATTATAAAATATTTTTTAAAATTGTCTGTTTAGATGATTTGTAAAATACTTTAAAATGAGTTTCATAAGGTTGCAGATTTGTCAAGTGATAATAGCTTTAACTTAAATTCGGATAAATGTTTTTTGTATTTCTTTCAGCTAGCATTGTTGTCGTCTTGCCTTTGTGTGAAATATGGGCCGGTCGCCTGTTTATTCCCCTGCCGGTTTACAGTTCCTATCCACATCTGATGTACTGTCTTTGACGAGCAATACTTTGTTTACACTATTGATAGTGCGACCACAGGTTACCCAATTGCGGCGTACGAGCAATACTTTGTTTACACTATTGATAGTGCGACCACAGGTTACCCAATTGCGGCGTTCATCACCCTCCTTCTATTCGTTGCTATTCGAAAACTTTTAAATTTCCTTGATCCAAAAATCAACTTCTTTGGATCTTTTCAACAAACCCTGATATAATTAAAGACCACTGACTACTACAAAGCTTGGGCAATATTTTTCTTTTCGGAAATGCGAAAAGCCATCACAATAGGGTCTTGAAGAGCGCCTCGCCCTTCAAGAGACCCCGCCGAGCCGCCTCGAACGTTAGGCCAAGTTAGAGCCTATTATACTTAGCAAATTAGCAGCTGCCTAGGTAAAATATAAGTTTTTTGGAAATTATGGTAGTATCCGCATTTCTGTCGTGTTTACGAATTATTTAAAATAAACCGCAACGGAAGTGGATCAGCCCTAATGGAATAACAAACCACGAAATTGATTACATACTGACTAATGAAAAAACTATCGTTAGAGATGTAACAGTTCTTAATAGCTTTACAACAGGCAGTGATCACAGGATGGTCAGAACATAAATCAGCATTTATGGAAATTTCGAAATGAAACGAAAAATAATGATAAAAATGATCATATATGCAAAGAAATGGTAAAGCAACAGCTAACCCAAAACTTAAGATGCAAAAATGAAAATATAGATTAAATAAATGATACGTTGACAAGAGCTATGACCCAAGTAGAAAACGATGCCGCACAAAAAGGTAAAAAGAGAAAAAAATTTATATCAGAAGAGATAAAGAAACTCATGGAAAGAAGGCGGAAATTGGAAAAAAAAGGACAAAGAACATCGATAGAATACACAGAAATAAATAAAACTATAAGAAAAATGATAAAAGAAAATAAAAGAAAAGGTCAAGAAATAAAAGTTGAGAGCGTTATAGAGTATAACAGGAATATTTAATGTCTAAGGACTCTAGGTAGATATGAAATAATTAAAATAAAGGATATGAGCGTTAAAGAGGATATTATAAATATCCCACAGCTATACTATACAGAAGTATACCAAACAAAAAGGAAACCATCGCGAGAAACGATCAACTATAAACAAAATTAAAGAACATAAACTCAGAACTACAATCCGAAATAAGCAAAGCAAAAAAAAAGAGAGCATTAAAGAAAATAAGAAATAACAAATCACCTGGAAAAGACGGAGTAACGGCAGAAATGCTAAAGTACAATGGTAAAACTATGGTTCATACCCTCCATAACCTCCTCGAGTTTATCGAATTCTTAAATAAATCTTATATTTAAGAAAACTATGCAGCGACGATCCTTTAAATTTCTAATGTAAAATACTTCAAAATAGCTCTAACAACGCGATTCCTTAAATCTTCAAAGTTTGAAGTGGTCATAATGACTTTTAGCAGCCGAACGGCTCTTTGAAATAAAATAGGCATTCTCGTCTGCCTGTATGACGTACGTTGCAATAAAATCTGTTACACTATTCTTTTCTCCACTTGTATTCGTCTATATTATGATTTGTACATTTGGCAAACTCACTATTTAGTTTGAGCAGTTTCGTATCTGATTCAGTTAAAAATTAAATTACAAGGTATGTTCGGTATTGAAATCTGATCAATGCAACTGCTCTAAATCCGTTTGGTGATTCCGAGCAGAGGTCGGGGAGGTAAATCTGAATTGTTCGGTAGATGAATCCAGATCGATCGGAACCAAATCTGCGTAGTCTGATTTTCAGATGGATATTTTGGATTAATCTGTGTGTTTGAGGTTATTTATATTTATTAATTTTTTTGTTTTTATTGTAAAAAATAGCGTTGGATTGTTGCTTTACTTGAAATACATCGGTATGGGCAAAATTTACGAAATGAAAATATTAGCTGCTGCACTAGGGATGAAACATCTGCAGACGTAAGCTGACGCTGGTTGTAACTGCATTAGGTGTGCGATTCCGCGTTTGATGTCGGCCGCCCGGTCAAAGATCCACCAGCCACTAATCCGCTGCAAAACAGGTGTGAGATTAGGCGTTTGATGTCTGCCGCCGGCTCAAGTGCAGTGTGATTCGTGTCCGTAGCAGTGTTCCCACGGTACGCTTCAGTTCATCGCCAAAACATTTTTGATTGTGTGTTTGGTAAAAGCACCGCTGTACCCAGGAAAAAATTAAAACTAAAAAAAATTATTAAGCTTGGAATGAGAAAAAGTTTAAATCTTAAGACTAAAAACTAGTTAAGTAAAAATCGTATTTACTTACAGTCTTTTTGGCAAATTTATTATTCACTTCTTTAAAGTCAATTTCTTTAAGCACGTCATGCTCTATAGATATGGGCTCATCAGTGAGTAGGGAAACTGTCGATTGAATCATAGTATTTCTTAGCTCAATTTTAATTAAACGAAGCTTGCCGCTATAACTTGTGATCAGTTAAAACGGTATCTTCAATTCCGTCTGTATGTAGAAGTTAGTATAATTCTAAAATGTGTATTTTCTTCTTTTCGGCGCCCTGATCTGATAATTTTCCAAATGCAAACATTCTGACTCCAGCTCAGTGGCATCAATATCTTCATGGTATATTTCAGAATTTCAGCAAGCCCTTGATATTTCTGCTTTAATGGCAGATTTTTATCAAGCAAATAAATACCTTTTGAGTTAAATATTGAATTGGTACCTACTTAAGAACAAAGAAATTAATAAAATTCTGCCCATTCTCTAGAGACATACCCCGTGTGATACTGCGAAAATTTCTCTAAATTCTTTTCAACAAAATCAAGCTAACTAAAGAGATTTATGCTATGAAATCTGGATTGTCAGGCTACCAGCTAGTTTCCATTATTTTTCTTCTAGTTAATAATGTAATACTTATAATAATTGTAATAATTGTAACGTTGATTTTAAAAGCTGCTGGAAAAACGGCGTTGTAATAACGCCATTATCAAATCAAAACGGCAATATTTTTGCGTTATTTTCAAGTAAATTCTAAGTAGAATTTTATTAACGCTAAAATCACATTAGGTTCGCGCCTTCTACACGAATTTTAAAACGCGAGTCTAATGGCTTTTCTACGAAATATTTTTGAGATTTTACTAGAAGCAGCGCAACCTACTTTGGAGTGCTTTGGCCTCTAAACTCCAAAAACCAGGTAGTGAACTGATCCCTAATCCTCCACGATCACGATGTATCAGTTATTAATGATATTGTGTGAAAGAGTTTACTGTTGAAAAATCTTGGTTAGCTTTTAAAGAAAACATAATAATATATATGCGTCATCTTTTAAAATTGTCTTTCAGTGTTGTAGTCTTAAACTAGTAAACTTCTAGAACTTCATTTCGCGTCACTTTTAATTTAAAAAAAAGTTATTAAAACAACTTGACAAAAAAGACGCAGAAAGTTATTACTTCTAACAAGTCTTTATCTAGAGGACTTTTAGAACAACGTGACAAAATAATACGCAAAAATTAGTGGGTTTGAGAAGTCTTATTCTAGTGCCGGCTTAGAACATGGAGGATTTTTCAAGTGTGAATTTGGCACATGAAAATAATGAGGGTAAAAAAGACGTTATATACACAGCACCAGAAACTTCAGCAAAAATTACATTTTTTATAGCTTGATTCCTTCTTGTTTTTAAGTTATATTTAAGCATATAGATTTAACAAAACAAATATTACATGTTATGAGGTTGTTTTCTAGAAAAAAAAAAGAAATTTATTATTTTTGTTCACGTTAATTTAACATTGATGAGTAGTCAAGGCCAACATAAAAATAGATAAAAATAGAGGCCACGAACCTGAAAAAATCAGCTGTTCTCTGGAGGCTGACTTTTACATTGGGTCTTATGGGAGGTCAGGCGTTTTTTTAGGATATTTTCAAAATGGCACTACAGATTTCCGCGAAATTTCAGTTAAATATTCTCAGACACCATCCCGATATTCTAGCAAACTTTTGTAAGGATGTAAGATGATTAAAAGCTTAAAATCTTCAAAATTTAGCATTTCTTATTTTGAATTCAAATTACCCGCCATGTACTGCATGCCAACTGTTATATTTGACATGTATTTGACTTTATCATCTGTGTTTGTCACATTCGCTTCTGCTTTAAATTTAATTTTTGTGTGAGCTAATGAAACGGCTCTGAAAAATTAAGGATTACTATACATTTAAACATAATTGTTCTGCAAGAATATAGTAAAAACAATCTCAAAACCGGCTTTATATAAAAAAAATTAAATATTCATGAACCGTCATTCCAACTTCAATATTTTAAAGACAATCAGCTGTGTCGTGATGTGACCATCAAAAAAAAATCAGCCCCGGATGTGACGTCAACCAAGTGGAGGATCGTGGCCCGTCCGTTTTGATAGCCCTGGAGTAGTAAAAGATTTCTTCCACGTCTGGCAATGTATTTTTTCTCATTCAACTACGTGACGGTCTCTTATTATGAAAAGAATGCTAAAGAGCAGCGGGTTCTTGTAGTTTTGGGCTCTTTGATGAGACTGACTTATAGCTTACGTTTTTGACACAGCGCCAGGTGAATTCTAGGTGTTTACCATTTTTATTTGAGTTTAACGATTATGGTGAAATGCTCATAAATATTTTAAAATATAAAGAAGTTTTCAGCTATTCGTTTGTTTAATGTGAGCTTATAGTAGTCGTAATGCATTAAATTAATTCCAGTAAATTTCTCTTAACGTTCCAGTTAGGTATACCCTGAGGTATAAAACTGTTGAAAAAATTAATAGACCCTTAAATGATACTTTCCTTCAGCGGCGTAGCGTGTACGAAGGGCGGGGGAGGGGGGGGGGTCGACAGCTAAAAAGGGCGCCTCTGAAAACTGATGAAAAATCTTGTGACAAAAAAAACCAAAAGGTCAAAAGGGCGCCTCTCACAAATCATGCGACCAAAAAAAAAAAAAAAAAAAACAAAACAAAACAAAACGGTCTTCATGTCGTTAGTTTCCTTTGGCACCCACTCAAGTGGCCGTTACCGGCCCGACTTAATAAAGCTGAGGGCGCTTCGGCCACCTATGGGGCGCCACTACCCTCGGGGCGGGGAGGGCGACGAACCCCCCGCGCCCCCCCCACGCTACGCCGCTGCTTTCCTTGCCTTATTACCTACACGCTAAATAGTATTAGTATTAAGAAGATCAGTGAGAATATCTAGAACAGATCATATAAGAAATGAGACCATAAAAGAAAGAATGGGAATCGAGGTCAGCCTAATGGATGATATTACTAAAAGACAACAGATATGGTACGGCCATGTATAACGGAGGAACGACAAAACATTAACAAAGCAGGCCCAATAGGGCGCAATAAAAGAGGGTGTGCTAAACCGGACTGGGAACACTTAATCCAAAGTTCAATGAGTAAAAAAAATTTGTGTGTGCTTAAGACCACACGGCAGAAGTGTAAACTTCAATAAGGCGAAATAAATAATACTGACCTTCATCTGCATGATCATATCGCTTGCTGAATGTGTACTTCACCCGAATGAGCGTTACATAGCCGAGCCTGACGGCTCAGTACAATTCAGTACCCACAAAAACTGCTCAACGCGCCTAAAGAAGTTTACACTTCAAAAACCTGAGAGAAGATTATTGTCAGAATAGAAGGAGGTGGAGAATAGGTGTCGGACCACGTAGAAAAACGTTCTAAAATGACATAGTAGTAGTAATAAATAGTATAACAAGGTAAACAAGATTGTCTTAGATCAAAGCAAATTACTTTAAAGTAAAATAATTTGTGCTTTCCTATTCACCAAGAGAATATTTTCTTCATATAGCACAAAAAATGTTTTATTATAAATTAGAATTGAATTAATCTAAGGCACCGTTTTCACTGGAAGCAAAATATTACTTATATGAAGACAATTTGCTTTGTTACAAAATGAAATATACTGAAACAAAACAATTAAAGAACAAAAATAAAGTCTTATTTCAAGATTAAACGTTGCGTTGAACTAAAAAGAAAACAATTTATTAAAGAAAAGAACGTGTTTTCATTCTAGACAAATTTTTTTACCGTGTAATAGTACTAAGGTGGTGACCCGTAGGTGCGGCAAGTAGGCACAATTCGATGTCTAGGTATCTCATTAGGCCTTGCTGTTCCCTTTAAAGAGTCCAATATATCAGCTTGTTGTTTTAATTTGCTCAAATCAGGCTGGCTGCATTAATATTCAGACAAGATTCTAAAAAGAGCACCAAGTTTTAGATTCCCACGACATGTGGTTTGATAAATCACGAACTAAATTTGCCAAATCGCGCACTGCTAAATTTCGACTTTACATGAAATTCAACGGTACGGGTGGTGGGGGATGCTACGCGTTTCGTTTTGTTCGTTTCGTTTCTACTTATTGTTTCTATCCGCTTATTGCAGACAATTTGCCAGCTCAATTCGGTGGACCCCAAGATAATCTGACTCGAAGTCACGGTGCCCGGGACAATCACGTTTCATTCACTCCAACATTCAAACTACACGAAGACCCAACAAGCCGGCCCGCCAAGCATCCCCACGGTTGGCAGTTTTCTTCTCTCAAGGAGGATTTAATTTTGGCTGATACTCCTTGTAGAGCACAAGGGTCTTTATCGTGTAAGCGCCATCTACGCTCTTCACACGAAACCATCCGCTTAACGTGACTTCCGAACCACAGCTTTGTATTTATCATCAACTTTGCCTAATTCGTTGATGCCTAAACTGCGCCCAACACAGGCGTTAACAGTACTTCTGGTAAATCTGTATTCAACAACAAATAATTGGTTCCAGTTTGTACTAGTAGGTAGGGGAATCGAACCCACCGCCCTCTGATTGTAGAGCGCACGAGCGCCCACTGAACCATTATGGTTTATTGACAGCTTTTCGTCCCTTAGGGTTGGTCCCCCGAGTGCATGTTATCCGGTTCTTGCGTGGGCCTCACATTCTGTCACGAGGTGCCTTAGTGTCTCTTCTTCCTGTCTATAGAATGGGCAAAGTTTACACAATTAAAATATAAGTTGCTGCACTTGAGCTGGCGGTCGAGATCAATCGCCGGATCGCACACCTGTTTTGCAGTTACGACCAACGAGAGCCTACGTCGGCACGCGTTTGATTTCTATATTTCTATTGATTTTTGACATGTGCAGCAACTTATATCTTAATTGTGTAAACTTTGGCCTGAACAAGTAATGTCGTTCTCCACTGCTATACGTGTCATAAGCTCTCCTGACCGATTATGTCCAGTTAGTTTACCTGTCAGCATTCCAACGCCTTTTCGCGTCCGTCCCAGAAACGATCAAAGTCGGTTCGCTTTTCGTTTGGTTACATGGTGCCAAAACGAAGCAGCCAAAAGACAAGTAACCGCGTTTACAGGCGGCCAAACCAATCAAAGTCTGATACTCTCCAAAATGTGTCCATTTGCGTGAAGTACTTTCAACCGCAATTCTCGACGGTATTTCTTCTAAATGAACAGGCACCATCAACTTTGAGATTGATGGTTTTATTTTAGCTCTATGTCAACAAATTTTAATGAAAATTATTGAGAGAGTAAAGGTTAAACAGTGACCGTAAATCGCACAGGAAAATAGGGAAACGGAAATATTTGCACAGGAAAAAACGCTACACAGAAATGGCGCAGACACAGGGAAATAAAACAAAGAAAAGTTTTGACGAATGGATAAATCATAATAAAATAGATTTGTAATGGTATTACCTATTTTTACAGGTTACTTAATTTTTTTCGGAAAATACTACTTTTTTGGAACAAACTTTTATAATGCCATATTAAACGTAATATTTTTCTTGAGGACATATTAATAAAATATGAATGATATTAAAAAATAAAAAAAAGTTAGCAAACATTTTTAATTTTTTATACATTTGTGGAGGTTCTTTTAATAACCTATATCTCATTAACTTGTAATTTTATCAAAAAAGGAAATAATGCATTTTTGGATCACAATTATAGCTAAGTATTCATTTGACTGTTACAAATTTTCTGTTTTTTGTAAAGCCTTTTTCCCCGACTTCTCTACATTTAAAAATCCTAGATTTAAAAAACAGCTGAGAGTAGATCGACCACCATGTTATATAAACTTTTTTATTGGAAATAACCTCCTCAGTCACCTACTGCACTATGGTTAGGGGACACCCTGTATATATGTAAATTTTGAAAAATTTTTGGAATTTTAAAACTAATTAAAAATTGTTTAGAATTTTGAAAATATTTCTAATTTTTTTATTGAAATTCATAAAAACTTTAAAATATATCAAAATATTTAAAACTTAAAGATCTTTTATTACTTGTGAACTACTTTAATAGTTTTGAAAATTTTAGGAAATTTTCTCTAAAACCTGTTACCATTCATGTGTAAGTTCATAATTATCTTAAGAGTATAAATGGGCCATTAGACTAGTATTATTGGTAGGTCGTAGGCCTAAAGTAACATTTTTCTTACCCTAAGGTCGTAGTTAATATTTACACCGGCACATAAAATAAATAAATGGATACATGACGGATCTGACACCTTCCTAGCTAGCCTATTATCACATATTAGCCTTAAAAACAGTTTTTTGTAAATATCTCAGAAGCTAAAGCTCCTACGAAGTTTTCTCTTATAATGCGAATTATTGAGCAAAACATAGTGTAGTATATTCCGAAAACAGTGTATTGATACGATGCTCCGTTAAAAAGTTACATTTTTTAAAGTTTTTAATTTTCAAAAAACTGTGATTAGCATTAATGGATGTGTCGAACACTATTTTACCTGAAAATTTTATGAAAATCGATTTAGCGGTTTAGGAGCTATCGTGTTACGAACAGAAATAATATACACACACACAGACACACAGACACACAGACAGACATCACGACGATATTGCTAGGGTAGTTCAAAATACATCCAAATAACAAAATTTATATTTCGTCCAAAATAATACCTTCTCTAGCCATTGCAGTCAGGTAAAATAGTGTTCGACGCTCTTACGAGCTGATTAGATTTTGGTCAAAATCTAGTAATGCTAATGACAGTTTTTTGACAATTAAAAATTTAAAAAATTACTAAGTTTTTAACGGATCATTGTATCAATACAAGATTTTCGGAATATAGTAGACTATACTTCGTAGGAGCTTTGGATTCTGAGATATTTACAAAAAAACTGTTTTTAAGGCTAATATATTATTATGGCTTCACTTGAAGTATGATATTAGGCTAGCTGGGAAGGTGTCCGACTTATTATTTTTTAAGTTTTTCCTGTGTGTGCTTTTTACCGTGTGCACTTTTTTTTACAGGTGATTTCTACCTGGATGGCTTTTCTTATAAGTCAACAAAAATATAATTTTTTTCAGCCATTAGCTTACCTGTAGTAGCTATTCGCCCTTATACCTAATTTATATTTTCGGGTTCTAGGGAGGGGGGGGGGGTTATTAACCCCCCTTAATCCCGTAGAACCGCCATTGCCTGTATGTGACAGATATCATCAGGGATTAAGTCCTAATTTAAAGTTATAAGACCGGCTGATAAATTTTAATTAAAGGACTTACTGCCACGTGAAAAGTCCAATTAAAATAAAAAAGAAAACTAAATTTTCCTCAGGAAGTAAATTTTCAATCTTATTTCAAGCAGTTACTTTCAAGCAAGTATATCGCTTTCTTGATGTTTGCTCCATCATTCCCTTAATGATCTCATTTCTGGACAAACAAAATTTCTCCGCGTACAATTTTCCGAGCTACTTTAAGTCCATCCCGCTTCCTTTGATTTCGGAAGCAGATTGACGTTAAGCAAACAGAAAAAGAAAAATGGTTTTCCTGGGATTTTATTATTTACTCTCCATTGGATTTCAATCTTTTTTTTTGTTGTTCGGCCCAGATGCCAAAACTTAATTAGCCAAATAAATTGGTTTTTAAAGAAAATCGTTAACTGTTGATGATGGCAGTATTCAAAGACTGTCTTAGCTGAAAAATCACATAAATGAACTATACTTTATTGGCGCCAACAGCTTGGAGTTATTATTTGATAAGTTGAAAATATTTTCAAGGTACAGTATAACTTCGATAATCGATAAAACTACCGCCAATTTATTGAGGTATCCGGACTACTGGAGTATATGTTTTATTAGTTTTTTTTCCAAATTGTATGTTTATACGAAAACAAAATATTACAAACTAAAATTAAAGAGGCGAAAAAATATATACAAGGGAATACAGATTAAGTACTTCCTGCAGGTAAAATTTAAGACAAGCACTTTTTTCTAAACTTGCTTATTTGTATTTTTCTATCGTTTTTAGTTTTCTGTAAACTTTATTTTCGTGGTTTTTAACAACGCATATTGATGCAACGCTTCGTTAAAAAGTTAGCATTAAAAAAAAATTTATCTGTCAAAAAACGGTCATCAGCATTGAGGAATTTTGGCCAAAATCTAATCAGCTTGTTGCAGTATCGAACATTATTTAACCTAAACAATTCATCAAAATCGATTTAGCGGTTTAGGAGCTATTGTGTTACAGACAGACATACACACACACACACACACACACAGACAGACATCACGACGATATTGCTAGGATAGATCAAGATTTTTGGCGTTATCTCAAAACAAATTCTTTCGTCCAAAACAATACCTTCTCTAGCCTTTGCTGCGCGGGCTAGGAAGGTAAAAATGTCGAGATTCGTTAGACAGACCTTGATATTCCTAAGTATTTTTTGACGCTCAATCTGAATCTGGGGTTAAAGAAGTTCCTAGACGCCTGGAATTTTTCCCAGTAAGTTAATTTATATGAAATTAACAAAAATAAATGAATTAATGACGGAGCCCATCAGCACACTCCAAGTGAACTTCACTTTATATCAGCCTTGAAAACAGTTTTTTTTTTAATTTCTCAGAAATGAAAGCTTCTACGATATTTTTGGTAATACCATAAATTACTGGGAAAATGCGCTCTACTATATTCCGGAAACCGCATATTTATGCGATGCTCCGTTAAAAAGTCAGCATAATTTCAATTTTTAAACTATCAAAAAACTGTCATCAGCATTAATAGATTTTGAGCAAAATATAATCAGCTCGTTAGAGTTTCAAACACTATTTTATCTGAAAATTTCATGAACATCAATTTAGCGGTTTAGGAGCTATCGTGTTACGGACAGACATAAACACACACACATAGATTGACGTCACGACGATATTGCTAAAATAGGTCAAAATATACCCAATTACACGTTTACGGCGTTATCTCAAAAAAAAATTTTTCGTGTGAAACAGTACTTTTTTCAGCCATTGTTCCGCGGTCTAAGAAGGTTAAAACTAGGTTTGGCAGTCCATCTTTTCTTTCGATTCTTTTCGATTTTAATAATTTTTTGTATATATTAATTCCAGAAATTTTTTTTTTAAATTAATTTCTGAAAAAAATTGCAAATTTGGCTAAAATATGTAGGTAATAAAAAAAAATCAGATTTACATAGGACAATGCGATTTATGCACTTGCTATGTGCCCCCATGAATCTGCCACTTTTTGCATGATTGCATGATTTTATACAAAAAACCCAAAATTAAAAAACCTAATTTTTTCCATTTTATTCTTGCATTTTTTTCCATCACAATAAATTTAAAGTTAAATTGAATTTTAGGACCAGGGCCCTGCGAGCCCCCTTAAAGCTGCGGGCTCTAGGCAAGTGCTTAGAGTGCCTATAGAACAAATCGTCGCTGGTTTAGCCTACCGTTATTTATCATACCTATTTATCTTTTTATTAAAACTTTTTAAAGGAAACTTTTTGTTGGCTAAAATACATACTATAACATCACGCAACTGTAAAGTTTTAACGGCCGTTGCAATATCGTTTTCCGAAACCGCACTATGAAATGCGTATATACGTAATCCATAATAATATACGTAATACTCCACGTATATAATGTAATCTAACACCGCTTATTTCAAGGCTAAAGGGCGGGAACTAAATACTAGCATTGGACTGGCATACACTGACCCCCCACTATGTTTTACTTAACAAAAGAGGTAACTGTATCTCCCGCGTAGAGCGTAAGGAGCCAGCGGTTGTCAAACAAGCGACGCTGTTCTCAAATCAAGACCGACAGTTAAAACATTTTTATCTGTTTTCTACGCGTACTACAAAGACAATTGCTTATATGATTGCTTTATGGAAGTCAATGAAACTTGGAGGGGCTGTTAACTCTGTGAAGATCTACTACTGTGCAAAGTTTGAGATTCATAGCTCATTCCAAAATAGAGTTTTAGGAAGGTCAAATGTGGGCTGAAATGTTTCAAGAAAAGATGGTACAGCAGTTGCGCGACCTTGGCGGGGCACTGCCGTGCCCTCAGATATCATGTGTTATCGTTATAATTTAGTTTTTAGTTGACGGGAAATATCAAATTATTCAAACAAAAGAAGTTATAAATGGTAACAACTTTTTAAGTCTTAAAATATAACCCAGAGCCTATAAATTTAATAAAATTTGTACCTAGTTTCTACAAAGAAGCTTCAGGTATTTTTAAAAGATTTATTATTTATTTGTTTTTATAATAAATATATGTAAGTATCTATTTGCAGTATGTATACACTGTGTCACATTTAAAACATTCCACCCGGGATTTCCCGAGAAGTGCTAAAAAATTTTTAAAATGCCGAGACACGTCAATTTTGTTTGCGAGGGGGATACACCACCTTCGATATAAATACTTTACCCCAATATTTTGAAATGGGAAAGTGGGTGTAGTGATACCTTGTATTGAAGCTCTCTTGAATATATTTACAACCGTGTAAAAATTTCGAAAATCCATTGATTAGTTTTTGAGATAATTGCCTGCAAACTTTCAAATTTAACATGGACTGATAAAATAAAAATTTAATTCGAATTTTATTATTTTTAGGATTTAATTTTTATTTTATCATTCCATGTTAAATTTTAAAATTTGAAAGCAAATATCTCAAAAACTAATCTATGGCTTTTCGAAATTTTTACACGGTTGTAAAGATATTTAAGAGAGCTTCAAAACAAGGTATCACTAGACCCACTTTCTCTATTCAAAATATAGGGGTAAAGTATACCCCTGGAAGTTTGTGCGTGCTACAAAAATTTCAAGATAGCCCAAAAGTGTCCCCATCGCAAACAAAATCGACGTATCTCGGCATTTTAAAAAATTTTCAGCAGTTCTCGAGAAATCCCGGGTGGAAAGTTTTAAATGTGACACAGTATATAAAACAAAACACAGTATTTAATATATTTTTTTTAATAAAAAAATGTTCATACATAAAGCTCGCGATTTTTTTGTTGAAAAACTAGATCCACTAAGAAGTCCCCACTCATATTACCTAGTCCCTAGTTGACTTAACTGCAAAAGCACATGAAAACCAAAGACCTTTTCTGAGGGTAAATTTAAAATAATTATTTTAGAAAACCATAAATTAAACTAAAATACCTTATTAAAAAAAATCTCAAAAATAAGCAAAAAACAACTAGAAAAGTACAAACTTTACAAAAATCAATACGCTTGTCCTCATCTTCTAAATAATTGTATTCTGAAAAACTGTCATCGTCATTTATGACCCAAAGATCAAAATCATAAGCAACAATAACTTTTTCATTTTAAAAACTAGGTTATTGGTAGGTTATCGTGTACTTTTGCCAACGAATTTTATAAACTTTTCAAAGTTTTGATCTATCGGTTTTAATAAATTTTTGATCGGAGAATCTTTTATACTTTCTAACCAGACCATCGCGATGAAGCCGACGTCGGTATGACGGTAAATGCAAAACTTTATGACCCATTTATACCTTCCTACCTCGCACAGCAATGGCTAGAATAGGTATTAATTTCGACGAAAATATATTCTGTTTTTTGAAAAATGTGTTATTAGGGTGTATTTTGACTTCTTAGCAATATCGTCGTGTCTGTATATCTGTCCGTAACATGATAGCTCCTAAACCGCTGAACCGATTTTCATAAAATTTTCAGATAAAATAGTGTTCGACACTCCAACCAGCTGATTAGATTTTCGTTCAAATCCATTAATGCTAATGACAGTTTTGTTCAATAAAAATTTTAAAAATGCTAACTTTTTAACGCAGCATTGTAACAATATGCGGTTTTCCGAGTGTAGTAAACCACATTTTTCTCCAGAATTTGTGTTATAATCAAAAACTTCGTAGCAGCTTTCCTTTGTGAGATATTCACAAAAAACTGTTTTCAAGGCTGATATATCATGGAGTTCACTTGAAGTGTGCTAATAGGCTAGCTAGGAAGGTATCAGATCCGTCGTGATTCCATTTGTTTCATTGGCAATCTAAAAAGTCCAACAGGATCGATTTCTTTACAATAGTAACTTCTATTATAATTTTTTTCCATGCACAAATTTTTATAGACTCAGAACTCAACAGGATCCAAAACTCTAATATCCTCAATGTAGTCAGGATTGTCCCGAAATAAACCAGATAATCGATTTTTTATGCAGAAAACTATAAAATTTAAAAGAGCGAAAAAGAGAAATACAAAATTATTTTTTGTTATGACATAACACACAAGTTTAGTTGAGGACAGAATAAGTGGTCGTGACAGGACTTCCAAAAGAGAGACTTAAGCGGTATTTAAGTTTTCTTTTAAGTTGGAGCAAATGAAATCCATACCTTAAGGTCTGAATAACGCTAACGATTCCTTATCCTTCTTGGTGCAAATGGCTATAGTTTATTATGCGGTATAGTTAAGGCCCCCATCGTAAAAGCAAGCTTTCTATAAGCAAAGCCTAACAGATTTTCTATTTTATTGTTATTTTTTTTGACATGTTTTCCTCGGTTTTGCATTTTTATTTTAAGGATATTGTTTTACAGAGTCTGAAGGAATCTGTATAAATTTATGTATGCAAACTACCCTGAAAATCTATTAGATATTATTAAATAGATCGTAAGACTATGTTAAAACCACATTGTTAAAATAAAAACGAGCCGCCAATGCGAAACCGAGGAAAACAAATTAAAAATTATAACCAAAAAATAGAAAATCAATGGCAGGCTTCTTAATAGTTACTGCAAAATCCAAACGCCAGCCGAGATGTATTTTTTTCTTTCAGAAAACTGTCAGAAAATTAACTAGTTTCATTTCTTGACCTTTTTTAAATCTGCAACAAAGTCAAAAGCAACTTTTTAGTTTAACTTTATGACGGCAATTTTAGAGAAAAAAAAACGAAAATGACACCCAGACTTGGAGCTAGCTTAGCTTATTTCGCCTGCAAGCTAATCTGACTTTTTAGCACTCGTCGCAAAGTAGTTCTGTATGCAGTGACATCTCGAAAAATGGGGAATTATTTAACGAAGCGGAAAATATGCTCGACAGTAAGAGCGAGCGTATTTTCCTACTCTCTGAAGCAACTTAATTTTCCGCCGTGTAGCATCTCCTATTATCGTCGTAAAACCCTAAACAGTAGCAACAGTATACGATATATGTTCTTTAAATACACAAACTGAAGTATTATTTAGCACGCTGAGCTACTTGTTCTTCTTCACAACCATGTTCTGCCATCCATGATACGATTCTTCAACACCTTCCTATTGCCATACATTTAATGTCATCTTCGACATTTTCTATTTTCCCTTGTGGCCTTCCTCATACTCGCCTTCCTGCAGGTCTCCAGTTTATTATTTTTCTTGGTGATCTTGTCTCATGCATTCTTTGTGTATGTCCCAATCAGGCTGATCTTTTACTTTTGACGAATTTCACGATGACTCCGCAGTCTATTAGCTGTTCTAATTCGTATGTAAAAGTTTCCACTTGCTCGAAACTATAACAAATTTACCTGAAAATTATGAGAAATTCAGCATTGTTACAGTTTCGGTAATAGATCTATTGTCTCTACAATGAATATCAATGTCATCTGTGTAGTCAGCTATCTGCATTGATTTGATGCCAAAATATCCGTTTGTGATAATAGTAGTATAGATAGTAAGGAAAATAACGCATCATGTTGACTTGCTTTTGAATTTACACAAAATGGCTCTGAGAACTGGTTATTTATTTTGCCTGCAGCATTAGAATCCTGGATAAAAGCGTTGACAAGTGTATTATTATAGAGATTCGCTTAGTAGATAATTCCTGGATCTTTCTCTCCCGATTTACGCTGTCGTAAGTATATTTAAAATTGATATTTTTCGATAGCAAGCTCAAAATACTCGAATTGTCTGTTTCATAAAGCTACTGCAATACCGCATAAACTACGTCTAGCAGTGTTCAGATTAGGTGGTATTAGCAGTTTAGCTAGAAACATAATTGTAATAATTCCATAAATTAGTTCCCCTGTTCTCTTTATGGGAAATTAATATAGGTTTATTATACACCAAAGCCAGCCTTCGTCAATTGGTCGCCAACGTATACTAAAAATAACGTAATGGAGCATGCCTGGTCATATTAGGATAGGTTTGCTTCAATTGAACCAAGGTTAAGTTAACCCCGATTTTGACATTCCAAATGTAGGACAGAGGATCGAATACCATACCTCAGAGGAAACCTTTGCTGTAGTGTAATAAAGAATGTAATGCGTTTTAACGGCAAATTATTTACTGCAAAACAGCAGACAACTTAGCTGTACTACAGTAGAAAATCTATTACGCGACGGTTTACATTACTGGACCGGAAATCTAAAGTTTCCTGTTTGCCTCGAGAAAACTACAGGGATTGCCATATGCGGTACCTGTACAGGGTGCTCCAACTTGGACACTTTTGATAGAAAACAATCATTTCTAACCTACATGTTGCGAGCCCGAATTTCGTCAAAAAATCAATGACGAAAACCGTACATCGATATTTTAAACAACTTACAAGATGGTGGTTTTCAATTTGGCACATTTTCGACCCACCCACGAAACTTGTTTATTTATGATTATTTTTTATTTCTGTAAAAATATTCTTAAGGCACTTTTTTAAAAGGAATTTAAATGTCAAATTAAATTTTATCTGTCACTTCTAGTTTTTGAAATATCCCATATTTTTTAAAGAATAAAATAAGGAGGTAATTAAAAACTAAAAATATAAAAACAATAAAAAATAAAATATTGAGTGTAATATTTCTTTTTTAAAGAAATTTTACGTTTATTTTAAAAATCAAATAGAAAGTGGGTAATTCCATAAAAAAAATACAAACCTAAATAATATATCAAACACTAATATTGATAAAAGTTAGTTTGATGGTTGATTTCCCCTTAGAAAAGTGCCTGAAATTTTTCTACCTTGTAAATAGTTCAAGATATCAATGTGCGGTTTTCAAAATTATTATTTTTACAAAAATCGGGCTGGTAACATGTAGGTTAGTTTTTTTATAGCTCCTCTAGCAATGGGCGTTTCCAAGTGTTTGGACCACCTTGTACACCTAAGGACACCTGTAAAGTGAGTTTCCGATCGTGTATCGAATTGTATTTTGTTTTTAGATTGTTTCAAGAGAAATGTCAAGCACATAAAAATAAACACAAGGTGTGTTTGTGGTCTCTTGCTTATTTTCCGGTCATTTTTGGGAAGAGAGTTTTTCGAAAGGACCAGCCTGTAAAGTAACATTTTCCAGTCGGTTAAAACAAAAAAGATTATAAAAATACATCCCGGAGGAATCCGCTTCAGAATACATATTTTTTGTTTTATAATTTGATTCTTTTTATTTATTTTTTTTATTTTTGTGGCTTTGCTAACTTACCTCAGTGGTTGTTCGGTATTATTACGAACCCCAGAAAAGGTAAAATGAGTTGCATTTTATCTCGTATATTATTTTGCGTGTTGTGCTTTTCCTTTCTCGGGAAATAAGCTTATTTTGAGGTAAAATATTGTAGGTAAAAGGAAGATCTAAGGTAAATAAATAAACAGATTTGCGTTTCCTCTTTAAATTTAAATCTCCCGTTAAAGGTTCTTTTATTGACGCTCCCCCTTTTGTTTATTTACTGGCTGTCACTATTGGAGACGATTTTCCAGCTCTCAGTGACTAAGACAGTCTGACTTAAAGCCACTTGGGGTCCAAAATAACCCCCCTCTACGCCGCTCGCACGAAAGGTCCTTTTGGGACCCAAAACAAAGGCATATTTTTCTTTCATGATGGAAGGCAAGGTTTATTTTACTTTCCTTCTTATCTAGGGGCGTAGATAATAGATGTAGATGCCCCCCGCAAACCGGTGCCCATACCCGTTACTTTCACGCATGAAAAATGTGAAATAGCGGAGTAGCTAGAAGTCATGAGGCCCCAGGGCAAACAATTTTTTGGGGGCCCTCATGTCAAAAAGAATATAAAATGATGCTTGCCAACAAAAATTTGTCTTTTGCCATAATAACAAAATAAAATCACTTTTTCTTGCTTTTCAATTTGAAAAATCAGTCATTTCATTATCGATTTACTACGTATGTTAAAGCTACCTTTGTTAAATCAAGCAATTTTATAAACCTTGTGAATATAAAATATACATTTACAGTGGCGGATCCAGGATGTCGGGAGGGAAGGGCAGTAAAAACAATTTTATTTGTCGTTTTTAATAAGTCTGAACTCTGAAACCAGATGAAAATAAATGTGCGCAGGCAAAAATTTTAATAAAAATTGAGTCATTTTTGTAGAAAAAACTAAACTAAGGGTGACTTTAAGGTCAAATTTAGTTTAACAACAATTTTTTTGTTACATTTGAGTTACGAATTTACTGCCGCTTCAAATTAATGTTTTTGCTAGGGGCACTGGGGCGCCTTTTACGCCGGGACCCCGGGCACTTTTCCGGTTCGCCCAGCAAAAAGTACGCCACTGAAACTGACAAATATGCCGCTTTTGTAAAACACGGGATAAATTGCGCGCTTACTTGGAAACCGGGTAAGACCACAAACGTTTTTTTCGACAGAGATAGGACCAATCCAGATTTGTGACCCTATCTCAAAAATTATATTTTAAAACTTTAATTGATGTTTTTTTTATCGACAAGAGCATTGAAGTAGGTTACTGTTTTAAAAAATTTTGATTTTAAAAAAATTTGTATACGTCACCTATATAAACGGCGCGAGCGATTCGTTTGGATCGAGATTTAAACCTGTTGTAGAGTTGAGAAATTTAACACTAATAGGAACTGACAAACTAAATCAAAATACATATGTGCATTTTTTTCGATTTGAGACCAAAAATATGTTGAAACAAAACATTGACATGCCATCATAAAACTGGAAGGCGCAATTTTGACGTAACCTTTAATTTTGTATTCTTTTAGCTCACACTACTACTATATAAGTAGTATGAGCTATGGTGATCCTAATTTTTTCGAGAAAAAAAAGTTGCTCCGATTTCAAAAATTTTTATATATCTTTGCGTTTCAGATGATTTTGAAACTTTTTTGTTTTGCTGTCTGTCTGTCTGTCTGTCTGTCTGTCTGTCTGTAACGACCAACCCGCATAACTCAAAAACCGCTTGTCCGATTTTAATGAATTTTGGTACCTAAGTTGGGTCTTGGGCCGTGATGGTCCTATTTAAAAATGAACAAAATCCACCGCACGCAAGCCAAATAAAATGGTGGGGGTAGATTCCAAAAATTAGAGTTTATGTGAAAATATGGCGTGTGTGATATCAAACGAAAGGTAATTAAGTCTGGAGTTAAACAAAATGAATTTTAGTTTATTTAAAAAAAAGGGTTAAGTTAAACAAAATACATTTTAGTTTTTTTTTAAAGGGTGGGGGTAGATTTTAAAAATTTGAGTTTAAGTCAAAACATGGCTTGTGTGGTATCAAACGAAAGGTAATTGAGTCTGGAGTTGAATAAAATATATTTCAGTTTTTGATTATATTAGCTCACACTATAACTATAGTACCTAGTGTGAGCTTAGGTGCCCATAGATTGGCAGAGTATTTTATTTGACAACACTTGTTGCAGTATCAGACGTTAAAATCCATCAATGACATCGTAAAATATAACACTTAAAGTTAGGACCACTTTTGCCAAATTGGTTTTTCCTCATTAACTCAAAAAGTACTAAGCCGATTTAAATTTTTTCCTTCGAGTTTCATACAACTTAGTGAGGCCTACCAACTTAGTACTAATTTTGCCATTTCGAGATGCGTCAAATATCTCAAAAACTGCGAGAGCTATAAAAAAACTGATCAAAAATTAAATTTTAACGCTCTGTGGATTTGTATTTCTTGCCTGGCAGTGCGTAAAATGATATTTTTAACTACTTAAAGTTTACAGTTTTTTGTAACTAGTTTACAAGGCGTAAACAGAACCTTCACAGCAGTTTTACTAAACTTAATAAATCTATTTATTTGTTTCTTCAATGACTTGTGTTTTATCGTCTAATACACTTGACTAACTACTTGCCTAAAAAAAATGAGGCATTCAATTGCTTAACCAACACACTTCATCCATCTTTTTGACAATGCCAAATTGCTTCCTGCTTAATAAAGTGTGAATGTGCGTTGACTAAATAAATATAATAAGAGTGGATTATACAGAAATAACTTTAGGGAATGGAAGTGCAGTAAGTTAAGTTAGGTTATAAAATTAGTTGAATGGTTTGGTTCGATTCTGTGACACTGATGGTGACATTGAGTTTTAAAATTTTATACTTATGGTTTCGGTGGCCTAATTGGTGGGGCGTTTGCTTACATAGCCAAAGGTTCGGACTCAAGTCCCGGCCGAAGAACAGAAATTTTTTTAAATAATGTTTTGTTCTTTTTAATTTTGTCCCTGGTTTCAAATAGGAATTATTGTTTGGTTGTTTGGTCCCTGGTTTCAAATAAAAAATATATAATTGAGTCAAGTAAATATTTGTTTGTTATAAGCCAATCGGTTCATAAAATCTGATCAACTACAGCAAATACTGACTAGAAATTACAAAACTAGTTGCCTCAATTATCTATACAGTTCACTCCCCATGTTTGTGTGAATCACCGCACGTTATCAAGTCAACCATAGAAATATTTGACTGAAATATGTCAATTATTTGTGTTAAATATAGGAATATAAGAATCAAACATTTCATGTATTTAACCAAATTATACAAATATTTTTCTCAACTATATTGAATATTTCTGTTCAATATGTATGCAGTTGATTTGATGTTATACATATGTGACTCATATTAAACATATACAGAGTGTTTCAACTTAAAGGTTACTTTATGTTAAATGTTTTTAAGTATTTTTTGTCCGGATCCTCCAAATTTTAAAAAGAACTCAAATACATCGATCAATACATCTTAAAATTTTGGTGAAAAAAAAAAAATTAAATAACAAAAAAATAAGAAATAAGAGTCACTGCAAAATTTCACTTTGATAAAAAATAAATCGAATTTTTGATATTTTTAAAAAATTTATGAAATGTTCAGGGTGTAGTATTTCTCCAACTTGGTTAATATTGGGAGTAAAACGTTCAAACAAAAACTGATCGAGCTGACAATAGTTTTTGTCGGGATCTCACTATATACAGGTGGTGTAAATGAGTTCAACAGAGTGAAAAGACAGATTCAAAAAGACAAAAAATATAGGATGTTCGATTTATAAAAATTGACCACATTCCCATACCATATAGAGTATGATACCAAAAAAAAAACTGTTGCAGCGCTTGACGAGGCCATAATTTAACAAATCAACCAGTTTTTGTCTGAAGAACCGAGGGATATTGCAATTGTAAAAAATCACCCTGTACATAAATGACTTTTTTTATTTATATAATGTTGGAGGTACAAATCAAATAGTTTTTGAAATTTTAACACGGTTGAAAAGACATTCAAGAGACCTTTAAAACAAGGTATCAAAAAAACTATAAACTCTATCATTCAAACTAATTTCCTTATTTAAAATATATAAATAATATAATAAATTCTACCCCTCAAAGGTGCGAGCTAAAAAAATTTCAAGATGGATAGTTAGTTGCAAAAAAAATCGATGTGTTCCAGGGTTTTTTCAAATTTGCATTAAAAATACTCATACTATTTTATCTTTAACCTTAAGCACCCTGTATATATTTACTTGGTTAAAGTATATTTTCAAAGAGTTATGCATTATTAACAAATATTTAATTTTATTTTAATTTTTGTTTGATGTTATTTTCCTGTAAATCCAGCTTAGGTTTTTTTACCAATGTTAATAAACAAGAAAAACAAACAATTTTATAACCTTTTCTAACATTTGGCACCTACCCCATATTTACAACTTTGTATTTGTGCTTAAAACAAGCCCTAATTATAAAATGGGGAGAATTTAGTCGCATAAAATCAGAAAAATAAAATAACAGAAAGATCTTACCTCAGGCTGGCTAAATTTTCCCAGTTATATAATTACTACTACACTACGAGAAATAATTTTATTTTTTAACAAACAGAGACAATAATTATTATTATTATTTTTAATCAACTAACGCCTGTTTTACATTCAAACATGCCAGGCTAAGCTAGTGAGGTCTTTTTGTTGGCTATCCTGTCAATTTTACACCTTGTTTGGTAACAACACAATAATAGGTACACATTATTTCTTGGGTCCTTCAAACTTGAACAACAGCCACGGATTACGTTACATAATAGGTAGGTGATGCAATACAAACACATATCACTATTATATCATGCATTGGTCACGTGGTGTTAAACACCACAAACAACTTTTGCCTTATATCTTTTTAACCAACACTTCATTCATTCGTTCAGCCAGAGCTATAACAGTTAGATCATAAATTAAAATTTAGAACACTTTAAGATGGACTTTCAATATAATTATTGGTCAACTAAAATTGACTTTGAAATAGAAGAACTTTTAGAAGGGAAAAATGAAATGAAAATATTTATAAATGGTTAGCAGAATGGATACATTTTGGGTTTGATTCATGCAGATACATCATTGAGGAAAAACTACCAACATTATACCCATTATTACCTACAATATGGAAACGTAAATTAACAGAGGCAGCGCTGGAATATACGAAAATATATCCAAACTATAACGCGAAAAAACATCTTCAATCAATTATTTTTAAATTTGATGGTCGAGATGAGTGTGGTTTATATGATATTAAAACATACTTTGAGTTTTTTATTTTAGAATTATTTACTTTGAGACATCCTGTACAGCTTAAGTAACCAGCTGTATTAAATAAAACAGGAACGTGTGTGGGTCATAAGGTTATAAACAATGCATAAACAATGATAAGAGATACACAGACAATCCCGATTAATTTTAACAAATATTTTTAGAAATTATTTTATTTTTTAACCAACAATTACCTAAAGCCTTTTTCACATTAAGACTTACCTAGACCAGGCTACGCTAGTGAAGCTCAAACTAAAAAAACACCCCATTTTACCTACTCGCGCATTGGCACCTAACTCATTGACCAATAGGGCCTTTCAACAGCCTCTGGTTGTTACGTCATTGCTCACAACTTCTTACACACTTCTTTTAGTCCCAAGGTCATACCAAGTTCACTTCTTCAGCAACAGGTCATCCACTTCGGAGAAGTGGATGGCATGTTACCATTATATATAGAACCCACACTACTGTACTACTATTACTGTGCTAAAACAGCAAGCTAAGTTGATGTTTTGTTGTGGTGTTATCATGTAGGCTTTAAAATCCTTAAATAACTAATTACCCTGGAATGTAGCTTATAATAGAACATTTTTTTTATACTAGGGTTCTAAGTCACAGTATTAGTATAGGTATTATTTAAACAAAAAATATGTAACACACAGTAAACAAACCAAACTGGACAAGTGCTTGTGTTAAACTAACTAACATGGCGAATCGGCCTGAACCAACTACCGGGAAATTTGAGTTAAATATCGGAATAGTTGTCTCCAACATTTATGTTATTAGATTAGCTTTCAAAAAGATTGAGGCAAATCTTTTACATAGTTGGTGTAACTATAAGGGTAGGGTTTATAGACTTGAGCCAATCATAGACGCATTTAAGTCACAAACGTACCTAGTTTTTCAATTAATGGCTATCAGTTTAATTTAGCATTCTTTGATTTTAGTGTCTATAAATCTTGACCCCCAACTTTTTTATCTTTATCACTTAAGTCATCCATCAATTGGTATTTTTGCTATTATTTTTAGCTCACACATATACTATACTATAGTAGTGTGAGCTATGGTGATCCTAATTTTTTCGAGAAAAAAAAAGTTGCTCCGATTTCAAAAATTTTTATATATCTTTGCGTTTCAGATGATTTTGAAACTTTTTTGTTGCGCCGTCTGTCTGTCTGTCTGTCTGTCTGTCTGTCTGTCTGTCTGTCTGTATGTCTGTCTGTCTGTCTGTCTGTCTGTCTGTCTGTCTGTCTGTGTGTCTGTATGTCTGTCTGTAACGACCAACGCGCATAACTCAAAAACCGCTTGCCCGATTTTTATGAAATTTGGTACCCAGGCTGGGTTTTGGGTCGAGATGGTCCCATTTAAAAATGAACAAAATCCACCGAACACAAGCCCCATAAAAGGGTGGGGGTAGATTTCAAAAATTAGAGTTTATGAAAAAATATGGCGTGTGTGATATCAAACGAAAGGTAATTGAGTCTGGAGTTAAACAAAATACATTTTAGTTTATTTTAAAAAAAGGGGGGGGGGTAAATTTTAAAAATTAGGGTTTAAGTGGAAATATGGCGTGTGTGATATCAAACGAAAGGTAATTGAGTCTGGAGTTAAACAAAATACATTTTAGTTTATTTAAAAGTGTGTAAATTTCAAAAATTAGTGTTTAAGTGGAAATATGGCGTGTGTGATATCAAACGAAAGGTAATTGAGTCTGGAGTTAAACAAAATACATTTTAGTTAAAAAAAAAAGGGTGGGGGTAGATTTGAAAAATTAGAGTTTAAGTCAAAACATGGCTTGTGTGGTATCAAACGAAAGGTAATTGAGTCTGGAGTTCAATAAAACATACTTCAGTTTTTAGTTATATTAGCTTTCACGTAGATACACTATAACTATAGTACCCAGTGTGAGCTTAGGTGCCCATAGATTGGCAGAGTATTTTGTTTTTCGGAAGGTACACCAATATTCAAAGGAGCCACACCTTCGTCAAGCAAAAGCTTCGGTTGAGGAGGATACGATTATAAAAGGAAAGGAAACCACAATATTATGCATATGCTTGGACAGCCAAACAGCACTGATAGTAAACTATAGTTACTCGCTTTTATATCTGGACTTATTTAGGAATACTCTGCACTGCACAGAAGATCAGCCCTTACAGACTACCTTAAGAAGCTGCACAAAGTTTGGGGCAATTCAAAAAGATGTACGCGGACAACCCCAACCCTCAGAATCTTTAGCAGCATCGCTTATAATGCGCACTGCCTGGCTAAATCTGCAGGACATAAAGGTGTGAAGACGGAATTGTGAGAGCTTAAGTTTTCTTGGGTCTATTCAATGGTCCAATATTCTTATAATTTCATTAGGAGGAGGAAAAGGCTAAAGGTAGACAAAAAGACCCGCGTTAAGTCCTATTTACCAAGCTTAAAGTCTAACTATTACTGCAACCCCCATTTTAAATATTTTTTCATAGAATCAATCTATCTATTTAGCTTTCTTCAATCCATCTTTGGACATAGCCCCCCCCCAAAAAATCTTCCACTCTTCCCTGTCTGTCGCCGTGTTCACCCATCTAGTTCCCGCATGTTTCTTCAAATCATCCGCGCATCTTATTTGTGGTCTTCCTTTACTTCTTTTATTTTCTCAAGGTCTCCAGTTTATAATAAATTTGTTCCATCGATCGTTTTTCTGTCTGATATTATGACCGGCAAATTTCCATTTTCATTTTGCTACTTCTCCTCTGACATCCCTTACTTTTCTTTTCTTTTATTTTTATCCATTCATTCCTTTTTCTATCTGTAAGCTATACATGTAATATTTGTCTTTCTATTGATCTTTGGGCTTTTGTTACCTTATCCATTTTTAATTTTGTTTAATTAAGTGTCCGGCTCTGGGATCCATAGGTAAGTACAGGAAGGATGCATTGGTTATACACTTTCGTTTTGAGGAACTGAGGATATTAGCTCACACATATACTATACTATAGTAGTGTGAGCTATGGTGATCCTAATTTTTTCGAGAAAAAAAAAGTTGCTCCGATTTCAAAAATTTTTATACATATTTGCGTTTCAGATGATTTTGAAACTTTTTTGTTGCGCCGTCTGTCTGTCTGTCTGTCTGTCTGTCTGTATGTCTGTCTGTCTGTCTCTCTGTCTGTCTGTGTGTCTGTATGTCTGTCTGTAACGACCAACGCGCATAACTCAAAAACCGCTTGGCCGATTTTAATGAAATTTGGTACCTAGGCTGGGTCTTGGGTCGAGATGGTCCCATTTAAAAATGAACAAAATCCACCGAACACAAACCAAATAAAAGGGTGGGGGTAGATTTCAAAAATTAGAGTTTATGTGAAAATATGGCGTGTGTGATATCAAACGAAAGGTAATTGAGTCCGGAGTTTAACAAAATACATTTTAGTTTTTGTTTTTTTTGTAAGGGTGGGGGTAGATTTAAAAAATTTGAGTTTAAGTCAAAACATGGCTTGTGTGGTATCAAACAAAAGGTAATTTAGTCTGGAGTTGAATAAAATATATCTCAGTTTTTAGTTATATTAGCTCACACGTACACTATAACTATAGTACCTAGTGTGAGCTTAGGGGCCCATATATTGGCAGAGTATTTTTTTATATGATTTCAACTGTTTGGTTTTCTTTTTTTAGTTTAATAATTTGTCCCAGATATACATATTCCTCTATTTGTTCTATTTCCTCTTGGTTTATTCTGATCCTGATATCTTCATCTGTGTTTGTTATGATTTTAGTTTTAGTGTAGTTAATACTCAAATATGTTTAGCTGTATTCAGTTCTTCCAGCATTTTTATCAGTTCTTCTTTCTTATCTGTTATTAAGGCGGTATGTTCAGGTATTGTCCATTTATTTAGGATCAGTAGCCTTAAATATATATTTTTTTCTTTTGGGCACTCTTATATCTATTATTTTTTAGTCAATGGCAACAACTAAAAGTTAATTTTTCATTTGGTCTCTACTTGACCGATTTTAAACAAACAGCATGTATGATTGTGTCGATGAGTTAAAAGTTTACAGCAATAGTTAATTGGTAACATATGTATGTTTAACTAAAAATAATTTTTAATTTTAAATATTATTATCTTCGCACATGTTGAGTATAAGGAAAGTCACTATTAGAATGTAACAGTAGGTAAAAAAAAATCATCTTAGTTAATCCCATTGAAAGCAAACATTAGAATTTGATTAATGGTACTCTGACATTCTTTTGAATTTTTATTATCGCAGCGTCTCGTCTTTGTCGCGTCGCACTATCCTTTTCTATTTATTTATTTAAACCGACCGGAAAACAAGCACTTTTAGGACAATTTTTTATACGGAAAGTGTAACTTTACAGGCTTGTCCTTTCAGAAAGCTTTCCGGTCTCAACAGGGACCCACAAAGAACTAAGAGACCGGAAAATATTTTTGTTGTAATTATGTTAACTTTTATCAAATTATATTTGTTTCGATAGGTTTGAGATTTATATCAAAATAATCGAAAATATAAACTCCAACTTGAAAAATAGCCAATTATTACGTCAAATATTGGTTTTCCTTTAGATGTAAATTACTGGCTTTAGAGTAAGTACGTTGATATTTCATGTGCAATATTTATGTGGTGTTTTATATGGGTTTAAGAAATAGGTATTTACGTTACTAGACCGGAAATAAGGACTTTACAGGTCGACACAGGAAATTTACAGGGCGAGCCGCAGGCGAGACCTGTAAACCTGCGGAGACCTGTAAAGTCAGTTTCCGGTTGTGTATCGTACGTATATTTTTTTTTAACCGACATAATGAAGCACAGCTGTCTGTCTTACTCAAAAGCTAGAGTAAGTATATGTTTGACTACTTATATTTAAACAATATTTATGCTACAATTAGGAACAATTCTTATACGCAACTACCTATATAACTATAGTAACCATTTTATATGTAAGTTACCTATATGTACCTAATATAAAATTCAAACAATTTTAATGCATCATTACTTTTTCTCTTGAGTATAAATATTAAAAATGCAGTTATGCACATTTTGGATATTTATATTTGCAGCCGAAGTATTTTCAATTTTTGGTGAATTTCTCTGCTGTATATTTATTGTTTCTGAAATGTTTGACAACATATTATTTTGAGCATCAGACACATTAGATGTAGTAAAATCTCTGGTTGAACTTCCATTGCTGGCTGCTACTGGGAAGCTCCCGCCTGCACCTGCTCCAATTTTTTTAGCATTATCAACTTTTTGTCTCAGTGAGTGCTCAATATATCCTTCAGCAACAGAGTTTGAATGCCAGCCGCCCAAATTTTTAAGGTTTAATATGTCTCCACCGCCTTCTATTAGGAGTGTGGCAGCGGTGCGCCTGAATGTGTGTCCGGTGAATTCTTGTGGATTTTTAAGCTGTAGAAATTTGGCGATTTTGGCAGGTGCCCCTCCTACGCCATGAAGACCTACTGGCTGCTTTCTACATTTTCCTTGAGAGTAAAATAAAAAGAATCTTTCATGCGGAACATTTGGGGGCCTTAGATTTTTGTATTTTTTAAATAACTTCAAATTTCTTTCACCAAGAATTACGAAAGTTCTTGAAACATTTGTTTTAGTGTTTGGTATATTGACTATTATCATGTCTTCTTTTTCAGTGACGTCTTTTAGGGTTAATTTAGTAATTTCTTCCCTCCTCATTGCTCCCGAAATGGCCATGATCGTTACAACCTAAAATCAAAAAGTAAATTTAAAATTTTTGCTAACTTTACAACTTGTGAACAGTCCCATATGCAACCGATCCGTAATAAAAACTGGTATTTTTCCTCGTCTTGTTCTTTTCACTAGCCGCAGTCGAGCGTTGCCGGATTTTATTATTTTTATCATTAAGAATGCTAAGTTATTAAACAATCGGATACCTAGTACCACAGCCTACCTAGGTAGGCTGTGCTAGTACTAACCTAGATAGTTTTAAAAATACTTTTTCCACTATTATTTAAGTAATTAGTTAAAGTATACATTTTTTATATTATTTTTTGATAAAAATAAAGATGGTAAAACAAAAAAATCTGTGTTGTATGTTTTTTTTGTAATTTAAATGGCAAAATTTGTATGAATCTTTTGTTTGTAATAAATAATAGTTGTAATTGAATTCCAATTTGAGTTTTTTATTTGGTTCCAAAGAATCTATATAAAACAAATTGGCATCATTGCTTAGCTTGGTAGTCCTTGTGTTATGTTATGATTATTTTAGTTAGGTTATTGAATGAAAATTAATAAATAGAATTGTTTTTTGTTTTTACAGAAAAAATTGTTAATTGAAGCTAATAAAATTTTAAAATTTGGTTAAAAGTTACAGTGCAGTTGTTGGGATTGAAACACACGTTTTTATAACAAAAATAGCAAGGAGAATAATTAGGTTTGTTTGTATTTTACTTACTTTGAGCATTAAAAATTCCTCATCCCTTGCTTCTTCCAAAAATTTATTAATTTCTTCTCCACTGAAAACTCTGGCCTTTTTAGGCTTATATCCTGCAGACTTTTTCTTTAAAAATGCAATTAGCTTGTAGTAGCGACTAATATCAATATTTCTCCTTAATGATAAGCAAGTTTTTATTGTTGAAAATAAACTCCATAAACTATTGGACTTCAATGTGGCTGATTTTTCGGCAAAATATGCCACTAGGACATTTTCATCAATTGATTTAACTTTGTTTGTGTGACACCAATTAAGGAATACATCATAATTTCTAGTATATCTCTCTTTGGATTTTTCTGGTAGCAAGTCGAAAGTTACCTTTGATGCTGCTTCAATTATTTCTTCCGGATTTAATTCTTCATTCATGTCCAAGTCCATAATTTACTTATTATTTTTTTAAATATCTCTTTTTAAACACAAGTTTTTTATTTAAAAGGCAGCCATATTGATTTATTTTAAATGTCAAAGCTGTCAAAACAAAACAATTTTTATAAGCTGTCATCACAAAGTCATGGCTAATTTGACTGAAATAGGGACCGGAAAGAGAACAAGAGACCGGAAAATTAAAAATAAAGATCACTTTGGAGACCGGAAAGAATCTGAACTAAACCCGCACTGTAAAATGAAACTTTCTGTACAAAAAAATGTACAGAAAGTGTATGTTTTCTGGTCGGTTGAAAAAAAATAATATTTACATTTTAAATATGTTTGTGTTGTTTTGGTCACTTAAAAAACATACAAACGAAACACGACTGGAAACTGACTTTACAGGTCTTGCCTGCGGCTCACCCTCTAAATTTTATGGGTCGACCTGTAAAGTTCACGTCTCCAGTCTAGTAACATAATAACCTATTCCAGTCTCTGGATTCTGTTCTGGTCCCTTTTAGAGATTGAAAGCGAAAGGACCTGCCTGTAAAGTACAAAAAAATGCCCGGAATATCCGACCAATCAGTGCCAGTTGAAAAAAAAAATTAAGTGAAACGAGGAATAACTTTGTTTTTAGATTCAATTTATTAAAATATTGTATTCTAAAATCACTACTAAAATCCAGCCTTGTCAATTGTACAGCTTTTACAAAATATTTTTTTCCGGGGTTATAAAATCTATTTCCTTTAATATCCTGCCATCTTTTTAAGTGTTTGCTATCTCACGCACCCTTCTTTCGTCAAAAGATTTTTTAAGTTCATTTAGTCGATAACACGAACCCCTTCTATAACGGATATTACCTTTTTGTCTTCACAATTGTTGCTTTATTTCCTGACCCACAGTCCTGTCAGATTTACGGCTTGCAGTAGTGGGATGCTATTATTCGTTATTTTAGAGTGCCAACAAAGGCACAGTTATATTTAGATATTTCAAAAAAGTGGACTAATTTAGACAAATAAATTTGATGTAATTTGTTCTACTTTGATGGGTAATTATACTAACTTAACGTCTGCAAAAAGCACTAAAAATCCTAATAAAAAATTCTGTCAATTTATGGGCACGTAAGCTCACACAATTAGTATTCAGGGTGTCCCAAATAAAAGCAACTCCATGGGGATTTCGGAAACGGTAAGAGATACGAGTTTGTTTAAATGAGAAAAAAGTTGCGCTATTCTAAGCCGAATCAGATGCCGTATCAAAATTAAAAATATCTACAGGGGTTTTTAAAATATCGAGCAACAACTTGTGTTTTTTGAAAAACTGGAATATTGCCGCTATCTTACAAGCAAATTTAATGAAATTTGGTGGTTTTGTATAAGCAACTACAACTTTTTTAGGCCTTTTAGTTTTTTTGAAACCATACCCAACTTTGTTATTTCTTATGACCGCCATATTGGATTTATACTTCAATAAATAGAGCATAAAAAGCTTTTCAACCGTGTATAATAAGCCTATCTTTGGATGACTGAAAATGTGAATTTATTAAAAAAATAATTTTTCACTTAGGTGGCTGTGAAACAAATGCCGTAGTTGTTTTTGTTTTCAGAACCTACGTAACTACCTTTCAAAACTTTTCAATTTATTTGATTTATATGCAAATTGAGGCCCTTGTTTTTAAATTTTTCTCTGGCTAAGAAATAATAATGCATTTATTATTTAATTTAAAATAAAACTAAAAACCGATAACAGAGCATTGAATTAAATAAGCAAATGTTCGAAAATTCCACCGTTGTTATTCATACAAATCTATTGCATTATTTTTCTATTGCTTGAACAACGGCTGCCTCAAGTTCTTCTATCGTATTATGAGTAGTATAATAAACTTTATCCTTTAAGTATCCCCAAATACAAAAATCAAGAGGCGTAAGATCCGGCGAACGTGTAGGCCAGACAACTGGACCTCGATTTTCCATCCCGTTATTTCCATGTTGTTGTTTCAAATAGTCAATGATTCTTGCATTATGTGGAGGTTCTCTATCTCGCTGGAACCACATGTTGAAGAGGCAAATTTTCTAAAATTTGGTCACGTAATTTTGTAGAATTTCTAGATATCGAGGTGCCGTCAAATTATTATGAAAAATGTTAAATAGTAGGTGTCCGTTTATAACTCCTAGCCATACATTTAAACCCCACCTAACTTGATAGTGCACCTCACGATTTAAGAACGGATTTTCATTGGCCCAGTACACGTAGTTATGTCTGTTAAACACCCCGTAATTTGTAAACCTGCTTCCATCAGACCACAGAACCTTAAGCAGAAATTGAGGGTTTTCTTGTGATTTTTGTATGAACCAGTTGCAAAACAAGGTTCTTCTTTCTAAGTCACCATCTCGAAGTGCTTGACTAATATGTGTTGCATATGGATGATGCTTAAATTTTTTAAGAATTCTTTGTGCAGTTGATTTGGGTACGACACTTTGTAAAACCAGATTTTTTCAATATTTTGATCAGGTCGTCGATTAAGATTTTGTTTTTTAAAGGACTGGATTTTATTAATATTTAAATGGGACCAGCTAGAGCAAAACCCCAACATAGGTACCAAATTTCATTAAAATCGGGCATACAGACAGACAGACAGACAGACGGCGCGACAAAAAGTTTCAAAATCATATGGAATCCAAATATATATATAAATTTTTTTGAGATCGGACCAACTTTTTTTTCTAATTTTTGACACGATCATAATAGCTCGCACTACCTATAGTATACGTGTGAGCTAATATAAGCATACAATTTTGACAACAAGATGAAAAGAGAACGAAGAAACGTATTATTGCCTTACGTGTACATGTTAGCTTCGAGCTAACTAACCAAGACAAATACACTATCTTGAATTTAATTTGCATATCTTTCTCTAGAAGCTTAATTAACAAAGTTGTTACATACTGCTGACAACCCAATCACAGGGTTACCCGAGGTGACAAGTAATTTCCTACCGAGGCGAGAATCCAAATTTGATTTTTTTTTATCCGTTTAAGTGTCCATAGTAAAATTTAAAACAAATTAATTTAGCATAAGTACGATTTAGTTAACAAGTGAAATTAAAGAACGAAATAAGAAAAAAGTTTTCTGCCTTCGGCCGGGACTCGAACCCGGAATCTCTTGCTCTGTACGCAAACGCTCTCTACATTAAGCCAACGAAGACTGTACATAAATTTTCGGAAAACTTCCATCTATGCATGTCGGCGGTATCTCAATACAAGAACGAGAAACTTTCAGGGTCGACAGTGTATTACTTACCGCCTCCGGAAAATCTGATTTTGACCATAAGAGTGCCCGCACATTGGATCATCATCAAAGTGTAACAGCTGTGTTAATCAAGGGGCTTTTAGGGAACCGTTTACGAATGCAAATCTTATTTATATTTGATTTGATTTTACGACAAATTACTTAGATGTTCTCATAGTAAGTTGCTTACAGTTAAATTGACATTTGTATGGACAACTCATTCTTATTGGTAAACCTAAAGGTAGCCTTTGTTTTATGGCCTATATTTTATATGTAAAAAATCAAATTATTAATCCTAATTGATTTTTTGTTATTAGTTTTCCTTTCTTAAGTCAAATTCGATAGGGTATAATTGACTAGTGCATGGAAGCAAAGATATGGTTGGTTATCACATAACTTATCAACTTTACATCAGGGTGAAGGCTTAGCCACCTTCGTAAAAAATATGACTTAAGCCATATTAAATGTTGTATTTGGAGAGCTCAATTCCTGAAATTCTTATCAATCATACTTGTTTGATCTCCCAAAAACATTTAGCGTGTATTGTTCTTAAATAATATCTATAAAGATCTTGGGTCGACAAGAGCGCAAGTCCCCTTTCATTTCCTGCGACATGTCAAACGGGTTACTCGAAAAGCTTTTTAGGGATGAGAGCTGTGTATGTTTTCTTTTCAAATGCATTTTTACACAAATATAACTTATTTTATGACTAAAAGACAATCTAATATTGAGACTTTGTACCTGTATTTTCATAACTTATATTATTCATAAATTTAAATATAAAAATAAAATATATTTTTGCCTTCTTAGCTCTCGCAGCACCGGCTAGAAAAGATATTAATTTCGATGAAAAATTCAATTCGATTTTCGATATAATAAACAAAGGATGAGAGCACATTAATACTTACCAACTTCAGCATAGGATGCCACATTTGAATTTATTAATAAGTATAAGTTGTTCATGCAAATGTCAATTTAACCTTAAGCAAGTTACTATGAGATCATGTAGGTAATATGTTGTAAAATCAAATCAAATATAAATAAGATTTGCATTCGTAAACGGTTCCCTAAAAGCCCCTTGATTAACAAAGCTGTTACAATTTGATGATGCTCCAATGTGCAGGCACTCTCATGGTCAAAATCAGCTTTACCGGAGGCGGTAAGTAATACACTATCGACCCAAGAGCGCAAATCCCCTTTCGTTTCCTGCGACATGTCAAACGGGTTACTCGAAAAGCTTTTTAGGGATGAGAGCTGTGTATGTTTTCTTAAATGCATTTTTACGTGAATAAAACTTGTTTTTGTCTAAAAGACAATCTAACATTGGGGCTTTGTGACTGAATTTTCATAAGTTGGAAAAATAATTTACTTATATTACGTGCTCCTAAATTTAAATTAAAACATAAAACCTCCCTCGTCCGCGCAGCAATGGCTCATAGGAATTGTTTTCGATGAAAAAAGCAATTTGAAATAACTCCAAAAATGTGGTATTTAGGAGTATTTGAACTTATTCTATCTCGTCGTGACGTCTCTCCGTGTGTGTGTGTCTATGTCTGTCCGGACCACGATAGCTCCGAAATCGCTGTACCAATTTAAATGAGATTTTATAATGTTATTGTGTTCGGAACTGCAACCAGCCATAAGATTTTGGTCAAAAACCATTTATGGTAATGAGAGTTTTTGACAGTTGAAAAATTTAAAAATTTCAACTTTTTAACGGAGCATTACATCAATAGGCGGTTTTTGGATATAGTAGAGCATACTTTTCTCAATAGTTTGTGTCATAAACAAAAACAGCTGTTAAAAAATTGGAGTGTGCAAATGGGCTGATATCAGATCCATCATAGCTCTCCATTTATTAGGCTTTATTACACCAAAATTCAAATATTTATAAAGTTGATAAAAGTTCTAGATGGTGTGTTATCTGATGTCAGTATTATACATCTATCAAGCTAAAGTTTTTTCCTATAGCAATTTATTAGAAATTTAGATTAACTTAAAAATTTTAATTGAGCATCATTCGGCATGTAATAATTTACTTAAAATCTACAATGAGATATTTTTCAAGGGTCTCTTTTTCCCCCTCTCAACTTTTTTTTTTGGTGCACTACTGATAGATTTAAAAAAATTGTTTTAAATTAAAATTACTTGTTTTTTATGTATGGCCATTATCGCTCTTGGAAATATAAACCGATTCGCTAGATGAATTTTAGAAATTAGAGTTAAGAAAATTTGCTAGAATTAATGTGTACCAAAAATTATGGAAATCGAAAACCCGAACCGAACGTCATTTTTTTTCCAGGCGTCTAGGGACTTTTTGACCCCGGATTCAGTTTGAGGTCAAAAACTATATAGAAATATTAAGTTTTGTCTTACGAATCTAGACATTTTTTCGTAAGGGTTGTGTAATAATAATTATTGGCGTCTGAAGGTTTAGCTTCACATATTGAATATCCATGCTGTCTGTAAATTCGACACAAATATTTTACTTAATTCTTTTTTTGTTAAATTCAACTTGTCCCACTGAATCTATTTGTTTTTTAGCACTTTTGCACTTTTGTTAAGGGGGAGGGGGTCCGTCTTACCGCTAGTGCATAGGGCCCGTTATATGTTTAAACCGACACTTAGTATGAATACCTGGGCACGAGGGAGATAAGGCCGCGGACCAAGCAGTGAGCGAAGCGGCATCTTTCCATTTTTTCGGCCCCGAAACAGCCCGGGGATATCATACAATGCTGCTAAATTAACCATATTAAAATGAATGGAGGACAACAACAACAAATGGATAAACTGGCTCACTCAAAAGAGTTCATTAAAGGTCCTTGTAGAAAGAGAACCAGGAATATTATTGGGCTTACCAGACAGGAGATCTGTATAGTGACTAGACTTTTTACGGGTCACTGTCGACTAAGAGTGCCCATGCACAGAAGGGCACTAACAGAAGAGACCGAATGCGGACTCTGTATCGAAGAGGAAAAAACAATTAGATATGTACTGTACTAATGTCCGGCAATGGCACGTTTAAGTCAGAACATTTTCGGTAAACGTTATATTGATTCAGAAGATATGAACGGTGTTTAACCCAAACTGATGGCTAACCTTTTGAAGGATTAGGCCTACCATGATAAGAAACCACTCAAAAGTGAGCCACAATAGACCCACTGGTGGTCGCAGTGAAAGAAAAAAAAACCTCAATATCAATCAAATCCTGCCGGCAATGGGTCGTGTTTTTATCTTCCTTGCTAGTTTAAAGGACATATATCCCATAACACATAAGATGAGATTGGTTCTCAGCTTCTTCTCTCTTATTATTTGTCTTACCCGTAGGGGTATAAAAGCCATTGGTTTATACAAACTATTAGTCTTAAAATAAGCCATAGAATCACCCCTTTTCGATTAAGTATAAAATTTAGGAACACCTTGCATAAATAATTACTTAAATCACATGTATCTGTGTGGTGGAATTCGCCCATCCCTAAAGGTGTTTCAAGCTGTTTCATTCTAGCCTTAATGTTGACAAACGGCCAAGGCATATCCTGGATATTCACTCGATTACTCGCCGACTGCTTTCTCCGTTCCCCTTCTGGATAATTTGTAGCGCAAACGGACGGAGGTGGATGTAAGTCCTGGTGTAAAGGTGTTAGAAATGAATTTGTGATATATCATTCGTAATAAGATTTCTTTTTGTACAGGAAATGTGTCAAATACGGTTACTACCCGTTTCATTCATGTAAGATAAGAATTTTTAATTTTGGATATTTTCCACAACAAAAAATTTCCAGACTGCCTAGTTCTACAGGAACACAACCGAACCAATTAACCAACACCAAGCACTAGTAGTAGTAGTAGTAGTGTGGGGTAGGCTCTAGGCCTGGCGACTAGGCTCATGGAGCGCCCTTTTCACCAACTCCCGGGCATCCCCCCTACTGCGTCCTTCTTTCGCTAAGGAATCTGCCCGTCTTCTGTACAAAGGCCAGAATATCGGGCCACCTCAGATTCAGAAGTTCCTCCGTCTCAAAGGCGTTCTCTTCTTGCCTCCTTGTATGCTTCACATGATGAGAGAAAATGCGCCGAGGTCTCGTCCTCGGCCCAACATCGCTCGCACGTCGCGTCCTCCTTCACTCTCATCTTTGCCAGATGTCCTTGTAGGACGCAGTGTCCGGTCAGGACTCCCACTATGGCTCCCACCTCTCTTCGTGTTCTACGGAGCAGCCAGTCCCTACGGGATTTGCTGTAGCATGTCACATTCTCCTCCGCCTGTCTGGCGTTTCCCGTGTTGGTCCATTCCCTTTGTATCTCTTTCTAGGTCCGACTTCATTTGCCCTCTTGTGAGTCCCAGGAAAGGTTCTGGCCCGACGCATTTCTGCTGGGATCCTCCCCTGGCGAGTCCGTCCGCTTTCTCGTTTCCGGGGACTCCCATGTGGCCTGGGACCCATACGAGCTCTACCTCTCTTACACCGGCCAATTCCTCTACAAACCATCATAACGAACATCGATTGTAGTTCGGAGCCTAAGCCACTTTTGTCTGCATTTTTGCGTACCGTAATGATACTTGGCACGAATATAGTACAACACTATAGTATACACTATAGTGTTATTTTACGAAGTGGTGGTCATTCCGAACCCAGTGCAGAGCAAAAATACAGGGTGTTTTATTTTTAATTGCATCAATCTAATTAAAATTCTGTATAAAAATCAAATGTAAAGCTAGAGCAATGAAACTTGGCACCGATTATAAGGACATATACACTTTTATTTTACGCAATAAAAAAAATATATTGATTTATTTTTTTTTAAGAAATAAAAAAAATATTTTTTTTTTGAAAAATTTATGGTGTGGGTGTTGAGTAAAATCGATTCAGTAATAGTGAATTTAAAAGGGAGTGGATGCAGGCATAATTACCAAGGCATTTGTGTAATATATAAAACAATTGTTGGACCAAATATTATTTTTCGGCAACCACTAAATCGTTTTAAATAGGCCAATAATAATATTTGTTCAACGTGGCGAAATCAGAGCTTTCTTAGCAATTCAAAATAAATTTAAAGAATTTAAGTTATCTGCTATCTTGAACTTCAAGATGAACAAAAAACTATTACTCAATAGCTCGATCGATTCCCGTATAGTTCCATTTAAAATCGGTGGTATAGTTCCAAAGCTATAACGGAAAATATTTTGCTGGTTCTTTGGCCCACCTGGTGTTTTTATTATTTTATAACTAATTTTTTGAGTAATTGGGGCTTGGTAATTAAACCAAACAATTACTTTTCTCAGTAGTTGGTAAAATTGCAAGCACTTAGAATTCCGAAAGTGCTCGGTACTTGATGCTTGCTGCTACCAATTCAATTTCAAAAGGACTTAGTGCTTGGTGTTTTGGAAAAAGCTACTCGCTGGCATCGAATGCAACAGTCTTCCAGGCAGAGGTTTACGCTATACTGGCGTTAACATGGGAGGAAGAAATTAGGAACAAAACAGGAAAACGCCTCTGCATCTGTTCAGACAGTCAAGCTGCGCTGAAAGCACTGTGTAAACCAACCATGTCCGCGGGTTTGGTGCAGGAGTGTGCGGATGCACTTCAGGAATTGGCCGGTGTAAGAGAGGTAGAGCTCGTATGGGTCCCAGGCCACATGGGAGTCCCCGGAAACGAGAAAGCGGACGGACTCGCCAGGGGAGGATCCCAGCAGAAATGCGTCGGGCCAGAACCTTTCCTGGGACTCACAAGAGGGCAAATGAAGTCGGACCTAGAAAGAGATACAAAGGGAATGGACCAACACGGGAAACGCCAGACAGGCGGAGGAGAATGTGACATGCTACAGCAAATCCCGTAGGGACTGGCTGCTCCGTAGAACACGAAGAGAGGTGGGAGCCATAGTGGGAGTCCTGACCGGACACTGCGTCCTACAAGGACATCTGGCAAAGATGAGAGTGAAGGAGGACGCGACGTGCGAGCGATGTTGGGCCGAGGACGAGACCTCGGCGCATTTTCTCTCATCATGTGAAGCATACAAGGAGGCAAGAAGAGAACGCCTTTGAGACGGAGGAACTTCTGAATCTGAGGTGGCCCGATATTCTGGCCTTTGTACAGAAGACGGGCAGATTCCTTAGCGAAAGAAGGACGCAGTAGGGGGGATGCCCGGGAGTTGGTGAAAAGGGCGCTCCATGAGCCTAGTCGCCAGGCCTAGAGCCTACCCCACACTACTACTACTACTACTAGTGCTTGGTGTTGGTTAATTGGTTCGGTTGTGTTCCTGTAGAACTAGGCAGTCTGGAAATTTTTTGTTGTGGAAAATATCCAAAATTAAAAATTCTTATCTTACATGAATGAAACGGGTAGTAACCGTATTTGACACATTTCCTGTACAAAAAGAAATCTTATTACGAATGATATATCACAAATTCATTTCTAACACCTTTACACCAGGACTTACATCCACCTCCGTCCGTTTGCGCTACAAATTATCCAGAAGGGGAACGGAGAAAGCAGTCGGCGAGTAATCGAGTGAATAGGTGGTGTGGGTCGTTGATATTGCCATGCTCTGATTGATTTTTAGTCGATTTTTAGTCGACTTTTAAATCGATTAAGAGGGTGGGAATCCAACTTCTGCTGCGTCTGCCTCCTCGAGTGGTGGCCATTTATGGCCATCCGGCACCACTGGATGTCGGTGATATTAAGCGCCTTTTATGGACTTGATATCACCTAACCAAAGACCTAACCTGGGGTTGGGGGGACCTGGCAGTAGGGATAAAATGCTGGCTAGCCGACCGGCCATCATGAGTGACAAAAATCTTTTTGTACCCCAGGTGAGTAATAATCTCACCGACAGTTCAGATCGGGTTGAAGCCCCGGTTGCTGTCGCTGGCTCCATGGATTCTGGGGAGAGCCACCCACTCATTAACCCTCACGGAGGAGGCGAAAACTCCGAACTCTCACTGAGAGTACAAAACGAAGGGGAAGTAGTGCCGAGTAGGCCTACAGAACCTAACCAAGAAAGGGGTGCCGAAGAGGCCCCTATGGAGCTGGAGGTTCCACCAACTCCAGCTCCAACATCGTCACCAGACCTTGAGCGGGAAAATGAACTGCTCAAAAGCGACGGTGACACTACTGATAAGGACTCCAATGTGGAGGCCCGAAATCAGAACAAAGATCAGAAGAGGTTGTCTGGCTCGGCAAAAAAACGGCTGAGAAAACTTCTTCAGGACGGCTGGGAATACTCAGCTGCCCACAAACGGGCACTAGAGGGACCGCTAAACATGGAGACGGTAAAGCCAAGCTCCAAACGTCCACGGTCCAGTGCTAACACTCCAGAGCAGGAGTCGAAAAGACCCTGCCGAGCCTCCTACAGCGCTGCGGCAGAGGGAGTTAAAGTTGGCATTGTCCACAAAAACTACCCCTCCGAAAGCCTCACAGGAGAAAACCTAAGGGCACTGCAGATGGCCATCCTAAGGTCTCTAGCAGATGTCCCTACTGGCGCGCAGGTCAGATTTCTAGGCTGTACTCATCGGCCTGGATGGTTAAACCTGACTTGCGCTGACGAACAAAGCGCCCAATGGTTGGCAGAGGTGTCGTCAACTCTACAACCATGGGAAGGGTCGCAATTAAGGTTCGTCAGAGGGGAAGAACTTCCCAGGCCACACGTTGTAGTAGCGTACATCCCCGACGATGAGCAGGCGACTCGGCTCACTGCTCAGGATGTCGCTAAACGTCTCCGTGCGCAAAACAATGGCCTAAACACTGCTGACTGGGTAACCCTGAACAGTGAAGCCTCTGGACCGGGCCAAACATGGACATTCGCCATTGACGGACTGTCCATGCAGGCCCTGGAAAGCCTAGACATGCGGCCCTTCTTTGGATTTGGAAGAGTAATCTTCCGAACCAAAGGCAGGGGGCGTGGGTCTGGGTCAGCAGGACCATCTGGAATGGGCGCCCAAAAAGCAAAACAACCTCCTAAAGGACAAACCAATGTCCAAGGAGCAAAAGGGGATCAACAAAAAGACCCCAGTGGGAAGGCGGTAAAGAAGCCCCCCACAAAAACCCCTAAAAAAGAGGGGAAGAAGAAGGGTAAAGGGAAGAACATTCCCGGTAAACCCAACTACAAAAAGGGCCCTCGACGGGACCCTCCTGGAGGAGGCGGCGGCGATCGCGAACCTCCCCAGACAACCGCCTAAATATAGGCAGGGAACAAAAAAAAAATAAAATAAAATAAAATAAAATAAAAATGGCAGGCGCACAACAACGTCAACATGAAGGCCTGCACTTGATACAAATAAATCTACGCCATACCAAGACAGCAACGTACACTCTTGGTAGAGTTTTCAAGCAACAGAGGTTAGACATTGCTCTGTTGCAAGAACCGTGGCTATCAAGTACGAACCAAGTAGCTGGACTCAGCCGAACTCTTGGTAACATCATCACACATAACTCAGGTAATAGACCACGAGCATCTATTCTTATAAGAAAAGATATTAACTACTTTGTCCTTTCAGACTTTTGCACTGATGACCTAGTAGCGCTACGATTAATTGTCCCTGGCGAACAGGGCATGACAGAACTAGTTGTCTGCTCAGCATACTTCCCGGGTGACAGAGAAGCACCACTGCCGCCTACACCAGAGGCAGCAAACCTGATTGCATATTGCAAAGAGAGGAACGTACAGCTCATCCTAGGCTGTGATTCGAACGCGCACCACACAGCGTGGGGTAGCACTGATATCAACAGGAGGGGTGAGTATCTGTTCCACTACATCATAGGGGAGGGGCTTTTTGTTAATAATATTGGCTCCAAACCAACCTTTGTCGGCCAAAATAGGGCAGAGGTACTAGATCTAACAATAAGTACAAAACTAATTAGCAATAAGATCACTGACTGGAGGGTTACAGATGAGCCCTCCCTGTCAGACCATAATCATATACAATTCACCGTCGGCATGGGATCTACAAAAACAATTAGATATAGAGACCCAAAAAGTACAGATTGGAGTGGATATGCTAAATCCCTCCAAGAAAAGCTGAATTCAGCAATGACCGACGTGTGGGATCGTGATAAAATAGAAATAGCCTCTGTACAACTCAGAGAGGCTATCATAACCGCATATCACGAAAACTCACCTCTTAAAACCAAGACTGATAATCGCGGTATGTCTTGGTGGAACAACTCTCTGTTCAAAAAAAGAAAAGAGGTCAGACGTCTATTCAATCGGGCGAAGGAGACGGGTAACTGGGAAAGCTATCGTGCCTCCCTTAGCGAATACAACAAGGAGATTAGAAGTGCCAAAAGAGAGTCGTGGAGGAGGTTTTGTCACGGACTCACTAAGCTTCCTGACACCACAAGAATTCACAAAATTCTGTCCAAAGAGCCCGTGGACAGACTCTGCGCAATAAAGCTCTCTGACGGCACTTTTACAAGATCTGAAAGGGAGTCCCTGGAGGCACTAGCAAACCATCACTTCCCAGGAAGCACGCTCCTTGAAAACGGGAATACTCCTGAGCAATTGACTCATGGACACCGTCCAAAACAGGCGGATTGGAAAATTGCAAAAGAAATTATCAACGCAAATGCGATAAAAATGGCGTTCACGTCTTTTAAACCGTACAAATCACCGGGGCTTGATGGTATTCTTCCAGTGCTAATACAAAAAGGCCTGGAAGTGCTAGTACCATGCCTGGTGAAATTGTACAGGGTCAGCCTAGCATGGAATTATATTCCAATTAGCTGGACCAAAGTTAAGGTAGTTTACATACCTAAGGCGGGTCGGGCAGATAATACTCCAAAATCTCTCCGACCCATAAGCCTCACCTCTTTTCTGTTGAAAGGCTTGGAAAAAATAATAGATGCACATATTAGAGGTGGCGCCTTAATGGCCCATCCACTTAATGCAAACCAATATGCATACCAAGCAGGCAAGTCAACAGAACTAGCTTTAAATAACCTTGTTGGAAAAATCAAGGAAACCCTCGATGCAAAAGGCGTCGCAGTGGGCATCTTCCTTGATATAGAAGGAGCATTTAACAATGCACTACCCAATTCCCTCTTTGAATCAGCGTGCGCCCGAGGAGTTGAATCCACCATCACAGGGTTCATCAGGTGCACACTCGAAAATCGAGTGATTGAGACCACACTTAACGATGTGATGGTAAGTTTTAGAGCGGCTAGAGGCTGTCCACAAGGAGGAGTTCTGTCTCCCCTCCTGTGGTCTCTGCTGGTCGATGATCTTCTTGCCATCCTAGAATCGCTGGATGTAGAGGTATTGGGCTACGCGGATGACGTAGGAGCAATCATTAGAGACATTCCAGAAGAAGAGTTCTCTGGAAAGATACAAGAAGTACTAAACACGGTAAAAGACTGGTGTGATAGGGAACAGATTTATGTTAATCCCTGCAAAACAATCATTATACCGTTCACCCGTAAAAGAAAGCTAGACTTCCTGACTCCTCCGGAGCTTAACGGTGAAATAATTCCATTTGCGTCAGAGGGTAAATACCTGGGGATCACCCTAGATAAAACTCTCACCTGGAACGCCCATTTGGAAAAGGTAATCCGCAAAGCCACACTGTCCCTATGGACGTGTAAAAGAATTTGCGGAAAAACCTGGGGCACTAGCCCCAAACAAATGTACTGGCTGTATATAACAGTCATTAGACCAATGATTGCGTATGGTGCAATAGTCTGGTTTGAGAAGGGACATCAAAGAACCTCGAGAGCCAAACTAACCAGCTTACAACGACAGGCCAGTCTTGCCATATGTGGTGCAATGAGCTCTAGCCCATCGACTGCGCTTGAATGCTTACTAAACTTACCTCCGCTTCACATTTTCTTAGAGGCGGAGGCACGAAGAGCAACTTATAGAATAAGGGCCAACCACCAGGATGGCCGGGCAAACAAAGTGATATCAACAGACCTAATTAGGGAACAAGAGTTGGATGCAACTCTAGGAATGATATCCGACGTCATGCCCAACACGGTGTACAGCAGAAAGCTATACAACATTATACTCCCAGAGAGGGAGGAATGGTTAAAAAACAGGACCAACTTTTCAAACAACGATAGCTTCTGGTATACCGACGGATCCAAAATGCCATCAGGCGTTGGATCTGGAGTTGTTAGTATCCAAGAAAAAGTCGAGATTCAACAGTCTCGGCAAATTGGCTACTATATTTCAGGCCGAACTCGTAGCCATTGAACTGTGTGCCCGGTGGATTACTGACCACGAATGGACCAACAGGACAATAAAAATCTTCTCCGACAGTCAAGCAGCCTTAAAAGCGCTTGATTCCTACACGGTCTCATCGAGAACCGTGAGGAACTGCAGAGACTCGCTGAATACGCTTGGTAGCGCTAATAAGGTGTCATTAGTATGGATACCAGGGCATTCTGGGCACGAGGGAAATGAGGCCGCGGACCAGGCAGCGAGGGAAGCGGCATCTGCCGAATTTTTCGGCCCCGAACCAGCCCTGGGCATATCATACAATGCTGCTAAATTAACCATATTGGGATGGATGGAGGACAGCTTCCAACAATACTGGATGAATATACCAGAACTGGCTCACTCTAAAGAGTTCATTAAAGGACCTTGTCAGAAGAGAGCCAGAAATATCATTGGACTTACCAGACATGAGATCCGTATAGTGACAGGACTTTTTACGGGTCACTGCCGACTAAGAGTACCCATGCACAGAATGGGAATAACAGAAGAGACCGAATGTAGACTCTGTATGGAGGATGATGAAACAGTTAGACATGTACTGTGCGAATGTCCGGCTATTGCACGTTTACGTCAAAACACTTTCGGTAAACCTCAGATTGATTCAGAAGATCTGAACAGTGTCTCACCCAAACTGATAGCTAACCTTTTTGGAGGATTAGGCATACAGTGGTGAGAAACCACTCAAAAGTGAGCCACAATAGACCCACTAGTGGTCGCAGTGGAAGGGCTGCAAGGCCCACTCATATATGAATCATCATCAATCATCAATCGAGTGAATATCCAGGATATGCCTTGGCCGTTTGTCAACATTAAGGCTAGAATGAAACAGCTTGAAACACCTTTAGGGATGGGCGAATTCCACCACACAGATACATGTGATTTAAGTAATTATTTATGCAAGGTGTTCCTAAATTTTATACTTAATCGAAAAGGGGTGATTCTATGGCTTATTTTAAGACTAATAGTTTGTATAAACCAATGGCTTTTATACCCCTACGGGTAAGACAAATAATAAGAGAGAAGAAGCTGAGAACCAATCTCATCTTATGTGTTATGGGATATATGTCCTTTAAACTAGCAAGGAAGATAAAAACACGACCCATTGCCGGCAGGATTTGATTGATATTGAGGTTTTTTTTTCTTTCACTGCGACCACCAGTGGGTCTATTGTGGCTCACTTTTGAGTGGTTTCTTATCATGGTAGGCCTAATCCTTCAAAAGGTTAGCCATCAGTTTGGGTTAAACACCGTTCATATCTTCTGAATCAATATAACGTTTACCGAAAATGTTCTGACTTAAACGTGCCATTGCCGGACATTAGTACAGTACATATCTAATTGTTTTTTCCTCTTCGATACAGAGTCCGCATTCGGTCTCTTCTGTTAGTGCCCTTCTGTGCATGGGCACTCTTAGTCGACAGTGACCCGTAAAAAGTCTAGTCACTATACAGATCTCCTGTCTGGTAAGCCCAATAATATTCCTGGTTCTCTTTCTACAAGGACCTTTAATGAACTCTTTTGAGTGAGCCAGTTTATCCATTTGTTGTTGTTGTCCTCCATTCATTTTAATATGGTTAATTTAGCAGCATTGTATGATATCCCCGGGCTGTTTCGGGGCCGAAAAAATGGAAAGATGCCGCTTCGCTCACTGCTTGGTCCGCGGCCTTATCTCCCTCGTGCCCAGGTATTCATACTAAGTGTCGGTTTAAACATATAACGGGCCCTATGCACTAGCGGTAAGACGGACCCCCTCCCCCTTAACAAAAGTGCAAAAGTGCTAAAAAACAAATAGATTCAGTGGGACAAGTTGAATTTAACAAAAAAAGAATTAAGTAAAATATTTGTGTCGAATTTACAGACAGCATGGATATTCAATATGTGAAGCTAAACCTTCAGACGCCAATAATTATTATTACACAACCCTTACGAAAAAATGTCTAGATTCGTAAGACAAAACTTAATATTTCTATATAGTTTTTGACCTCAAACTGAATCCGGGGTCAAAAAGTCCCTAGACGCCTGGAAAAAAAATGACGTTCGGTTCGGGTTTTCGATTTCCATAATTTTTGGTACACATTAATTCTAGCAAATTTTCTTAACTCTAATTTCTAAAATTCATCTAGCGAATCGGTTTATATTTCCAAGAGCGATAATGGCCATACATAAAAAACAAGTAATTTTAATTTAAAACAATTTTTTTAAATCTATCAGTAGTGCACCAAAAAAAAAAGTTGAGAGGGGGAAAAAGAGACCCTTGAAAAATATCTCATTGTAGATTTTAAGTAAATTATTACATGCCGAATGATGCTCAATTAAAATTTTTAAGTTAATCTAAATTTCTAATAAATTGCTATAGGAAAAAACTTTAGCTTGATAGATGTATAATACTGACATCAGATAACACACCATCTAGAACTTTTATCAACTTTATAAATATTTGAACTTTGGTGTAATAAAGCCTAATAAATGGAGAGCTATGATGGATCTGATATCAGCCCATTTGCACACTCCAATTTTTTAACAGCTGTTTTTGTTTATAACACAAACTATTGAGAAAAGTATGCTCTACTATATCCAAAAACCGCCTATTGATGTAATGCTCCGTTAAAAAGTTGGAATTTTTAAATTTTTCAACTGTCAAAAACTCTCATTACCATAAATGGTTTTTGACCAAAATCTTATGGCTGGTTGCAGTTCCGAACACAATAACATTATAAAATCTCATTTAAATTGGTACAGCGATTTCGGAGCTATCGTGGTCCGGACAGACATAGACACACACACACGGAGAGACGTCACGACGAGATAGAATAAGTTCAAATACTCCTAAATACCACATTTTTGGAGTTATTTCAAATTGCTTTTTTCATCGAAAACAATTCCTATGAGCCATTGCTGCGCGGACGAGGGAGGTTTTATGTTTTAATTTAAATTTAGGAGCACGTAATATAAGTAAATTATTTTTCCAACTTATGAAAATTCAGTCACAAAGCCCCAATGTTAGATTGTCTTTTAGACAAAAACAAGTTTTATTCACGTAAAAATGCATTTAAGAAAACATACACAGCTCTCATCCCTAAAAAGCTTTTCGAGTAACCCGTTTGACATGTCGCAGGAAACGAAAGGGGATTTGCGCTCTTGGGTCGATAGTGTATTACTTACCGCCTCCGGTAAAGCTGATTTTGACCATGAGAGAGCCTGCACATTGGAGCATCATCAAATTGTAACAGCTTTGTTAATCAAGGGGCTTTTAGGGAACCGTTTACGAATGCAAATCTTATTTATATTTGATTTGATTTTACAACATATTACCTACATGATCTCATAGTAACTTGCTTAAGGTTAAATTGACATTTGCATGAACAACTTATACTTATTAATAAATTCAAATGTGGCATCCTATGCTGAAGTTGGTAAGTATTAATGTGCTCTCATCCTTTGTTTATTATATCGAAAATCGAATTGAATTTTTCATCGAAATTAATATCTTTTCTAGCCGGTGCTGCGAGAGCTAAGAAGGCAAAAATATATTTTATTTTTATATTTAAATTTATGAATAATATAAGTTATGAAAATACAGGTACAAAGTCTCAATATTAGATTGTCTTTTAGTCATAAAATAAGTTATATTTGTGTAAAAATGCATTTGAAAAGAAAACATACACAGCTCTCATCCCTAAAAAGCTTTTCGAGTAACCCGTTTGACATGTCGCAGGAAATGAAAGGGGACTTGCGCTCTTGAGACGACAATGCATTTTTACGTGAATAAAACTTGTTTTTGTCTAAAAGACAATCTAACATTGGGGCTTTGTGACTGAATTTTCATAAGTTGGAAAAATAATTTACTTATATTACGTGCTCCTAAATTTAAATTAAAACATAAAACCTCCCTCGTCCGCGCAGCAATGGCTCATAGGAATTGTTTTCGATGAAAAAAGCAATTTGAAATAACTCCAAAAATGTGGTATTTAGGAGTATTTGAACTTATTCTATCTCGTCGTGACGTCTCTCCGTGTGTGTGTGTCTATGTCTGTCCGGACCACGATAGCTCCGAAATCGCTGTACCAATTTAAATGAGATTTTATAATGTTATTGTGTTCGGAACTGCAACCAGCCATAAGATTTTGGTCAAAAACCATTTATGGTAATGAGAGTTTTTGACAGTTGAAAAATTTAAAAATTCCAACTTTTTAACGGAGCATTACATCAATAGGCGGTTTTTGGATATAGTAGAGCATACTTTTCTCAATAGTTTGTGTTATAAACAAAAACAGCTGTTAAAAAATTGGAGTGTGCAAATGGGCTGATATCAGATCCATCATAGCTCTCCATTTATTAGGCTTTATTACACCAAAGTTCAAATATTTATAAAGTTGATAAAAGTTCTAGATGGTGTGTTATCTGATGTCAGTATTATACATCTATCAAGCTAAAGTTTTTTCCTATAGCAATTTATTAGAAATTTAGATTAACTTAAAAATTTTAATTGAGCATCATTCGGCATGTAATAATTTACTTAAAATCTACAATGAGATATTTTTCAAGGGTCTCTTTTTCCCCCTCTCAACTTTTTTTTTTGGTGCACTACTGATAGATTTAAAAAAATTGTTTTAAATTAAAATTACTTGTTTTTTATGTATGGCCATTATCGCTCTTGGAAATATAAACCGATTCGCTAGATGAATTTTAGAAATTAGAGTTAAGAAAATTTGCTAGAATTAATGTGTACCAAAAATTATGGAAATCGAAAACCCGAACCGAACGTCATTTTTTTTCCAGGCGTCTAGGGACTTTTTGACCCCGGATTCAGTTTGAGGTCAAAAACTATATAGAAATATTAAGTTTTGTCTTACGAATCTAGACATTTTTTCGTAAGGGTTGTGTAATAATAATTATTGGCGTCTGAAGGTTTAGCTTCACATATTGAATATCCATGCTGTCTGTAAATTCGACACAAATATTTTACTTAATTCTTTTTTTGTTAAATTCAACTTGTCCCACTGAATCTATTTGTTTTTTAGCACTTTTGCACTTTTGTTAAGGGGGAGGGGGTCCGTCTTACCGCTAGTGCATAGGGCCCGTTATATGTTTAAACCGACACTTAGTATGAATACCTGGGCACGAGGGAGATAAGGCCGCGGACCAAGCAGTGAGCGAAGCGGCATCTTTCCATTTTTTCGGCCCCGAAACAGCCCGGGGATATCATACAATGCTGCTAAATTAACCATATTAAAATGAATGGAGGACAACAACAACAAATGGATAAACTGGCTCACTCAAAAGAGTTCATTAAAGGTCCTTGTAGAAAGAGAACCAGGAATATTATTGGGCTTACCAGACAGGAGATCTGTATAGTGACTAGACTTTTTACGGGTCACTGTCGACTAAGAGTGCCCATGCACAGAAGGGCACTAACAGAAGAGACCGAATGCGGACTCTGTATCGAAGAGGAAAAAACAATTAGATATGTACTGTACTAATGTCCGGCAATGGCACGTTTAAGTCAGAACATTTTCGGTAAACGTTATATTGATTCAGAAGATATGAACGGTGTTTAACCCAAACTGATGGCTAACCTTTTGAAGGATTAGGCCTACCATGATAAGAAACCACTCAAAAGTGAGCCACAATAGACCCACTGGTGGTCGCAGTGAAAGAAAAAAAAACCTCAATATCAATCAAATCCTGCCGGCAATGGGTCGTGTTTTTATCTTCCTTGCTAGTTTAAAGGACATATATCCCATAACACATAAGATGAGATTGGTTCTCAGCTTCTTCTCTCTTATTATTTGTCTTACCCGTAGGGGTATAAAAGCCATTGGTTTATACAAACTATTAGTCTTAAAATAAGCCATAGAATCACCCCTTTTCGATTAAGTATAAAATTTAGGAACACCTTGCATAAATAATTACTTAAATCACATGTATCTGTGTGGTGGAATTCGCCCATCCCTAAAGGTGTTTCAAGCTGTTTCATTCTAGCCTTAATGTTGACAAACGGCCAAGGCATATCCTGGATATTCACTCGATTACTCGCCGACTGCTTTCTCCGTTCCCCTTCTGGATAATTTGTAGCGCAAACGGACGGAGGTGGATGTAAGTCCTGGTGTAAAGGTGTTAGAAATGAATTTGTGATATATCATTCGTAATAAGATTTCTTTTTGTACAGGAAATGTGTCAAATACGGTTACTACCCGTTTCATTCATGTAAGATAAGAATTTTTAATTTTGGATATTTTCCACAACAAAAAATTTCCAGACTGCCTAGTTCTACAGGAACACAACCGAACCAATTAACCAACACCAAGCACTAGTAGTAGTAGTAGTAGTAGTGTGGGGTAGGCTCTAGGCCTGGCGACTAGGCTCATGGAGCGCCCTTTTCACCAACTCCCGGGCATCCCCCCTACTGCGTCCTTCTTTCGCTAAGGAATCTGCCCGTCTTCTGTACAAAGGCCAGAATATCGGGCCACCTCAGATTCAGAAGTTCCTCCGTCTCAAAGGCGTTCTCTTCTTGCCTCCTTGTATGCTTCACATGATGAGAGAAAATGCGCCGAGGTCTCGTCCTCGGCCCAACATCGCTCGCACGTCGCGTCCTCCTTCACTCTCATCTTTGCCAGATGTCCTTGTAGGACGCAGTGTCCGGTCAGGACTCCCACTATGGCTCCCACCTCTCTTCGTGTTCTACGGAGCAGCCAGTCCCTACGGGATTTGCTGTAGCATGTCACATTCTCCTCCGCCTGTCTGGCGTTTCCCGTGTTGGTCCATTCCCTTTGTATCTCTTTCTAGGTCCGACTTCATTTGCCCTCTTGTGAGTCCCAGGAAAGGTTCTGGCCCGACGCATTTCTGCTGGGATCCTCCCCTGGCGAGTCCGTCCGCTTTCTCGTTTCCGGGGACTCCCATGTGGCCTGGGACCCATACGAGCTCTACCTCTCTTACACCGGCCAATTCCTGAAGTGCATCCGCACACTCCTGCACCAAACCCGCGGACATGGTTGGTTTACACAGTGCTTTCAGCGCAGCTTGACTGTCTGAACAGATGCAGAGGCGTTTTCCTGTTTTGTTCCTAATTTCTTCCTCCCATGTTAACGCCAGTATAGCGTAAACCTCTGCCTGGAAGACTGTTGCATTCGATGCCAGCGAGTAGCTTTTTCCAAAACACCAAGCACTAAGTCCTTTTGAAATTGAATTGGTAGCAGCAAGCATCAAGTACCGAGCACTTTCGGAATTCTAAGTGCTTGTAATTTTACCAACTACTGAGAAAAGTAATTGTTTGGTTTAATTACCAAGCCCCAATTACTCAAAAAATTAGTTATAAAATAATAAAAACACCAGGTGGGCCAAAGAACCAGCAAAATATTTTCCGTTATAGCTTTGGAACTATACCACCGATTTTAAATGGAACTATACGGGAATCGATCGAGCTATTGAGTAATAGTTTTTTGTTCATCTTGAAGTTCAAGATAGCAGATAACTTAAATTCTTTAAATTTATTTTGAATTGCTAAGAAAGCTCTGATTTCGCCACGTTGAACAAATATTATTATTGGCCTATTTAAAACGATTTAGTGGTTGCCGAAAAATAATATTTGGTCCAACAATTGTTTTATATATTACACAAATGCCTTGGTAATTATGCCTGCATCCACTCCCTTTTAAATTCACTATTACTGAATCGATTTTAATTAAATACAAACCATCATAACGAACATCGATTGTAGTTCGGAGCCTAAGCCACTTTTGTCTGCATTTTTGCGTACCGTAATGATACTTGGCACGAATATAGTACAACACTATAGTATACACTATAGTGTTATTTTACGAAGTGGTGGTCATTCCGAACCCAGTGCAGAGCAAAAATACAGGGTGTTTTATTTTTAATTGCATCAATCTAATTAAAATTCTGTATAAAAATCAAATGTAAAGCTAGAGCAATGAAACTTGGCACCGATTATAAGGACATATACACTTTTATTTTACGCAATAAAAAAAATATATTGATTTATTTTTTTTTAAGAAATAAAAAAAATATTTTTTTTTTGAAAAATTTATGGTGTGGGTGTTGAGTATAAAAAAAATTTACAGGAGCTTAGTTATAGAGGATACGGCGATAAAATTTAATGTACATAAACAATTTGTTTTTCTTTAAAACAAAAATTGCTCGACGGGTGTGACATATACACGGTCGGAGTACAGGGTGGTTTTATTTACTAATTCTAAATTTAACAAATCTAAAAAGATGGAAAAGTATGTGGATTTGTTAGACGTAATGATATTGTAAAAAAATATATACCGAATACAAGATCCTTAGCTGTTATGTATATTTTATAGAAAGAAAGTAAAATTGTTATGATCATATTAAATAGTTTTTTTTACGACGACGTTACAAATCACTATAGAAAACTCAAAATCAGCAAATTACAACAACACTAGTACAGCTTTTATTTTCTTAAATAAAAATTTTTGTACAGTGTTAAAAAGTAACTACACAATAAAGTTTTTTCGTAATTTTTTATTTTAGTGCTAAAAATTTAAAATACTCTTTAATAAAACATTTATCGGACTCTACTTCTGTATGAAGCGCTACATCATTACCATTTTCTGAACGTATATACTGGGCCACAACTACTTTGCTGTCATTTTTACTGTTTTTTTACATTATCTACTGTAGCTACCGCGTTAATAGGAATTTTGCAATGAAAATTGGCACAATTTGTCGACTTACCATAGCCTATAACACAAAAATTTAAGTTTGCGCAATCTTGTAATATGTTATAAGATACAGGGTGATGTTCAAAAAATCACGTAAAAAGTAGTAGTCTCAAATTTTTGTTCGTACCGGTAATAATAATAATAATAATAATAATAATAATAATAATAATAATAATAATAATAATAATAATAATAATAATAATAATAATAATAATAATAATAATAATAATAATAATAATAATAATAATAATAATAATAAATGCCTTTATTTAAAAAAAGAAATAAAGTTACAGTAAACAGTAAAACTTAAAAAAAAATTATTTGCTTTAACTCCCGTTACATAGTTCCTTCAATCGATAGAAAATTTAATTTTAAACAAAAGTTATTAAACTTTTTTCCTAAAAGCAAAAATACAAAAAATATTAACGATTTTCCAAACAAAGACAGCTTTTGATATCCCCTATGATTAGAAAAGTGGTTAATAACTTCGTTATTTTTGACTAAGAGAAAAAGTCATAAAATAACTTTTGTTTAAAGCCAAATGTTCTTTCTATTGGTTTAACTGTATAAAGGATGTCCCAATTAAAAAATGTGTTACTCGTCACTTGATTTTCTTTTCGTTCATCACCATCGTAATCAGATGAAAAAATACCACAACTTTGTCTATTTAACCGACCCTGTAGCTCTAATATTAATGAAGTAAGTAATAGTGCCGACTTAACTTTGAACACCCTGTATATTAAAATTCAAAAATTTCAGAAACTACTTAATTAATCAAATCTTATTAAGTTAGGCTTGGTTAGGTGTTTTTAATATTCTCTGGCGTAGATCTCAGAACAGGTACATTTAAGGTGTCAGTTTTTGACATATCATGTAAACAGTTTAACGTATTGACTTAAATTATATCTATTTTCGTTTAGAATACGATATTACCTAAAAATTAATATCCCCACACGACCACTTTAGATGAAATAATATTTTAACAATGCCCGTCCTCCTTCCTTTTGCCCCCCCCCCCCCCCACTTAAAAAACCCGTTTTCTCAACTTGGTTTTTTGGATTTACAAGCTATAAGGTAAAACAAACAAAAAAGTGTACGCGAAACTAGTTGCATATTTAATTTATACATTTTTTCAGTCCCACCCCTGTATCTGGGCCCTGCACTGGGTTCCATCGGAGCACCACTTTTAAAATGGTATCTCTAGGTGTCTACTAACTATGTGCCAAATTTCACTACGGTACGCGAAAATGCAGACAAACCCCAAAATTCCCCTCTTAGGCCCCGAACTACTGCGTACGATTAGGGTCGAAATTTTCCACCGTCGAAATTTTCCACAGGCTGGTTTATTTTAATGTTTTAAGATACTTTTTTCTAAATAACTTGTGTCCACCGCGTGTTTCCCGAAATAATAATTTTTTTAGCTATTGTTTTCCAGACTATACGATTGCCTTGTTAATACTAAGAAGAAATAAAAAGCATCATGGTGAGAACTGATATACTATTATTATACTAAAAATGATCTTATGAACAAATTACTGCAAATAAAAAGTTTAAAATTCAAACAGCTGTTTAAACCAACATTAATATGTAGAGAACTACGTCGCCGTCGTGGTAGCAGTGTTTGTTTCTCACACCAGCGGCCCGGGTTCGATTCCTGGCTAGGTACTTGGTTGTTTGTGTTTGTTTAAAAATGCTTTAACTTTGCTAAAACTTTGCGAAACTGGGCGATTTATCCTGATTGGATGGAAAGTCCCAGTATAAATAAAAATGAAAAAAAAACTACTAAAGCGATTTAGTCGGTTAAGAACGGTTTAGAAGGTTGTGGTACAATACCTTGTTACGTATCGGACATACATTATTAATTATTTATAGACATTTTTAAAAAATGCACAAAATTCCTAGCAATATAAAAAAGCAATTTTTAGTTAATGGTAAATTTCATTTTTGTCAGCCATAATGGATTTCAAGATGGCAGCAAATTTTATTAATAATCTTTGTAAAGCAACTTTTCCTTTCGTTTTTTTTCGTTTTTTTTCAATTTGAAATCGATTCAGTAATAATGAATTTATGAGTTAATGAATACAGACATAATTGGCAATCAACAACAGTGGCGGCTCGTAGAATAAAAATCTGGAGGTTGCAAAGGAGAATCGTAATTTTTTAACACACAAATATACGGATCAAGCTTTAATAATAAAGGAATAAATTATAAAATTAACATTCAATAGAAACCTATCGGGATTTACTTAAACGGACCACACGACAAATTAAAATAAGAAATTAGCATGCAAAATAAACAATCGGTTGCAGTCGACCTGCAACCTCACTGAGCTTTACGAGACGGCTTTCAAATCCACGCATAGAAACAAAATCTCGCGCGCTTTGTCACAGGCGAATTGGGTTGCATTCGAGCTGCAAACCGCGAGATAAGGCCGTCGCTGAGGGCGACCGGCGCGCGCGATGTAAGAAGTGCGGTAGGGTATAAATGTGCATTATTCGGGTGGTAATTTGAAAATATATAATTAATAGTTCTTTTATTATTTTTCCTATATTTATGGGGGTGTGAACAATGGTTAAAACAAAAACAATATTTCGACGACTAACCGGATTTCAATGATTTATACCGCGTTTTGTACGGCGCAGACAGCGCTTTCCTACGATTTCAAAAATGCCCGGGCCATATATAGAATAAACAAGCCTTTTGAAAAGGTGAAGTTCAATATCTTCGTAATTTTTGATTTTAATATTGCAAAAGGAATACTTCTGCTCAAAACCATGATCACTTTCATGCAATGTAGTGCAGTTCAATAAAAATGAGTTTAAAGCAAAGAAGAGCCGTGGCGCCTCTCTGCTTCAAAGGTTCAAAAGTTCGAAGGAAAAATATTTTGACCGGATATTTCTGTTTTCATTAGTTTTTAAATATTTTCGGCCTCGCAGTCCCGCTTCGAGAATAAAAAAAACATGATTAAAAAAAAATATTGCCTTATAAAACATTAGATACAAACCAACCGAAAAAAATTCCTCGAAAACATCATAATAAATATTTTTCCAATTCTCATAGAAAAACCCAAATCCATCAAACCAATTTCTTAAAGTTTGTGGTCGTGTCGACAAAAAAATTGGCCACGCTCGTTAGTCACACTCGATTGAACGTATCCAATAAAGCCATACGGGAGCAGTACACCTCTGCGTAAGCAAGCATACAGATGCCTTGGTTTTAATAGATTTTATTAAAAAGATCCTGTTGTTACAATGGAAACGAATTAATTCATTCCTTTGTGGAATTTGTCACGGGGCAGCTTGGGCTATTCAACGTTGAATAAGGAATTCTTGAAAAACGAATGCTAACGTTAAATTCGGACGCCGACAAAAGGTTCCTTAGCTGAGCTGTTCTTAGTCAAAAGATCGTATACTTAAAATTGTTAAATTCAAGAAAATCTAAAAATATGTTCTACCGTGTCTAGTGTTTGAATAATTACCCAGGGCGGTAAAGTTAGGGGGCGGGGATTTGAATGTAAAGGAAGTTATTTTATAAAGAAAAATAATGAAGCCAAATAAACTTACAAAAAATGTATTGGGAGCAATTTTAATAAAATCAAACTTATACTTGAAGAAGGTGGATTAGGTTTCGGTGGTAGTTTTCTTCTTTTCCAAAACGAAAGACACCAAACGTTACCTTACACATATGCCCACAAGTCATGTTGTACCCACGCTACCTGCAACGATATTAGGAATGGTAACTGAAACACATTAACTAAAACTGTAAAAGTGCTTGATATATAAACCAAAAAAACGAGGACTAAAAATAAATAAGTAAATAAAAAAATAAATAAATAAAAAACACCCAACTGCTAAGTTTACTTGTAAGTACTTGTCGCAGTCGAGTACAAAATTGATAGATATACCTATAATGAACGACATGTTTCACTTTCAGTTTTGATGCCCAAAGCGCACTTACGAAATTATACAGTTTTGTATTTTCATGAATCAAGTTATTGGGTAATTTTGGACCCAACTGCGACTAGTAGTTACAAGTAAATTTACCAGTTGGGTGTTTTTTTTATTGAAAATTTTTTTTAGTTCCCAATTTTAGGTTTAATACTTATTCAGCCTTATAAAAAGCACTATGCATTTACAATTCATTTAGCTTTACGCAAAAAGTACGTGTAGATTTTCTACCGACGCGAACAGTGTTACCAGTGTTGCCACCTCTACCGATTTTTCGGTAGATCTACCGATTTAGCCTTTTACTTTACGATATACCGAATTACCATAGTTTTCTACCGATTTTTTTTTCAATATAAACTTGTTTTTTTTGATACGCCTCGTAATCGCGATTAAAAAAAACACCATAAATAAAATATTCTTTTTATGTAAGATCCTTTGTAGAATAAAAATTTTATTTCAAGCCATTGTTTTTAAAAGTGTATTTATGGCGCCATCTCTTGGATTTTGCGATATACTCAGCCGGCAGCCGCAAGCGGCATTAAAGATCACGCTATTATAAACCCCCCTATCTACCTAATAGGGACCTATTGCAATAAAGCCAGGCACAAATTGTGCCGGGCACTATATTGACACTTTCACATTATAAGAACAGCTGTCTTCTTTCAAAATAAGGCCATTGTGTATTATAAGAGCCGGAATTAATAGTGACGCCACAATTAATGGAAAATAAACGACTCGATTTCTAAATTCGACTTTGGTATGTCAATTTTGAAAGATCAACTGTTAGTTTTTAATGCGAAACTGTCAATATAGTGCCCGGCACAATTTGTGCCTGGCTTTATTGCAATAGGTCCCTAGTATGTACCTAATTTTTTTATTGCTTGCCGATTGTTTATTTTACTGCTTGCTGAGATGATTAAAAAATATACCGAAATCTACCGATTTTTCTCGAAGCCTTCTACCGAAGACCTCAGGGTCGAGGGTGGCAACACTGAGTGTTACCTTTCATTGAGTGATGGTGGGGGAGGAGAGAGGGTGGAGGGAACTAGTAAAATGGTGTCGAAAAAATCTTAAAGCGTGTGCCGAAAGAAATTTTGAAATCGCTCTAAATTTGTGAAAGGTATAGCCACAACTATTACTAATAAGGTGATAGAGAAGAAGTGAGGGAGACGGAAACTAGTAAAATGATGTTGGAAAAAAGTCTTCAAGCGTGTGCAGAAAGAACTTTTTAAATCGCCCTATATTTGTGAAAGTTATAGCTATAACTATTACTAATAAAAATGACGGTGAGGTGAGAGGGAGAGGCGGGGGGGGGGGGGGAGGGAGGGGAGAGGGCTAGTAAAATGGTCTTCAAAAAAAAAGAATTTTTGAAATCGCTCTATATTTCATAAAATTATGCGAATATGGTTTTTGAATAGGGTGGGGGAAATGATAAGAGGGGAGATGGGTGGGAGCAGGGAGGACTACACAGTAATTACAGCATATTCGAGGATATTTACAATGGGTAATCAAAGGAATTTCAATAAAATCGCCTGAAATTTAGATAATTTGTATGCCTTAAAGCCTACATCATGTGACAAAATGGGTCTGAAGACCGCCATGTTGATTCCTGTTTAAAGAAATATAGCCTATAGCACCGTCGGGATCAGTAGCAATTCAACGACGCCTTTCCTGTCAAAATCGGTTCAGCCGTTTAACCTCTAGCGTTACTTAACGAGAGATATGTTCATAATTTTAATGTACTCGGTTATAGCATAGGGAGAGTTCCTAAGCTAATCTGAAATCCGATTGATGCCATCAGTCGATGTTACATATGATTATGCCAGCCATCATCGATGAGACCCACAATAATTAGAACCCGATAGAGTGTAAATTTTATGACCTACCTCAACCACGTCTCGGGTCATTCGAAAGTGGGATTTAAAGTCACTTAAACTTTAATGTTCCACCGTTTTCTTGACATAATCCAGGATTTTTGCATGAGATTTTCGTGCACATAAAAGAAGTTCCTGGATGAATCATCATCATCATCCTTTAAAAAATGTATTGCCAATATCGTCGCAAAGCTGTTTCTAGGCAATATTTAAAAGTTTTATGAAATTTTAAAAACTTTTTTAAATTTGAGGTTATGCCATCTATCCATCCATCATTAACTCCACAGGCCGATGGCTATTGCTAATAACAATTGATTACATCGGAAATGTAGAAGAACTTGTTTAATGGCATGTGGATCGCATCAGAACTTTTCAAGAATTGGTTGCATCGATTAACTTATCGATGAGATTAAGAACTCTCCCATATAAACAAGTGGAAAAGTTTACAAACTTGGGACAAATACCTTAGAGCATAAATACTAGTTCAATAACTCGAAAAGTGAAGCAATCATAGCTTGCTTTGGAAACAATGGCAAACTTAAATTAACAAATTATCAAGTGCGCATGCATGTGTTTTGTGGTGTAAATTTGTTGTTTTTTTTTTCTGTGAAAAATGGGAAATAATTCAAGTAAAACATCTGCGGCTTGTCGAAAAATGTCCGGAAGATGTAATGGAGTACCATTCCAATTTCCATAGATAAGTTTTCAGTATTTTACTTTATAATTTGGTAATAAAGTTAAGAGTGGTAATTTATTTATCAAATAATGTAGTGACATAACGGAGTATGTTCCTAAACCACCAAAACTGACCTTTTTTCGCTGAACTTCTCTACATTTTTGTTAATAATTTGTCTGAAATATTTTGAACACCAATTAGTAACTTACATAGAGCAAGGATGACCTAGTTATCTTAATATTGTTGACGGTTATATAACCAAAAAAATTTTATATACAACATTTAAGCCATTCCGAAAACTTTGTGTCCCTAGAGATTTCGAAAAAGGCTTATTGGGAATTTTGTGACCAAAAATTTACAAGGTTGAGTTGTAACTTTGATTTGATGAAAGCGTCACAACAATACGCAAATGAAAATAATGTCTGTTACGACATTTTCAGCCACAAGAAAGCTTATTTTGCTGGCTGGCTGCATTTCTTAAGCTTACTTTGTGAACCATTTGCCACTGATCTTAATGGTGTAGTTTCAATGAATCTTTTTCTAAGCAATCCCTGGAACTACCTGATGGCTCAATAACTTTACAAATATTAGCAAATGCAATTATAACCTATAATAATACAAACAGTTTAGGTTTGTAAGAAAATCAAATTGTCTGTGGTTCTGTCTTTTGTTAATGTGGCCTCCGAATGGTTTTGCGGTGAAACATAAGTATTTCGGCACAGTCACAGAAGAAATAGTTCTCTACATAAATATATATTTAGATACAAAAACTAATGCAATTCTGTGCGTAGTAATGTACGTAGTAATATTTGGATAGAGGTTATGTGAAAATGTTTATAATTAAAATTATTAGAATTATTATGTTACCCTTGCTTTTTTGAATTTCTGGTTTGACTTCTTTATCCTTATTATGATTGATTAAAACGGACACACCCTTTAAAAATTTTCTCTAACCATTGTGGCATAAATGGGACAATTTAACGGACGACTTTTTGCAGCTACATTTGTTGCTGTAGTATATTTGGTGAAAGCTAGAACAATAGAGTTTGCATTAGATTTCCAACCCTTATAGTTCTGGAGCTAGCTAATTTGTCTGTAGATGCATTGTTGTATTAAATACGTATTATTTAATAGTGACGTTTGGAGGTTTAATGCTGGCTGCAATTTTTAAGCAAACATATAATATTAAAAACTATTGCATCCAAGGGAAAAACTAGGTCAAGCCTTCAACCAAAATCTAGACTTTTAGATCCAAAACTTTAGAACCTAGGACTTTTGACCCTTTAGTAAATACTAGTGTTACTCGTCTTTCACTTAATTTATAACAGATTAAAGTGATTTCAGCTTATACAGTACAAGCATGTTCTAATATCTACCAGCAAAATTCGTAATCAGTACCAGTATACTACCTAAAAGGTTAAAAAAATCAACTGATCTAAGTTATATGCTTTTATTTCTCCGATATTATGTAATAATAATTTTTAAACAGTTACCTCTGATCTAAGTTAATACACGAATTGCAAAAAAAGGCCAACAAGGCAGAAAATAAATAAAAGTAATAAAAATAATGGCGTTTTATATTGCAAGATTCTAGAATTCTATCGCCCTTTTTAGACAATCAATCATAGCCAAAAGACAAAAGATCCCTTTGAATTTGCCAGATTAAATCAAAAATTCCAAAACATCCTCCCTGGAATGTTAAAGTCCAGATCGAGTAGGGGATTTTAGGACAATAAATGCCACTGGCGTTATTTTGCAGGATGATTTAGTGCCAATAATGTAATTGAAAGTCGCCTTGGTATTTTTCTATTTTGAAAAGAAGGCGTTGCAAAGGGCATAATACTGATACCATAAGATTTGCACTACATTTAGATAGAAGTCAGTGGCGTACCTAACAGTGTTTTGTATGTTCTGAAAATAAGGGCCCTGGTCCCGCAGTAGTCCAGTAAGAATTATAGAAAACATAAACATGCTTTAAAAATGTCCGTCTTTCTGATTTTCTGATTGATACTTACCTGACTATTTTGAAACTTTAAATAAAAAATTCAAACTCTAGATTTTCTGAAACTATCTGATTTTAATAAATGTCCTGCTTTTAATATATTGCTTTAGATTAAAATATTTAAATTAATCAAAAAGTATGGGGTAAAATTTGAAACAGGCAAAAAATTAAAACACATTTTTTTCACAACTTAAATTAAACAAATAAAAATGTTTAACAAAAAAAACTACACAAAAAGATTTTGTTTGGCGAACAAACATGACTAGTTATTAACAATTTAATTTTTATTTAATATTTTTGAATTGTTAGAAATACAGTTGCTTCCATTTCATACATGAACCACACGCCCTTCAATAAAACGTAACCTATCCAACCTAAATTAGTCCTGTTCTGAAATTTTTGCCTAACAAAACATTCCTAAAAAATAAAAATAAGAGTTATATATAATAATGACAACTGGTGGTTTGAACCCTTATACACGATATTATAAACAGGGTTGCCAACCGTCCCGTTTTTTACAGGACTGCCCGATGTTCAAACCAAAAGTCCCGAGTTCCGCGATGGTATTTATAAGGGACAATAAAAGTCCCGTATTTTCATACAAAAACCGCACAATAAGCATACGGTCTTGCTCTCTCTATTACCAATATCGTAAGGCGAGATTCATATAAACAGTTAACTGTCAACACTTATTAATAGGTGTCCATTAGATTATGGACTCCCGTGGGCTTTCTGCTTTTGACCTGCCCACGGAAAAATACAGGAGAAACAATCTTTCTATGTCCGCTTAGCCACAAAAAATAGTTGTTTTTAAAAGTTTATTGTTTATAGGTTTTTTTTTGAAAAGTTTAAAAAGTGATTCTATCTATAGAGTAAAGTCGGCATATATGGAATACCAATAATGTTTACAGTGATAACACAAAAGCCTGAGTGTTTAGGGCTGCAAGATTTCATTAAAAAATATTTCCAAAGATTGACAGGTGCTAAATTAAAGATTAAATCATTTTCGAAAATTTTAGAAAAATATTTAAGAAAAATGTCTTTTTGTTCGAAAATAAAACATGGCGGGTAATATGGATCGTCATATCGTGTAATATTGAACAGACTTATTACACGCAAAAAACTTTATTATATAATTTAACATTAGAAAATTGGCCGACGAAAAATACGTCTACGAATTGCAAAAATCGCAGACAAAAACATATTTTTCTGCACTAGTACAAGCTTCGTGAGCCCATTCGTCGCAGATTACGCACTGCACTGCAGGGCGGCTAATATGGGATATTCCATATTACACGCTCCACAAAATGTAAACAAAACAAGTACTCTGTTAGTTAATATAAAAAATATCATAGCAAATCCTTAAAATTTCTACCATCATATGCCTAAATAAATTTACACAACTTTATTTCAACAAAGTTTATTCAAAAAACGATTTTAACTGAGACCGTGCACAAACTTTAAACGCGTGGAAATCATAACTTCACGTTTTTCGGCGTTGGTGTAGTATAGCGGCAGTTTTATTCTATTCCAGAAGTCTACAATTTTAACAAGCATTCTAATATAATCATCACCTTTGAGATGGATCCACCCGTTTTAAAATTATAAAAAATTTCATATTAGCCGACTATTCCATAAATACCGATTTTACTCTATATCTATTTAGCCTTCTTCGATTCATCTTTGAACATACGCCTCCCCCAATATCTTCTCTCTGTTGCCGTGTTCATCCATCTAGTTCCCACATGTTTCTTCAAATCGTCCACCCATCTCATTTGTGGTCTTCCCCTACTTCTTTGATTTTCCCAAGGTCTCCAGTTTACAATATATTTGTTCCATCGATCGTCTTTGTGTCTGATATGACCGGCAAATTTCGATTTTAATTTTGCTACCTCTCCTCTGACATCCCTTACTTTTGTTTTATTTCTTATCCATTATTATAATTGCTTTTTCTATCTGTTAGCTTTATATGTAACATTTTTCTTTCCATTGATCTTTGGGCTTTTTTTGTCTTATCCATGTTTGATTTTAAAAGTGTCCAAGTCTATGATCCATATGTGAACAAAGGAATAATATATTGGTTATACACTTTCGTTTTAAGGTACTAAGGATATTTTTTAACATGTAGCTTAATTTACCGAATGCTGCCCAGGCCAATATTACTCGTCTCTTGATTTCAGTCGTTTGGTTTTTATTTTTTAGTTTAATAATTTGTCCCAGATATATATATATATATATATATATATATATATTCCTCTACTTGATCTATTTTTTCTTGGTTTATTCTAATCGTGATATCTTAATCTGTGTTTTTTATGAGTTCTTCTTTCTTATCTGTTATTAAGGCGACATCGTCAGCATATCTTAGGTGGTTCAAGTATTGCCCGCTTACTTTGATGTCTATTTCTTCCTAATCTAAGTTTTTTAAAACATCTAGGGCCTGTTTTGTGAAACCAACAGAAACAACTACTCCGAGGGAAAATACCCCTACCGGCATTGAATTATACTGCTGGCTTGATGCTTTCGTTGGGCACTTGTTAAAACTGTTTGGTTTTCACTATCTCCAATGTCGATTACAGGAATACGAGTGATCCCCGTCTGGAACACGTCCTGATAGTCAGGAACAAGTGAACCATGCCAATCCACGACCGGACCGGTTTCGACCTTTAGGGCCACCCTCACTCGTATCCCTGTGATCGACGTTGGAGATAGTGAAAACCAAACAGTTTTATCTAGGGCCTGGTTAAATAGTTTAGAGGATATTGTGTCACCTCTTCTTATGCGGATTGGCTTGGTTCCTTCGTCGATTGTGTTTGATGTTGTTGCTTCGCTATATATATTGGCTATTAAATCTGTGTATCTGTGATCTATTCGGCTATTAATTAAAGATATTTTACTGCCCTGTGCTTAATGCTATCGAAAGTTTTTCAAAGTCTATAAACGCAGTATGCAGTGGAATGTTGTATTCGTTGGCTCGCTCTATTAGGATTTTCATGGTTAGTTGGTGGTCAACTGGACTGAAACCGTTTCTGAAGCCTGCTTGTTCTTTTGATTGATATCTGTCAAATTTTGTTGTTAGTCTATCTGTTAATATTTTCGTGGAAAGCTTACAAATTACATTGAGAAGTGTTTTAGGTCGATAGTCCAAAGCGAAACGGGAGTTATGGGCATATTTGGACACCTAGTTGATCAATTTACATCCTCAGTACCAAACATCCATGAATCTCTCAAAATCATAATGTTTAATCGCAACTACAAAATTCTTACGTCCATAAAGTTAGCAGTGCAAGGTCAGCAGTGCAAGGATTTTTCCATGCCACAATTTAAGGCTCATTTCAGGCTAATTAAATGCTCTATTCCCAAATTTAATGCTCTTGTAGTTTTAGAGATATTGCTTCCACTGCCAGCTCCCCATAGGAGTTAGCAGTGCAGCATGTTCAGGGCGATGAACTGATGAATTCTACGATACTATAATGATCTATGAATTAAAGGCTAATTAAATGCTCTATTCCCATATTTATTGTGCAAGTAGTTTTGGAGATATTGCTTGCACTGCTAGCTCCCTAAGGGACTTAGCAGTGCAGGATATCCGGAGCGCCAAATCCATACAATCTATAATACAATGTTGATCTACGAATTAAAGGCTGATTAAATGCTCCATTCCGGAATTACATTCTCCCCCCCCTTTCTTATTTAAAAAAAAATCAAAATCTGTACTGCTAACTTTACGCTTGGCGATTTAGGGCCACTAATGGCGAAACATATGAATTGAAGGTGGAACCAACCTCTTCATATTAAAGGCTAATTAAATGTTCCATTCCGGAATTAAATGCTCCCCCTCCTTTTCTGATTTTATAAAAAACTAAAATCTGCACTGCTAACTTTACGCATTGCGGTTTAGGGCCCCTGATGGCAAGACATATGAATTTAAGGCGGAACCAACCTCTTCATATTAAAGGCTAGTTAAATGCTCCATTCTGGAATTAAATGCTTGCCCTCCTTTTTTGAATTTTAAAAAAATTAAAATCTGCACTGCTAACTTTACGCATGGCGATTTAGGGCCCCTGATGGCGAAACATATAAATTGAAGGTGGAACCAGCCTCTTAATATTAAAGGCTAATTAAATGCTCCATTCCGGAACTAAATGCTCCCCCTCCTTTTTTGATTTTTTAAAAAACTAAAATCTGCACTGCTAACTTTACGCATTGCGGTTTAGGGCCCCTGATGGCGAAACATATGAATTTGAGGTGGAACCAACCTCTTCATATTAAAGGCTAATTAAATGCTCCATTCCGGAATTAAATGCTCCCCGTCTTTTTTTGATTTAAAAAAAAAATAAAATCTGCACTGCTAACTTTACGCATTGCGGTTTAGGGCCCCTGATGGCGAAACATATTAATTTGAGGTGGAACCAACTTCTTCATATTAAAGGCTAATTAAATGCTCCATCCCGGAATTAAATGCTCCCCCTCCTTTTTTGATTTTTTAAAAAACTAAAATCTGCACTGCTAACTTTACGCATTACGGTTTAGGGCCCCTGATGGCAAAACATATGAATTTGAGGTGGAACCAACCTCTTCATATTAAAGGCTAATTAAATGCTCCATTCCGGAATTAAATGCTCCCCGTCTTTTTTTGATTTTTAAAAAAAATAAAATCTGCACTGCTAACTTTACGCATTGCGGTTTAGGGCCCCTGATGGCGAAACATATTAATTTGAGGTTGAACCAACTTCTTTATATTAAAGGCTAATTAAATGCTCCATTCCGGAATTAAATGCTCCCCGTCTTTTTTTGATTTTAAAAAAAAATTAAATCTGCACTGCTAACTTTACGCATTGCGGTTTAGGGCCCCTGATGGCGAAACATATTAATTTGAGGTGGAACCAACTTCTTCATATTAAAGGCTAATTAAATGCTCCATTCCGGAATTAAATGCTCCCCCTCCTTTTTTGATTTTTAAAAAAACTAAAATCTGCACTGCTAACTTTACGCATTGCGGTTTAGGGCCCCTGATGGCAAAACATATGAATTTGAGGTGGAACGAACCTCTTCATATTAAAGGCTAATTAAATGCTCCATTCCGGAATTAAATGCTCCCCCTCCTTTTTTGATTTTTAAAAAAACTAAAATCTGCACTGCTAACTTTACGCATTACGGTTTAGGGCCCCTGATGGCAAAACATATGAATTTGAGGTGGAACCAACCTCTTCATATTAAAGGCTAATTAAATGCTCCATTCCGGAATTAAATGCTCCTCATCTTTTTTTGATTTAAAAAAAAAAATAAAATCTGCACTGCTAACTTTACGCATTGCGGTTTAGGGCCCCTGATGGCGAAACATATTAATTTGAGGTGGAACCAACTTCTTCATATTAAAGGCTAATTAAATGCTCCATTCCGGAATTAAATGCTCCCCCTCCTTTTTTGATTTTTTAAAAAACTAAAATCTGCACTGCTAACTATACGCATTACGGTTTAGGGCCCCTGATGGCAAAACATATGAATTTGAGGTGGAACCAACCTCTTCATATCAAAGGCTAATTAAATGCTTCATTCCGGAATTAAATGCTCCCCGTCTTTTTTTGATTTTTAAAAAAACTAAAATCTGCACTGCTAACTTTACGCATTGCGGTTTAGGGCCCCTGATGATGAAACATATGAATTTGAGGTGAAACCAACCTCTTCATATTAAAGGCTAATTAAATGCTCCATTCCGGAATTAAATGCTCCCCTTCCTTTTTTGATTTTAAAAAAAACTAAAATCTGCACTGCTAACTTTACGCATTACGGTTTAGGGCCCCTGATGGCGAAACATATGAATTTGAGGTGGAACCAATCTCTTCATATTAAAGGCTAATTAAATGCTCCATTCCGGAATTAAATGCTCCCCGTCTTTTTTTGATTTTAAAAAAAAATAAAATCTGCACTGCTAACTTTACGCATTGCGGTTTAGGGCCCCTGATGGCGAAACATATTAATTTGAGATGGAACCAACTTCTTCATATTAAAGGCTAATTAAATGCTCCATTCCGGAATTAAATGCTCCCCCTCCTTTTTTGATTTTTTAAAAAACTAAAATCTGCACTGCTAACTTTACGCATTACGGTTTAGGGCCCCTGATGGCAAAACATATGAATTTGAGGTGGAACCAACCTCTTCATATCAAAGGCTAATTAAATGCTTCATTCCGGAATTAAATGCTCCCCGTCTTTTTTTGATTTTTAAAAAAACTAAAATCTGCACTGCTAACTTTACGCATTGCGGTTTAGGGCCCCTGATGATGAAACATATGAATTTGAGGTGAAATCAACCTCTTCATATTAAAGGCTAATTAAATGCTCCATTCCGGAATTAAATGCTCCCCCTAATTTTTTGATTTTTTAAAAAACTTAAATCTGCACTGCTAACTTTACGCATTACGGTTTAGGGCCCCTGATGGCGAAACATATGAATTTGAGGTGGAACCAATCTCTTCATATTAAAGGCTAATTAAATGCTCCATTCCGGAATTAAATGCTCCCCGTCTTTTTTTGATTTAAAAAAAAATAAAATCTGCACTGCTAACTTTACCCATTGCGGTTTAGGGCCCCTGATGGCGAAACATATTAATTTGAGATGGAACCAACTTCTTTATATTAAAGGCTAATTAAATGCTCCATTCCGGAATTAAATGCTCCCCCTCCTTTTTGATTTTTTAAAAAACTAAAATCTGCACTGCTAACTTTACGCATTACATATGAATTTGAGGTGGAACCAACCTCTTCATATCAAAGGCTAATTAAATGCTTCATTCCGGAATTAAATGCTCTGTCTGTCTTTTTTTGATTTTTTAAAAAACTAAAATCTGCACTGCTAACTTTACGCATTGCGGTTTAGGGCCCCTGATGATGAAACATATGAATTTGAGGTGAAACCAACCTCTTCATATTAAAGGCTAATTAAATGCTCCATTCCGGAATTAAATGCTCCCCCTCCTTTTTTGATTTTTTAAAAAACTAAAATCTGCACTGCTAACTTTACGCATTACGGTTTAGGGCCCCTGATGGCGAAACATATGAATTTGAGGTGGAACCAATCTCTTCATATTAAAGGCTAATTAAATGCTCCATTCCGGAATTAAATGCTCCCCGTCTTTTTTTGATTTTTAAAAAAACTAAAATTTGCACTGCTAACTTTACGCATTGCGGTTTAGGGTCCCTGATGATGAAACATATGAATTTGAGGTGAAACCAACCTCTTCATATTAAAGGCTAATTAAATGCTCCATTCCGGAATTAAATGCTCCCCCTCCTTTTTTGATTTTTAAAAAAACTAAAATCTGCACTGCTAACTTTTCGCATTACGGTTTAGGGCCACTGATAGCGAAACATAAGAATTTGAGGTGGAACCAACCTCTTCATATTAAAGGCTAATTAAATGCTCCATTCATTAAATGCTCCCCGTCTTTTTTTGATTTTTTAAAAAACTAAAATCTGCACTGCTAACTTTACGCATTGCGGTTTAGGGCCCCTGATGGCGAAACATATGAATTTGAGGTGGAACCAACCTCTTCATATTAAAGGCTAATTAAATGCTCCATTCCGGAATTAAATGCTCCTCGTCATTTTTTGATATTTTTAAAAAAACTAAAATCTGCACTGCTAACTTTACGCATTGCGGTTTAGGGCCCCTGATGGCGAAACATATGGATTTGAGGTGAAACCAACCTCTTCATGTTAAAGGCTAATTAAATGCTCCATTCTGGAATTAAATGCTCCCCCTCCTTTTTTTAATTTTTAAAAAATCAAAAAAGGAGGGGGAGCATTTAATTCCGGAATGGAGCATTTAATTAGCCTTTAATATGAAGAGGTTGGTTCCACCTCAAATTCATATGTTTCGCCATCAGGGGCCCTAAACCGTAATGCGTAAAGTTAGCAGTGCAGATTTGTTTTTTTAAAAATCAAAAAAGGAGGGAAAGCATTTAATTCTTGAATGGAGCATTTAATTAGCCTTTAATGTGAAGAGGTTGGTTCCACCTTCAATTCATATGTTTCGCCATCAGGGGCCATAAACCGCAATGCGTAAAGTTAGCAGTGCAGATTTTAGTTTTTTAAAAAATCAAAAAAAGACGGGGAGCATTTAATTCCGGAATGGAGCACTTAATTAGCCTTTAATATGAAGAGGTTGGTTCCACCTCAAATTCATATGTTTCGCCATCAGGGACCCTAAACCGTAATGCGTAAAGTTAGCAGTGCAGATTTTAGTTTTTTAAAAAATCAAAAAAAGACGGGGAGCATTTAATTCCGGAATGGAGCATTTAATTAGCCTTTAATATGAAGAGGTTGGTTCCACCTCAAATTCATATGTTTCGCCATCAGGGGCCCTAAACCGCAATGCGTAAAGTTAGCAGTGCAGATTTTAGTTTTTTTAAAAATCAAAAAAAGACGGGGAGCATTTAATTCCGGAATGGAGCATTTAATTAGCCTTTAATATGAAGAGGTTGGTTCCACCTCAAATTCATATGTTTCGCCATCAGGGGCCCTAAACCGCAATGCGTAAAGTTAGCAGTGCAGATTTTAGTTTTTTAAAAAATCAAAAAATGAGGGGGAACATTTAATTCCTGAATGGAGCATTTAATTAGCCTTTAATATGAAGAGGTTGGTTCCACCTTCAATTCATATGTTTCGCCATCAGGGGACATAAACCGCAATGCGTAAAGTTAGCAGTGCAGATTTTAGTTTTTTAAAAATCAAAAAAAGACGGGGAGCATTTAATTCCGGAATGGAGCATTTAATTAGCCTTTAATATGAAGAGGTTGGTTCCACCTCAAATTCATATGTTTCGCCATCAGGGGCCCTAAACCGCAATGCGTAAAGTTAGCAGTGCAGATTTTAGTTTTTTAAAAAATCAAAAAAGGAGGGGGAGCATTTAATTCCTGAATGGAGCATTTAATTAGCCTTTAATATGAAGAGGTTGGTTCCACCTTCAATTCATATGTTTCGCCATCAGGGGCCATAAACCGCAATGCGTAAAGTTAGCAGTGCAGATTTTAGTTTTTTAAAAATCAAAAAAAGACGGGGAGCATTTAATTCCGGAATGGAGCATTTAATTATCCTTTAATATGAAGAGGTTGGTTCCACCTCAAATTCATATGTTTCGCCATCAGGGGCCCTAAACCGCAATGCGTAAAGTTAGCAGTGCAGATTTTAGTTTTTTTAAAATCAAAAAAGGAGGGGAAGCATTTAGTTCCGGAATGGAGCATTTAATTAGCCTTTAATATGAAGAGGTTGGTTCCACCTCAAATTCATATGTTTCGCCATCAGGGGCCCTAAACCGCAATGCGTAAAGTTAGCAGTGCAGATTTTAGTTTTTTTAAAATCAAAAAAGGAGGGGGAGCATTTAGTTCCGGAATGGAGCATTTAATTAGCCTTTAATATGAAGAGGTTGGTTCCACCTCAAATTCATATGTTTCGCCATCAGGGGCCCTAAACCGCAATGCGTAAAGTTAGCAGTGCAGATTTTAGTTTTTTTTTTAAAAATCAAAAAAGGAGGGGGAGCATTTAATTCCTGAATGGAGCATTTAATTAGCCTTTAATATGAAGACGTTGGTTCCACCTTCAATTCATATGTTTCGCCATCAGGGGCCATAAACCGCAATGCGTAAAGTTAGCAGTGCAGATTTTAGTTTTTTAAAAATCAAAAAAAGACGGGGAGCATTTAATTCCGGAATGGAGCATTTAATTAGCCTTTAATATGAAGAGGTTGGTTCCACTTCAAACTCAAATGTTTCGCCATCAGGGGCCCTAAACCGCAATGCGTAAAGTTAGCAATGCAGATTTTAGTTTTTTAAAAAATCAAAAAAAAACGGGGAGCATTTAATTCCGGAATTGAGCATTTAATTAGCCTTTAATATGAAGAGGTTGGTTCCACCTCAAATTCATATGTTTCGCCATCAGGGGCCCTAAACCGCAATGCGTAAAGTTAGCAGTGCAGATTTTAGTTTTTTTTTAAATCAAAAAAGGAGGGGGAGCATTTAGTTCCGGAATGGAGCATTTAATTAGCCTTTAATATGAAGAGGTTGGTTCCACCTTCAATTCATATATTTCGCCATCAGGGGCCCTAAATCGCCATGCGTAAAGTTAGCAGTGCAGATTTTAATTTTTTAAAAATTCAAAAAAGGAGGGCAAGCATTTAATTCCAGAATGGAGCATTTAATTAGCCTTTAATATGAAGAGGTTGGTTCCGCCTCAAATTCATATGTCTTGCCATCAGGGGCCCTAAACCGCAATGCGTAAAGTTAGCAGTGCAGATTTTAGTTTTTTATAAAATCAGAAAAGGAGGGGGAGCATTTAATTCCGGAATGGAGCATTTAATTAGCCTTTAATATGAAGAGGTTGGTTCCACCTTCAATTCATATGTTTCGCCATTAGTGGCCCTAAATCGCCATGCGTAAAGTTAGCAGTACAGATTTTGATTTTTTTTATAATAAGAAAGGGGGGGGGGAGAACGTAATTCCGGAATGGAGCATTTAATTAGCCTTTAATTCGTAGATCAACATTGTATTATAGATTGTATGGATTTGGCGCTCCGTAAATCCTGCACTGCTAAGTCCCTTAGGGAGCTAGCAGTGCAAGCAATATCTCCAAAACTACTTGTGCAATAAATATGGGAATAGAGCATTTAATTAGCCTTTAATTCATAGATCATTATAGTATCGTAGAATTCATCAGTTCATCGCTCTGAACATGCTGCACTGCTAACTCCTATGGGGAGCTGGCAGTGGAAGCAATATCTCTAAAACTACAAGAGCATTAAATTTGGGAATAGAGCATTTAATTAGCCTGAAATGAGCCTTAAATTGTGGCATGGAAAAATCCTTGCACTGCTGACCTTGCACTGCTAACTTTATGGACGTAAAATTCTTACTTATCTTGGTTTCGCGAAAAATGCATACAACAATTTCGTTTTGGACGACAGAGCTTCATCTTCGAAGACCGAAGAACAGAGAAATTGGTTTGGATGGGTTAGGGTCAGCGATACGCTGCGATATTTTAGGGGTATCGTAGCTATCCGTTCCTTGTAGAGTATTGGAAGTCCCGCAACTATTCTGCATATGCGTAGTTCGATACTAATACGGACAAAGAAAAAGAGATTAAACAGACAGAAAAATGCATAAAACAATTTCGTTTTGGACGACAGAGCTTAAGCTTCGAAAACCGAAGAACAGAGAAATTGGTTTGAATGGGTTAGGGTCAGCGATTTCCTGCGATACTTTACGGGTATCGTAGCTATCCGTTCCATGTAGAGTATTGGAAGTCCTGCAACTATATTCTGCATATGCGTAGTTCGATACTAATATGGACAAAGAAAAAAAGATGAAACAGACAAGACTGCCCAATCAACTAAAAATGCCCGCCATTTTCATGAGAATGTTTTGCATACTCTCGTATTTGTGACGTCACCTGCAGTCTACTACACAATGTGTAAGATGCATTATCTCAATATTTTATACAACATTTTTTAAAAATTAGGTATAATTTGTGACAAATTTGAAATAAGTGGCGCTGCTAAACTAAAAAAGAAGTTATATGTCTGAGAGGGGGGCGGGCCCCTTCCCCCCGGCTGGATCCGCCACTACACCTATAGCAAAAATATAATTACACTATTTTTAAGGACTTAAAAATAACACAGCAGGGTGAAAATCTCAGATCGTTATCTTTATCCCAGTTTCTCATTTATTACCATAGAAAATGGGCCACGCAGTACATTTAAGTCGGTATTTTACCTCATTACCATCTACTGCATATTTTTAATTACCTTGTCTTTTTCTTTAATTAGGAGGAAAATGTCCGCCGATATTACATTTCTTGAATCCCAACTATTTTAATTAGTTGTAAAAACGATGTGAAACTTGAACGACAAACGTACAGGGTGCTAAAATTTTATAAGTTCAATTGATCATTTTACTTTTATTGAATAATTATACAGGGTATGTGGGGGTGTACCTGTGTGTGTGTTATCTTAAGTTACATCAGGTTAGTTTAGTTTGAGATATTTCAAGCAGTGACGCACCCAGTAATATTTCCTGGGGGGGGGGGGGCGAGAGTCTTAGAAGGGGTTTAAAACCCTATGAGCCGTATTTTACGCAATTTTTTTTTAACATGAAATATATCCGAAATATTTAAAACAAATAAGGCTTAAGGAGGGCCCGGACCAAAGTGAGTTTCGGTTAATTTAGGTCAGTTTAACTTCAACCGTACACGAACCTAAACTAAGATAGTAGTCAACATAAACTGTCATAAACTAACCTCAGCTGACTTAAACTAAGCAGAACTAACACTAGTACTCGTATCCTTTATAAAACATTTATTTAACCGCCTTTTTGATACTTAACCCTTTGTGTCCCGGGCCTTAATTTACATGTTGGTCCCTCAGTCCCAGAGGTTTTTTTCATGCTTAGAGTCCCATTGCCTTATACATATATACGTAGCATATAAATAAACAGATAAATGAACAAACCAGGTTTATTTTTTGTATTTTTTGTTATGTTAATAAGAAATATATATTTTTTAACAAACTTAAACGTTTTCTTTTCAGAAGTACTTATCAAAGAGCAAAAACAACTTTAAAAAATGTAGCAAAAAAAAATATTGTAAGTTTTATTTTGGACATATCTCTACGGACCCTAATGGGTCTAAAGTAGCGCATATGTTCGGCTTTGGTAAATTGAGACCATTCCACCTTGAACGTATATATACGGCGGCTGGGACTACAGACCCACTTTTTAAAAAACATATATATGCGGCGTTGGGACAGAAAGGGTTTAACATCAGTATTTACCAAAGGGTGCTAAGGGCTAGGTCTATGGACTTAGTCCCAAACTAACTGCATTTTGGTTAAAAGCTAAAATAAATTTTTGCCTTGAACCCAATAATTTTTAATATTTTTATAATTGCTTATAAGTATACCGGGTGATCCAAAAAAAACCGGACAATTTTTTTTATTATAACTTTTGAACTGTAAATCGATTTTAATGGGACAAACTGCACTTTTGACTAAATATAACAAGACGACGGACGAAATTAAAATGTACCCTTCAAAGATGCTCGTTAATCCTTGTGTTGCGATCATGTTTTAGTTATTTTTTTAAATTAGTAAAAAAGCTGCATTCCTGCCACGCACAATAACGTACGAATCAGCAAAATTGGTTCAATGATTCAAAAAAAAAATATTTGTGTTTCAACCATTGTTTTGCATATTATACGATTGCCTTGCCATTCCTGTCTGCATTTATTTCCTTATAAATTCATTACTACTGAACCGATTTTATTGAAATAAAAAGCATCCTGGTGAGAATTGATTGCTTTTTAAAGTTCCAGCTGCTTTATTTTATTCAGCGCTATTTTGCTTAAAATACATTTTTGTTTTATTATCTTTAGATGTAAACAAAACTGTTACTTTTGAAAAGGATTTTTTTTTGTGATTTTGTTGTTTTCACGGTTCCCGCTCTCTCACCAGTAATGTAATTTACTCTGCATTTTAAAGAAAAACTTTGTTATTAATTTTGTAAAAACTTTCAAGAAAAATATCATCGCGGCAACTCGTTAAATTCTTCTTCATTTTCTTGGATTTTTCAGCGCTGAAAAACAAAGCGAAAACTTATCAGAAAACTAAGTTCCCATTGTAATTACAAGAGAAAAATTTTTCTATAAAGAAGTTTTGTTCGCATTTGAAAACGTCTTTTTCTTTTGTTCGTGAGTTAAATTTATGTTTGAAAGTTATGGTTGTTAACTTTTATTTTATCTGTTAAAATATATGTGTTTAGTGAATATCGCTTATTACGATATATCGGTTAAAGTGACGACATATTAAGGTCCCGACAGAGTTCTGTAATATAAACCATTTTGTTACCTGTTTTCTTTGGGTAGGGGACAATTCGCCGCGGCCGATTCGCCGCAGCCGATTAGCCGCGGCCAATTCGCCGCGGGACAATTCGCCGCCGGCCGATTCGCCGCGGGGACAATTCACCGCGAGATTTTTTGTTTTATGATATTACCATTGGCAATTGTTTAAACATTTTTTTTTAGCTTGACTTCATATAATATATTTGTTTATTTGTTTAGTTATAACTTTTTTCAAACTTTTCCAACTAGGTATTTGGTGGTTACTATACAATTCAACATTTGTTTTGTTAAAAAAAACAAATAAAATTATGAATTCTAACTTTAAAAAAATCAAAATAGCGGTTCCACAATGGCGCCCTTTTTTATAAACGGATTTGCCTCATACTTAAAACATCGCGACGCTTAAGGTAACACAATATAATTTTTGACTAAAATTTAAAATTCTGAAAATGGCGGATTCAAAATGGCGGATTTTCCCATTTTTGAACCATTATGCATTCAATTCGGAATTTTAAGATCTTTCAGGTCGCTCGATTATGATTTCTAACTCAAACATATTGGTTTATAAATGGAAAAATTCGCCATTGTGAATCCGCCATTTTCAGCTTTTTAAATTTGAGTCAAAAATTGTATTGTGTTACCTTAAGCGCCTCGATGTTTTAAGTTTGAGGAAAATCGGTGTATAAATAAGAAAGTGCGCCATTGTGGAACCGTCATTTTGATTTTTATAAATTTAAGTTAAAAATAATAATCAGCGACCTGAAAGATTTTTAAAGTTTCGAGTTTGATGCAAATCAGTTCATAAATGGAAAAATCCGCCATTTTATTTATTTTTTAGTTAAAAAAATGTTGAATTGTATACTAAACGAACCAAACCGAACCTAGTTGGAAAAGTTTGAAAAAAGTTATAACCAAACTAATAAACAAATATATTATATGAAGCCAAGCTAAATAAAAATGTTTAAACAATTGCCAATGATAATATCATAAAACAAAAGACTCGCGGCGAATTGTCCCGCGGCAAATTGGCCGCGGCGAATCAGCCGCGGCGAATCGGCCTCGGCGAATCGGTCGCGGCAAATCGGCCGCGGCGAATTGTCCTGTCCCCTTTTTCTTTATAACAACGCTTCGTTATAACGACCGAAATTAAGCGGTCTCTTCAATGTCGTTATAACCAATATTCAATATACTTTAAAATTTTCTCTATAACTATTTGGTTAAATGTTTTCGACAACTCTTTTTTTACCCAACTGCAGCACGGCGAAAGGAAGAGTAATGTTTTTCGATTGTTGTATGTATGTAAATATGTATGTTTGTGTCACGCTAGAAGCTAAACGGCTGAACCGATTTTGACAAAAAAAGTGTCTTTAAATTATCTCGAAGGTGCTATAGGCTATAATTTTTTAACAGAAATGAAAATGACGGTTTTTAGACGCCATTTTGTCACATGATGTAGGATTTAAGGTATACAAATTATCAAAATTTCAGGCGATTTTATTGAAATTCCTTTGATTACTCATTGCAAATGTCCTCTTATTGGCTGTAGTGACTTTGTAGTCCTTCTTGCTCCCACCCATCTCCCCTCCTGTCATTCCCCCACTCTATTCAAAAACCACATTCGCATCATTTTATCAAATATAGAGCGATTTCAAAAATGATTTCTGCATACGCTTTCAGATTTTTTTCCAACACCATTTTACTAGTTCCCCCCCCCCCCCGCCATCCTTATTAGTAATAGTTATAGCTAAAATTTTCACAAATATAAAGCGATTTCAAAAGTTCCTTCTGTACACGCTTGAAGACTTTTTCCTAACATCATTTTACAAGTTTCCCCCTTCCTTTCTTCTCGCCTCCCTCCTTATTAGTAATAGTTGTAGCTATACCTTTCACAAATATAGAGCGATATCAAAAATTCATTCAGCACACGCTTTAAGACTTTGTTTCCAACATCATGTTACTAGTTCCCCCTTCCACTCCCTCTCTTCTTCCCACCCTCCTTATTAGTAATAGTTGTAGCTATACCTTTCACAAATTTAGACCGATTTCAAAAATTCTTTCGACGCACGCTTTAAGATTTTTTCTGGCACCATATTACTAGTTCACTCCAAGCGGGGATCTGAGGCAAAATCTAGGGGGGGGGGGGGTTAATAGTCGACGAATTTTTTTTTTGTTATATATTTTTTTGTCTAGGGGGGGGGGGTAATTCTCCTATTTTTCCTTATTTTATTAGGAAAAGTGCATATTTTCCTTTCTAGGGGGCGGGTAATTACCCCGTTACCCCCCCTCAAATCCGCGCTTGGTTCACTCCTCCCTTTCTCCTGCCCCACCTTCACTTAACGGAAGGTGACACTGTTCGCGTCCGTAGAAAATCTACACGTACTTTTTGGTTAAAGCTAAATGAATTGTAAATGCATACTGCTTTTTATAAGGCTGAATAAGAATTAAACCTAAAAGTTGGAAATCAAATAAAATTTACTACTATTAACAAAACTGTATTTCGTAAGTGCGCTTTGGGCATCAAAACTAAAATTTGAAGCATGTCGTACATTATAGGTATACCCATTGGCGGTTTCTCCATAAGTGTACATGCGCACGTGCACTCCCAAATTTTACTTAAAAAAATACTAAAATTTAATTAATGTTTACCCCAAACGGAATTCACTAAAGACTGGAATATTACCTATAAATTAATACCCGGTATGTATGTGTTTGTATTCGTGTTCAAACCACCTGCGATGCATGCTGGCGGATGCGCTATATAGTTAGTTCGAATCTAATTATTCACTTTTATTTGCCCCGTAGATGTTGTGTCGCATTCTAATTACGAAATATAGAAGGAGAGGACGACATGTCCCAATAGAATTTTACAGTACATAGAATCTGAACCTTCCTGCGGCAGTAAAAAGAAAAATTTTTTTGGACACCCGGTGTAATAATTCTTTTAAACTAATATTTTTTCTATATTTTATTTCAAACGTTACTTATATTGCATGGAAAGGTAAAATAAATTGAAGCAAACGTCTGTTGCTCCATATTCCTCGACACTAACGTCAATTTCACTTATGTTATGACGTCTTTGTGTTAATCTAAATGCCAACACTCGAAATCCCCTACCCAACAGTAACTCGCTGGCTTGATTCTAAGTGTCATATTCATTAAAAGCCTACATTTAGCTCTCATACGACGACCTATTGCTATTACTACTCACCATATACTTCTAACTTTATATTTCGACCTGTGGCGTAAAAATGGTTCCAAAAATAAATTCGAAACTCAATCAAAACACGAGAACATGAATCAATACATGTCTTCGTGAAACCAGCAAAAACAACTGCTTCGTTGGAAAATAACCATACCAGCATTAAGTTACACCAATGCCGATGCTTTAGGAACCGAATGAAACTATGTGGTTTTGACGTTAACCAACGTGGACAAGGATACGTATCTCATATGTTTAAAGCCCGTCTTGAAAAGCTGCAGGATCATGCCAATCCACAACCAGTTTTGGTCTTACTGGGATTGGACCGTTCCAAGGGGTATGCAGGCGATAGCTCCTTGTAGAAAATGAGCTGTGTAAATACAACACAAACAACTAATCCAAAGGAAAGTACTCCTACCGGCATTGATTTAAAACCATGGTTTGATTCTTTTGTTGGAAATTTAATGAAAGTATGTGGTTTTCACTTTATTCAACATCGATCTCGAGGACATTAATCATCCTTATTTGGAACACGTCCTGAGGAGCTACAGGCACAGTTATCCATACCAATCCAGGACCAGTTTCGGCCCTGTTCGAAATCTGGAAGGTCTTGTGTTTGTGCTTGTTGCTTGGCAATAAGGGCTTATTTCAGCCTTCTAATTCCATGAAAAGATTTGTAAGATAAGGTAGTAAAAAATAATAGAAATAGAGTCAATTGCCAAAACTAATTTTTCAAAAATACCAAAAAAATGCTTATCATGTGACTCTACCAAAACCTATTTGGTTGCCCTGTGGTCATCTCGGCTTATCTTCTTCGTTTGCGGTAGATAATATCTTGACGTATCCACATGGAAAGAAAGCTGTAGTTTGTCTATAGAGGAGAGCATATGTTCCGCCTAAAGTTAGAGAAAACCCCCTACTATAGAATAATAATCTGAATAAGGTGAATGAATTATTATTATAAATAACCATACTCTTATTTCTAAATGACAAACCGATGAAAACGTTACGACATTCACTGCGACGCCGACGGAACGGTATTTTTCTAAGCATCATTTTTCTCAAAAGAACATATATCTATTTGTTGAAAAAAATCGCTTTTTGATTAGAGAGTCTTGGAGAAACCGTTAATTTAAGAATAGTGGAATTTTTAAGACTAACAATTTTTTGCAGGCAGAACCATGAGATTTCAGCTAATAGTGAGCTTCGCCTAGCGTGGTTTCTAGTTGGTTATTTAGTTTATTGCAGATAATTGTAAAACAGGAAAGCATTGCAAGACCAAGATAAGTCTTAGAGAAGATTCTTGCATAATAAGACTTACTAAATATTAACTAGTAAATATATACTCATATGCGACCTATTACCGCGCACTTAACACGTTAGAAAGATAACACCAGGCAGTCGGGCAAAACAATTGATCAGCCGCCTTAATTGCATGATAATTTGCGACAGTACTGAATTTAATGAGGCGTTGAGTCTTGTTAAACGGCTGCATAAAACGCTCTGTAATTACCTCGCTCTCGTATTGCACGAACTGAAAACAGACAATGCCTTGAATGCTATTTTAATGCTTGCACTTAACTGCCGCGCCGGCTTGTCTGAAAATATCAGTAACAATATTAATTTGTTTAAGCGTTGACAGCTCTTTTGTTATTTACATTATTATTGTACATAATTTTAAAATAGTATTTTGGAGACATTGTGAATCCCGGTTTGCCCTAGAACCATCGAATTCTCGGGCCGTATATAACTCAATGCCTGGAACCAATGGAATTTAGATATATTTTGTCTAGGTATATTCTTGTCGTACTCCGGAGTATTTCTAAAATAGAGTCATAAAGCGATCAAGAGTGTTTTAATACCGATTGACTAACTCAAAAGATGATTTTGATGAGAGTTTACTTATGTTTGTTTCCCTTATTCCTCTTACTTTTTCCTAATTTACTGCAACAGCTCCCATCGTTGCCTCTTTGGACATTGGTATTTTACATGAACCTGCACCTGCCGCATTCTCTCTATTACATCAAGACCCGTCTATAAAGCAGACAAGACCGTCGGCTGGAAATATCACTGAAAAACAAAAACTAATAATTGTTCTTTAAGTATTTACTCTTGATTTGACTGCAATCCCTTTTTAGAAAAGTTGGACTTGGCTTTTGTTAAAAGTATTTGATTTTGATTTTTCTAATAAAGATAGGTATCTAAATAAAGGTAAGCATATTGAAAATTAAACCTCACTTAGAAAAAAGCTGAATTAAAGACGTATTCTATTGGTTTTTTAAATTTATTACATTATTATAAAAAATAATACACGACCGAAAATTATCTTTCGATATTACCCGCAAGGTATAATAACAACATTTACTTTTAGTTCGTTTCCTTGTTTAAATTTGTTCCATACGTCAAAATAATTGGTTTTAATGTCTTGCTTCGTGGTAAATCATCTTATTGATATTTTCAATCAAGTGCAACCATCAGACTAGAACCAAACTTTATACATTTGAGGAAGTTTCTTTGCAGCTCACGAGTATATCTTTGTAAATTATAGCGTTTAGAATGACGAGAGCTAGAGCTTGGAGTCAGATAAAAATTGTGGGACCAGACTAGTTAAAAATGCTTTCACGAGAATGTCTTCGCACAGTATACAATTTTAGCAAATAAAATAGTAAAGGTATTTTTTATACCACCGTCTTGAAAAAGGGGGTTTTGCGTACGGAGAACGTTTTGCTAAGTAATTTTTGCACACGGATCTCCTGTCATTGTCATTTTTGTTGTTATCATCCAATAATATAAGTTGGCTGAGTTGCATAGCAACCGTCACGGCTTTTGTTTTGTTAGACACTTATTGTTGGATTCTAAGGATATTTTACAGAAAGCAAGTTAAATATGTTCGGGACGGCTATCCATAAAAGTAACAAGCAGGTATGAATCTGAGTATAGCCGATTCATGAAATGGGGAGTAGCCAAGAATGTCCAAACTTTCTCAGAAAAGGCACTAATACGGATATATTTTGAAGAACTGTCTGAGATATATATGTTCAAATGAAAAAATCCGAGAGCTGTAGGCAAGTTTTTATGGAAAATAGAATACTCACAGTGTTTTCCTTATACATACTGGAGTGTGTAAGTTTTATGGTCGCCAATCCAGACCTTTTCAGTGGCTTGGAACAAGAACACGTATATAACACAAGACATAAAAGTAATTTAAAAACTGAAATGGCACATTATACTTATGTCCAAAACAATGGTAAATATTCCATCGTAAAAGTGTGGAATAAATTGCCATCAAAAATCAAAGATTTGCCTCCCAAAACTTTAAAAATTAAACTAAAAAACTACTTACTAAGAAAAGCATAGTATTCCGTTAATGAGTTATATAGGTATTTGTATCTTTTGTGTCATATTTTTTTTAATGTTACCTGTTTCATTTTATGCCACACTTGTAAATACTACAAGTGATTTACTTCCTTACTGTTTTATTTTGTATTTTTTATTATTATTTATTTTATTTTAACAATCATACTTTATATTGACTAAATAAAACTATGTTTATTTTAAATGCCTACTTTAGGTAAATAAACAATAAATAATAATGAAACATTTATATTGGTAGGCTTAATTAGATGCTTAAAAATGTTGATGTAAAATTGTAATATGTATTTTGACTGCATCCACGCCCATTTGGGTAATACGGATTTAATAAAGAATTTACTTACTTACTACCACTACTATATAAATATTCAACATTGTGTGGACGATTTCTTCAATGCTCAAGCCCACATTAAGTGCCAATCACAACATAGATCTTGGAAGTTATAAGAAGTTGAAAGCGCTAATCCAAACGAAAATCCGAAAACTACGTCTCAAAAAAGTCACAAATTCTTACAGAAGAAGATTTTGGCCGGTTTTTGACGAAAGCATTAGACGACAAGTATTTACTTATCAAGGCGGTGGTTGCAGTTGGAAGGAATTATGCTATCTCAAAATAGGAGACACGAAAGATTTCGGCAGTGCTGATTAAACTGGAGAATACAAAAACAAAGGTGCCAAGACCTTTTACAGTTACAGAAGCCTTTACATTATCTTGAAGAATTACTGTGCTCTTCATCCTACCGATCTGAAGACAGGCGAATTTTTTTAAAATATTAAAACCTAAAATGTTTAAGACAAAACGTCATTAACATTATTAGAAAACATGGCTAGAGAAATCCACAAGTTTTTGTTGCTAGAGAATCCAGAAAGTTTCAGGGGACATTGTTTTCGGCGTTTATCGGCCACAATTTTAGTCAATTCTGGCTTAGATCTGCTTGCCCTTAAACGCCATGGCGGATGGAAGTCCAGTTCAGTCACCGCAGGCTGTTGAAGACTCTCTGAGAAATAAAATGGAAGTTTCGAAAAAAATAGAGTCTTTAGTGTCCTCTGCTCATCTGTCGTCACTGAACCAGAACAAGCATTATCCATTTGGAACAGAACAAGAAAACCATGACTACACACTGAAAAATTCCACTGAAAACAGGACCCCAAAAATATGGTCCATTACCAAAAACTAGGTGAAAAATAAAACTGCTTTTTCCGGCGTAAGCTTGAAGGAATGTTTCCTTTATTAATGCGTTAATAGAATATTATACATTTTATTAATAAAAACGAGTTAAATTGAAATTTGATTTTTCTGGTCTCTGTCTATTTGCAGTCGTATGAAAAGTATCGTAAAAACTCGTTTGAAAACGACTCTTTGCACACTCCCTCGACCAAACTAGTTTCGAAAAAAAAGAGTCATTTTCAAACCTGGTTGTTTAAATAACTATTACCAGATCAAATATAATCTGGAACTAAAAAACTTTGTTCATTTAATAAAATAACCAAGAAGTAGAAGTTGCTGTTTTTAAATTGAGTTTCTTAAAAATGTTGACATCATGAGCACGGATCACCTTTATGAGGTACTTCGAGGAAAGATTATTTTATCTTCCAAACGAGGTAGAGGATATCCGACCGTTTAGGTGATTTTCATTTCAAAAGATCCCGCTTTTATGCCTGTATATTATTCAGTCATTTATGTTCCTCTTGGTATAACAGGACATACCATGCTATAATTTACTTTGGGAGTAGTTAAATGTCCGTAGAACACAGCTTGGTTTTCTACATCATTCGGAATATCCTATACCTCTTGCAGGTTCTTAAGTATCCACTCTTTGAAAACTAACCTTATCATCTAAACAGTCCAAACATTTAGACAGTTTTTTACACATAAGATTACCTACAGGTTAGTTTACCCCCATTATTATTGCCTTGTATTTCTGTTGAGCCTGGCGTCCGATTATACACCAGCACAAAGCAGTTGCATACAGTATTTCCCTTTTTTGTCTTATCCTTTTCTTTGAAACTTCTTCTGTTTCTACAGTTTAATCGTGCCATATTTCTTTGTATTTAACACGATTTAATCTGAAAGAGAAGTGTTGGCAGGCCCAAAATGAATTCTAGGGTAACGGGTAAGAGCTTCATTTTGTTTTTCTGCAGGTCGGAGTTTTGACTTCATTGAATTATTTTCTTACAGCTCTCAATATTTCTAGATATTTTTTGTTAACTTATGTAAAATTTTACTAGCTTCGAAATCCAAACTATTTTTGTATACTGTGCTCCAATGTAGCAACCAACCTACCGCAAGATAGTGGTGATCTACTGCGCTTACCGACCAGCTACGATTGAACAGCGACCGCATGAATCACGTTGAATGAAAGTCGTGACTTTCAGTCGTGATGGTCAGACGACTCGCCTACTCCATGCGAGTTGGCCAGAACTACTTTCATTTGAGCGGAGCCATTCTGAGAGTTGATTTTTATATAAAGGACCCCTTATATCAGTCACATCGTCTGATATGTCCATAAAGGCTGAGTGTCCCCGTCTCGGTCAACAAAAATATATAGGTAACCATCGATACACCCAAATCGTGACATACTATTTATTCGTGCCCCAAATATACATTTTTTCATTAATTTTTATTCCAAAGATTACGTAAGATATATTTCGATTATTGCATATACTGCATTATCTCGCATTTCTCATCTAATATTTTCCTAATAAGTGCTCCTTATGAATTTTTTAAAGGCGGTGTGATTAATTTCGATTACTGCTAATTGCAAATTAAAGGGGTTTTTCAAGTCCCGAAAGACTTTATATTCTGCTTCTGGCGCTTTAAGAATGAGAGAGACAGAACAAGGAGATATCGCGTTGTTCGTTCGCGTTCTATGCACATTTTCTTGTGTCCCATGTATGTGTGTGCCTTGCTTGGTTAAAATAGATTCAGCCCACTATCGAGAAGGGTGGAATATGCAAATTAGCAAATTCATTGAAAAATCGACTTTGACTAGCAAAAGTTTAGTTTTTCCAGAAAGCAACAAATGTTTTATTAGATATTTACAACTAATAAAGTAAGTTACTGCTTTTTAGGTTAAATTTGGGCGCCAAATATAAAATAATTTAAGATTAATTGGTACCAAGAAAAAAGCGTTTTAGTTTTTTGCTAGTTACTGCCTTTGTCCATATTTGTGAAAAATCATCTCAATTCTGCATTAGAAAAATTTGTTACATTTTTTTTAGGGCTTCGATGTTTTGTGTTTATATAAATTAGGTATTTATTTATTTTTAAAACCTCGAATTGAGAAGAAATAGGCATCAAAGTAATACTTGAACCGCCTAAGAAATGCTGATGATGTCGCCTTAATAAAAGATAAGAAATAAGAACTTATGAAAATGCTGAAAGAACTGAATACAGTAGCTAAAAATATAGTCTTGGGTATGACCTAGACCAAAACCAAAATCATAACAAACACAAATGAAGGTATCACGATCAGAATATGTCAAGAAAAAATTAAACAAGTGGGACCTCGGACAAATTAGTAAACTGGCAAATGAATACCAAACAGCTCAAATCAATTGCTTCAAAATTCAAAAGATTGGCATCATTCGGTAAATTAAGCTAAATATTAAAAAATAAAAAATATCCTCGGGACCTCAAAACGAAATTGAACAACCAGTATATCTTCCCTGTACTTACTTATGGATCCTAAGGTCAATATATCACGAAGTTACTTCTTAATATAGTGACCTTAATGGATCTCAGGCCTGGACAGTTACAAAGTCAAACATGGATAAGTTAAAAAAAGCCCAAAGATCAATGGAAAGACAATTGTTACATGAACGGATAGAAAAAATACCGAATGGATAAGAAATAAAACAAAAGTGTCATAATATTAGACAGAAAGACGATCGATTGAACAAATGTATTGTAAACTGGAGACCTTGGGAATATAAAAGAAGTAGGAGACGACCACAAATCGTCGTTGATCTTACAAACTGACGTATCTCAAAAAAATGCAGTTTTGAGAAGACCACAATACTACTTTATTTGTGTCGTTCTTTCATCTCAAAAAGTGTAGAACCGAACTGAACCGAACTCATATAAATCCTTTAAATAGCAGCAAAATCAATAGATCCAAAAACATTTTTAGTAATATAAATCCAATATAAATTTTCCCTAAAACTTGAAATTGCTCTCTTGTAAAATTACAATAAATGAGTTCAGTTTGTAAGATCAACGACGAAATGAGATGGACGGACGATTTGAAGAAACATGCGGGAACTAGATGGATGAACACGGCGACAGACAGAAAAGAGTGGAAAATATTGGAAAAGAAATTAGAAAATAAAATTTTAGAATTTTTGGTAATTTTTAGCATGCAGTCCAGTCTGTGTGTGCAGTAAGCGTGTAAGTGGTGAAACAACGCCAATTTTTGAAAACCTTGCGTTAATAACCACTAAACGCCACTGTGACCTATCCTGACCTGACGTCTGTAACTGTTTGTTATAATAGCAATTTCCGATATTTTGATCTTTTCTTGTTTTAGGCAGTGGCGGCTGCTACAGGGAGGGCAACGGGGCAGTGCCCTCCCAAAACTAGACAACAAACAGTATTTTTAATTGATTTATTTAAAAAAGGTTAAATCTTTCCTTACGACATGTCTAGTTCTTTTCTTTAGTCTGTGGTTACCAAAAGGCGATTAGGTAAACTTTTTTAGCGTCAATAGTTACAAGCCGGAAGCACCGCGGGGGACAAAATTTCAATTTCACCCATTTCAAGCGCCGGGGCGGGAGGAATGTTTGTTTTAGGTGACGTCGGCCATTTTCATCGTGGGAAAACGTTCGTTGTTCTTTCTGCGCGTTGCCGGTTCTATCCTTAGTGAAGACGTATGAGTTTGTTTTGATTTGGGGTAGGTCAGTTGTTAAAAGCCTTGCCGATCGCGTGTCCATCGTTTGTTTTCAAAATGGAAATAAATACCGTCGACTATATAATTAGCTGTGCAAATTTAAGTACGTTGACATATGAACTTCGATTACAAATAAAATCTTTAGGGCCACATAGACCGGACCTAAACATTAACCAAAATTTAAGTGCAAGTAATGCAGAGAGGTGTTTTCCTAAAAAACTTATAATAGAAAATTTCATAAAAATATAATATGATGCTGAAAACTGGTTGTGCGGTTGTGAACAAAGAAATGTTTTTTTTGATTTATTTGTCTTATTTGAACAATCCACGAAGTTATCCTGTGTGGGGGGCAAAGGGAATGTGTGATATCAAGCACTTTAGTTAGTGAAAAGTTAAAAAGACACAAAGTAAGTGCTACTCATTTAAATAACCACATAGCATTTTCTTTGCTAGGCAAGACTGAGATTAGGTGCCAATTGAATAGTGCCTTTGACAGAGAACATAATATGTTCTCTGTCAAAGGCACTATTCAATTGGCATTTATGTTCTCTGTCAAAGGCACTATTCAATTGGCATTTACAATATGCCTATTACAATAGTTGCATGTGAACGCTCCTTTTCAACAATAAAGCGTATTAAAACATTCACAATGTGTGAAAGTAGATTGAACGCCTTAGTTCAATCTACTGAGTTCAATTGAAAGAAAATAGTTGACTACGGACAATTTTAATGAACTTGTCGTTGAGCACTTTGCGCATGTAAAAGAAAGGCGAATGGACTTTATCTATAAGCAAATAAACTACAAACTACACCAAGTAGTTGTTTGTAAAATGGTTAAGGTAAGTTTTTTTATCTCCTTTTTCATGCAATATAAATTTCTGCCCCCTTAATTTATCACCAGCCGCCACTGGTTTTAGGAATCAAAAAATTTAGAATAAAAGCTGAGTACAAAATCTAACCATTTTTAATTTTTTCATAATCAGCTGACCAACAAAATGCCTTGGTTAGCAATTTAACCAAGTTACGGATATATTTTTACAAAAATCTTTTATTGCAGTTTCTCCTACGATCAAAGTTTAAACAGGTTCTTACTGTTTAGCATCGGTAATAATGTTGTACACTGTCACTTTTATGAGATGTCCGATAAAGAACGCTGCCGATCTTGTAGATTTCCTATCTTTACTTCGGTAAATGCATTTTCTGGTCTTGTCTTTACATGCGATATATATACTCTCTCATGCAGAAATTCCTTTGTTTCTTTTTGCTGATTATTTTTTAGCAGTAAAGTTAAGTTTTTTCATTAACTTGTCCACAGAAAAATGTCAATGCACTCCGATAATTGCACTTGAAAAAATAAAACTTTTTAATCTGATTAAGAACACCTATAAATATCATTATCTACATACATCTGGATAAAGTCCGGATTTTAGGCAAAATTGATATATCCACCCGGCTTTTTTTTGGTCAGGCTATTTGTCGACCCAAGAGAGCTTTTGTGTTTGGTCATCAAATTTTTTTAGAACTGTTTTGAAAATGACCGCTTTGTCCTGTTTTTGATTCAAAATCGTTGTTTTTAGCTCCAACGTCCCTATTAACGCTAAACGATCTTATGACTTCTTCACTATCGCTATACGACAGCGATTGGAAATTTCAGAGTTGCTCTCCGGAATCAAAATCAATTTGTCTACTAGAGAGCAGCTCTCTACTCGCAGGCTGTAGCTGCTTATTTGCGAGAAGTATTCTTAACAGCAGTCAGGGGTGGATAGGGACTGTAAACCGTCCTGGGAAAAAAAACAGGCGACTGGCCAACATTTTCCACAAAGGCAAAACTACAACAACGCTAACCGAAAAAGGTTTTTTATTAAAACGAGTTAAACTCCTATTAAATATACATTGTGCTGTAGTCCATATCAGTGACGGATCCAGGATTTCCGAGGTAAAGCGCACTAAAAAATAAAAAACATTTTTTTGCTGTTTTTAATAGATGTGAACTTTGAAATTTACTATCACTGGAAAATAAATGAGAAATATTTTTTGAAAGTTAAGGTTATTTTTGTTAAAAAAACTGGCACATTTTGTAAGAAACTGTGGTTCGGTGAGTTTTTTTTCTGGGAATAGGGGAACTGGTTAACTCTGGTCCCCCTGGATCTGCCCAAGATAGAATTCTCCGAATTCTGTTTCAAACGATTTTTTTTTTGGAGTACCTACTTAGTGTTACTAAATTAAAATTTAACTCTTCCAAAAATCATTCCTGCATGCATTTTTTAAGCACAAGACAATTCTCAAAATTATTTATACACTGGGCATCTCTCTCTATCTGTCAGCCCGCTTCCCCTCTAACTCTAAAACCCGGGATTTAAAGTCCCTTAGCCCTCCCTCAGTCCGCCACTGCTAAGAAAGACTGTTTATCTCTAGAAATTGCTTACGTTGGTATTTTTTGTTTCGGCTGGGAAAGAATCATTCATATTTTACCTGGCCGTTCCTTCCGTATAAAGTTTCTTTATAATTACGCATTCAACTTTGTTCTTTTTTATCACACCACTGGACAGCCTTTTAAAAAAATATTGTTGTTGTTTGCTACTATATTTTAATTCTAAATAGATGATGCATATCTTTTTGCCCCGTGACCGGTACCGGCCCAGAAAACACTGGCGCATAAGGCACCGGCCCATAAGGCATCAGCCCGTAAGGTACCTGCTCATAAGGCGACCGGCCTATACTGCACCGACCCATGACGCACCGGCCCATTAGGCACCGGCCCACCGGGATTTTCTTTTAATTTTCCATATGGCCTATCTACCCTGAGAGCAGTCTTTGAAAGTAATTCACTCCTTGAAAATAATTGTTTTAAATGGATATGTACCCTTAAACTCATCTATGTGTTGAGTCCTTTTAATCTGTTATCAAGTTGATTTAGAATTTTTGATAAAAGCATAAACTAATTATACTCGTTTCTGATAAAAGTTTGTAGAACTCACTAACAAAAACTGGAATTTATTAATTTTTCTTATACAAACACATACACAGTCGGGAGAATTTTTTTTTGATGAGGGTAAATAATGCTACATCATTTAAAGTTTTCTCTTCTTTAAAAAAAATCTTGAGGATGTAAGAAATGCAATGCTAATTGATTGATTATGTCCTGAAAATGATGACCTGGAGACAGATCAAGCAACATTTTGTGTCCAGGTTAAACGGTAGATGTGCATGTGCCTTGGGTCTGGCAATTTAATTTTTTTTTCTGGAAAATGAGGTTTTGGATGGTGGGAAGGAAGTTTTTAGCTCCACTGTTTTCTGATTGTAATGCTGAACTGATTATTAAATTTAACATACATATTAGCATCAAAAAATTTTGGGTTGGTTTATTTTGCGGTTAAGTTAACCAAATTAACATAATACTGCCATGTGTTAGTAGCCTTGGTGGCTCGGTGCGTTCGCGCATTGATCACAAGTGAGTTAAGGAATCACGCTTGCTACAGTGGCGGGTTCGATCCCCTTCGGTTGCCGAGGTTGGGTGCGGCAGACATTTATAGAATTCTTGGGTAGTGTAAATTGTAATATTGTTCTACCCCCTTCATTCACGCTGGTAACCAGGCCGGATGAGGTCGAATATCTCGTGAAGGCGGACTTTATTACACACTCCTCCAGTCGGTAGGCCATTCTAACAAAAGGACCGGATAAAAAAAATACCCGGTCTGGGGTTCCAAAGGTGGCCGATGACCCGTGCAATTAGGCGTTCCGAAATGGCGGCCTTCGTGTCGGCTTGTCTACAGTTGAAATATATTCAAAAGCAAGTATGTGTTTTTGATATTTTGTCACCTAGTATATTTAAACGTGCATTAATGTTTTTTTTTATATTTTAAATTAAATAGGTTTTAACCTGCAATAGAAACGTGCAAAGTTTTAGCACTGTACTTTAAGACAAATAGAAATTTTATCTTAATTCAAACGTTCGTAAAACTAATTAGGCGCGTCTCTCGTAAATTTTAACTTAGACCTTTTGTTGGTGTCTTTCGTGGGTGATGTAGCGCGATAATTTGTCACGGTGTGACGTTAGCGCACTAAATTAGTGTTTCTTTTTTAGTCGCTTTTCCCTTTGGTAAAAGAAAATACGAAAATAGCTAGCATTAAATCTGTTGGGAAACAAGTTAAATTTGTAAAGGGAAAATATCATTTAGTAGGTGGGACCGCACGTGGGGCGGTGATGTATGATCTTTTTCCGGATGTTTTTCTTTCTGGAAATGTTGATTTAGTTTTAACTAGATGTCACAACATTCTTAATAACTTAGGTTTTAATAGCTTAATTAAAAACCGAATTGAATTTTTTTCAGAGGTTTTATATTGAATCCTCTTTGAGTGTTATTACATGCACTCAAGCTTCGGTTAAAAAATCGGGTTAAGATAAAATTTCCAAAAATTTCCTGAAAATCTGAACAAGGCCTACAAAAACACACAGGCCACGACCCTGAAAAAATCAGCTGTTATCGTAGACTTACTTTTACATTGGGTCTTATGATGGGATATAGTATTTTAGAGGCACTTCACGTCAAATTTCTCTGAACTATTCTCAGAACCATTCCGATATTTCCAAAGTTCTGTGAGGATGAAAGGTTATTTAAAAGGTGAAAATATTCAAGATTTAGCATTCCTTATTTCCAATTCAAGCACCGCACGCCAAATGTTAAGATTTGACATGGTCTGGATTTTATTATGGCATTTGTTTATTTGTTAGTATTGTATAACTTTTTAGATTTTTAAATTATTTTTTTACATAAACTTTCAAATCCAAAAATACAGTGTTAATCTCTGCAAAGCAAAATTACAGTACAAAAAAATATAATTTTTTAATGTTGTGATTTGTATAAATATATGTAAATAACTATATAATGTTTCAAAAGTTTACCAAAGAAGTATCACTACTACTAAGTCGGTTTAGAACGTTTTCTTTTGTTTTATTCGACGCCTATTCTCTACCTCATTTGATCCTGAGAATCATTGTTTATAAGGTTTTTCGATCTTTGGATTCCTCTATTCTAGTTTAGGACGCCCTTTTTTTCTGCGTCCTATTGGTTGCCATTCTAGGACCTGCTTTGGTAATCTTTCGTCGTTCATCCGTTGTACATGGCCTACCATATCGGTTGTCTTTTAGTGATGTCATCCGTTATGCTTCCCTTGATTGCCATTCTTTGTTTTATGATCTCATTTAATATGATCTGTTCTAGATATTGTCATTGCATCCATTTCGACACTCCATTTGTATTTTGTATTTTTCTGTTACGCGACAAGTCTCTATTCCATACAACAGCGTGCTTTTCGTCATCATCATCATCATTGCTTCATAAAACACTGTTAAGACATTTAATTACCATTTTTGCTTTTAATTTTCTTTTTTTCAGTTCTTTACAGCCTCTTCCTGTCTTATTAAATGTGACACCCAAGTATACATACTCATTACATGGAAATATTGTTTGTACATTGTCTAGTTCTAACTTAATTGATTCGTTTCCAATACGTAAGTACTGTGTCTTGTCCACGTTCACTGTTAACCCCTACTTTCGATATTCTTCCGTTAATTTTCTCATAATATACTTCATATCTTATTTATCATTAGCTACAATTACTTGGTCGTCAGCAAAATGTAGTGTGTAAATGGTAAATCCGTCCAGTTTTTTAGAGTTACTACGATATATATTTAAAAACGAGTTGGTGAGATACAACATCCCTGTCTTAAACCTTTCGTTAGAAGGAATTCTTTTGAAAGTCGATTTCCAATTTTAAATTTAGATTTAGACCCTTTTTATAGTTCTTTTATCACTTTTATGTATGTATGATTAATATTAGTTTGCTCTAACACTGTCCCTAATTTTTCTACTAGAACGGTATCATATGGTTTTTGTAGGTCCACAAAGGTAACATGAGTCTGTATATTTCTGGCATTCCTTTTCTCAATTACTTGTTTAAGACAAAGAACGAAGTGTACCGATGTCTCCGTGAGGTTTGTCAATTACTTTCCAGGCAGAACAAACATATTAGTTTCGGCTTTATATTTAATTTCAAAGCCAGGGATATCTATACATTTAAAAAAAATTGTTTTTATAAGGATTTAATAAAAATTGACGTAACTATCAAAAAAAAGTTCAGCTCACGTGACTGATCAAAAAATTGGTAGATCGTGGCCCTTCCATTTTTATAGCACTGATCCTGGCATGCACTTCTACTGAAAATTGAACAATATTTTCATTATAATACAATAATTAAATTTCAATTATATTTTTATTTGACTGTACCTTGCCATAAAAGAATATAGAAAAACAGGACTGAAAAGCTAACCACTTTTATATACCAGATATTAAAAATTTAAGCCTTTGTAAACCGCTCTCTTGAGGAAAAATTTAATTTTGTGTCTCGAGTACAGAGTGGGTATTACAAAATCCGCCATTCAGGTCTTTGCGGCCAATCCATTTATTTTTGACAAAGCAAAAGCCATGGGAAACTTTAAGCATAAAAACGCATAAATATTAGAGGGAAGAGAGTAAACCGGTTTTTAAATTTTAATATTGCCGCGGCACGAAAATGTTGGTTAAAAAAAACCATTGAAAAAACTCACAACGCCAGGGGCAGAGAAAATTTAAACAAACAATAAAATCATAACAAAAACATTTCATGTAAAAAAAGGTCAAGTACGCGAAAATGGTATCTTGTAGAAAGAATTGAGATCAAATTATAGCCAAGTTCTTCAGTACACATTTTTAAATCAAAGGTTTACTCATTTGGAAATATTTATTTAAACTTTGCTGTTGCCAAACTTGTTTATGTTCTTGTTGCACTCTGCCAAAGAGTCAACAATCATGCAGCAGTAATAAACAAGTTTTAATAATTATTTTTAAATGAGCGAGAATCTTTCGTTTTGATCTCAATGCTTTTTACAAAATAATATTTTTGCGTACTTGGCCTTTTTTTACGTGAAATGTTTATATTACGATTTTACAATTTTTTTAAAGGATTTGGATAATATTGAGTTTTAAAGCAGTTAAATCTGTGAAATAATGTTGAAAACTGACTTTTACAATGCCTGTGCCGGAAAGCTTTTACCTTTTTAATCTTTTCTATTGAAATAAATAAATTTATATCTTTATTAATTTGTGCATTAGTAATAAAGGTATTGGTAATTTTGTGAACCTTTGCCATTTTTTCCCTGGTGGGTTTGCGATTTTTTTTTTAGTTTGGTACAGGAAATGTTAATTTTTTCAGTAGTATTACATACAGTCATTTTGATATTAAAGAATTGGATAACATTTCGCATATATTATTATTTTTCTGCTAATGTCCGTTTTGTACAAATTAAATCTTATATTAAAAAGTGGAAGAAAGTGGGTTATTTTATTTTTCTTTTTGGATAAAAGGAAAGGAGCTCTTACTTGTTGCGAGAGGGGGCTTGGGGATTTTTTTTTGAACTCGTTAGATTTTGATACCATTGTTTATATCTTTGCTATATATATATATATATATATATATATATATATATATACCTATGTGTCTACGTATTGTATATAATTGCGGTAATGCCTGATTTGCTAATATATATGCTTTAACGAAAAAAAGAGGAGGAAGGGGGGATTATTTTTTAGAAATTGTCTATAATTTTCACCAGTCTGTCAAATCCCAGCTATAGGGAAGGAAAGTGAATTTAAAATTTGGGTTTGTTTTTAATAGTTTTGTTAAAACTTATATCAGTCTGCCAAATCTGCGTTCTTAAAATGTTTTTAATAGATTTGTTAAAATTTCTATCAGTCTGCCAAATCTCAGCTCTCTTGCGTTTCCGGAAGTGTGCAATCTTAATTTTAAATGGAGAGTTAATTAAAAATTTAGGGTTTTTTTTCAACGATTTTGTCATAATTCCTATTGGTCTGCCAAATTTCGGCCTTCTAGCATTTCTGGAAGTATATTAGAATTTCGATGATCTATACATGAGTAAGTAAGTGAGTCAGTGGCAAACCTGATGATTTTCAAAATTCCGTTACTACTTTACTGCTTTATGGAAATAGGTAAAACTTGAGGAGGAGTTGTTGGTTCTATCGAGATCTACGACTTTGTTCAGTTTGAGGTACCAGACTTATCAAAGTATACATTGATAAAGGGCACATGTTCTTCGGGCACGAGACGAAAGGTTATGTCAAGTTACTTCACAGATCAAACGTGACCTATTTTTGAAGTTACTAATAATAGTTAAACGTAATTAGTTCAGCAAGAAAATTATTAGTATGGTTAGGTCTAGGTATTAGCGCAGTTATCTTCTTGGCGTGGCTTATCTAAGCTTTTCATTATACAGTTGATGTTGCACCGTTCCAGTTTTATGTCAGCTAATGAAGTTTCGCTGAGACGAGAGACTGAAATTGTTTTGCAAATAGCTGCGAATAAGCTGCTTTTTTATTTCGGGCAAAAACGACAATGAAAATGCAAAACGCCTTTTCATTTTTTGTCGTTTTGGGTAGCCGGGAATACAAATTAGTTTTAATATTAGGTCGCCATTTTCCTCGAACTTTACTGAGAAGCATAATTTAATAGTGTTCTTTACAAAAAAAGGCAACGCATAAACCTCTCAATTACTACTAAATAAAAGTTATCGCTAGGCGATTCGCATTGTGGCTTTGTTCACTGCACATTTGAATATTAACTTTTATTGACAAAACCCCCGCCACCCGCACTCTTTATACCTCGAAAGATTCAGACGAATGTCTCTGCCTTAAACTAGCTCGTGTGCACATGTAATAAGATATACATATGAACCTGCTTTATCTCAGTTTCTCAGATTAGAATTACAAAAATGCCAAAAAATTTTAATTCTGAGCATAGCATCCAATATTTAAAGACAATTAAATTTTCTTCCGCATCTTTAGAAGGAAAAATCAAAATCAAAATGTCTGTCGTCCGAAACCAAAGTTTTTGATTAATCACAAAAGAATTGATTTTCGTCATAAAATGTGTTTGTATAATCAGAGCCGTGGAGAGCGATTACGGGCCCCAGGAACAAATTACTGATCCGGGCCCCCGTCCCACGTTAAAATTCTAAATCTTATATTTTCCGTCATCAACCAGTGTGCTTTAAAATATGTTGTTGAACCAAAAAAAATTCAAAATATTGTCGCATTATGTTCTAAAACGGTTCAGAGAAGATTGATAGATGAAGGTTTATTTACTAGAAGATCTGCCAAAAAGCCAATGATTTCCAATAAAAACCGGAAGGCCGGGTTGATATTTGCCAAAAAATATTTACTCTAGACTTTAGAAAATTGGAAAAAGGTGCTGGTTTCTGACGAAAGCAAATTTAATTTATTTGGTTTTGACGGAATGCGTTGTGTTCACCGTCCTGTTGTCAAAAGATATGATCCCAAGTACACCAGATCCACGGTGAAGGACGGAAGCGGGTCGGTCATGGTATGGGGTTGTGTTTCAGGGTATGGTACGGGACCACTGTTTGTTATTGATTGATTTTTGGATCGGTTTAGATACTTGGATATATTGAAGAATCAAATGTTGCCATATGCAGAATAAAATTGACCGGTTAATTGGTTTTTTTTTAACAAGACAATGGCCCAAAACACAATTCAAGAGTTGTAAGGGATTAGTTTCAGGAGGAACAGGTCACTTTAATGGACTTTCCCGCGCAAAGTCCTGATTTAAATATTATTGAAAACCTTTGGGAGCATTTGGATCGTGAAGTCAGAAAACATCCAATACACAATAAGCAAGATTTAGTAAGAATTTTGAACAAAACTTGGAAGAATATTTCTTCAGATTTTATAAATAAATGACTAGAGTCAATACCAAAAAGACTTCAGGAAGTTATTAAGATTCAGGGGTTTTCCACGCATTATTAATTTGGTAAAAATATATTATTTCTTTGTAGCAAAAATAAATAATTTTTATTAAGTTTCTCCATATTTTTTTATTTCTCAATGCAATATTTTTTTAAAACTTTGATTGTATTACATTCTTTGTTTTATTGCTATTCACCTTATGTTATAAAAAATATATTCAAATACGTTCTTATAAACAAAAACTATATTATTTAAAAAAAAGTTTCTCCACTTTTGTCCAACAGTGTAGCTTTTCCGGCTTTTTGGTTTGCGAAAACTAATGATTCTATTGAAATCTAATTGTCTGACAAGAACTAGTTCCATAGCTAGGGTTCTCAAGCTAAATAAAAAAATATTTTCAGTTTTCGATCAGGTGGGATTTCAATGAAGGTGCTTTTGAGGAGACCAAACGTTCCATAAAGATACCTCAAAAACCGTTTAGAGTACATTTTTGACAAACTCATTAACCCTTGAGGAGTACCCTGAGGGTTTTGGTAATAATCGGGTTATTCTTAATATTTTGACAGTGTAGGACAAGAAATTCTAGGCATCCTTGTCTTGCATTTCTTGTAAGAACGAGACTCATGCAAGCAAAATTTATGACTACTAGGGCTGAACAGAAGGAAACTTGAACAGACCAACAACTTAGCGTTTAAATTGTTGTCTTACTTTAATGGCTTTAAAATCACACAACATTTGGTTCGAAACAAGGGCGTCACACAACTGTTGTTACCTGTCAAAAGGTAAGCTGAAAATAATGTTTTCGGGGCAATCGTTAACCAAAACAAAAGCGGTTTGCGGACGTAGAATTAGAGGGTAGAGTATTTTTTTTTACTAAGTGGTCACTTTAAAGCATAATTTAGAAAATTATCGATACGGTCAATGGCTTTTTGCGCTTTAGTAAAAAAGAATGTTAAAAAGTATTTAGACTCCTATAATGTACGTCAATATACAAAAAAATTAAAACCCAGACGTCAAATATATATATCTGTTAAATGTAATAAACTAATAAAGGATAATTGCCATTCATTAAATATGGTTATCAATAATACCGGCATTATCGGTGCCCGCCCCTCAACCCCGACATAATAGTTATTGCTGTACCAAAGACATGAAGAATAAAAACATTTTCCGAGGTCAATTGTTGTTGCAAAATTTGGCCTCCGTTTGCAGACCCAAAATTGTTTCAGTCAAAAAGTAAGGTTAAGATGCCAAAATATTTTTTCAATACTGAACAGTTTAAACTATAGTAATAAAACTTGGCACGCACATCGGTCTTCACGTACTTATTTTTTGGCTGTCAAAAAAATATATATATTTTGCCTCCAGTGTGCGCCAGGTGGCAAAATGTGATTTTAGAATATGCCTTATATCTTCTAAACTATTGCACCTGCACAACTATATCTTATCACATTGATAGCCCATGCAATTTCTCACACACACTTAGGAACGGCTAATACATAGATTCGCGGCCAAAACTGCGAATATTTTACTCTCTACCGCTAAAATGCTTACAGCGCTAGGACTTTACCGCGGAATAAACCACATCCGCGTGGAAACAACCGCGCAAGACCAAAACCGCGCAATATACCAAATTGTCGCAACATTAAAAACATACTCTCCTGACCTCTTTCCCGGGATCCTAGAGAGTGTGAAACCTAACCGTTGTCAATTGATGGCTAACCTAACGTAACCGTGTCAATGAAGAATACGGGTCTTCATTGACACGGTTAGGTTGCGTTGGCCATCAATTGACTGTGACTAGCGCGGTACAGGCCAGCACGGTAAAGTCCTAGCGCTGTAAGCATTTTCGCGGTAAGTGCCTGCGCGATAAAATTTTCGCGGTTTCGGCCGCAAATCCCCCACATAGCGGTTATAAATTTTAAAGTTCAAGCAATTTTATTAAATAAAATCGTTGCAAATTTAAATAAATGGACCCATCAAGGATCTGATACCTTCCTAGCTAGCTTATTCGCACACTTCAAGTGAAATCATGACATCAGCGTTAAAAACATTTTTTTGTAAATATCTCAGAAACTAAAGCTCTTACGAAGTTTTTGGTTACAACACAATTTTTTTAGCAAAATGTGATCTACTTTATTTCAAAAACCGTATATTGATGTGATGCTCTGTTTGAAAGTTAGCATTTTTAAAATTTTTTAATTATCAAGAAAAAGTCATTAGCATTAACGGATTTTAACCAAAATCTAATCAGCTGGTAAGAGTGTCGAACACTGTTTTACCTAAAAATTTCATCAAAATCGGTTCAGCGGTTTAGGAGCTATCGTGTTACGAACAGGCACACACACAGAGAGACATCATGACCATATTGCTCAAATAGGTCAAAGTACACCCAAATAACACATTTTCGGTGTTATCTCATAAAAAGTTTTTTGTCGAAAATAATACCTTCTCTAGCCATTGCTGCGCAGACGAGGAAGGTAAAAATGCTATTTTTTGTGGCAATTTGGCATTACCTGTGACAAAAGATTATCTTCATGGCCCCTAGGGGGTGTCAGGGGGTAAACTTTGTTTTTAGACTATCCCATTTATCTTTCACGCTACTGCACCTGCACAACTAGATGTGAAGTGCTGTTTGAATTTCTCTAAAAAATAGTGAGTTTTTACAAATATTTAAATTTATAATTTATTATTGTAAAATACCTTTTCTTAGGTATGTAAAAAATTTATAAAACATCAAATAAAAGTTATAAAAATTTTAAAAATAATATAAAGGTAAACAAATAAATAAAAATTATAAATAAAAACGTTTCTCTAAATCGTGCCCAGGCGTAATGGTTCCGTGGTTGACGTTTCCTCTTTGAATAGCTAACCTCGTCCGTTCGGAGATGAAACTTAGTACTTTTCAGTGTTTAATTTTTATACTAATATCTTTAATGAGTTTTTTGGCTTCATCTCCCCACGGACCCAAGGTTTCAACACAAAAAAGCACAAAAATGTATGTATAATAAGGATAATGTATGTGTTAAATATTTATATAATCTCCGAGGGGTCATCAGCTTTCAACAGTACTGTACAAATTTCACAACAGGACCCGACAGTACCACGACAGGATCCAACAGTACTCGACAGTACACGACAGTACCCAACAGTACTCGACAGTACCACGACAGGACCCAACAGTACTCGACAGTACACGACAGTACCCAACAGTACTCGACAGTACACGACAGGACCCAACAGTACCCGACAGTACACGACAGTACACGACAGTACCTAACAGTACACGACAGGACCCAACAGTACCCAACAGTACACGACAGTACCCAACAGTACTCGACAGTACACGACAGGACCCAACAGTACTCGACAGTACCCAACAGTACACGACAGGACGTAACAGTACGATAGAAGCCAACAGTACACGACAGTACTCCTGGACACAACCGTCTAACCCGGAACAGTGGCTTAGATGCGAAAAGACAGGATGAGCTTTTTTTTTCTTGTTTTTTTTTTTTTTTGGTCGCAAGATTTGTGAGCGCGGTGCGGTTCCCCAAAGATGATGAGCTTTTGTTTTTTTTTTTTTTTTTTTGTTTTGTTTTTTGGTCGCAAATTTTTTGCGTGCGGCCTAAGGCCCTGTCGGCCTTCCCCAAACAGGATGACTTTTTTTTTTGGTCGCAACATTTGTGAGCGCGGTGCGGTTCCCCAAAGATGATGAGCTTTTTTTTTTTTTTTTTTTTTTTTTTTAACAGTACTCGACAGTACCCAACAGTACACCGACAGGACCCAACAGTACTCGACAATACACGACAGTACCCAACAGTACTCGACAGTACACGACAGTACCCAACAGTACTCAACAGGACCCAACAGTACACGTCAGGACCCAAGTCCTGTTGGACGCTGTACAAAATTTTAGGGTGCCGATGACCCCTCGATAATCTCTCTCTTTTGAACTTCGCCAATTCTTGCTGCTTCGCCAGATTTAATTGATGTTTTATTAATATATGATGTAGCAAGGGTGCCTCTACATGATGCATTAGGGTCACTGCATCCTGGAAGCCTGGTATCCTGGAGACGCCAGTCTTCCAGGATACAGTGACCCTATGATACATCCCACATCAGTGCTTTGCCATACTTGCAAGGAACTAAACTCATCACTTGCTGTTCCGACAAATAGCAGACGGCTAAAAATCTGCAGAATTAATAGTGCAAGCGCTAGAGGTATATGAGTATGCAAAATATGGGGACCGCAGTTTGACAATGGATTCTAGCTAACAATAGGTCACAGATAGACGATCTGGATGTTGCCAAGCCAGGTTTTGGTCCAATTCTTTTTTATCCCCCCTCCTCTTATAGTCGTGTTGGAATTTCTGAAAATTTAAGTTAGTTAAATTTTCTCATAAAATAAGCTTCTTAGGGAAAAATATGTAATTAACTTTATTATAGACAATAAAGTTTTCTTTCCTATGATCTACAAGCCAATGAAGTATGACGAATGGCAAACCCTCCAGCGGCGTCCGTTTATTAAGGTAATATGAAATGAAAAGAATAAATATGTTTATTACAAGTTTTACCCGATTTTCGGAAACACTTTATCAAAAATTGTGCTCTACGATCAATTGTAGACAATAAAATCTTCTTTTAAGTGGTGTATAATAAGGTAAGGTTGGTTTATTTATAACAATTTAGGGGTGTCCGTAAATTACATCAATTTTGAAAAATCTCTAAACTTACCAATTTTTCTCAAAACTAAACTTTTTGGGAAAAAATATTTTAGACTTTATTGTAGAAAATGAAATTCCCTTTTTAGCAATGTATGTCAGTGCGGTCAGATTAATAGCAAACTTTCCAGCGCCGTCCGTTTATTGAGAAAATGTACAAAAATTAAAAAACCACTTGCTTGTCACAGTTTTTACCCGATTAACTTAAAAACCAAGATCTCTATCAAAAATTATATCTTTCAGTCGATTGTAGACAATGAAATTTTCTTTTAAATGCTGTACCACAAAGTGAGAGTTATTTTCAAATTAAAACTTCACAGGCGTCCGTAAATAAAATCAATTTTTACAAATCACCAAATAAATTAATTTTGATACAGGTTTTATCCAATTTGCTTAGAAACTAAGCTCAATTAAAAAAAAAAATTTAGAAAATAAAAATTTGACGATAAATGTGAGGTTTGATCAATGACAGACTCTCTAGCGACGTTCGTAAATAAGGGTCATATAAAAAAAAATTGTGACATGTATCACCAGATTTTAAAAAAATTAAGCTCTTAGAAAATAAAATCCTTTGAAATAATGTGTAACAGGGTATGATTAATTTCATTTTTAAAACTTCAGAGGTGTCCGTAAATAAAATAAATTTTTAAAAATTAACGAATAGCCGCCATCTGCAGTGATAGTCTTCGCACCCCCACTGAACCTCCGCAATCCAATTTTGATAGACAGCTTGATTTTTGTGAAAATCGGGTAAAACATGTAATAAACAATTCATTTTATTTTTTTTACAAGTTTTGTCGTACCCCACTGCCTTCTATACCGTTAAAAAGGGAATTGTATAGTCTACAATAAAGGTAATTACATATTTTTCCCTAAAAAGCTCAGTTTTTGAGGAAATTTGAAGAAAAGCGAAAAATTTCAGGTTTCGGGGGTCTGAGGGTTTTTGGCCGTTTTTGAAGCTAAAATTAAAAAACTAATATCATTTTATTTTTAGGTTAGATCTTACACATTCTTTATGCATTTCTGTGTCATTGTGGCTTTAGGGCGTCAACTTAGTTAAATTTTCAGAAATTCTAACACGACTATAAGAAGGGGGGATACAAAAAATTAGACCAAAAACTGACATAGCAACATCCAGATCGTTAATCTGTGACCCATTTTCAGCTAGAATCCATATTGTCAAACTGCGGTCCTCATATTTTGTCTACTCAACTACCTCTAGCGCCTGCACTATATACCAAAATGGGCCAAAATATCGACTGTTTTGCCTCAAGTACAGACATGGGGCTCACACACAGGGTGACCTGACCTCAGCGCGACAGACAAGCGGTTGTTGTCTAGCTGGTTTCCCAATGAAGATAAAGACAAGCACTGAGCCAGAATGAACTTTCTATTGTCCTTTGCAGATTTCTACAAAAAGTTGCCCCTTTTCCCGACTTTTCATTAAAGCATTGTAGTTTTTCAGCCGAATATATTTTTGTTTAACTTAAGCATTACATAAGCGAAACTTACCCTCTTAATGACAACCGCCTCCCTCGATGGCCTTGTTTTCTAATAATTAGTTAACTATAGTTATTACAAATTTTATTCTAATTGGAAGCAAAAGCAATATAAGTAATTGTCTTACAACTTCGTTTTTATTTAGTTTTTACAAAATTTTTGTAACGCATAATTTTGAGTTGGGTTAAATAATGGCACGCCATATCAGGATAGCGTTCTTTTTTTCATTTTTGGTTTATTTTTCTATTGGTATGTATTAATTCTACTAGATATCTCATATTAGGGTTGTCATTGAAAAAACATACCTATTTACAGTTATTTTTTTTACTAAAAAGCTTTCATTTTGACCTTTCTAGCGCGCACACCAATAGCGGTCCGTGTGTGTGTGTGTGTGTATGTCTGTCCGGCCCAGGATAGCTCCTAAGCCGCTAAACCGATTTTCATGAAATTTTCAGGTAAAATAGGGTATAGTCAAAATCCATTATTGCCAATGGCAGTTCTATGGCAGTCTAAAAATCAAAAATATTTTAATATTTCAACGGAGCATCGCATTAGTATCCGGTTTTCGGCATGTAGTTGAACACGTTTTTATCAGTAATTTATGTTCTTACTAAAATTTCCGTCGAAGCTTTTCTTTGTGAGATATTTACAAAAACTCTTTTCAAAGCTGATTCACTTGAAGTGTGTTAATGTGCTAGGTAGGTAAAATACTTTACTTGCAAGAAAATAGTAATACAGCGATCTTAATTTTTTCTTAAAAATAAATTTTTTAATAATTCATGTGTATTGATATGATATCGTCGTTGATCTTACAAACTGACGTATCTCAAAAAATGCAGTTTTGGGATAAGACCATAATACTACCTTATTTGTGTCGTTCTCTCACCTCACAAAGTCTCGTAACTCATAAAAATCCTTTAAATAGACAAAAATCATTAAATCCAAGAACATTTTTAGTAATATAAACCCAATATAAACTATCCCTAAAACTTGAAATTGCTCTCTTGTAAAATTACAATAAATGAGTTACGTCAGTTTGTAAGATCAACTATTAGAGGTAATCCTGCTTTTTAACTGGTATTGAAAATATTTAAAAATATACTTACAATGAAGATGATATACCCTTATGTTAAGTTTAAACCGATGCAAGATTATTAAAAGCAGAATATGAAATCAATAAAAAAGGTATATTTTAATAAACTCAGAATTAATAATTTTAATTTGAAAACAAAATAAGTAATAAATTTATCTAAACAAATATAAACTTTTAATTTATTGATATCGGTAATGATGATTACGGAAATTACGAAATTTATGTTTTGTCGCTCTACTTCCTTTGTTAAAAGAGTATCCAAATTTTTTTTCTGGCTATTAAATTATGCAAAATACATAATGTAAATGGCGATAGATATTTTACACATTATACTACCCTTATAGGACAGTCTGTAGAATGTTGAAATTCGCATAATATATTAAGTTTTACACAAGTTCAAACTAAATGTAGTGCTTTATAACACTATTTAAGACTATTTTGTTTGTAGAAAACAAATACACGGTAAAAAAAATTTCTACAATGAAAACACGTTTTTTTCTTGAATAAATTGTTTTACCTTAAAACAATTTGTTTTGAAATAAAATATTTCTCTTTAGTGTAACGCAGCGTTTAATCTTGACTTTATTTTTCTTCTTTAATTGTTTTGTTTTAGTATAATCTATTTTGTGATAAAGCAAATTGTCTTAATATAAGTCATTCAAAATGTTTGCTTAATTTTATTTAAAAAATAGTAGATCTCGTTTGTGTGGAGACTATAAGATTTCTAGGAATGACCTTAGACCGTAAACTTATCTGGAGTCCTCATATTAAAACTGTTTTTAAAAAATGCCAGAAAAACATCAACCTACTTAAAGTTTTATCAAACAGGTCCTGGGGTGCAGATGCTAGCACTCTTATGACTATCTACAAAGCACTCATAAGATCAAGGCTGGACTACGGTTGCATAGCTTACAATTCAGCATCGAAGTCAACATTACTTCCCTTAGATGTTATCCACAATTCTTGTCTAAGAATAATCTTAGGCGCGTACCGTACAAGTCCTATAGAAAGCCTTCTCAGTGAGGCGGGTGAACCCCCACTAGAGTTTCGAAGAATGTACACCTCTGCTTATCATACACAAATCGGAGAAATTTTTCCACAATTTCTTGAACAACAAAATCATAGCCCGCCATGGCTTATAAATTCTCCAGAGACTATAACATACTACTTTGACAAATCTTGTACAAACCATCTTCTATTGCAAAAAGAATTTCTGAATACTTTGCAAAGCATGCAACTTTATAAAAATCTACACTGCTGCATCAAAAACTCAGGAAGGCCTAGGAGCCGCCTTCGTTGTCGAAAATCAGGATAACTGTCATTTTAAATTAAGCATATTTACCAGTGTATACAGCGCAGAACTTTAAGATATATATGAAGCTTTGATCTATGTAGACAGCAAAAAACAGAAGTACAGTGTAATAATAACTGATTCCTTAAGTGCACTTCAATCAATTACCTCCGTTTACTCAAAGCACACAACAGTTCAACTTACCAAAGAACAGCTTTTTAAAATCCAAAATTCCTCGTTGACTGTGGTTCTCATGTGGGTTCCTTCCCACGTAAATATTAAGGGAAATGAGATGGCGGATTTACAAGCTAAAAACGCGATAAGTGATACAAATAAAGTTCTATATCAAACTGTAGGTAGTGATTTTAAGACGTGGCTAAAATCTAAAATACAAACAATATGGCAAGAAAAGTGGGATAATTCTACTTCCAACTTACGCGAAATAAAAAATCCGTAAACAAGTGGAAATTTTTTAGTTCAAATAATAACAACCAGGTTAAGAAATGAACATATTTAAAAAAAACACAAAGTAATCACAGTGAGACACATTATAATTGACTGCCTAAACTGCAATAACCAGAGACACAAACACAAATTGAAAAACAATTTAATGGAACTACTAAGCAATAGTGAACAGACCACCAATCATCTGCTCAACTTTTAAAGACTGTAATTTGATACATTGTATTTAAGTATTGTAAACTTCTTTGAGTGCGCTAATGACGGTAGTAGTCAATGCGCCTTACAATAAAAGAAAAAAAAAGCAAACTGTCTTCATATAATATTTTGCTTCCAGAGAAAACGGTGCCTTAGATTAATTCAATTCCAATTTATAATAAAACAATTTCTGTTTCACATTAAAATAAAAGGCAAGAGATTTTTTATTCTAAATCAAGAAAATATTATCTTGGTGAATAGGAAAGCACAAAATATTTTCATTCAAAGCAATTTGCTTTGATCTGAGACATTTTTTTTACCGTGTAGCTAATATACTAATCACTAATTTAACTTTGGATGATCACATAAAAAGGGCACACTTTTTCAATAATAACCCATATACATATCTAATATTTTAATTTAAATTTGGCGAATATATCTCCAGGACTCTGGATTTTTCAACCCTAAACTCAAATTTCTTCTTAAAGGGTTAAAAAATCCAGTCCTCGACCTTTTGAAAAAATCAGCCTTGATGATGAAGTAATAAAAAAACCTCGAAACGCGTCGGTAGATTTATATAAAAAAATAAAGAAGCTAGAACTCAACTTAGTTTTTTCTTTAAAACATATCCAATTAAAATGAACCTTCTGGAGTTTTCAAATAATAGCAAATTCTACTTAATTTTTATAAAATGTAACCGCCATAAATCTCCTTTAGATACTAAATTTCACACCTTAGACATCGAAGAAATTATTTATTCCATGCTTTAGATCTATCAAAAACCGCTAATAAAAAATATTTCGATGTTTGCAGCTACATTGGCCCCTCCCCCCTGGAAATCCTGGATCCACCACTGAAGTGGATATAAGTATTTCAATCACCAATTTATATAAATTTTGTCGCTGGATCTCAATATTTTTATTAACGTGTTGATTGAAAAAATTTTAACACCAATTTATAAAACTTTTATATCAAAACTCTGCAAGTTTAATAATATTTTTGCCGGCAATATAACCAACACTAATTTTATGAATATTCAAGTTTTGCCCGTTTAGGATTTTTAATAAAATAAATATAAAAACAATAATCTTGGAAAACACTAAATACCATAAACCTACTACAAAACCTTCTTTATACCTATTATAAACATTTTTGTTACAAATGTAATCATTCTTGAAACGGGTGAGAGTAAGAGTTAGCAAATCCCCTCGTCAGGACCAATAGAGATCCGGAAATCAGGTGAGATCGCATGCGTAGTTTGACTTTCACCAAATTTTCGAAGAGTACTCCTTCTCACCCATTCAAGAATTCATACACAGACGTTTCAGCAAATATTCATTGGGTGTCCGGATGAATAACACAGACAAAGAAAAGTTTATCTAACTATCTACTCAAATCGATTTTGTGTAAAAACTGGATTATGACAGAAAGAGAGGGTAATTTGACTTGCCCACCTCTTCGAAAATACGTCCGTCAAATGTATCTAAATCCTCCATTCCAAACCGTTCTACTAGTTTATTCCAAGATTATATTTCGTATAGGTCGTGCATCAGCCGAAAGTATCGAATGCTATTTCTGTCAAGGTGATTCGTTCGACATCGATTGTTCTAGAGTAACCAAATGTAGAGCGCAATGCACAACTATAAGCCTTTATATAGATGGTAAGTAGGTATTTTATACATACCATATAGAAACAAGCTATACTGGCCATGAGAACGTTTGCTTAGAAAAACAAAAAATTATTTAGCAGGTGTATAACATAACATACATAACATTTTATAAAAATACATCTTTAAACAAAGAGCGCTTAACCAAAAAACGTCAAAACATAATGCTTTTTTATGGTGGCGGTTGTATTTTTCATACAGCAAATTTTAACCACTGAACGTATATTTTATGATCTATTTACGTACGAGACGTAGGTACTAGGGACGTCCCAGGGATGTTCCGATTGTACGTTAGTGTCAAAGCGTATCATGCACTTCCCAAGGACGTCCAAGCATGTACGTACGTGTGGGGACATGGATGTCCAAGAGTATATGTGCGGCCTTTATTAGGGGTTAATGTAATAGAAAAAAGCTTTAAATACACAAGATGCCTAGCTTTTTTCATGTAATCTTTTGGCCTATATGAGAAATGTCAGATGTCATTCCTTATGGCAAATTTTGGGAGCAACTTTCTTAAGTGAAAGGAAACACCCTGTATATTATTTGTCAAAAACTTAAGTAAAACTTTGCCCAGAGCCTAAAAATATATCGGTTGTTGACATTCGAATAAGCGGTTTTTGAGTTATATTAGTTTTAAATAATAAGTGTAAATTTGTAATTTAAATAACTCAAAAACTGCTTAACTGAATATAAACAAACCAGTTGGTTTTCAAATCAGCTAAAATACGTATTTTTTTTTTCTAAAAGAAAATATACATGGTGTTAACTTAAATTGAGAAAGAAAGTTGTTGGCAAAATTTGTCATAAAGAATGACATCTGACACCTCTGACATTCTGCAACTTTAGTATTGAAATTTTTTTCTTTGACCTAAATTAACCCCTGACAAAGCTCTCGTACCAATGACCCTATACCTTTTAAGACATACGTTTTACGTCCTTTTAATAGCGAGGGCAAAGAATGTATGTACGTACTAGCCGGGACATACCAGGTACGTTTCCTGGACGTTAATTTTAGGGTTTCTTTGATGACTCCCTCCAATTTATGTACAAGGTCAGAGGTTTTGCTCAGTGATGGACAAAACCGTCTTAATTTTAAGCAGTGAAAGCAATCGCAGCCTTTTCAAAAGCAGTTTTAAAGTTGACGTTTTAGAATTTTACCTCAAAAGAAGCTGATTGTCAAAAAAAAACAAAAAAAAATCCCTTATCCAATTTCTTTAAATTTCTAATAAACATCTTAAAAGCTGCTTTCTGTGTCCATTGTTACCATTTGAAAGGCACTTCGTTCCAAAAGCAGTTTTCAAAAAGCAGTTTTGCTGTCTGCGTAACTAAATTGTGCATGACATGACACTTATGAAAGTGAGTTTGCGAAGTTAACGCAAACCCGTTTGGGTCGCTTGCCGAAACTTGCCACGTTAGATTTTGGCTTTAGACGCAAAGAATTGGGCGCCAAGATTGGTTCTCGCTCTATTCAAAAACATACCTTATAAACGTCAAATTTAGTACCCGTCAATTTAAATATCAGGCAAGTTTCGTGGCTAATCGGGTAAAAACAAGTTTTTCTTTCTCTCATATTTTTCCGTGGGTAGCTTGAAAGCTTAACCTCACGGGGGTTCAAGATCTAATGGACGCCTAATAAGTGTTGACAGTTAACTACTTCGTCCTTATGTGACTCCTCAGAACACTGCCTGGTCAATGTGATACCCTTGCGAAGATAATTAGACGGTTTTATCTCTAATCCTATGTAAATAGTGAGAAAACTCTTGCAAGAAGCGCCATATACCTAGATACGAGAAGCTAGAACAAAAGCAGGCGAAAATAAACTGCTATACATATCGATCAATGAAAAGATCGATTGCAAATAAAAAGAAACAACCCATCCGTGCCCAACGACAGCTCTTCTGTCTTTCAGGCCAGAGCAACGCTGGTTAGCGTTTTTACCCGCCATCAGACACGCGAGCGTCAATCAGCGGAATTTTTAGCCAAATAATACTAACTTACTTCGTGGCTAATCGGGTAAAAAGAAGTTTTTGACCAAGCAGTGTTTTGAGGAGCGTCATAAGAACGAAACAGTTAACTGTCAACACTTATTAGGTGTCCATTAGATCTTGGACCCCCGTAAGGTTAAGCTTTCAAGCTACATACGGAAAAATATGAGAGAAACAAAAACTTATTTTTACCCGATTAGCCACGAAACTTGTTTGATTTTGAACATACCTTGTACTGGGCGGCACTGTATAAAGTCCCATAACCCCTTTTACAACATAAGATTTACTTTTAGGAAATCAATCGCAGCCATACTACATTCGAACATGTGATACATGTGGCAATGTAAAGCTGCATTTTCAAACCTTTCAAACTCCATTTTATTGCGAAACCTGTAAAACAAAAAAATGCAACTCACAGCCGTTTAGAGCATTGGTATGGAACAGAAATAATATTAAAATTGGTGATGACGACGAAGATGATAGGAAATGAACGCATTATACACATATCTGTTATGATTCATGTTAAATAAAATAAAAGTTTTATAATAGGCTATTTTCTGATTTTTCAATAATCTATTCTTGGTCAGCGGGGTAACAAATGCCTACTAAAAATCAAAATTAAGGTCAACAAAAAAGATACAATCTCTTGAAAATTAAGTGTTTAATGGGCGTATGCAGCATGAAATTTAGGGGGAGGGGGGCAAAAGTAAAAAGTTAACTCTAAAAGAGGTATTCATTCCAATAAATAAAAGAAAACCAAAAAACGAACACATATACAATAATTTCCAGTGTACACTCAGCATGCACAAACCACTTAATTTATGGATGAAATCTACTTACTACAATATGTAGCAGTTTTTTTATGGAAAAGCTACTTCTAAAGTTTTTAACTGTTTTTATAATTTCTCTCTGTTTCTCCATAAGATGTATCATATTTCAGCCTCTCCAAAAATCGTTTAATGCCCATCTTAAATTCACTGAATGACAAGTTTTCTTGATATTTGTAACTCAGTTGCAAGGTTTTCGGCATTGTGCTAAGATAGTGTTTATGACTTCTTCTGCCGATTGGCCGTGATATTTAATTAGAGATTTTCCACAGGTTACAAATTTTTAATACTTTGCAGGTACCTACAGGGAAATAATAAATACCGGACTTGTTAAAGCGCTCTAAAGCTGAAATGACACCTTTCTAGTAATTTTTGAATGTAGACCATGGTGTAAGAAAAGGAATATGGAATATATTGGAGCATTGGAGAGAGTGTTTTGTCTTTCTGGAACGGCATTGATTGGTTGATTGTTTTGTTTGGAAATTATTTGATTATTTTCAACATTTAGGGGGCGGACAAATGCCCCTCTGCCCCTCCCTGCGTACGCTCATAAAATCTCGTACCCGTAGGATGTGAGTAGGATGTGATGGCTATGGGGCAGAAGAATAGATTTCGCTTTAAACGCGTAAAATTCACTAACTTAGAACATCGCGCGACTATGCCATTGGTCGAAACAAGTCATTTTGCACAACATACGACCACTATTGGCCAAGGGATGTGATGGAAATAATTACATCGTTCAAGTACGAGAATAGAGCTTTTCTGGTGGCTTCATATTGTTGGAAATGTTTAAAATCCATAAAACCACTATTGGGGCAAGCGTTTTAACTCTAAAAAAATTGACCTCATATTTTTTAGCTTTGATTCTAACTACTTTTGCCAAACTAACAAAGTTTTTCATAAAAATTTTCGACCGCTGCTGTGCTATTATTTTTGAAAGATAGCAGTAATTTTGCATTTGGTGCTACCCGAAAATTTTCTGCCTGCGACATCATTCTTTTCAAATATTATTAAATCTTCCTAAAATTTTCGAAAAGTACTATTTTTCTAAAATTTTCATCCGACCTATTTTAATCAATGAATTATATACGAAGCAACTGGAACGGCCACAGCTATACATTTACTAAAGCAAAAAGATAAATGTTTTTTTTAGACTGAGAACATACATAATTGAAGTGAAAAGCTTGTTTCCTTTTGAAGTAATTAGCTTTGATTATTTAAAAAACTTTATTAGTACATAATCGCAGTAAAAATTAAGTTATAGATTAAAAATCAAACTTCGTGCTCCCTCTGTGCTTATAATACGTATACTTAAACAGTTTTCTCCAAAGCTAACTCGCTATCGACACAAATCTAATTAGGTTGTAACAATTCAATTCTGCTTTTTATTTCCAATCGCTATCGAAATAGAGATATAGAAGCGTTATCTTCAACTTCATACCTACCTATATTATTGTGTGCAGCTATAACGAACTCCTAATGACGTTCCTGCGCTCGAATTAATTACCCATATCTGCTCTTTATCACAATTCCGTGTTCCTATATTATGCCTTTAATCAGGACTAAAGTAGAAATTAATCTACCTCATAATTGCGTAAAGCTACATTTCCAGTAAAACAGCATTAAGAAACATATATGTTTCTTCTCTCGAAAAAAGTTTCTTAAATTTGCCGAATGTTTCGGAAACAAATGCCGGTCGTAGCTTCTTGTTGCCGGTTTAACTATGTTTTCACTCAAGCAACATTAGGCAACTTTTGTAATACAGTTTCCTGTTTCCGATAATGTATCTTATATTTGCTGAAAAGTTCTCGATGTTTCGTAGACAAATGCCGCTTGTTGTTTCTTGTCACAGGTTTCCGATTTGAGGGATAAACTGTAAAGGAAAATCGGCAACACGGCCAAACACAAAAAACTTGATATGTAACAAAAAGTTTACAATTGTATCTATATTTCGCAATTTTACGGCAACAAGAAGAAGCAAATCTTAACAAAATGTTACTAACGTTGTTTAAATGGAATCAAAATGCTTCCTATTGTTTCTGAATTTTTTTTATTTTTGCTTTTAAGAAGTAACAATTTGTAATAAAAAGGTGCTCAATGTTATTTAAGTGGAAACGTAGAAAAAAAAAGAACGGTCTCAGTGGCAATTACAAAAATACAGGGTGTTCTATTAATGATAAGTTCTGGATTTATTTCAGAAACTACTACCGCTCTTACTTCTAGAAATATAAATCATAACAAAAACACTTTATGTAAAAAGCCAAGTACGCATAAAAAGAATTGAGATAAAAGTAAAGCCAAGTTCTCTAATACAAATTTCAAAATGAAAGGTTCTTACTAGGAAAATGTTTTTTTAAACTTTGTCGGTTTAGAACTTTTTTCTACGTTGTCCGACGCCTATTCTCCACTTCTTCGATCCTGACACTCATCTTCTGTCAGTCTTTTTTGACTCATTGATCTTTGGAGTGACTGTTGCCATTCCAGTTTAGAACGCCCTCTTCTGCTGCACCCTATAGATTGTCATTCTAGGACCTGCTTTAAAATTATTTTGTCGTTCGTCCGTTGTACATTGCCGAGGCGGCGAATAAAAGAAATAAAGTACAAAAGGTCGAAAACATAGGCAAAAAAAATCTTTCCTGACTTCTTTCCCGTGATCCTACAGGCTGTGAATTTGAACCGAACCAAACCAAGCTGTATTTTGAACTTATATTTTCAATTTTTTAGACTTTGGACATTTTATCCGCCGCCCACATGGGCGTACCATATTAGTTGACTTTTAATGATGTCAACCGTTATGCTTCCCTCGATTCCCATTCTTTCTTTTATGGTTTCATTTCTTATCTGCGGTGTATAAGCTATATTGCCGTTATCCAATATTTGGACAATTTTGATTTTTTGGTGCTCTCTTAATCACAACATTCATATATTTTGATAAGCAAATCATCTTTAGCATTTATGGTTTCCAAGTCTCAAGTTTCAAGTCTGTTTAACGGAACCATAAGAGCTATTGATTGCGCCCAATCTTTATTTTAAGTTTTTAAAAATGTTAAAATTTTTTATTTTCTTACCATTAATTAGCCGCCATCTTAAATATTTCAAGATGCTCAAGTGTGCAAGAGTAGCATTAACCGGATTCTTCAACTAGACCCCTTTGGCTACTAAATTCAGCAATAACATTTTTGATATACCTCAAATCCAGGTAAGGTTCTATATGTTTGCTAATTATCTTCTAGATAAACTAGATAAAATATTAAAATAAAATAAGCTAACAACAAAACATCGACGGCCTTAAGAAGCTAACAAATTTATTATATCTATAGTGTTATCGATGCCAAAATATATAAAAATGCTATAACTAGCAAAAACCCAAAATGCGCTTTTTTTTTGCACCAATAATTATTGATCATAAATTATTTTATTTTTTATAAAAAACATTTACTGCTTTTTTTAGTTTCCAGTCTTCTCTAAACAGGTCAGAATTAATTTTAACCAACAACTCATGGGACACACGAATATTTTAATCTCTATTAGTTCTAACGTGGGGAGTTGCTCATTTTCACTCTCACCAATCTCAAGAATTTACACACACTAAGCGAAAGTTACCCTCTTAAAGACAACCGCCGTCCCCCTTAATGGCCTCGTTTTCTAATAATTGCTTAGGTAACTATAGTTATTACAAGTTTTATTATAATTGGAACCAAAAGCAATATAAGTAGCTGTATTACAATTTTGATTTCATTTAGTTTTGAGAAAAAATTCGTATCGACTAATTTTGAGTTAGGTAAAATTATGGCACATTTTAGTATAACTATGTAATATGAAAGTTTATTTATTTTTCTATCTCATGTATCTAATATTCAAATTTAAATTTGGTGAACATAGCTCCTAGAAAATTTAAAGATATTTGAGGTAGGTACAGTACAATTGAAATATTTATTTATTCCAAAATATCCTGTTAGTTCACGGATTTCTTAACCTTAAGATGGATAGCTGACATATATCTCTGAAAAACCTAAAAATCACTGCAGCATGTATTTGATGTCCTGGTTCCATTTTTTATGGCAGCACTGTTTCTTTTTGCCGTTTGCGCTGTTTGTAGTATTTAAATAGAAGCAGCGCGCCATTTTTTGATAAGTTCGACTTAGGTGTAAAGTGTACCGGTTTGGACCTCGAGCTTACGAAGTTAGATCAGCTTCGCCGTGTTTGATTGAATCACCTGATCGTTCTTGTATTTTCTGGAGTTCAATTTTTAATTTTTTTAACTGTAATTTTTACAAATTTTACCAAAAGTTTTCTTGCTATGTGTGCCAAATTGTCCAGCTAGACGAAATTTCAACATTTTTTCAGTCAATAGGCGATTTTCAGCCGTGGACCAATTGGTTATTCCTTCTTTTCCTTTAAACGCAAGGACCTGACAGAGTGTTTTAACCACAAAGAATCCTTTTTTCCCTGTTGCTTATATCTTAGAACCCTGGTAAAAACCTGGATTACCTTTGGTTAACCAGAACAGTGCAAATGCATACTTTTTGACGTTTTGTGGTTGTGGATTTTCGCTTGTAATGGAAGGGCACGAATAACCAATTGGTCCATAGCTTGTGACGGTCCAGAAATAACATGATATGTTTATGACAACAAGAAGGAAGAATTCATAACAAAACTAAAATTTTAGTTTCTTAGGAACCAAATTATACATATTTGTTTCTAAAAGTTTTGTTTAAAGCACCAAGATGTATCCAAACCTTGCTCAGTGTTGCTTCAGTGGAAACGTAGCTTTATATAAAATTTAAAAAAAAAACTCCCAGTGGAGCTTATAAAATTAATACAGTTAATATAATATTAACGATAAGTCCTAAATTTATTTTAAAAACTGCTACATCTATAACTATACCTTTTTAGCAATTTGGTCAACTTACCCTAAAAATTTGTGTTTTGAAAATTGTGCTTTTTCTTTATTTTTTGTTTTATTGTCTGTTTTAAAAAATAATGCTGAATGTTCTTTTATGTTTTGGTAACAAATGCCGGTTATTGTTGTTGTATTTCTTCAATATTTTTCTTAAATAATCAAAAACATAAGTTTGGTTGGTACTTAAATACAAGAAATTTATTATTATTACTGGCAACAGGAAGAAACAAATCGTAACAAAATACTGCTGAATCTTTTGTCAGGGAAAATATTAAAATTTTAAAATGAAAAAAAATAGTGAAGATATTAGAGCCAACATTGAGGAATATTGTGGGAGTTCTATTAATTGTATTGCTTCGGAAACAATACTACCGCTTTGACTTCTAGAAATACAGATACCTTTTAAAAAATACAACAAACTTTCTTTTGTAGTTCTCTGCTAGAAGAATGCGTCAATCAATTTTCCACAAAAAGCAATATTTTCAGCTCGCTCAAATTAGGAAAAAACAGCCGTTTTGAGAATTTTAAGTTTTGGTTTTTTGTATTCTAGCATGTCAGGATTTTCGAGTTTTCCTCATAATAGCAATTTGTCACGTCTGGCTTGTTTCTAGCCGACTTGGCCAATAATAGCTTTGCTGTTAATACACTAATGATCATTTGGTAACATTTTACAAAAATCAAACAAGTTTCATGGCTAATCGGGCAAAAAAGGAGTTTTTTGTTTCCCTTATATTTTTCCGTGGGTAGCTTGAAAGCTTAACCTCACGGGGGTCCAAGATCTAATGGACACCTAATAAGTGTTGACAGTTAACCGTGGCCTGAAAAGACAAAGAGCTGTCGTAGGTCACGGACTATAGTTGTTTTCTTTTATTTGCATTCGATCTTTTCATTGATCGATATTGTATAGCAGTGTTTTTCCCTGCTTTTGGTTTTTTGTTTCTCTCGTATCTCGGTAGATGGCGCCTCTTGCTATAGTTCGCTCACTAATTACATTTAATTAGAGACAAAACCGTCTGATTAACTTCGCAAGATTTGTCACTTGACCAGCAGTGTTCTGAGGAGTCCCATAAGGACGAAGCGGTTAACTGTCAACACTTATTAGGTGTCCATTAGATCTTGGACCCCCGTGAGGTTAACCTTTCAAGCTACCCACGGAAAAATATAAGGGAAACAAAAAACTCCTTTTTTGCCCGATTAGCCATGAAACTTGTTTGATTTTTAAATTCACGGGTACGAAATTTCACGTTTGTTCGTATTATTTGGCTTAAAAATTCCGTTGATTGACGCTCACTGTCTTGATGACGGGTAAAAATGCAAAATGCGTTGATCCGGCCTGAAAAGACAAAGAGCTGTCGTAGGTCACGGACTATAGTTGTTTTCTTTTATTTGCATTCGATCTTTTCATTGATCGATATTGTATAGCAGTGTTTTTCCCTGCTTCTGGTTTTTTGTTTCTCTCGTATCTCGGTAGATGGCGCCTCTTGCTATAGTTCGCTCACTAATTACATTTAATTAGAGACAAAACCGTCTGATTAACTTCGCAAGATTTGTCACTTGACCAGCAGTGTTCTGAGGAGTCCCATAAGGACGAAACGGTTAACTGTCAACATTTATTAGGTGTCTATTAGATCTTGGACCCCCGTGAGGTTAAGCTTTCAAGCTACCCACGGAAAAATATAAGGGAAACAAAAAACTCCTTTTTTGCCCGATTAGCCATGAAACTTATTTGATTTTTAAATTCACGGGTACGAAATTTCACGTTTGTTAGTATTATCCCAACTAACATTTATAGTAGCGGCTACATGTTCTAAAGGCTTTGCTACTTTCTTATAGTAGAAATGTGGTGATCCCAACCAGAATTTGTTACTTTTTAGTTCTAACTACTATTTAGTATCAGGAAATAGTAGATGTTTCGTAAAAACGACCCTCTAAACTACTTCATAGGATTGTTTCTTGATAGTCGATTCTGATAGTCTTCTCTACCACAATAGGACGTTGCTAAAGTTTTACTTTCTTTTTAGTCGTTATTTCGTAGTCGCCCTGACTTTTATATCCTACTTAATTACCACTAGAAAGTTAAGCTTCATTGGAGTCCCAAACAAGTGTATCCGACAACTACATTATAACTTTAATTTTTACCACAAAAGTTTGTGTCATCATAGTAACATCTGATGTAACAATGTAGACAAAATAACTTTTTGGATCAACTTTAAAGCCGCAACTACTTTCAAGTAACCTTTTCGACTATCAGGGAATATAGTTTGGGACGCCATGTTTTTATGTAAGACAGAAAATTTAATATTTTTGTTGTCGTTTTATGAGCTCATATTAAAGAGCCATACTATTTTATAAACAAATTAGTTGAAGCTTACCAAAAATGCTCTTCTTAAGCACCATTTGTTGGAGTTAACTGTCGATTATGAAAACATAACCTCCAAAATCACAACACAAAAATTCCATCAGCTACCAGAAAACGGCTCAATTTTACGGGCGCACCGGTTTTTTGCAATATATATAATGCATGTTATACAAAAAACTTTGCGTCGCACTCAAATTTTGATCCTCTGCTCGTAAATTCTCACACTTTTGGATAACATAGTTCATATTATAACCATAACCAAACAAAAAAACTAAGCGAGTCTGTTTACTGTTGTGTCCACCATATTGTGTAACAATTCTACCAAAAAGAAACGATTATATTATTTGCAACTACATCGCAACTTTTATGCCATTACGGAAAAAAAACAGCCTCTACGACGTAGTAGATACCTGGCTACGACGTAGTAGTGTAGTTGTTACTACAGTGACTTTAAACACTTGGCCAAGTAGTTATAACCAGAAATTGGTTCCCCACTTAGGGAATTATAACGTCGCTGTATGGTATACTGAGACGTAGCGGGAGTACGTTGCGGTTACTTTTAAGAAATTCTTTCTAGTTGGGGTTTCGTCGTTACAACTTTAATTGTTTGTTGGGATTTGGCTTAAAAATTCCGTTGATTGACGCTCACTGTCTTGATGACGGGTAAAATTGCAAAATGCGTTGATCCGGCCTGAAAAGACAAAGAGCTGTCGTAGGTCACGGACTATAGTTGTTTTCTTTTATTTGCATTCGATCTTTTCATTGATCGATATTGTATAGCAATGTTTTTCCCTGCTTTTGGTTTTTTGTTTCTCTCGTATCTCGGTAGATGGCGCCTCTTGCTATAGTTCGCTCACTAATTACATTTAATTAGAGACAAAACCGTCTGATTAACTTCGCAAGATTTGTCACTTGACCAGCAGTGTTCTGAGGAGTCCCATAAGGACGAAACGGTTAACTGTCAACACTTATTAGGTGTCCATTAGATCTTGGACCCCCGTGAGGTTAACCTTTCAAGCTACCCACGGAAAAATATAAGGGAAACAAAAAACTCCTTTTTTGCCCGATTAGCCATGAAACTTGTTTGATTTTTAAATTCACGGGTATGAAATTTCACGTTTGTTAGTATTATTTGGCTTAAAAATTCCGTTGATTGACGCTCACTGTCTTGATGACGGGTAAAAATGCAAAATGCGTTGATCCGGCCTGAAAAGACAAAGAGCTGTCGTAGGTCACGGACTATAGTTGTTTTCTTTTATTTGCATTCGATCTTTTTATTGATCGATATTGAATAGCAGTGTTTTTCCCTGCTTTTGGTTTTTTGTTTCTCTCGTATCTCGGTAGATGGCGCCTCTTGCTATAGTTCGCTGACTAATTACATTTAATTAGAGACAAAACCGTCTGATTAACTTCGCAAGATTTGTCACTTGACCAGCAGTGTTCTGAGGAGTCCCATAAGGACGAAACGGTTAACTGTCAACACTTATTAGGTGTCCATTAAATCTTGAACCCCCGTGAGGTTAAGCTTTCAAGCTACCCACGGAAAAATATAAGGGAAACAAAAAACTCCTTTTTTGCCCGATTAGCCATGAAATTTGTTTGATTTTTAAATTCACGGGTACGAAATTTCACGTTTGTTATTTTACAAAAACTTTTTTTTATCTCAAACCACATCCCTATGGCACAAAGTTGACAGATACGAAACTTTGTGGTAGGTATACTATGGAAATGATCATTTGGAAACATTTTTCAAGAAGTTTTTTTTATCACGAACCACATCCACATGGAGCAAATTTGACAGATACGAAACTGTGTGGTAAGTGTATTGTTAAACCGGTATATATATATATATAAAGAAAATACTGTATTAAACACCTTAAATTTCTTTTAATTCAATATGAGTTAGATAAAAAGGTTATCGTTCCTTTAAAGTCACAAGGGTCTAAATCTTCACTATTCCGTAACTTGCTTCGGTGCGAATTCGGGTAAGCCCGCCGATCAAGGGCGTATGCAGCCAGGGGCAGGGAGGGGCATTTGACGAAATAATTTAATAATTTCCTATTTTCCAAACAAAATAATCAATCAGTTAAGTTAGCACTATGAACTTATTCCTATCTACATAATATTATACAATAGTTACACTTATTCCATATACAGTGGCCTTCAAAATCTTTTAGAAGACTGCAATATTGCAATTAGAAAGGTGGCATTTCAGCTTTACAGCACAAGGCCAGTATTTATTATTCCCGGTGCCTGATAGCAAAGTATTCTTTCTGCGCTTTTGGAACCTGTGGCCAATAAAGCCAATCTAAAAATGCCTATTTCTTCCCAAGCCTGATTAAAGAGTTTAGGGGATATTGTGTCACCCTGTTTGAAACCTCTTCTTATGCGGATTGGTTGGTTCTTTCATGGATTTTGAATAATGTTGTTGCATCGCTATATATATTGGCTCTTAAATCTGTGTATCTGTGATCTATTCGGCTATTAATTAAAGATGCTTTTACTACCCAATGCTCAATGCTATCGAAAGCCTTTTTAAAGTCAATAAACGCAATATATTGTGATATCCGTCAAATTTTGTTGTTAGTCTATCTGTTATTATTTTGTGAAAAGCTTATAAATTATACTGAGGAGTGTTATAGGTCGATAGTTGTTTAGGTCTGCTCTATCGCCTTTGTTGTGTAGAATCATGGGTATGGATTCTCTCTAGTTTGGGATTATTTTTTATTTTAGTAGTTTATTAAGGAGATTATAGAGAGTATTAACTACAGCATTACCAACGTATTTGAGCATTTCTACCGTTTCTTCGTCTTTTCCAGATGCTTTGTTATTATTCATTATCTTTAATGCTCTCCTTATTTCCGCTTTGCTTGTTTCAGGTTGTAGCTCTGAGTTTATGTTCTTTATTTTTTTTTTTTTTTTTGGAGTTTTTTCATGGTTTCTCGCAATGCTTTTTGTGTGGTATAATTCTGTATAGAATAGTTGTGTTATATTTTTTTTGGTTTTTTTGCGAAAAGTTGAGCTTTAAAATCTCTCTTTGAATGCCGCTATACAGGGTGCTTTCATGTAAGGGACTAGCTATCCTTTCTATGTACTCACTTTTGAATTATATACTTTATCTCTCACACTTGTGACTTCTTGACCAAATACGCTGCTATATTGCATGAGCAGACATGACGAGAGTTTGTCAAGTTTGGGAAGGCAGCTTTTGTTTTTGTGTCGAAATTGTGGTTGTTCCGTATTTACCAGTGGGTGCGACATTTAAAAAATTGGAATATTTGAACCAGGTCGGAAAGACGTTTCTGTAGAACTTCCCTATAATATTTTGGAAACCATGATATGCGCGCTTTTCGTAATCTCGGCACACTTAAATCAGCTCTAAAACAGCTGGAAAACCTGCTAGAAATTAGAGGCCGAAATGTATGTTAGTTTTCCCACCAAGATCTCAGAATCCCCGATATCACATACCAGCTGCTGAGTCCTTTTCAGTGACTTTTTAGTTTGGACTATAAGTGATTTTGAAAATCTAACCTACAGATGTTAATCTAAAATCATAATTTTTATAATGTAACATCCCTAAAATACTAGGTTTGAACCTTTGTTACAAAAATATTCACACATTTTGTGTTCTATAGACACTTATATATGCGTATTGTATTTTAAGGTTTACGTCACGCTTAAAAAATTGTAAAAACATTTAGATTACTTTTCAAAAATACGTCAACAAAATGTGATATAACAAATAACTCTGATGAACGATAATGTACAAATTTATAAAAGCACAACTGAAAAAATCGAGTTATTCTTTCTTTGAGTAAAAAATTTAATCTAGCTTATCAAAATTGTAATCAAATAAATAACTTAACATTTTTTAAGATCAAGGGCACTTGTTAGTAGAATTACAATTTGACTTTATTATGAAGTTACGGAAATTTAATGAGTGACGGAGATACGAAAATGCAACGGATTGTTCTTTAAATAATATTTTGCTTTTTTAATTCTCATGTTGGTATTTCTACAATCACTAGCCTGTTTTTGATGTAATTAGCTTTTTTCGGATAACTGTATCGCACTGTTTATGTTATAATGTCAAGAAACAAAGCCACCGAGGTTAGGGATTTAAATATTTTCCAAGGTATACTTTCTACTAATATTTAAATAAAAACGCTTATTGTTGATATAAAAGGAATACCCATTGGGACGGCAATACGAAGAAAATAAAGGTTTAAAAATCAGACAGTCTTTATTACAAATCTCGCAAAAAAGACAACGTGGTGCCTCAACTCAAGGCTTTACTAGAATCATGCCTAGGAAACTCATGGGAAATTGACAGGTCGTTCGTTTTAGTTTTCACTAAAGTGAAAAGATGGCGCCGTAGTCGCGCTTTCTAATTCTATTTTACTTATAATTATCAGTGGTTGGTAATTTGGGATTTTCCGTCCCCCTTTTTTATTCAGGTAGAAAGTGTTTACCTTTTCTGTTGCATCGCATTCTTTGGTCACTTTCATTCTATTTTTTCGTTTGGCAAGTTGTTAAATCTGTGGCGTTGCGTTCAATTGCGTTTTAAGTTTTTTAGTGAAATTTGTGATTTTTTAACTTTTTAAACAATAAACAATGGGATTTTATTGTTGTGTTGCTGGGTGTAGTGTCGATAATTCAAGCGGATATGCGATGCACACTTTTCCGAAAGATTCAAAGGTAAGTTGTCTTCTTATTTTCATGTTTGAGGTTAGATTTTTTTATTTAATTAAATATCCTTTAACTTTTTGCTGTTTATACCAGCGTACAGTGTTTTCCCTGTATACAGTTTGTAATATACCTTTGTCTTCATTCAACCTCACAATTTAAGTACTTACATTTATTTTTTCAAGCGAATTTAAAGGTGGATTTATAGTTCTGTAAAGTAATCAGTAATGCCTAATTTACTCGTCTTTTAAGCTTAAATTCAGTCTTTATTTTATTTGTCTATCTATTTATTTTGATAAGGAGTAAAAAGAGACATACAAAATTAACAGTAAATTTGTGAGATGGGTAAATATGGCATAACACAAAAAAAGTAAGACACAAGTATATCCTAAAAACCCTAATTCTAAAACCCTGTACCCAAGTGACAAATTAACCATTTTAATTCTTACAGCCATCTTTGCAGAAGTATGAATCCAGCTTAAAAGAGATTTCTCAATTTTTACAGTTTTTAGTAATTTATTTACAGACATTTGTTTATTGTACCCCTAAGTGAAAAAAAGACAATTACCAAAAAGTTCAAGCACCTGGAGGGGGACCTTGGGGACTGGGCCCCCAAGCCTAAGATTTTGTTTAGATATTTTCCACATATTTAGTGAATAAAAATATGATTATGAACCCCCCCCCCCCCCCAAAGCCTCGTTCCCTAAGACCTTTCTATTCATACTCGTACTTTTAAAGTCTTAAATCATAATACCTAGCTATTACAGCTAGTTTTAAAAAAAAGTATGACAGAGAGATCAGTAAATATGATTATGACCCCCGAACCCTTACAATACTTACAAAGTAGCCAGTTTTTGCTGTGTAAATTTACAAACAGTAATATATGTATAATTTTTTTTCTCTTTCAGGTATTCAAGCTCTGGATACAGAAAATAGGCCGAAGAGATCTTCTAGCCCTCGAAACAGCAAAAGTTTATAAATGTTACAGAGTTTGTCATAAACATTTCTCAGCTGACATGACACTTGAAGGAAGATCTTATAAGCGAATCCAGGAAAGAAATGGACTATTTTGTCATTAGAGCTCGAGCTTATTCACATAAAGCTTTGTTGGCCCCAAATACACAATATAATATATTTTTTCAAAATTGTATTTTTACATTAAGCCACGTTCTACCCCAAATATCAGAAAAAGTTCTCTTAAAAAACTTTTGATAGCTGTACTACGGCAGTGTGTGAATCCAGTTAATTTTAAATGTAAAAAGCATAATTTACATAATATTATTTTAAGTTATTTAGTTAATTTTCATGTAAGAATTTGGTGCAAGAATGTTAATAATATTTTAAAAGGAAGGTTATTAGTTTCTAAGGCAATTCATGACAACGTCAAACTTCATGCTTTATTAAAATTTGAGAAACAGCAAAAGTTTTTAAGAAAAATGAGACAAGTAAAAATGTTACAGTCATAATAAAGTTTTACTGCTTTCAAATTTTTATAAAAGATTATGTATAGAATTAAAAAAAGTTTTCTCATGTAATAAATATAAAAATAAGTTACAGAAAATACATTATTTTATTTTAAACTGTTTTTTTTTTAAATAAATTTATTGCACTCAAAATCATTTTAATCAGTTTTTATCTTATAAAGACATTGTATGTCTTTATAAGGTATTAACGGATTAAAAATTGTATAAAAACTTTAAAAATAAAGGAAATTTCTTATAAAAGGCGATTCAAATTTCCCGCCTCGCCCTTTAGTTCGTCACTAAGCTCTGCAGTGGGCGCCACAGAGCTAACGACCTGTCAAACAGCCGGAGTTGCCTATCTAATAATAACTCACTGAACCGCGCCGCAAATCCTTTATCTATGACTAGAATGAACTAATGTCCGGCAACAAAATTACACCTATTTCATTCGCAGATACCGCCATCTGACGTTTACGTTTTCAACGTGAAGCTGTTGTGACGGTAAGACGCACACAGGCGGGTTTTAAGAAAAAGCTGGCCATAACCCCTAAACACTAAAAAGCCCTGTTTAATTGTAAAATTGCTATTAGTGCAATCACTGATGATCATGCTAGGCCGTGACTATGTCACGCCTAATTCGATAAACAATTGCCATAGTAATGACAGATGAAACTTCCATTTAATTTTTTATGTTATTTGCGTTACTTAAATTTACAAAAGTTGATGGTTAACAAGCCCTTTTAAAACTTTCGCCTATTATCAAAAATAATTTTTTTGAACATGGATTTTGAATTTGGAGGTATGTAGCTATTTATTGTACATATTGAACATTGTTTTTTATTTTATTGGTAATATTTTAAACCGGTTTAAAGCAACCGTTGCAGAAATCTTTTTAAATTTTTATTTTCTGAAATAGAACTTGACTAAATGTTTCAACTTCATCCAACTTTATTGACATTTTTGGTCCTATTAAGTGCATTCATATATTTTCTCAGTAACAAAGTCAGTTTCAGCTGCGGAGTCATGCGGATCGAGTAAAAAAGTTAAAATTTCTTTTTGTGTATATAGAAAATTGTTCAGTGAGAAATAAGTACATAATATGCAGAAATTAATAAATAAGTTTTCTTAGCTTTAATAACAATGGTTTTTGTAAACCAAACGTATACTTATTATGTCACATGTATTCTTATTTCATTTTTACCTTCCTAGCTTGCACAGCAATGGCTAGAGAAGGTATTATTTTCGACAACAAAAAAAAATTGAGATAATGCTGAAAATATGTTATTTTGGTGTACTGTATCTTAGCAATTTTGTCGTGACGTCTGTCCGTGTGTGTCTGTGTGTATTTAGGTGTGTGTATATCTGTTCGGTCCACAATAAAATTCTGTAACAGTGTGTCATTGTTCAAAGTAAAAGAGAATTAATTAATTAATTAATAACAATACGATGTGCCTTTAGGGCTTCTCTCTGAAGAGCAATAAAGATATTAAATCCTACAGAGAGCACCATGCACGAAAATTTGTGTCCAAAATCTGCAAGATGTGTTTAATAATCTATTTGTTTCTTCTGATCCCTGTATTGCAGACATAACAAAAAAAAGCAGAAAAAGTTTTCGCCATTTAAAGACTATCCCAAAGAGTTAAAAGATATGTTCCTAACGTGTGAATAAAATGTTGTTGCATAGGTGAGAAATAAAACAATTTTCATATGGTATGTAAGCTTTAAAGTTATTTGTGTATGTATATTGTCTATTATCTAATTTTTTTTACTTCAACAAGTTAAGTGAAAATTTACAGTACACATTACATTGTTAAAGAAATAGACTTCTCTTGAATACCGTTGGAACTAACAAAATTGTCTTTTTTAGGAACTGTTTTTTTTTCTTGCTAGACAATATACTTTACGAAAGTCGAAAAAAACAGAAAAAGTTCAATTAACTTTTTTTTGCAAAAATATCACATTGTTTTATGCAATTGCGAATTTCACATACCTAAATGTTGGTTAAAACATTTTTTCATGGAGCTCTGCAATTATTAAAATCAAATATTTTACTATCTTGTAAAAGTTCATACAGCCAAAATTCTGGTTTCAACGATTTTTTAGGTAGCATTTTAATTAATTAGTAAAGTTCCAAATTTTATTTTTTTGTGCGGGGTCCTTAAAGAATTTTTCTTCTTTATTTTTTTTAAACAATATATCATATATTTTTTTATTACTATATGCAATTTTAGGGTGCTTTCAATGGATCTTAGGTCTTGACCAGCTTTTTCGTGAAATCCGCCTGTGTGAGACGGTACCCACAGCGTGAGAACTTATATTCGGGATTTCGTAACATTTGTATTTAATTTTCTGCTGCTTTATCTCCGATATTAATAGTAAAAATACGGAAGATTATGATAAAATCTTTTCGTTTATTATAAGTATATAACCTTTGGAAACGACAACAAACTGCTCAAAACCACACAGAATTTATAGAAGCTAGAAATAGTTGCAAAATTACTATTGACGCCGCCAAAGAAACATACAATCAAAGAATAAAAAACAGGTTGTTGAATCGCCCAAGTAGTTCTAGGTCCTTTTAGTCTCTTGCAAAAGCTGTTGGATCAAACTTCACCAAGTCATCCATACCAACACTTACAGATAAAAATACTCACTTAGCCACAATACCAGAAGAAAAAGCCAATATGCTGGCCAAAATATTTTCCTCCAACTCAAATCTAACAGTGCCAAATGGAAAAACTCCACCGTTCATTGAAAGGGTTTCCCACAGTATGCCAGAGGTACCCTTTTGTCACAGAGAAATCCAGAAATCCCTTAAAAAGTTGGATACAAACAAAGCAATGGGTCCAGATGGCATTCCCGCGATAGTACCCAAAAATTGTGCTAACGAACTCACCCCAACTTTCGCAAAATTATTCAATTTATCTTATAGGCAAGGTGTATATCCATCATCATGGAAGTCTGCCGTAGTACAACCCATTCCAAAGAAAGGAAAAAAGACAGATCCGTAAAACTATAGACCAATTGCTCTACTTCCGGTGATATCAAAAGTAATGGAAAGAGTTGTGAACAATCACCTAACCAAGTACTTGGAATAGTACAAAATTATCAACGACAAGCAATACGGATTTCGAAAATATAGGTCAACTGGCGATTTAGTTACATACGCCAATCACTTATGGCAAAAAGCGATTGAGTTGTGGGGCGAAACAAGAACAATTGCCTTAGATATATCTAAAGCATTTGATAAAGTCTGGCATGAAAACCTGCTTAAAAAGCTCAAAGCAATGGGATTGTCGCCGAAACTTTGCACCTGGTTTGAAATTTACCTTAAGGATAGATCCATTTATGTTGCACTGGATGGCCGGAACTTTAACTCTTACCAAATAAATGCTGGTGTGCCACAGGGAGCAGTCCTTTCGCCAACACTTTTTCTGATTTACATAAATGACCTCATAGATAAAACAGTAAATCCACTTTATTGCTTTGCAGATGATGACAATGTAGTCTCCTCAGTCATACCACCCACATGTCTCTCCGCACGTGAATTCCATTACCTTAGACTAACTCAAATATCGCAGATAAATAACGACCTGGAGATAATAGAGGACTGGGGCAACAAAAAGCTTGTACAGTTCAACGCGCATAAAACCCAAGCAGCCCTATTTTCAAAAAAGACCAGCACCGGTGAGCCAAACATCATGCTATCTGGAAGTGCTGTCACATTGCAGAGGCAGTTGAACATCTTAGGAGTCACTGCAGAGTCCAACATGTCTTGGCACAGTCACGTGGCAGATATAGCTAAAAGGGCGTCCCAAAAGCTTGGGGTGCTATTTCGTACAAGACATCTGTATACACCAAGCCAACTGCTGACACTCTACAAAGCCCAGATTCGACCAACTATGGAGTACTGCTCACATATATGGAGTGCGGCACCCAAACATACCTTAATGCTTTTGAACACCGTGCAAAAACGAGCTATCAAGCTGATCAATGACCCCGCACTTACCCATAGCTTGGATAGTCTCGAACATCGAAGAACTGTGGGCGATATATCTCTCTTCTACAGGTATTATCACGGAAAATGCTCTGAAAAGTTGGCACGTATGATCCCCCCGGGAGTAGCACCTACTAGGCGAACACGTCAAACAGACGGTAACCATCAATTTATTGTCAAAATAGAGGCAACAAGAACCTCATTATATAGGAGAACAGCATCGCTGTGGAATAAACTCCCTGTTACAGTTTTCCCTGCAGGTTACAACCTGAACCGTTTCAAAACCAACACACACCAACATTGCGAGTGCGCATACCCGTAAAAAAAAAGATAATAATTTACCTAACAAACCCATGTACCTGTATTAAATGACAGAGGTACAAACTTAAGAAATTTTAAACGTGACGCGTGACGGACATGCAAAATGACATTTTTTTTTTTTTTTAATATAAGATTTTGCGATATTTTTGATAGTCATAGTCGGCCAGGTTCTAGAATATATATTTATGCAAAACTTTTTTTTAAATATTGATAGGTATAGTTGTGATCGATCGAGTACGCCCAAACTAAAAAGTTATTGAAAAGAACCCAGCTACCTACGTGACGCTCCCAAATCATTCTTGATTTTATTCTATCTCTGGTGGACATAGCACCTAGTCGTTCTAAGCTGACAAGATCTTTTTCTGCTTTCATGTTCACTTAAATAAAATGGCATTTAAAATGCGCACCTCAGTTTATCTATAGACCATTAAATTAAATTAAATAGGAACGGGAAGGTGACCGTATATATAACATGAAAATCCTTTTAGTGGCCCGAAGAGACAGCTTTTGGGCCCTTATGGGACCATCTGTTCGCTTCTAAACGCTTTTCGGCCGAAAATAGGAGCAATTTGGTTGGATCGTTATACTATTTTTGTTGTTTTTAAACTCTTTAATTTTAAAACCGCGCCCTCGATTCACATTTTAAAATACTTTTCGTGTAGCTTTAGTGTTTTTGACCCTCGGTTAAGCTACTGGGCGACAGAAGTTACCAGGGCTGGACGTTTATTCTTGACGGCCAAGCGTTCCAAGTCCACCCATGAAAGTGAACTTTTCGCTCACCTCACCTCACGGGCAGTCAAGAATAAGCGTCCTGGTCACTCGAGCTTCATTGACCGATCGACCGCGGCGCCACCGTAGACCTCTGTTTTTCCTGACCCAACCCGCTATGGCCGTCCCTTTTTAACTGCAATTTTTACGGATTCTTCTAACAGTTTTAGTTGTATTTGTACCTATCAAATTTAACCAGCCACCCAAAAATTCAACAATTTGTTGTTTATCACAAGTAAGTGTAAAATAAACATAACCTATAAAATATATAGGCATGGTGTATATCAAAAAAGGCTCAATCCCATGGGCGTAGAGAGCCTGCGTTTTGAGGGGGCCTTGTCCTTGTGTTTTTGTGATAACCATATATGGAATTTATATGTTTTCTATTAGAAGGGGATAGGAGAGCCATGAGATACATCAGAGGAGGACCCTGCTTAGCTAGCCTGATATCTATTATAATCCTCTGATTGTGCGTTCTTGAATTCAAACCTAAGCAAAAATTAAGTCTTCGTGGGCCGAGTTCGGCTTGCTTTTCCAGCACTTTTGCTAAACAGGAATTATATCATTCTGAGGAAAGAATAGCTATTGGTTTTATAATATTATTTTATGAGTTTTCAGGTAATGTTCTTCCAGCTGCTGTAGAGATGACTTCTAATGTCCACCTCTTGACTGACTGACATGCATATCGCTGCCTTGCTTTGATAGTGGCATAACTCGAATATGATAATTTTCAGGAAACGCTTTTTAAAAATAATGGCAAAGGCATATATTTATATATTTTTTTTCTTTAATTAAATCAATCAATAACTTACCCATGCTTGAAATAGACAATAAGGAAAATTTTGAGGTAAAAATAAAGGACAATATGAGTTAGTTTTTACAAAAACCGCAAAAACACATTTTTTTTAGTTGTACCACTATCCAAGCAAAGCAGCGATATAGGGTGGGGCTTGTGTTTAAAATTTAGATTTTGAAAGCCGCGACTGTTCCAACTTCTAAAAATCATTCAAATTTTACTGCCACTGGAACCCAACTATAACAGAGAGATAGATCGGTTAGGGCAATTTGGTGTATACGCTAATACGTAACATAATGATTGAAGAGGAGACGGACATTGCTAGGGCAGTGTGAACATTCCTTAAGGATTTTAGGTATTCTACCTATGTATTCCTTTTTATTATTCATTTTTATGATTTTAATTTTAATACTAGTAATACTTATTTCGTGTACTGCATGCATTAATTTATTTTAATAAAGTTCAAAATAATTTATTTATAATAAATACCTACCCACATAAATAAAAGGGACTTATTGGAATAAAGTTATGCAGTAATAGTGTCAGGCCGAATTTTGACAGTTTTGCATTGGAATATGACAGCTAATTTTTCAACATAAGGATTTTGTTTACTACACGAACCGAATTAAATACTGTCGACTTTAATTATAGATAACTAGATGACTTGGTTCTAAATACGACTTTGGTATGTCAATTTTGAAGGATCAACTATCAGCCTGCAATGTAAATCTTTCAAAATACTACAATAATGGTGTTATTGCATGGCTTTATTCCAATAACTCTCTAAAGTTTTATTTGGTGACTTTACTGCCAAAATTTACATTGTTTCATTTTTTAAGTGAAACAATGCAAATATTTTGGCGCAATAAAACTTAAACTTTTAAAATTGGTGGCTACCGCAGCCGCGCCAGTTGGCCAATTACAACGCCGCGGTCGACCGGTCAGTGAACTAAAAAAATACGCATAGAACTGATGTCCTATCTTTTTTACTAATCTTATCTATCCTAATCTGGGGAAGACACCTTTATGTGTGACAAATAAGGTTCTGCGGTTTCACCTCCTCTTAAAGACGGCTACTCACTACACTTGCCAACTCACTTTACTTAAACCATTACATAACGTATGTGATTTAAACCGGCTACTCACTATTTTGCAAGTACTGACTGACTCAAGCATAAAAAGTGCTTTTCACCTTGTTCAACAAGGCTATCTTTGGATAATAGTTGGCTGTGAAACAAATTTTTCAAAAGGTCAAGAGAAAAGGAAGTAAGAGCATATAACCAAGCAATGTTTTTAGGCTATTGAAAAATAACATAAAAGGCTTGTTCAAAAATAATAATCCTTAGAGTAAAAAATTTGAAATAATTTTAAATATCTTTGGTTTCTGGCTTTTTTGATAGTTGTTCTATCTTTATAATGATGTAATAAGATAATACTGCAGTATGTAATGATTCTAGGATTGACCGGTTGCGATTCTTAATTTTCGGGGAAATTTTATTCGTTTCCTTCGAATACATGCTTTGATTGTTACACGCATGTAATTATTCGCACTTTTGACACTAATGACATAATTTTTAATGGAATTGTTTGTTTTCTTGCAAATGACCAATAGAACAAATTCCACCGAAATTAATGTCATGTGCGTCTAAACCAACAGAAATTAGCCGCGTGCACCAATCAGGTGCGCTGTTCAAGAGAGAGGAATAAGATTTCCCCGAAAATCAAGAATAGGGCTGCAAGTTTAAAGGGAATTACACTGGTCTGGGTATTACTATTTTGCTTCTGAGTTCAAAGTTTTTTTAATAGTTTTTGGTTAAATGATAAGTGCTGATTTTAAAACTGTGGCGCATTTGTCTTTATCACGTCAAGTTTGTTTGCTAACCATATACTTTAAAAAATTTTGAAACTAAGCTATACGACCCTAAATATTTTGTACACATATAATTTGACAAAGATAAAAATTAAAAATATATTTATTTAAAGTGAGTTTAGAATGATCTAATAATACTGTACAAAAAATTATTGTGACAGGAATGGTTTTTTTAAAGATTTTCGGGTGTGCCTTAATTGTTGAACGTCTCTTTTTAGGCGCCAGCTGTAGTCTGCCAACATATTTACATTCCACGGGCCCTGATATTTCTCTTCCATTATCCGAATGTTCTGGTGAAAACGTTCGACATGCTCTTCGCTAAAATCCCCACAATTTTCTGGAAAATAATCCAAAAGCATTTTTCCCGACATGCGTGTGCCAAGTGACTGAAAGCTTTATAAAAGGTCTTCGACCACTCGTTGATACTCTGGCTAATTTTGACTACATACAGTAATATGTTTTTTTTACTAAAGAATATTTTTGTTACCTAACCTCACTAATTAGGAAGGAACATGCCTACAGCATTTGTACAATTGGTACGCGGTGGAAGCATGCGTTTTTAATATCCTTGTTTGCTATTCGGTCTCTGGTCGTGGTCTGGTGGCCGTTGTGCGCTGTGTAGAAGCGCAGTGGATTTTGTCGCGTCTGTTAAGCAAATTCCTCCGAATAAAGGACGGATGAATACAGATTGTACCACATATTAAAAAGGATAGAACTATTCAACTGACGTTACAGCTATTCAAAATCTTAGAACATCGGGGTAGTTTCCCGTTTATATTAAAACAGATGAGAACTGCAAATTTGTACGTAGTTGAGTGTTTACACCATTTACGGCATTACCGTAGTTTTATGAGTGAATATTTATTTTATTATTTGCAAAGACATTTTTAATTTTGTAATATTTAGTGATAGAAAGTGATTGATTGTTTTGCTAATAAAAAAGACGCATTGAACTTGTATATAAAAATAAAAACAAGTGACGGTTACAAAATGTAAAAATTAGCTAAGTCTTTATTTTTTTTACCACTTTTTTGAAAATGTATCCTTTGCAGAACCGTCATTTTTGAACCCGCAATGGATTTAAATGCTAACATTAATTTTTTTAATTATCTTCCATATTATCTTCAAATTCATGGTCCTTTATTAGTTGTCGGATTTGAGGTCCGTCAAAAATTCCAGCTTTCAGTTTGACATCACTGATGTTTGGAAATTTTCGACCAAGGAAACTTAAAGCACGACCTTCTTTGTTAAGAGCTTTGACATAATTTTTCGGAGGGCTTAATTGAGACATGACTAGCCTGCCTTGCGTACATTGAGCATTAGCCAGCCAGGCATTATCCACGCATTCTTAAAGACTTATGTCACACTGATGTGCTCAAATAAGAGCGAAACACATGTGTCTGTGGCTAGTCAGACCACAACTAACCGGAGTTCCTAATACTTTGGTTAGGTACGTGCGGGCAGATAAACAGCTGATCTCGTTAAAAGTGAGGTTGGTTTGTTTGTTTTGCTTTGCAGTCGTTGATGTGTTGTGCATGTTGGTGGTGTGGTAAGTGTTTAAGTTTTGATTTACAGTGTTTAATTCGTTGTACATCTTACTAATCGCGGTTTGTTGATGAAAATTTATATTTTTGATACAAGTGCAGTGTTTTTTAATCTAACGGAGTATGGCCCTAGTATTTTTCCTTGTAAAAGTTGAGATTAAACACACTTGATTACTGCACCATGTTCGCTCGGCGTTTTCAATAATTGCAAAATTTCCGTTGATTTTTGATATCCACTAATTAATACTATTTTTTACATAAAAACTTGACCTGATTGAGCAAAATTTCATATTTTTTTGAATTTAGCCTGCAAAAATGGTAATAATTTACCTAACAAACCCATGACCTCAGAAATGTCGCAGACCAATGTTATCAATCAAATTTTCGAGCAAATTTTACTATTTTATAGAAAATGCTACGTAGGTATGCAAAAGCATGTTCTTCTCGCTTCTGTGACTTTATATACGACTTTCGGTTATTTCCATTTTCTTTATTTTTCAATAAAAGCAAATTTTTCCCAAATATGGGGTGTATCTACGTCGAGTTTGTGGCAAGTTTTCTGATACTACGGGCTAGCATACAGCTATATTGAAATCTTAAAAATTCATGAAGCATCTATGCAGACGTGCGCGAAAAATTTTTCAGCAATATCGGTAATTCAATCTAGTGCTACAACTAATCTGAAAGATTCGAATCAAACTAGATAACTAGATATTTTTTTTGATTCGTTTTTTTAAGTTTGTGCGTCCAAATGTTTTTCTTAGGTATGCACTAAAGACTTTTTTACGGAATTTATATCTGGAAGCGGGGATAATTGGGTAGGGATTAGGGAATCCAATTCCGCACCTAAACCTCAATCCCGCAAATCCGCGGGATTATAGGCATCAATCCCGCGGATCCGCGAAATTGCGGGATTGCAAAAAATTATTATTTGTTACTAAATTGCTAATAAAAGTTTTTATGCAATAAAAAGCAGTATATAGTAGCAAGAATATATTTATCGCATATAGATACAATACAAAATACAACAGTCGGAATAGCTTAAAAGTTACATTTTACGTTGATTTTGAAAATATTTCCGGAGGAAAGGTAACATATCTAATGTGTCATCTTTTAAACTGGATCTAATTTTATAGCACATATCATAACCTGCGGCTGAAAACGCATAAGTAGCTGGTCAAGCGATGCTCGGAATCGAGCTGGTACAGCCATACAAGGGGACTCTGAAACTGATACCCATGCAGTGGGAAGGCTTCGATCCAATTCCTCTTCTGAATTCGAAGTGATGGTTCGCAAAATGTTAATAGATGAGAGAAATGTGCATTATGCTCTTATATCGAGTCCCGCAAATCCCGCGGATCCCTCACGGATAATCTTGCACCGTTAGTCCCGCGAAATACCTGCGGGATCCCGCATTTGCGCGGGATCCAGCATTTGCGGGATTGGGTTCCCTAGTAGGGATCTATCCAATGAGCCTCAGTAAGGTTGCGTTTGGAAATAAAAGGCGAAGGTAAGGTGCTGGTAGGGTAAGGCGATACTGATGCCGTCATCAAGTGCATGGTGATTAATAACACAGGATTTTGATTTTTTTACTTTAATTTAGTTAGATGAACCATTTTTACTTTTCTAGATAGGAAATATAACACAAAACAAAAAAAAAATAAAACAAACATTTTAATTTAAGCGCTAGTGTGCAATCGCGGGCGATTCGGATCGGGAACGCGGCGAGCTAGGCGCACCCCGAGTCTTCACCTTTTTGAATTTCGACCGGTGTATGACGTCATCGTTTTGACCGTGATAATTTTCAAATAATTTTGGGCTAGCCCAAGTATAACCTTTACCCTAGGGTGACAATCTTCAAACACACCCCAAGTGCTTTCCAACCCAACTGCTTTCCAACCGGTCGGCTTTAAATCTAAACAGAACATGCTTTTCTTGTTCATCGTGAATTCCATTTTGTGGCTCTTTTTTAGCAGGGAAGGGTGAGACAAATGAATCATAGGGGGCAAGTGCGTCACCAAGATTCAATCTATCAACAAGTTCATAATGCTAATAACAAACTAGATGAAAATTACGAAAACTAAAGTAAATATAACATTTGTTTGTTTTTCACGTATTGCTTTGCAATACTTGAGAATAATTAAGTATATTGGGATCTTTTATAACTTAAACGCACTATTTTGTTAAGCACTATTTTCTTATTTTATCTTATATAAAATATAGCCTTGTATTTGTGTAATATAGTTTGATATTAGGAATGTTGCTGAGTGTACCTGTTCTTAATTGATTTTCTAAAAAATTTTGATGTCCCTGTGAGGCAATTGAGTCACGACATACTCGTCCTCCAATAATCGTATAAGTTAAAAGAAACAAAAACAGTGAATAATTTTTTTTGCACGAGAAAAACGGTCACACTAATATGCGTTTCCTGCAATAACACAACGGTCATACTGGTTAAGGCAAATGTTACGTTATGTGCTTGAAATCTGGTTCCTGGATGCACAAAGAATGTATAGATAACATACCAACTGATATATAATAATTATATTTTTGGTAATTGCCGTTAATCTGGATCATGATTAAGATCTTGCTCCCATTTCTTGCAGTTTGTGTTGCTTTATGTCAAACGGGCTCATCGACTCACCTACCTCATTCAATGCGGTAAGTGAGACATTTAGCAATTGTTCACTCAATTTACCAACGTAACGTAATAATTATTTACACCGCCCTGTGCCTGTATAGTGACACTTTGCGGACAAAGAAATTCTACGAAAAGTGCTTGTTTTTCGGTCGGTTTAAAAAATAAATGAATTCATGAGGGATCTGAGACCTCCCTAGTTAGCTTATTAGCACACTACAAGTGAACCCATGATATATCAGCCTTGAAAAAAAGTTTTTTGTAAATATTTCAGAAACTAAAACTCCTACTAAGTTTTTGGTTATAACACAAGTTATTGAGCAAAATGTGTCCTATATTCTGCAAACCGCATATTCTTGCGATGCTCCGTTAAAAAGTAAACAATTTAAAAATATTCTAAATGTCAAAAAACGGTCATTAGCATTAATGGATTTTGACCAAAATCTAATCAGCTCGTTAGAAACTCGAGCACTATTTTATCTAAAAAATTTTATCAACATCGGTTTAGCGGTTTAGACATATTCTCACAAACACCCACACACAGAGACTTGACATGACGATATTGCTAAGATAGGTCAAAATACACCCAAATAACACATATTTAGCGTTCTCAAAAAAAAAATTCGTCAAAAATAATACCTTCTCTAGCCATTGCTTTGCGGGCTAGATAGGTAAAAATATTATGGGAGTAAAAGCACTTTCTATGTCTTTGATGTACTGAGACCAGGCATGTATTCCATATGAAAAAGTTATGACATTTCATATTCAAAAACGTGTTTATATTTTCTGGGAAGCGCTTGTTTGCTGTGTTGCGGCAGTTTTCAGCAACCGCGGGAACATTCTATTTTTTGACAGGCTAAATTGAATTTTTTATTTTTGGATAGGTAAAGGGCGAATCCTGATTTTCGCGTTTTTTGAAAATAAAAATCTTAGTTTCTTCTTATATATAAAATTATTTAGTGCTAATTTTCAGAAGTGCCAAAGATACTAAATATTAAAAATGTCCCAACATACATTTAATATTAGATGCAATTAATAGGCTTTATGGCTGAATTTTTTGTTTTTTTGTTATGTGATTTTACTCAAATTACTTCTCTCTCGTCATTCTAAGCGGAAAGTAAATTAAAATTTTGGGGTTTTTAAATTTTTTTCATAGTTTTATTACAGTTTCTATCGGCCTTCCAAAGATCAGCTCTCTAGCGTTTCTGGAAGTGGGCATTTGTATTTTACATTACTTTACATTTATGGAGGAGGAAAATAAATGAAAATTTTTTCCCGTAGTTTTATCATAGTTCCTATCAGTCTACCAAAGCTCAGCTTTCTGGCGTTTTAGGAAGTGGGCAATGTTAGTTTTACATAACTTGTATAGGGGAAGAGAGTAAATTGAAATTTTGGGGTTTTCTGACTTTGTCCAAGGGTTTGATCATAATTTCTATGAGTCTGCAAAATTTCAGCTTTGTGGCATGTCTGGAAGTAGTAGTAGAGTGACTGGCAATTTCTGTAACTACTTTACTACTTTACAGAAGTCTATGATACTTGGATCGGTTGTTAGCTTTATGAAGATCTATGACTGTGTACAACAGTTTGTACGAACTTGGCGGGGTACTGCCGTGCCCCCAGGTTTAAATGTTTTGACCTAAACTATAAATGTGAAACTTCCTATAAGCGGACACTCACGGTTTGGCCGACTTTGTCCGCTAATTGGAGGTGTCCGCTTATGAGAAGGAACTGCGAAATTTTAATATATATATATTTATTAACAATTTCCGTTGCTTGAGTTTTCAGCGATCTTTCGTGCTGAGAGATGTTCCTTCTCCGAAATGTCAACAGCTTCTATTTTTGCACGTAAACTGAGAAGTTTTTTACCAGGTGCAATTTCAAAGAGATCTATTACTACCCAACTGAACAACAAAAATAAAACCCAGCGGTTCCGCCGAATAAAATAATTTGCAAATACGACAGAAGTATTTAGTCTCCGCATTAAAACGGAAAAAGGTAATTTCCCATGTCGTGCAGAGCTCCTCCGCCTAGACGTCAAAGGTTAAGGGAGGTTTCAGAATTTTTTAACCAAAAAAACATGTCCGCTTTTGGTTATTAGAGCGTCAGGCAAGGCCAACACAAAAATAGACGCCACGACCCTGAAAAAATCAGCTGTTCTCCGGGGGCTGAATTTTGCATTGGGTCTTATGGTGAGGTCAGAAGTTTTTATGATATTTTCAAAATGTCACTACAGATTTCCGCGAAATATTCTCAGACACCATCCCGATATTCCACCAAAGTTTTGTAAGGAAACAACCTAATTAAAAGGTTAGAATCTTCAAGATTTAGCATTCCTTATTTTGTATTTAAATTACCCGCCATGTACCACATACCAAGTGGTATATTTGACATGTATTTGGCTTTGTCATCGGTGATTGTTACATTCGCTTCTGCTTTAAACTTAATTTTTGTGTGAGCTAATGAAGCGGCTCCGAAAATTTAAGGATTACTATAGATTTAAAAATACTCTGCCAATATATGGGCCCCTAAGCTCACACTAGGTACTATAGTTATGGTGTACGTGTGAGCTAATATAACTAAAAATGAAATATATTTTATTCAACTCCGGACTAAATTACCTTTTGTTTGATACCACACAAGCCATGTTTTGACTTAAACTCAAATTTTTGAGATCTACCCCCACCCTTAAAAAAAACAAAAACTAAAATGTATTTTGTTAAACTCCGGACTCAATTACCTTTCGTTTGATATCACACACGCCATATTTTCACTTAAACTCTAATTTTTAAAATATACCCCCACCCTTTTTTTAAAATAAATTAAAATGTATTTTGTTTAACTGCAGACTCAATTACCTTTCGTTTGATATCCCACACACCATACAGACAGACAGACAGACAGACAGACGGCGCAACAAAAAAGTTTCAAAATCATCTGAAACGCAAAGATATATAAAAATTTTTGAAATCGGAGCAACTTTTTTTTTCTCGGAAAAAGTAGAATCACCATAGCTCACACTACTATAGTATAGTATATGTGTGAGCTAAAAAATCTTCTAAAAGAATATAGTAAAAAGAATCTTAAAACCGGCTTTATTAAAAAAAAATCAAATATTCCTAAACCGTAATTTCAACTTCAATATTTTAAAGACAATCAGCTGTGTAGTAACGTGACCATCAAAAAAAAATCAGCTCGGATGTGACGTCAACAAAGTGGAGGATCTTGGCCCGTCCGTTTTGATAGCCCTGTGTCAGGTTATAGGAGTGAATTTTACATACATGTAAGCAAATAGGGAAAAGCTTGGTTCTAACAAATTTGTCCGGCTAAAGGGAGTGTCCGCTTAATAGAGGTGTCCGCAAGGAGAGGTTTCACGGTATTTTGATTGCCGAACCTTTTCTCTTGTTTATCTCATTATTATTTATTCCTGCAAAAAAATCTATAATCAAAAGCGAAAGCTCTCAGCCCTTTAACGGCTCTGAAAGCTCGTTTAAAGGTGATTATTTTTTATTTATCGCGAAACCAGAGTAGGCATTTTAAAGAAGAAAGAGAATACAGGGTGCTCTACATAGGTAAATTGAGTTCATCTACTCGCGTGCAGTAAAGCACCGTGTGGTAAAGTAACTTTACCGCACGGGTATCACTTAGAAACCTTAGCAACACATCAATAAACCATATAATAATATAATAAACCAACCTTACCAACCAACCTAATAAACCGACCTAATCAACCAAGCTTTGTAGTTGATAAGTCAAATTCATCAAGACCCATTATTCAGGCAATTTTTGCTCTATTGTTTTCTTAGAGCATTGAAGTATACAGCAATATCGTCTACAGGCGAAAGCTAAATTATTTATATTATCAGATGAGACAAAGGGGCGAACATCCACAAAATGGTGTTTCGCCTATCTTGTCGCTTTCGCCCCTTTGCTTTTTCAGCGACGAAATATTGTACCACACGTTTGTAAAGTAACTTTGTCGTTGAGTGCGGTAAAGTTTCACTTTCCGCACTTGTTACGTAAATAACCAATACTAGACACTAAATGCATTGTATATGTTTTGACTATACGACAAACAAACTTTTTTATCCCTAAATTTCAAAATAGTATATTTTAAGCCTAGGGACTAAAGTAATGCTTTTAATCTCCAGGGATTTTTTTTAAACCGACTAAAAACGGCTGCTATTCACTGAGCGATTAAAAAGAACTTTAGTCTCGTGGTTTAAATGCTGTTTTATGCAATTTAAAACGTAATTAATGGAACCCTATTAACACACTCCGTACTAATTGCATTTAACGATACTCTAGACTCTAGATATAAAACTCCAAATCTGGGTATGTCACTTTAGTTTCTAACGTGCACAAATCCTTTTTAATTACATGTAACGGTAATAGCAGCAAATCTAACACATAGGTAATGATTTTTTGTTCTGAATAAACTTTAAAGTTGCAAAAATATACAAGATTGTGGTGAAATATTTGTTGTAATGTGTTACTTGATATAATTCTGTTTTAGTATTTACTTCGATAACAAAAAAAGTAAGGAATATACAGTGAAACCTCTCCTTGCGGACACCTCTCCCTATTTTATTACCTGTAAAATTCTCTCCTATAACCGGACACTCTAATAACCGGACGCGGACAATTTTTTTTTGGTTAAAAAAGTCTGAAACCTCCCTACACCGGACGCGAACCTCTTACAACGGACCTAGCGCTGCACCTCATGGGTATAAATATTGTGTAGTATGTTGGCATCAACTCACACTCTGCAGCCAGGAAATTACCTCTTTTTGTTTTATTGCGGAGACTAAATACTTCTCTCGTATTTACAACATATTTTATTCCGCGAGACTGTGTTTTTGATTTTTACTGGTAGTCATAGATCTTTGTGAAGTGGCGCCTAGTAAAAAACTTCTTAGTTTACGTGCAAAAATGGAGGTTGTTAACGTTTCGGAGAAAGAACATCTATCAGCACCAAAGATCGCTAAAAATTTAATATCAGAAAAACTCAAGCAGCGGAAATTGTTAATACAGTGTACTCCGGTTATAACGTACCATTAAGGGACCAGAAAATATATACTTTATAAGCGGAAGTACGTTATAAACAACACAATTAAAAAGAAGAGTATTATGGCCGGACCAATGAAATATGTACATAATAACCGAAAATACGTTATAACCCAGGTACGTTATTACCGGAGTACACTGTAAATATATATTAAAATTTCGCAGTTCCCTCTCATAAGCGGACACCTCCAATAAGCGGACAAAATCGACGGAACCGTGAGTGTCCACTTATAGGAGGTTTCACTGTAATTAAACTTTAACATGTCAACAATAAAAAAGTTCTATAAATTTTCAAAATTTTTATCATATTCTTACTTATTTCCTATAAAGTTGAGTTTGTTAATAGCATTTTTAATTTTCGAAGCCACGGGTAAAATAAGAACTAAACATTTTAAAAGAAAAGTTTTGTGTGACCGGGACTCGCACTCGGAACCACTGGTTGTGTACGCTGACGCTTTAACAATTGGGTTACCGAACCCATTGTTATAATTTGCTGGTCTTCACTCGAACGAGAAATTCAATTAATTTTTTTAACTGTTGGTTTCGATTGCCCAATTAGGTGGTTAGGGTGTTGGCGTACAAAGCCAGAGGTTCCAAGTTCGTGTCCCGACCGAAGCACAGGAATTGTTTTTTACGGTTTTAGCAAAACCTTGCATTATTGCACTTTGATATTTAAAATTTTTTTATCTTGTTGTAATTTTCAGTCTTCATTGATCTCAGTTCGTCAAAGATTCTAAAGTATTTTTCATTTTAGTCTTTCTTTGTCTTGTTTTTGAATGTTTCATAAGCGAATTTTTGAGTTCCCCAGATTTCTTGATGCAGGCCATTGAAGTGTGGGATTCGGAAAGTTTCCTTCCCACCTGGGGACTATTTTCTTTTGTTTGCAAATTCGCCATGATTTCCTGCATTGAGCATTGAGCACTGGGCAGTAGAAGCATCTTTAATTAATAGCCGAATAGATCATAGATACACAGACTTAATAGCTAATATATATAGCGAAGCAAAAACATCAATCAAAATCCACGAAGCAACCAAGGCAATCCGCATAAGAAGAGGTGTCAGGAGGGTGACACCATATCCCTTTAACGATTTAACCAGGTCCAAGAAGATGTTTTTAAAAACTTAGATTGGGAAAAAATAGGCATCAAAGTAAGCGGAAAATACTTGAACCACCTAAGATATACTGACGATATCGCCTTAATCAGAAATAAGAAAGAAGAACTAATAAAAACGCTAAAAGAACTGGATACAGCAGCTAAAAAAGGCTTGAGTATGAATTACACTAAAACTAAAATCATAACAAACAAAGGTGAATATCACGATCAGAATAAATCAAGAAAAAATAGAACGTAGAGGAATATGGGAAAAGTTATTACCTTAAAAAAGAAAATCAAACGGGTTAAATCAAGAGACGATATCGATATTGGCCTGGGCAGCATTCGGTAAATTAAGCTACATATTAAAAAATAAAGAATACCCTCAGTACCTCAAAACGAAAGTGTATAACCAATGTATCCTTCCTCTACTCACAAATACATCCCAGACCTGGACACTTACAAAATTAAACATGAACAAGGTAACAAAAGCCCAAAGATTAACGAAAAAACAAATGTTAAATTTCAAGCTAACAGCTGGCAAAAAGAATGAATGGATAAAGTAAAAGACGACAGAGGAAAGGTAGCAAAATTAAAATGGAAATTTGCCGGTCATAATATCAGACAGAAAGACGATCGATGGAATAAATGTATTGGAGACTTTGAGAAAATAAAAGAAGCAGAGGAAGACCCCAAATGAGATGGGCGAACTATTTTAAGAAACGTGCGGGGACTAGATGGATGAACAGCGATAGACAGAGAAGAGTGAAAGATATTAGGGAAGGCCTATGTCCAAAGATGGATCGAAGAAGGCTGAATAGATAGATAGATTTATTATTTCGTTTTTTAAAAACAATAAGGCTTTACCAAAAGCTTAATCTATTTATTCTGGAAAAACATAACATTTACGGGTTCAAAAGCTTCCAAACAGATTTAAAAAGTTTCCCACTGTACGACGAGACACGTTCAAGAAAAACGATGCCCAATCTACAATCAATTCGCAATTATCGGCTTAGCACTGCTCTGACGAAATTACACACCTCCGAGCTTGTTACACAATATAATTCCCAATTAAAGTACCAACCACAAGCAGTGGCGCACGACCTCTGTCGCGTCGGAGGTTTTTCTTTTTGGAACTACTCAAATACGTTAAACACAATAATGGAAAATTTCAATTCGCAGTTAGCTGTTGTGTTGCTAGACGCCATATTTTTTGTTTGTTTACATTTCGCGGTGTTTTGCGTTTGTCCAGGAGCACTAAGGAAGTGTCATTCCATAGGTAAGTACTGGAATATTTCTTTATAATTTGTTAATAAAATGAAGAGTGGTATATAGATGCCATTAAACACTTCATGGTGTCCATAATAAATCTGCACAATTAATTTTTTTAAAAACTACCATTTTAATCCACAATTTGATAAATTTTCACCCAATCTATAACACATTTGGAACTACTTAACATATTGTTTCCTGTCCGCACATTTATTTCACTGTAAACCACGCCTATATACCTACAAGCATAAATACAGCCCAAAAAAGATCGAAAAGTGAAGCAATCATAGCGTGCTCTGGAAACAAATACGTTAGAGCGTAAATATAAGGCATATTCATGCATTCTTACACGCGATGCTTGAAGCCAGGACCGCCATTTAATTCTTAATGTTTCTTTTTCGGGTAGACAGGATTTCGGTTACTTTACTGCGCATGCGTCAGTTTTGGTGGTTTTTGAACGTACTCCCTTACGTCACTACATTTTTTCTAAAAACTAGTTGATTGGGTAAGGATTTATCAAATATTGGATTAAAATTATAGTTTTTCTAAAACTAATTGTGCAGATTTATTGTGGACACCATTCTATTAACAAATTACAAAGGAAAATGCCAGTATTTATCTATGGAATGGCATTCCCTTCACTCTTCTCCCAGACATTTTTCCTCAAACCGCAAATATTTTACGCGAATTATATCCAATTTTTTACAGAAAAAACATAATTTTACACGACAAATGCAAAACACCTCAAAATGTAAATAAAAAACAAATATGACGTCTAGCCACACAGCAGCTCTGTATCTATGTGACAAAACACACGCACGCGCACTTGTTTCCAAAGCAAGCTATGAATGCTTCAATTTTCAATTTTTTGAACATATAATTATGCTCTAACGTATTTGTCTAGAAACAATGCAAAGTGTCAAGTCGCAGACGCAAACTTCCAAGTGCTTTTGCGTGCTTTCTGTAAGAAACGACAAATCGACGTGATGTTTTCTGTTTGTTTGCATTTTTTATAACATTTGAAAAAACTAGAAAAAGCCGAGAAACTGTAGGAAATTAGCTTTCGCATTTAGAAATGCTAATAGTACTTACCAAATTAAGGTTCTAAATACTCTCGACCACACTTTTTTAATAATATTTGCCGCTTGAAACAGTAAATTAATTTCTAACATAAGAAATGCACCAATTCCTGCGATAGCTTTCGAAACTGGAGCCAGACAACTCTTTCTAGTTTCCACAATGATCTTAAGAAAAACCACCAATTTAATCCACAATTTGCTAAAACTATGGTAACAAAATATAATAGATTTAACCTCTACTAATGAGACGGAGTATGTTTCAAAACAATTTAAACTAACGCATGCGCAGAAACCAAAGTTTTGTCTAACCGAATAAGAAACACTAAAAATTAATGTGGGCCTTGGCTTAAAGCCTTGCATGCTAGATTGATAAGGTATTTGTCCGTGACGCAGTAGCGATCTGTCATCGCGGGTGTGTTTGGCCATGCAGGTACTTTTCCGGCGAATATTAGGGTGCTCAGCATGACAGAGCACTGCTGCTCCCGCGCAGAATAAATGTGAGAGTAACAGACTGGCAAAAAGCCTGACCAAAAGCACCCTATGGTTTCTTTACCATAAATAAATATAACTTAGTCGATTAAAATATAACTTTTGAAGGCACTCAAAAAGAAGGTTACGCGTTAAATATAAACTAAACAGTTTTTAACTTTTGTTGTTTTTTAGCGAACAAAGAAAAAACAAAAATGTTATTTGTCTTATTATCGCATTGGGATTTTATTTTCCCAATAAAACAAGCTTTTTATCCTGTAAATTGGCTCCTCTTATACTGCCTGTGGTAAGCTTTAGTGTACTCAGTGTTGCCAGACTTTTTTGACGACTTCAACTAAGTGACAAAAACCGTTCATATCCTTGAAAATGGGTTGTAGATACCTAGAAATATTTTGCCAAAACAAAACTTTAAAACAGAAAAAAATAAGATGTATGGAAAAAGAAAACAAATAAAAGATTTATAACTTGAATCACAATTATAAAAAGCAAAATTAAAAATAAAGACTTGACATTTACCTACATAATTTAGGTTTGGTAAAACTATTGGAATATTAGTCAAATATAAACCTTGCCTCAAAATCGTTCAAATTCGGATAAAAACGTTCAAACCTTCAACAGTGAAAATTTTAGTTCAAAACCCTTCATATTGAAGGAAAACCGTCAAATCTGGTAACAGCGTGACAGACTGCTGCGCTAGTAGTTTCGCAGAGAGTAAAGGTAGATTCTCACCAGTGGCGTAGCGTGGGGGGGCGCGGGGGGCAAAGAAAACTGAAGACATGACGACATTTTTTTTTTGATCGCAACATTTTTGAGGGGCGCCCTTTTTAGCTGTTGCCCCCCCCCCCCGCCCTTTGAGGCACGCTACGCCGCTGATTCTCACCTAAGAGGCAAAGAAATCTGCGCAGCTTAGGTAAAAAAAAATTAATAAAAAAAACACCCAACTCATAAATAAACTTGTAACTACTAGTACTATAGAATAGTAGTGTGAGCTATGGTTGTCCTAATTTTTTCGAGAAAACAAAAGTTGCTGCGATTTCAAAAAATGTTATATATCTTTGAGTTTCAGATGATTTTAAAACTTTTTTTTCGCGCGCGCCATCTCTTTCTGGCTGTCTGTATGTCTGCCTGTAAAGACCAACGCGCAAAATTTAAAAACCGCTTGCCCGATTTGAATGAAATTTGGTACCTAGGCTGGGTCTTGGGTCGAGATGGTCCCGTTTAAAAATGAACAAAATCCACCGAACGCAAGCCAAATAAAAGGGTGGGGGTAAATTTCAAAAATTAGGGTATATGTGAAAATATGGCGTGTGTGATATCAAACGGAAGGTAATTAAGTCTGGAGTTAATGAAAATAAACTTTTGTTTATTTAAAAAAAAAGTGTGGGGGTATATGTAAAAAATTAGAGATTAAGTGAAAATATGGCTTGTGTGGTATCAAACGATAGGTAATTGAGTCTGGAGTTGAACAAAGTATATTTCAGTTTTTAGTTATATTATGTCACACGTGCATTATAACAATAATACCTAGTGTGAGCTTAGGTGCCCATATATTGGCAGAGTAATTTAATGGGGTCAAAAATGTAATTTCAAAGAGGATAGATTAGAAAAACAAAAAACACACTATCGACTTTTTCTAAATATTTAATAACAATAAATAATGTGTTTTGTTATTTTGATATGAAGCTATAACTGTACAAAACTTTTGCTACCGCTTTATTTTACTGTCAGGCTAGAAATAAATAGATTTTTTAGCTCACACATATACTATACTATAGTAGTGTGAGCTATGGTGATCCTAATTTTTTCGAGAAAAAAAAAGTTGCTCCGATTTCAAAATTTTTTATATATCTTTGCGTTTCAGATGATTTTGAAACTTTTTTGTTGCGCCGTCTGTCTGTCTGTCTGTCTGTCGGTCTGTCTGTATGTCTGTCTGTCTGTCTGTCTGTCTGTCTGTATGTCTGTAACGACCAACGCGCATAACTCAAAAACCGCTTGGCCGATTTTAATGAAATTTGGTACCTAGGCTGGGTCTTGGGTCGAGATGGTCCCATTTAAAAATGAACAAAATCCACCGAACAGAAACCAAATAAAAGGGTGGGGGTAGATTTCAAAAATTAGAGTTTATGTGAAAATATGGCGTGTGTGATATCAAACGAAAGGTAATTGAGTCTGCAGTTAAACAAAATACATTTTAACTTATTTAAAAAAAAAGAGTGGGGGTATATTTTAAAAATTAGAGTTTAAGTGAAAATATGGCGTGTGTGATATCAAACGAAAGGTAATTGAGTCCGGAGTTTAATAAAATACATTTTAGTTTTTTGTTTTTTTTAAGGGTGGGGGTAGATTTCAAAAATTTGAGTTTAAGTCAAAACATGGCTTGTGTGGTATCAAACAAAAGGTAATTTATTCTGGAGTTAAATAAAATATATTTCAGTTTTTAGTTATATTAGCTCACACGTACACTATAACTATAGTACCTAGTGTGAGCTTAGGGGCCCATATATTGGCAGAGTATTTTTATTGTCACACGCAGGACGAACGCAATGCCATTCGGTATTATTTGTTTATTATTGCCTTTTTAAGACACGCCACGCCGCTGACCAGAAGAACAAGGCAAAGAAAGGTCTCAGGTACCGCCCTGTTCCGATAATGATCACCTTTGGGCGTATGACTTTGTGCACAAGGTGTTTTATAGCAACTTTTCGCTTGAGCTTTAACTATAATAACAAGACTCTTGATTTTTACAGGTGCTCGTCGAAGTAGAACTGTCAGAACCCGCTAAATAGGAGGTTTCATAATAGGAAATATATGAAACTAAATTATAGATCCAGAAACCCATTCAATTTCTTTGGAGTGCAATTCATCAAGTACTCTATGGTAAAGTAAATCATAACAAAAACATTTCATGAACCAGTACGCGAAAATGGTGTTCCGTAAAAATAATTGAATCGGTCATTTCAAAAACAACACGAGTCACATTTCTCTAATTTTACAGGAGAGGGAAAAAACTACCTAGAAACCTGGACTAGTGTTATTTTTGCACAGACTTAAAAATTCGGTTATTGCATATATCAATAGATTAAGTGCGGACTGTTGTCGTTTTTGCTCAGAACGTGCATTTACCTTAGAGGAGTCGATTCCACTGAAAAAAACTCAGTTTCTGAAAAAGTGGACTCATGTCGTTTTTGAAATGACCGATTCAATTGAGATAAAAGTAAAGCCAAGTTCTCCAATACAAATTTCAAAATGAAAGGTTCTTACTAGTTTGGAGATATTTTTTAAACTTTGCTATTGCCTCAAGTATGGATGGATGGAGCACACAATGTTACGAGAAGACTGCCACAAGTGAGTCTTATACATCAAGAACAAAGATATTAAAGTCCTAAACAACATTTTATTTGTGAAAATATTCTAAAAATCCGGCCGCGTGATCTTAATAAAATTTTCTCAATCGAATTGACTCGTCCCCTGTATATGCATGCATGCATCAAATATAAAATTGACCACGCTTTTATAAATCCTAATAGATCTCGTCTATAAAAACCTACCTGAAACATTTTCTGTTCATATAAAAGATTTTTTTAAAATTGTCAAACGTATCTTGCTATATTTTTGATTTTCTTTTGAATATTTTTAAAAAATACAAAATTTTAACAATTTTACTACAGTTTTCTATAATACAGCTTGGCTACTGAAATGCCAAACCTTGTTTTGAAATATTTGTTATGTTTTAGCAACAACTTTTTATTTTTTTTTGATTAAAATGAAAAACTGCTAAGATACGTTTGTTAAAAATGCTTTAAAAACCACTCCGCAAAATTTCGACGCGATCCATTTTCTCGTTCAAAAACCGGATATCAGTGTTGTCAGATGGTAAGTTTTTGGGCGAAGTTTGCCTTCTTAAACGTCAAAATATGACCATGACAAAAATGTATTGTACACTTGATGTTTAAAGATTGTGTTCGGTTCGGTTCGGTTCGGTTCGGTTCGGTTCGGTTCGGTTCGGAACCCAATTTGCAGCACAATTGAAGACACATGTCTTTAAAATTAAACGGTTTCTCTTTTGCGAAAAAATATTGGTCATGAGATTTCGCAAAATATTCCAGAAGTAGCGAGTACTGTGAGCTTGGAACTCTGCGGCAGAGATCAAAAGAGGTTAGAAAAAAAATTATTAGTTTGAAAAATGCTGCATAATTTTTTTTTATTATTATTTTTGGTTTCCGTATGCTTGTAGGAAAAATGATGCACCTAATTCCAGCGGCGGCTTGTGGCTAAACAACATGGTAGGGCCAGAATTTTGAGTCAGTAAAAGATATTCGGGGTGTTGCACCTAAACGTTTACCCACCCACAAGTTATTAAAAAACATACCTACTATTGGGGTTTCTAATTCTATTTTTTTTAAGAAAAAAGAAAAAAAATAATTGAAAAGTATTGTAAAGGATGTACATTTGTAAAGCGCGTAAATTAAAAGATCTATGCTCCACGCACAAAAACAATGACGACTAACTGATGTCCTGTGCCAGGCACAAAATTTCTTTCCTATTTAAACCACGGATCACCTAACAAACAGATAAATAAGCCGGCTGGCGGTCTTTGATCTCGGAGAATTCAACGATGGCTGAGCATTGGGAATCAAACTCAGAGCCGGACTAAAATAATTTTATCATAAAATATGAATGTTTCAGATTGTTGATGCGAAAAAATATTTTTACTGCCAGAAACAATAAAAACATTAAAATAGTTTTGTACTGCTAAAAATGGGAGCTAACATGAATTCTAGAGTTTCGGCCGCGTAAAAAAATTATAAGTTGTCCTCTGTAGGGGACTATGGAAATAATGTGTTTTATTGAATGAGAGATAGGGGAAGCACAAAAAGAGGTCTTTTTCTTTGTCCAGAATACGTTAGCATGTTGTCGTTTCCAGCATACAGCCAAACACAAAAAGAAAAAAATTGATTTTTTGTTGTTTTTTTTTGTTTTATTGGGATAATACTTATTAAGTTTCAAGAGGAGTAAAATTGTGAAATTTAAATATTAGAAGTTGGACATTGTAGAGTAATTTCTTAATTTACTGGAATCAGATATTATTTATTAGTTTTTTCGAAAAATTGAAAGTTTAAGGAGATACAGGGTGACCAAATAATCTTTACAATTAGCACAAACTTGCTTCACGGTAAATTAATAATTTAAAATTTAGTAAAATCTAATATAAAAAAAAAATAGTTGTTTTATATGTATTCTTAAAAGTGTAAATAGTAGCATAATAAAAAATTATAACAAATTTGTGTCAAAAACTCTTGACCAAATGTTATATAATAGTTTATTATACAGGGTGTAATTTAAATGATGCATGAAACTTTAAGGGGTTGTTGAAATGGCCTCTTTGTTTTTAGAGGGTGTTAAACTTAGCATTTTTTTTCGATTTTTTGTTTGTTTCTTAAAAATTATAACAGACCATTAAAATTTTGTGGAATTATGCATTACCAAAACCGTAATAATTCGGTTTTTTTAAATAATTTGCTGGTCAAAATGTTAAATTTTGATAGGAGGGATCTTTTTAAATCGAAGCAACCTACAACTTTAGATATTTGTTTTGTTATTTTAAAAATATTCCCAGCATTTTGAGATATAATGTATTAATAACATAAATAATGATTTTATAAGAGCATCCACGCGTTAAATATTTTTAAAATCAGTAAACCCTGTTTCCACCAATGCATGCCCACCCCGATTCAAAAAACGCATCACGTGATGGCCCATGGATTTGCACCGGTTTTAAATGCAATATCACCTGATGCGTTTTTTGAATCGGGGTGGGCATGCATTGGTGGAAACAGGGTATAAGGAACGAGGATCTTATATAAATCTTATATGATGTTCTAAAAGCTTACGTCAAAATTAGACATTTTCTAAAGAATGTTGGATCTTTAACCTAAAAATTTTTGAGGTGCATAAAAAACATCAAATTTTTGTAATATTTATATTGTGATACCTACTAAACTCAAACAAACTCTTGTGATAATATTTTTAAAAAACCGAAAAAAAATCACAAGACCATTTGATTTCAAGAGGTGTTTAACACTTTAGCAGTGAAATTTACATTAGTTGCAATTTTAAGCTATTGAAAACACAGATCATAACCAAAAATATTAAAAATGTGTTGGAGTTTTTGAATACCTAATAAACAAAAATAAAAAATTAACTTAACGTTAACATTTTCGTTGATGCACTTTTTTGTTTTAATATTTTAAATTGGGGGATGGGACAACTCGCCGCAGCCGATTTGCCGCGGACCGATTCGCCTCGGGGACTATTCGCCGCCGGCCGATTCGTCGCGGGGATAATTTGCCGCCGGCCGATACGTCGCGGGGACAATTCTCCGCTAGATTATTTGTTTCATGTCAGTGGCAATTTTTTAAACAGTTTTATTTACTTCATATAATATATTTGTTTGTTCGATTATCACTATTTTTAAAACTTTTCCAACAGAATTTTCTTAAATTTTAAACTTTGCAGTGATTAAGGTCACTCAATACAGTTTTTTACTCAAATAGCAGATCCAAAATGGTGGATTTTTAAATTTATTAAACGATATTCATCAAATGCGGAACTTTAAGGTGTTTCAGGTCGGTTCCCATTTTGATTTTTTTTAGTTTAAGTTAAAAATAATTTAAAATTTAATAAAGTTTCTAGTTTGATGCATATCGGTTCATAAATGGCAAAAACCGCCATTCTACATTCGCCATTTTATATATTTTTTCCAATTAAAAAAATGCTGGATTGTATAGTTACCACCAAATACCTAGTTGGGAAGTTTGAAAACATTATTTTTATAAAAAAATGTTATATGAAGTCAAGGTAAATAAAACAATTGTAATATCATGAAACAAAAATCTCGCGGCGAATTGTTCCCGCGGCAATTCGATTGGCGGCGAATTATCCAAGCGGCAAAACGGGCCACGGCCAATCAGCCGCGGTGAATTGTCCCCTACCCTTTTAATTTGTAAACCTGTGCTTAATTTAAGAATCAATGATTCAGGGTATACCGTCGCGTGGATTTACAGTCTCATACGGCACAAGCCGTTCCCATTGTTTAAAATCACATATTATATCAAACACAAAAATCTCATCAACACACCACTAACGCTCAACACGTACTAAAAGTTTAAAAAATATTAAAATACAGAATGCGCCTCTGGAATGGTTGACCCCAACATGGCAGGCTGCGTGAAAGATGCGCGTAGCACCCTCCACCACCTGAGTTCCCTAGCTGTTTGTTAGGTGATCCGTGTTTAAACAGTGCTAAAATACCTAATGTTGACCCTATCACCGTCGCTTATATAGGCTGCAGATAAAATCTACCTCAATTCGAAGGAGCCAAGCGAAAAGTGACAGCGTGTTCGACGATGCTTTGGGTTTCAGTTGTCCATTCATTGCGACGCCGTCGCATCGTGTCGGAGTGTGATCCACTGCATTGCACAGACCTACCGAATTTCATATAATATATAAATGAAAAAGAAATGCATAAAATAAAATAAAAACCATTAAAGATGTTTTAAAAATAAAAAAACTGTTTTTGCAGAAAAATACGATAGTGCCATGGCTCCGTAGCACTACCCCATGAGCCGCCACTGCCTAATTCATGAGGAACGCATCTTTTTCGCCTGCAGCGATGCGCCAGCGTAGTTTGGGCAAGCCGTAAGTATTACATTGCGCATTTGTTAGGTAAAAAAGTAACTATTTTGTTTAATTTCCCCTCTTTGTTCTACTTTACCTACCACACCTAAAAGTTGAATAGAAAGCCTGTCCAATCTACAGGTCTTATATCAGCATTTCCATGTCTTTGCATACTTCCTGAATGATAATTAAGTTTACTCAAGGCATCAGCCTTCGGAAAGGAGAGCATTATTCTGGATTTAGGGACTGTCCTTAAGATAATCTCTTTTGAGCGTGCCTCGACTATTAAGCTTGCTTCTTGGTGGGTTTAATAGCAAATTTTGTTTTAATAAGACAAGTAAATAATAATATTATTTTATAATACTTGGGTCCGAAAATGGAAGGAAATTTACAGGGTGAGCCGCAGGCGAGACCTGTAAACCTGTCGGTCGTGTATCGACTAAAACCACACAAACACACTTTAATTTTTTTTAAACAGACAATAAACACCACATAAATATACTCCACATGTACTTAATTAAGGTACTTACTCAAAAGTTATTAATTTTTTTAATGTATTAAAAATCAACATTTTATGTGTAATTGGCTATTTGTAAAGTAAAAGTATGGGTTAATTTCCAATATTTTCACTTTATTTATTAAATAATGTTAAAAGAAATGTCAAACCTATCAATATAAAAAGAGGGCACCTAAAAAGATTTTTAGGTCTCTCTTGAGATCGGGAAGTTTTCCAAAAGGATCTTTTTTGGTAGGTTTAAAAATAGATACTTCTTAGAGCGGACTTGATTTTTGGAATTGTATGCATTTTTTTCCCTGAGAATTAATAGAAAAGGACAGATGTCCAAGTATACGATATAGCTTAATATTTTAACTTACTAAAATGTTTTCTTAATCAGAGTATTTTACGGTTCTGACCGAACATCTTTAGAGAGTTGCGCCTGACTTTCCGCCAGTAAGAAATTTTCCGCATTATCAATAATTCTTGTTGGCAAGACGCAGTTGCGTACTCGCAAGACCCAGAAGCACTGAATATTTTGCTATCCCCCGAAAATTAAAATATATCGATTAGCGATTTTAAATAAAAGGTTAACTGAGACTTCGCTTATTTCTTTACTATGAATTTCTATGTACGTCACTACAAGAAGGAAGTTTCGTATGGATACTAATTACCAAACACATTAGGTCCATATTTAATTTTGGCATACCTACCTTTAGAGAATTATGTCATCCGTTCTTTCAGGAGCACCAGAGGGAGCAACACGATTTTATAACAAATGATCTTAAGTTACACAAATGCCACAACAACAAAACTGGTATGGAATAAGTTACATTAATTTTATTAATATTAATAGACCTCAATTTTAATGGTGTTCCTCCAATAAGATAAAAAGGACATTCGGCAGCATCGCGATTTTATATTATTCAAATTACAGTCGAACCTCTCTAACTCGAACCTCTATAACTCGAACCCCTCTATAACTCGAACCTTTTAAGCGGTCCCTGCAGTTTTTACATGTATTTTAACCTATGTAACTCGAGTTTCTATAACTCGAACTCTCCATAACTCGAACTGTTTTGGTTGTCCCTTCAGGTTCGAGTTATAGAGGTTCGACTGTAGTTTCATGATGACATGCATTAGGACCACACACACATACATATACTGCAAAAGGTAAGTTTCGTGCGGATACTAACTACTAAACACATTAGGTTCATCTTTAATGCTGTATACCTTTAAAGAATTATGCCATCCGTTATAACAGGAGCACCAGAGGAAACAATACGATTTATAACAAATGATCTTAAGTTACACATATGCCACAACAACAAAACTGGTATGGAATAAGTTACATTCATTTTATTAATATTAATAGACATCAATTTTAATGCTGTTTCTCCAATAAGATAAAAAGTAGATTCGGCAGCATCGCGATTTTATATTATTCAAATTAGTTTTGTGATGACATGCATTGGACCACCTGTTAGATTTCTGCTTAATTAGCCTATTCACCGCCTATTGGCCAGTTATTGAAAAAACTAAAGTAGGCATATGCTGTAACTTCTCAACATGTCTTCGGTCAATTATGAATTATTTTTCTGTTAGCTGATACGCAAGATTTGTTACCATCATATACGGTGTAAAACGTTTATTGGAAAATATGGTAAACCAATTGAATTATTTAGTGACAACGGAAAAAAAATTTCCCGCGGCCAAAAAAAATCAAAACGTGAGAAGTAATTTTTTTAAAAATAATATATAGAAATTGATAAAATATTAAATAATAATATTTAATATCAATAAATCTTAGCAATCTGTAGTCCCTGATCCTAGTGATCTCGATGTTATAACACCACTACAATGGTGTAATGCATTTTACATATGAATCATATAGCAGACATCTTTACTATTTTTACGAGGTAAAAACAATAGACATTTCTACAAAAATGAACGAAAGCATAACATTATACAGAACCGAAAGATCGTAAAAAGAGCGAGCAATAGCCGGTCTCGGCTAAGCAGCCGCAAACAACATAATGAGGTTTGGCCGGTAATAAGCAACGAACGCGTATGCTGTGCTCTTTCGGCACCTGCTTAGTGCCCGTAATAACACCTTGTAGTATCTTGGCTTGCATCTCGGCGGGCATAGAATAAATATACTGTTTGGAATTTAAAAATGACCAATATATTTATAATCTTAACAAAAACATTTCATGTAAAAAAAAGTCAAGTATGCGAAAATGGTATTTTGTAAAAAGAATTGGGATAAAAGTAAAGCCAAGTTCTTCAATAAAAATTTCAAAATAAAAGGTTCTTACTAGTTTGGAAATGTTTTTTTAAACATTGCTATTACAGCCAAACTTCTTAATGTTCAATTTAGCACTGTGTCTATGAGTCATCTGCAGCCCTAATAGCCAAGCTTAGAAGAACATTTCCAAATTACTAAGAACCTTTCATTTTGAAATTTGTATTGAAGAACTTCGCTTTACATTTATCTCAATTCTTTTTACGAAATACCATTTTCGCGTATTTGGCTTTTTTTACATTAAAAATATTGTTCAAAACTTTTGCAATGCCTTTTTTGAGGTTTTTTTTCCTCATGGTTTTATCATAGTTCCTATCAGTCCTCCAAAGCTCAGCTCTCTAGCGTTTCTGACAATGGACAATGTTACTTTTATATAAATTTACATTTATAGGAGAGGGAAGTAAATCAAAATATTGGTGTTTTTAAATTTTTTCCTATAGTTTTATCATAGTGCCTCTCAGTCTTAAAAAGCTCAACTCTCTAGCGTTTCTGGAAGTGGGCAGTGTTACTTTTACATAACTTTACATATATAGGGAAGGGAAGTAAATTATAATTTTGGGGTTTTTAAATTTTTTCCTATTGTTTTATCATAGTTCCTATCAGTCTGTCAAAGCTCAGCTCTCTAGCGTTTTTGGAAGTAGGCAATGTCACTTTTACATAACTTTACATGTATTGGGGAGGGGAGTAAATTAGAATTTTGGAGTTTTTTGATTTTTGATTTGATAACTTTGTAGCAGGTCTCGAAGTACAATAGAATTTGGATGATCTATACATGAGTAAGTAATTGAGTGGCAATTTGGACGTTTTTTGAAATTTCGTAACTACTTTACTACTGTATGGAAGTCCATAAAACTTGGAGGGGTTGTTAACTCTATGAAGATCTAAGGTTGTGCACAGTTTGAGATTTGTAGCTCATTCCGAAGTAGAGTTTTAGATAGGTCGAATATGGGCTAAAATCTTTCAAGAAAATATGGTACAGCAGTTGCGGAACTTGGCGAGGCACTGCCGTGCCCTCAGATTTTTTTATAATGGGACTTTCTATCCAATCAGGATCAAGCTCCTTTTGCAAACAAACATCGAAATACCTAGCCAGGATTCGATCCCAGGCCGCTCGAGTGTGAAGCAAATATTGCTACCAATAGGCTACGGACAACGAGACGGAATTCTTTCTCAATTGTTCATTGAAATAAAATGCCACTGTTACCTTTGACGAATGTCAATTGTCAACATTTCAAAATTGACGTTCCACGATCTACCATTTTGTTGTTGACTTCACAAGCCAAGGCCTGATTGTTTTTGATGGCTGTGATGGTCACATCACGGCAACATAACCTTGAGATGTGTCGATTTTTGGCAAATCACATTAGAAAATTATTATTTTTGCATGTAAAATTTTGTTATAAAAAATTGAAAACTAATAGAGATAGAAATTGAAAACTAATTTGAGATAGACGCGGTGCATTGCGGGAAACTTGAAATAGGAAAGGCTAGATTTTAAACATTTTAATATTTTTAACCATCTTTCATTCTCACAAAAGTTTGGTGGAATATAGGAAAATAAATTTCATGAAAATTTGAAGTGCAGTTGGAATATCAACACTTTAATTCCTGTGCATACTTCTGAAGAAAGGTACAGTTCATATCATTATTTTTGAGACAACTCTTTACAACTTTTTTTCGTTGGCCTATGCAATTTGTTATGGTAAACAGCTGATAACTGTCAAAAAGTTATCTCAAAAATTATGGTATGAAGTATAACTAGTTTCTCGTTATTACTTTGAACTATAGTTACTAACGATTTTAATTGAAAAGGAAACTGCACTTTTTAGGGAGCAATGAGGCTTTGGAGCAAATCTTTAAATCGAAAATGGCGGCCAGATTCAAATTTGAACCTTCAAAGGTTCATTTATTCTGATTCTCCGGAATTTTTTCAAAAACTTTCCTTAAACTCGTAAAAGGTTTTCTTTTGTCGCAAAAAAAATATTTTACTGATGAAAGGATTTTAAATTCTGTCTGCATTCATTTCCTCATAAATTAATTATAACGGAACCGACCTAATAAAAAGGATCATGTTAAAGATCGAATGCTTTTAAAAGAATACTGTTGAAATTTTTCACTTCTTAAATTCCAAATGGTGGACTAACTCGTCCTTTTATAAAAAATCGCTCTTCGTGTATTGCTAAAACTTTTTTGATATTTTTTTTTCAATCGTGATTTTAAAAGAGCAATTAATCTTTGCCAGGACGCTTTTGAAATAATTAAGATCTGTTTAGTAATAATGAGTTTTTATGGAAATAATCTGAAAAACATGGTTTAAACAAAAATTAATCTTTTGGGAACGAGTAAACCGATTAAAGTTACTCACTCGATAGGCAGAAACAGAACTTTTTATGAAAAAAACATTGAAATAAATGAATCATGTTTGATTCTGTCCACCATCTCGGATTTTGAGAAACCGATTTTTTTTTATTCTATTCAAAGTCCTAATTGATTTCCTGCAAAGTGCATATGAGATGGTTAGTTCATAGATATAATTTAAAACGTTTTCTCCGGTTTTTTTTGGCCGACCCGCTTTATTAAAACCACTTGCATTTTTTTACTCAATATACATCAGCAAAAAGTGTTGATATTCATTATCTTTTTTCATAAAGAGTGATATTTTTATTATAGTAGATAAAGTAAATTTCACAGGTTCATTAGCAGATTAAAATTAATCACAAATTTTTGAAAACTAATAAACAAATAAATAAATATTAAAAACAATATAAATCACTTCTACTGGTAGCGATACTTTGTGGTAATGGCATTGAGTAAATAACCCATACAAAGGTGCCACCGGCAAGCTTTACCATATTGAGGGGCAGATGGCGCTAAAATAAATTCGTCTAGTACGTAATATTCAGAGACAGGTAAATTCACCCATTAACGGCGTATACAAAACCCTAAGGTTTTACCGGCGTAATTCTTTTTTCTAATTTCAAGTGTGTTTTATTTAAATTTGGCACCTCATATTAGAATGATGCGCCACTTTTTGGTTAAAAAATTTGCTGGTCAACCTAATTGGGCAACCTTCTCAATCGTGTCAGGACGTGCCATTGATTGCTTCAGTTTCAAAGTGACCCAGATCAGTGAAGTTTTTCACAATAGGTTAGGACCATATTGAGCAATATGCCATACGTTTTTGTTACTATTTTTTGTTCATAAACTAGTTGAAAAAATAAAAATAAAATACGCAGTTGTTGGACAAACATTTTGACTATGTATCTAATACGCCGGATTTGGAAATTTGTAAACTTTTTTTTAATCTATTTTTTTTTGTTGTTATTTGTTCGTTACTCACAATTTTTTTAAATATTTTAATAATTATATTCTTAAAAAATCTCAAAAACCTATTACGGCGTATACTTTTTTGACCAGAAAATTAGCTGTAAATTTATAAATGTTACACTTTAAAAATGCATGTCCATAATGCAAAGATATAAAAAAAATTAAAAAGGGAAAAAAATAGCTACAAACTTAATTCTTAAATTTAAAAATTGGTTTATATAGATGTACAAATGTTGTTTTTTTTTTACTTAATTTATGCCTAACGTTAAAAATGTGATTCAAAACGAATAAAATATTTATACACCGGTAAAGGAGCACATTATTGCCAATCTATCTATTAACGGCGTATTAAAAAATGTCGTTTGCGTAATGAGTTAACGTTAACGTGACCTGTTAACTCACTTTTCTAGGGCCAAAAAAAATGATCATCGGGGTGGACAAACTTGAAAATTAAAACTAAAAGTCTGGAAACGTTCATGAGAGTACTGAGTAAGTGCATTGTTTTTTAAAGGTTCTGGAAATAACACCAAAACAAAAAAAAAATAACACCATTAGTGGCAATATCTGATGAATTTGTTGAGTATCAAAGGCGTAAAGATGTGGAAAAAGAAACGAAAGAAGAAAAAAAGAGACTGAATTTAGAAAAAAGAAAAAACAAATAAAATAACGAAACCAAAAATTCCAAAAGAAAGAAAATATCTATAAAATAAAAAGTCAACGTAGAAATAAGTAACATAGAAAAGAAGCAATTGACCACATGCACTTATAAAATAGAACATTACGTTATTTTTGAATACGAAAACAAAAATTTTCCAGGCCTAATAATGGACAAAAAAAGAGGACAAATATTTTATTAAATCTATGGAAAAAGTTGGGGCCCATTGGAAATGGCCACAACATGAAGACGTAATTTGGTATGATTCTCATAAAATAATTTCAGAAATTTTATTGATCCTCCTCAAGCAATCAACAAGAGAGGAATATTTGCAGTTCCTGGGTTAACTGTTATGTAATATTTAGGTGAATTTAATACTTTTAATGTAGTTTTTTATGTAAAATACTGAACTGCGTTTTTTAATTTAAAACTAAGCATTTTAGAAAAATGTATGTGTCATTGACTTAGGTTAACTTAGGTAATAACCAAAAACACGTATTTTTTTACTGTTATGCAAAGGAATTTGTTTTTTAATTTAGTTTACTTGTAAATACAAATGTTCTCCCTTTCGTTTTTAATAAAATATTTTTATTTAAAATTAAAAATTGTTCCTAATTTAAGTAAAAAATGAGATTTATTTATTTACGCCGGAATAAGATAAGCACTACGCCGGTATTAAAATTATGCATTTTAAGATGCGCCGGTAAAAGAAAAAAATGTAATAATGTTTTTTTGGACAGGAGGAAATAAAGAACTTAACATAGTTTCTTACAAAACACAAAAGTCATATCAAAAAAAGTTTCTTATACCTAATTATTAAGTTTAAACTCAAAACTTCCTTAAGTACGCCGTTAATAGGTGAATTTACCTTACTATGATCTAATGGCATTTGTATGATAGGCATGGACCTCGGAACTCGCACATACAAGTAAATCGTACTAGCAGTACCTGAATATTGCATACTAGACGAATGTCTTTCAGCGCCATCTGCCCCTCAATATGATAAAGCTCGCCAGTTGCACCTCTATATTGGTCATATACTCAAAGGTAATAGTTTTCCTAAATCTGAAGAATCCACGTCAATGCTGCATATTTTTAAACGCTGCTCAATTTTCAGGCTTTCGATACTAAATTCAACTAAAGGCTACAATTGATTTTGCTTTAGGGGCTGTTAAAATATTTAAAAAATTTGGACCAAAGATTTAGTTTTGAGGTTCCTTTTTTTTTGTATTACCAAAGTCACTTCATATTCTAAAGCCCTGATTTCTTAGGTCTTGCCATTTACAGAGCTCAAACAACAACACTGTTAGTGCAGTCCTTGGTTGGGCGATGATAAAATACAAAAAACTCGACAAGGCGAAGAAATGCAATTACCAAAGAATCTAACAAGTATGTTGCTCAGACCAAGTCATATACCAAAGAGTTATTTTAAACAATTTATAGTATGTATACCTATATAAATAAATGGATCCATGACGTATCTGATACCTTCCTAGCCCATTAGCACATTCCACGTTATATCAACCTTGAAAATAGTTTTTTGTAAATATCTCCGAAACGAAAGCTCCTACAAAGTTTTTGGTTGTAACACAAATTTCTGAGAAAAAAGCGCTACTATTTTCCGACCGCATATTGATGCGAAGCTCCGATATAAAGTTAGCATTTTTTAAACTTTTAACTGTCAAAAACTTGTCATTAGCATTGATGAATTTTGAACAAAATCTAATCAGCTCGTTGCAGTATCGAGTACCATTTTACCTGAAAATTTCATGCAAATCGAGTTAGCGGTTTAGGAGCTATCGTGTTACGGACATACTCACACACAGACAGACATCACGACGATATCGCTAGGGTAGGTCAAGATACACCCAAATAACACATTTTCGGCGTTCTCCCAAAAAAAATGTTTTTGTCGAAAACAATACCTTCTCGATGAGGGGTGGCTCGATCACCGATGTTTGTACGGTATTTCCTGAGGTATTTCCTGGTATTTCCCAGTATTTCCTCAAATTTCAATGGTACTTCCTAGTATTTCCCAAGCACTTCCCGGTATTTCCTAGTATATTTCCCAGTACTTCACAAGTATTTCCTGGTTTTTCCCCTAACCTGTACACCCAAAGGAAATACCGAGCCACCCCTCGGTAAGGTAAAAATGATACCTTTGCCTTATGGCTAGAGCAAAAGGTTGCTCTAATGTAAATCCATAAAATCTACTAATATTCGGCAACACAAAGTCTGGTTTTATCTTTAGGCAAATAAGTAGTAGTGGGATTGTATATATATATATATATATATATATATATATATATATATATATATATATATATATATATATATATATATATATGTATACTTCAGGTTCTACATGTGAGAGTTGAGCGGTATAGATAGACATGAGACTCCGTCGAACATTTTACGAAGGGGAACTTCCCCCCCCCCCTGGTAGGGAGGTGGTTTCCCTTCCTTAAACGTGGGTTTTGGCAGTTTTTTGCTAATAACTTGAAAAGTCTCCACTTGTAAAAAAATCCGCAAGAGATTATTATTCAAAAAGACTAAATTTTCTTTCCCTTAATGTACATAAGTCCCATCCAAAAGCAGTAGTACACGTGCCATAGGCGTACCAAAAAGTGGTCAATTAATTTATATTTTAGTTTTTCTTGTGGTATTTTTTATCCTTAACATATTGTTTGTCTCCAGAAAGTGTTTTTAGTTTTAAAACCCATTGTACACAGTTACAATTTTGTAAATAATAAACTAAGGTGAGTAAAAAATGATTCCTGGTTAATATTAACTTAGCCCCCCCCCCTTATATATGCCACTAAAAACCATAAATCTGAAAACTGCATGTTCATATCTGTTTGGATTTTAAAGCTTTGTATTTACCCCCTTTATACGCCTCACCCACTCCTTAATTTCGTTTTTTATTAATTATTAATATTGTCATTAGATCAGATTATTCATCTAAAAACCGCATGTTCCTATCTGTTTTGATTCCAAAGTTATGAATTCTTTACACCCCTTTTATAAAATTATATTGTTGCACTAGACAAAATCATAAATCTGACCCCATGTTCATATCTGTTTTGATCACAAAGTTATGCATTGGGCCCCTTTACACCCTTCATCACAAATCTGAACTCCCCTTACCCAGCCGCTACCTCCGATTTTGGTTTATAAAATTCGATTGTTGTCATATCAAAGCATAAATCTGAAAACTGCGTCTTCCTATCTATCCAAAGTTCACCCCTCACCAACTCCTTTATTTCGGATTTTATTTCATAAAATTGTATTATCACCACATCAAATCATAAATCTAAAAACCGCATGTTCGCATTTGTTTTGATTCCAAAGTTATGGATTTTTCCCCGCTACACTCCTTTACACCCCTCAACCATTTTTTATAATATTGTATTGTCATAGGACCTACATTACAGTACCAAATTCCATTAAAATCGGTTCACGGAAAGAGTGTGAAAATCAAAAATGAATCACAACATTTGATAAACAGACAGACTACAGACAGATAGCTAGATAAAATAGTTTCATTTAATTAAAAATTGGTAAATTTTACCGCCCTGCGAAAAATTTATTTGCGACCCTCGACTTGACATTTGTCAAAGAGACAAAAGCCCTTTACTTTCTACGCCAACCGTTGTATCACTTCTCTAAATTGGTTGTGATATAAATAAATATATTTTAAAGCGGTATTAAGTATTTAGAACAAAAATTGTAATGTCTGAAGGAAGGTGCACTGTTTAAGGCTAGCATAACTGTAATACTCATCTGTCCGGATTTGTAAAACATGTCAAATTTTAAGCTATTTCGAAAATGTTTCATGACTCTTGAAAAAAATTTGAAAATTGGGGAACTGGGTCCAAAGTTTCTGAGAAAACCAGACAATTCTTAGCCTTCTGACTTATTTAGATGACTTTTCTATCTTATAACCAATTTAGATAAGTGATACGTCGGTAGACAAAAAAAGTATGGGGCTTTTGCTTCATTGGAAAAAATGCAATCCAAAGTCTAGGGTCGCACACAAATTTTTTGTCCAGGGGATGGAAATTTACCCAATTTTTAAAACTATCCGCCATCTTGGATTTTTGACATATGTCAAATTTTGAGTTGCACTAACAAGGCTTCCTCTTTTGTCTACCAAGGGAGCCAAAAATTTTGTCAATCAGCTGATTGGGTTCAAAGTTATAGAGACAAATTTTTTGGTCTACTCTAGTTATTTCTTAACAAATACGTAAAGTGTCATTTTTCCGCACGCGCAAACCGACGCGTAACGGAGTTTTGCCAGCCAGGAGCAGCAGCATCTTCCCTGTACAAAAAATCTCCAATTATTTTGCATCACTTTACATATTATAGTGTGTCGAGGGCTATCCAGTTTAGCATATAAGAGGCTTAGCAACAAACTTCGCAATTGTTGTGACTTGGAACAGCTTTTATCTTACCGCGTCTTACGTCCAAAAAGGCTCCACTCTAATATCTATATGGCAAAGATGTTATGCCGATGACTTAGCGTCTAAGCAAACTCACGAACTTGTGGTGTTAAAGTTGTTGCGCCATGGGAATTACATCTTTTGGTCATGTAATGACATGGACTGCAAAAGAACCTTTAATAAAAGTTTGTTGAGGTTACGTGGAGTTTTAACATTCAAATTATAAGAAGAAACAAGTTTGCTATAGTTTATTACAAAATACACTTTATGGTAAGTATAGGTAAACGTGGGTAACACTGAGTTGCTTTTTTTACCGGGTGAGCCAAAAAATACCGGACAAATTTTTCTTATTATAACTTTTAAATTGATCATCGATTTTAATGGGACAAACAGCACCTGACAGAGAATCAATCAGAGTTTTGACTAAATATAATTTTTTATCCGCCATCTTAAAATCCAAGATGGCGGACGAAATTAAATTGTAATCTTGAAAGATGCTCGTTTATTCGTGTGTTGCGAACAAGCTTTAATTATTTTTTTAAATCAGGAAAAAAGCTGTGTTCTTGCCACGCACAACAAGGTATGGATGAGCAAAATCGGTTTGGTGGTTCTAAAAAAAAATATTTTTGTTTCAACCATTGTTTTGAATATTATACGATTGCCTTGCCAATCATGTCTACATTTATTTCCCTTTAAAATTCATTACTACTCAATTGATTTTTATGAAATGAAAAACATCCTGGTGAGAAATGATTACGTTTTAAAGATCGTGATCAAAATTTATCGCTATCTTAAAATTTAAGATGGCGGACAGAATCATACTTGATTCTAATTCAAATCGGATTATATACTATTTTTTATTTATGTATTGGGCCTGAGTGGAAGAGCGTGTTTCCTACTAGGTAACTAGCAGGCAGCGCGAACTCTGACCGTTGCCAGATATCCTAGTTTTAGATATACGGAGCATATGTATTTATTTTTTTTTTGGTGGCAATAAAAACATTAATTATTATTATTAATAATTATTTTTCTTCAAAATGGCGTGTTTATTCTTATTTCCAGAAAATGTTTTAGTTTTTTATTAACTACAAAGAACATTTTATTTTGAAGTTTGTATTGGAGAACTTGGCTTTACTTTTATCTCAATTCTTTTTACGGAATATCAATTCAATCAAATGTTTTTTTGATGATTATATGGTATTTCCTTAATAGTTAAATTACAAGAAACACATCAAGGTATCAATCAGCCTTTTCGTTTGTTCATTATATTTTTGGATACGTACCCTGCAGTAGCGCACCTACGAATTTGTCTTGGGGTGGCCCGAGACTCCATGATGTCATAGTTCATGCTATTTTTCGTTTTTATTCGTGAAATATGTGGATGCGTATTTCACCGACGACCTCAAGAAAAGGAACGTATAGTAGAGTTCAACAAATAAACTTTTAATCCTTACTTCTTCATGGTGCTTTAGACAAAGAAAAACCATCACTGTGTGTGTTCTTGGATCTTGCAAAGGCCTTCGACACTGTGAGTCACTCGCAGATGTTCGAGACTTTGCAGGATGCGGGTGTACGAGGTGTGCCGTTTAGACTATTCGAGTCATATTTAAACGAAAGGAAGCAGTATACTAAAATTAAAAACCAAACAAGTAAAGAAGAAACCGTTGTCTTTGGCATACCTCAAGGTACAGTGATTGGTCCTACTCTTTTCACCCTCTATATAAATAATATTCTCGAACATCGGCTTCAAGGAACGATCTTGAGTTTCTGTGACGATACCGTTATTTTCTTTGAGGCAGACTCTTGGCAGGAGTTAAAAATTATTGCGGAGAGAAACTTAAATGAAATCTTTGACATCTTTAATTACAAATTACTAACAATAAATTTTGATAAGACATATTTTATGCCGTTCTCTTGCAATAAAAGGAATTTACCAAATTATGATTGTCTTTTAGTAAATAATGTAACAATAAATTCTACAGATTCTGTTAAATACTTAGGAGTCCACATTGACAAACATTTAAAATGGAATATCCACGTAAAAAAGTCATAAACACCATAAGAATAATGCTTTTTAGATTTAAATATCTTAGGCAAATTTTAAACATAAACCGTCTTCAAACACTCTACTATGGCTTAGTCGAAAGTAGACTACAGTACGGCATCTTGGAATGGGGGGGCGTATATGATTCACATCTAAAAAAACTAAATATTACACAAAAAGCTATTTTAAAAACCATGTATTTTAGACATTTTCTATATCCTACAAATCGATTATTCCAAGAATCAAAAGTATTGGATATGAGACAAATTTATTACTCATCACTTGAGCTTAATTTGCTTTAAAAATAGGAGTAATTTAAAATTACACTCGCATGAAAAAAATACGACATCTACCACTCAGAACAACCAGAGAACTTATAACATCTACAGTTATTTCTTCGATGGTACAACATAGAAGAACAAAAAGCTTCCAAAAATATAGGTGAGAGATATCACATGTATTTATTTCCAAAAGTCTTTAATCACTTTCCAACAGAGTTAAAAAAATCTGTACTACAAAATACAATTAAAATCGTTTAAAACATTAGTGAAAACAAGACTCTTTATGGTTTCTAGTGGAAAAATCAATAAAATAATAAATCTTTGATATAATAAATAATTATAATTAATCTAACAAAAAATATTTTGCCTGTATCAATAAAGTAAACTATTAACTGGTTTATAATTAGTAAAAAAATTAAAATATTGGTATTAAACTGAACTAAAATTTTGTGTTAAGTGTTCAAAAAATAATATATAAAATTAGTGTGATTTATCATATTAGATTTGCTTGTGTAACTATACAAAAATGCCCAGCGCGACGTTTGTCTTCAGGATTGTGATGTTTCTAGGAGCATAATTTTTATTATGATAAGTTGTACTAAAACCAAAAAGAAAAAAAATGTATGTATCTTAGAATTAAATTGAACAAAAAAAAAATGAGAGATCTGCTTTTTACTACTTTCATGACCAAACAACTTTCAACAAAAAGTTGATCAAAAACATATTTTTCTAGGTGAATGAGTTAAATGTTTTTGTAAAAGTGAGTTGCTAAGTCCTTTTTTGTTTTTCTGATGTGGAAGGTAAAGAGTATCTCAAAAGCTGAAACAACTTGCAAAATGTGCACTTTTTATTTTTTATTTTAGGGATTAAAAGTGACACTTTTAGCAGATCAGAGATAAAAAGTAAAAACCATTAAAAAACCCCCAAAGATATAATTTTTCTAAAGAATTCAAAAATGCGAAAAATAGTGAATAAACCACTTGATAAAAGTGCGTTTTTATCCCTCAACGAATTTTAGCAATCGCTACTCTTGAACTCTTGTGCAACAAACTTTTTCTTTGATACATAATAGATTATTTTTATGCAATATTTGCTTCATACAACGGCGGTCTGGGTTCAATTCCTTGCTAGGTTCTTGGATGTCTGTGATGGGGATGGGACAATTCGCCGCAGCCGATTCGCCGCGACCGATTCGCCGCGGAACAATTTGCCGCCGGCCGATTCGCCGCGGGGACAATTCACCGCGAGATTTTTTCTTTTATGATATTACCATTGGCAATTGTTTAAACAGTTTTATTTAGCTTGACTTCATATAATATATTTATTTGCATGTGATCATCACTTTTTCAAACTTTTCCAACTAGTTATTTGGTGGTTAGTATAATACAATTCAACATTTTTTTTATTAGAAAAATAAATAAAATGGCGGATTTTCATATTTATGAACCGATTTGCCTCAAACTTGAATCATCGTGGCGCTTAAGGTAACTTAATACAATTTTTGAATTAAATTTAAAAAAATGAAAATGGTGGATCCAAAATGGCGGATTTTCCCATTTATGAACAAATTTGCATCAAACTCGGAAATTTGAGATCTTTCAGGTCGCTGATTATTATTTTTAACTTAATTTAAAAAAATCAGTTTATAAACAAGAAAGTGCGCCATTGTGGAACTGCCATTGTGATTTTTTTAAATTTAATTTAAAAATAATAATCATCGACCTGAAATATCGCAAAGTTCCGAATTTGATGCAAATCGGTTCATAATTTCATATCTACCTAGAGTGTACCTTAGGCATTTCATATTTCTGTTATTTTCTATAACTCTCTGAACTTTAATTTCTTGGCTTTTTCTTTTATTTTCTTTTATAATTTTTCTTATGGCTTTATTTATTTCTGTGTATTCTATAGATGTTCTTTTTTTTCTCTTTTAAGGTCCGCCTTTTTTCATCAGTCTCTTTTTGTGCGATATCTTTTCCTACAAATTTCTAATACAATACGAAATATAAAAAAATAAAATAAGAAATATAAAATAACAATCACTGCGAAATGTTCTTTCGATAAAAAATTAATCGTCGAGTATCGGGATTTTTTTTTAATGCTACTCAGAAATGGATATAAAATACCTTTTTATCGCTCTATTGAAAAATTGCAGGTAATGTTATCAATATTTTCAAAACTCACTTCAATGCAGCACTAAAAAAGGTGCTAAAAGATAAAACTTCTATTAAGTATATAAAGTTCCTTAAGGCTACAAGAGCCCGGTAGTGGCATTTTAAACAACATAGTTTAAAACTAGGCTAGGCACTGGGTTACAAAAGCAAAATTGCAAACTTCTAAAACATGTCAAAGGCTGTAATATAAGCTTCACAGGTAATAAAAGCGTAATATTACGGGGTCAACGTTACGTTGCGTCGACTTTATTTCATAGAGTTCTTAAAGAGAAGTTTACAGCAATTTAGCTGTTTGGCCATTTAAGGACCAATATCCTCAACAATTTTTTGCGTTTCTAAGTGTGTAAAGGTTCCATTATATTCGAATTATGCTTTATAAATAAGGTAACTGATAACGAAGCAACAACATCAATCAAAATTCACGAAGGAACCAAGCCAATCCGTATAAGAAGGGGGGTATCAGAGGGTGACACAATATCCCCTAAACTATATAACCAGGCCCTAGAAGATGTTTTTAAAAACTTAGATTGAGTAGAAATAGGCATCAAAGTAAGCGGACAATACTTGCACCACCTAAGATATGCTGACGACATCGCCATAATAACAGATAAGAAAGAAGAACTGGATACAGCAACTAAAAATACAGGCTTGAGTATGAACTACACTAAAACTAAAATCATAACAAACACAGATGAATGAATGAATGAAATTGCCACTCACTCACTCACTCACTCATGTATAGATCTTCAAAATTCTACTGAACTTCCAGACATACTACAAAGCTGAAATTTGGCAGACTGATAGAGATTATGACCAAACACTTGGAAAAATTAGAAAACCCCAAAATTCTAAGTTACTTCCCTTCCCTATACATGTAAAGTTATGTAAAAGTAACATTGCTGCCCACTTCCAGAAGGGCTCCTGCTGATCATCCGTCTCGGATCATCCGTCTCATGTGAAATTAGCCTAAAAATTAAAGAAAAGAAACCAAAGTTATGCGGTCAATGTAAGCAAAGGAAGCATTATTTCTCCTAACAAATCATATATACAAATTAAATTGTATTTATTTTTATTTTAAAAGTCAAATTGGATTTAGCATCCGCCTTAAATGTATAGTCCTTGCCATAGGCAGTTACACTTTTGTGACATTTCCGACCTCTTTGTTGATCATGTGCATAATGACAGCAACAAAAAAAATCGGGGGTAATGGTAAAAAGGTGACTGTAAATAAACGCACAAGAAAAAAGAAACGGGAAATTTTCACATAGGAAAAAACGCTACATAGAAAAAAGCGCAGAAGTAGTAAAGCGTACACCAAGAAAGCGCGCAAAGAAGAAAAGTTTTGATGTATGGAAAAATCATAATGAAATAAATGTAAGACTTTAGATTAAGGGTGCCTACTGTTCCAGGTTACTTGATAATAGACACTTATTGGAATAAAACCTGACCTTATTTTAAAATCGACCCTACGGTGACAGATTTACTTATAAAAACCAGCTGCTTTGCTTCAAAATTCGGCCTTTGTGTATTTAAAAACCGGATTTATTAGTGTCGGTATTTATTAAATGGAAGTTAGCAACTGTATTATTAAATTTGGTTTTGGTATGTCAATTTTGAGAGGTCAGCTGTTAGTTTTCTGTGTGAATGTGTCAGAATAACGTCGAGTCTAAAATAAAGTCAGGTTTTATTCCAATAAGTCCCTAATCTTAATTGTGCTCACAAAAATGGGGTACTATAAAAGGTGTGTAAATTTAGGGGCCATAGGGCAAATTTGGCGATTTTTACACTTTTTTGAAAGTCTTGTATTAGAACAAGAGCAATAAGTAGAGATAAAAATGTTAAAAAAAAATATATGCAATCAATTTTTTTAGAAAAATCTATTTTTTGAAACAAACTTTTCAAATGCCATATTAAACGCAATTTTTTTCTTGATATTTTTTGTTAATAAAAATAGGTCTTTACAGAAACAAATTAATTAAATATTATTGATCTTTTTTTTTAAAATAAGTAATTAAAAATTAAAATGTTTCAAAGATTTTTATTTTGTATACATTTGTGGAGGTTATTTTGACAGCTGTATCTCCTTAACTTGTAATTTTATGAAAAGACAAAATAATAAATTTGTGGATAATTATAGCTAAGTATTTATTTGAATGTGACAAATTTTCGTTTTTTGTAAAAGCTTTTTCTTCCACTCTAACTATAACTCCTACCTATTAAAAACAGATGAGTGTTGATCGACCTACATGTTATATAAACTTTTTTTCCAAAATAACCTCCTCTATTACCGTATTAGCTCACACATATACTATACTATAGTAGTGTGAGCTATGGTGATCCTAATTTTTTCGAGAAAAAAAAAGTTGCTCCGATTTCAAAAATTTTTATATATCTTTGCGTTTCAGATGATTTTGAAACCTTTTTGTTGCGCCGTCTGTCTGTCTGTCTGTCGGTCTGTCTGTATGTCTGTCTGTCTGTCTGTCTGTAACGACCAACGCGCATAACTCAAAAACCGCTTGGCCGATTTTAATGAAATTTGGTACCTAGGCTGGGTCTTGGGTCGAAATGGTCCCATTTAAAAATGAACAAAATCCACTGAACAGAAACCAAATAAAAGGGTGGGGGTAGATTTCAAAAATTAGAGTTTATGTGAAAATATGGCGTGTGTGATATCAAACGAAAGGTAATTGAGTCTGCAGATAAACAAAATACATTTTAATTTATTTAAAAAAAAAGGGTGGGGGTATATTTTAAAAATTAGAGTTTAAGTGAAAATATGGCGTGTGTGATATCAAACGAAAGGTAATTGAGTCCGGAGTTTAACAAAATACATTTTAGTTTTTTGTTTTTTTTAAGGGTATGGGGTAGATTTCAAAAATTTGAGTTTAAGTCAAAACATGGCTTGTGTGGTATCAAACAAAAGGTAATTTAGTGTGGAGTTAAATAAAATATATTTCAGTTTTTAGTTATATTAGCTCACACGTACACTATAACTATAGTACCTAGTGTGAGCTTAGGGGCCCATATATTGGCAGAGTATTTTTTTTAGAATTGAAAGTATTTGAAATATTTTTAGAATTTTAAATATATTTGAATGTTTTTTATTGAATATCAAAGAAACTATAAAAATTATCAAAATATTTAAAACTCAAAGATCTTTTATTATTTGTGAACTATTTTAATATTTTTAAAAATTTTTGGAAATTTTCGTAATTATAAATTAATTTTGTTTAAAACCTGTTTAACGTCTAGGTTCATATTTATCCTAAGAGCTTAAATGGGCCATTAGACTAATATTATTGGTAGTGTTGAAGATTTTCCTCTGAGAACTTTTTTCCCTGTGCACGTTTTTCCACAGGCAAATTCTTCCTTGATAAAGCAAGTCAGCAATAACATTTTTTTTTTACATATACATATTTTTTCAGATTTATGGAGGGGGTAATTACCCCCTTCACCCCCCACACCCGGAGAACCTCCAATATCCTCCCGTGCGTACGTCAATGGGCTTCACAATGTACTGTAGGGCTTTTGTGTGCACAGAAGTCTAGTCATGCGACCAGGTAGCAGAGATCTGCCATTAATTCAATATCCTTGGTTTTATGTTTTCAGGATAGTAGTTATTTACAGTGATCTGTTTCCTATGTAGTAAATGGGTGAAATAATATTTTTAAGGCTATATTCAGCATACATTAATTGATGGTATATTCCCTTTAGCTCGACAATTAATAGCTATATTTCAGGCACATAGATAAGGGAGGGTACTAGGGGACAAACCCCCCCTTAGCAAGTTTGTAGTATTAAATGTTAACGTCTTTTGGGCAAAAACTGGGCGTGGCACCCATAAATATTCCGCGGCGACTTGTACCCCTCCCCCAAAAAAAGAAAAGCAATCTACGTGCCTCGTATAATTTAGTCAGGGGCGTGCCAAGGAATGAGGCAACGAGGCAGCCGCCTCAGGCAACCACCTTCAGAGGAGGTGCAAAAGAAACTGAGGTATGAGAAATTGATAGATGAGTTTGCAGAGAAAAAGGTCAAAGGTCCCAAAACTTTCTTTGCATTTTTAGGTATTTCAGTTAGTTGCATTTGGGTTTTTGCTTAGACTAAGAAGAAATATTCTTACTCAAATGGTTTTCAAATAAGCGAGTTGAATCCCCAGACCTATTTTTTTGAGCAGCTGGCTCCTATGTTATGTAAGGATGCATGTTTAAATATATGTACATATTTTTATTTTATTTTATTTTATTTTATTTTACACCATTCAACAGATTACATCCAATTACAGAATGGGGGTACAGATATATATAAATATATATATTGCCTTATACCTATATATATATATATATATATATATATATATATATATATATATAGGTATAAGGCAAATTTTTCAACAAAATTAATTAAAAAAAAAAAAAGAGATTACTTAAACTAAAAAAAAACTAAAAAATAAAAACACAATACTTTAGCTTAAAGTTAGATTACGCATTTTTTTAATCGAAGCTACACTGCTGTTGAATACATCAAACCGATTTTGATTTCTGTTGTAGGATTCACAAATTCGGTATAATGGCGAGTGTTGTAAGATGTTTGTTCTAGCTTGGGGTAGTGCAAACGTACGATTGCTCCTGCCGGCCAATCGAGGTACTTGCAGTGAGATGGATTCAACGAAAAATTTGCAGTCGATAAGCTTATTTAATGCCTTGTATAAGAATACTAACTGCGATTTCGTTCTTCTGAGTTGAAGAGATTCGACATTAAAGCGATTTAGAAGATTTTCTAAAGGAATACCCTGTGCGGGATAGACCTCGTCCTCTTTGAAACAGAGATATTTAAGCAGCTTTCTTTGTACTCGCTCAATTAAATCTATATTCACTAAATAAGAAGGCGACCAAATAATTGAGGCGTACTCAAGCTTTGATCGTACAAATGAATTGAAAAGTAATATGATTGTTTTTGATTGTGTAAAGTCTCTGCAATTTCTGAGGACGAAGCCAAGGCATTTATATGATTCAGAAACCATATTCGATATGTGGGAATTGAAGGAGAGATTTTCTTGGAAAATTACACCCAAGTATTTTGTTAATTTTTCTTGTGTATGATACAACATTGCATTTACTGATATTTAGAGGCAGGCTGTTGCGTTTGCACCAGTCTGATAAGATTTGTAATTTATTTTGAAACATGATACAATCCAGAAGTGAGTTTATTTCGTATTCAAGTTTGAGGTCATCAGCATATGATGCAAATTCAACGTCAAGAGTCAGAGGAAGGTCATACAAATAGGTGTTAAAGATCAATGGGCCTAAAATCGATCCCTGGGGTATACCAGAAGTCGGGACGATTGTAGCCGACCTATGACCAAGGCACTCAACATATTGTTTTCTATCTAGATAAGAGACAAGTAATTTGACTAGAGAAATATCAAAACCAAGCTTCTACAATTTTGTTACTAAAATACCGTGATCCAACCTGTCAAATGCCTTGGCCATATCCGTATATATCACGTCCACCTGGCCGCCACAGTCAACGGACTCAGCTAGTCTCTGAGAGGTGCATAGCAAGTTTGTAACTGTAGATCGCTTTTTCATAAAGCCATGTTGACGGATTCCGATGGAGTTTTGAGTAAAATTATAGATATGTTTGTGTAGGATCATCTCGAACACTTTGGAAAATCCGTTTGGAATGCTGATTGGTCTATAGTTTGAAATTTTATTGCGATCATCTTTTTTGTGTACGGGTGTTATGCGAGAGATCTTCCAACATGTAGGGAAACAGCTTTTCGAAAGAGATAAGTTTATTAATATTGACAGTGGATAAGCAAAAATACAAGCACAATCTTTAACAAAAAATGCGGGTAGTAAATCAGGTCCGATAGTCGGTTTAGGTTTAATTTTTTTAAGTGATTCATAAGTCTCGTTAACGGTAACACTCCCGATATTCAGGAATTCCATGCATGTGTTTGAAACCTCCGATTCAATTATTACGGGAGAAGATGTAAAGTAAACAGACTGAAAATAACGTGAAAAAGCGTTGCAGATATCTTGAGGGTCCCTATACTCAATGGCCTCGTCACTAGACACGACACTGGGTAGTAGAGGTCTGTTTTGTTTGTCATTTATGTCTGGATTATTTTTGATATTGTTTTCAGTATTTTCACAGTATAATTTTTGAGCGGCCTTAATGTCGATTTTTATTGTTGCTCTAAGAGATTTGAAGTGGTCTAAATCGCCAGGGTTTTTGTGCTTTTTGTATTTATTCCAGTATTTTGATTTACGTTTAATGTTTTTTATTATGTTAGAATTGTAATATGAAGGATAGTTTTTATTTCTTTTTCGAGTTTTTGGGACAAATACATCTAAGTGCTCATAGATTTTGTTATAGAAGCTGTCACAGGCTGAATCTACATCGGATTGTAATTTAAGAAAGCTCCAGTCGGTGCATATGCCGGGTGGGCAATAAAAAACCGGACAATTTTTATTGCACTATAACGTTTGAACTATACCATCGATTTTAATGGGATAAACTGCACTTGGCAGAGAATTAATCAGAGTTTTGACTAAATAATTTTTTTTGTCCGCCACTTCAAAATCCAAGATGGCGAAATAAAATTGTACCCTTTAAATGCTCGTTTATCCTTGTGTTGCGAATATGTTTTAATAATTTTTTTAAATCGCTAAAAAAGCAACATTCATGCCACGCACAACAAGGTACGAATCAGCAAAATCGGTTCGGTGGTTCTAAAAAAAAATATTTTTGTTTTAACCATTGTTTTGAATATTATACGATTGCCTTGCCAATCATGTCTGCATTTCTTTCCTTATAAATTCATTACTACTGAACCGATTTTGATGAAATAAAAAATATCCTGGAGAGAATTGATTGTCTTTTAAAGACCATAATCAAAATTTATTAACATCTTAAATTTTAAGATTGTGGACAAAATCATAATTGATTCTTCAAAATGGCGTGTTTAGTCTTATTTTCTGAAAATGTTTTATTTTTTTTTAATTATAAAAAAACACTACTTTTCCCCCGCGCAACAGGGTATAAATTAGTAAAATCGGTTTAACGGTTCTCAAAAAATCTATTTTTCTTTCAGCCGTTGTTTTCCAGATTATACGATTGCATTGCCAATCCTGTCTGCAATAATTTCTTTATAAAATCATTATTACTTCACAGTTTTCACAAAATCATCGTAAGAATTGACTGCTCTTTAAAGTTTACAATCGAAATTTGCCGCCGTCTTAGAAGTTAGGATGTCGGAAATAAACACACTTGACCCTTCAAAGAGGCACATTTATTCTTATTTTCAAAAGATGATTTAGTTTTTTTAATTTATAGAAAAGCACTTAATTAATTTTTATCTCTTTATGTGGAAGAAAGGTAATGTGTTTCTATAAATTAAAAAAAAAACTAAGAATAAGCACGTCATTTTGAAGAATCAAGTATGATTTTGTCCGACATCTTAAATTCTAAGATGGCGGTAAATTTCGATTATAGTTTTTAATAAGCAATCAATTCTCAACATGATTTTTTTTATTTCACTAAAATTGCTTCAGTAATAACGAATTTATAAGGAAATGAATTACAGGATTGGCAATGCAATCGTATAATCTGGAAAACAATGGCTGAAACAAAAATAGATTTCTTGAGAACCACTACACCGATTTTACCAAATTGCACCTCGTTGTGTGGGAGAAGAGTAGTGCTTTTCTATAAATTAAAAAAAAACTAAAACATTTTTGGAAACTAAGAATAAACACGCCATTTTGAAGAATCAAGTATGATTCTGTCCGCCATCTTAAATTTTCAGATGGCGATAAACTTTGATCATGATCTCTAAAAAGCAATCAATTCTCACCAGGACGTTTTTTATTTCATTAAAATCGGTTCAGTGGTAATGAATTTATAAGGAAATAAATGCAGACATGATTGGCAAGGCAATCGTATAATATGCAAAACAATGGTTGAAACAAAAATATTTTTTTAGAACCACTGAACCGATTTTGCTAATTCATACCTTGTTGTACGTGAAGCAAGAATGCAGCTTTCTAAATTAAAAAAATACTTATAGTTGTGTTCGCAACACGAGAATAACCGAGCATCTTTGAAGTGTACATTTTAATTTCGTCCTTCATCTTGGATTTTGAGATGGTGGATAAAAAAATACATTCAGTCAAAACTCTGGTTAATTTTCTGCCAAGTGCAGTTTGTCCCACCAAATCGATTATCTAATTCAAAAGTTACAATAAAAAAAAATTGTCCGGTTTTTTTTTGGCCCACCCGGTATATTTATTAAAACCGTTCTTCTGTTGGGATTTTTGCAAATAAAATTTGATTTTTATATCTATTAGTATCATATCACAAGTAATTCAGGGGCGCAATTAGCCCTCCCCCCTTAGCTTAGTCCGTTCGACTTTAAATGGGCCCCCAAACGAAATGAGCATAATTTAAAAGAGGCAAATTTAATATAGTCAGTAAAAATTTAGGACTCGATTGTTTTGAAACTATACAAAACTTTTCTATTTAATTTTGATTCCATTTTTCCTAAAAATGTTTTTGCTTGCCCCAATTTTTTTTTGTTTTTGCCAAAAATTTTCGACTATGGCGCCAATTTGGTTATAAAATATTAAATTTTTCGAACATTTTTGCCTGCGGCGCCAATATTTTCATCAAATCTGCAAATTCTTTTAAACAACGTTATTTGGTTTGCTTTGGTTGGGTTGAGTTCGCCTAGCAATTGTTTTCAATTTTCCAGTAGATTTTTTATTTTTCAATCATTTTTTATATTCCAATTTTTCAGAAATTTTCACCAGCGGCACTATTTTTTTCGTTATGTCTACAAAAAAAATTTCGGGCGATTTCTTCCGAGAAATCGTAAATTTTTCAAAAAAAAATATTTATATTATCTTTTAAATGAGGGGCATCAGTTTCTCCCTTTGCCTCAGGCAACCAAAAAGTTAGGCACGTCCCTGTTTTGTGAAGTAAACGTGAATTTTCCTGGTGTAAAATGACCCATTTTCAAACAAAAATTTTATTTTCTCCTAAAAACTCTCTGCCCTTCTTCGACTATGTCAAATTGTCTATTACGAGACAGAAATTTGACTACACGCGTGCAAGTTTACAAAGGGGAAATTTAACCAAGGGTCCCTTCATAACTTTGAAGTCTCTTTGTTGCCTTGCTTTGCGCTCTTTTGACTGCTCTCTATACACCTACTTGCATCTATGGTATACATATCATTTTTTTTTAATGAGAACTGAAAAATAAATTTTATCTTAAACACAAACGTCAAATTTCTTGGGCACAGCAAGGGGGAAAGCGGTACCCGGGCTCCCCCAAGGATACGATATCTTTAGATATTTTCTACATATTTTATAAATGCAAAAATAGAATAGCATAAAATACGCCCTTGCCTCCCCCGACCAAGGCATAATCTGTGATGCGCTACGCAAATTTTATTATAATTTTTAACTTAACCAATAATAATAATGTTGTTCGGTTAACGTTAAAATGCTGGGCTACCGCTGGAAAGCACCAAACATTTTATTATTTTTAGCTCACACATATACTATACTATAGTAGTGTGAGCTATACTGCCGTCCTTAAGCTAGAATGCCGTTAACTACATTTGTCATATTTTGAGTTACGAACGAAAACCCCAGGAAATTATAAAAAATGATGCCATTTGGTATCTGTAAGTCATATGAAAAACTTTAAAGTCGCAAATTATAGATCTTACATAGTAGTTTTAAGTGATCCTAATTTCAATTCGAAATAATCAACTAAACCTAACAAAAAGAGAGTTTTACTCTTTTCATCTAGCATTCGTGTAATTCTTATTCCATGAAGCTATGACTAAAATGCCGCTAAGTCTACCTTAACGGGTGTTTGGTTTTCAATTATTTTTATTGGTATTTACGAGGCGAAAAAAAAATCTCATTATTTCTAAACTAAAATGCCGCTAAAGACCGTAACGTTGTTATAGCCTAGCATTATTAGGACTTCTTGAAATACCAATATGATGTCATTATTACGTCTAAGGTCACTTAGCGGCATTTAAGACAAATAAATGTTATTGAAGGTTAAAAAAAAATCTAAAATACAGCTAAATGAAAAACCTTTGATTGTAACCGCGTTTTAGCTTAGCATATGTTACAAGGTAGTTGACGGAATCAAATAAAAAGCAACTATAATACAAAATTTGACGACCAAAAAATAAGGTTGTAAGTCAATATATTTTATTACTTATATTTTATACTGATACAACACCTTCATAGGAACATAACCGAAAATAAAATATAAATAAGTAATGTCAAACTCAAACAATTCTTGGGACTTTATATTGTTCCAAGTTGGTAAAAATAATTTATAACAAATACGCAACTTATAAATATTTTCCACTTTTTACGCTGAATTCCTTTCAGTAGAAATAGATTAATATTTAAAAAGCTTTTATACGTATGCAATCTAAAATAGCGGACAGACTCGTAAAAATTTTAAATGTCATAATGAAATATTTATTTTAAACTATGTTAAAAACTAGTTAATATTTTGCAATATGTATCTATTCACCACCTCTTTTCCATTTTTTTTTGTACTGGCGCTGTCATTCACCTGCGTTGGCAAGTTTTTCCAAAACAGAAGTTTGTGGGAAGGGATTATGCATGACAATTTATCAATTATGTCAGATTTTCTTTTAGAATCAACACCTCTTAGTTTGGAACGAAATTCAAGTTTCATAATATTTGGATTTTTTATGTATTTGTCATTTAGAAAGCGTAGAGAATTAAATTGGCCATCGAAGTTATTCTGTAACGTGTCATTTTTACGGTTAAGACAACGTTACATATTAGTTTATTTAGGTAAATAATCAAGGCTCTTTGATTCGTCTTTCTGTACACAAAGTAAGGGTATTTTATAGAGCTAGGTTTGGAGGTTATATAGTGTCTAGGAAGTTACCTTAAAAGGAGGCATTCCATCGAATTACTGTGGACACTACGCACATCGCATTATCTGGACATCGTAATTGGAATTTAAGATCACAGGCTTCGGGAAAAATCACATAAAAATTTTGATTGTTTTGTTTTTATCTGTGGAATATTGTGATTCACTTGACGTTCATAAAGTTAAACAGCTGTTATGCTGGGGAATGGCGGCGTTGCCGCATCACAAATGGTTTCAGTAACAGGAAGGAAACATTTAGATGAACATTTCATTCCCTTACGTTTATTTCGAGGATATTGGGACAATCCGAACCTCATATCCTTCACGGATTAACTAGTTTTGATAGTACAAAAACATATTTGGGTCGACCAGGAACAACCGAGGCTCCGCCACTTTGATATCTTTATTAATTTGATAGGGAAAGGATAAAATAAATACGAGTTATGCACTTTGGTAAAGGGGAGATAAACGAGGGATAAAAACCAAGACTAAAAGAATAAACGAAATCGTGTGAGTTAACATCTGAACACTCTTGTGCCTTTAAGCAATAGTTCAGTGTGTATTTTTGGGTTCAGGTTCAGAAACAACTTTATTACTGTAGAAATGTTTTACAAAAATGGCGTTAAACCATATGAATATTAGAGAAAACATTTATAAAGAGCGAAGGAAACTTTTGACGAAGACTGTAACTAGAGTGCAACTAAATTCTGCGCTCAGTATAGCTTTACTCATATGGGAATTGGTTGAGTGTTCGAATATTAATAATGTGTATGGAGGGTGTCTCGACGTCCTTGTTATAAAAATTCCAACCGTGGAAATAGATCCGACAACACCTCAATGTACATTTTACCTAATTGCAATGTCCACTTGGTCGGTGCTGCCCCTATATACCTGTATAGAACTATCGCTGTATGTCCTCATTGGTTACTTTGAAAACCCCGGGTTTTTCTCCCAGTCTTGCCACTGAATGTAGAGATTTATTTTTGGCGGAAAAGTTTTTTATAAATAGGTTTGCATCCTTTATTTGAATTTCACCGGGAAGATTAGGTTGGTACTATTGCGTTTTACCGTCCCCACTCCCCACCAAATTTACAAAACGGTTTCCGGCCAATTCATTATTCTGGTATTCTCGACTAAGTGCTTTGTCTTTTTTTGCTAACAAATTTTGGCTGGGTCGGCAGCAGGCTCTGGGATCGCCATTGTTTTGGTTAGTGGCACTGCAAAAAAACTGCAGGTTCTGTCCCAGAGACTGTGAGGAGCGAGTCCGTCGTGTCTAGGGTAATCTGAAGTGACGCTCGCACCCTTTTGAGGGGAATTTTAAGTCGGCCTACGCCATTTTGTACGGAAAGAGCAGCGCCCTGTCCATTCCATCGGCAGCGGTGCTGGACGCTGGTGGGAAGCCGGACGAGCCAGTTCTAACCCTGGGAAAGGGTTTTACGCTCGGGCAAGAATCCCACAACCTTTCTACGCTCGGGCAAGCATCCCACAACCTTTTACGCTCGGCCAAGAACCTACAACATTTTGATCACCATGTGCTGCCCTAGCGTGATGTGCTAAGCGGGCATTAGGGGAGGCGCGAGCAGGGCAGGAGACCCGAGAGTAGCAGAAGATGTCTGGTACAACACATCCAGGTTTACAAAATAAAACACATTTTTTTATTTTTACAATATAATCAAGGTAGGAGCAAGCCTTAACTATAATTTTTTTCTCATATATAACTTTCACAATATAATTTAGAAGTGATCTTTCCCTATATAATTTTGCACAGCTTAATTTTAACACTTCTTGTAAACGCAAGGTAACGGTATGACGTCATAACCACAATTTTGCGGTGTATTTACTAAGTTTTCCTTCATTTCATTTATTTAAGACAATTTCTCTTGTGAAATTTGGATTGTCTTGCTACTTAGGCCCTGACTTGTTCCACTACATTTCATTAATTTTTTTCTATTTCATGTTTTTGGTAATACTCCAGTTTTACCTTTTAAAATAAACAAGATGAACTAATTTTTCTTGTGTTATTTGTACAACCCGATGACCAACTTTGCGGAGACAAAAGAGAGATGAGATTATATTTTTTTTTTAGCGGTTTCGTTACACATTTTTACCTCATGGGGTGGATCTCGGACTGGGTTGCTGTCTGTCTCATTCTACCCAATGTAGAATGATGACAGCAGATATTTGGTCTAGATCTCCCCTATGATGGAACGATTTTGGAAGTATACATTTCTTTTACAATCATTCATATAATTGAGTCCTACGCTACTGACTCAGATGTAGGTACACTATGACCTGTTAAAGGAGTCCGTCTACCTGTAAAGTGCTTCTAGTTTTGTCATCTTAATTCAATCTTTTAGAATTTTATTCTGTTTATTTTTTTTGGTTATTCTTAATTACACAAATACTCTGGAAGCCTCGGAAGTAAGTAGAATTTCATTGTTTGGCTGCAACGTTTGGGTTGAACTGTATTTTATTTAAGATCTTCTTTGTAAAATATTGGTATTAAATAATGTGGCGCACTTAAAATTTTCTTATTTCTGAACCCCCCCTTCTCCACTGTATAAAAGTTACCGGGCATATCAATGTTTTACCTAGCTGGAAAATACAGTTCTGCTTCCAGATATTTGTTTAATTATTCAGTGGGTTTCAGTGTCACAAAATGGCGGCGACGTCTTTAAGCTGCCACAAATGTCACACAATTTTTTTTTAAGGCCACAAATTGGCGCCCACATTTTTTTAATTTTTTTTTAAGGCCACAAATTGGCGCCCTACGTGTTTTTGGCTAGTTTTTTAACATAACGTAACGAATATTGGAAAGAGGTAGTCCCCAAAGATCATAGGCGTAGAATTATTGGAGAAGCTCACGATCCTCCTACCGCAGGACATATGGGTGTGTATAAAACCTTCCACAGACTGGCAGAAAAATATTATTGGCCAAAAATGCGCCAGGACGTGGCAACTTTTGTAAAGAAATGCTTTGTCTGTGCAGCTCATAAAGGTGATACACAAGGTGTATCTGATCAGATGATATCTCACCCAAAACCAACTCGTCCTTGGGAAATTATTTCGACTGATTTATGTGGACCTCTACCTCGTTCAACAAAGGGTAATTGCTGGATTCTCGTCGTTACGGACTATTTGAGTAAGTTTTCCTTAGTTTTTCCAATGCGAACAGCCCCTACTCAAGCTGTTGTTAAGCATCTTGAGGAGCAAGTATTTATGGTCTTCGGAGTACCCCGTTTGATACTTTGTGATAATGGCCCTCAGTACAAAAGTAATGAGTTTAAGCGTTTTGCTGAGAGTTATCAGGTTAAAATTCAGTATAATCCGTATTATCACCCCAGAGCAAATCCAACAGAAAGGACGAATCGCACGTTAAAAACCATGTTATGTTGTTATGTGAAAGACAACCACAGGAAGTGGGACGAACAAATACATAAACTAGCCTGCGCGATTCGTACTGCAACCCATGAGACAACCAGGATGTCTCCTTTCTTTGTTAATTTTGGTAGGAATATGTGTTTGTCAGGAAAAGATTACTCCAACCCAGTTTTGTTATCTGAAGAGAATGGTGTACAAACTGCAGCTGAAAGTAAGAACGAAGGTTTCCGGAAGCTCTATGCTGATGTAAAGAGAAGGTTAGAGGTGGCTGGAGAGAAAAACGTAGTTCAGTATAATTTGCGTACAAGGGTACCCAACTTTGCTGTGGGTCAGCGTGTTTGGAAGAAAAATTATGTTTTGTCAGATGCTGCGAAGTTTTTCTCGAAGAAGTTAGCACCGAAATTCGTTGGTCCTTATGTGATTAGGAATAAAATTTCTCCATGGATATTTGAGCTTCAGGAACCATCGGGTAAAGTACTGCCAGGGAGTTGGCATGCCAAAGACCTTAAGTCGGCAGCGGACCTCTCCGATTAACCTTTTTAGGTTAATCGTCTTGAAGTTGGGGGGGGATTATGTAACGTGTCATTTTTACGGTTAAGACAACGTTACATATTAGTTTATTTAGGTAAATAATCAAGGCTCTTTGATTCGTCTTTCTGTACACAAAGTAAGGGTATTTTATAGAGCTAGGTTTGGAGGTTATATAGTGTCTAGGAAGTTACCTTAAAAGGAGGCATTCCATCGAATTACTGTGGACACTACGCACATCGCATTATCTGGACATCGTATTTGGAATTTAAGATCACAGGCTTCGGGAAAAATCACATAAAAATTTTGATTGTTTTGTTTTTATCTGTGGAATTTTGTGATTCACTTGACGTTCATAAAGTTAAACAGCTGTTATGCTGGGGAATGGCGGCGTTGCCGCATCACAAATGGTTTCAGTAACAGGAAGGAAACATTTAGATGAACATTTCATTCCCTTACGTTTATTTCGAGGATATTGGGACAATCCGAACCTCATATCCTTCACGGATTAACTAGTTTTGATAGTACAAAAACATATTTGGGTCGACCAGGAACAACCGGGGCTCCGCCACTTTGATATCTTTATTAATTTGATAGGGAAAGGATAAAATAAATACGAGTTATGCACTTTGGTAAAGGGGAGATAAACGAGGGATAAAAACCAAGAATAAAAGAATAAACGAAATCGTGTGAGTTAACATCTGAACACTCTTGTGCCTTTAAGCAATAGTTCAGTGTGTATTTTTGGGTTCAGGTTCAGAAACAACTTTATTACTGTAGAAATGTTTTACAAAAATGGCGTTAAACCATATGAATATTAGAGAAAACATTTATAAAGAGCGAAGGAAACTTTTGACGAAGACTGTAACTAGAGTGCAACTAAATTCTGCGCTCAGTATAGCTTTACTCATATGGGAATTGGTTGAGTGTTCGAATATTAATAATGTGTATGGAGGGTGTCTCGACGTCCTTGTTATAAAAATTCCAACCGTGGAAATAGATCCGACAACACCTCAATGTACATTTTACCTAATTGCAATGTCCACTTGGTCGGTGCTGCCCCTATATACCTGTATAGAACTATCGCTGTATGTCCTCATTGGTTACTTTGAAAACCCCGGGTTTTTCTCCCAGTCTTGCCACTGAATGTAGAGATTTATTTTTGGCGGAAAAGTTTTTTATAAATAGGTTTGCATCCTTTATTTGAATTTCACCGGGAAGATTAGGTTGGTACTATTGCGTTTTACCGTCCCCACTCCCCACCAAATTTACAAAACGGTTTCCGGCCAATTCATTATTCTGGTATTCTCGACTAAGTGCTTTGTCTTTTTTTGCTAACAAATTTTGGCTGGGTCGGCAGCAGGCTCTGGGATCGCCATTGTTTTGGTTAGTGGCACTGCAAAAAAACTGCAGGTTCTGTCCCAGAGACTGTGAGGAGCGAGTCCGTCGTGTCTAGGGTAATCTGAAGTGACGCTCGCACCCTTTTGAGGGGAATTTTAAGTCGGCCTACGCCATTTTGTACGGAAAGAGCAGCGCCCTGTCCATTCCATCGGCAGCGGTGCTGGACGCTGGTGGGAAGCCGGACGAGCCAGTTCTAACCCTGGGAAAGGGTTTTACGCTCGGGCAAGAATCCCACAACCTTTCTACGCTCGGGCAAGCATCCCACAACCTTTTACGCTCGGCCAAGAACCTACAACATTTTGATCACCATGTGCTGCCCTAGCGTGATGTGCTAAGCGGCATTAGGGGAGGCGCGAGCAGGGCAGGAGACCCGAGAGTAGCAGAAGATGTCTGGTACAACACATCCAGGTTTACAAAATAAAACACATTTTTTTATTTTTACAATATAATCAAGGACCAAGGTAGGAGCAAGCCTTAACTATAATTTTTTTCTCATATATAACTTTCACAATATAATTTAGAAGTGATCTTTCCCTATATAATTTTGCACAGCTTAATTTTAACACTTCTTGTAAACGCAAGGTAACGGTATGACGTCATAACCACAATTTTGCGGTGTATTTACTAAGTTTTCCTTCATTTCATTTATTTAAGACAATTTCTCTTGTGAAATTTGGATTGTCTTGCTACTTAGGCCCTGACTTGTTCCACTACATTTCATTAATTTTTTTCTATTTCATGTTTTTGGTAATACTCCAGTTTTACCTTTTAAAATAAACAAGATGAACTAATTTTTCTTGTGTTATTTGTACAACCCGATGACCAACTTTGCGGAGACAAAAGAGAGATGAGATTATATTTTTTTTTTAGCGGTTTCGTTACACATTTTTACCTCATGGGGTGGATCTCGGACTGGGTTGCTGTCTGTCTCATTCTACCCAATGTAGAATGATGACAGCAGATATTTGGTCTAGATCTCCCCTATGATGGAACGATTTTGGAAGTATACATTTCTTTTACAATCATTCATATAATTGAGTCCTACGCTACTGACTCAGATGTAGGTACACTATGACCTGTTAAAGGAGTCCGTCTACCTGTAAAGTGCTTCTAGTTTTGTCATCTTAATTCAATCTTTTAGAATTTTATTCTGTTTATTTTTTTTGGTTATTCTTAATTACACAAATACTCTGGAAGCCTCGGAAGTAAGTAGAATTTCATTGTTTGGCTGCAACGTTTGGGTTGAACTGTATTTTATTTAAGATCTTCTTTGTAAAATATTGGTATTAAATAATGTGGCGCACTTAAAATTTTCTTATTTCTGAACCCCCCCTTCTCCACTGTATAAAAGTTACCGGGCATATCAATGTTTTACCTAGCTGGAAAATACAGTTCTGCTTCCAGATATTTGTTTAATTATTCAGTGGGTTTCAGTGTCACAAAATGGCGGCGACGTCTTTAAGCTGCCACAAATGTCACACAATTTTTTTTTAAGGCCACAAATTGGCGCCCACATTTTTTTAATTTTTTTTTAAGGCCACAAATTGGCGCCCTACGTGTTTTTGGCTAGTTTTTTAACATAACGTAACGAATATTGGAAAGAGGTAGTCCCCAAAGATCATAGGCGTAGAATTATTGGAGAAGCTCACGATCCTCCTACCGCAGGACATATGGGTGTGTATAAAACCTTCCACAGACTGGCAGAAAAATATTATTGGCCAAAAGGACGTGGCAACTTTTGTAAAGAAATGCTTTGTCTGTGCAGCTCATAAAGGTGATACACAAGGTGTATCTGATCAGATGATATCTCACCCAAAACCAACTCGTCCTTGGGAAATTATTTCGACTGATTTATGTGGACCTCTACCTCGTTCAACAAAGGGTAATTGCTGGATTCTCGTCGTTACGGACTATTTGAGTAAGTTTTCCTTAGTTTTTCCAATGCGAACAGCCCCTACTCAAGCTGTTGTTAAGCATCTTGAGGAGCAAGTATTTATGGTCTTCGGAGTACCCCGTTTGATACTTTGTGATAATGGCCCTCAGTACAAAAGTAATGAGTTTAAGCGTTTTGCTGAGAGTTATCAGGTTAAAATTCAGTATAATCCGTATTATCACCCCAGAGCAAATCCAACAGAAAGGACGAATCGCACGTTAAAAACCATGTTATGTTGTTATGTGAAAGACAACCACAGGAAGTGGGACGAACAAATACATAAACTAGCCTGCGCGATTCGTACTGCAACCCATGAGACAACCAGGATGTCTCCTTTCTTTGTTAATTTTGGTAGGAATATGTGTTTGTCAGGAAAAGATTACTCCAACCCAGTTTTGTTATCTGAAGAGAATGGTGTACAAACTGCAGCTGAAAGTAAGAACGAAGGTTTCCGGAAGCTCTATGCTGATGTAAAGAGAAGGTTAGAGGTGGCTGGAGAGAAAAACGTAGTTCAGTATAATTTGCGTACAAGGGTACCCAACTTTGCTGTGGGTCAGCGTGTTTGGAAGAAAAATTATGTTTTGTCAGATGCTGCGAAGTTTTTCTCGAAGAAGTTAGCACCGAAATTCGTTGGTCCTTATGTGATTAGGAATAAAATTTCTCCATGGATATTTGAGCTTCAGGAACCATCGGGTAAAGTACTGCCAGGGAGTTGGCATGCCAAAGACCTTAAGTCGGCAGCGGACCTCTCCGATTAACCTTTTTAGGTTAATCGTCTTGAAGTTGGGGGGGGATTATGTAACGTGTCATTTTTACGGTTAAGACAACGTTACATATTAGTTTATTTAGGTAAATAATCAAGGCTCTTTGATTCGTCTTTCTGTACACAAAGTAAGGGTATTTTATAGAGCTAGGTTTGGAGGTTATATAGTGTCTAGGAAGTTACCTTAAAAGGAGGCATTCCATCGAATTACTGTGGACACTACGCACATCGCATTATCTGGACATCGTAATTGGAATTTAAGATCACAGGCTTCGGGAAAAATCACATAAAAATTTTGATTGTTTTGTTTTTATCTGTGGAATTTTGTGATTCACTTGACGTTCATAAAGTTAAACAGCTGTTATGCTGGGGAATGGCGGCGTTGCCGCATCACAAATGGTTTCAGTAACAGGAAGGAAACATTTAGATGAACATTTCATTCCCTTACGTTTATTTCGAGGATATTGGGACAATCCGAACCTCATATCCTTCACGGATTAACTAGTTTTGATAGTACAAAAACATATTTGGGTCGACCAGGAACAACCGGGGCTCCGCCACTTTGATATCTTTATTAATTTGATAGGGAAAGGATAAAATAAATACGAGTTATGCACTTTGGTAAAGGGGAGATAAACGAGGGATAAAAACCAAGAATAAAAGAATAAACGAAATCGTGTGAGTTAACATCTGAACACTCTTGTGCCTTTAAGCAATAGTTCAGTGTGTATTTTTGGGTTCAGGTTCAGAAACAACTTTATTACTGTAGAAATGTTTTACAAAAATGGCGTTAAACCATATGAATATTAGAGAAAACATTTATAAAGAGCGAAGGAAACTTTTGACGAAGACTGTAACTAGAGTGCAACTAAATTCTGCGCTCAGTATAGCTTTACTCATATGGGAATTGGTTGAGTGTTCGAATATTAATAATGTGTATGGAGGGTGTCTCGACGTCCTTGTTATAAAAATTCCAACCGTGGAAATAGATCCGACAACACCTCAATGTACATTTTACCTAATTGCAATGTCCACTTGGTCGGTGCTGCCCCTATATACCTGTATAGAACTATCGCTGTATGTCCTCATTGGTTACTTTGAAAACCCCGGGTTTTTCTCCCAGTCTTGCCACTGAATGTAGAGATTTATTTTTGGCGGAAAAGTTTTTTATAAATAGGTTTGCATCCTTTATTTGAATTTCACCGGGAAGATTAGGTTGGTACTATTGCGTTTTACCGTCCCCACTCCCCACCAAATTTACAAAACGGTTTCCGGCCAATTCATTATTCTGGTATTCTCGACTAAGTGCTTTGTCTTTTTTTGCTAACAAATTTTGGCTGGGTCGGCAGCAGGCTCTGGGATCGCCATTGTTTTGGTTAGTGGCACTGCAAAAAAACTGCAGGTTCTGTCCCAGAGACTGTGAGGAGCGAGTCCGTCGTGTCTAGGGTAATCTGAAGTGACGCTCGCACCCTTTTGAGGGGAATTTTAAGTCGGCCTACGCCATTTTGTACGGAAAGAGCAGCGCCCTGTCCATTCCATCGGCAGCGGTGCTGGACGCTGGTGGGAAGCCGGACGAGCCAGTTCTAACCCTGGGAAAGGGTTTTACGCTCGGGCAAGAATCCCACAACCTTTCTACGCTCGGGCAAGCATCCCACAACCTTTTACGCTCGGCCAAGAACCTACAACATTTTGATCACCATGTGCTGCCCTAGCGTGATGTGCTAAGCGGCATTAGGGGAGGCGCGAGCAGGGCAGGAGACCCGAGAGTAGCAGAAGATGTCTGGTACAACACATCCAGGTTTACAAAATAAAACACATTTTTTTATTTTTACAATATAATCAAGGACCAAGGTAGGAGCAAGCCTTAACTATAATTTTTTTCTCATATATAACTTTCACAATATAATTTAGAAGTGATCTTTCCCTATATAATTTTGCACAGCTTAATTTTAACACTTCTTGTAAACGCAAGGTAACGGTATGACGTCATAACCACAATTTTGCGGTGTATTTACTAAGTTTTCCTTCATTTCATTTATTTAAGACAATTTCTCTTGTGAAATTTGGATTGTCTTGCTACTTAGGCCCTGACTTGTTCCACTACATTTCATTAATTTTTTTCTATTTCATGTTTTTGGTAATACTCCAGTTTTACCTTTTAAAATAAACAAGATGAACTAATTTTTCTTGTGTTATTTGTACAACCCGATGACCAACTTTGCGGAGACAAAAGAGAGATGAGATTATATTTTTTTTTTAGCGGTTTCGTTACACATTTTTACCTCATGGGGTGGATCTCGGACTGGGTTGCTGTCTGTCTCATTCTACCCAATGTAGAATGATGACAGCAGATATTTGGTCTAGATCTCCCCTATGATGGAACGATTTTGGAAGTATACATTTCTTTTACAATCATTCATATAATTGAGTCCTACGCTACTGACTCAGATGTAGGTACACTATGACCTGTTAAAGGAGTCCGTCTACCTGTAAAGTGCTTCTAGTTTTGTCATCTTAATTCAATCTTTTAGAATTTTATTCTGTTTATTTTTTTTGGTTATTCTTAATTACACAAATACTCTGGAAGCCTCGGAAGTAAGTAGAATTTCATTGTTTGGCTGCAACGTTTGGGTTGAACTGTATTTTATTTAAGATCTTCTTTGTAAAACATTGGTATTAAATAATGTGGCGCACTTAAAATTTTCTTATTTCTGAACCCCCCCTTCTCCACTGTATAAAAGTTACCGGGCATATCAATGTTTTACCTAGCTGGAAAATACAGTTCTGCTTCCAGATATTTGTTTAATTATTCAGTGGGTTTCAGTGTCACAAAATGGCGGCGACGTCTTTAAGCTGCCATAAATGTCACACAATTTTTTTTTAAGGCCACAAATTGGCGCCCACATTTTTTTAATTTTTTTTTAAGGCCACAATTCTTATACATAAGGTCATAACTGTTTCGGGTAAAGCATACATGAGTCATATTTTTTAAAAACGCTCTGGGATTAGAATTTTGAACCCTGATACATAATTTGGTTTATTAAGAAAATTTTCTATTGACATAGATTTCACAATTACTTTGGAATTATTAATTGACGCCACTGAATCTTCGAGATCAGTAAAATCGTAGAGTTTTCCTTTCTTCTTCATGGCCAACTCTACTTGGTGGTGTACCTGATCGGAACTCATAAATGCATGACCTGGTTCAAAGTAATAAAGTGTAATTTGTGTTGTACATAAGACTTCACTGTTGACTATGTGAACGAGCAATGAATAAAGTAGCCAATTTTTATTTTGGGCACTAGAGTTATCGAGCCATATGTGTATATTAGTAATGTCTCTGTTACGTAAAACAAAATGATAAAAAGCACTCATGATATCTTCTGGTTTTCTTCCCGCAATGCTATCATGCCAGATAACTGTAAGTGGTTTAGATTGTGCAGTGATTTTGCCTAGTGGTGTCAAAGTTTGATTGAAAGCCACAAGACGTTGACAGAAAATTACAGCTTTGAATGACTCCAACCTCGGTAACATTATAACCTTTTCTAAGTCTGCGCTATAATATTTTTGGGAATCATTTTGTGGTAGTTTTTTGTGTGCTTCGTAAAGTTCTCTTGCTTTAATACATTTCTCGTTATGCTTGACCCACTTCACACACGTTGCATAGTCGTCTGGAAAATTGTCTTTCCTAGCATCATGAGATGTGTCTTTTTCATGCAAGCTCTGGTCCTCACAAATTTCGCATTCCTCATTGCCAAGTCGAGTAAAGGAAATATTCATTTTTTTTTTACGTGTTGTCAATATAGTTTGTACGAAATCGTCTTATGCCGGTACTTCTCCCAGAAATGTCTATGCATGGAAACTACATTAATATCGCTTGGTAAGTAACGGCGTAGAGGAGCATGTTCTCGCCTGTAGTGGGGTTCTAAAGGGTTGAACGACTCCACATGCTGGCTTAACAAATCACGATCAAATGAAGGCGTTTTCTGGTGCTTTCCTCGTTTATCCATTATGGGATATGTGAAATTGTTATGTGAAATTCTGTCATTTGTTTTCACGTAACCTAAGGTCGTTTATTACTTACATACTTCAACTCTGGCGTCATTAAATTTTTTAAACGCAAATACCCTTCTTGGGTTTCTTCCTTGCCAAGTTCATTGGCATTTCACTAAAATAATTTAAATTATCAGCGGTGAGTGACGTCAATCAGCATGCAACACATAAACAAACCCTTTTGTCCGCAGCCCCTGTATAGGTTTTGTTAAAAATCGTGTATTTTAGCTCACACTACTACTATACTATAGTAGTGTGAGCTATGGTGATCCTAATTTTTTCGAGAAAAAAAAAGTTGCTCCGATTTCAAAATTTTTTATATATCTTTGCGTTTTAGATGATTTTGAAACTTTTTTGGTGCGCCGTCTGTCTGTCTGTCTGTATGTCTGCCTGTAACGACCAACGCGTATAACTCAAAAACCGCTTGTCCGATTTTAATGAAATTTGGTACCTGAACAAAATCCACCGAGCACAAGCCAAATAAGAGGGTGGGGGTAGATTTCAAAAATTAGAGTTTATGTGAAAATATTGCGTGTGTGATATCAAACGAAAGGTAATTGAGTCTGGAGTTAAACAAAATTAATTTTAGTTAAAAAAAAGGGTGGGGGTAGATTGAACAAAATTAGAGATTAAGTGAAAATATGGCGTGTGTGATATCAAACGAAAGGTAATTGGGTCTGGAGTTAAACAAAATATATTTTAGTTTTTTTAACAAAGGGTAGGGGTAGATTTCAATAATTAGATTTTAACTTAACACATGGCTTGTGTGGTATCAAACGATAGGTAATTGAGTTTGGAGTTGAATAAAATATATTTAAGTTTTTAATTATATTAGCTCACCCGTACTCTACATCTATAGAACCTAGTGTGAGCTTAGGTGCCGATATATTGGCAGAGTATTTTACTTGTCATTGACAGTTTTCATATGGTTGATACTGAGGTGTTGATATAGTTGATGGTGGCTTAGAATACACTTCTTAAGTTTCGGAAAAAGTACTTTAAAGAGTCGTATCAATTTTTTTTTAAATCAGCTGTACATTTGAAAGAGATTATTATTATGGACAATTTTTCGATAAGTTTATGAAACAGGAGAATTAAAATTTCATAGGGACAATTTGCTCACGTCAAATATCGAATCAACAAACATTTTTTCGTGGCTAAGCGGGTATAGAAAGATTTTGTTTCTCTTGTATTCTGCCGTGGAATACTCGAAAGCTGTACACCCATGGGAGTCCAAGATCTAATAGACACCTATTAAGTGTTGACAGTTAACTGTTTCGTCCTTAAGGGACTCTTCAGAATACTGCATGGTGAATGTGAGACCTCTGTAAAGCTAGAGAGACGGTATATACATCTCATCTTACGATATTTATCATTTCTTTTATCCATATCGTAAGGTGAGATGTATATCCCATCTGTCTCGCTTTATAAAGGTGTCACATTGGCCATGCAGTGTTCAGAAGAGTCCCTTAAGGACGAAACACTTAATTGTCAACACTTAAATAATTAATGTAAAAATAACAAGGCTACATCAGGATTCTAATTCTTTTTCCCACGAGCGTGCGGGAAATCCGTTTTTCTGCACGGTAGGGCAAAAACCTGTGCAGGTTTGAAGTTTCTGTTTATAATATCTATGGTCAAAGGTAAGAAGTTATATTTCGTTAAAACACTGGGTTTTTTATATTTTGAAGTTTCGCGGTATTAGTCTATGGACAAATCGGCCTAAAAGGGAGTTTCTTGTGCAAGTCGTGCGAACTTTTTGTCGATAAGCCAGGTTTGTTAAGGGCACTCCATAGATCAGGTTCTGACTTGTTGTTATTCTGGTAAATGCGTTTTTTTTTAAGATATAGCCCCCACCACTTTTTTTTGCACGATACTTTTTAAAACGATGTATCTTTCTTAGAAATAGTCGTAGAGGGTTGCAAAAAATGGAAAATGAATCAGGAAACATCCGCAATAAAATAACATTCTATTATATTTTTTAAAATTTTGCTTCCTTTTTTAGAAAAAATAAAATAACTGAATTTTTACTTTTTTTTTGTATAGCTAGTAAAGTTTAACCTACATTTTTATTAAGACCAAAGCAAAATTAAAAAAAAAATTTAAATTAAAGTTTTAGAACGAACATTTTTCTTTAATTTGGTGTATACAAGTCTTATACGAAAGTATATTTTATATTTGTTTCAATAAAAAAACAATTCGTTGTCACCAAAACGACTACCGAAGGTGTATTACCGTACGCGGACGCCTATAAGCGCGGCTTTACGCAGCTAGTAAAACAGGTGATTTCTATTATTATTGTTATCGTTGTTTGATGGACATTAATAGGTCACAAACTAGCGATTTGGATGTTGCCGGGCAAGTTTTTGGTCCAATTTTTTTTATCCCCCCTCCTTATATAGTCGTGTTTGAATTTCTAAAAATGTTTCTAAGTTGGCGCCCTAAAGACACAATGACCTAGAAAGGGATCAAAAATGTGTAAAATCTAGTTTAAAAATAAAATTATATTAGTTTTTTAAATTTTTGCTGCAAAACCCCCAAGACTCCCCAGGCTCCCCAAATTCTGAAATTTTTAGATTTTTTTCAAATTTTTTTAAAAACTAGGCTTAGGGAAATATATGTACTAATCATTATTGTAGACCATAAAATTTCCTTTTCAACAATGTATAAGTCAGTGAGGTACGATTAATGACAAACTCTCCAGTGGCGTCCGTTTATTGAGGTAGTGTAAATAAATTTAAAAAGAAACATTTTTATTACAGGTTTTACCCGATTTTCTTAAGAACCGAACTCTATATCAAAAAATATAATGCACACTTTGTTATAGACAATAAAATTGCCTTTTAAATGATGTATAATAAGGCAATGGTAGTTTTATCTATAACAATTTAGGGGCGTCCGTAAATAAGATCAATTTTGAAAAATCACTAAATTTATCAATTTATCACTAAGTTTTATACAATTTTCTAAAAAATAAGCTTTTTGGAAAAAAAAATTATTTTGCCGTTTATTGTAGAAAATAAAATTTCCTTTTTAACAATGTATTAGTCAGTGGGGTCAGGCTAATGACAAACTCTCCAGCGGCGTCCGTTTATTAAGAAAATATAAAAAAATTAAAAAAACCACATATGTTTTACCCGATTGTCTTAAAAACCAAGCTCTCTATCAAAAATTGTGACCTATAGTCGATTGTAGACAATAAAATTTCCTTTTAAACATGTATAATAATTTAAGATTTGTCTTCAGATTAAAACTTCACAGGCCTGTACAACTTTTAACAATTTTTTACAAATCAAACAAATTAATTCTGTTACAAGTTTTTCCAATGTTTTCAGAAACTAAGCTCAATTGGCAAAAATGTGTTTTATACTTTATTGTAGGAAATAAAATTTTCTTTTTAACAATGTGTAAGTCAGAGGGGTTTAATAACCCTTCAGCGACGTCCGTATATGGGGGTCTATTAAAAAAATAAGTAAAATCATTTTTGTCACTTGTTTCACCCAATTTTTTTTCGAACATTAAAAAAAAAATTAAATAATTTTTTTTCTAATACATTTGAAATCAAGTAATTTAAGCTTTGTTGTATTAAAATCGGATAAAAAATAAAAAAGATACAATTTGTTTTTAAATATGCTTTTGCGCCATATTGAATCCGCCATATTGAAAAAATAGCGCGATTATCACAATGACAGTAAGTCAAAACCTGATCTGCTAGGTAAGTTAAACAAATTTCAGTTACTTTCAAAAAGTTCTTATGGTTTTCATTAAAAGCATAATTTTTAAATATACCCCAAAGACCCCTATTTTTTCCAGTTATTTGGAAATAACTTAAAAACTAATTAACGCATTGGATCATTTGACCCAGATTTGAATAAAGAATCAAAATAGCAATCTTTTTTATATAAACTTTTTTCTTCTAGCTCCAATAGTTTTACAAATAAAATAAAAAAAATAAAAAAAATTTACTTTTTTTTTAATTTTTTTAATTTGTTTGACAAATATACAAAAATACATATTTCCTGACCAATACCTTTTTAAACACATTATAAAGCAAGTATTTTAAACTTTGTTCCATGGAAATCGGATAAGAAATAAAAAAGTTACAATTTTTTTAAAGATACGCCTTTCCGCCATTTTGAATCCGCCATATCTTTCAAAAAACGCATTTACCAGAATGACAACAAGTCAAAACCTGATATATGGGATGCCCTTAACAAAGTTAACTTATCGGCAGAAAGTTGGCACGACTTGCACACGAAACTTGATTTGTCCATAGACTATATGGTGTGGATGTGTTTTGGTTTATTTTTTTTATAACTTAATTTTCTTATATGTTTTCCTGACGTTCGTAGAAAAACAATTGTTCCCAGTGCTTGTTAGAATAATAGTTATTTTTCACGAGTGATCACAAAAAAGCTACGATTATGTCTTAAGGGGGGCGTCTTCTGAGGGGAATCTGAGGCCTCATGTATCTTATGCTATTTTATCTTTTTATTCATGAAATATTTTGAAAATATCTACAAAAATTTTAGGTTTAGGTTGGAGCGGTTCCCGAAGCCCTCCTGGGTTCGCCCATGATAGTATATACGCGGAGGGAACAGAGCGCATTAAACACTGTCATATAATGCTTTCATGTCAGTCTCAGCTCATCAGTGATCAGTAGTTCGATGTGTTTCGGTTTCTTTTTTCTAATTATCTTATTTTTTTATATTTTTCGCAAAATATTGTTCCTGACACGTGCTCAAAATAATTTTTTCTACGAGTGTGGAAGAGGTTATTATTCCGCAAGCATATTTGTTTTAAAATTAACACTGCCTACGAAGAAGGGCACTTTCCGCGCTTAGGAAATCTATTCCCGCACTTAAAGCTTATCCTAACTTCATTTTGCGTCATTCATCTAACTGCTTTGCGTGTGGGAAAAACTAACTTTACGCACTACAAACACTACTATTTTTTTTCCGATAGGATTCTTATTTAAATAATAAACATATACTTACAAATGAAAGGTAAACATAAAGAAGCTGTAACAAGTAAGTCTACTTTATTTTATTTCCCCCAATTTGTAGCAAAAGTTTGTCAAAGCTAATTCCTATTTCGCATAAAATGAAAAGGATTTAAAAAACTGAAATATATCATCCGAATAAAAATTGACCAAGTAAGCAAATAAGCCTTCCTTTAATCTTAAAGCATCTTTCGTAAAATTTCAAGGAGGTCTTCTCTGGAAAGGATAATAATAGTCTTAAGAGAAGGGTTGCGCTAAGAGGTAAGGATGTAGACAATTATAAAAGAGTTTGTCAAACGGTTCGCAATAAGAAGATTAAAGTCCTCCTTTATATCTATAAGTCTTCGAAATTACTTAAAAGTAATCGTTCTATTCAAAACGTTCAAATAGGCAAAAAAGTTGACAAAGAATTCAATAAAAAATAATAATTTGAGTTTGTCGATTTAACAATGGCGGGTAAAGGTTTGAATTTATTTTACAGTTTGGGATTTAGTGCAGCCATTATTTCATGACATTAGGGACTTATTTTTATAAAACCTGACCTCTTGTAAAATCGGCAGTATTGTGACAGATTTACACGTAAAAACAGCTGCTTTGTTTCAAAATTCGGCCTTTGTGTATTTAAGAACCGGATTTATTAGTGCTTGTTTCCATTAAATAAAAGTTAGTGACTTTATTTTTAAATTTGACTTTGGTATGTCAATTTTAAGAGGTCTACTGTCAGATTTCTTTGTACATTTGTCAGAATAAAGCTGACTCTAAAATAAACACAGGTTTTATTCCAATAAGTCCCTATTGTCAACGATATAATTTTATTTGATAAAGCATTTTATGTAGGATGTACCTTAAGCATTTGCTACCTCATTTGCTCCCCCTCTAAATGTTCAAAATAATTTAACTACTAATTTCCAAACAAAATAATTAATCATTCAAATTAGAATTTTATACTTATTAGTACCTACATAAATATGATACAGTAGATCTGCGGGCAAGGCAGTGCCCCGCCAAGTTCACGCAACTGCTGTTCCGTCTTTTCTTGAAACATTTCAGCCCATATTTGACCTATCTAAAACACTACGTCGGAGTGAGCTACGTAACCCAAACTTTGCACAGTCGTAGACCTTCATAGAGTTAACAACCACACTAAGTTTATGGACTTAAGTAGTAAAGTGGTTACGAAATTTCAAAAAATGTCAAAATTGCCAATCACTCACTCATGTATAGATTATCAAAATTCTACTGTACTTTCAGACATACTACAAAGCTAAAATTATGACCAAACTCTTGGAAACAATTCTAATTTACTCCCCCCCCCCCCCCCATTATACATGTAAAATTATGTAAAAGTAACATTGCCCATTTTCAGAAACGCTAGAGAGCTGACCTTTGGCAGACTAATAGGAACTATGATAAAATTATAGGAAAAAATTTAGAAATGCCAAAATTGTAATGTAAGTTATGTAAAAGTAACGTTGTCCACTTCCAGAAACGCTAGTGAGCTGAGCTTTGGAAGGCCGATAGGAACTATAAAAAAACTATCGAAATAAATTTAAAAAAAACCAACATTGTAATTTACTTCCTTCCCCTATTAATGTAAAATTATGTAAAATTAACATTGCCCACTTCCGTAAATACTAGAGAGCTGAGCTTTGGAAAACTGATAGGAACTAAAATAAAACTATAGAAAAAAACTTCAAAACAATAAAATTTTAATTTATTTTCCTCCCCTATAAATCTAAAGTTATTTAAAAGTAATATTGCCCCATTCCAAAAACGCTAGAGAGCTGAGCTTTGGAAGGCTGATAGGAACTCTGATAAAACCATGGAAAAAATTAAAAAACCTCAAATATTTTACTACTTTAAAACTTAAATATTATTCTAAATTCTAAAACATTTTATGTAAAAAAAGCCAAGTATGCGAAAATTCTGTAAAAAGAACTGAGATAAAAGTGAAGCCAAGTTCTCTAATACAAATTACGGCTGAAATGACTATTAGGACAGTGCTAAATTGAACAAATAAATTTGGCAGCAATAGTAAAGTTTAAAAAAACATTTTCAAACTAGTAAGAACCTTTCATTTTGAAATTTATGTTGGATTTACTTTTATCTTAATTCTTTTTACGGATTACAATTTTCGCGTACCTGGCTTTTTTTATATGAAATTTTTTTGTTATGATACAGTTGTTATTCCTAACTATATTTTACTTTATTTGATCTCTATATTTATATATACAGTCGAACCTCTCTAACTCGAACCTCTATAACTCGAACCCCTCTATAACTCGAACCTTTTAAGCGGTCCCTGCACTTTTTAAATGTATTTTAACCTATGTAACTCGAGTTTCTATAACTCGAACTCTCCATAACTCGAACTGTTTTGGTTGTCCCTTCAGGTTCGAGTTATAGAGGTTCGACTGTACATCTTACAATCTAAAAGTCTACATTTATTGCAATGTTGAAATCACATTAAAACAGTACTAGATGTAGAAGAATTCAAGTAAACCTTAGAATTGAGTTACAGGTACCAAGGAGAGTTGGGCGACAGCAAAATCGTATGACCGTTCCAGTAAATATCCCACCAGAGTATTGGAAAAGATCTTTACTAATACCTCATTTAAACCCTGTGATCATGCCTCATCATTTTTCCGATGAGAACCTACCAGCTTTCTAACTATTGTCTCTACATCCGCTTGTTATACTGGAACTGGCTAGACGATGAAGCTGAATTACAACCTGTGGAGAAGCAAAAAATTATTGATGTTAAAAAGTTTGAAAGTAACAGAAGTTGTAAAGCAAGCGGTTTGTTTTTTTCATCAACAAAAACTGCTCTACTTATTTTGCTAGCATTGCCATGTACAACAAGTACGGTAGAACGATCTTTTAGTACCCTTTGCAGAGTCAAAACATTCAATTTACGACATGCTTCAACTTTTAGTTTTGGTGCCCAAAGCGCACTTACGAAATTATACAGTTTTGTATTTTCATGAATCAGGTTATTGGGTAATTTTATACCCAACTGCGACTAGTAGTTAGAAGTAAATTTAGCAGTTGGGAATTTTTTTTATTTAATTTTTTTTTATTTCCATCTTTCAGGTTTAATTCTTATTCTGCCTTATAAAAAGCACAATGCGTTTACAATTCAATTTACTTTACCCAAAAAGTACGTGTAGATTTTTTACGGACGCAAACAATGTTACCTTCCATTGGGTGAAGCTGGGGGAGGAGAGAGGGAGAGGGAGAGGGGAACTAGTAAAATGATGTCCAAAAAAAACTTAAAGCGTGCGCCGAAAGAATTTTTAAAATCGCTCTAAAATTGTGAAAGGTTACAAATAAGGATGGTGGGGAAAAAGAGGGAGAGGAAGCGTGTGCAGAAGAATTTTTGAAATCGCTCTATTTGTGTGAAAGATATAGCTACAACTATTACTAATAAGGAGGGAGCGGAGAAGAGAGGGAAGGGCAAACTAGTAAAATGATGTTGGAAAAAGTCTTCAAGCGTGTGCAGATAGAATTTTTGAAATCGCTTTATATTTGTGAAAGTTATAGCTACAGCTATTACTAATAAAGATGGCGGGAAGGAGTGAGAGAGAGGCGGTGGGGAGGGGGGCGGTGGGAACTAGTAAAATGTGCTGGAAAAAAATCTGAAAGCGTATGCAAAAATAATTTTTGAAATCGCTCTATATTTGATAACATTATGCGAAATGGTTTTTGACTAGGGTGGGGGGAATGACAGGAGAGGTGATGGGTGGGAGCAGGACAAACTACAAAGTAACTGCAGCAAATTAGAGGACATTTGCAATGGGCAATCAAAGGAATTTCAATAAAATTGCCTGAGATTTAGATAATTTGTAAAGCCTACATGCAACAATGAAATTTTATAAAAAATTGCTGTGTGGTAAAACTGCTTATAAATAATTTTGGGTCAAACCATTGTTTTAATGCCTATTATGCCCAGTGTTTATTTTTAGTTTTTTTTTTGGTAATTTAATTATTTTGAAAGGTAATGCTATGGTGCAGTTAGAAAATGAAGTAACCGAACTTTTTCGTCTCTCCACTGAAAGCACTTCGAAAATAGTGGGACTTCTAAAACATCGAACTTTGTTTCTAGCTCCGTTATTTGAGCAACCCACAACGGCCCAAAATGTCGGCATTTTTACAAAAAATTTAACCTAAAAATGCTTTGTTTTTCTTCCACGAACTGTCAACGCATTAGCTGATTTCTGAAGTCAATCTAAAATGTTAATTAAAAATTTCAAGAAACCTAACCTAATATTTTTACGGATGTTTTAAAATCTCTTTAATAAAAGTATAGCCAACACTTTGGCCGCGAAATCACATTAAATCACTGCCAAAATAAGGTGGCCAACGCGTATTAATTTTTGTTGGCAACACTGACGTTTCTTGAGAATATTAGCTTGTCTAACGAACTGTCACGATCAGCTGTTTTTCGATCCAAGATGGTTGCCATAGGAGAAACAAAGCGTTTTCCCATAAGCCGCAATTTACAACAAAGATGCTGTTTTATGTATTGATCCTTTGTACACATGGGAAAAATGCGTTTTTCTTTAAAAAAATCAGTTGAAGCCAGTAAATCTCAAATAAAAGGGACCATGTTTTGTTTAAAAGTCAGGTTATGTTTTTATTTACTTTTGTTTTTTTTTAACTTTTTTTCCAGTTTTTTACTCAGTTTGAATCATTATTATTAGTTTCTGTGCTGTTATGAATTGTGGCAGCTGGGGAGAGCTTGATAATGTTAGTTTTAATGGAATGCCAAGTATTTTAACCTTAAAAAATCATCTTGATTTAAATGAACTAGGTATCAGCTCAAAGAAGGGAAAAGAAAGTGGATAAGTGCTCTATTACCTGACTTAACAGAGGATAAATTGAAATATTCGAAAGTTTTTTGTCAGGTTTGTTTTGGATAAATGTGTAACTGCCATTTTGGCAACATTTTCTATTGGGATCTTTTTTTGTGCTTGAGTGGATCTTTTCCAGAAGTGTAACATAGAATTGTGTTAAACTGTAAGAAATATTTCGCTATGATTTTTTTACTATTCTAGGCAAGCAACTTTCAAAACTAGAATACAGCAATGATCATTACTGGGTCTCTCCTGAATGGATTATTGTTTCAAAACGGTTAAAAATTTTTAAAAATGATGGTTGAAAAAACGGTCCAGAGAAGAAAGAGAAGGAAAACAATATGAGGTTAAAGTGTGAATAATGAGCTGAACCAAATTTGTGCACCATCCTACAGAACTCTTAAATAAACTTTTGGTAGTGTAGCATCCTGTATAGTGTCGAGTGAAGTCCTGTATCATCAAAGTTTCTTTTTCTTTAATAAATATTTATTTTACAGACCTCAAAACAGTTTAGAATAAACTGGTGAATTTGACAATCTCCCTAACTCAAACCTCTTTTTATCTTAAACTATTTTGGTGCAAATTTTCCTTTATTTCCATGCTTTTTGACACCTAAAACTTGTAGACCGTAAAATTTGTATAGTATCTGGCTGGACCTCCTACAAGTCCTGTTGTGAAATTTCTACGGTACTGTTCTGAGCTTATTACCAAAAATAATTTTTGGCATGGCATCATTAATAATAGATGGAAAAAAAAGTAATCTTTGTTGACTTTGATGACCACAAGAAAAACAAATAAGTTCTCTCAGATATTTTTTTCAATTTCTCTCAAAAAACTTGGGTTCTAATACTCCTAATGGGTCATATGCTGTTACGCCTAATTGTAGAGTAGAGTATATATTTATTTACATAAACTTTTAGATACATAATTGAGCAAATATTGTTACAAAAAAACAGTAATAAAAGTAATAGTAACAGTAGTAATACAACAGCGAATATTGTACTGTTGTAAAATTTGAACAGTACTTACTGTTGTGAGCTGATGAACCTTAGGTTTGACCGTACTTAAGCCCTATGTATTATAGTTCATGGAAAATCATATGGTGATGTACGGTGTGTGAGGCTAATGACAAGGAAAAACTGTATTTTAATTTTGCAAGTTTTTTTTTATATAATGTTTACTTATATTTTTTTAAATAAACATATTTTGTAAAGTACTTATTAGAAGTTTGCTTGACCAACCTCGGTTGGAACTCATATGTGCATATTGATCTGTTGGACTGACCTACCTATAAGTTGTGCCTCTTTTCAATGTCACTACTGGAGGGTTAAAACAATTAAACTTTGTCTAAACCTAAAAATCATAGTGAAATATTTTTCACAGTTTAACGCTATAGAAGGCCTATTACTTAGCAAAACGTTTAGTCAAGTACAACCAAAGATCCTAATAGAAAACCTGAATCTGATGAGAAAAGTTTAGTCTGTTTCAATTTCGTCTCTGTTCAGTGAGCCTTGAAGTGAGCTCTTTGAATAGAACTCCTTTCCCCTACCTTGGGCTGATAGTTCATTGATTCATTGGTCAAAAACCTTTGGGGGCCCGATACCTTACGGGGGCCCCCAGAGGTCTTATGATGTACTTTATGATATTTTTTCTGTTTATTCATGAAATATATGGAAAATATCTAAAAATATATGTGGTTTGGGGGGGTCCGGGCCCCTAGCCCCCCCGCCCCCTTGGTGCGCCCATGTAATAATTCAAAATAAGTGAAAAAACTAGAAAAAAAGTTTTAAAAAAAACAAAATAAACAAAAACATAACCTACTTTTTTGAAGAAAACATGGTCCCTTTTATTTCAGATTTTCTCGCTTTAGTTTAATATTTTTAAGAAAAACGCATTTTTCCCATATGCACAAAGGATCTGTTCTTAAAACTGATTAATTTTTTAGACTAAAGCTCTTGTCGTTTTTGTAAAATTTACGTTTTTGTTAACATTACGGCTTATGGGAAATCGGTTTGCTTGTCCTATGGAAGACATCTTGGATTTGATCATATGTTTTGTTAGACAGCCCTATTGTGTTGTAAAAACACTGATGTCCAATAAACTTTTTTTTTTTGCTTTTGGTTTTATTTTTTGGCTGACCTATTTTTGTGAATCTGTTATGTTTATTTCCTTCACAGACCGCAAACAAATATTGTTTTGATACATTTAGTGTTACCACATTACAATATACTAAAAGATTTCAGTTTTGCCAAGACCAGATAACATTTTTTGTTAGATTGCGCTGTTTGCAACATTGAAATAGAGGCAGGTGCGCCGTTTTTGTCTTTAAGTCTGCCTTATAGTCCAGTCATTATAAAAATTTAGTTGTGGAAAAGGTGGTGTAGTCGCGATTTTGACGTGTTGTTGACATTGGAGCCCTAAAAACAAAATTGAATTTTCGAACTTAGGCGGGCCGACTTCCCCGACTCCTATTAATTAGTATTTATTTTATGTTATTAAAGATTTTCAAAAATAAGCAGCTACTACATAAAAAATTGGTGAAAATCCAAAATGGCGGCAAAACCCCACCTTTCGCAAGCTGGGGGTCTTTTTTTCGCTCTAATGACTATGGCCTATTACGTTCATTAGGGTTTATCAGTTTGGATACTCGAGCTTTTGAAGTGCGACCACTGCTGCGCGCTGCGCCAACCTAGACTTGGACACTAGTTTTTCCATACACAAACACCGCTCAAATCTACGGTGTTCTGAGTGAATCAGCTGTTCTTTGAATTTTCTGAACTGTAATTTTTACAGATTTCACCAACGTTTGGTTTGTATGTGTGCCGAATTGAACCACCCATAGAAACTCAAGTAAGAGTACAAGTGTAATAACACTGAAATCAGCGTTGCCACCAAAATAGTATCCACAACGACAAACAGTTATAACAGGTGTTAGCTATCCATTTTAAGAAGTGGTTGGTACTAAAAAAAGTAAGCAAAACATAACCTCTTTTTTTTTGTGATCGCCCAGAAAAACACGAGGGTATGAAATTATAGGATGTAAACAATAAATACATTTAGGCGGGATTTTTAAAATGATAATTCACCTGACCTTGTTTTGGGAGCTCGAAATCGGTTCGAACCGAACCGAACCGTGGTCAACTGATCGCAAACGTATTCTAACCGGGGCGTGCCAGGATAGGATAGGATCCGTTTGCGATCATTTGACGGTTAGGCTAAAACCGATTTCGACCTCCCAAAAAGAGGAAAAAGAGCTACCTATATTTTTTAACAAAAAAAAAACAAAAAAATTTAAAATTATTTCCAAAAAGTTATTATTCAAAAAATTCGTTCCAAAACGTTGACAAAGTATATATGCATCGGTTAAGTTACATTAAAATGGTATCTAGCGCAGTAACGGTTACAAATTTTAACCACTTACAAGAATATTAATTTCTTTTGTACCGAAAAGTAAAGGAGAAATGTTTATAAACCTTGGCAACTGGCATCATCTTTGGGGCAACCTGTGCTGACGCCTGATGCACTGTTGCCATGTGTAATGGGCCGACAATTTCCACAGATGCTTGGGAAAAAACAAGGAGGTATACTCCAATTATTAATTTACGTTACATTGCCATTTGCAAGAAGCTAACATGGCTGAACAAATTATCGCTAACTAAAAAGAAAAAAAATCGCAAATTAGCTATACATGCACCGCCCTTTTGAATACGAGTTTCTCTTATTACAAAGGGCCCAATGTCTTAGATTTCCGGTCATTACATTGCGATTCGGAGTTGGGGCGCGACTGACGATGGTGAGGATTTCATATACTTATTGGCTACACATGACGTCTTTGGTCATACATTTTTACAGTATCAGGGCTCTCTTCGCTAAATTGAAGCTGCAGAGGCGCTAAATTATACATCTACGGGCGCCGAACAAAAGATGTATTAAAAAGTATAGGGGCGCAAATTCCGTTATTTAATTTTGAAAAATATCTCATTAAATATTTTTTAATAAGTTCTCCTTAAATATATGTAACAGAAATACCTTTCCTATACTCCCCACTTAACACAAAATATCATAAAATTTTGCATATCTATAAAAACTTTTAAAAATGCACCCTACGCAAAAAGTTTTTTTTAAATAATTTACAAAAGCCAAAGAACCGTAGGTAAAAATATTAAAAACTAATTTTGTATGTGGTGCAAATTCAACTACCAAATTTGAAAAGGCATGAGGACAAAAGTCATACAACTCAAAATATCTGACGTGTTTGCAACATTATAAAAAAAGCGACGCAGCAGGAAAAATGTTGAGGATTTTTTTTAAGTTTGGTGTCAATTGAAAAAATTGAATTGACATTTTTTAACAAAATAAAACTTATAGAAATAAATTGCAATTGTCGTAGTATACAAAGGGGTAATTCGGAGTATACAAAGGAGTAAATCCTCTTTAAGAATGCTAAAACGGACGTTATTTCTACTAAAAATGCCAAGTTCTTCATAAAATGCCATTGCGCAAACCTTGTACTGCAATAGCACGTTTACGTCAGAGAGGCAGACCTCAGATCGACTTAGATCATTTGAACAATACATTCCTTACCCAAAGTGGTAACCAGTCTTTTTAACATGCTGGACAATGAACATACATTTGGTAGAGTATACAGCAAAGTCAGCCAGAATAGATCCATTAGTGCTCGCGATAGAATTAACTTAAATAAAAACAAAGCGTTACGTTTATGTTCGGGTTCAGGGTTTCTTCATGGCACGGCTACAACCAGGAAACCATCTGCCAGCACTCCTCGAACAATTTCCAGAATATCTGACACTTTGGAACTGACAAGTTGGAACCGAGCGTTACACGTTTATTCAACACACATCATTTCTATTGAGCATCTCTGATAAGCAAACAAATATTATTATATACATGTTCAAAAAATCTAAATTGCCCCCCTATCCTTTTTAAAAGCCTGGAACCGTCTCCGAGGCATGTATGGCCGTTTGTTTGACATTTATAACCGCGTTTAGGCCTTCCCTCTCAAAAATCAAATATCGTTGTATTCAGTGGCGTATATACGGGGGGGGCCTGGGTGGCCCGGGCCCCCCCCGAAGCTAAGGTTTTTTGGATATTTTCCACATATTTCATGAGTACAAACATAAAATAGCATAAAATACGGACTCATGGGGTCTCGGGCCCCCCCCCCCCCCGTAACTGTTCGGCCCCCCCCTGAAATATTTTTCTAAATACGCCACTGGTTGTATTATTTATTTAATTCTTAATATTAATTTGAAAATTTGGTTAATATTGGTTAAATTGTATTTAGGTTATCGTAAGACAGACAGCAGGCACCATAGCAAGTTTGGAAATTGATATTTTTTGACTCAAATAACTCATTATTAGTGGAAATAACTGTTAGTTTGTATTAGAGTTAAAAAATAGTACTTTTATTGTACATACTGAAAAAAATACTACGTGAGAAAATCGTACGTTTTGATTACTAGGACTGAGCAAAACCCTGCGTTTTGGAACACTCTATCGTGCAATTTAACGAATTTGCATTGAAAACACTGTACATATGTGGTAGAAGAAAAATATATTAACCTGAGCCTTCACGGATATGTATCGCAGCTTTTTCTGAAGTATGATGTAATTTGTTATATTCCAAATGGTCATTTCGTTTCGTTTCGTTTTTACTTATTGGCCTATCCGGCTTATTGCAGACAATTTTCCAGCTAAATTCGGTGGAGTCGAAGTCACTTGGTGCCCGGAACAATCACAACTCATTCATTCACACATTCGCACTACATGAAGACCCAGCAGACCGACCTGCTAAGCACCCCCCGGTGGGCAATTTTTTCGTTTCTCAAAGAGGATTTAATTTTGCCGATACCCTTTGTCGGACACAGCTTAACGTGACTTCTGAACCACGGCCTTGTATTGATCATCAGCTAAGCCTACTTCGTGGATGCCCAATCTTCGCCCAACACAGGCGCTACCCCTACTTCTGGTTCGATTTTGTAGTGGCATGCATGGGATTCGAACCCACCACCCTCTGATTGTAATGCGAATGCACGGCCACTAAACCAATCAGGGCCAGACATACAAAAGGTCAGCTTTTCACTTTTTTTGGCGCAACAGTTGTTTTTAATATTCAATAAGTACATGGAGATTCGAAGAGAACAACAAAAACAATTTACCTCCTTGAATAGAAAGTTATGGTTTTGAACAAGTATTCTATTTCACTTACCTAGTACCAGTATTCAAAAGTTGTTGAAATCCGAGCAACAGGGCTACAGGATTAATTAATAGGGGTATATAAGTAATTTCATGTAAAATTATTTAGTGTTAATAACAACTATGATTTCGCTTCACTAAAGAGCTAGCTTTGACTACCAAATACGACAATACGTTTCGAAAAATTTTAAGAAAGATTTGCTTTCCAAAACAAAGTTTAAAATAAACTTAGAGCTGGACATTCTAATATAAAGTGCAAATATATTTCCCCTTATAAAATCACATAAGTAGGATATAAAAATTACATAGGTTATAAAAAATTAGAAAATAAAATATATATCTCGACATTTGTGTAGCAAGGAAAGGAGTGCAGACCAATAAAAAACTAAGAACGCATGTAGGTACAACATAATTAGGGAGAAATTAGAGTTAATAAAAACAATAAAGATTAATAAAATTGCTTATAACAAGAAGAATGATCAAACGTAACCTATCTTGACCCACATTTTTATTAGACCATGTCTTTATTGTGATTTGCTAAAAACGTTTCGCAATAAGGTTAAATACTGTTTTTTTATTTAAAGATTTTTACATGGGCGCACCCAGGGGGGCCTCGGGGCCCGGGCCCCCCCAAGCCTTAGATGTGTTACATATTTTCTACATATTTCATGATAAAACACAAAAAATAGCTTAAAATTTGACATAATGAGGACTCGGCTCCCCCAAGCAGCGGCGTAGTTCGTCGCGTCCCCGCTACAAACCTGATGACCTTTTTTTTTTTTGGTCGCACGATTTTTGAGAGGCGCCCTTTTTAGCTGTCGGCCCCCAAGAGGCCTCGGGCCCCCCCCCAAGACACATTTCTGGGTGCGCCACTGATTTTTATAAGCGGTAATGTTGTAACCATCGACGCGCGACGTCCACTATTAGTTATTATAGTTTGTTTTAGTATCTTTTATTTTATTTATTTTTTTTAAGTTAGAAAAAAAAAACACAAACTAGAACCTAGCCTGCAAAGAAATACAACTACTAACCTACATAAGAATTTACCTATATAGAGGTGAGAAACTATAAATACTTTGAAAGCACACTAAATAAAATGAACTTATTATTATCACATATATCATATATATCACTCCCCTCTTTGAATTGTTTGAGATTCACATTTAAGATATCTGACTGGATACCACTAAAAATCTGATTTGCAACTGCCATCATTTTGTCAACACTAAATAGTTTAAGATTGGATGGAATTCTTAAGCTAATATTTAGCACATTAATGTGTATGTAATTAATTAGGTTACAATCTTTGTCCTTAACATTATTTAAAATAAAATAGTATGTAGTAGTTTTAGTTGCCTATATTTAAACTGTTAAACTTTTTTCTTTGTTTACTTTAGATTTGAGGCAAGTGAAGTACAAAGAGTCCAGACCACTAATTCAGACCAAAACAGGAGATAATATAATAATGTATCCAACAAATGCATTAGTGCACCAGCACACCGATACGGTGGCTACTATAATTATTCAGTAAGTATATGAGGATACCCTTAACAAGATGGGTGTAACGAGGAGATAATTGGGACGAAATTACTATTTGGTTTAAGCCCAGTTTGAGAATTTGTTTTTAATTTGTAATGTTGCGTCCCGACCGACACTCAGAGACACAACATTCTCAACTTTTAGCAAGGACTAATTGGAAGGGACACTGATTACTGGTTTACTTTTGCTGGGTAGCCTAACATAATAAGCAGGTTTTTACAAAAAAATAAGGGAGGGGACAAATTATCTGATTTGTTAGTAAATATATCCACTGTCGCAGGGTAACAACACGTTCCGTGTAAAACAAGTAAGCCAATTTATCAGCGATGGACTGTCCTGTTATTCGTTTTCTATCTTTATTTTTTAATATAATGCATGCAAATATAATTTAATTATCGAATTCAGCCGCTTTACATACCCCAAAAAGTGCCAAATTTAATACATCTATTCCAGTGGCGGCTGGTGACGTTATAAATTGGAGGAGCAGAAATTCATATTGCATGAAAGAGTAGATAAAAAAACTTGAACAAAACAATTTTATTTATTTTAAATAAGCAGCACTTACTATGTGTCTTTAACTTTTCACTAAAGTGCTGGTGATCACACATTCCTTTTGCCACCCACTCAACCGCACAACCAGTTTTTAGCATCGTATAATTTTTTATTACTTGCACTAAAATTTTGGTTAATTTTTAGGGATTTTTAGGTAAGGTCTATGTGGCCCTAAAGATTTTATTTATAATCAAAGTTCCTATGTCAACGTATTTAAATTTGCACATTTAATTATGTAATCAACGGTATTTATTCCCATTTTATAAACAAACGATATTCCCATTTTATAAACAAACGATAACAAAAATAATGACACGTGATCGGCAATGCTTTTTACTACGGAGCCCAAATCTAAACAAACATACTCATACACTAAGGATAGAACCGGCATCGTGTACAAGGGCAACAGAATTGTCCGCACGATGTTGATGGCCGACTTCAACTTTAAATACACATTCCTCCCGACCCCGCTCGAGAACAGCCACCAATACCCCGCAGAAAAACGGGTGAAATTAAAACATTGCCCCGCGCGGCACAGCCGGCTTGTAATTATTTACGCTAAAAAATTTTACCCAATTAATCGCTTGCTGTTAACCACAGATAATAAAAAGAACTAGAAAATCATGTCGTAAGGGAAGATTTAACTTTTTTAAAATAAATCAATTAAAAATAGTCTTTGTTGTCTATTTTTGGGAGGGCACTGCCCCATCGCCCTCCCTGTAGCAGCCGCCACTGGTTTCAAGTGTGATAGTTCAGTAATCATTACAGGGTGGGCATATTGTAAATATTGACATATTTGTCCCATATAACTAAAAAGATTGAGTTGACGCTACATCCGAAAACTATTCTAAGCAGTTCTAACGCATCTATATCGCTTCCTCTGGGAGGTATGTTCTTAAAAAAAGAATCCCTCTGAGATATTTCTTAAACATGTCAACACCAATTGCTTTTTCTAATAGTGGTCTTAATAAGTCTGTTAACAATGTTTCCTCTTACAGGATTTTTAGAGCGAACATTCATATACTCATCAGATATTTCGAAAGTATTTAGAAAACCTATTTTATTAAATATTACTTTTTTCCTTCGTTTGTTTCATTGCTAATAGAACCAGCGCTTTATTAAAAATAAAATTTTGGATCATTGTCTTTATTTATTTTAAACATGACGTTTCGGTTAGTAAGTATCTCTAATCGTTTTCTAGTGTAAACTAAACAATCCAGACGCTTGTTTTCTTAAAGTGGTTTCTGTATGTTTGGTATGTCAGTGCTTTAATAAACTTTTGTTTTCTGATCCTCTAAACCGGATTTATCAATATCCCCTAATTGGGTACTTTTAGATGTTCAATTACTCTTGAGGAGGGCGTTTCGTTTCATCTACATATGATTTACCACACTCACACGGGATTTGGTAAATACATTCCTTATCATTTGAGGGATTTTATGATTTTGTTTTAGTTACAAAATTCCTTATCGTATTTTCCAAAGAAAATACTGTTTTAATATTATAGGGTTTGGCTATACGTCTTATATTTTTTGAAATCCCTTGAACACATGAAATGTTAATAACATCCAATGGATTATTATTTTGAAATTTTTCTACATTTGCTTTGATTTAAATTTTAGAGATCGTTGAGTTTATTCATTTCTCGGAATAATCATTCCGTTTTTCTTGTTAATTAATGTTGTAGATTTATGTAGTTAATTCTTCATTATTACTACAAATATTTGCGGCTCTTAAATACAAACTTCTTATATTTCCTTGTTTTGTAGCAACAAAATGACAGACCTGAAATTTAGGTACTGTCCCGTGTGTGTAGGTTTCCTATATACAGTGGTTTAAATATTTTTCTCTATTCGAGAAGAACATTTAAAAAAGGTAAAGCCGAATCTTTTTCAATTTTCTTTGTGCATTTGATTTTTGGTCGAATACCCAGATGGTGTAAAAAATTCTGTAGTTTGTTATCATTTTCCGGCCATCAAATAAATATGTCATCCACGTATCGTAGCCATAGTTTTGGCTTGATTCTTGCTGTGTTGACCGTATGGTCCTCGAACCACTCCACGTAGATGTTTGCTAACACTGGCGAAAGAGACGAACCATCAATCATTTTGCGCGTAAAACTTATCTTTTACTTGAAAGTAAGAGTTACGGAGACAAACCTGAGTGACTAATTTATTCGCACGTTGGTGTAAAGATTTTCTACTTTAAAACTAATTTATCGTCGGGATCTTATTCGATCCTTTTTAAAACCTCGACAATATGTTCCTAGTTTTTGACAAAAGACTCGGACTTACCCCATAATGATTAAAATATGTGCAACAAAAACCTCGACAAAATGCTGGAGCTGGTAATTGGTCGCAGTGGTATATTCTTCTTATGGATCTTTGGTAGTCTATAAAAATGTGGTGCCTTACTGTGGTGTGCAGTCACGCGGGATCAAACGGCGTCCGGGATATTTTCAGCATACTTCTTTAACGTCCTTTAGATGCATCCTTCTATGGTTGTGGTTGGATCTTTTGGTAATTGTTTGTAGTCTCCTATCTCCAGAACTTCTTCGATCTTGTTATCATATATCTTATCATCTATGATCACCGTCGCGTTTTCTTTGTCGGCAGGTAGAATCTTGATTGATTTGTTAGTGTGCAGGTTCTTGATTGCCCGTGGTTCTTGACTGGTGATGTTTTTCTTACTTTATAGCGAATCTCATCAGCTTGGGGTTGGTCTCTATTGCCGCAATAATGGAAACCACTCCTTAAGGAAAACAAGCGTCTTAGAAATAAAAAAGGGGCGGGCCGTCACACCTGACTGCACTACAAGTAGTATAAGTAGTAACCTGTAGACTGGATTGTTTAGTTTACACTTAAGAACGCTTAGAGATACTGACTAACCGAAACGTCATCTTTCAAATAAGTCCAAAATTTTTTTTCTCAATCATTGCCTACGAGTTTTAAACAAACAGCGCTTCATTGGTCATTATTAAGTGATTTGCTAGTTTCTTTTTAATCATCTATTTTTAATTATTTACAAGTTTCTTTAGGAAACAATCAATGCTTACCATGGACTGTTTTCCGACTTATACTGACTAGCACTAAATGCACTAAAAATTAAAAAATAATTTTCTAGCATTCTAATATTATCATAATAATAAAATGGCCGACTGATGGAAATTTTGACGATGTTAGCACGATAAGATATCCGTATCAATTAAATATCACTATTTGCAAGAATCAATCTAGCAGAAAAATGCAGAGGTACCAAACCCACCCAACCCGACAAAAGATACCCTAGAATATTTTTTTCTTAATGTTGTATTGTCATGGGACCACTATGTGTGTACCAAATTTCATCCAAATCGGATAACGGGATGTGTGTCAAAAACAAATTTTTCTATGGAAGGGGGTGGGGCTAGGGGTGGTAGGATATTTTTTTCTTATTGTTGTATTATCATCGGACCACTATGTGTATAGCAAATTTTATCCAAATTGGATAACGGGAAGTGTGTCAAAAACATATTTTTCTATAGAAGGGGTGGGGGTAGGGGTGCGAGGACATTTTTTTCTTAATGTTGTATTGTTATGGGACCACTATGTGTGTACCAAATTTCATCCAAATCGGAAAATGGGAAGTGTGTCAAAAACGCTTCACAAGATTTGATAGATAGTTAGATAGATAGTTAGACAGAACATCTGAAGCTAAATAAAAGCTTGTAAAAAAAACAAAATTATGTCTCGATTTTGAATGAGCGTATAAGAAATTGAATGTCTTCAACACATTTTTAAACGTAATTTTTTTATTAATGAATATTTTTATGTTATTTGGAAGGCATTTAATTATGTCTTTCGTATAAAGGATCCTACTTGGCGAACTAGGCTATTACATGTAGCTGATCCTGAACCTTAAATAAATAAATAATAAGTCTACAACTGACCCTAAAGCCACGTCCACACCGAAAGCAACACACAGGAACATTATGTTTATGTTGCTTGTTCCTGGAACTTGTTTCTGAATGTTGGCAAAAGTTTATTTAAGTTCCTCGTTGTTTACTGTTGCAGCAACAAAAGTTCTCATAAGTTGCTTCTTTCCATATTTAGCGGCAAAGATCAAAGGAGACATAGAAACATTTTTGTTTCTCAACGCTCTTTTTATCAGTGTGGACATGTTGTTGCTTGTTCCTAAAACTCGAAACTTGTTTTGTGAAGCCGACGCGTCGTTGCCGAAAATATTGCTCAACTTGATTTAGTTTATCAATAAAAAAAACATGCCATTTAAATGGACAACAGAAAATATAATATGGTTAATTGAATTATACCGAAATGCCGAGTGTTTGTCGAATCCACGGGATAAAAAGTATAAAGCCCGTTACAAAAACAGGATTTGTGGGTGGAGATATGTAATGGGATTGGCGATGGTGTTAGTGTTGATGAAGTTAAAAGAAAAATGAAAAATTTGGTGGCACAGTTCTACAGAGAGAACAAAATATATCGCACATATCAAAAATCTGCTGCCTATAAATATTCGTCACACCACATTGTTTAGAAACTAGGTTCACACACTGCACTGGTGTAGACACCGTTTCCTGTTGCAGCAACACAACGAAAGATTCTCAAGAATGAGCTACTTTGGTGTAGACCGAATGTTTACGGAACTTTTGCTATTGTTTCTGTTTCCACAAACAGGTTGCGGCAACCAGCAATAGAATGTTCCTCTGTGTTTCTTTGTTGTGGACATAGCTTTAGGATGGAGGAGAATAACGGGTTTTTTGTTTTTGCAGATAATAAAAAACCACAATTAACTGAAGAAAATTTATATTCCCTTTTTGTCTTCAGTTCAGGTTCAAAAGTATATGAATAATGAAACCCCTGCATATAAATTTTTCACACATCAATGCTTTAACACTAGACCTAACTCTAAATGCTTTAACGTGCTAAAGATTTTATGTGGCTATGTTTACACCTTACGCCACGTGGGATTTTATCACCGATATTAAACCATATGTTGTAGAAAGAATAGTCCTTTTGTCGTCATACTACCACAAAAAATATAGAATATGCTTTGTTCATAGGTTGCTACTTTTCAGAGGCGGCTTCTCCACAGTGGCTGCTGCTACAGAGAGGGCAACGGGGCAGTGCCCTCCCAAAAACTAGACAACAAACAGTATTTTTAAATTATTTATTTAAAAAAGTTAAATCTTCCCTTACGACATGATTGTCTAGATCTTTTTAATATCTGTGGTTAACAACTAGCGATTAATAGGGTGAATTTTTTAACGTAAATAATTACAAGCCGGCAGCGCCGCGCGGGGCAAAGTTTCAATTTCACCCGTTTTTCAACGGGGTATGGCCTCGAGCGGGGGCGGAAGGAATGTGTGTCTTAGTTAAAGTCGGCCATCATCATCGTGCGGAAACGTCCGTTGCCCTTCTACACGATGCCGGTTCTATCCTTAGTGAAGACGTATGAGTTTTTTTTGATTTGGGTTATGTTAGTAGTAAAAAGCATTGCCGGTCACGTGTCATTGATTTTGTTATCGTTTGCTTATAAAATGGAAATAAATACCATCAGTTACATAATTTACTATACAAATTTAAATACGTTGACATATGAACTTCGATTACAAATAAAATCTTTAGGGCCACATAGCCCAGATCTAAAAATCCTAAAAATTAACCAAAATTTTAGTGCAAGTAAAAGCGACATAAAAAATTATACGATGCTGAAAACTGGTTGTGCGGTTGTGAAGAATGAAATGCTTTTTTTTGCTTTATTTGTCTTATTTTGAACAATCCACGAAGTGATCCTGCGTGGGTGGCATAAGGAAAAAAGTTAAAGACAGAAAGAAAAGTTGATTTGTGAGTGAATTGCACTATCTATTCTGAAGTTAGATAGCGATAAGCTTTAGTCCTTGAAGTATTATATTCTGACGGAATCATGTTTCATGATTAGATTTAGCAGCACTCGACACGAAGTTAGGTCTCGAGTAACACAATGGAATAGAAAATTTTCAATGGAATGAAATTCTCTGAAACAGAAAAATATTTTGCATGCAGGGTAGTATTTTATAAACCTTTTCTAAACTCCTTTATAAAAACAAATAGATGACCTCAAACTAAATAAAAGTTAAATTAAATATGAAAAAAAATTTTTTTTGTAAAACGACTGGCTACATTAGCAGACGGGTAGGTATGCTCCGAGTTTTTTGAGACTTAATAAGAAAAAAATTAATTTAAGGTTATTATGAAAACAGGGGACAGAGAAAATATCTCGAGGCTAGATGTAGCGATGATATGAGGCAGCAGAGATAACATATCTAACAGGAGGCAACAGAAAGAAAGAACGAAAACATATGATCTGGTATCAGCGTCTTTCTAAAGTACCTTGAATAATAATACTCGCGCACCAATACACGAAAACCCAATCGTTTTACTATATTAAGCGAGAAAACATCGAAACTATAAACTTATAAAATATGTAAGTCAGTTTGGATTTCAAGAATTAAAAAAAAAACAAACTTTACTATAACAGCGTCAAGTAGTAATCTTAGACCACTCTTCTACGTTTAGATACCGATACAAAACGTGGTGCAATATCGAGCTAAACTTAAAATCCGCAGGTGAGACGTTTAAGAATCGACGCTTTTAAAAAAGTCTACAAAACATCCTGGACTAATTTTTGACATACACGTCTTCCTGATGTCTTGTTATTCGTCTGCATCAATGACTCTGTCTCACATATATTCGCTTATTTTCTCGAGCATCGTTTTAAGTTGCAAGTCAGTTTTTCTCCTTCTATTTAGCCGAATTTATCCATTGCCTTAATATTGTCTGAGCTATTTAGTTCTTTCTCGATTTTAGTTTCTTCAGTTTTAGCGTGTTTTATTCTTTCCTCCAAGAGGCTCTCAGCATTTAGCACCATATAATACTCCTTTTATACTTATTATTGTGTAGATAATAATTTTGCTTGGTCATAGAAAAGGTTATACCATCCGGAATACATTTCCCGTGGTGTACATAAATACCTGCTGTTCTTAAAGTTATCTTCTTCAGCTGCCACCTCAAAAGTCTCTTTTTAAGCATCTTTTCATTTCCTGTACGTATATGTAGTTCCGAATGGTCAATCAGTCCCGTTTTTAGAACGTATGTAGGTACCTATGTAATTTGTATTCTACCAGAGTTTTAAACTTGTGTATAGACAGTGTTTTAACTCACCAGGTAAGTGGTTTTTATAACATGACTTTTGCCTCTTGATAAGTACAATAAATTTGGCTTCAGAGCCAAATTGCTAATTTGTATACTCAAAATTGCAATGGTACTGATTGATAAATAATTTATTATTATTATTATTATCCGATTTTGACCTTTTATGGCCATTCGCACTCCCTCTTAGATGATTAAGGGGAACATTCACTTATCCCAGACACTATGTGTCAGACGGATTAAACTCTGTGGGTGCCCTTTTGGGTCCTGTCTGGTTTTTTTCGATAAACTTTCGGACTGTCCTTGCCGTACCGAGCAAAACGTGGCCGAATTTATCCATTAAACTGTCTTGCTTTAATATTGTTTGAGCTATTTAGTTTCTCTATTTTAGTTTCTTCATTTTTCGCGTGCTTTATTCTTTCCTCCAACAGGCACTTCTAAGAGATTATGTCGACCATGTTATATTTTGCAGCATTTAGCACCATATTATTATACTCCTTCATGGGCGCACCCAGGGGGAGCCTTAGACTTTTTTACATATTTTTAACATATTTCATGATAAAACACAAAAAATAACTTAAAATTTGACATCATGAGGCTTCGGGCCCCCCCAAGAGGCCTCGGGCCCCCTTAAGACACATTCCTGGGTGCGCCACTGCTCCTTGTTGCCTTTTAAAGTTTCTATTGTGTTGATAATACTTTTGCTTGGTCATAAAAAAGGTTATACCATCCAGATTATATGTTCCCTGTTGTAGGTATACAGTAAGTTATCTTCATCAGCTTCCACGTCAAAAATCGTTATTAAAGCTTTTTTTATTTCCTGTACGTATATGTAACACTGATTGGTCAATTAATCCCGTTTTTCGTAAGTATGTATGTATGTAATTTGTATTCTATCAGATTTTTTAAATTGTGTATAGACAGTACTTTAACTTACCAGTGTAGGGATTCTTGGAACGGGTAAGAGTGAGAATGAACCCGATTTTGAGGGAGTGCTCCTTCTCACCCATTCAAGAATTCATACACATGTAAGTGATTTTTATAATATGACTTTTGCCTGTTGACAAATACAACAAATTTAGCTTCAGCCAAAGGGTCTATTTTTGTACTCAAAATTGCAATGATATTGATTGATAAATAAACTGGTTTATAATTATTTTTATTAATATAGAGCTGGGCTTTTTCTACGTGAATTTAATGGATTCGTTTAGAGTTGGGATTTTGTTTGGGCCTGATAAAGATAATGACCTATACAACTAAAATGTATTTACTTATTAATCATTTCGCAGCAAATTTACTTTTTCTATTATCTTGTGAACCTAAAGTCAATATTCTCTTTTGTGAAACGTTTAAAGGTTTACCGTTAGTAGAAGGCAAAAAAAAATTAATTATATTGTAGCTACATTAAAATGAGCATGTGTATTATTTTAATTTTTGCGAGCGGAAATACTAATAATATTTGTATATCTCAAAAACTACTTTACTTACAAAATGTGTAATAAAAAAAATTGTTTGCCTTTAAAAAAGGAGTAAAACAAAATTTTAAAATTAAAATCGGACTACTGGGTAGGGAGATACGCTTAAACAAAAAATCTATTCATTTGTAGGCCATTTTCAAAGATGGCGGACAAACCACTATGAGTTCGACCACGTGTTCAAACTTTTTTTATACTCCTGTGGGTGCTTAAAAAAGCCCCGCAGTCAAACTGAGCGCACATATTAGGTCACACGTGACAGGAGTCGGGGCCTAGACTAAATAGAAAAATGTCAAAGATTTCGAAAAGAGGATCAGCTAGGATTTATATAAATATGGCTCTGAAGTCAGAAAAGAGTCCATATTAAAAATGTGCAATTAGTTTTTGGAACCAATTTTATGTAACCTATACTTCATTCAGGCACACTGTGTATACAGAACCAGGTAAAATAAAAAATTTGGCCGACTTTTAACTTTTATTTAATTTTGAAATTGATGTGCAAATGTACAACATTGCCTCACGTGACCTTTGTTGATGTTTCAATGGAGATTTCTGTTTTTTTCATCAGTTTTTTTTTTTGGTTTTTTCGTACCATTTTAGGCATTTTAAATTTAAAAATCCAGTGGTTTAATCCAAAAATACTTTCAGACTGATTTTGGCAAAAAAAGTGTTAAAAATTAATTTTATTTTTATCTGTATAAACGCAGCATAACTCTCAAAAACTGATCCTATTCTCAAATTATTACTTTATTACAAAAATAACCACAACTGAATGTCTCCATTGTTTTGACAAGGACAAGATAAAATAAAAAAATAGTAAGTTTGACGGGCAAATTCAAAAGGTAAAGGTAACTCGGGGACGCTGCGTTTCGCCCATTTCGGTTCGGTTCGGTTTTCCGAGCGTCCCGATCTAACTTTATCTCCGAGGATTTGCCCGCGAAACTTTTTGCCTAATCGTTAGATTTTTCATCTCTTGAACTTCTTTCAAATAGTAAGTTTGGTTAAAAAGAAAATGACAGATCCAGTGCAGTGGTCCGATTTGCGGTTGATAAGTGTAATCTTCTATCATCTAGTAGTAAGAAAAACTGCAATAAATTTTTTGTAAGAATTTGTGATTTTCATTAATGAATTTTATAAAGTCCTTAGTTATAAAAAATACTCTGCCAATATATGGGCCCCTAAGCTCACACTAGGTACTATAGTTATAGTTTACGTGTGAGCTAATATAACTAAAAACTGAAATATATTTTATTCAACTCCAGACTAAATTACCTTTTGTTTGATACCACACAAGCCATGTTTTGACTTAAACTCAAATTTTTAAAATCTACCCCCCCCCCTTAAAAAAAGTAAAAACTAAAATGTATTTTGTTAAACTCCGGACTCAATTACCTTTCCTTTGATATCACACACGCCATATTTTCACTTAAACTCGAATTTTTGAAATATACCCCCACCCTTTTTTTTAAATAAATTAAAATGTATTTTGTTTAACTCCAGACTCAATTACCTTTCGTTTGATATCACACACGCCATATTTTCACATAAACTCTAATTTTTGAAATCTACCTGGGGGTACCCTTTTATTTGGTTTGTGTTTGGTGGATTTTGTTCATTTTTAAATGGGACTATCTCGACAGACAGACATACAGACAGACAGACAGACAGACAGACAGACGGCGCAACAAAAAAGTTTCAAAATCATCTGAAACGCAAAGATATATAAAAATTTTTGAAATCGGAGAAACTTTTTTTTTCTTGAAAAAATTAGGATCACCATAGCTCACACTACTATAGTATAGTATAGGTGTGAGCTAAAAAGACCATCGCTACCCTAACCTACGCATATAAATGCATATTTCGCATTGCAGCCTCAATAAAAAAACCTACTCGGTCGCAGCGGAACAGCATTTTCCAAAAATTTATTTGCTTAGCTAGGGAAATTTGCAAGCTGCACGCTCTTGGCTCACAGTCAATACAAAGGTGAAATAGTTTTTTGGGTAGTAAAGATTTGTTTTTAATAATATGAAATAATATTATGTATAAAGAGGGTTGTCTTTTAAGTTTTGCATATACAGCTATAATAATACAGCACATAACTTTTAAAGACTTAATTGTTTCTCGAAGTATTCTTACAAAGTAATTCTTTGTGGTATTCTCCACGAAAATTAATGCACTTTTGCATGCACTTAAACCAGTTGTCAAAACTGTTATTCCACTCGTTGGTTGGTACTGTCAAAATTGCATTCTTGAAGGCGTCGACTGCTTCCTCTAGCAGTTTATGCTCTAGCGACTGAAATCTTTAACCACGCAGTGCATTCTTGATTTTCGGAAAAGTATCGGAATCATTGGGATTTATGTCGGGACCCGTGGTCGGGACTGTACACTTTCGAATGCCCCGTGACGCGGTTGAGGTAGGTCATAAAATTCAAAACTTAGGTCAAACCAGGGCTATCAAAACGGACGGGCCACGATCGTCTTCTTTGTTGACGTCACATCGGGGGATGATTTTTTTTTATGCTCACGTCACGACAGCTGATTGTCTTTAAAATATTGAAGTTGGAATGACGGTTCATAAATATTTGATTTTTTTTTAAATAAAGCCGGTTTTGAGATTGTTTTACTATATTCTTGCAGAACAATTTTAGCTCACACTACTACTATATTATAGTAGTGTGAGCTATAGTGACTAATTTTTTCGAGAAAAAAAAAGTTGCTCCGATTTCAAAATTTTTTATATATCTTTGCGTTTCAGATGATTTTGAAACTTTTTTGTTGCGCCGTCTGTCTGTCTGTCTGTCTGTCTGTCTGTCTGTCTGTATGTCTGTCTGTCTGTAACGACCAACGCGCATAACTCAAAAACCGCTTGCCCGATTTTCATGAAATTTGGTACCTACGCTGGGTTTTGGGTCGAGATGGTCCCATTTAAAAATGAACAAAATCCACCAAACACAAGCCAAATAAAAGGGTGGGGGTATATTTAAAAAATTAGAGTTTATGTAAAAATATGGCGTGTGTGATATCAAACGAAAGGCAATTGCGTCTGGAGTTAAATAAAATACATTTTACTTTTAAAAAAAGGGTTGGGGTAAATTAAAAAAATTAGTGTTTATGTGGAAATATGGCGTGTGTGATATCAAACGAAAGCTAATTGAGTCTGGAGTTAAACAAAATACATTTTAGTTTAAAAAAAAGGTGGAGGTAGATTTGAAAAATTAAAGTTTAAGTCAAAACATGGCTTGTGTGGTATCAAACGAAAGGTAATTGAGTCTGGAGTTGAATAAAATATATTTCAGTTTTTAGTTATATTAGCTCACACGTACACTATAACTATAGTACCTAGTGTGAGCTTAGATGCCCATAGATTGGCAGAGTATTTTTTAATGTATAGTAATCTCAAATTTTTCAGAGCCGCTTCATTAGCACACACAAAAATTAAATTTAAAAGAGTAGCGAATGTGTTCGAAAGTAATCGGATTACCTACATATATTTGTTTATATTTGGCACTCGGCAGACTTAATATAGTTACTTACATGTGTTTACAAGAATTACAACATCAAAAAATGATTTTAGCTCACACATAATTATACTATACTATAGATTTCAAAATTTTAGCTCACACACTATACTATAGTAGTGTGAGCTATGGTGATCCTAATCTTTGCGTTTCAGATGATTTTGAAACTTTTTTGTTGCGCCGTCTGTCTGTCTGTCTGTCTGTCTGTCTGTCTGTCTGTCTGTCTGTCTGTCTGTCTGTCTGTCTGTCTGTCTGTCTGTCTGTCTGTCTGTCTGTCTGTCTGTCTGTCTGTCTGTCTGTCTGTCTGTCTGTCTGTCTGTCTGTCTGTCTGTCTGTCTGTCTGTCTGTCTGTCTGTCTGTCTGTCTGTCTGTCTGTCTGTCTGTCTGTCTGTCTGTCTGTCTGTCTGTCTGTCTGTCTGTCTGTCTGTCTGTCTGTCTGTCTGTCTGTCTGTCTGTCTGTCTGTCTGTCTGTCTGTCTGTCTGTCTGTCTGTCTGTCTGTCTGTCTGTCTGTCTGTCTGTCTGTCTGTCTGTCTGTCTGTCTGTCTGTCTGTCTGTCTGTCTGTCTGTCTGTCTGTCTGTCTGTCTGTCTGTCTGTCTGTCTGTCTGTCTGTCTGTCTGTCTGTCTGTCTGTCTGTCTGTCTGTCTGTCTGTCTGTCTGTCTGTCTGTCTGTCTGTCTGTCTGTCTGTCTGTCTGTCTGTCTGTCTGTCTGTCTGTCTGTCTGTCTGTCTGTCTGTCTGTCTGTCTGTCTGTCTGTCTGTCTGTCTGTCTGTCTGTCTGTCTGTCTGTCTGTCTGTCTGTCTGTCTGTCTGTCTGTCTGTCTGTCTGTCTGTCTGTCTGTCTGTCTGTCTGTCTGTCTGTCTGTCTGTCTGTCTGTCTGTCTGTCTGTCTGTCTGTCTGTCTGTCTGTCTGTCTGTCTGTCTGTCTGTCTGTCTGTCTGTCTGTCTGTCTGTCTGTCTGTCTGTCTGTCTGTCTGTCTGTCTGTCTGTCTGTCTGTCTGTCTGTCTGTCTGTCTGTCTGTCTGTCTGTCTGTCTGTCTGTCTGTCTGTCTGTCTGTCTGTCTGTCTGTCTGTCTGTCTGTCTGTCTGTCTGTCTGTCTGTCTGTCTGTCTGTCTGTCTGTCTGTCTGTCTGTCTGTCTGTCTGTCTGTCTGTCTGTCTGTCTGTCTGTCTGTCTGTCTGTCTGTCTGTCTGTCTGTCTGTCTGTCTGTCTGTCTGTCTGTCTGTCTGTCTGTCTGTCTGTCTGTCTGTCTGTCTGTCTGTCTGTCTGTCTGTCTGTCTGTCTGTCTGTCTGTCTGTCTGTCTGTCTGTCTGTCTGTCTGTCTGTCTGTCTGTCTGTCTGTCTGTCTGTCTGTCTGTCTGTCTGTCTGTCTGTCTGTCTGTCTGTCTGTCTGTCTGTCTGTCTGTCTGTCTGTCTGTCTGTCTGTCTGTCTGTCTGTCTGTCTGTCTGTCTGTCTGTCTGTCTGTCTGTCTGTCTGTCTGTCTGTATGTCTGTCTGTCTGTAACGACCAACGCGCATAACTCAAAAACCGCTTGGCCGATTTCAATAAAATTTGGTACCTAGGCTGGGTCTTCGGTCGAGATGGTCCCATTTAAAAATGAACAAAATCTACCGAACACAAACGAAATAAAAGGGTGGGGATAAATTTCAAAAATTAGAGTTTATGTGAAAATATGGCGTGTGTGATATCAAACGAAAGGTAATTGAGTCTGGAGTTAAACAAAATACATTTTAATTTATTTAAAAAAAAAAGGTGGGGGTATATTTCAAAAATTAGAGTTTAAGTGAAAATATGGCGTGTGTGATATCAAACGAAAGGTAATTAAGTCCGGAGTTCAACAAAATACATTTTAGTTTTGTTTTTTTTAAGGGTGGGGGTGGATTTCGAAAATTTGAGTTTAAGTCAAAACATGGCTTGTGTGGTATCAAACAAAAGGTAATTTAGTGTGGAGTTGAATAAAATATATTTCAGTTTTTAGTTATATTAGCTCACACGTACACTATAACTATAGTGTGAGCTTAGGGGCCCATATATTGGCAGAGTATTTTTGTAGTTTAATTTTGTTTAAAAAAGTTTAACGCTGGGATTTTTGTATTCTAAATGCACTTTATTTTAAAAAAATCATTAAAAAGTCGAAAAAGTTTTACAATACAGACAAATAAACAAATGCCATCACAAACACAAATGACAAAGTAAAATAAATGTCACATATATCAGTTGGCATGCGGTACATAGCGGGTAATTTGAATTTAAAATAAGGAATGCTAAATCTTAAAGATTTTAACCTTTTAATCATCCGCAATCCTTCCAAAAGTTTGGTGGAATATCGGGATGGTGTCTAAGAATATTTTACTGAAATTTCGCGGAAATCTTTAGTGCCATTTTGAAAATATCATAAAAAACGTCTGATCTCCCATAAGACCCAATGTAAAAGTCAGCCCCCAGAGAACAGCTGATTTTTTCAGGGTCGTGGCCTGTATTTTTTTGTTGGCCTTGATTAAACGAATCGGGTTCTTCTAATTATTGCAGGGCTATCAAAACGGTTTGGCCACGATCCTCCACTTTGTTGACGTCACATCCGGGGCTGATTTTTTTTTGATGGTCACGTTACGACACAGCTGATTGTCTGTCTGTAACGACCAACGCGCATAACTCAAAAACCGCTTGGCCGATTTCAATAAAATTTGGTACCTAGGCTGGGTCTTCGGTCGAGATGGTCCCATTTAAAAATGAACAAAATCTACCGAACACAAACGAAATAAAAGGGTGGGGATAAATTTCAAAAATTAGAGTTTATGTGAAAATATGGCGTGTGTGATATCAAACGAAAGGTAATTGAGTCTGGAGTTAAACAAAATACATTTTAATTTATTTAAAAAAAAAGGGTGGGGGTATATTTCAAAAATTAGAGTTTAAGTGAAAATATGGCGTGTGTGATATCAAACGAAAGGTAATTAAGTCCGGAGTTCAACAAAATACATTTTAGTTTTGTTTTTTTTAAGGGTGGGGGTGGATTTCGAAAATTTGAGTTTAAGTCAAAACATGGCTTGTGTGGTATCAAACAAAAGGTAATTTAGTGTGGAGTTGAATAAAATATATTTCAGTTTTTAGTTATATTAGCTCACACGTACACTATAACTATAGTGTGAGCTTAGGGGCCCATATATTGGCAGAGTATTTTTGTAGTTTAATTTTGTTTAAAAAAGTTTAACGCTGGGATTTTTGTATTCTAAATGCACTTTATTTTAAAAAAATCATTAAAAAGTCGAAAAAGTTTTACAATACAGACAAATAAACAAATGCCATCACAAACACAAATGACAAAGTAAAATAAATGTCACATATATCAGTTGGCATGCGGTACATAGCGGGTAATTTGAATTTAAAATAAGGAATGCTAAATCTTAAAGATTTTAACCTTTTAATCATCCGCAATCCTTCCAAAAGTTTGGTGGAATATCGGGATGGTGTCTAAGAATATTTTACTGAAATTTCGCGGAAATCTTTAGTGCCATTTTGAAAATATCATAAAAAACGTCTGATCTCCCATAAGACCCAATGTAAAAGTCAGCCCCCAGAGAACAGCTGATTTTTTCAGGGTCGTGGCCTGTATTTTTTTGTTGGCCTTGATTAAACGAATCGGGTTCTTCTAATTATTGCAGGGCTATCAAAACGGTTTGGCCACGATCCTCCACTTTGTTGACGTCACATCCGGGGCTGATTTTTTTTTGATGGTCACGTTACGACACAGCTGATTGTCATTAAAATATTGAAGTTGGAATGACGGTTCATGAATATTTGATTTATTTTTAAATAAATCCGGTTTTGAGATTGTTTTTACTATATTCTTTTAGACCAATTTTTTTTAAATCTATAGTAATCCTTAATTTTTCAGAGCCGCTTCATTAGCTTACACAAAAATTAAGTTTAAAGCAGAAGCGAATGTGACAATCACAGATGACAAAGTCAAATACATGTCAAATATATCAGTTGGCATGTGGTTCATGGCGGGTAATTTGAACTCAAAATAAAGAATGCTAAATTTTGAAGATTTTAACCTTTTAATCATGTTGATTCGTTACAAAACTTTGGTGGAATATCGGGACGGTGTCTGAGAATATTTCACTGATATTTCGCGGAAATCTGTAGTGCCATTTTAAAAATATCATAAAAAAACGTCTGACCTCCCATAAGACCCAATGTAAAATTCAGCCCCGGGAGAACAGCTGATTTTTTCAGGGTCGTGGCCTCTATTTTTGTGTTGGCCTTGATTATTGTTGACCTCATCGTTGATGACTGTCATAATCATATGTTCCATCGACTGATGGTATCGATGGCAACAATCAGATGGATTTCAGATTAGTTTAAGAACTCTCCCTTTCTCAGTCAATCACAAGTAAGTTTATAAGTGGGGTAACACTGAAATCAGTATTGCCACAAAAATAGGATCTACAACGTCAAACACATCCTGCAGTGATTTATTATAAGAACCGTTAGCTATTCATTTTGAGGTTAAGAAATCTGTGAAGAGCATTTTTATTTTTTTCTATTTCTTTGCTTTGTTTTAGGTAAGTAATTCATTCCAACCCATACGAGGGTTATCTTTTAAGTTTTGCATATACAGCTGGCTAAAACAGTAGCTAACTTTTAAAGATTTCATTGTTTGTCGAAGTATTCTTCACGAAAACTAATACACTTTTGCGTGCACTCAAACCAGTTGTCAAAGCTGTAATTCCACTTGGTTGTTGGTACTGTATATATGATGATCCAACAATTCGACGTTTTGTTGGATTGAAAATTCATTGGTTTTTGTGCTTTGTGCGAACTTGAATTTTCTTGGTGGAGGATGATTCGTCGTTGGGAGTTTGTTTTTTGAAGCTCAACGATGACTTTCGGCAAACAAATAGTGATGTACCGGCAGTAGCAGTCCTTTGATCTTCCAGAGGAACAGTTGAGGCATGACTTGCTTTTGAGACAAATGTCGCGTCCAGAACAAATGACATTTGTTGGGTTTTCTTCATCTTGGAACACCCAAACAGACGACAAAGGTTTTTTTTTTTAAATTGAATTAAGGTCTTTGAAATACATAATGAAGCCTCAATCTCGTGATATGTCACGTGTCCATCTTCCATAATGAACATGCACACATGCGTTTTGTGTGCGCCTTGCATTGGAACGTCGCTAAGGCAAATCCGTCCACGCTTGAATTCTCCATACGAACGAGAAACTGTCGACAGATGTGGTGCTGTATTACCGAAAACAGAAATCAAGTCTGCGAGGCATTCTTATTGAGTTTCCTTCAAAGTAAAAAATTATAGCCCAAGAATGTTCTCGGTTTAATTCCATTTTTCAACTGAATTGTTAACTTAAAAAATTCACTCTAGCTATAAAACTTTATGTATCGCACTGACGTTTTGAATTTAGGTTAGGTAAAGATTGAGGTTAACTTCTAATAATGACATTCGAGCAATAATAGCAAGAAAAGAGACTTATTGGAAATTAAATAAAGTATAGGCGTAATAATAATAGCAAAAAAATACTAAAATACGGCAGATTTTAATAAGAATTGTGGTAGACTTTATTAGTGCACAAATAAAGCTTTGCAGTATTTATGCAACTTGGTCTTATTTTGATGATTAGTTAAAATTTGTTAGCTAATCTGTCACTTTTAAACTAACGATTTTGCATTATATTTGTGTTTTTTTTATGGAGGTATTTCATTACAGATTTTTACCTTCCTAGCCCGCGCAGCAATGGCCAGAAAAGGTATTATTTTCGTCTATCGTAATATTAAAGTCTGTTTTAGATTTAAAAACACTACATCGATCGTTTTACAAAAATTAATGAAAAAATTGCTATTAAATTATAAATACAAATATAAATAAATGTAAATGTCTGATGTTGGTTTATATAGACTAAAACGTCACAAGCGAACAAACAAGAGATTTTTATTGACCGATTCCTAGGTTTTTTAAAATAAATTACTTAATCAGGTTGATTCGTTCATGGCCGCCGTCGCGTCCTTTTTACCCAATTGCAGCACGGCGAAAGGAAGGGTAATGTTTTTTTTATACGACTGTCTTGTAAAAGGGGGTTTTGTGCACGGAGAACACGATCTGAAAATGGCATTTTGCGCACGCTGTGTGCAAAACGTTTTGCACACGCTTATGTCATTTTTGCGCACGCCTATGTCATTTCTGCATACGGGTCTCCCGTCATTGCGATTTTTGTTGTTGTCACCCATCAATATAAGTTGGCTTAGTTCCGTAGCAACCGCCACTGCTCGTATGTTTTGTTGATTAGATACGTCAAAAAATTGTTGAATTTTTAAAGTTTTGTTGTAAAAATGTCGGAAATAAAAACAAGTTAAATTAAAATTTGATTTTTCTGTCTTTATTAGCATTCGTATAAAAAATATTGTAAAAAACTCTTTTGAAAACCTCTTTGCACACTCCCTCGACTTGTAGACCTCGCCTTCGGCTCGGTCTACCAAACTGTCTCGATCGTGTGCAAAGAGTCGTTTTCAAACCTTGTTGTTTAAATAACTATTGATTTGGATATGTATGAAAGTATGTAAATACTTATGTTTGTGTCACGCTAGAGGCTAAACGGCTGAACCGATTTTGACAAAAAAGGTGTCGTTAAATTGCTACTGATTCCAAAGGTGCTATAGGATATATTTTTTTATACAGCAATCAACATGGCGGTCGCCAGATGCCATTTTGTCACATGATGTAGGCTCTAGGGCATACAAATTATCTAAATTTCAGGCGATTTTAATGAAATTCCTTTGATCACCTATTGCAAATGTCCTCTAATTTGCTGTAGTTACTTTGAAGTCCTCCCTGCTCCCAACTTATCTCCCCTTCTGTCATCCCCCCACCCTATTCAAAAACCATATTCGCATAATTTTATCAATTTTAGGGCGATTTCAAAAATTCTTTCTGCATACGCTTTCAAATTTTTTTCTAACACCATTTTACTAGTTACCCCCCCTTCGTCTTTTTATCTCTCCTCCTCGCCCTTCTTATTAGTAATAGTTGTAGCTATAACTTTCACAAATATTAAGCGATTTTCAAAGTTCTTTCTGCACACGCTTTCCAAAATCATTTTACTAGTTTCCCCCTCCATCTCCCTCTCTTCTCTCCACCCTCCTTATTAGTAATAGTTGTAGCTATACCTTTCACAAATATAGAGCGATTTCAAAAATTCTTTCTGCCCACGCTATAAGACTTTTTTTCCAACATCATTTTACTAGTTTTCTCTCTCTTTTCCTTTCTTCTCCCCACTCTCCTTATTAGTAATAGTTGTAGCTATACTTTTCATAAATATAGAGCGATTGCAAAAATTATTTCTGCACATGCTCAAAAAAAATGTCGACATCATTTTACTGATTCCCTCTTTTCTCTCTCTTCCCCCACCTTTACTCAATGGAAGGTAACACTGTTCGCGTCCGTAGTATTAAACCTAAAAGGTAGAAACAAAAAAAAAATTATAAAAAAAACACCCAACAGCTAAATTTACTTGTAACTACTAGTCGCAGTTGGGTACAAAATTACCCAATAACCTGATTCATGAAAATACAAAACTTTATAATTTCGTAAGTGCGCTTTGGGCATCAAAACTAAAAGTTAAAGCATGTCGTACAATATAGGTATACCTATCAATTTTGTACCCAACTGCGACTAGCAGTTACAAGTAAATTTAGCAGTTGGGTGTTTTATTTATAAAAAAAAAATTTTTGTTAGTGACTAATATTTCGTTCTTTGGTTTTGAAATGTAACTTAAATTAAATTAAATTTGAAATAAAATCTAACTGTCAAAAACTGCTCAGGGTCTTAAAACATTACTCTTTCTATTGTAGTAAGAAAAGTCCAACATTTACTTTATTTTCTAACAAAAACACAACAAAAATAACAACCACCGACAGCCTCCGCCATTTTGACAAGGTCGCGATAAAATCAAAGTATAGGTTAGGCCACCTAAACCAATTTTTCGCTTTTTCAATGCACAGAAAAAAAAATGTCTTCAGTAAATGCAAATTGCTTTGATCCAAGAAAAAAACTGCTTTCCTATGCACAAAGACGAAATTTTCTTCACAAAAAAACTATTCCCCTGAACTGCTGGTTTCCGTTGAAAATAAAAGTTGCCTTTATCCAAGCAAATGGATTTGTTTTGAGTGAAAGCGGCAACCTTCTAGTTTTCTAGTATTATACCAAGACATAATTGAAAAAAAAATATCTTGGTTTAAAACAGTGGGTTTGCGATTACATCTTGCCACAAAAACATTGTTATCTTGTTTTAATGTATAATTTTTCATTCGAAGAAAATTAGAAAAATAAGTTTTCTTGATTGAATTATAATTTGTTTTGCTTTGAATAACCTTTTTTTTTAAGAAAAGAATTAAATGCATCGAGTCAAAAGCATTATATAATGTCTCAAGTCAAGACGAAATTAAAAAAAATAATTTTTTGATTCAAAAAAACTTTTAGATGTTTTTTTTTATTTCAAAATAATTATTTGTTTAAAATAAAAATCATTTTCGAACATTCATTGTCATTATTCAGGTTTCGACCATTCTAGCTGATTGTCTCTGAAGGCGATGAAGTCAAGATATTTTGACATATTTATGTTCACATAACGTAGGGAATGTAAATATGTCATGACGACACCGCCTTATTAAATTAATTATCTTTAGGAAAAGTACGTATTAAAAAAATAGCCGACATTGACACGCGTTCGCCGCAAGGTCAAAATACGAAATGCCGAAAGGTTTGAACTTGTCCATTTTCATTTAAGAGATTATATAATTTATTGCTTTCGCTGAAGAAAATATTGATACCCTTGTCTTCTTTTAAAAACTTAATGCGCCTGTATTCCTTAGTGCAAGAAATTATTATTATAGTTATTATGATTTGAAGCACATTGTTTCCATATTATTTAACGCGTTCAAGATAATATTTATTTACATATCTTAATTCGAGAATAAGTCCCAGATTTTCTTTTTATTTTGAGAATTTTCTATTTGCATTTTCTTAAGTTAAAATAAATTAACTTTCCATTGGAATAAATCGCCATTTTCGTTTTGAGATGCCAGATATTTTGAGTTCAAAATTTAAATCGTTACGCAAAGTAAAGCTTTATTTGTGTTAAGAAGATATTAGTAAGACATTTGATATTTTGCTTCAAAACTACTTTTTCTTCGCTAAAGGCAGTTTCTTTTAAAAAAGCCAGTTATTTTTTTCCAAAACAAGCGGTTTGCTTATATGAAAAGAAAACATTTTGTCCTGAGACTTTTGATTTTGGATCAAGATAATTTTTTCAAGAAAACTATTTTTCTTAACTAAAGAACTTCTTTTTTTCTGCGTGGTAATATCAAACGCTTGGAATACCCACCCACTTTTATTTTGGTTGGTTGCGAAATCCAATCTCTGGCTGTTCTATGATCTCTGCTTCACTGGACACTTGACTATAGTTTACGACCCTTTTTTGCTACCGTTATAGCATTTTCTTTTCACTTTGTCATTACTGTGTAATAAAAAATATACTTTACTGTAGTTTTCAAATCGAAATTCATTACCAACACCTGACCGAGCCAAAAAGAGCGTTAGCCAGTATGCAAATCTACCCCAGCCACTTTGCCTACTATACGGTATTTTTTTAATTCTTTTTTAAAAATTGGAAAATTATAGAGCAAAACCTTTTTGCTTTTTTTACTCGTTTTATCGTATTTTATTACCCTTTTTTATTGGAGAGCACATGAAAACAGGATTTAAAGGCAATTTTAATGAAAAGTTAAAATTAATTTTACAAAAGCAAAATAGATTTTGTGATTTTCATTTTATGAGGCATTAGACCGGGAAGTTGTGAAAAATATCCGACTTTCGTACCCAAAAATAGGTATTTGCAGCGAAAGTTCTTCGGTTATATACCCGAATTTACCTTCGTCGGACATTGGCCTCTTGACCGTTTTCTTGCTATAGGGTAACAGTACCCCCAAAAAATCAAAAAACTTAACCTATTTTCATACCAAAAACTAAAGATGTGTAGATCAAGAGGTCTACAAGTATATTAAAAAAAGCTTGGTCGGACTTAAAATTTCTTGACCAAAATGTCTAGTCGGATACGTCAAAGGTGCGACAAAAATCAAAAAACAAATCTACTTTCATAACAAAAAAAAAGCTTGGTCGGGCAAAAAATTTCTTGACCAAAGTATCTAGCCGAACGACATTTTTATTCATCATCAAAATATATAAATCTCCTTAAATAGGAAATATAATAATAATTGTAAAAACAAAACAAAAAAATTTAACTAATTCACGACTAATTAACGGCAAATTATCCACCCAGTCGCGATTCAATTTGCGATGGGTGCTTCGCTAACTTCATGCTTATGCTTATTTGACTATTACTTTGATTTATAATAATTAGTATGTGCTATGATAATTCTAGGGAGATTGCGGTGTACATCAAAAAACAGAGTTTTATTTTGTTGGGTGATACGTGGTTTTTTACGCAAATCACCTGCTCAAAGATCCACCAGCCTGTAACCCGCTGAAAAACAGGTGTGAGATTCGGCGTTTGATGTCGGCCGCCGGCTCAAGTGGAACAACTTATATTTTAATTGTGTAAACTTTGATATTTCTAAATAAAAGTTTCTCACAAATTTGGAAATATATACCTATTTAAATTTGGCTATTACGGCTGCCTTTTGACTCTTATGCACAGTGCTACAAGGACATAAACAAGTTTGGCTGTAATAGCAAAGTTTAAACAAATATGTTCAAATCCTTTCATATCGAAAAACTTGGCTAAACTTTTATCTTATTCCTTTTTACAGACTACCATGTTTGCGTACTTTTTTACATGAACTGTTTTTGATATAATACTCTACAAAACTAGATAGGTATCAAGAAAAATAAAATGTTGGGAAGCAGAGGTGGCCTTTAAGCCAATCAACCAATTGAAGAATTTCTGTGTAGATCCCATTGTAGTTACTTTTATTTGGGGGGGAGGAGGGGATTTCGGAAAAAAGGGGCGTTATTCCAGATTAAATCAGATGCTGTATCAAAATGATATAGTTTTTAAATATATTACCAAACTAAGAACTATTTGTGTATGTTTTTTCTATTCGTTCCCGTCTCAAGAAAACATCTTACCCTAAGGTTACAACAAAGGTTTTATGTTTTTTAAAATAACATGTTTTGCAGTTGCAAAGGCTTAAAGTCATTTTACTTTTACTCCCTACTAACAGAAAAGGAATGGAGCAATTCGCCGCCGTCGACTTACCGCAAACGATTGCCCGCCTACCCAACTCACCATAGGACCAACTCGCCGCCGAACCAATTCGCCGCTGGACCAACTCGCCGCCAACGCCTGGACAATTCGACGCCGGAACTATACTCGCCGCCGCTGTGGTTTTAGTTTGCAATTTTGTTTATTTCATATAGTAAACATTATTAAGAAAACAACTTGTTGAAAAAAATTATTGTTTAAAAAATATTTAAAAAAAATTAAATCTACTTTGCGAGGGGTATCAGCTGAACCAAATTTGTACATCATCCTACAGCACTTTTAAATATACTCTTAGTCCTGTAGTGTAGCGTCCTGTAAATTGTCCTGTGGAGTCCTGTACAGTCTTGTAGACTAATTTTGTACAACTACTATGGGCTACTGATCCCCGCCGACTTTTTTCAAAAATTTTGTGGGGTTATATTTTTTTAATTAGTGGTGTTTGGACAGGTTAAGATATGTTTCCGGTCAACTAACTAAGATTACGTTAACACCGATTTTGATATCCCGAGAGTACAACAGGAGACCTAAAAGTTTAGAAAAAATAAGTTAGGTTAGGACCTCTGAATAAATAAAATTGCAAACTAAAACCATGAGTCGGCGGCGAATCAGCGGCGGCAGATTTTCCTAGACTCAACAGAAACTCTATAGAGACGTCTAAAACTCCAGTAGGTACACACTACTGCACACTCCACTTCCCACAGTGCTTACAAGCAGCTTGTTATAGACAAAAGACTTTGTGTTTTGCACAAGATTCTTTCAAGTTTTGCTGCATTAGGTCAATAGCTCTTGTCAACACCCTCAAAAGATGAAGGTTAAGTTTTAATAACGTTAAAAGTGCTCAAACGGTTTTATCTCAGTTATCGTTTAGAGAAAATAAGAAGAAAGAAGACATTTGTGATGCCTCTATTCGGCCATAAAATTATGGAAAAAAATTATTTTTTTTTATGTTCAACGGCACGTAAAAAGTTTTAACCTTAAAGAAAAATAATTGTAAATTTAGGTAGGTTTTTAAGTATGAACCTGTATAAATTATAATATTTCTTGATTCAATAAAGCATTTGCAATTCTTTATTGACCGCGGCCGCAGCCATACATAAGATAAAGGTATGGCCAATAATATAAGAGTATTTAACGCGTTTTGGTGAATACATTAAGGTAAAATAGTGAAGATAGATGTATATTATGAACTTCACATAAGTCTATCCCATCTCAAATACCAAATTGCAAATAATGCAGGGACCTAAAACTATAAACAACAAGTGAAATAAAAGAAAGAAAAATAAGAAAAAAGTTTTCTCTCTTCGGCCGGGACTTGAACCCGGAATCTCTTGCCCTGTACGCAAACGCTCTCTACATTAAGCCACTGAAGACTATACGTAAATTTTTGGAAAACTTCCATCTATGCCTGTCTGCGGTGTCTCAATACAAGAACGAGAAACTCTCAGGGTATTAACTGTCACCAGGGACACAGTCAATTGACAAAGATTAGAATAACACCGATTTCAACCCCCCAACATTAACCGGAAAGCTAATTTGGAGAAATATTTTTTCGGAAAAATGTTTCCGTTTGGTTCGGTTTGATTTCACACCCTCTAAGATCCCGGGAAATAAGTCAGCGAAGTTTTTTTTTTGAAAAAATATGTTAAAAAGAGGCCCTCCAGTAGAACTATATGACTATTGTGTTAGGTTTGGCAAGCTGAATCTAGTAATTTTTTTAAATGTTTACGAACAAGTCAGTTTACATTGGCTATTTAATTACTTCGTTCCTATATTACATCGCTCTTTTCTTACTCGCTCATTTGTTACATTCGCTCTTTCTTTCCTGTGGTTTTATCATAGTTCCTATAAGTCTTCCAAAGCTCAGCTGTCTAGCGTTTCTGGCACTAGGCAATGTTACCTTTACATAATTTTACATTTATAGGGGAGGGAACTAAATTAAAATGTTGAGGTTTTAAAAATTTTTTTTAGTTTTAATATAAACTCCATATCATAATTTTTGAGATAACTTTTTGACAGTTATCAGCTGTTAACCATAACAAATAGCATAGGCCAACGAAAAAAAGTTGTCAAAAGTTGTCTCAAAGATAATGATATGAAGTTCCCATCGACCTTCCAAAGCTCAGCTTTCTAGCGTTTCTGGCAGCGGGCAATGTTATTTTTACATACATTTACATTTATAGGAGAGGGAAGTAAATTAAAATTTTGGGTTTTCAAATTCTTTCCTATAGTTCTATAGTCTTCCAAAGGTCAGCTCTCTAGAGTTTCTGGAAGTTGGCAATGTTACTTCCACATAATTTTACATGTATAGGGGAGGGGACAAAATTAGAATTTTGGGGTTTTTGATTTTTTCCAAGGGTTTGGGCATAATTTCTATCATACTGCCAAATTTCAGCTTTGTAGCATGTATGGAAGTACTATAGAGTTTTGATGATCTATACATGAGTGAGTGGAAATTTCGACGTTTTTTGAAATCATTTACTAGTTTATCGTCGTTGATCTTACAAACTGACGTAACTCATTTATTGTAATTTTACAAGAGAGCAATTTCAAGTTTTAGGGAATATTTATATTGGATATATATATATCACTAAAAATGTTCTTGGATCTAATGATTTTTGTGCTATTTAAAGGATTTTTAGGAGTTAGGACACTTTGTGAGATGAAACAACGACACAAAACTGCATTTTTTTTATATACGTCAGTTTGTAAGATCAAGTTTATGAAACTTGGCTCAGATACGCGTTTAGCAAACCCTTTTCTTTTAATAATTTTCGTAAAACTCTTGCTCTGAGTGATTTGCAACCAGTGGCGGATCCATAATTGCCTGGGGGGAGGGGCCAAGGGGAAGCAAAAACCAAAATATATTTTTTTTTTAATCCGAAATTAAAATAAACATGTAAATATATTTAAAATAGTCAGTACTTTTATAACAAAAATACAAAAAGTGGTGTTGCGGGTAAATTTTGTTCAAATTTGCGGTTGATGCATTAGAATTTTCTTCCCTAGAACTAAAAAAAGTTTTATGTCAGGGAGGAGGAGGGGTGCCCGAGCCCCTCTGGCCTCCCCTTGAAGGCCTTTTTAATGGAGAGAAATGCGTCGTTTTTAAAAATTAAAAATTTAACTTAATCTGTGTTAGATCTGTTAAATACCAACTTTAAAAAAAGTTTATTAACTTAAAAGAAGTAAAATAAAGATAAGAATTTGGTATTTTATTTCTCAAACTACTTACAGCAGCAACGAAAGAAGTTTTACAATCGCCAGCGGCCAGTCCCAAGAAAATCCTATTTACTTGTCATAAAGTTTTACACAAAATATAAGAAAGGTTCAAAAGCTTGAGGAAAAACTGGAAAAAAATTTATCTGCCAAGAACAGTCGACTTGTGTGGTCTGTAAAGATAAATATGAATACGAGAGAAATATTTAGGGTAAAAACTGCTTTTGGGGGTTTTAGATATTTCTACCTGAAATAGAAAAAACATGTATGGCCTGGGCTGGATTTTCGAGACATCTTCAAATATCAAAACTGCTTCTGGACAGACCTTGTAGTTTTCCAGCTACAAGAGGATGTTAAAAATACTGCACTTATGAATAGCTCTTTTATTTATAAAAATTTTATTTTGCTGTACAATGCTTTTTTTATATATATTCTATTACTTTTTAATTTTGATGTATTAAATTTAATTTTTTTTTAAATTAAATCAAAAAAAATATCTAAAAATAAAGAAATAATTAAAAAATAAATATAAAAAAAAATATTAAAGAATAAAAAATATTAGTATTGAGTGTGACACGTCATTTTATAGGAAATTTCCCGCTATTTTCAAAAATCAAATAAAAAGATGTGGTTATTCTGTTCGAAAAGTATCATATGTAATATCTCAAAAACTAAAAGTGACAGTTGAAATTCACTTTGACAGATGGATTCTTTATGAAAAAAACCTATAAACAAGCAATTTACACCTTCATTAATGCAGACTTTTCAAAAACACTTCGTAGTTGAAAAACTACGATGTCTATCAAGAAGCAGTTTTGGTATTTAAAGACGTCTCGAAAATCGAGCCTTGGACATGTATACTCGTTTTTATGTATCTCGGCTAGAAATACCTAAAATCCCCAAAAAATCGAATTTGGCTACTTTTTGTGTAGTCTTCCTTTATGATAAACATCAATGTGGGTCTCTCTGTATTTAGTTTTTGGATGACGAGTTAGCATTGCCTTAACGTAATGACAGTTCCTTTTAATAATTGAGATCCATCTGGTTCATCGGTTCATCCATTGCTTTTTATTAATTAGCATTAATTTATTGATTTAAAATTAAATAAATGTATATTGATTGAAAGAGGCTGCCTTACTAAATGTGATCTAGGAATACGGATAAGAACTTCCTTTAACGCTATCTGCATCAGATATTCTAGAACAACTAGAGAATGGATTTAATATCCAACAAAAATAAAATGACTAGGTACACCATGCGTTTTACGTTACGATTGAAAAACTTAAATAGAAACAGGAGCAGAAGGGCACTAGTAGGTATTCCGTTAGGCAGCCCAACCTAAAGACCCTGTATGTTGACATTGGATGTATTATATCCAAATATGTCAACATACAGGGACTCTAGCCCAACCCAACTTACTATACTTTGATTTTATGGTGACTTTTTAAAATGCCACAGAATTTCAGCTGATGTTATTATTAGTGTTTTTGTTGAGAAAAAAAACATTATTCAGACAAAAATCTCGCGCTTTCTCTACTCTAATGAAAAAAAAGTATATTTTCTGACCTGGACAATTTTTCGACAGTCGGATTAATACTGTTTGCATTGATAAGGAGTCAGGTGCGGATCTACGGGAAGAGAGAAAGGGGAAATCCCCCCCCAAGTCTCAAACTATATATAGTTTTGACACAGAAGACACCTACCGGTCACTATGCAAAATAGTTTTGTGCAATATCTATTATGATATGAAGTAGCGCGCAGAGGCGATTGTTGAAGTTTCCCAAAATTATTTTGATGTTGATAAACAAAAACGTGCGGTTGAAAAGCACTGACATTTTTAACCAAAGAAAAAAACGTCAAACTGAAACAGTTCTCATCTTTTTTGACAATACTGACAGCTCTCTTAAAAGATGTGGTCACACAAATATCTCTGCACAAGATGCCACCTCAGCTGTTAAGGCTGGATTACAATTTAAGTTTAGACGGCAATAAACGGATGATGATGATGATGATGATTCATATGTGAGTGGGCCTTGCAGCCCTTCCACTGCGACCACCAGTGGGTCTATTGTGGCGCACTTTTGAGTGGTTTCTCACCACTGTATGCCTAATCCTCCAAAAAGGCCGGCTATCAGTTTGGAGGCAATAAACGGAACTGCACTGCAGCAGAACTGCGCGACACGAAGATTACATAATTCCATTATACATCATGATCATCGGAAATTATTACTGTATGCAAGATAAGAACAACTGCATCTGCATGAAATACAAAGTATGTAAGAAAAAAGGATAGAAGCTTACACGTGGTTACGCCCATTGTTTCAGGATAGCCAGACCCACAGCCAATATCTATCCTCTCTGCGCCTCGGTAAAGTAGAGGGAGGAAATGTCTGACATCGTTTGTTTCCCCTTGTGCCGCTATCATTTCTTTCAGTTCGTTAAGCAAATCGATCCACGGTAGTTCTACATAAAATATCGGAAGTTTAGACGATAACAACGTAACGTATAATTCTTTTATTAAGGCTTATTTTTTTTTATATCTAATGCCGGATCTACCACAAACTAAAGTTGTTGGTGGCTTCTTCATCGAAACAGATAACAGAGGGGTCTGTTTTAAAGGCAAATTCTTTTATAATGATTTAGGAACAACCTAACGAACTAAATTCTCAAATGCTAAACAGTATCCGCGCTTTTTATAAAATTCTCTTCTTTACTTCTCTCTTACACACATTATACACACTAACAGTCTATGATCCCTATAACATTAAATCTACCTATCTAATAATTGTGTAGTCTAAGCTTTATTTAAATACAGCTTACAAGAGAGTCATAATATTTTAAATAATGTAATATTTGTAAAAACATTATAATAAGCTTAAAAACACTATAAAAGCGACTCTTGACTTACTTATTAATAAAACATTTTTTTAAATGCTACCTTTGCGTTAAAACCGTTAATTGAAAATTCACCTATTTCAAAATAAAGACATTAATTCGCCAAACATTTTTACGTCATTCAGTAGTCCATTCCACACTTCCACGTCCACTCGAAAGTCATGAAAAATGATGATCCTTTTTCGGAGTGCAAAGCTAGACACGTATTTGTAAAACAAGCAATCCCTAAAGTAAGAAACAGAGTACGATGATTGCTAAAATTCTAAAAGAAAAGGGCAAAATACACTTTGTATTATTTTTTTGGTTTTTCAACAACAAACTAAAGTTTAAGATATGAAATGCTGCTGCGGACTAAATCTTTATTAAGAAATTTAAATGATTTTTTAAACTGGAGCAATGGACAAATCCCTTGCGCAATATGCCATGCACGTATTTTCAAGGAAGCTAGAGAAGCGAAATGACAGATCAACAGAAAACAAGTTTCAATACTTTTTTTCTGAAGGGTGTATCTTAATCATTCTATTCCTTTTTTTTTAATGCCCTGTCATCACGTTTATCTATGTTTTTAGGTTACAAACGATAGATGATGGTCCACTTTCTCACCTAGCACTTAAGTCCGAAGTTCCACTTAGTTTAACTTAAGGACTTGCAGGTGCTGTTATAATTCCACTTAAGTTGACATTTCTTTCCCTTAGTGTAAGCTAGAATGTTTACTACTTAGGTGTAAGTTTGATTTTTTTTTAATTTCGGTAGCATTTCTAGCAAAAAAAGTAATGTTCTTAACATTTTTGATAATTTAAAAAATGCTCCAAGATTAAATAAAAAAATCTTGTTTCCTATTTCTTCAAAATATCTTTTACTTTAACAAAATTATAAACAGAAAAATGCTAAAGCTGGATTCATATTTCCGCAGTGTAAGGTAACAAATAAAAATGATTAACTTTTCACTTTTTTCACTGCTTATGCTTATTCTTACCGTCAATCAATCAGCATGTTTAAAGAATAGTTTATTTTTCCTTTTGTCTTACTTCTTGTGTGTTACTGCTTACTTTATAGAACTATAAATCCAGCTTTATATATTTTGTAAATAAAACATATTGTTACCGCTTTAAATAAAACCAGAAGTTTTGTCGAGTGGTTGACTTAGTTAAGTCAACGGTCAAGTTTAGTAAATGGAACAAAAATTGATTTTTGATGTCAAGTAGCAGTCCCACCACTACTACTGGTCATATACCAACTACACACCTCTGGACGACCAAGAAATTTAGTGAATAGCCAAACAGGGTTACTACTCGACTTGCTATTAAGGCCGGTTCAGACGCAGCCAGTAGTTTAGTAAAGTAAAGTAATTTAGTCAACTATGTCTTCTGTTCACACAAGTCAAGTAAATCAGTAGAGTTTATTTAATCAAGTCGAGTAAAAACAGCGTCTACATGAAGCTAGTGCTTTAGACTGTCTCCAGACGTGTCTAGTCGGCGCGCTAATCGGCTTTTCTGTGTGCTGGGGGCTGCTCACAGTATCAATCGTCTATGGGGCTGCTACCCGACCAGTAAAATAGGATAGAGTTCTATTTCCACAACTCGACCGTGTACTCGACTTCCAGTGGGCTCGACTAAAACGAATGTGTTCAAATGGGTCAAGTCACTAAACTACTCGACCACTTGACTAAACTACTGGCTGCGTCTGAACCGCACTTTAAAGTATTTCACTAAAACACTGGCCTCGTGTAAACCTTTGTGTTAACTTGAGTTAAAAACTGTGTGAAAACTCAATCGACTTAAAACTCACTCAACTAAATTACTTTACTCTACTTAACGACTAGCTGCATGTGAACCGGCCTTTAATAGGTATAAGAAATATATTCAGAAATCTTTTACAGAGCGCTGTTCTGTGAGTTGTTATAGAGTTACCATTCATTTAGCATTACCCAAAAAGTACGTCTATATTTTCTACGGACGCGAACAGTGTTACCTTCCATTGAGTGAAGGTGGTGGAGGAGAGATGGAGGAGGTAACTAGTAAAATGGTGTTAAAAAAATATTAAAGCGTGTGCAGAAAGAATTTTTGAAACCGCTCTATATTTGCGAAAGTTATAGCTACAACTATTACTAATAAGGAGGTTCGTGAGGAGACAGGGAGAGTGAGGGGGAAACTAGTAAAATGGTGTTGGAAAAAAAGTCTTAAAGCGTGTGCAGAAGGAATTTTTGAAATGAATATGGTTTTTTGAGAGGATGGGAGATGGATGAAAGCAGGGAGGACTGCAAAGTAATTACAGGCATTTTATTAAAATCGCCTGAAAGTTAAGTAATTTTTATGCCTTAAAGCCGACATCATGTGAAAAAATGGCGCCTCACGACCGCCATATTGACTCTTCTTTAAAAAAGTATCGCCTATAGCCTCTTCGGGATCAGTAGCAGTTCAACAACATTTCTAGCGCGACATAAACATACATATTTACATACATACATGTATACATATCCCAAGCGAAAAACATTACCCTTCCTTTCGCCGTGCTGCAGTTAGGTAAAAAGTGATAAAATGGATGGACTCTGACGAAAATCTTCCAGATTATATTCTAAATAAAGCAAGAGACCTTGATATCTATTTTTCATGAACGGGTGCAAGGAACAGCACGTTAATAAAAAAAAATATTATTATTATTTTTTTTGTTTTCCGCTCGAAGAAAAAATAGTGTTCCTAACTCTTGCGGAAAATTTCTTTTCCGCACTTGATTGCTGGCCGAACGATGCGTAGCGAATGCGAACCGAACCGAACCGAACCGAACCGAACCGAACTTTTATTGCGTGCGGAAAAGTGACACCTTCCGCATTAGTTAGGAAATATACTATTAACAGCTGTATACAAGGCGGCAGGGTTTGAGTTAAATATTTTAATAGCAATTCGAGTAGTTTGGCTAAATTGTTTGGCAGTCTAGACGTATTTAGTTGTGCGGGTTGCTACTCGACGAGAAAAATAGAGAGAAGAATAAGGGCTGATCCACAGTCTCACTTCTTGCCGCTCAGTTCTATTTCCCTTTTCCTCTAATAAAAAAAGATGGAAATATAAATTTTATCTTTATCTCTTTCCATTAGAGAAAGAGGGATATAAAAGTGAGGAGCCAGAAGTGAAACTATGGATCAGGCCTAAAAATGACTATTCTTCGATTTACTAAAATCGACAGCTAACTCGACTAAGCCAGAAAATTTGACTAAAATGATGGTGTCCAGACTGGACAGGTACTCGACCACTCGACCAAACTACTTGACTGAATGCTTAGCGGCTATAAGGTAGTAGGCTTTTCATAGTAGGAAGGCTATAAGTTGTTTTTCATACTAGAAAGAATTGGCAGAATATTTTGTAAAGCTAGAATTATAGTTCCGTAAGTCAGCAGTAACGCATAGGAAGTAAGACACAAGGAAGAATGGGCTCTCCTTTAAACATGTTGATGTACAAAGCTGACAGAAGAATTAACAGCAGCAAAAGAAGTAAAGAATTGCGTACTCCGGTTATAACGTACCTGGGTTATAACGTACTTTCGGTTATTACGTACCTATTGCATTGGTCCGGCCATAATCCTCTTCTTTTTAATTGTGTTATTTATAACGTACGTCCGCTTATAAAGTACATATTTTCTGGTCCCTTGAGGGTCCGTTATAACCGGAGTACACTGTAGTTATTTTTATTTATTCCCTTACTCTACGGAACTGTGAATCCAGTTTTGGAATTTTCTGTTTATAATATGCAACTTTATTAAAGTACTGTGATATTATAAAGAAATATAAAGCAAGATTTTGGCTTTAATCTACGGCCACTGTGTCCTTTTGTTGTATATCATTCAGCACATCACAGGTAAATAATAAAAAATGTTAAACACATTAGTTTTTTGCTAAAAATACCACCGCAGTAAAAAAAAACACCAAAACTTACACTTAAGTACTAGATATGCTATCACTTACACTAAGTAAAAGAAATGTCAACTTAAGTGGAACTTTTACAGCACCTGCAAGTCCTTAAGTCAAACTAAGTGGAACTTAGGAGTTGAGTGCAAAGTGAGAGAGTAAAGGTGATTTGTGTAGACCACAGACAAATCCTTTGGTTATAGACGGATCAGCTTCGACTATTGCTTTAACTTTATTTTCAACTCGTTCTGCTAGCCACCGTATTTTTATTATGCTTTTCGAACGGCCATTATTCTGTTTACAATTACAAGTACGCGGGCAAAAAATATAGATCTCGTAGCTAAAGCATTGCATTTCTGTTTAATAAGTGTACCGACTGGTGTTGATAGGCAAGGGTCACGCACAAATTCAAATGTCACTGTCAAGCCACGCTTTCAAATGTTTCTTTAATCATTTGTTCTTCTTTTTTCGCTACGAGTTTCGAAATTCCCGTATGTCATTAAAATTCTTGATAAATAAATGCCGCGCGTTTCCTGTTGTGCAAAAGTTGATCTACCCCTTAGTTCTAAGGAAAGCGGCATCTACCAAATTTGCAGAAAGAGCACCCGGAACATCATTTGACAAACAGGAGATCCGTATATTAATTGGACTTATTTTTACGGGTCACTGTCGAATAAGGGTACCCATGCGCAGAATGTACTATGTAAATATCCGGCTATTCCATATATGTAAGAGGCTCTTACATTGTCTCATCAAATTGTGGAAGTGGAAGGGCTGCAAGGCTCACTCACATACGGATTGTCATTACTCCTACCTTTCGTATCCAGAAAATACAAAATCCCGTGTTTGTGAAAGGGTAATTTCTTGCAATAGTTTATTGTCTTTTTTTCATCAGCCTTTGCTCTGAAGCTTCAAAATCCCTCTGCCATCTTACTGTATACCTTACTTACCAAGTTTTTTACCCACGGCCCTTATTTCTTTCCTAAATATCATCTACCCAACTCTTTCTTCGTCAATTTCTTTAACTGAGGGATCATTTCTCTTGTATGCTTTCATAAAAGTGAATAAATTCTCTATTGGTCCTAACAAGGAAAGATGCTCATTTTTATTTTCACCAGTTTAAAAAATTCATACGCTGGTATGTTATCACGCGATTTTTTAATTTTGGTTTAGCATTATTTGTTACAGTATTTGTCGTAAGAGGTCGTTATTTACCAGAATACGTTGGTACATCATTGTGGTATGTGTTTTCTTTTTAATACTTTGAATTCCCCGGATTATAAACACATTATACTTCCCCAACTCCGGAATGATTTGGAAGCAAATTAGTTTTCTTGCAATTGCAGGTGTGCCAGGTTGTACATCAAAGGAAATTCGGGTAAAATTCAAACGGTGCATTTTTTAGTAACAAGCAATACTTGATTATTTGGGATTGTCTAATATCACTTATTATAATTTAAACCATTACTTTCAACCACTAATAAGTGTTCCAGCGACACTTAATTTAACTACAAATCCTTCGTTTCTTGTATAAATACCTTTTAAACCCACCCAGTGGAAGATAGAACTCTCTGCACCTAATGTTTTTTAACATTAACACTTTTCGTTGTTAAGTCATTTTTATAGGTTACTCCATTTTGGCAATTGATTGTAGATTATTAATAACATCCAAGTGGTGATTTCCCCTTTTCTCCCAAAAATCATTTTCACTGTATGCATGCATACAGGACATTTTTGTGTAAACGCTACCCGCAAAGTTATTAAGTGTAGTAATTGAAATACATACATATGTACCTTTGACAGTGGGAAGGATGAATTATAGAGATCCGTTGGATGGCTTGGTCGAGTTAATACCCTGAGTGTTTCTCGTTCTTGTATAGAGACACCGCAGACATGCTTAGATGAAAGTTTTCCAAAAATTTATGTATGGTCTTCGGTGGCTTAATATAGAGAGCGTTTTTCTTATTTTTCTTTCTTTAATTTCACTTGTTGTTTATAGTTTTAGGTCCTTGCATTATTTGCAATTTGGTATTTGCCAACCATGTTATTAATATAAAAATTTTCTTTACCCGAAATAAGTAAAATTTTGTCCTATAATACTGTCTCGTCTATAGAAACAGGTGTAGAAGAAGCAACAGGAAATCGTTTAATAAGACTATGGATATTATATGTGTGTAGACAGTGGTATTATGTAAATACTGAACAGTGGAGTAAGTGTATTTTTATGTTCTCTTATACTACAACTGACTTCGTTTTATTTTTCCTTTCCGGAAAGGGAGAGAAAGACAAATTCGCCCGGAGGGTTTAGCGTCCTATGGCAATAGCAAATTTATGGAGAAAAGTAAAAAAAACACAAAACTTAATTTAAATGCGCTGACTTTTGTGTTTTACTCTTGAATACTAAGCACCTATAATATGTTTGAATAAATCGCAATTTTTTTTCGCGAGAGGGTAAGTTATTAGATGTACATTCAGTTTATTACTAAAGGGTACTAAATATTAAGCTTATAAACGTGATCCTGACGGGTCCACATTTTGGTTGGTTTAACTCATTTTTTTGCCTTGAAAGCAACAATTTTTAATATAAGATTTATTAAATTGTTTAAAATTATCTTGCAGTATAGGCCATCTTTTTTTGTTGTTATAGTGACATTACATCCACACAAAATTAAGAAATACATAAGAAAATAAAATATTATAGTTTGAAAATGGCAGCCGTATTTAAACCTCCAAAGGTCACGAGGAGATGTCGTATAAAATCAAAGTAAGTAACTGTACACTATTTAATGGGAATTGAGGCCCTTTTGCCGCAAACAAAAACCGCGCTACCCAAAACTCCGCGGCCCAAAAACGCGCAAACCAATACCACACAAGATCAAAACCGCGCAGTTCAATACCGCGAACACAAAAACCGCGCAAGCCCAAAACCGCGCAATAAACAAAAATCGCACAACTTATATAATTCGACTAAGGGTTGGGTCATCAACAAACATATTTGATTTGACTAAGCGGTATCATCTTCCTAGAGGGTGTAAAACCTTACGATTGAATTTTTACAACGGTTGCGACAATTTGGTATATTACGCTGATTTGGACTTGCGCACGTTTTGGTTGTGCGATATTAAAATGCGTCATTTGGGTCTTGCGCAGGATCAAACTGATTTTTCTTAATTACTGAAGTGATCGTTACTGAAAAAGGATTCCAACATAAGTTTTCCTTTTTATCCTATTTAAATATTGGGTCATATTTAATACGGTATGTTATGTAAACACAGATGTAAGTTATTTACGAATTTTTTGGTTTTAAAAATGTTTTTTTTTATATCGAAAATTGATGATTTCTAAAGCTTTTTAACTTTAAACCACCCCTTAGGAGTGGTACTACAATTTGAGAAAATTTTATACGGAATCCTATGAATGCACGAAGTAGATTTTAAAAAAATGACATACAGTTACAAAATTTTTATTTTGTTATTCCAAAAACTGATTTCTTCTGTTCATGGTTTTCAGGAGTGGATGGGCCATATGGAAAAATAAAAAAAATCCCGGTGGGCCGGAGCCGTATGGGCCGGTGCCTTATGAGCCGTTGCCCTATGGGACGTTCGCCTATTTTTTCCTGGGCCGGCTTACAGTTCCCCATACAGCCCTGATGGTGTTTCTTTCTTTTTAAAATTAATTTAAACTTTTGTGAGATAAAACATAAAACTCATTGAAAACGCTTATTATGCTATTGCAGCGTAACCCAAATCTTTTTAGTTATTTGACATCTAGTTATTAAAAAATACAGTTAAAACGGTCATGAATAGTCTATGGACTTAGTACTTAGACCTGCTGTGTCTTAAAGACTTAATACCGGTATTAAGTTATAAACCTTCTCCTGTTTCGCCGGTCCTGTCTACAAACATCACAAAAAACTAGTGGATTTAATGTTAAAACAATACATTTGTTTAATTTTTCGTAAACCTATTTTAAGATAATACTTTCAGAAATAGAAAAAATATTAATTGAAACAATTTCAGGTCTAAAAAACTAAGAATTCAAAAAAGAGAACTTAAAAAAAATACAAGGCTTTCTCATTTTGAAAACTTGTGTTCCATTTGTTGTAATAAATGACAAAAGCTAATAGTGCTAAACGACAATCAAAATTACATTACGTCTTCATCCGGTAATCACTATAGTTTGTAGGGTTTGGGAACAAACACGAGGTTAAATATCAAACAGCTTATTAGGATGCAAATAACATTCAGAGAAACATGCTACAAGACACCCCCTTATGCTATATGCGTCGGTCGGTCGGGAGACGAAACGAGGTAAAGCAATTTGATCCATATTTGGCGAAAATCACAGATTTCTTAACCTAAAAATGGATAGCTGACATACATCGCTGAAACCCTAAAAATTACTGCAGAATGTGTTTGACGTTCTGGGTGCTATTTCTGTTGGCAGCACTGTTTTTTGGGTTTGCACTGATTCTATTACTAAACAAGAAACAGCGAGTAATATGTTGAAAAATTTGACTTACGTTAAACGAGTTTTTCTCCACCCAGCCCACCGCTGAGCTCCACCATGTTCTGTATTAATTAAACAGCACAGCCAAATCTTGCCCTCTGTGCGCTCCGGTAAAGTAGAGGGAGGATATTTATGACACCGATTGTTTCCCCTAGCGCGGTGATCTTTTCTTGCGAAAGTTCGTAAAGAAAATCGATCGAGGGTAGTTCCATTGTTTGAAGCTTTTTTTTATAATATATAATGCCGTACAAACTAAAGTTTATGACTTTCCCAGCGAAACAAATAAAACAAGGGTCCATATAGGTTTAGGAAATATCTAGCGAATTAAATTCTTAAAAATACCACCGCTCTGTGCTAAACAGTATTCTTTTATAAAATTCATTCATTCCGAAGTTCATCCAAAGTGGTAGCTTTTAAATGATCATGCGAATAAAATTGAATTTTTGCATAGATAGCCCCATAAAAAAAATTATTGGGTGCCAAATCTGGGGATATCGCAGGCCAGCATTTGGCACCTGTCAAATCGCAGGAATGATATGGTCCTGCAACAGAGCTAATTAATTTCGCCCTTGTAAATTAAAATTGATAATAAAAGGTAATATTGTTACCCAAAATCCCAGTCCAGACATTAAAAATTTTCAGAGGATACTGGGTCCGTTCTGCAGTATGCAAATGTTTATTTTTCGGTGTCCAGTAACGAAAATCAATGTATAGTAAGTTTGGTTCGGCTTCCTAACGGGTTGCCTACTAGTGCCCTTCTATTTTAGATAAATTTTCCGCTTTTTCATTGGTAATGTCAAACGCATGATTCACTTTTTTATTTTGTTTGATTTTGAAGTTCAATCTCTGGCGGTTCTAAAATCTCTGACCAAATTGTATCAGCTAGATACCTAGATAGCTAGATAGAAAGAGACCATACCGACTTCACATTTTAGTTTTACGCAAACAGTAGCACCACCTCGTGGGCGACCACAATAACTTATATATTAATAATATAAGTATATAAGGTTGATAGAAAAGACAGGCTTAACCTTTTTTTTTATTCCCTCAATGGCGGGAAATGTAAAATTTTTTGAAGGCGGGAAATTCGAATTTTTTGCTTTTGAAAGATTCATTTGAGAAAATCGAAAGACTAATCGCCACTGATTTGTCGGTTCGTCAAAGTCTCTTACTTTTAAAATAGTTGTGGTTGAAAAATCATTATGACACTCAGCGCCACACCCCGGTACGACTAAAATACTGTTTTGGCCATAGAGCGTACCCTCATTACTAAAAAAATCCGTCATAACCGGGCCGTTTACTGTGCAGTGAAATTAGTGTTGCCGTCAGAAATAATATGATCCACAACGTCAAACGCATAGTGCAGTGATTTGTTATAACAAGCGTTAGCTATCAATTTTATGTTTAAGAAATCCATGGCGGAGATGCATATTATTTATGATTGACTTGCAGATGTCAGTAATCTGACTGTTGGACCAGAGGCAACCAGAGCTGCCCTTTGTTGCTTCCAATATTATTTGAAATGCTAATTTCTCAGAAATTAGCTACAATAATAAGTTGAAATATTCATAAAAGTGAATTGGGTGTCTAAAACAATTAAAACTTTTTGAATTTTACCCAAGCTTCCGCTTTAAGAAAATCATGACAACTTGAAGTTATCATAGTAAAAATTCCAAGTAGTGATAAGTTCTTAGGAAGTAAATAAAATTCTTGCAGATGTCCGCAACCGACTATTAGGTACAAGCAGATTTAGCAGTTGGGTGTTTTTTTTTATTTAAACATTTTTTTAAATACATTTAAACTCATTTAATTCGCTTCCGTTGACTACTCTAAATATTCAAGTGCTTCCTACAGAAGTGTTAAACTTTTATAAAAGCACAAAATTACAGTCATCTTTCTAATGACCCATTGTTGGTTTTTTCATCTAAATAATTACACATTTTCAGTTGGCATTGCATGCTAAACATGCTAATCACATTAGATATCTGCGTGAAGTTTGTGTGCATATTCATATACCTATCAAATCGTTATACCGACATGACATCTACTATAACCCTTGACTTGATTAGGTTCATGAACCTTTTTTTAATCTATTGGTAGAGTTTTGACTTTATATGTACACATCCATAGGTACCGGGGCTGAGGCTTGATTGTTACGTTTCGCTTTCCGTGACGTCATGTAGATAGCAGATTAGGTTACTGCATCCTGGAAACCTGGATTATTAGAGTAAGATACGTACATTGTGATTCATATGTGACTGGGCCTTGCATCCCTTCCACTGCGAGCACCAATGGGCCTATTGTGGCTCACTTTTGAGTAGTTTCTTACCGCTGTATGCCTAATCCTCTAAAAAGGCCGGCTATCAGTTTGGGTGAGACACTGTTCAGATATTCTGAATCAATCTGAGGTTAACCGAAAGTGTTCTGACGTAAACGTGCAATAGCGGGACATTCTTACACTACAATCTGACTGTTTTGTCATCCTCCATACAGAGTCTACATTCGGTCTCTTCGGTTAGTCCCATTCTGTGCATGAGTACGCTCAATCGACAGTGACCTGTAAAAAAAAATTATTGTGTGTGCTTAAGACCACACGGCAGAAGTGTAAACTTCAACAAGGCGAAATTAACAAAGCGGACCGAACCGAACTCTTCTGTGTACTAGCCTTCATCTGCATCATCATATCGCTCGCTGAATGTTTCTCACAGTTAGTCGACTCGAGCCGATTTCACCCGAATGAGAGTTACATAGCCGAGCCTGACGGCTCGGTTCAATTCACTACACTTCAAATAACAGTCATTATGCGTATCTCCTGTCTGGTAAGTCTAATAATGTTTCTGCCTATCTTTCTACAAGGTCCTGTAATGAAATCTTTAGAGTGAGCCAGTTCTGGTATATTTATCCAGTATTGTTAGAAGCTAATCTCCAACCATTTTAAAATGTTTAATTTAGCAGCATTGTATAATATCCCCAGGGCTAGTTCGGAGCCGGAAAATTCGGCAGATGCGGCGTTCCTCGCTGCTTGGTCTACGGCCTCATTTCCCTCGTGCCCAGAATGACCTGGTATCCATACTAACCACAAATTGTTAGCACTAGCAAGCGCATTCAGCGAATCCCTGCAGCTCCTCATGGTTCTTGATGACACCGAATAGGAGTAAAGTGCTCTTAAGGCTGCTTGACTGTCGGAGAAGATTTTTATTGTCATGTTGGTCCATTTGTGGTTAGTAATCCATCGGGCACACAGTTCAATGGCTACGAGTTCGGCCTGAAATATAGTAGCCAATTGGCCGAGACCATGTTTAATTTCGACTTTTCCTTGGATACTAACAATTCCAGATCCAACGCCTGATGGCATTTTGGATCCATCGGTAAACCAGAAAGTATCGTTATTTGAAAAATTGGTCCTGTTCTTTAACCAGTCCTCCGTCTCCGGGAGGATAATGTTGTATAGCTATAGACATGACATCGATATCATTCCTAGAGTTGCGTCCAACTCTTTTTTCCTAATTAGGGCTGTTGATATCACTTTCTTTGCCCTGCCATGGTGGTTGGCCCTTATTCTGTATGTTGCTTTGCATTCCTACGCCTCTAAGAAAACGTGAAGCGGAGGTGAGTTTAGTAAGCATTCAAGCGCAGTCCATGGGGCTTATTGCACGATATAATGCAAGACTCGCCTGTCGTTGTAAGCTGGTTAGTTTTGCTCTTGAGTTTCTTTGACGTCCCTCCTCAAACCAGACTATTGCGCCGTACACAATCATCGGTCTGATGACTGTTACGTACAGCCAATACATTTGTTTGTAGCTAGTACCCCAGGTTTTTCCATAAATTCTTATGTACGTCCTAAGAACAGTGTGACTTTGCGTGTTACCTTTTCCAAATGGGCATTCCAGGTAAGTTTTATCTAGGGGACCCGAGGTAGTTTTCCTCTGTTGCAAATGAAGTTCTTTTACCGTTAGGCTCCGGAGGGGTCAGGAAATCCAGGTTTTTTACGGGTAACTGTATAATAATTGTTTTGCTGGGATTTACAGATATCTGCACCCTGTAATACCAGTCTTTTACCGTGTTTATTACATCTTGTATCTTGTATGGGTCTAATGTCTCTAATGATTGCTCCTACGTCATCCGCGTATATCGCGTATTCCAATACCTCCAATTCCAGTGATTCCAAGATGGCAAGAAGATCATCGACCAGTAGAAACCACAGAAGGGGAGATAAAACTTGCGAACAACCTGAAGCAGTTCTAAAATTACCCTCACATCGTTAATTCTATTCCTCAGGCGCACACTGATTTAAAAAGGGAATTGGGTAGTGCGTTGTTAAATGCTCCCTCTGTATCAAGAAAAATGCCCACACTAACGCCTTTTGCATCAAGGGTTTCCTTGATTTTTCCAACAAGGTTGTTTAAAGCTAGTTCTGTTAACTTTTTTGCTTAATATGCATATTGGTTGGCATTAAGTGGGTGGGCCATTAAGGCGCCACCTCTGAGGTGTTCGTCTATTAACTTTTCCAAGCCTTTCAACAGAAAAGAGTTGAGGCTTATGCGCCGAAGCGATTTTGGAGTTAGATTGGACCGACACGCCTTGGTATGTAAACAACAGTCCAGCTCGTTGGAATATAATTCCATGCTAGGCTTCCCTGTACAGTTTCACAAAGCAAGGTATCAGCACTTCCAGGCCTTTTTGTACTAGCACTGGAAAAATCTCATCTAGGCCCGGTGATTTGTATGTTTCAAAAGACGTGAACGTCATTTTGTTTGTATTTGCGTTGATAATTTGACCAAACTATAGTTGAGCATGTTTAAGCTGTTATAAGCAAAAAAAAATCAGAGTAAATTCTGCCTTGAAGAAAATAAGTATTGCCCATACTTATTTATCTGTGCTACTTATTACAACTAAACATTCTATTATTTTTGAGTCCTAAATATTTCCGGGGGGATTGATCCCCCTTGATCCCAGCCTGGGTTTTTAGTGTTTAATAGTGTAAAGGTAATAACTCCCCCCCCGCTGCTTACTTTTTAACGGAATAAGATACCAACGTCAAATAAAAATTATCATAACAAAAACATTTCATGTAAAAAAAAGCCAAGTACGCGAAAATGGCATTCCGTAAAAAGAATTGAGATAAAAGTAAAGCCAAGTTTTCCAATACAAAATTCAAAATGAAAGGTTCTTACTAGTTTGGAAATGTTTTTTTTAAACTTTGCTATTACAGCCAAACTTCTTTATGTTCAATTTAGCACTGTGCCTAAGAGTCATTTACAGCCGTAATAGCCAAGTTTAGAAAAACATTTCTAAACTAGTAAGAACCTTTCATTTTGAAACTTGTATTGGAAAACTTGGCTTTACTTTTATCTCAATTCTTTTTACGGAATGCCATTTTCGCGTACTTGGCTTTTTTCTACATGAAATGTTTTTGTTATGATTTCACTTCTTTTTTAAAGGAATTTGATAATAATTTAAGTAGTAAAATATGCGGAATATTGTTCAAAACTTTTGCAATGCCTTACTTAAATTCTTGAGATTTTTTAATTTTTTTCCATGGTTTTATCAGCCTTCCAAAGCTCAGCTCTCTAGCGTTTCTGAAAGTGCACAATATTACTTTTACATAACTTTACATGTATAGGGGAGGAGAGTAAATGAAAATATTGGACTTTTTACATTTTTTCCCATGGTTTTATCATAATTTCTATCAGCATTCCAATGCTCAGCTCTCTAGCATTTTTGGAAGTGGGCAATGTTAGTTTTATATAAATTTACATTTATAGGAGAGGGAAGTAAATTAAAATGTCTGTGTTTTTAAATTTTTTCATATAGTTTTATCATATTGTCTTTCAGTCTTAAAAAGTTCAGCTCTCTAGCGTTTCTGGAAGTGGGCAGTGTTACTTTTACATAGCTTTACATTATTAGGGGAAGGAAGTAAATTAGAATTTTGGGGTGTTTTAATTTTTTTCTATAACTTTATCATAGTTACTATCGGTCTTCCAAAGCTCAGCTCTCTAGTATGTCTGGAAGTAGGCAATGTTACTTTTACTTAACTTTACATTTATAGGGGAGGGAAGTAAATTAGTATTTTGGGGTGTTTTAATTTTTTCCTATAGTTTTAGCATAGTTCCTATCAGTCTGCCAAAGCCAAACTCTCTAGCATTTCTGGAAGCTTGCAATGCTACTTTTACATAACTTTAAATGTATAGGGGAGGGGAGTAAATTAAAATTTTGGGGTTTTTTGATTTTTTCCTATAGTTTTATCATAGTTCCTATCAGTCTGGCAAAGCTCAACTCTCTAGCATTTCTGGAAGTGGGCGATGATAATTTTACATAAATTTAAATGTATAGGGGAGGGGAGTAAATTAAAATTTTGGGGTTTTTTGATTTTTTCCAGGGGTTTGGTCATAATTTCTATCCGTCTGCCAAATTTCAGCTTTGTAGCATGTCTGGAAGTACAGTAGAATATTGATGATCTATACATGAGTGAGTGAGTCAGTGAGTGAGTGGCAATTTCAACGTTTTTTGAAATTTCGTAACTACTTTACTACTTTATGGCATTCCATGAAACTTGGAGGTGTTGTTAATTCCATGCAGATCTACGACTGTGCAAAGTTTGAGATTCGTAGCTCATTCGGAAGTAGAGTTTTAGGTAGGTCAATTATCGGCTGAAATGTTTCCAGAAAAGATGGTTACGGCGCGCGAACTTGGCGAGGCACTGCCGCGCCCTCAGATATTTAATAATAACAGTTTCGGTTCGGTTCGGTTAGTTAGAATGTAGTAACATTCTGAAGTATTTTTTATAATCGTAAAGTTGAGCTTATTGAGACAATAAGGTTACTAAAAATTTTAAAATTTTAAACGAAAATGGGGTCTAGTCATACCTCTATTGAAAGGTATTTTGTTGATCAATCCAGTACCATTTAAGTTTTTTTAATCGAATAATTTCTTTACAAGAAATAAACATTTAAATTTACATGGAGTTTCTAAACAGCATTTTTTTTTAAATTTAAACAAGTTTAATGGTTTCTTACACTTTATATTTATTTTATTGTTTAAAATGTAGAAGGGGGGACTTTTTACATCTTCACGGTATACTATGTTTAACGAAAGACTAACCTAACCTGCCATCGTAAGCAAAAGGGCAGTAGATCACCCTTTGATTATTATTTTTGTATTGCATTTAACCTCGAGTGGTGATATTGGAAATAATGACAACTTAGGTGATGTAGCGTCGATCCAACACTGATTATTAAACAAACTTTTCTTTCTATTTAATTTTTTTTCTAATCAAACTGCAAATACAAATAAAAATATTATAAAATCAAAATGGGATGTCACAATATTTTCCAATTCTGAAAAAAAAGTGATGCAATTTGGCATGTATATCAGTACTTCAAGTCGGTGTTTTTCACCTCATAAATGAAAAAGTAGATATGTGGACCCTTGCGGAAGTATTAGTAGTAGTAGTGGTGGGGAGACCATTTTTGGTCTAGCGACTAGGTACACCTTTTCGCAAACCCCGATTTGTCCGTACACTATATACCAAACTGATGCACGTGCCCCTTAGGATGCAAGTTTTCTTTCTCTAAGTGACTTACTTTTGCCTGACTCCTCTTTGTCAAGGGCAGGGATCTTTATACTGCGTAGTATACACATTGGACCCACGCTTTTACACCCCTTCCGAAAGGTGATCCTGCTACATGTTAGGCTTTCATCTTCCTAACATCGCTATTGTCCCAGCAGAACTTGGTTATAGGCTATAGACTTCTTTCCTTTTCAGCGCAACAATCGCGATCGTCGTGAGTTTTACTTTAAGAGATTTTTGCTGGCGCCGTCCTGGTTTGAACTGTAGCAAACTCCTGGGTTGTTGGCTCCTGGACTACACCTGCTTATATTCTCGATGTACAAGGTCAACTTATGTTTTTGTGTGCATGTGTATCGTACATCATTTCAATGTCGACTGTTAAACGCTGAAAAGGAAGTGCGCGGCAGGGCTACGTGACTTTTATTTTATTTTTGCGTCGTTGTTTGAGACGCAAACTTGTATCTTCTGCATGTGAAGCCGACGACCATGCCACTGAACTACCCTGCCGCACTTGGGGGAGTACGTGCAAGGAGGTAAAATGTGTTTTTATATTATTCCTAATATTTTTTAGACACACATGTATGCTACGCTTACGAGACTTCAAACAAGACTGAGTTGTGGCATAGCAATAGATGGATACATTCAACACATGTACTTTGGCGTGCAGAAGATTGCTTGAACTTATGTACACGGTAAAAAAAATTGTCTTAGATTAAGCAAAATGCTTTGAAGTAAAATAATTTGTGCTTTGCTATTCACCAAGAGAATATTTTCTTGATATAGCACAAAAAATGTCTTGCCTCTTTATTTTAATGTGAAACAGAAATTGTTTTATTATAAATTGGAACATTAATTCTAAGCTACCGTTTTCTCTTGAAGCAAAATATTACTTATATGAAGACAATTTGCTTTATTACAAAACGGAGTATACTGAAACAAAACACTTAAAGAAGAAAAATAAAGTCTCATTTCAAGATTAAACGTTGCGTTGAACTAAAAAGAAATATTTTAATTCAAAACAAATTGTTTTAAGGTAAAATAATTTATTCAAGAAAAGAACGTGTTGTAGAAAAAAAATTTACCGTGTTGGAGCTTGAAACAAGATTTTACTGTGCAATCAGTCTAACAGACCGTACGTCATTGGTAAAGTGTAAATAGGCTATGTATGTTGTTTTTTTTTTCTATAAAAATAACTTTATTTAATAAGTATATGATATAAATAATATATTACCCGAAAATGGCACTCACGCGTGAAATCCTATGTTTTTAGTTTCCTTTTATTTTAATGACATTTTAATTTTACTTTACCACTATGTAGAGTAATTGGAAAATTGTAGAGCAGAAAGCCACCAACGAAGTTAGTTTTTATTATAAAGCACAGCCTCGTGTCGTTTTGCAGAGAGAGTCCACAATTCCCCGTGGAGATCCTTCGTCAACTGTTTTCAAGAAAAATTAAATTATTTTTAAGGATGTTATTTTAAACGGCCTAATTTGTCGTCAAAAAAAAAATAAAATTGAAATCAAGCAAAATTAAAGACCTTCTCAGTGTTGTTAAAGCTTTAACGTTACTAATTCTCCAAATAGTCCGGGGTCATAGCGTCTTCGGGGGCCTTTTAATGAAGATTTTGCAACACCTGTTTTAATAGATTACTAATGATCCTACCAACACTGCCTGACCTGTTAACTGACCCAAAATAAGGCGCTGACTGTGACGTAGCACGGCACCCCGACACAAAATATGATTCCGGAACGTACCAACAACTAATCTAATCGTGTCATTGACTGAACTTACACATTATGATCCGATTATTTACCATCTCTTTTTAAACTAATGTATTAGTAAGGGCGCTTAATAATATTAAACACACATGAGTTTAATAACTAAACATTGCTCTACTCGTTTTATTTACTAAACTCACAGATTGTCATCCAGCTACTTACTCTCCCATTTTAACTCAAAGTAGTGGGACGGGCGCATCCAATCTAAAACAGTCATGCCATTTTGACAATCAAAGTCAATGAATTTTCTGATGCACACAGTGGGCTCGCAGATCTAATTTTTGGCCAAAAAGGGTTAAATTCAAAACATACTGAAACTTCTTAATACCTTTACAAAAAAGAGTAGATAGTCCAGCAGGCCTTGAAAAAACTATGATTGAATTGACGTAACTATCAGTTATTTTTTTGAAGTGTCATTTTTCCTTTCAAAGGAACGCGTTATAGTACCATATTTGTATGGCGGTTTGATCCAGATTTTAAGCCATTTTACGACAATATTTTATGTTGTATAAAATTCGCAGAAAATAAATCTTGTAAAAAAAGGTAGGGGAAAGGGGCGCAAAATGGGGTACGCGGGTAAAACGTGATATCGCAGTTTTAAGTCAATTGCGCAAAAATAAAACCTTTTAATATCAGATGTTTTATCCCTATAACTGGTTCAACTCTCTGCAATATGATTGGTGCCGGTCGGCTGAGCTTAAGTTGGTTTTTGCTCAACATGTGATGTGCGCTGTTTATTGTAGAAATAGCTTGCGCATTTTGTGACAGTAAGTACATTTTTTACAGACTTTTTAAAATGTTGTTTACATTGAACGATTAGTGGGTGTATGTATTATTCATAATTAAATGCATCGCCCGTAAGATTAGTCCTTTACTATATATGATTTTTGTTTGAATTTAACTGGTGATTTGGGCCAATACGGGGTTTCTTTATGGGGGCAAAATGGGGTACCTTGTTAAACCTAGTAACCTATACCCCCAAAAAAAAATTGTTTTTTGATAGCATCACTAAAACTCGTATTTTATGTTGTCTTTGCAAAAAATTGACGCAAAATTCGTGTAGGAGAGTCGACAGCGATGACTTGGTCGCTGTAATTCTTTACAAATTTTGTAATTACTAAATTTAAATATTATAAATGTATTTACAATATATTACAACTTTTTTAAATAAGTATTTTTAACTTGTTTAGTATTTTAATAAATAAGACTGGTCTTACAAAAATATTGATTCTAAATTACACAACCGCCCCGCCCGTTTCGCCACATACGCACCCCGTTTTACCAAAGGCAACTTTTTACAAAAATAAAAATAAAAGTATGATGGAGTTCTAAATCGTTTAAACTGAAAACTAGAACATAAAGATAACGTATCTAGCCAACTTAATTTTAAATGACGAACGCACTGGTGACCATTTAATAGGAGAAAAGGCCCTATAAAATTAAGTATCCCATTTTGCCCCCCTTTCCCCTAATTAGACTTTCTACCTGTTTTTGATTCCAATTTTGATGTGTAGACAATAACAAGGCATTTCTGAAATTCTATAAAAATATAGATTTCTTATAAATGTTGGACAAAAATTTTGCTTCCCTCATCAACCATGTTTTTAAAATTTTTATTTTTATAAAAAGTATGTATACATATTTTTCAAAAATTGTACTTTAAAATCTGCTGCTACAAAAGTTTTTGTCTATTATTTTTAAAGCACTTTAGGCTAAATTAAACAAATAAATATTGAAAAATATATATTAATAAAAAATATAAATAATGTATAAAAATACTAACTATATACTAATTTCAAAAATCAAATAAAAATATGGTCAGGTTGTAAAGCATATTTTGACACAAACCTATTAAAATTGAACTTAAACTGACTAAATCTAGTTAAAACTTTGTTCGGCCGTATGTAGGAATATTTTTTTAATTAGTACTTACATTTTAATGGCGTTTTTTGCCTTAAAAAAAAAACAAATTGGGTTGTTACTATTCACTTGCACGTGCTAGCTTATACTGACATGTTAGAAAGACCACTGTTGTCAAATATTGGCTTGGAAAGAAATTATTGAACTGCGGCGTATTACCCTGTGCGTCATCCCACTTTACTCTAAAATTATCCACAGGTAACGGGTCAATTCAAGTGCGTCCCGCGATGTTGTTCGCTTTGATATTTTCAGTGGTTTTGCTGTGTGTTTTTCCATGAAATTAAAGACCTATATACCATTTTAATCTACAAAATTAAAACCCACAAAAATTATAATACCGGATATAGCCGGCTAAGTAACCTTAAATATCTGTAAAAATTAATTTTAGTGTATCCCAAGAATGCTTGTCTGGTAGTTAACACGTAATAGGAATTTACAAATTTTCACACCCCTAAAGCACATTTAAGATAATATTTTAAAACAGCGAGCATATCTTTTGACATGTTATTTCCCTTCTGTCGTCTGAACACGTGTTTATTCATAAATATTTTTAAAACAAATCCCTTGATGAGTCGTTTACATTTAGAAAGATTTAAAAATAAAACAAATAATTGTTGCCTAAAATATACTTTAAAGTAGCTAAAAGGCATATACTGCCGTCCTAAGCCAAAAAGACGCATCTCAATATTTTTTCAATTTGTATATTATGGTACTTAAGGACACCAGATACTATGTTTAACTTATTCCCTTAGCAAAAAAGACTCATTTCAGCTTCATAGTGCCTAAAAATTGCTAATAAAATTAAACGCATCTTAAAAAAGAATAAAGTAACTGTAACAAAAAATCGATAAATCGTAATAACTAAAAAAGTTGAAATACTGAGATGAGTCTTTTTGGCATAGGGCGGCAGTGTAGTTAGAGCAAAACATTGGAAAAGGCTCTCCGTTTGCGGTCTAGAAGCAAATCATATTACTTTTTGGCAACAGACCATTTCTCCCTAATCCCCCCCAAACCCCCAAAAACCTGTTTTTTTTTTTAAATTTTCTCGAAAAAAAAACTAACCTTTTTATCAAAAACTGCAAAGAACAGTTTTTTGTGGAGAACAGGATTCCCTTTCCACAACGATGTATGAGTCGATAAGGTTAGGAAAAGCAAGTAGCTCTTCAGTGGCGTCCGTAAATTTTTCGCAAAAACTACACTTGGGAAAAATATGTAGTATACTTTATTGTAGATAACATAATTTCCTTTTAAAAACTGTAATATAATGTGGAGTTTATGTCACAGAAAAGTCTCCAGGGGCGTACTTATAAAAATTAATTTTCAAAAAATACAAAATAATCAATTTTTGTTACATATTTTATGTATTAAAAAAAAAATAAGCTTCTTAGAAAAACATACTTTTTAACTTATTTTATCATATAGAAATTCGTTTGTAAGAAAATTCAACAAAAATGTTTTTTTGGTAATTTTTGGAGGGTTAGCCATATCACATTATGTGATACACCGTTTGAAATGAAATTTCATTTTCTAACGAATAGTTAGGAAGCTTAGTTTTCAAGGAAAAAAAATTATTAGTTTGGTGATTTTAAATAATCACTTTAAATTAAGGACAGCACTGAAGCGGTAACTATGAATGAAAAATGAAACTTTGTTATACATCATTCAAAATAAAACTTTATTGTCTATGACGAAGTGACATTTTTTGATAAAGAGCTTGGTTTTTAAGAAAAATAAAACGTATGAAAAACATTTTTTTTACGACTTTTTGAAATCACCCCCATATACGGACGTCGCTGGAGAGTTTGTTATCAAGTCAAATCCCCACTGACTGTCATATTGTTGAAAAGCAAATTTTATTGTCTACAATAAAGTATAGTACAAATTTTTTCAGCTTAGTTTTTGAGAAAATTAGATAAAACGTGTAATACAAATGGTTTATTTTCTGTTTTTTTTTTAAATTAATTTAAAAACCGAATGCCTCTAAAGTTTTAATTATGAAACCAATCCGTTCATATTATACATTATTTAAAAAAAAAAAATTATTGGCTATAACAACACCTGTTTCCTGTCGACAGTTTTAAAAAAATCGAATAAATTTTGGGAATAACATGGGTATTTTTTCAACTCTTTTAAATTACTTCAATTAACGAACGCCGCTGGAGAGTTTGTTGTTAGTCTAACTCTATTGAATTATACCTTGCTAAAAAGAGCAGTTCATTGTCTACAATAAATTTTATTATAAGTTTTTCTTTGAGAAGCTTAGTTTTTATGAAAATTTGAAAAAACCTCAAACTTTCAGATTTTGGGTGGTATAGGGGGTTTTTGAAGGTTTTTGCAGCCATTAAAAAAAACTTATATGATATTATTCTGTAGTGATTTATGTATATATATATATATATATATATATATACATATATTATAGATCCGCCCCTGTTATAACCGGCTGTCAAAAGAATAAGTAAAATACAAACATTTCTTTCCAAGTCAAAATAAAAAATACTACAGTGGCGCACTAAGGGGGTACGGGTAAGGAATTTTAAGCCCCGGGCGAGCTAGAGGGGCAGCGGACTGAGAAAGAGGTAATTTTAAGAATTTTCCTGGGCCTAAAAAATGCATAATAAAATCTTAATGTGGTGGCTGTTTTATACAATAGCAGTGATCTTTTGAAAGAGTTAAATTTTAATTTAGTAACACAAGTAAAAAATCGCTTTTCTTCACTTGTTAAGAAAATAGCTATTAGCGTTGGCGTTGTTCTACTTTTGCCTTTGTGTGAAATATGGGCCAGTCACCTGGGCTGGTTTACAGTTCCTGATCCACCCCTGGTCCTGTCTAAGAAATTCTGATAGTGTCTCTACACATAATTAATTTATTTTATTATTTATGACTCTTTGAAAATAATAAAGCCCATTACTTTACTCTGCGATTCCTGCAAAATAATGCAGAATGACTTTCAAAAACACAAAGATCTTGAAATTTAATAAGAGACATTCCTTGACTCAATAAAATTATACGCTACTCACATGCATGCTGTGTTTGTAAAAACTACATCCACCTCACAGTTGTAGGTAGCAAAGTATTTTTTAACTATTTGTATGGTTGCCATATGTCCATTTTTTCAACGAAGAGTCAGTTATTTTAAGGCCGTCCGGTTGTTCGGTCGGATAAACCGGCCTGTCCGTTATTCTCCTTCTCCTGAAAACAAAACAACAAATAAGTTCAAAAATATTTTTTTAAGTAACGTTTTTAAAATTTTATACCAAAAATAAAGCTATGGATTTTGTAATTTTCATCATGAGCCTATTTTTTGTAAAAAAATAAAATATATTGTAGATATGAGGATGGGGTCCTTACAGCTGCTGCTATCAGTTTATAACAGAAAATCTATCATTATTCAATTATTAGAATTTTTTATTTAAGTGTCTCTTTTTTCAACGGGATTTTGGGCGTCTCACCTTTACACCACTTGACCCTAGTTCTTTTATCGATTTTATGTGTGTATGATTAATATTAGTTTGCTCTAATACTGTCCATAACTTTTTTCCTGGAACGTTTTTCTCGCTATCATATGCTTTTTGTAGGTCCACAAAGGTAACATGAGTCTCTATATTTCTGGCACTCCTTTTCTCAATCACTTGTTTAAGACAAAAAACATTATCACTACAAGATCTGCCTGCACGAAACCCACTTTGCTCTTTTTCTTCTTGTTCATGAAAATATCATTATGTATTAGATCTTTAAGAATTCTGTACTGGTTACTGAAATTCCTCTGTAATTTTTGCAATCCAGCTTGTTTCCCTTTTTATGTATTGAGGATATAAATGCAATTTTGCAATCATCAGGTACTGGATGTCCGTTTATGTTTTGATTCAGGTCCAGGTTTTAATACTATTTTAATTATTTTTCTTCGATGATTACTTCCTCTTCATGTTCTTCTATGTCCCTCCTCGGATAGGCTGACAGATATTCGGGTCTCGTTTCCTACAACAGTCTCTTGTAGAATTGGGTCCACCACATCTTATTGTAATTTTTATTATCTTGCTATCAACAGATTCTTTGCTTGCTTCTTTAAAGCTTTTTATTATGTTTGTTTATATCTCTTCAAATGAGTGTTCTGTGTTTATTAATTTTTGATCTAATCGTTTCTGATACAATCCTTGCGTACTTTCGATTTCTAGACTTCTAAGGATGCCTTATTCTAACGCGGCTGTAGAGAGGATATTCTCCCAAATTAGTCTGATTAAAACACAGTTTTGCAATAAAATTAAAACAAACACAATACAAGATCTTTTATACACAAAAGTTTTACGGAAAACAAGACATCTTACGAATTTACTTTTAATAAAAATGTTACCAAAAAAACTCGGGAATAGTAAGTTGGTATATTTTTTGCAACAATGTTTATGTATTTGAAAATAAAGATATTCAACATTTTTACGACTTTACACGATTTTACACGATTTTTGGCAGCCCAATTACACGATTCTCTCCGTACTTCATCTGGCAACACTGTACAAGATTCAAATAACCATAACAGCTTATATAAAGTATAAGCGCTAAACGTCCATTAATGAACACGTCCGTTATGGTTTTTAAACATAACGGTCTGACAGGTCGCTAATAACTCGTCGATTTAGAATAAGGATAACCACGATCGAAGGAAGAATTGTACTGACCAAAAACACTTTATTATTTAATAAACTTTACGTGTAAGTTCGTACGATGTTCAGACACAGAGAAGGTGAATATCATACCGTTGAGTTTAAAAATTAACATAAGCTGATTAGGGTGGGTTGTTACTCTAGCTGGGGCGTCTAACTTGGGGTAAGAGACCTCAATAGTGGTGTGGAAAATTGCGCGACGTGAGAAAATGCCTCTATCATCGAAGCGTATCACGCAAATGCTCTGGGGACTAGTTGCTAGAGAAAGGTTGGGGGTGCAAAACATTGTCTTGGGATTTCATCCTGGTCCCTTAAGCGAGAGTAGCTTTTATGAAAGCAGCTTCTTTTTAAAATTTTAGCAGGGTACAAAAATGTGCGCTTCGCGAAGGTGTAAAATGAGGGCCATCAAGAAAAACTTGTTTGGATACGGAAAGTGCTGGCGTAAAAACACCGTCTAACTTTTTTTTATTAAAGCTACATTAGCGGAGTTAAAAGGGGGGGGAGGCTCAGATCCGGCCCCTCTCCAAAACCAAGATTTTTTTTATATATTTTCCTCATATTTCATAAATAAAAAGAATAGCATAAAATACGGCATCATGAGTCCTCAGGCCCCATCAAAAGACTCGCCCCCCACTAGACATTCCTGAAGCTAGATTAGATTTACAGGCGCTCGATACATTTGACTGCCGTTTTTTAAAAGCTGTTTAAAACCAGTGCAACAACGTTTATAAAAGCCAAACTAGCTGTGTGTTATAAAGATTTTCTTCATTTTTATAGTGCCCTTTTGTCATATTTAAAAAACATACCAGAATAAAATGAGGCGCAAAAGAGATGGCTCAGCTCAATCAATCTCCCTCTGTTTACAGCACTTTTGTCTTACTGGAGGTCTTCATTTTTAGCAAATTTGCCATGAACAAAATTTTAATATTACAAGAAAAAACGGTACTCGTCTGGTACGTTTAAGCAAATAGACACCAGCCCGCTCACAATTCACATTCTTTTATTGGGTTTCTATTGTTACCGCTGGCGCAATAATTAGAGTCCGGCCCGTTCACAATTCACACCCTTTTATTGGGCTTTTATTGTTATCGCTGGGCTCAAACAGGATGACTAGGCATCTTTCATACACATTCTAAAATTCAAAAAGAAACAGTGGTGTACCATTGACACATTTTTTATTTTTTAATAAAACTGTGTAGAGTTCCAATTTCAAAGATATAACGAATAGTTTTGGATTTTTGCATTTTAGAAAGCCACTTGGTATTTTTTTAGGTTTCTAGATTTGTACGCACATGGTACGCACCTACCTAATGAAATAGGAAATAGGAATTAGTATAAATGTTTTGACAAAATATTTATTTTTAAGAAAAATAAGGTATGAAATTTCCCAGCAAACAAAGGCTTAGGAAGAGTAAAATATAAAATTAATACCTAATAATGAATTAAAAAAATATAGTACGTCGCTGGACAGAGAAAGATAGCACTAATGAAAGCCATCTCTTTTCGCCTCATTTTATTTTGACCAGACAATATGTATGACAAATAAATATTAAAATATAATGGGGATAATTTAGTGGCATACAGGAAGAAATAAATAAGAAAAATAAGATTACAAAAAGATTTTACCTCAGGCTGGATTTCAACCAGCGACTTTCCGCTAACCAGGCGGAGGCTCTTCTAACTAAGCTGCCGAGGTACTGATTCAAAATCTGCCTATTTGGAAACCGAATCGTCATCTCTAATTTTTCTTTGTTAGTTAGGTGTGTGCTCTCCAGCTTCCGGTAGCTACGAGAACACGGTAGGTATTATATGGGGATGGGAGAGGAATACACATTCACGATTGTTGGTTGTATTAAACCCTATTTTTCCTATTCCTCTTTTGATTACATATAAATATAAATTAGTCACTTAAAATATTTTAAAAAATACAATTTATTGTTAAAATACTGGCATAACAAACACACAAACACACATACATATACCTATACTAGAGTATGCAATTTTTGACACAACAAGACACAATTTTACTATTACTTAATTTACCAGGTCTTTAAGATCACCTACTAGTTAAAATTACATAGTTAAAATCACATAATAGTTCAAATCTTCAGTTGAAATCAAAAGTAAGCACAGCTATATCCATATGTACCTAATTTATTTGAATGGTCTAAAAATTCAGTTATGGAATAAGATGGATGTTGAGTAAAAAGTTGTTTTATTTTCGCCTTGAACCTCCCGTAGACTTCTAACCCCTTCACCTCACCACTATTTATCCATCTCTATTTTTCTTATTTATGCCTTGCCCTTATGCCACTAAATTCTCTTCTCCTAACTTATTATTAGGGTGCCAAAACTAACCTTTGTGATATTAAAATATGTCATACATACAGAGTCTCTAGCTTTAGATAAAACTCCGACTGACAGCATCCGAAAGAAAACTAAAAGTTTTAAACCAGGCTTCCAGGATACAGTGAACTTATTTACACCCCCTAAAAAATTCCATAACAATTGAAACAAGGATAGTCTAAGTATGACATTTTAATTTTGGTAGAAATAATCAAAATTGGTAGAAATTCACAAAAAATTGGTTTAGAACTGCCATAAGTGTCTGGAAAACCCAGAATTTCGGTAAAATTTAAAAACTTCTATAGAAAATTGCTTAATAAATCACTGTACTTATTTTAAACCATGCGCTGTTTTCAAACAGAGCATTGCTTACAAAGAAGCAATGCTCTGTTTGAAAACAGCGAATTACGAATTTTGGAAATATAAGATGTCATTAAAAAAGTGGGCAAGGGTACAAACTTTTAGGTGACATTTATTTATTATTGCAGTAAATTTACAACTACTACTATGTCTATTCTATTCTCCACCTCCTTCGATCCTGACAATCATCTTCTGTCAGGTTTTTTTGATTCATTGATCTTTGGATTGACTGTTGTCATTCTAGTTTACGGCACCTTTTTTTCTGCGCCCTTGGTTGCCATTCTAGGACCTGCGTTGGTAATCTGTCGTCGATCATCCGATGTTCATGGCCGTACCATCTCAGTTCCTTTTAGTGATGTCATTTGTTATGCTTCCCTCGATTCCCATTCTTTCTTTTATGATCTTATTTCTAATATGATATGTTCTAGATATTCTCATTGAGCTTCTTATTGCATCCATTTCGACACTTTCCATCGTTGTTTTGTATATTTCTGTTACGCGACAAGTGTCTATTGCATACAACAGCGTGCTTTTTACCATTGTTTCATAAATTTAGTAATAAAATACTGTTAAGACATTCAATAACTTTTTTGCATATACTATCCTTTTTTCCAGTTCCTTACAGTCTGTTCCTGTCATATCAAATGTGCATTGGCGTAGCTAAGGGGGGGCCAGTGGGGGCCTGGCGCCCCCTGAAGTCCCTCAGGCCCCCCCTAAGATATTTTAGGCCTCCCCTACCAACTTCTAGTAAAAGAACATGACGCTGAAAATACATACTTTTCTATTATTATTCGGGAAATATTCAAATAAAATAGGTGCATTAAAATTTAAAATCATTCAGATAATGTTTACATTTCAGGAAAAAGCCCTTGTCTTGCGGAATTAGGCTTTTTCTCTTTATTTAAATTATCGGTAACTTTTCTGCACTTATGCAATATCCCGAAAATATTTTTTAAATTTAAACATAATTATGCATATTGAATATTTCATAGATGTTGCGACATCTTGTAAAATATCACAGAAGTGTAACTTAAATTTCGCATTTAATAAGGAGAGCGACCTTAGCCCCTCAGTTTCCGAAATCGGGATGTAGATGTCGTAAGGTTATAAAAGACCTTTTTAATCTGTTTTTCTCAAAAAATATAACAATCTTTTTAGTTTTTTTTGGCCATTTGAGGTTAGCGTTTAGTGTCTTATGAAAATTTTCCGATTTTGGTGACAATTTCATAACCATTTTCATATTAAGTTTTCTCTCGTCGTTAAATGGAAAAATTCTAAGGTAAGTTTAACAGTTTATTAATACATAAGAATAATTGCACACTTGCTATTTTAAGAGCTTTTGCCCGTTATGGACTCACCTGTTATGTGATGATCTGCGTTTTTATTTTTGAAAAATAAGATATTTAATGGCAATTTATTGGCTATATTCTTGGTCTGCTAGGTGGGTTAAATAATTAGTATACTGGTGGGTTGTATTTACAGCCGGTTCCAAAAAAATCTGATAAGTACGACTCTTGAGAAAACTTGAGAATGTAATCATTGTTTTGACAAGACAAAGGCTACTATGACATTTTTATCTATCTTTTGTCTTTGTTTCATCCAAAACTGAGCTCGTAGGGTGTATTAAGATTTAGCCATATCAGTTTTTTTTTTAGAATCACCCGTTTATGTAGGTTAATCTTTTCTCGTGCAGATAATGGACATAAGAAAGTTTTTCAAAAAACAAACATCTTCGCCTTGCTCGTCGTTTCTACAGCCAACCACGTTAGAAACAGAAGAGAATAAATCATCACAAACTCAAACTGAGCCGCAACCAAGTACAAGCGGGAATTTAGACAAACAAGCGAAATCGGCTGAAAATCATGTAAAAATAAATGGTTGTGATTTGGGTCAACTGGGGGAAAACCCATCACAACCGAATCTAACAAAATTTCCACAAAGCATGTTTGGCAATAAAAAAAGATCTTTTAGTTCAAATTATTACAAAGATTTTGACTGGTTGGAATATAGTGTAAAAAACGATTCAGTTTCATGCTATTCTTGTCGCCATTTTGGAGGTGCTATGGATGAAGAAATTTTTAGAACAGTTCCGTAATTGGAAAAAAACGGGCGAAAAATTAAAGAAACACGCTGCTTCCTTGCATCACATGGAGAGTTTCAATAAGTGGCTTAACTATAAATTGGCAAAAAAGGGCGGAGATATTTTATCGCACTTTTCTCAAGCACATAGGACCTATGTAGAGAAGAACAGGAATTACTTAAGAACTTTGGCAGATATCAGCTTAACGATGGCACGTCAAGGAATGGCGTTTAGAGGTCACGACGAAAGCGAAAGCTCATTAAATAAAGGGAACTTCAAAGAAATATGTGCTTTAGTTGCAAAATATAACAAGGAATTTCAGACTTTACACACTTCGCAAATAAACTATGCCAGTCCTCAAACTCAAAATGAAATTATCAGTCTATTATCACAGACTTGTTTAGAAAATATTATAGCAGAGATTAGACAATGAGAAACTTTTGCAATCATGTGTGATGAAGCTCGTTCATTCAAAAAGGAGCAATTATCATTGTGTGTAGGTTACACATCAAACGATCTACAAATTCGTGAAAGATTTCTTGCATTTCTCGACTGTTCCGAATACAGGTCTGCCATGGATTTATTTAATTTAATTTCTAAGCAATTGGAAGAGCTTAATCTTAGCGACTTGCAGATAGTTGGTCAATCCTACGACGGAGCTGCGGTAATGTCCGGTCATATAAATGGTCTTCAAGCAAAAATGCGAGAGAGTTATCCAGCTGCAATTTACACGCACTGTTTGGCTCATAGACTTAACTTGGCTGTAGTAGACTCGTGCAAAAATGTTTCGTCAATATCGACATTTTTTTGTACTTTGGAGGCCCTCTACGAACATTTTTCAGATCCTCAAAACCATAGCAGATACAAAGAAATACTAAAGGACCTCAATATTGTCCCCAGAGAGTTAAAAAGTCTCTCCGATACTCGTTGGGTGTGTCGATATACGACTTGTCACGCTGTTAAGACATGTTTCGAGGGAATCGTCAATACTTTAGAAAACGAAGTTTCTAACACAAATGATAAACAGTCAATCACAGCAATCGGAATATTATCCAGCATTAAACAATCCTCATTTATTATTCACCTTTTTGTACTAGACGAAGTACTGAATATTTTGAATATCTTATCAAAAAGCCTTCAGGAAAAAAGTGCAACTCTGGGGAAAGCTGTAAACATTATTAAAAGCGTTACTAATTCTCTAGATGAGATGAGAAGCGAGAGATAGACCACGTTAGAAACAGAAGAGAATAAATCATCACAAACTCAAACTGAGCCGCAACCAAGTACAAGCGGGAATTTAGACAAACAAGCGAAATCGGCTGAAAATCATGTAAAAATAAATGGTTGTGATTTGGGTCAACTGGGGGAAAACCCATCACAACCGAATCTAACAAAATTTCCACAAAGCATGTTTGGCAATAAAAAAAGATCTTTTAGTTCAAATTATTACAAAGATTTTGACTGGTTGGAATATAGTGTAAAAAACGATTCAGTTTCATGCTATTCTTGTCGCCATTTTGGAGGTGCTATGGATGAAGAAATTTTTAGAACAGTTCCGTAATTGGAAAAAAACGGGCGAAAAATTAAAGAAACACGCTGCTTCCTTGCATCACATGGAGAGTTTCAATAAGTGGCTTAACTATAAATTGGCAAAAAAGGGCGGAGATATTTTATCGCACTTTTCTCAAGCACATAGGACCTATGTAGAGAAGAACAGGAATTACTTAAGAACTTTGGCAGATATCAGCTTAACGATGGCACGTCAAGGAATGGCGTTTAGAGGTCACGACGAAAGCGAAAGCTCATTAAATAAAGGGAACTTCAAAGAAATATGTGCTTTAGTTGCAAAATATAACAAGGAATTTCAGACTTTACACACTTCGCAAATAAACTATGCCAGTCCTCAAACTCAAAATGAAATTATCAGTCTATTATCACAGACTTGTTTAGAAAATATTATAGCAGAGATTAGACAATGAGAAACTTTTGCAATCATGTGTGATGAAGCTCGTTCATTCAAAAAGGAGCAATTATCATTGTGTGTAGGTTACACATCAAACGATCTACAAATTCGTGAAAGATTTCTTGCATTTCTCGACTGTTCCGAATACAGGTCTGCCATGGATTTATTTAATTTAATTTCTAAGCAATTGGAAGAGCTTAATCTTAGCGACTTGCAGATAGTTGGTCAATCCTACGACGGAGCTGCGGTAATGTCCGGTCATATAAATGGTCTTCAAGCAAAAATGCGAGAGAGTTATCCAGCTGCAATTTACACGCACTGTTTGGCTCATAGACTTAACTTGGCTGTAGTAGACTCGTGCAAAAATGTTTCGTCAATATCGACATTTTTTTGTACTTTGGAGGCCCTCTACGAACATTTTTCAGATCCTCAAAACCATAGCAGATACAAAGAAATACTAAAGGACCTCAATATTGTCCCCAGAGAGTTAAAAAGTCTCTCCGATACTCGTTGGGTGTGTCGATATACGACTTGTCACGCTGTTAAGACATGTTTCGAGGGAATCGTCAATACTTTAGAAAACGAAGTTTCTAACACAAATGATAAACAGTCAATCACAGCAATCGGAATATTATCCAGCATTAAACAATCCTCATTTATTATTCACCTTTTTGTACTAGACGAAGTACTGAATATTTTGAATATCTTATCAAAAAGCCTTCAGGAAAAAAGTGCAACTCTGGGGAAAGCTGTAAACATTATTAAAAGCGTTACTAATTCTCTAGATGAGATGAGAAGCGAGAGATATTACACTGGCATTCATTCAAAAATTTCCGATTTTGCTGAAAAATATCAGATATCGCTAGAAATTCCCTCGTCAAAACGAGAAAAACAAGTGACTAGAAAGCTTACTGATTTCGTAACCGAAACCACAATCGGACTAGATTTGTCAGAAGCGACATGCTCTAGAAACATCGGAGTAATTGAGTATTGGAGGGCAAATATTTTTTACAGAATTATTGATACCGTTAAAGGATTTCTGGATAAGAGGTTTTCATCAGAAAGTATGGCGCTTGCTAATTCAGTAGATCATTTTTTTAAGTTAGATTTTGAGAATTCAGCTAAATTCATCGAGCAGTACCGGGAAATTTTTAATATTAATATTTCAGCTCTAAGAGCAGAAATGACCGTTTTAAAGAATTGTATTCTTCGGTTAAATCCAACTGTTGGTCCTGATTCTATCAAACAACATATAGCACAAAACACCTATCCAAACCTCTACCAACTTTTTAAAGTTGCGAGGTCTTTCTCTGCCATGAGGAGAGTTTTTAATTGGCTTAGAACAACTATGACTCAAGAGAGACACTCAGGTTTGTCATTGTTATTCATAGAAAAAGATGTTGAGGTCGATTTAGACAGTGTGGTAGACGCTTTCAGTCAGCGACATAGAAAACTTTCTTTGTAGTATACATATAAATAAGTTGGTAAATGTATTATTAAATTTGTTATATTAAAATATTAGAACATTTAATGCGCGTATTTTTTTTTTCATTGCACAATTTGCACGACTCTTTAACACCTATGTTTGCTTTTTGTTCAACATAGACCGGGGCCACGGCCCCCCCTGAAAAGCAAGGCTAGCTACGCCAATGCAAATGTGACACACAGGAATACATTTTAAGTTCTAACTCACTTGATTCATTTCCAATACATAAATACTGTGTCTTGTCCATGTTCACCGTTAACCCCCATTTTTCGTATTCTTCCGTTAACTTTTTCATCAAATATCATGTCTTCTTTATCATTAGCTACAATTACTTGGTCGTCAACAAACTATAGTTCCCATGCCGTGCACTTTACGTTTCCAGTTTTCTAGAGCTACTGCGATATATATTTTAAAAAGAGTTGGAGAGATACAAATTAAATAAGTAAATTTACAAACATTTATGTAATGATCGGCCACAAATTTCCTTAGCATTTATATTTCCCTATAAATACATGCAAATCTGTATAAATTTTCCTTTTCAAATATTTGCTAACCGTTTTCTGGGGAAAGTGAAAATCCCAAGTCGACAACGGCTGGCATTAAACAGGTCCTCAATATCTCATTTGTAATTAAAATCGGTTGTAAACTGCCAAGTTGTTTGCCGAGCGGCAAATGAAAATTTTCTTGAATTCATTCTTTATTATTGCTTCAGAGATATTCTAAAGATAGAGATAAACGACGGCGACGCGACGCAGTGTCGAAATGCATTGTACGTAGTAATTTATGTTTTTTATAAGCTTTTACCACAGCTTAGATATATTTAGCTAAATAAGTAAAATTGACATAATTTTGTGGATGACGAATTTTATTCAGATACCGTTTAATGTGTTTTTTTTGTTTAAAACACGTAGACAATGATTAAGTAGAAACAAAATTTCGGGCTTCCATTGTCTTTATTTATTTCAAACACGACGTTTCGGTTAGTAAGTATCTTTTACCATTTTCAAGTGTTAACTAAAACAATCCAGTCTACAGGCTACTAATGTGCTGTGACGGCTCGCCAGCTTTTTCATCCAAATACACAGGTTTTCCTTAAGAAGAGGGTTCCGTATGTTTGGTATGTCCGTGATTGGCTGACTGAAATCTCGTGTGTGTGTGGTAAATCATATGCAGGTGAACGCCCCCTTCAGGTTAGAGAGCCTTTGGCCCCCTGGCCCCCTATACGACACGCCACTGGTTTACACTTAACACCATTCGAGATACTTACTAACCGAAACGTCGGGTTTAAAATAAATAAAGACAATGGAAGTCCGAATTTTTGTTTTCTAGTATAATGTATATTAAAGGAAATTTAATCAGATTTTAAATTAAAAACTCCCGTTTCTTTAATAAGAATGAAGGAGAGTATTAACAAAGTACTATTCTTACGTACAGGACCATGGTGGCAAGAATGCGTTCCTCCGGAAACTAGTTTGCTGCAGCGCAGTCCCGCTTAGTGTTGTCTAAGTTAAAGTAGGGGGCTTGCTGAGTATGTGTTCCGTGAATACGGCCAAGGTTTTCCAAAGACTGTTTTAGTCCATTGCGAGGAGTGCAGATATTGACTGTGTGACGGCAGCTTTTGCATACGGATCTAACGAAAAACGTTGGGGGTATTTGTTCAGTTAAGTATAACTAGAGTCCCTGTATGTGACAGATATTGGTTATTCCGCCAATATCTGTCACATACAGGGACTCTAAGTATAACAATAAAAGTAGTGACAGTAACTCTGACAGTAACTCTTTCTAAGCTCATACAAGGCCAACACAAAAATAGAGGCCACGACCCGAAAAAAATCAGCTGTTCTCCGGGGGCTGAATTTTACATTGGGTCTTATGAGAGTTCAGAAGTTTTTTTATGATATTTTCAAAATGGCACTACAGATTTCCGCGAATTTTCAGTGAAATATTCTCAGACACCACCCCGATATTCCACCAAAGTTTTGTAAGGAAGCAACTTGATTAAAAGGTTAAAATCTTCAAGATTTTGCATTCCTTATTTTGAATTCAAATTACCCGCCATGTACCACATGCCAACTGTTATATTTGACATGTATTTGACTTTGTTATCTGTAATTGTCACATTCGCTTCTGCTTTAAACTTAATTTTTGTGTGAGCTAATGAAGCGGCTTTAAAAAATTAAGGATTACTATAGATTTAAAAAAAAATGTTCTAAAAGAATATAGTAAAAACAATCTTAAAACCGGCTTTATTTTTTTTAAAATCAAATATTCATGAACCGTCATTCCAACTTCAATATTTTAATGATAATCAGCTGTGTTGTAACATGGCCATCAAAAAAAAAATCAGCCCCGGATGTGACGTCAACAAAGTGGAGGATCGTGGCCCGTCCGTTTTGATAGCCCTGGCTCATATTGTGCAAGTAATAGGGTCACTGAATCCTGGAAGTAGTGACCCTGGCAAGTAACAGTCTAGTCAGGCCTTTTGACTCACACTTTTATTTCTCGCATAAAAAATATGTTCTTGTACGCAAATCAGTAATCAGGATAAAAAAATTCACCCTCGGGCCGTGGATCTTAATTCAAATATTAACGCGGCTGCTACAAAGTTTTGCGACGAACCCGACTTTCCAAGATTTGCATAAATTAGGATCTGTGATCATAGACTACTAACTCATAGAGTATAAAGCCTTGCACGCATTTAAATAAACACATGCGATTTATAGCAAGCATCCAACGGCCTGCAATTTACCAAGCCTAGCTCAGGAAACGCTGATGCAATCCGGTATGAAGTAAATACCGAAGAAATGCGATCTAGTCTGCCATTGTTCCACAAATTTTTGACAAATGTACCTTTACATCAAAGGTAAGTAAGTGTAAGTGTAAACAGTAGCGGATCCAGGATTCCCAGGGAGAGGGGCCAAAGTGGAAGCAAACATCAAAATATTTTAAACTAGCGGTTTTCGATTGATCTGAGGTCTGAAATTTAGGATTTAAAAGACATTTATGGCGCTGTAGGCGAAAATTTATGTAAAAATTAAGTAGAATATGTGAGAAAATTAAAATAAGTGATGCTGCTAAACTAAAAAGTAAGTTAAATGCCTGGGAGGGGTGAGGGCCGGGCCCTCTGCCCCTTCAGAATTCGCCACTGAGTGTAATATAAATTTAGAATAGTTTTAGTTAAGTGGTAAAAATTAAAACGTAATGTATATGGATACCAGAAGCGGCTGCCCTTTAAGGTGGCAAGAACGTGCGCCACTCTTCAAAAATAAAAAAATATAAAAATCCTAATTAAAAAATATTTTTTATTTAATTATTTGTTTATTTTATAATTTTCCCTTTCGCCTTGACGCATACCTTGAGTTCAGCTCCGACACTTGCCCTGTCCGCCATTTCGCGACGCGTGTTACGATGGGAACGGGGTGGAAGCGGAGGGGGTGCAAACTGCTGTTTTTACGCAAAGAAATGCGCAATTGTTTTGCGGCCAGTCCACAGAATATCGCGGTTCGGTCCGCTTGTCAATATGTTATGGGCTAGTCTGATTAAACTAACATGATAATACGGTAGTTTTGTACCTTATTCATAATAGGGACTCATTGGAATAAAACCTGACTTTATTTTAGAGTCGAGAGTTTTATTCCGACAGATTTACAAAGAAAACTGACAGCTGTCCTCTTAAATTTGACATACCAAAGTCAAATTTAAAAATGCAAACTTTCATTTAATAAATACAGACACTAATAAATCCGAATCTTAAATACACAAAGGCCGAATTTTGAAAGAAAGCAGCTACTTTTTATATGTAAATCTGTCACAATACGGTCGATTTTAAAATAAGGTCAGGTTTTATTCTAATAAGTCTCTATTGTTTTGCTTTTTTATTTTTTTTATTTAGTCGGTTTAGAACGTTTTTCTACGTTGTCCGACGCCTATTCTCCACCTCCTTCGATCCTGACAATCATCTTCTGTCAGATTTTTTTGACTCATTGATCTTTGGATTGACTGTTGCCATTCTAGTTTAGGACGCCCTCTTTTTCTGCGCCCTATTGGTTGCCATTCTAGGACCTGCTTTGGTAATCTTTCGTCGTTCATCCGTTGTACATGGCCGTACCATATCAGTTGTCTTTTAGTGATGTCGATTCCCATTCTTTCTTTTATGATCTCATTTCTTATGTGATCTGTTCTAGATATTCTCATTGATCTTCTTATTGAATCCATTTCGACACTTTCCATTTTTGTTTTGTATTTTTCTGTTACGCGACAAGTCTCTATTCCATACAACAGCGTGCTTTTCACCATTGTTTCATATATGTTAAATTTTACATTCTTTTTTATCTCTCTGCTCCATAAAATACTGTTAAGACATCCAATAACCTTTTTTGCTTTTACTATTCTTTTTTCCAGTTCTTTACAGTCTGTTCCTGTCTTATCAAATGTGACACCCAAGTATACATACTGATTACATGGAGATATTACTTGTCCATTGTCTAGTTCTAACTCACTGGATTCGTTTCCAATACATAAGTACTATGTCTTGTCCACGTTCACTGTTAATCCCCACTTTTGGTATTCTTCCATTAACTTTCTGATCATATACTCCATGTCCTCTTTATCATTAGCTACAATTACTTGGTCGTCAGCAAACTGTAGTGTGTATATGGTAAATCGGTCGTTAAGTTGTATTCCCATGCCGTGCACTTTCCGTTTCCAGTTTTTTAGAGCTACTGCGATATATATTTTATATATATTTGCTTTTTTATTCGTATTATTATTTACTGCGAATTTTTATTATCGATCTTGATAATGAATTGTGTCAGTAATATTATAAAAAGCAATTTTTCCAGTCTTTCTTTGGAAAATAAAATCAAAATTAAAGAACTTGGTAGGCCCTTACCGGATCTAAACCTAACTGAAGTTAGTCAAAGAAGGACACAAAACAGAAATTTCACGCGTCATTTTTCTAGAGACATCTTATAAGAAAAATAACTGATTTGCGGGTGTGATTTAACCAACCTGTTGAACTGTTTCCCGTGTGTGTTGTTTTATAATGCGGTATCAAGAATTGACCCTAATTGTGCACGAACGGCTCTGAAAGAGTTGTATCTTGTTTCTGAGAAGTAAGAAAACATGAACATATGAATTCTTGCACTGGATTTGCATTCTTAGGTAAAACGAATATAACTCAGTTAAGTACTGCTTTAAAAATTCATTACCCCTACCCTTAGGCCATTTGCAACTAACTTTTAGGGTTACAAACCAAGAACAGCAAACACATATAAATTTAAGCCAAGTTGATTAAAATGTTGGGGCTTTCTTGTCTTGTCGTCTACTCGACATGCATTCATCAAAAGTTTTGAATTTTATCGTTTGTAATGATTGAGATTGGGACTGGGATTTTCCAACTCGCTATGTTGCCATTGGGTAACCTCGGGTAGAATGTTCGTTTAGGACCTCGGAGTCAATAATATGAAATATTTACAAATGCATGCACCCTTCTTTTAATCATTTAATACAAAATGAAGAGGAGATAAAAAAAACTTACCTAAAGAATTTTATTTTAGCATTTTACAAACACGCAGCTACTTGGTGAAGTTTTTAGTTTATTTGTTTATAGATAAAGTCTATTCGCCCTTCTTTTACATGCGCAAAGTGCTTGGATTAGGACCAGTTTCAGACTCATCATGGCCCCGTAGAGCAACCTCAAAAATCCCACAGAATTTTAAACCGAACCGAACCGAACCGAACCTACTAAGTATATGTCTATTTTTTGACACATTTTCATTATGTTCGGGAATATTTTGCCTATAGGCACTATTCAATTGGCACCTAATATCAGTCTTGCACAGCATAGAAAATTCTATGTGGTTATTTTAATAAGTAGCCTTACTTTGTGTCTTTAACTTTTCACTAGAGTGCTTGATATCACACATTCCTTTTTGGTTGATTTTTAGGGTTTTTAGGTCCGGTCTATGTGGTCATAAAGATTTTATTTGTAATCGAAGTTCATATGTCAATGTATTTAAATTTGCACAGTTAATTATGTAATCGACGGTATTTATTTCCATTTTATAAACAAACGATAACAAAAACAATGACATGCGACCGGCAATGCTACTTTTTACTACTGACATGCCCCAAATCAAAACAAACTCATACGTCTTCACTAAGGATAGAACCGGCAAGGTGTAGAAGGCCAACGGACGTTTCCGCACGATGATGAAGGCCGACTTTAACTAAAACAAACATTCCTCCCGCCCCCGCTCGAGAACATCTACTCATACTCCGCTGAAAAACGGGTGATATTAAAACCTTGCCCCGCGCGGCGCTGTCGGCTTGTAATTATTTACGCTAAAAACGTTTCAACCTATTTAAGCTTCAATAGTTCAACCACAGAAAATAAAAAGAACTAGACAATCATGTCGTAAGGGTAGATTTAACTTTTTTTAAATAAATCAATTAAAAATACTGTTTGTTGTCTAGTTTTGGGAGGACACTACCCCGTTGCCCTCCGTGTAGCAGTCGCCACTGGTCATTAATGATTGCCATCCTTGTAGGTACATAAATTTTAGTTCCTGTTGAGGGGGAGGGCTGTGGTTCTTGTTGTATATATTTAAGTCTGGGTTTCTTTACTCTAAGTTCACAATCTACGTTAGGTCTCCCCACCCCACTCAACATCTTGGGGCACTAGCGAGGCTGTAGGGCAAGTAGCGTTTTATATTGAATAGCTTCTAATTAGAAACGTAATTAATTTTAATGTTAATATTAGACGATTTTAATTATACACAAGACGTAGCGCGTTTTATTTGAGACGAAAACAAACTTAAAAGGGAAGCTAACACTAAAACAAAAAAGTAAATTTGAACAAAATTATAATTATTATTCACTTAGGTACTTAATAAATTCGATGATTTTGAAGGGCCACTTGTCAATTACAGAACAACAACAAAAAAATCTTGGCAACCAATAAACCCAATTAAAAATTCAATTGTTCTATGATGAATCTGAGAGCTTCCTAGCCCATTAGCACACTTTAAGTGAACTTAAAGCTATATCAGCCTGGAAAACAGTTTTTTGCAAATATCTCATAAATAAAAGCATCCACAAAGTCTTTCGTTATAACACATATTATTAAGAGAAATGTGTTCTATTATAGGTATTCCGAAAACCGCATATGGAAGAATGGCTTCTTTCAAAATTAAGAATCATTTAAATTTTTTAACTGTAAAAAAAATTGTCATTAGCATTAAAGGATTTTGACAAAATTTCTTTAAGCTCGTGGTAGTATCGAAGTGTTGAGGACTATTTTTCATGAAAATCTTATAAAAATGGGTTCATGACGTTCATGTATTCTGAAGTTATCGTGGGCCGGACAGACATACACACACAATACACACACACACGGTCTGACTTCACGACGAAATTGCTAAGATAGGTTTAAATATAGTTCTTTCATTGGAAATTGCCACATAAAAAAACCGTTCTAATGTTTTGAAGTAAAAGTTTCGAACGAACCTAATCTGGTGATACTTGACTAATCCGTTCTTATAGGGCTTAACTGAGGCTATCGAAAAGTACTACCCGCACCGAGACCTGCACCCTTTAACGATGGGTTTTACACTTCAAATTAAATGATCTTTTATTATAGGGGGAATTTCATTGTTTACACTTTCCACCCAAATAACACATTTTTGGCGTTAGTTATCTATTTACTTTTTTTATTGAAAACAGTACCTTTTCTAGCCATTGCTGTGCGAGCTAGTTAGACTAAAATGTAATATTTTATAAGTTTTTGTCATAAATGTTAGTCTATCATTTTTTGTCTAGGTCGTGCCTCCTCTCTCGCCCTGCGTATATGCTATCATTGAAAAAAAGGCAAACAATAAAAAACCAGAGTCCCCGTATTTTGAAATATTTGGATATAATATCTAAATCATAACAAAAACATTTCATGTAAAAAAAGCCAAGTACGCGAAACTGGTGTTCAGTGAAAAAAATTGAGATAGAATTAAAGCCAAATTCCTCAATATAAATTTCAAAATGAAGGGATCTTACTAGTTTGGAAATGTTTTTTAAACTTTCCTATTACAGCCAAACTTCTTTATGTTCAAATTAGCACTGTGTCTAAGAGTCCTTTGCAGCCATTATAGCCAAGTTTAGAAAAACATTTCCAAACTAGTAAGAACGCCATTTTGGATCCGATGAAATTTAAGTTAAAAATAATAATCAGCGACCTGAAAGATCTCAAAGTTTCGAGTTTGATGCAAGTCGGTTCATAAATGGGAAAATCCGCCATTTTGGATCTGCTATTTTGATTTTTTTTTAAGTTTAAGTTAAAAATCATAATCAGCGACTTGAAACACCCGAATTTGATTCATATTGGTTCATAAATGGGAAAGTCCGCTATTTTTGATCCGTCATTTTGATTTTTTTTAGTTTAAGATAAAGATAATAATCAGCGACCTGAAAGATCGCAAAATTCCGAGTTTGGTGCAAATCGGTTTATAAATGGGAAAATCCGCCATTTTGGATCCGCTGTTTTGATTTTTTTTAAAGTTTAAGTTAGAAAACATAATCAGCGATCTGAAACGCCTCAAAGTTCGGAATTTGATGCATATTGGTTCATAAATGGGAAAGTCCGCCATTTTTGATTCGCCATTTTGATTTTTACCTTCCTAGCCCGCGCAGCAATGGCTAGAGAAGGTATTATTTTCGATGAAAAATTTTTGTTTGAGATAACGCCGAAAACTTGGGTGTATTTTGACCTCTCTTAGCAATATCGTCATAATGTCTGTCTGTGTGTGTGTCTGTCTGTAACACGATAGCCCCTAAATTGCTGAACCGATTTTTATAAAATTTTCAGGTAAATAGTATTTAACAATGCGACGACCTGATTAGATTTTGGTTAAAAATGCTAATGACAGTTTCTTGACAATTAAAATTTTTTAAAATGCTAACTTTTTAGGGGAGCATTGCATCAATATGTGGTTTCCGGAATGTAGTAGACCGCATTTTGCTCAATAATTTGTGTTATAAACAAAAACTTCGTAGGAGCTTTCATTTCTGAGATATTTACAAAAAACTGTTTTCAAGGCGATATATCATGGAGTTCACTTGAAGTGTGCTAATAGGCTAGCTAGAAAGGTATTAGATCCGTCATGGATCCATTTATTTTAGTTTAAGGTAAAAATAATAATCAGCGACGTGAAAGATCGCAAAATTCCGAGTTTGATGCAAATCGGTTTGATGCAAATCTGAAAATCCGCAATTTTAATTTCTTTTTAAGTTTAAGTTAGGAATCATAATCAGCGACCTGAAATATCCCAAAGTCCCGAATTTGATGCATATTGGTTCATAGATGTGAAGGTCCGCCATTTTGATTTTTTTTAGTTTAAGTTAAAAATAATAATCAGCGACCTCAAAGTTCACAAAGTTCCGAGTTTGATGCATATCGGTTCATAAATAGGAAAATGCGCCATTTTGGATCCGCCATTTTATTTATTTTTCTGATAAAAAAAGTTGTTGAATTGTATAGTAACCACCAAATACCTAGTTAGAAAAGTTTTAAAAAAGTTATGATCAAACTAATAAACAAATATATTATATGAATTCAAGCCAAATAAAACTGTTTAAACAATTGTCAACAGTAATATCATAAAACAAAAAATCTAGCAGCGACTTGTCTCCGCGGCGAATTGTCCCCGCGGCGAATTGTACCGTCTCCTAGTAGCTACACTGATGTGTCTAAATGTTCCGACAAGACGCAGGAAAACGCAAAACAAATCAAAATTTAAATTCCCATGGCATGAGGTACCGCGAATCGCAGCAAAATTTACCAAATCGCTCTACTTCACTTAAAGCCGCATATTTATTTGAGGCAGGATTCCTATGCCTTTGCTCATGAGGTGTTGACCCCCCCCCTCCCCGCCAAACTGTCACGGGCCCCCCCGAAACTTTTTCTATATACGCCACTGGGACGAGGCATTTGTTTGGCCTAGCAGCAGGGCATGCGATTTCTGCCTCAAATGAAGAGGAATCTTTAGGAACCATGATTGCATTATTATAGTCTTGTATGTAGTCTTAATTTCTAATTCTTGTCATTTTCTTTCCTTTGTTGGTGGTAAACCACGAATACGACCGACTGGAAGGGCTTCTAGATTTTTGCATTTATTTTCTTATTATTATTAATTTGAGATCCAAGATATTACTCTCTTACACGTTTTAAAAATATATAAAATGTATCTAAACCTTATTTCTTTTTCATGTTTATTTTAAAAACCTACAATTTTTTTAAAATAAACTTTATTATTTTTTCCCAGCTGTTTTGATGTTATTTGCAACTTTTTGGCAATTTTGTTTTGGATACACTAACATGTAAGTTCACTCTCTGCACTGCTGTTTCTAATGCTTTTATAACATGTATAGTGTATTAAATCTCTTTTTGTTCCAGCAGTTAAATAAATGTCATCCGCGTCTATGCTAAAATTTGTACCCTCCTGTTAATCATACAGGGCGTTTCAAAATTCAATAACATAATTTTAGTTAGATTCCCTAAGGGATTTCAAGACGAAATTTTCACATAGATATAGGGCTTTAAACCCCTTGTTTTGGAGATACAGAGTGTTCAGTTTAACTTTTTATCGTTTTTTGTTAAAAGCTTGTGCATTTTTGAGATAATTAGCTTAAATTTCGCACATATATTGAGCTATAGGTACTATACTAATACACATGCCAAATAGTAAGAAAAATCTACAGGGGGGACTTTTTCAGCGGTCATGTGGGTTATTTTTTGCTGTAGGGCACTGGTAGATTTTAAAATAAGAAATAAAATCCTTGTTTCATTTGCAAACTTTTTTGTTGCTCGCAGTTTAGGGAAAATCGCTGTTGCACCAAAGACAGCTATCGATCATTAAATAAATAAAAAAATTATCCAGTATACTATAGCGAGTATATCAAAATAAATAAATTAATTAAAACCTATTTGATATGCCTAATAGTGTAGTGCCTGTAAGTAAATATACATTCCAAATTTAAGCTAAATCGTAAAAATTATATAGTACTATATTTCGAAAACTAAGCGTTTATATGGACCTTTTGTTGAAATCACTCAAGGAGTGTATCATTATTATTTAATTTGAAAACACCCTGTATACCCGATTCTTTATTATAGCCTTTTCGAGCGCAATGGTAAAAAGCACGCATGATAAACTATCTCTTTGTTGTCGTCCTTTGTGCTTTTTTGAAAGGACATATAAAACCTTAACTTTGCGAGACTAGAGTTGCATCCACTAATTTTATTGGGTATTATAAGATTTTATTATGGCGTTATAAAATTATTATGATTTATTCAAAGTTCCTTTTTGTCAAGTGTAGTATTTTATTAAAATAGGACTGTCCCGATTTTCAGAATGGTAACCCGATTTGTGAAGTGCACCGCGATATTTCGATTTCTATCTTCATAATTTTATCCTGGTTTTCGCTGGTTTTTTTTAAAATTCGCTTTCAAAAATCAATAGCCAATAAAATGCAGAGTTTAGCAAAAGAATATTTTGAAAAATATAAAGCGGTGTTCACACGATCCATTCGCGGGTGCGTAGAAGAAACATACCCAATGTTTACATAGTATATACTATGTGAATTTTGTTACTTCCTTTTTTTGTTATGTAATATTATTACATAACAAGAGAAGAATGTAACAAAATTCACACGAGCGTGAATGTTGTGAACGAGGCGCTGCCGAGTGAAACAACATGCGAGTGTAATAAAGTTACTTTCTATCGTGTTGTGTACGCTATTTTTCCTACGAACACTGTTGAACTATACCAATCAAATGAAACTACTTTTCCGCACATTATGGTGACAGTTAACGTCATCGTACACTTTTCCATACATGTGCGGAAAAATTTCTGCACGTAGGTGAAATTTAACGTTTTCTGAGGATCCAAATCGTGTGATTTCCATCATTTTCTTTCATATGTGGTCGTAAGAAAAACAAATTTTAACTATGGCGCTGGAATATGATTTTATTTGGTAGTACTTTGATTTTTTCTAAAAATATCATATTTTTTGTTTTATATGAAATTAGCAAATCAATTTTATAATTGTATGACTTTTCTCATCGACCATTTTTAAACCACGGATCACCTAATCCGTGATTAAACTTCGCTTAACCAGTAGTGCCTCCCAATTAAAAAAAATAAGGTCACGTTAGTTAAAACATAATAGGAACATTTTGGGTCAGTTAAAATAACAGATAATTTGACAGCTGTTACCGTTATTGTTACTAAGAATAACGATAACATTCCGGATAAAAAAGATAGATTTTGGAACTCTAAAGATAAGCATTACACAAGTGTTAATTTAGTAGTTTCACACTTCTTCAACTTTTTGTTTATTTATATGTGTTTATGTATTTTTATTAGATTTATGGCTTTTTATAAACGAAACTACCGAATTTTATTAAAAAAAATCGACTGCATTAAAAATAAACAATATAAAACTAACCTTAAAAAATAACGGTCACCGTAATTACCGGGCGCCGTTACCGTAAATAACAAAAAAGAAGCTGCTAATGCGCAGACTCAGTAATAGCAATAACGGTAACAAAGTGTAAAATACGCCCAAAATGTCCCTAATATCCTGCGCAACATTTTCTATTAAAATTTTACCACCCATCCATAAGCTTATAAGCTTTTTAGACATCTGCAAAATAAACATAATTTGTTGTGTAATTTCGAGTAATCTGATTTCCAAAACAAATCCCAAAAATACCGGGCTGTCACAACGAGATTAATGAATATGGAGGGTGGAAACCGCACCATGTGTCTTTGTGGCAAAATGTGTGCGCCTGCCTGTATCTATCTACCTGATCCTATATTTTCGAATTTCGGTGGCCAAGACTAGGGTTTTGGCTGAGTAATTTAACTTATTCGTTTTGTCCCTATTTCTTATGATATAGCACAGCCCCGATTCTACTTTGAAATCAGTGGCGCTTCCTCCATAAGTGCACATGTACACGTGCACTCCCAAATTTTACTTAAATAAATAATAAAATGTAATCATCCAGTAATTCATAATTTCATCAAAAAGTATCAATAAACCACAAAAGGAATTCATCAAAGACTTAATAACTAGAAATTAATATCCGGTATGTATGTGTTTGTATTATTGTTCAAACGCCTATGCAGGGAATGCGTAGGCCGGCTGCTGTCGCGCTTAACTGCATCCAAATTCTTTGCACCGTATATGTTATGTCGCATTCTAATTATGAAATATAGAATGTCCCCTATAGAATTTTACGGTACACCGAATCTGGGCCTCACTTCGATTAGTGCTCTTGTGAATCAATTGAGGTAATCGATGCCGCCCGCAGCCCCGTGATTCCACGGGGCGTTATTGGTCGGGCCGTTTTGTTTTGATTTCGACAATTTCGTAGTTAGAAAAATGGCGGAATTTTCTAATTCTGATAGCATTAGCGTGCACGCTAGAAGCAGTGGTTACGATGTCTATGACAACTGCAAAAGCAGAATATTGTTTCTCTACCCTAAAGAAAATAAAAACTTTCCATAGAAGCACACTGGGTATGAATAGATTAACTGCCCTCGTAATAATTCGTTATTGAAGGATTTATTTCATAGAAGGACAGACTCCTTCATTTTTAACACAAAACGTGATTGTGAAATATAAAAACTAGGTATGATATATTTATTATTTATTTATTAAAACAATAATAATGGATAACTAATATCTACCTAAATGTCTATTTTTTAAAAAATTATTTGCTCTTAATCACATGATATAATGGCTCAAAAATTTAAGCTTGGCACTGCCTGCACCGCAATTTTTTGTGCACCCTCAAAGTTTTACACCACGCGCCTCTACTGTTTGAAATGCAACATTGTCGAATGGCCTTCAACAATATTGCATTTTAAAGCAGGTTCGGGCTTGTTATAAAGAGGGCTGTGGATTGCAATCAAAATTCAACTGTTGAGCAGTAAATTTTTTTTTAAATTAATTATTTTTGACAAATTTTGCAATTTCTGGTGCATATAAACTTATAGCGAATACTTTTGAAAAGATTAGTATGCCACTCGTGGTTCACTGACACGTCTTGGTCCTGTCGAAAAATTTTCTCAGTGCAGTTTCAAAAGAATACGAAAGTAGACTGGTGAATACGAGTTTGGAGAGCCCGTAAAGCGGCCCTCACACGATCAATATTATTGTCAATATTTCTGTTCTTGCCATTGTCTATCAACTGGTATAAACAATGACGCACATAAAAATATTGACAATATTATTGATCGTGTGAGGGCCGCTTTACGACAAATCGTTGTCAATATCACGAAGTGGCGTAACTGATTTTTTTAATATTTTACAGGAGAGCCTTCAAATTTCTTTTCTATTTTCACAACACAGCTTTGACAGCTGTCAAAATAAATTTCGATATAGTAAAGGCTTCTATACTACTTGGAATTGGGTTACGCCCCTTCGTGGATTTGTAGAGCGACTTTTTTATGTATGTTAGTGGCCTTATCAAAAAAATCGCATTTTTGTGTGTTACGCCACTTCGTGGTTTTGGTGACAAAATGTGTACTCAGTTTCAAAAGTATACGAAAATTACACCAGTGGTGAACCAGTACTGCACTTTTTTCCTAAAAGAATTTGCCATAAAAATTATGCCATTCATATTTAAAGTGACAGACGCTTACAAATTAAAAATAATTTAAAAAAAATTAACGTCATTAATGATCATTAATATAATATAGGTCTTTACAAACAGTAGTTTTTTATTGAAGGAAACGAATTTTAACAGTTTTGTTACAGTCTTATACTGTAGAACTCAACATCAGTAGAAGAATATCATAAATATATGATGACAACAAATTACGAGTAAAATGTGACAAATAAAGATATTAGAGAGGGAAGAAAAACCGGCTTTAGGGAGTGAATAAATTCATCACATTATATTTCTCCAACCAACTACTGATAAAATCGATATACTTGTAGGCCATCCACAGCTATCTATTGGAAACGCAGTTAACTGACCCGGGATGAAATTTATGATAATGTGCGTGTGTTATTTGCAAACAGTTTTCTAAAATATTACGTAATGTCAGAAGTTCAAAACTAGGGTTTTGTAAAAATTGTAATAACCAGTGTAACTTTTTCAAATACCAAGTTGCAAATAATGCAAGAAGCTAAAACTATAGACAACAAGTGAAATTAAATAAAGAAAAATAAGAAAAAAGTTCTTCGGTCTTCACTTGTTGTTTATAGTTTTAGGTCCTTGCATGATTTGCAATTTGATATTTGAGAATTATATTGGCAACCGCCCATTGCGATCAGAAATTTTAAAACACGAAAACGTGATCTCATGTTTTTAGACGTTGATTCTTTACGTCTAATTTTAGTTTTCATACCTTTGACAGAGGGAAGGAAGAATTATAGAGATCAGTTGGATGGCTTGTTCGAGTTAATACCCTGAGATTTTCTCGTTCTTGTATTGAGACACCGCAGACATGCATGGATGGAAGTTTTCCGAAAATTTACGTATAGTCTTCGGTGGCTTAATGTAGAGAGCGTTTGCGTACAGAGCAAGAGATTCCGGGTTCGAGTAACGGCCGAAGACAGAAGACTTTTTTCTTATTTTTCTTTCTTTAATTTCACTTGTTGTTTACAGTGTAACTTTGTTTTGTAATCAAGTGTGTTTGGTCAGTTGTGTTGTAGCTGTGATTAAAAATGATAGATTTTGATCGCGAGCAACAAATCTTGCGCTGCGCTAAACTTTAACGCTATGATAAAGAGAGTAGTTGAAAGAAAACAAAACAATATATTTTAAACAATTAAAGCAGAATTAGTGGACTGTAAAACTGTAAAAATTGTTCTCTTTCAAATTTTTTGATTTGTTGCATATTTCCAATCCAAAAATTCTTTGAAAAGAAGCTCCCCCATGCACGATTTCTCTAAATCCTTTATTTTTCCTATTGCCGTAAGCATGCATCTTATATAGACAACGAAACCCATAAAATTTCCGCAACAAAAATATAGGATTCCTGCTCGTTTCTATTAGATCGTGGCATGCAGTGGCGTATTAAAATTTATCATAAATTAAAAGATTATAAAATCACAGAATCTTATGATTTTGTGTATATTTGAATACATTATTCGGATAAATTAACATTTTAGTACCTTTGAAATATGATTGCTGTATGCATGCCTTATTTGCGCTGATTCACTCTGATGGACAGATGTCAGGTGATGTTTGGTCGCCATGTTCTGGTTTTTGTTTGGTTCGTGTTTATGTTTCTTTTATGTTTTTGATTTATTTTTGCAAAGCGCGTAGCCCTAACTTTTTTCCTTTTTTAGTTTTCCATTAAAAATAAAAGGGTTTTGGTCACAATTTCGTAAAAAAACGCGTTTTAAACTACATAGATAACTTTCCGCCATATATTTTTTAGAGTTTACTCAAGGTCTGTAGAGATTAGGTTATCTGGTAACTTTCTGACCTTTTAAATAAAAATCATTTATTATAGTAGAAAATTATTGATTAAAATGTAAAATGTTTTATTATTTTTTCTAAAGTTCTCTAATAATAATATTCATAAAATACATCAACTGACTCAAATATGAAACCTACCTTATACCAAATATCCCAAAGGCTTTGTTAAAATAACTACAAGTAGAACGTATAAATAAACTAGAACAACAATTTACAGTTTTTAAATATAGTCCGAAAAAACATTACAAATGTAAAAAATAAACCAACGAAGATAAAAATACTTAAAAATACATATAAACTAAGTGCTCTAATCGTCGCAAATCACTCGCTGTCACCTCTTACGCCGCTTCAACCATGGAGTTACCAGGCAACCTATCCTCTACAGACCTTGGAGTTTACCAAAATTTACTAACTTTTGTTGAACATAAATAAAAACAGCTAATGCCGACTATTATTGGTTTGAATCAGTGGCGTATATAGGTGGTGGGCCCAGGCCAAAGCTAATTTTTTTTAAATATTTTTCACATATTTTATGAATACAACAATAAAATACCATAAACTACGGCCTCCTTGTGCCTCGGGCCCCCTTAAAACGGTCTCGGTCGGGGGGGATGGGTGGCGAATCTTTATTCTAAATACGCTACTGGTTTAAATATTCTGTGAAATTCCAGTGGTTGTCAAGGATCAAATTGACGAATAATAAATCGTCACCCTAATTCTGAAACATCGCACAATGGGTTATATGAGAGGACTAGCGCGACACTCAATTTTAACTCAGTTTCAACCCACTTCTAGACATCGGAACAACTTCAAATTTGGTACAGACCATAAGTTCCGATGACAATACAATATACTGATATTATGAAGTTCACAGCTCTCCCCCCTTTGAAAATGCTGGAGGGGGGGCTACTATCTAACTATGTCCGATATCGTTCAAAATTGGTATGCAGGGACTTTTGGGGATGAGGATCAAGAATCTTAAATTAGATTTTTAAAATTGTGAAAGTAACGCCCCCCTCCCCCTTGGACAATTTTGACCATCTTGTACATATCCGATCAACATCAAAATTGATGTGGACTTATAGTTATTATAAGTTACAGTGCCAATACAATACAATATTATGATGCTTTAAAGTTGACAACCCCCACCTCTTTGCAGAGGGTGGAAGGGGACCATTTAAGTATGTTCGATTTTGTTCAAAATTGGTATGTAGGGAATTATATTTTTAAAATTGTGAAATTGAGGCCGCCCTTGTAAATATCCGATCAACATCAAATTTGGTATGGACTTATAGTTACAACGACAATACAATATTATAAAGCTCTAAAGTTGGAAACTCTCCACCTTTAAGGATAGTGGAGGGGTTTTCGGGGTTTAGGATCACGCACCATATTTTTTTCCTATTTAATAAGCTTTCGAACAAGTTTTCACAAGTTGGGTCTACCAGTTGCAAAAGAGGTTGGATGTTACTAACTTTTTACTTAAGTTTTTTAATTAAATTATAAATTTTACTTAAAAGGATATTTTTTGTTATCTAAAAATGGCAAAAAAGTAAATAAAATTTTTTAATATTTGACAGGTGTCAAAAAAAAGTAGTTTATCGTTTTTCTTTTTTGATAAGCTTTCGAGCAAGGGATCACAAGTGGGGTTATTTAATTTGAAAAAAAAAGTTTTATGCGAGTAGACCCCTTTGCAGGGGGTCTATACAAAATATTGCTCGTTAAAAATCTTAGTCGAAGTACTTTTGGATTTTTCGGAATAATCTAAATTCAATCCGCTGTCGAATTTATTCCAATTGGCTGATACACTGATTGTATAAAGACCACGTACATGGGAGTGTTTAGGGCTACCCCCAAAAAACGGGCAACGAGGGGCAGCAAATTTTTTGTTTTTTTAGTCAAATAGACCCCTCTCTCTAATATGGTGGGGGGGGGGCACTTTAGGTGACATTCTCTGTTGGTAAAAAACGGCTACAAATTCAGGATAATTTAAAAGTGGTTGTAATTTCGATGATAATAAAATTTTGATTTTTTATTAGCAAGAACCTTACTTTTTACTCATTTTTTGTATATTCAAAAACTTCTCAGGGGGGGGGGGGCAAGTGCCCCTAGTGCCCCTAGTTGTTAAAAGTAATAACTTTCTGAGTCTTCTTTGTCGCGTTTTTTTTTAATAACTTTTTTTTAATTTAAAAGTAACGCGAAAGGAAGTTCTAAAACTTCATTAGTTTAAGACTACAACACTTCAAGGCAAGACAAACTCTCTATACATACATTATGTTTTTAAACAATAAACACTTTCACCAGTAAACACTTTCACAAAATATTAATGTGTCTATGAGGTTAACAATTGATGCGTCGTGATCGTGAAGCATCCGGCATCAGTTGATTAACTAGTTTTTGGAGTTTAAAGGCCAAAGAACTCCCGGATAGATTTCGTCGAAGCAAAAAATGTCGCCAATAAGTTTTGTTTTTAGTAAAATCTCAAAAATATTTGGGAGAAAGGCCATGCAAGTCGCGTTTTAGAATTGGTGTAGAAAAGACGCAAACATAATTTGATTTTGACGTTGATAAAAATCTACTTATGACTGATAATAACGTTATTACATCGCCGTTTTTAGCAATGTTATTTTTTATAATGTTAATGAATGACCTATTAAGCTTGTTTTCATATATGAAATAAACGTTTTTTTCTAGCAGCTTTTAAAATCAACGTTTTTTTTTCTCACTCGTTTTTTACGTGTTAAACATGTGATGGTGCTATGTGGAAGCACTGAAGGAGTAGTTTTAGCTAGTTATTCTCTGGCACAAGTTATCGCCAACCGAACATTTCCCTTAGTTATAAAATATAAGTATGAAACAAAATGACAGCGAGCATAACCAAACCAAAACGACGTAACCAAACCAAATGATCTAACCAAACCTAAAGTTCCAACCAATTTTTTATCATTTGCGCTGTTTAGCGCTAGTTGTTTAAGATAGCAGTTGGGGTTGAGAACCCGCGTTAGATTTGTGATCAAGTATTCTAGATAGAAAAATGCGGCCGGCCTAATGTAATTATGAAGGTATATCAAAAATAGCTTTAAATAAATGGATCCATGACGGATCTGACACCTTCCAAGCTAGCCTATTATCACACTTCAAGTGAAGCCATGATAATATATACTACTACTACTATGTCGGTTTAGAACGTTTTTCTACGTTGTCCGACGCCTATTCTCCACCTCTTTCGATCCTGACAATAATCCTCTGTCAGATTTTTTTGACTCATTGATCTTTGGATTGACTGTTGCCATTCTAGTTTAGGACGCCCTCTTTTTCTGCGCCTTTCTAGGACCTGCTTTGGTAGTCTTTCGTCGTTCATCCGTTGGACATGGCCGTACCATATCAGTTGCCTTCTAGTGATGTCATCCGTTATGCTTCCCTCGATTCTCATTCTTTCTTTTATGATCTCATTTCTTATGTGATCTATTCTAGATTTTCTCATTGATCTTCTTATTGCATCCATTTCGACACTTTCCATTTTTGTTTTGTATTTTTCTGTTACGCGACAAGTCTCCATTCCATACAACAGCGTGCTTTTGACCATTGTTTCATATATGTTAAATTTTACTTTCTTTTTTAACTCTCTGCTCCATAAAATACTGTTAAGACATCCGATAACTTTTTTGCTTTTACTATTCTTTTTTCCAATTCTTTACAGTCTGTTCCTGTCTTATCAAATGTGACACCCCACTTTTGGTATTCTTCTGTTAACTTTCTCATCATATACTCCATGTCTTCTTTATCATTAGCCACAATTACTTAGTTGTCAGCAAACTGTAGTGTGTATATGGTAAATCGGTCGTTAAGTTGTATTCCCATGCCGTGCACTTTACGTTTCTAGTTTTTTAGAGCTACTGCGATATATATTTTAAAAAGATTTGGAGAGATACAACATCCCTGTCTTAAGCCTTTTGTTACCAGTAATTCTTTTGAAAGTCGATTTCCAATTTTAATTTTAGATTTTGACCCTTCGTATAGTTCTTTTATCGCTTTTATGTATGTATGATTGATATTAGTTTACTCTAACACTGTCCATAATTTTTCTACTGGAACGGTATCATATGCTTTTAGTAGGTCCACAAAGGTAACATGAGTCTCTATATATCTGGCGCTCCTTTTCTCAGTTACTTGTTTAAGACAAAAAACATTATCACTACAAGATCTGCCTGCACGAAACCCACTTTGCTCTTCTTCTTCTTGTTCATGAAAATCATTCTCTATTAGATCTCTAAGAATCCTACCGTACAATCTACTTAGAGTACTGGTTACTGAAATCCCTCTATAATTGTTGCAATCCAGCTTGTTTCCTTTTTTATGTATTGAGGATATGAATGCATTTTTCCAATCATTAGGTACTGGATGTCCGTTTATGCATTGATTAATAATATATGCGAGATTTTCGAGTAGTTTCTCTGATCCATATTTGAGCATTTCAGCATATATTCCCCCAGCTCCGCTAGCTTTTCCGGATTTAAGCTTTTTAATATTATTCTTTATCCTTTCTTTTTTGATGATTACTTCTTCTTCATGTACTTCTATGTCTCTCCTCGGAGAGGCTGCCAGATATTCAGGTCTCGTCTCCTGCAGCAGTCCCTTGTAGTGTTCTGTCCATTGTTCTGGTTTGATTATCTGGATGTTTACTTTTTCTTTTGTTGGGTTTTTTACTGTAGAAATGAATTTCCATACTTCAGAACTCTGCCTACCTCCTACGTGTGTATTGATATCGTGGCATTTGCGCTCGAACAGTTCATTTTTTTCTGTACGTATCAAATTTCTCAGCTGTCTTTTGGTTTCCCTGTAGATTTCTAGGTCTCTTTGTTCTTTAGTACTGAGCCATTTCAAGTATGTGCGTTTTTTCTCTTTGACCATTTCCTGTATTTTTGCCGTCCACCACATCTTCCTGCTATTTCTATTATCTTGGTATCCAACAGCTTCGTTGCTTGCTTCCTTCAAGCTTTTTACTATGTTTGTATATATCTCTTCAAATGAGTGATTTGTGTTAATTAATTTTTGATCTAATCGGTTTTGATACAATCTTTGCATACTTTCGATTTCTAGACTTCTAAAGTTGTATTTTTGATTGTCTTCGATGCACTCTAGGTTTTCATTTTCTCTAATACTTTCGTCCTTATTTGTTTTTCTTAAAAGGAATAATATTTTTGCTTTTACCAGATGGTGGTCAGATCCACAGGTAACACCACGAAGTGCTCGCATGATTTAAGATTTCTTGTTGGCTGAATCCAGGTCCAACCATTATTTATTTTTAGGTTGTGAGTTTCACACAATTGCATCAGTCTTAAGCCATTATCATTTGTTACTTCCTCTCCAAATGGTCCTATCACTTTGCTCTGGGTTTGCCTACCAGTTCGGCTAATAAAATCGCCTGGTATTATCAATTTTTGTGATAGTCTCATCAAGTTGATTTAAGAACATTTGTTTTGTAGCTACTCTTTCGTCATCGGATGGTGCGTAGACTGCTTTTATGCTTATATTATGTCCAAGCATATTATTAGCCTTCTTTATTTCATTATAACTTTAAAACTATATAACTGATTTTAATGGGAGAAACTGCACTTGGCAGAGAATTAATCAGAGTTTTAACTAAATATATTTTTTTTTCCGCCATCTCAAAACCCAAGATGACGGACGAAATGTACCCTTGAAAAATACTCGTTTTTTCTTGTGTTGCAAACATGTTTTAGCTTTTTTTTAATTAATAAAAAAGTTACATTCTTGCCACCTACAACAAGGTATGAAACAGCAAAATTGGTTCAGTGGTTCTAAAAAAAAATATGTTTGTTTCAACCATTATTTTGCATATTATACGATTGCCTTGCCAATCATATCTGCATTTATTTCCTTATAAATTCATTACTACTGAACCGATTTTAATAAAATAAAAAACATCCTAATGAGAATTGATTGTTTTTTGAAGATCATGATTAAAGTCTATCGCCATGTCAAAATATAAGATGGCGGACAGAATCATACTTGATTGTTCAAAATGGCGTGTTTATGCTTATTTTCCGAAAATGCTTTAGTTTATAATTTATAAAAAAGCACTATTTTTCCTCAACACAACGAGGTACAAATTAGTAAAATCGGTGTGGTGGTTCTCAAAAAATCTATTTCTTTTTCAATCATTGCTTTACAGATTATACGATTGCATTGCTAATCCTGTCTGCATTCATTTCCTTATAAATTCGTTATTACTAAACCGATTTTAGTGAAATAAAAAATATCATGGTGAGAAATTTTGTTCTTTAACGATAACGTATTAAAATCGGATCAGTAGTACACAAATAATTACAGAAAGGATTGGCAATACAACCCTATAATTTGTAAAATGACCGTTAAAAGAAAATCAGATTTTGTAAGAACCACTACATCGATTTTATTAATATGTACCTCGTTATGCGGGAGAAAAGTAGCGCTTTTCTCTAGAATAAAAGAAAACTAAAACATTTTAGGAAAATAAGGATAAATGTGCCTCGTTGAAGGGTCAAGTATGATTCTGCCCGACATTATAACTTTCTAGATGGCGGCAAATTTCGATTATAATCTTTAAAGAAAAAATAATTTTTTCGATGATTGTTTTTTTCATTAAGATCGGTTCAGTAATAATGAGTTTATAAGGAAATGAATGCAGACAGGATTAGCAATGCAATCGTATTATCTGTAAAATAATGGCTCAAACAAAAATAGATTTTTTGAGAACCGGCACACCCATTCTACTAATTTGTACCTCGTTGTGCGGGGCGAAGGTAGCGCTTTCCTATGAATTAAAAAAAAACTAAAATATTGTTAGAAAATAAGAATAAACACGCCACTTTGAAGAATCAAGTTTGATTCTGTCCGCCATCTTAAATTTTGAGATAGCTGTAAATTTTGATCACAATCTTTAAAAGGCAATCATTTCTCATTAGTATGTTTTTTATTTCATTAAAATCGGTTTAGTAGTACTGAATTTAAATGTAAATAAATGCAGACATGATTGGCAAGACAATCGTATAATATTCAATGGTTGAAACAAAAATATATTTTTTTAGAACCACCGAACCCAATTTACTGATTTGTACTTTGTTGTGCATGGCAAGAATGCAGACTTTTTCTCGGTTAAAAAAAAAATAATTAAAACACAAAAATAAACGAGCATCTTTGAAGGATAGATTTTAATTTCGTCCGCCATCTTGCATTTTGAGATGGCGGACAAAAAAGTATTTTTATTCAAAACTCTGATTAATTCTCTGGTAAGTGGAGTTTGTCCCATTAAAATCAATGTTACCAAAGTTACAATGAAAAAAAAATTGTCCGATTTTTTTTGGCCCACCCGGTATAGTCTACTATATCCCGAAATAAGCATTAATGGATTGTGACCAAAAACTATTCAGCTCGTGTCGAACACTATTTTACCTGAAAATTTTATCAAAATCGATTGAGCGGTTTAGGAGCTATCGTGTTACGAACGGAAATAATATACACATAGACAGACATCACGACGATATTGCTAGGATAGGTCAAAATACATCCAAATAATACATTTTTGTCGTTATCTCAAAAAAAAAATTTCGTCGAAAATAATACCTTCTTTAGCCATTGCTACGCGGGCTAGGAAGTTAAAAAATAAATAAAGTGACCCCCACAGCCGATTTTGTGATACGCCACTAATGGCGTGGTCGGCGGCGTGTCTTCTGTATCTGCCTCTTTAGTTGTATGCATAGGTTTACTAACGCATTGATTTATTGTTGTACAGGAAGAAGTTTTAAGTTTATGAGCGAGAAGTTTTACATAGAGACCTTAAAATAAATTGAAATTTTAAAAGTAGGTCTGTAATTTAATACAGTGTGCGTTTAGGAAATCTGGTATCACCGATTTTTTGGAAAAAGAAACAATTTCATATAAAAGAGCTAGATAAGTCGATATTGGAATAAAAAGGCCTGTTCTACTGTTGGGGGGGGGGTAAACGGGGTAATTACCCCCCCCAGAACCCGAAAAAATATAATATGGTATAAGGGCGGATAGCTAACACAGGTGACTTACTTTATCAGAAAAGCACTCACGGAAGAAATCGCGTGTGGAAAAAAGTGCACACGGAAAAAAGAGCACAGAGGAAAAACTAAAACACTAATAACTCCGGCAAATAAAAAAAAATGTACATTTTTTTCTACATCTCGATGCACCGAATCCGTAATTGGATCCATTTGTAAACAGCAATTTTCGCATTTTTTTGTGTCTGCGCGAAAAATTGTAACGTTTTTAGGTTATAAGGACCCCGGATCAGTAGGTTTGATCAAATATACAGATCACTTTTTACTACGACCTTAGGGTAAAAAAAAAATATTTTACTCTATTCCTATGACCTACCAATAATAAAGTTCGCGCGGCGAGAGTTGAAGCCACCCACGTCACGGCTGAGGGGGATCTACTGGCCTCGCCTCTAGCTTGTAGCTTGTAGGCTGTTTCGGAGATTACCGCTATAAATTATTATGTGTAATTTATTCTGCACGGCACTGTCCGACCGCAAGTAGGCGTATGCCAAGATAAAATTGATGACGTGCGTGGCATCAACTCTCGTCGCGTCTACTCTACTACTCTAATAGCCTATTTATGCTCTTAGGATAATTATGAACCTAGACGTAAATCATAAAAGGTTTTAAACAATATTTACTTATAGTTACGAAAATTTCCAAAAATATCAAAATAGTTCACAAATAATAAAAGATCTTATAAATATCAATAAAAAACTTTTTAACATTTTCAAAATTCGACAAAAATTCAAATAATTAAAAAGTTTTTTAAAGTTTTCAAAATGTACATACTTACATACAGGGTGTTCCATAACTTAGGAGCCATAGTGCAGCAGGTGATAGAGGAGGTTATTTCTGATAAAAAATTTTATATCCCAACATGGAAGTCAATCAACAATTATCTGTTTTTCAGATATAGGATTTTTAAAGTTAGAGGAGTGGAGGACAAAAGGTTTTACAAAAAAAAAGAAAATTTGTCACAGTAAAATGAATACTTAGCAATAATTGTGATCCAAAAATGTATTATTTCCTTTTTTGAAAAAGTTACAAGATATAGAAGATATGGTGCTGTCAAAATAAACTCCACAAATTTTTATTCTTGCTTACTTATTTTTTTAAAAAATATCAATGCTATTTTATTAATATGTCTCCGTAGAGACCTTTTTTTATTAACAAAATATATCAAGAAAAACATTGCGTTTAATATGGCATTATAAAAGTTTGTAACCAAAAAGTAGTTTTTTCCAAAATAAATTGGCCGTATATTTTTTTTATATTTTTATCTCTACTTATTCTTTTTCTTTTAAAAAAAGTTATATTATCAAAAAAGTGTTAAAATCGCCAACTTTGATAGTCTGTATCTCGAGAAAGTTGCCCTATGGCACCTAAAGTTTATTTATTTCATTATGATTTTTCAATACGTCAAAACTTTTCTTTGTTTGATTTCCACGTGAGCTGTTTTACTATTTACGCTTTCTTTTTTGTGAACTTTTTTAGTTTACGCTTTACTATGCGTGCGCTTTTCCTGTGTAGCTTTTTTTCCTGTGCGAAATATTTTCTTTTCGCTATGTTGGTGTGCGTTTATTTATGGTCACCGTTTCACTATTATTGCCCCCAAAATTTTGTTCCAGAACCGCCCTTGAGTTTTACCGGTATTGAAAATTGGACGTAAAAGAGATATTTTTCATTTATTTTTGCGTTAGTTTTAAGAGACCTCTACGAAAACAACAGATTGATTTCAATATGGCTGGTGTAGTTCCACAGGGTTTCCTTCTTCTGAAGCAAAAAAATTATTATCATTATCTCATTTTGGAAACATTCAGTAGGGGAAATTGATATAATATTCCTGCTACATGTGACGATGAAGCGGAAGTACAACAAAAATAAGATATAGAAAGGAAATTTAGGAGAAGATATTTTACATACATATTTACCATTTTATAATTCCATGTAGCATGTAATGATTTCAACCATATAGTTGTTTATAAAAAATATCTTAAACGATACAAGTTTAAGTTTAGAATGGGATGTTTTCGTTCAGTTACTACAAGCGTCAATTTTGCTGTAGTTTATAAATTATTTTAACAAGGAATATAATTTTAAACTAACCAAAAGATTTATAAAAAGAATTGCAAATGGTTAAAACATTACTATAATATAAATTTAAATCAGGATTTTTTTTTAATTAGCTGCAAATAACAATGTCAAATAACTATAGTTATCGCTAAACCTCCTTAACCACGTCCGTTATGGTTATTAAACAAAACGGCATTCTTCTGTCTCTTTTGCTCCTGTTTGCACTATATCCAACGATCTTTTGAAGAATATTTCTCTCAAATATGTTAAGCTGTTGTTCCATTCGCTTGTATAAGTGTCAATGATTCGCACCAGTATGTCACTACTGGTCTTATTATTGTGGTGTAGATTTTTTGTTTGCCAAATCTGTGGATCCTTTATTATTATTATTCTCTCAAAAAACCAAAAAGAGCATTTTACACACACCCTCCTCTTAAAATGCAGAATTTTAAAAAAAATCTCCGTAGAGCCAAAAACGCAGTCCGTCAACTAAAGCTTTCAATTGTTTTTTATGACTAAAACCGCAAATTGAAAGAAGGATTATTGAGCACCAAAGAGCCACAACTGCTCAATTTTATCAATAAATAAGGACATAGCAATACCGGCCTTTTTCCAATTATTTTGGTCAGCAGCTGCGTTGGAAAAGTCTCACCGTTTGGCGATTATTGGCTTGGACGGCTTTTTTTGCGTTAACGTCGATGGATTCTCAATTTGCCTGGTGGTCATTCGGCCTAGTCCAAACTATTTCAGCTTTCTCGTCTTTTGTTTTTACTTTTTGGCTCTGACTGCTTATTGCATACAATCGTAGAATAGTTATTTACCTAACAAGTGCGGAAAGTAATACTTCACCGCATGCGACGGCATGGCAGTTCAAGTCCCACCCAAGACGGCGCACAATGGGTTATATGGCGGAGCTAGCACGACATTATCCCTGTATATGTTTTTTAAATTATGATAACTAAACCCACCCAAATGTATTGTAAATAGTCCAGTTAATAAAAAAACATGCAATTGAAAAAAGAAGTCTTAATGTATTTCTCTGTAACAGAGCCCTAGAGTTGAAAAATATTTTGGGAAAAAAATTAATGTATTTTTACAGTATTTTTAAATAAAAAAAAATACAATACAGACAGCACTTATTGGGTATGTTAGTATAAAGCGGGCATAACCAGTAACTGCACTTTTAAAAACTACTAGTAATTTCCCAATTCCAAAACCCTTCTTATGGTTTAAAATTTTTGAAATATAGTAAGTTTATTTTCGTCTCCATTTTTCTGTGTAAAGCCTGCAGAAACAAGCTTAGCAAGGCTTAGTGAAATCTTCACAAGAATATTATAGAGAAGGGTCTACTTTGCGCAAAAAACCAAAAATTTGCTGCCCCGAGCTGCTCCTTTTTTTTGGGAGATAGCACTAACACTGTCATATACGTGGTCTTTTTACAGTCAGTGTAACAGCCAAATGGAATAAATTCGACAGCGGATTGAATTTAAATTATTCTGAAAAATCCAAAAGTACGTCCACTGAGATTTTTATCGAGCATTATTTCTGTTAGAAATTTTTTTATATAGACCCCCGCAATGGGGTCTACTCGCAAACAACTTTTTTTTTTCAAATAAAATAACCCCACTTGTAGCACCTTGTTCGAAAGCTTATTAAAAAAGAAAAACGATAAACTACTTTTTTTGACACCTGTCAGATATTCAAAAAAAAGCTAACCTTTACTTTTTTGCCATTTTTAGACAATAAAAAATATCCTTTTAAGTAAAATTTATAATTTAATTAAAAAACCTAAGTAAAAAGTAAGTAACATCCCACCTCTTTTGCAACTGGTAGATCCAACTTGTGGCAACTTGTTCGAAAGCTTATTAAAAAAGAAAAATTGGTCAAAATTTACTTACAAGAGAGACAGGGGCGGCGTCAGTTTCACAATTTTAAAAATGTAATTAAATCTTCGTGATCCATATCCCCAAAAGTCTCTACATACCAATTTTGAACGAAATCGGACATATTTAGATGGTCCCCTTCCACCCTCTTCAAAGGGGTTCGGTTCGGTTGTATTGACACTGTAACTTCTAATAACGATAAGCCTACAACAAATTTGATGTTGATCAAATATGTACAAGCTGGTCAAAATTGTCTTACCAGATTTTACAAGGGAGAAGGAAGAAGTCACTTTCACAATTTAAAAAATTTATTTAAAAATTCTTGATTCCCACCCCCAAAAGTCGCTGCATACCAATTTTGAACGATATCGGAAATACTTAGATAGTAGCCCCCCTCCAGCATTCTCAAAAGGGGGGGGGAGCTGTAAACTTCATAATATTATATTGTATTGACATCGGAACTCTAAGTGTGTACCAAATTTGAAGTTGATCCGATGTCTAGAAGTGGGTTAAAACTGAGTTAAAATGGAGTGTCGCGCTAGTCCTCTCATATAACCCATTGTGCGGCGGTCAAGCTGTCAAGGGTGGTAAAGACACTTTCCGCATGTGTTAGGTACAATATTTTACCTAAGAGTACCTTTTTTTTTAAATTGAATGTGGCTGACGGCGTGCTGTAAAGTAATTACTTTACCGCGAGTAGGTAAATAAACTAAATGGATCCATGATGGATCTGATACGTTCCTAGCTAGCCTATTCGCACACTTCAAGTGAAGCAATGATATATCTATCAGCCTTGAAAACAGTTTTTTTGTAAATATCCCAGAAACTAAAGCTCCTACTTAGTGTTTCGTTATAACACAAAATATTGAGCAAAATTTAGTCTACTATACTCCGAAAATTAATTAAATATCAAAAAACTGTCATTATCATCAATTCATTTTGAGTGAAATCTAATAGGCTCCTTGGAGTGTCGAACACTATTTTATCTGAAATTTTTATGAAAATCGGTTCGGCGGTTTAGGAGCTCACGTGTTACGGACAGAAATTCATATACAAACACACACATCGGCAACCACACACACACAGAAATGTATCACAACAATATTGCTAAGGTAGGTCAAAATAGACCCAAATACCACAAATATTATTTTTACCAGAAGTACCTAAAAAAACTAAAACACGAAAGTATATTTATTTACTTCTGTTAGAACCTTTAAGGAAACAAGGTTTTATATGGCCGCCTATTTAAATAATATTTACTATGCAGCTATGGGTAACTATAAATATAAAAGAATCAAGTTTACCTTTAAGCCTTCCTATAAAACATCTTTCTAAAATGCCTAAAAGTAATGGCAAAAATCAAAAGTCTAAAGTTTATATTTACCACTCTTAAAAACCTTAAGGAAACTAGGTTCTATATGGCCGCGTATATAATCATATTTACTATTAAACTACTCGCAACTACAAAAACAAAAGGATATAAGGTAACCTTTTAGCCCTATTATAAAATACTTTTGTTATGACCTAAAGTAATGAAAAAAACTAAATGACCAAAGTTTATATTTATTTTTTTTTTAAACTTAGGTAAACGGGTTTTATAAGACCATCTTTATACATCAGAAATCAATAAAACCAAAAGTATCTAAAAGGAACGGAAGGAATATCAATTTTATTATACTCCCATTATAAATCATTTTTTGGTTGTATAATACCTCTTTAGGTAATTGGCAATATAAACTAACTTTATGTAGTTAAATTGATCCTAAAAGTCATAACAGCACCCTCTAAATAACCTCGGAACCAAATTAGTAAAACCTTGAGTGGTAATAATGTTACTTGGGTAACGATGGAGCTCAGCTGTGGATGGGTGCCGATCGAAGAGGGTCTAAAGTAGCGCCCTGGTGAAGATACTTTAAAAGCTCGAGTGCCAAACGTGCAAACCTTAACCAACGTAAACCAAAAAATGACGCATTGCTTCTATTTCAGTAATGCAAACATTGCCAACCCAAAAAGGAGCAGTGCTGTCAGCAGAAATAGGATACTACATGCTGTAGCAATTTTTAGGTTTATCAGCAATATCAGCTAATCTTTTTAGTTAACAAATACGTACACCAATATTTAAAAAAACGGCCCCTTTGCTGAAAGGAGATCGCGTGATAATTTCTGTTGGCAACACTGAAATTCTTTTAAAAGATTGCAGTTTGGTAACATTGATTAATATACTCCTACTAATACTAATGAGAACTCTCAACCTAATATATTCACGTATGTCGAGTTATTTTAACATAAATTCTACACGGCGTTTTTTTAGTAAGTTAAAACAAAATTTAAAATGTAAAAATATAAAATAGGTATTTGTTTTTCAAATTTTTAGTTCGAAGTGTAAAATAGATAAAATAAATATTGGGAATGTTAAAATGTATTTGTATTTCTACTTTAATACATACTTGTAAAAGTACTTTTCAATTAAAGCCGAAAAAATAAATGTCTTGTCTTGTGGTACATCATGAGCTACTTTCCCTAATCTTCCCTGATTTTACTTTTTATCCGTGATCTGACACTTTTAATCTCTGAATTTTAATTTTTATATGATCCGACAGTTTTCATCAGGGGCTAAAAAACAATATTTCTATCGCTAAAATGATGGAAAAAAAGTGCATTTTTTATCTCTAAAGCGCGAAAATAGCCCTAAAAAGTTTTGAGAATAAATAAATATTTTAGAAAAACAGGACCAAAACGAAATTTTTTTCTAACTGGACAAAATTGATAACAAATCTTTTTCTATAAAAATGTGTGCCTGCTTCGACTTCAAAAAGAACAGGAAGTAAATTTGCCACATATGGCTGGGATTCGAAAGCATTCGATGGTCATTATCGCAAAAAAATATATGATTTTTTTGTTTGTATTTTCACCGTATAGCCCTTTTTCAAGGAATCGTGAACAGGTTATAAGAATATAGCAAAATTGCCACTACAAAGTTTGAAAACGTGACTACTTGTTAAAGCAAAATTGAGATAGGTTATCTGGATTTTAAGGGGGAGGATACGGGATAATTATCATATTTTCCAATATTGGAAAATAGCAGAGATACCTAATACCCACATAGCACAATCACGTGTTTAACACGTAAAAAAAGCGCGAGAAAAAAAACGTTGATTTTAAAAGCTGCTAGAAAAAAAAGTGTATTTCATATATGAAAACAAGCTTAATAGGTCATTCATTACCGTTATAAAAAATAACGTTGCTAAAAACTGCGTTTTAATAACGCCTTTATCAAATTAAAACAGCAATGTTTTTTCGTTAGTTTCAAGCGATTTTTATCAACGTTAAAATAACATTAGATTCACGCCTTTTCTATACGAATTTCAAAACGCGACTTGCATGGCTTTTCTACCGAATATTTTTGAGATTTTACTAGCAGCATCGCCACCTATAGTCGAGATTTTTCACTTTGACGAAATCTATCAGGCAGTGCTTTGGCCTCTAAACTCCAAAGACTGATCCCTGATCCACGATCACGACGCATCTGTTATTAACCTGAGACAGACACATTAATATTCTGTGAAAGTGTTTACTGTTCAAAAATTTTGTTTAGCTTTAAAAAAAAACATAATGTATATAGATAGATACATAGATATTTTGTCTTGCCTTGAGCGCCATCTTTAAAACTGTCTTGAAGTGTTTAGTCTTAAACTAGTGAACTTTTATAACTTCTTTTCGCGTCTCTTTTAAGTTAAAAAAATGTGATTAAAAAAACGTGACCAAAAAAGTCGCAGAAAGTTAGTAGGTTTGAGAGGTCTTAATCTGGTGGCGTTTTAGAACATGTTTTGGAGGACTTTTCAAGTGTGAATTTGGTATATAAAAATAACGAGGGTAAAAAACACGTTATATACACAGCACCAGAAACTTCAGCAAAACGTACATTTTTATAGCTTGATTTCTCCTTGTTTTTAAGTTATCTTTGGGCATGTAGATTTAACAAAATAAATATTACATGGTATGAGGTTGTTTTCAAGTAAAAAAAAAACTTTGTTATTTTTGTTCACGTGAATTTAACGTTGATGTGATTTTTGTGCTATGTGGGTAGCTGATCTAGGGAGGGCCAGAGTACCTACTCCAAACTCCTCTTTTGACTTAAAACCAATTTATTAGTTTCAGTCACGGATTTCTTAACCTCAAAATATAATATATATTGCTAAAAAAACCTAAAAATCACTGCAGCATGTCTTTAACGTTTTGGTACCATTTTTGTTGCCAGCACTGGTTTTTTGAGGCTTCGCCTGTTTGTACTGGAATAGAGGCAGTTCGGACCCTCGAGTTTTTAAGCTTCATAACCGCGGCGCCGCGCCGGCGCCACCTTAGACCCTTGATTTTCTGTAACGAGCCCACAGCTGAGCTCCACCGTGTTGTGTGTGAATCAGCTGATCGTTCTTGTATTTTCTACTACTACTACTATGTCGGTTTGGAACGTTTTTCTACGTTGTCTGACGCCTATTGTCCACCTTCTTCGATCCTGACAATCATCTTCTGTCAGGTTTTTTTGACACATTGATCTTTGGATTCCATTCTAGATTAGGACGCCCTCTTTTTCTGCGCATTATTGGTTGCCATACTAGGACCTGCTTCGGTAATCTTTCGTCGTTCATCCGTTACACATGGCCGTACCATATCAGTTGCCTTTTAGTGATGTCATCCGTTATGCTTTCCTCGATTTCCATTCTTTCTTTTATAACTTTATTTCTAATATGATCTGTTCTAGATATTCTCATTGATCTTCTTATTGCATCCATTTCTACACTTTTCATTTTTGTTTTGTATTTTTCTGTTACGCGACTAGTCTCTATTCCATACAACAGCGTGCTGTTCACCATTGTTTCATATATCGATGGCCTAACTGCAATATCCCGTATCTGAAAAAATGCAACTTTACAGGGGAAGCGAAAAACTGTTTAGGTAACACATATAGGGTTATTGGATATAAAAAAACATATTTGCTATATTTGTGATTTCCCACGCATATATGTCTTATATTATTATACACCATGAAAGTAGCCAGCTCATTTTGCCTAAATCACAAATAATCTAAAAATGATCAAAATGTTGCGGGTAGGCCATCGATATGTTAAATTTTGCTGCTCCACAAAATACTGTTAAGACATCCAAAAACCTTTTTTGCTTTTACTATTCTTTTTTCCAGTTCTTTACAGTCTGTTCCTGTCTTATCAAATGTGACAACCAAGTATATATACTCATTGCTTGGCGATGTTGTTTATCCATTGTCTAGTTCTAACTCACTTGATTCGTTTCCAATTATAAGTACTGTGTCTTGTCCACGTTCGCTAGTATTTTCTGAAGAACAATAATTATTCGTTTTTGTAACTGTAATTTTTATGGATAAAATCCATAAAAAACCAAGAGTTTTGTTCGTATGTGTTTCAGACAAAAGTTGAACAATTTCTCACTCAGTATATAAGTGTGGTAACACTGAAATCAGTGTCGCCACCAGAAATGGATTCCCAACGCAAGAATTTGCAAATGAACAAACCGCAATTTCTTTCAAAATGCGCCTTTATATTTTTAATATTATTTCCCCAAATGTTTATTTTATTTGCCTGTGACGCAAAATTTTTAAACTCAGAAACTGTAAATGTAAGTATTATTGTTCATAAAAAGAACATTCTTTGTCTCCCTCTACTACACGATCAGTCGACTAGTTTCGGCTTATTGGGCCCAACTAGTCGAGAAAAATAAAGTGTATAGTACCTTCCTCAAGAAAGTCAGAATTTTCTTTTCAATCTTTGAAAATTCTACAGTAATGGAGTACTTTTTTACATCTGATTAGTTTTAAGTGCCTCTTTAGCTCTTTAGACTTTTTGCTCCTATTTATATTATATTTTCAATAATTCTGTCATATGGTTAGAAAATTTGCTGTAAGATTATGCAGGGTTTTTAGAGTAAAGACAGGAAGAAAATGTGTGCGGGTCTGTGAAAACAGAAATATTGTGCAATGTTACCAGTTCTTTACTACAAATTGTATTAAGAATAATGCCGTTACTCGACTGCACAGCCCAACTGTGTATGGCGTTAAACTTCATCGATTAGATATAATATAAGATCCAGGCTTATGAGGAACAACATGGTTTTGTGCGAGGCAGACCATCCTCGACCAATCTGCTGCTTTATGAGAGATTTAATTTAAAAGCAATAAAGGAGGGGCTTCAGGTTGACTCTGTCTATACGGACTTTTTAAAGGCGTTTGACAGAGTCATCTTTGAGGTCCTTCTGACCAAAGTAAAATATATTGGTTTTCCAGAGAACTGGTTGATGTGGATTGAGAGTTCTTTAACTGAGAGAACACAGATTGTAAAATATGGTTCTAACTTTTCAACTGAAATAAGGGTGTTATCAGGAGTTCCGCAAGGATCACACTCCGGTCCAATTCTTTTGAACCTATTTTTAATTTAACTTCCTGAAGTCATTCTCAACAGCAAAATTCTATGTTTTGCCGATGATGTCAAACTTTTTCGGTTGCTCCTCCAGCAGGATATCGAAAACTTTTATTCCTGGCGTGAAAAGAACTGCATGGACCTTAATGTAAGAAAATGCAATCAAATTTCTTTCTACAGGACTCTTATTTTTCTTCTTTAATTATTTTGATTCAGTATACTCTACTTTGTAGCAAAGCAAATTGTCTTCATATAAGTAATATTTTGTTTCCAGAGAAAACGGTGCCTTAGATTAATTCAGTTCCAATTTATAATAAAACAATTTCTGTTTCACATTAAAATAAAAGGAAAGACATTTTTTGTGCTATATCAAGAAAATATTCTCGTGGTGAATAGGAAAGTACAAATTATTTTACTTCAAAGCAATTTGCTTTGATCTAAGACAATATTTTTTACCGTGTTCAATTTTGTATTTTTTTTATTGGAATTGTTTTAATTTGTTCTAATTAGTTTTAATATTTTGACAATGTCCATATTTACACTGTAAATCGTTGACCAATAAATAAATTGAATTGAATTGAATAGTCAACAGAGCTTCAATTATTCCATTGATGGCGAATTTATAAAAGTATGTGAGGAAATAAAAGATCTGGGGGTATTTTTGGATAATAAACTAAGTTTCAATGTCCACATTGAAAAAATTACATCCAAAGCCTTTAAAACATTGGGATATATTAAAAGGATATCTAGGAACCTATCGGTCGGAACATTTAAGACACTTTATTGCTTACTAGTGCGTTCCATTCTAGAATAATGTACAGTGGTATGGAGCCCTCATTGTGAAACACATATGGAAACCCTACAGAAAGTCCAAAAAAAATTTCTGGTCTGTGGCTTATAGATGTGGATATACTAGGGAGAAATACTCATATAGTTAAACTTTATCTGCACTTAATCTAGAGCCCTTGCATCTAAGACGTTTTCAGTCTGACTTAATATTTTTTTACAAGCTAATTAATGGGCATATAAACTGACTTACTGGCTATCGTAGGTTTACATACCCCTATCCGTCGTGAAAGATTCACTGAAGTTTTTTATTGTGAGTTTCACAGGACTAATTATGGTTCTAACAAACCAATTTCAAGAATACTTGCAGAAGAAAACTCGGTATCAGGCTCTATAAACTTTTTTGGATCTAGTGGAAATAAATTTAAAAAAAATCTAAGTATGGTTTTATCCAATTGTACCTACTACGAGCACCTAACCTTTTTTTGCGTGATTTTAATATCTATTTGTAATTTTTTGCTATTAGATGTTTTTGTAATTTTTGAAAATGGCAAGTCCGTATATAAATAAATAAATAATAAGCTTGTATGTTAGCTACGTGGTTAGCTATCAGATTTCTAGTACTTGGCATACTGTCTGTTAAAAAAATTTCTTGAGCCCTGTAAACTAACTATTTTGTAGTTTTGCTAGATTTTGCTACACCTTCCTAGGGTAGTCGCCTCAGTCCTGAAGTTGTTTGACTCAAACTCCCTTATAAACTGCATAATGCATGTGATGAATAATTTTCAAAAGCTAATTCGCCGTTACATTTTGAGTTATAAACTGTTTTCGTCGTCAAAGTTTTAAGGGAACACTTTAAAAGTTAACGTTAAAATGTAAAGTACGACGAATAGTTGGATTCAAACGTGGCGCATTAAAAGTTAGGTACTCAACGAGAGATAAATGCCGTTATGATGCTTTCATATTATAGTCCGTGGATTTAATGACAAACGGCTCAAAAATATTTAAAAAAATTTTGATCGATAGAGATGCAACCAAAGCAATCCATTCTTTCTCGTTTAGGCACTTGAGACTGAGAGAGACAAACTGAGAGAGACAAACAGTGTGTTAGAACGAACATCCTCCTTAGTTAAATACGTGACTTTTAATAGCCACATTCAAGTGAAGGAAACTTGTCAAGATGGCGCAGTTAGCGTTTCGGACAAGATATCCCATTACTAGCAGCGTTTGTCTTGGTTTCGCAGGGTTGCCAAGGAAATGTCCTTGTTTTAGGGAAATTTTTGGTAGATATAGGGGTTTAGGGAATTTTAGGAAAATTTTGAGAGCTCCAAAATATAATTTTTCTTGATTTCAATTTAGTGTTCCAATTAATTTACAAAGTAACTCAAATAAATAGATCACAATTTTGGTTTTTTTTTAAATAAATGGGTTGAGCCGACTCTTTCAAATAGGTAACGGAAAACAAAAATTTTAAACTTTCTAAGATATTAGCAATTAAAGTTTTTAGGCTAAACCTTAATATCTCGAAAACCACTAAACCGATCTAAATTTCGCTCTCGTTCTTAAATAAAGCAAGGTACCCTAAAAACTAGATTTAAACAAAATAGTTCACTTTTTAATGCTCACAATATTTTTGTACAAATATTGTTTTAGTGAAGTGTAAACTTCTTTTCGTAGCAGTTTTTGTGGGTAGTGAATTGAACTAAGTCGTCAGGCTCGGCTATGTAACGCTCATTCGGGTGAAGTCGGCTCGAGTCGACTAACTGTGAGCGGAACATTCAGCGAGCGATATGATGATGCAGAAGAAGACCAGTATTATTAATTTCGCCTTGTTGAAGTTTACACTTCTCGGTGGTCTTAAGCACACACAATTTTTTTTGGTGTAAAGTTATTTTTGGGCTTTTTCCGGCTTTTTAGCGATCCAAGAGACCTTATGTTTTTGATTATCTCGGGGCGCAATTAGGAGGAAGGCATTTAGGGGGGGGGGGGGGGTTGAGCTCCAAGCTTAAAATTATTTCCCCCGAACGAAATTAGCACAATTTATCAAGTCACTTAAAAATTTTCGTCGTGGCGCTTATACTTTTGAAACTAACCAAAATTTTTGCATTTCGGTAAAATTTTTCCCACAAATTTTTGGCACCATTTATTTTTTAAATTTGCGCTTGCTGCGTCATTTTTTTTGTTTTAACTAAAAATTGTCTTCTGCGGAGGCATTTTTTGCGAAAGGTACTTAATTTTTCTGCGATGTAATTTTTTTCGAAAAGTGGGTACCAAATTTTTCGAAAATTTTCGCTCCGGGCGCATTTTTTTTTAAATTTTCTAGTAGTTTTTTTAGATTTCAATTTTTTTTGTTCTTTCCTACGGCGCAATTTTTTCAATTTTTTAGTAGCTTTTTAATATTCCAATATTTTTCCTATATTGTTACAATTGTTTTAAGCGCGATTTTATCTGAAAAGTGTAAAACTTTTCTGAAGTTTTTTCACATCTTCAGTATTTGCAGAAACTGTCTTCTACACCGCCGCTTAGTTAGATTTTTTTTTGGTCATCAAACTTTTTAAAGAACAGTTTTGTCCCCTTTTTTTATTGAAAATCCGGCTTTTTTGACTCTGACGTCCTCCTTTTACGCAAAACCCATATGGTCATCATAATATATATAAGGAAATAACACAAAAACTTGGGGTGAGGAAAAAAGCGGACGGAGAGCGGCATAATCCCTGTCCTGTTCCAGGCGGCCACTAGTGTAGCGACGGCCCTGGTCCAGGAAGTGAGCTACAGGATGATATCGAAAATAGTTTTCTTTTCTAAATCATATTTTTAAAAAACAACGTTAAACAGTCATACTGTTAACTGATTGTACTACAAGATACATATCGGTTTAAAAATAATTTTATTTTCAATAAAATAGAGTAAAACTAGATTCTTCAGAAAGCTTAGTTTTTAAGAAAATTAAATAAAACAAATGAAAATTTTTTTAAAAATAATTAAAAAAAACACCTCAAGATGCGGACGCCCCTGGAGTGTCAATAATAGCTGTTACACAATTTTGTGATGGGCTCTTTAAAAGAATATTTTGTTTTCTCTATAAAAGTTATTTTCACATTTGTCCCTAAAATGCTTAGTTTTTTTGAAAACTGAATAAAAAAACATTTTTTTTTTCATTATCTTAAAAAATAAGCCTACTTTATGGAAGCCAATTAAGTGCTAATCTTACTTTTTGAGAAAATTACATAAAACTGAATAATTTTGGTTTATTTTGCATATACTATTGTTGCTGTTTTGAGGGGTGGAGCAGCGGGACTGTAAGCGCTGGCCGTTTTATAAAATCTGGGTGCAAAAATCCTTAAAAGGACGATGTAAAAATACTAATTTCTCCGAGCCACACAAAGACAATATAGAGGATTGGCACTCACCTTTTCAGCTGTTTCCGTCGTCCAGAGGAGCTCCTCTCGCTGGCCCAGTCGTTGCAGTCGATCCACACTAGAATCACTTGTTTGTGTAATGGTTTAGTTTGATTTTCTAAGAATTTTATTGGATTTTTTGGTTAATAGAATTTATCACCATGCTGCGTGGTGATCTCGATAAAATACGACAGACGAATCTCTTTTTCGTTACGCCTTTTTGCGCAGATTCATTTTTTGTAGATGGCGCTGGTGTTTTGCTTGTGCCAATCAAATTGAAATTGTGTGGGTTTTCCGAATACGGGAATTTGGCGCAAAATTTGAATTTAAAATTAAAGTTGCACGAACATTTTCCGCCCACTTAAAACGAAGTTTTACATTGAGATTAAGTTGAATAAACAAATGGCTATATATATAAAAAAATATAAGTTAATTCAAAACCTTAAAGGGTAGGTTATTAAAATCCGTTTTAGGTTTATAGATCAAAAGAAAAAAAATGAAAAAAAATATATATATATATATATTCTAGATAACGACACACGAAACAAAAGAAGTTGCTTGGGAGTTTAGTGCGCATCTAAAGGTAGTGGGCACAACTTGACCACGGGACGAGTGAAAAGTCCGTGTTGTGTTTTAACAGTAGCAACTCGAATGTGATTATCCCGACCAGGATGTACAGATACTATTCTACCCAGCAACCAGTGTAATGGCGGCCTAGTTTCATCCTTAATTAATACAAGCGTATCTAGCTTGATTTCAACCGAAGGGTCCGACCACTTAGAACGCTGTTGTAAAGTATTTAAGTACTCGAGTTTCCAACGCTTCCAGAAATCGGCATGAATTCGTTGGATAAGTTGCCAACGCTTAAGGGTATTAACTTTAAGGGTAGAAAGGTCAGGATCAGGACACGAATTAAGGGGTTCCATTGTGAGGAAATGACCCGGAGTCAAAGACGTAAGATCGTTTGGGTCAGAGCTTTGCTCACAAAGGGGTCGAGAATTGAGTAATGCCTCTATTTGGGCGAGGAGAGTATAGAGCTCTTCGAAGGTTAGTATCTGGTCACCGATGACCCGATACAAATGTGTTTTTATAGATTTGACTCCTGCTTCTGCTAGACCATTTAGGTGGGGGGCTCCCGGACTATTAAGACACCATTTGATTTTTAAGCTCTCAGAAGCTAATTTCGAAAGATTATGGAGCTCCTTAATAGCCCCAACAAAGTTTGAGCCTCTATCACTTGTGATTTGGACACAAGTGCCACGTCTAGCGACAAAGCGTCGTAAAGCAGCGATGCACGCCTCTGTGGTTAAATCCGAAACCAGCTCGATATGGATTGCTTTGACAGAAGTATCGACAAAGACTGCGATATATGATTTACCAACTTGTGCTCCACGACGTCTCTGACCTACAAAGGTTTTGATTGGGCCTGCATAGTCTAAGCAAACGTGTGAAAAACATTTTAATTGTGACGTTCTAAAGGAAGGTAAATCCGACATGTACGGAGTGTAAGGTTTTGGTTTTAAGCGAAAGCAGGGAATACATTTCAATAAAACCCTCTGAATAGCTCGACGTGATGACATAATCCAAAACTTTTGACGAATTAAGTATTGGACTGTGTTTATTCCGGGATGTAAATTTTCGTTATGAGTTTGAATAATGATCAATTGGGTTAATCTATGAGATTTCGGCAATAATAAGGGATGTTTTGCCTCAAAGGAGAGTTGAGAATGCCGTAAGCGTCCGCCCACTCTAAGGAAACCCAATTCGTCCAAAAAGGGCGCGAGTTTACGAAACGTCTTAGGTAATAGCTGAGTATTTTGAATTTTTTGAATGATATCCGAAAAACACTCTTCTTGGACCCTTTTAACTAAAACAAGTAGAGCCTTGTGTAGTTCAAAAGCGGAAAAAACGCCGGATAAAGGGTCAACTGAGGTTTTTCGATTGTGAATAAATCTTAGAAAATGACAAATGATTTTTTGAATGGTATTTAAATTGGATATTTTATCGATTAATCTATCAAAAAAGTTTTGATTTTGAATTTCTGCCGTCAGCACCACTGAATTTTCCGGTTTTTCTTCTTTGAGAACCTCGTCTGGAACTCCCAAAGAACGTTCATTTATAAACCTTTGAATTTGCCACTCCGTAGTGGGCAAGGTAATCCATGGAGGGCCGTGAAACCAAAGAGGGTGATTTATTAAGTTATTGGGCGACAACCCTCTGCTAGCGCAGTCGGCAGGGTTCTCGAGTGAAGTAATGTGATACCATGGGACTTCGGGGATTGTTTCTTGAATACGACTTACGCGGTTTGCCACAAAGGTCTTCCACTTGTGAGGTGAAGATGTGACCCAATGAAGCGTGACCTGTGAGTCCGAGAACGCAAGAATTTAATCGATTACGAGTAATGATGAATAGGTGCGAATAACTAGTTCGAGTAAATCAGCTAATAGAGTAGCTCCAAGTAGTTCCAAACGTGGGATTGAAATAGTGTGTAAGGGAGCAACCCTTGACTTGCCCATGACTAGAGCAGTTTTGATAATTTTATTTGGTAATTCGACGCGAACGTATACGCAAGAAGCGTATCCTAGCTCGGATGCATCGCAGAAACCTAGCAATTGACATCGTTGAATATTATTCGAAAAAATATGTCTAGGTATACAAAGATTCGAAAGAGTGGTTAATTGATTATTTCTGTTTTTGTTTAGGTTTTCCTGTTTAGCTGATTAGCTAGAATGTAAAGTGAACTTTAGGATTATCAGCAACGCCACTAACATGGTTCCTCCAAGCTCTTCAAAGAGGGGATAAATGATTACTTAAGTCCAACCTACCGTTAATTTAATAAAAACCGAAACTTTGTTACTTAAATTACTTTTTTCATTAAATTTTTCCTAAATCTAATTACCATAAGTCGTGTTTCAAATAAATAAATAAATAAAAAACCTCTAAAATAAATAGTCAGTAAAGAAACATAAGATTTTGCTATTTGAAGAATATTTTGCGGTTTGTTATTTTGGTAAGTTAAAGTATTTATCTTAATATTTTGGATCTCGTTTGTTTTATAGATCATAAGAAACGTCTTGTAACAATTTGTAAATTTTAACAGAGTTTTATTCCGTGTTCATTAAAGTTTGTAACGTTTTTAAAACTATTTTATATTTATTTTATATACACAAGAGATTTACTACGGTACCCTCGCTTAAGGGCTCGATTTAAAACAAAATCATGCCCGACAATATATTATATTGTATTTTTCTGAGTACATACCGTTTGTAGATTGATGATGGTGATTGGGGAGGTGCATTCAAGGAAAAAATGACTATTCCTTCAAAAAAGTAAGTTGCATTTATTTTTTATTTATAAAGAGTGGAAAAGGTGGAGGAATAAAAATAACAAATCTAAAAGGCAATTATTTCCAACGGATTTGCAAGGATGCAGACGGATTTGTTTTTCTCTGCCATATTGAATAAGGGTAAATCTGTAAAATCCTTCTTTTCCGGCACAAAACAAAAACCTATTTATCTTAGTTTGGATTGCCTGTAATGGGGAAGCAAAATACCAGCACTTTTTTTTGCCTTTCAAGATAGATTAGTCCAGCTTGCTCTTTGTATTCCCCGTTCTTTTTTTTAATTGGTTGGGTTCATATAGAGAAATTTTGCACTCCTTATTTCTCTATTATTGCTGAAGAAGAAAACTTCTAATAATTATAATAATATTATTTTATTTGCAATTCGGATGTTTTATATTTGAATAAGGTTTAAGGTTTTGAATCACTGTGGCATAAGAGGTCGCTACTGCGCTGACTCAGAATAACGATAACGATGATTTCGCTGACAATATCAAAAGTCACCTTGTTCATTTCATTTTATCTGTTTTATTTCATGATCGATTTTAACAAGTGATACCTTTTTATTCACGACAACGATAAAGCTTAAAAATGACAGAGGTGCGCGCAATTTTTATCCTAGGTATCCAATTTTTGCCCTACGTCCTATGTCCTATGTCCTATGTCCTATGTCCTATGTCCTATGTCCTATGTCCTATGTCCTATGTCCTATGTCCTATGTCCTATGTCCTATGTCCTATGTCCTATGTCCTATGTCCTATGTCCTATGTCCTATGTCCTATGTCCTATGTCCTATGTCCTATGTCCTATGTCCTATGTCCTATGTCCTATGTCCTATGTCCTATGTCCTATGTCCTATGTCCTATGTCCTATGTCCTATGTCCTATGTCCTATGTCCTATGTCCTATGTCCTATGTCCTATGTCCTATGTCCTATGTCCTATGTCCTATGTCCTATGTCCTATGTCCTATGTCCTATGTCCTATGTCCTATGTCCTATGTCCTATGTCCTATGTCCTATGTCCTATGTCCTATGTCCTATGTCCTATGTCCTATGTCCTATGTCCTATGTCCTATGTCCTATGTCCTATGTCCTATGTCCTATGTCCTATGTCCTATGTCCTATGTCCTATGTCCTATGTCCTATGTCCTATGTCCTATGTCCTATGTCCTATGTCCTATGTCCTATGTCCTATGTCCTATGTCCTATGTCCTATGTCCTATGTCCTATGTCCTATGTCCTATGTCCTATGTCCTATGTCCTATGTCCTATGTCCTATGTCCTATGTCCTATGTCCTATGTCCTATGTCCTATGTCCTATGTCCTATGTCCTATGTCCTATGTCCTATGTCCTATGTCCTATGTCCTATGTCCTATGTCCTATGTCCTATGTCCTATGTCCTATGTCCTATGTCCTATGTCCTATGTCCTATGTCCTATGTCCTATGTCCTATGTCCTATGTCCTATGTCCTATGTCCTATGTCCTATGTCCTATGTCCTATGTCCTATGTCCTATGTCCTATGTCCTATGTCCTATGTCCTATGTCCTATGTCCTATGTCATATGTCCTATGTCCTATGTCCTATGTCCTATGTCCTATGTCCTATGTCCTATGTCCTATGTCCTATGTCCTATGTCCTATGTCCTATGTCCTATGTCCTATGTCCTATGTCCTATGTCCTATGTCCTATGTCCTATGTCCTATGTCCTATGTCCTATGTCATATGTCATATGTCCTATGTCCTATGTCCTATGTCCTATGTCCTATGTCCTATGTCCTATGTCCTATGTCCTATGTCCTATGTCCTATGTCCTATGTCCTATGTCCTATGTCCTATGTCCTATGTCCTATGTCCTATGTCCTATGTCCTATGTCCTATGTCCTATGTCCTATGTCCTATGTCCTATGTCCTATGTCCTATGTCCTATGTCCTATGTCCTATGTCCTATGTCCTATGTCCTATGTCCTATGTCCTATGTCCTATGTCCTATGTCCTATGTCCTATGTCCTATGTCCTATGTCCTATGTCCTATGTCCTATGTCCTATGTCATATGTCCTATGTCCTATGTCCTATGTCCTATGTCCTATGTCCTATGTCCTATGTCCTATGTCCTATGTCCTATGTCCTATGTCCTATGTCCTATGTCCTATGTCCTATGTCCTATGTCCTATGTCCTATGTCCTATGTCCTATGTCCTATGTCCTATGTCCTATGTCCTATGTCCTATGTCCTATGTCCTATGTCCTATGTCCTATGTCCTATGTCCTATGTCCTATGTCCTATGTCCTATGTCCTATGTCCTATGTCCTATGTCCTATGTCCTATGTCCTATGTCCTATGTCCTATGTCCTATGTCCTATGTCCTATGTCCTATGTCCTATGTCCTATGTCCTATGTCCTATGTCCTATGTCCTATGTCCTATGTCCTATGTCCTATGTCCTATGTCCTATGTCCTATGTCCTATGTCCTATGTCCTATGTCCTATGTCCTATGTCCTATGTCCTATGTCCTATGTCCTATGTCCTATGTCCTATGTCCCATGTCCTATGTCCTATGTCCTATGTCCTATGTCCTATGTCCTATGTCCTATGTCCTTTGTCCTATGTCCTATGTCCTATGTCCTATGTCCTATGTCCTATGTCCTATGTCCTATGTCCTATGTCCTATGTCCTATGTCCCATGTCCTATGTCCTATGTCCTATGTCCTATGTCCTATGTCCTATGTCCTATGTCCTATGTCCTATGTCCTTTGTCCTATGTCCTATGTCCTATGTCCTATGTCCTATGTCCTATGTCCTATGTCCTATGTCCTATGTCCTATGTCCTATGTCCTATGTCCTATGTCCTATGTCCTATGTCCTATGTCCTATGTCCTATGTCCTATGTCCTATGTCCTATGTCCTATGATTTTAGCTTGATTGGCTCTTTCTTTATACTAAAAGTAGAATTAATAATAGAAGTAATATATAATAATATAATATAGAATATTTTGTAAATTTTTGAGATTAATGAGGTTTTTCTCAAAAATTTTAGCTAGATGTTTGTGTTGTTTCAGTGTACATCATTAGAAAGGGCAAGTTGAAGCAGTAAACATGACAGCAATAATATCTCTTTTTTAATACCAAATAATTAAATTCATTTAATTTTCTTCTCATTGTGTTAATGCATTACATGTCTGCGTAACATAAAAAAATTCAGACTCTTTACGTTTATAGGCTACGGTCAGTCTCAAAAAATGTATTTTTTGTTTCAAGCTTGCCCCTTTTTGCTCTAAATGACAATTAACGATAAAAAGGCTTTTATAAATCATAAAATAATCCTCTTTTAAAACAAAGTTTCTTCTTTTGAGAAACTCCGCTGTTGTTTGGTTTGGGATTAAAACGGATAACTCCGTCTGAAATCCAGGGCCATTCGATAAAAGTTAAACTCCATTCTCACGAAATTTCAACAATATAGAAAGTTCGAAAAGTTTTTTCATTCAGGAACAAAGCTTACTCTCTGTCAAATTAGGTGGGCATTTCGGCCGAAAACAAACAAAAAAACGAGTAGATATAATGAAAAATAAACATTGTCTGAGAGTTTTGCTCGAATTACATTATTGTGCGCACACAGACAGACGCCATTGTCCTGTTGAAAACTTTAATAACAGTAGTTAGCTGTAAACGTTAGCTAAATTGGTGCTAGAAGTAAAATATGTTTTATCGAAAAATCAGTGCAGTTTCCGTAAAATATATTTTTTTTAACAAGTGGAAAAAATCATGTTAAATTGCAAATAAGTTCGTTGTCTTATAGCTAGCTATCAAAAACAATAAGAAACTTTTCCGCAGTTGCATGTCATGCAGTATTAAAAGAAAAGTTCTTACTCACATTCCCGGAAATACCATATTTTATAATAAATTAAAATTAAATAATTTATTTTAATAGTACGTATCCGTTAATAAATAGAAAAAGCTGCCGTTTTAGATTCCTTATTTTAATGTTTTATGGTTTCATTAAAAATCGCAATCAGCAACCTTTAAAACACAAAATTTTTTAGATAACGTTTTTTGGATCCTATATCGACTTATTATATTATATTATTATTTTAAGTTTATGTTTAATTCAACTGCAATTAAATTGTTTTCTTACATGTTATGGTATAAATAAATAAATAAACACCCTCAGTTCCTAATATGATACCGGTTTATAAATGAAAATTTCACCATTTTCTCGACGAGACGAGAGAGACATTCTCTCTCTCGAATAAAAGGTCGAGACGAGACGAGAGAAAGACCCTCTCTTTTTTTTCGGAAATTTTAATTTTCTTTTCTAGCTTTTGGCGTGAATTTTTGTTATTTAGAAATCTGTTGATATAAAAAAATGTTTTTGGACGATTCTTTAGAAAGCTAAAATTCTGAAAATCAAATAATTTTTTTGCGCAAATTAGCTTAGTAGTTTCTTATTTTAAAAAATATTGAAAGTTCAGATGAAAAATCTGCTAGTTAAAAAAAGTCTAAATGTCTCTGTATTGTGCGTTTATTTCAAAGAAACATAGACATTTCGTGCAAATTAAGATGAAAAGAAAGTTATTTTTAAAAAACATTTTAGTTAGTTTTGATAAAAATACATCTTTGCAAGCAAAATCTTAAAATAATCTTTTATCAACGTATACTTGGGATTTTAGGTACAGTTTTAAACAAATAAAGCGATGCAACACTTTTCTACAGTTTTATGTCATAGGAATCATTGTTTTAGTTGACGTCGGCCATTTTCATCGTGCCAAACCGTTTGTTGCCCTTCCTACGTGTTGTCGGTTCTATTCTTAGTGAAGACATATGATTTTGTTTGGATTTGGGGTGCGTCAGGGTCAGTAGTTAAAAGCGTTGCCGGTCGCCTGTCGATTGTTTGTTTTTGTTTGTTTTCAAAATGGAAATAAATACCGTCGATTATATAATTAACTGCGCAAATTTAAATACGTTGACATATGAACTTCGATTACAAATAAAATCTTTAGGGCCACATAGACCGGACCATCGAAGAAATAACTTATTTATTCCAGTACCGAACCTAAAAATTCTAAATATTAACTAAAATTTTAGTGCAAATAATAAAAAATTATACGATGCTGAAAACTAGTTGTGCGGTTGAGAAAAACGAAATGCTTTTTTTTGCTTTATTTGTATTATTATGAAGAATCGACGAAATGATCCTGCGTGGGTGGCAAAGGGAATGTGTAATATCAAGCACTTTAGTGAAAAGTTAAAGACACAAAGTAAGTGCTACTTATTTAAATAACCACATAGAATTTTCTATGCTAGGCAAGACTGATATTAGGTGCCAATTGAATAGTGCCTATAGACAAAACATTATCGAACATAATGAAAATGTGGCAAAAAATAGACATATACTTAGTTGGTTAATAGACTGTTTAAAGTTCTGTGGGATTTTTGAGGTTGCTCTACAGGGCCATGATTAGTCTGAAACTGATGCTAATCCGAGCACTTTGTGCATGTAAAAGAAAGGCGAATAGACTTCATCTACAAAAAAATAAACTAAAAACTACACCAAGTAGCTGCTTGTTTGTAAAATGCTAAAATAAAATTGTTTAGGTAAGTTTTTTTATCTCCTTTTTCATGCAATATAAATTTCTGCCCCCCCAATTTATAACGTCACCAGCCGCCACTGTTTAACATGTAACTTAAGAACAATCCTTAAAAATTTCGTCGCGCCAGTTAGTAGGTAAATTTATTTGTCTTCAACATAATAACGTCTTTCAAAACCCTAAACTAATTCTCATTTTTATGACGGTTCACACTTCCTTTGTGTATCTTACATACACAGTAGTCCCTCTTGTATACTTTATAGGGATTATAAAAAATAACGTTCCTCGTAGGCCGTAAACAAAACTGTCTACGCCTGCAAGTCATAAAGTTTTAACTTCCTTTTGATTTATAAATCTTTAGGTGGTGCTCCTTTTGTTATAGAAAAAAGGGTAAAAACTCTTAAGTAGGAGTACAACGTGTCACTCCTCTCTCATCTCTGCGCCCTTCTCACTATCTTAGAGCATATACGTAATATTCCAATACTCCCTGTTACCTATTTACACAATGGTTGGCGTTTGATGCAAACATTCAGAAATAAAGGTACGAAAAATGCACAGATACAAAATGTACATAGATAGAGTTTTTGTCAACTGTGAGCCGATGATTGGACATGACGAATACACGAATAAAATAATATGCATGTGTAAAGTATAAACAATCAGGACATTTTAACTTAATGATCGCAAAAAGGATAGACTTATAGTGTCCACTGATAGTGCTATTTCAAATATGTTTGCATTATGCATTGTAAGGTACCGTAGGTATTGCAATAATACGTACTATATGGAAATAATATGCATATGTCTTTGAAAGCAACCAATCAGGTCTTTTTTGCTTAAAGACCCCAAGGCCTTCATGTTTGCATCATAAATGGGCAGTTACCGTGGGTATTGGAATATTATGAGACCAAGAATAGCCAAACAGAGACGCGACAAAAGTGTTTAGTAGTTGGTTAGGTTGATCTAAGGTCACTAGATCTAAGGTCAGTCACGAAAACTTTGCGACCTAGTGACCTTAGGTTGAGGGGGCGTCGCAGATTGTGTCCTTTTTATGATCTAGGGGGATTTAATTAAAACAATTATACAGCGTGTTTCATTAAGTTTGCACCATGGCTAACTTATTATTTAAGTGAAGGAAAGGTATTGGTTATTCTTAAAAAATAAACTTTGTTCCTATTATGGTTCATTATTAGACAAAATAAAAATTATTTGTTTATACAGGGTGTTTCTTAAGTTGGCACCATTGCTATCTTATGATTTTAATAAAGGAAACATATTATTTTAAAAATATAAACTTTATTACCTAAACTCATTTCTTTTTGTTAATAAGTAAAAATAAATATTATTTTTTTATACAGGGTGTTTCATTTAATCTGCACCGTTGCTTACCTATGATTTATGGAAAGAAAACATATTATTATTTAAAAAATGAACTTTGTTACCTAAACCTATTGTTTTTATTACTAAGTAAAAATAAATATTATTCCTTTATACAGGGTGTTTCATTAAGTCTGCACCATTGCTAACTTTTTTGTTATTGGATTTACTAGATTGGTTAAATTAGCAAACCAGTAATATTCTTTTCGCTGATTAAGATGATTAAAACAGAAAAGCAAACAAAACGCTTGTATCTTTTTACTTCTTAACCTAAAGCAACGATTTCGTTGTAAAGTTAGTGTATTTGTTTGTCCGTACATGGATAGTATTTTTTAGAGAAAGTTATAAACCTAAATTCAGCAATTTTATGCCAAAACGTTTACCATCAATGCCTTTCATTACATTCCTAAATTCCCCTTTTCTTGATTTAAAAAACTTTTTTCTGTGACGACACTTCTCAGATAATAGAGCAAAAGTATGTACTGCTTCTCTCAATTTTTTAATGGTACATTTTCAAAGCCAAGTTAAACCTATAATAAAGCATATCGTGAAATATTTTATTAGCAGCATACACAACATGTTATACATTTTTCAACTCAGGAAAAATTAAACATAACAAAACACTGCGGGTTCCATAAAAAAGGACTTTTTTGTCTTTAAAATTTTTTGAAGGTGGAACGTTTTTTATAAGTTGAGAAAAGTGGCCTTCGGTGGTGTACAGGGTGGGGCATTTTCGTTGGTTTTATAGGGTACAGGCTAAACGGTAAGAGATACAAAAAAACTGACATGCGTGTCCCGTCCTCTTTTTTAGTGTCTTTTTTAATGGCGCAATCAAATCTACGCTAACTATATTGGTTTAGCAGATATAGGGTGATTCTCAAAAATTGGCGATTTATATTATCTCTTATTACTCGGTTATTTATGGAGATAGAAAAAAACTTCAAATACAAAGGTTTTATGATTTTGGGCATAGAATCCAGTGGCGTAACCAGAAAAATTAAAAATGTTTTAGTTTTCAAGATATTATCAAAAATAATATTTTGTTAAATGGAACACCCAGTATGTAAGTATCTCAGATAATTGCTTTTTTTCTTGTGATTACAATGGTATATAACACTTAATACTTTTCTTTGTCCTAAATAGGTAAAATACGGAAAAATATTTTTTTTTTGTAGTTGGCTATGAATTGATTTAATATTTTTTTATTTTATAATATATTACTAAACTATAACAACAACAACAAAAAACAACATAAATTTGTAATAAAAACTGAATAGTTATTATAAAAATTAGTTACAAAAGGTGCTCAAACTGTCTCCCATTTTGCTCAATGCATTTTTCTACTCGACTTGTAACCGAACGAGTGGCGTTATAGATGCCAATCTCCATAAATAAACGAGTAATAAAAGATAATAAAAATCGGCAATTTTTGAGAATCACCCTGTACCTGCTAAACCAATCTAGCTAGATTTGATGACGCCATTAAAAAAGACACTAAAAAAGAGGACGGGACACGTATGTCAGTTTTTTTGTATCTCTTACCGTTTAGCCTGTACCCTATAAAACCAACGAAAATGCCCCACCCTGTACACAGAGTACGAAAAAAAGATGGTATACATATTAATTGTTTTCTCCTTGTTGCTTATCCAAACATAAAATCGGCTTTTGCTTTAGTTAGTTTAAAATCTAAAACCAATACGTAGGAAAAATTAAAATCGCTCATCCAAAAATGTCGATTTTTATTTGTTTATTTTTGTTTTTGTTTGTGCGACAGCTATAAAACCGTTGACCGGTAAACCTTTTGACCGTAGGCGGCTAAAATACTACATATTCATTAAAATTTAACCCTGTCATATATGTATACAAACCACGCTAACGCAGACCAGAGAAACGCAAATAAAACCATTGTGCTAAATATTAATATTTTTACTCCATTTTATTATGTACCTTTTTTTTGTTTGAGACAAATTGGTATTTTATACTGCAATGCATGTAGCTAGATACCTAATCTAAGTGTGAAAATTGGTTTTTTTCCACAAAAACGATGCGCCATTCCATGGCGTTTTTAAATTATTTATCGAGCAAGAACTAAAAATTGTAATCTATTTATTTGCAAAATTTAAATTAAGAATTCTCAATGAACTAAATATTTTTGTAAAACAAAAAATTAATTCGTCGTCAGGAAACAACGAATAAAAAGTACGGGAAAAAGCCTTCTGGGTAAATTTTTAAGTTTAATAATTGCATTTTAAACGAGAAATCTAAACCAATGACGTTTAAATTTTCGAAAAAATTAAATCATTATATTTTCGCGATATTGTCAACAAGTTTTTTAAAATTTGGTAGCTTTTTTCGGCGATTGCGATCAATCGAATGGTTTATTATACTTTAATAAATAGGACAAAAAAGAGCTTTTTAACCATTTATAATACTATCTTTGGATTACGGAAAATGTACATTTATTAAAAAATCGTTTATTGCTTAGTTGGCTATGAAACAAATGTCGTAATTTGTTGTACCCGTATGCTTCAGAGATATTAGAGGGTGGGTATGCTTACTTAGATTTCTGTTAATACTTTGCCAATTATTTAGTTTATCTGTTAAGACCTTTATTTACTAACTTTACTTTTTTAGCTTTAGCCAAAAAATATTGCGATATCTTAAAATGTATCTTTTATTTATGATACTAAAGTTGGGGACTGAAATTTTTTTTATGATTCCAAACAAGACCAAAAAGTAAAAAACCGATGATAAAGCGTTAAATCAGTACCTGTTCATATTTTGATAAAAATGATGAAACCACCCCAAATGGGGATAACTAGATCTTAAACCAAGTATAGGTACCAATAGCTGAAAGAACATAAAGCTCTTCCATCGTTCTTATAGCACAAAATAGATCAATCATAATTTTTCTCAATTTATAAATTGCAGTGTAACTTAAAACATATCATAACTAGTTGAGGAACTTAAAAATTCTTAGCAGATAAATAAAATAAATGACGTTTTGACAGATAGTGTAGGATGTTTTTTTGTTTTAAATAAATTAAAAAGCTCGTTTATAAAAATTCAATTTAGCGGCCATAAGAAGTACCAAAGGAGGCACAAGTGCGGATTTGAGGGTGGGGGGGGGGTTAACATGGTAATAAGCCCCCCCCCAAACAAAATAATATGCACTTTTTGTAAATTTTTCGTCGGCTTACCCTTAGATTTGGACCCAAACAATTAGTTACCGTCATTTGATTGGTCGTAGTCGCTTGCACAAAATAGTTAAATTTGAAAAAAAATTATATAAGAACGATTAAGTTAAGTTAAGTGTTTTAACTTCAGTGAGTTAGTAGGTAAACAACCAATTATTTTTCACTATATGATATAGTTTTTTTTCCGGTATAGTTTTATAGTTTTAAGTTACATATTAAACATAACCTAAAATTGCAAAAATGTATGAAAAAAAGGGGCAAAAAAAGAAAAAATATTTTTAAAAAGTTTTTTATTTAAAAAAAAAATTTTTTTTGAGGGAGTCCTTTTATTGCATTTGAGTGATTTGGTTTTTAATTTTTCTTACAGTTCTCCACATTCTTTCCTGTAACAATGTTTGGATAATTGTGGTCCACAATGGAGGGCCAAGTAAGTATTGGTTTTATATAGTTATTAAGTATCATACTTTTGTCACAATAATATATTTTTCCACTTAAATACTATTCACAGACATAAAGTTGTTAGTGTCGAAGTTCCTATGGCTCATATGTCAATTTTAAATTACTTGAACATTTTAGATTGTATTTGAGATTTTGCAAATGATTGTATTTTCCTTTCGGGTTCTTTTTGTATAAAAAAATTTAAAAATTCTCAATTACCCCTGAGGATGCAAACATAAGTTTGCGAAACATGTTGGGTGCTTAAAAAGACCCTAGAGTTTCATTTGACTGAACCTATCACTCCACCATAAAATGGACTATTTCCTCAACTTAAAACTGTAACAGATACCGTTTACGAAATCCCCATCTGGTTACTTTGATGTGGGACACCCTGTATACCAAAGGTGGCGGTTAAATTCAATATAGACAAAATAATCCGTTGGTAAGCTGCTGTTTGTCGATAGGTAATGTCGGGCCTTGGGTGGACTTTGGTGTTATCCTTGATTCTGGCTTGACATGGAAAAGGCACACAAATCATGTGTATAATTTGGTCATTGTCTCATAATACAAAACATTATATCCATTGCTTTGCAGAAATAGTAGACTTAGTAATCGCAACAAGGTGCTTCTCATAAATCAGATCTTAGCCCGCAACTTACATATGCTATGCATAAACTGCATGGGGATATAGCGCTACATCACGCATCCGCAAGATTCAAAGCTTAGAAAGTCGTTACAGACGCCACGCCATCAACGCACCCTGGGTAGCTATTCTGTGTCTTGAACAATGTGATTGTTACCATCACCTGATTTGGCCAATGACAAGCTTTAAATTAGCTCCGAGCCGTCACGTGCTATGCGAAAAGACCTCCAATGCGCAAGCTTCTCCTACGATCCGACCCAGAAATGTTCAGTCGGTACGGGACAGATTTCACTTCAAACGGGTAAAATTCACTAATTCTAAAGAGCGGGCAACTATGCCATTGGTTGAGAAAAGTCATTTCGCAGAACACGCGACCACTCAGAGTTTGCTATTGCAATCATCTCACCGCACTTTCGACATATATTAAAGAGCATGTTCATTTGATATATCATAAAGTTGACAATCATACAAACCCACTGATACGACAAGCTTTTGACTACCATCCTCGGAACAGACACAAATACAAACGGCCACGCCTACAGTTACTTCTGTAGGTCTTTCCTTCACCTCTATTTCAATCCTTCCTGGCCCCATAACCTTTTTCATTCCCCTGTGACTCCCCAAAAACAACAGCAGTCCCTTTTTGGGTAGGCCGATGTCTTAAGCCTTTTTTCAAAATTCCGATACAAGTTTGGCTTCTCGGTAGTAGGATAAGTTGGAGAGAGGACCACTCAACGTGATAGCGAGTGGGGTTGAGGTTGGCAAGCGGATGGGGATGTTCATCCAATCAATCTTTTGGAAGGGGAAACTTATCCGTGGGGGCAGTGGCGGCTGCTACAGTCAGGGCAACGGGACAGTGCCCTCCCAAAACGAGACAACAAAGAGTATTTTTAATTGATTTATTTAAAAAAAGTTAAATCTTGCCTTACGACATGATTATTTAGTTCTTTTGATTGTCTGTGGTTAATAACAACCGATTCTTTTTTAGCGAAAATAATTACAAGCCGGCAGCACCGCGCGGGACAAGGTTTCAATTTCCCCTGTTTTTCAGCGGTCTAAGGGTGGCTGTTCTCGCGCGGCGGCGGGCGGAATGTTTGTTTTAGTTGACGTTGGTCACATTTATCGCGCTAAAACGTTCGTTACCCTTCCTACATGTTGCCGGTTCTATCCTTAGTGAAGACGTATGAGTTTGTTTTGATTTGGGGTAGGTCAGCAAGGTTGCGTGTCATTGTTTGTTTTTGTTATCGTTTGTTTATAAAATGGAAATTAATACCGTCGATTACATAATTAACTGTGCAAATTTAAATACGTTGACATATGAATTTCGATTACAAATAAAATCTTTGAGGCCACATAGACCAGACCTAAAATTAACCAAAATTTTAGTGCAAGTAATAAAAAATTATACGATGCTGAAAAATGTGCGGTTATGAAAAACGAAATGCTTTTTTTTGCCTTATTTGTCTTATTATGAACAATCCACGAAATGATTCTGCGTGGATGGTGAAGGGAATGTGTGATATCAAGGACTTTAGTGCAAAGTTAAAGACACAAAGTAAGAGCTACTTATTTAAATAATTACATAGAATTTTCTACGCTAGGCAAGATTGATATTAGGTGCCAATTGAATAGTGCCTATAGGCAAAACATTACGGAACATAATTAAAATGTGGCAAAAAGTAAACATATACTTAGTAGGTTAATAGACTGTTTAAAATTCTGTGGGATTTTTGAGGCTGCTCTACGGGGCCATGATGAGTCTGAAACTGGCGCTAATCCGAGCACTTTGCGCATGTAAAAGAAAGGCGAATAGACTTTATCTAAAAACAAATAAACTTAAAACTACACCAAGTAGTAGCTGCTTGTTTGTAAAATGCTAAAATAAAATTGTTTAAGTAAGTTTTTTTATCTCCTTTCCCTTGCAATATAAATTTCTACCCCCCCCCCAATTTATAACGTCACCAGCCGCCACTGATTATACCATCTAGAACATGGAAGATTATAAATACTTTAAAAAAGCTACAACTATGTTGTGGTTTTTGTCTTTTGTAAAATAATTCATGATATTATGATTTTGAACAAATACAAGGTTAAATTAAATGGAGGCGATTTTTATTTTTGCTATTTTAATTTATGTATTTTTTGTTGCAAATTTTAAACTATTATGTTTGGAATAGTTTGCCAAATATACCGCAACCGCATCATATTTTTGGTGTACGCGTTGTTTATTGTCATTAGCGATACAGGCCTAGCTAGGATTACCTAATGCACTTTAATTAAACTAATTATCAGCATCGAGAATCCCGCAACGGGCCTAGTTTAGTCAAAGAGACATAACGGTCCCGATCATTAGTTAATAACCGTAATTAATGTTGTTGTATATTACCTATTATACAGGGTCAGTTTACACGAAACTTTAGTAGATTAATTTATCTATACCTATATTAGTTGATAAAAAAATTATCAATCAGGGCCGCTTTTCGCGAATGTAGAAGGCAAATATTAGGGCCCTATTGAAATTTAGATTTACAAAGAAAACTGACAGCTGACCTCTCAAAATTGACATTCTAAAGTCAAGTTTAAAAATAAAGTCGCTAACTTTCATTTAATCAAAACAGTTACTAATAAATCCGGTTCTTAAATACACAAAGGCCGAAGTTTCAAAGAAAGCAGCTGCTTTTTATGTGTAAATCTGTCACAATACTGCCGATTAAAAAAAAAATTATTGTGTGTGCTTAAGACCACACGGCAGAAGTGTAAACTTCAACAAGACAAAATTAATAATACTGGCCCATAACATATTCTGCAAAGCGAACCGAACCGAACTCTTCTGTGTACTGGCCTACATCTGCATCATCATATCGCTCGCTGAATGTTTCTCACAATTAGTCGACTCGAGCCGATTTCACACGAATGATCGTTACATAGCCGAGCCTGACGGCTCAGTTCAATTCACTACCCACAAAAACTGCTAAATGCGCCTAAAGAAGTTTACACTTCAAAAAGTTGAGAATATCGGGTTTCCTGTAGTTAACTTGATTTGTAATATTTTATATTGCCCGTTCAAGAAAATTAGTATTTTTTCAGTACTTAATTCTTTTTTAATTTTAATAATTGTTTTTCTTCAGGTAAATCAACATATTTAAGAAAACCCATCCAATATCATAAAAATATATTGCGGAAAAGCAGACGTAGCCGTTATATAAACTTACTTACTTTGGGAGAAGATATGATTTTTAGATCGGATATAATTTATTTTAGCCAGCTTATTATTATTCCTGCAAAATTTTATATTTAAGAAAAGTTTTAACAGCGAAAACACCAACTGAGTGTAATTAGAATGGAGTATATAAAATTTCGGAAAGCTTCAAAAAACCTTGTATATTATACATATAGACAGGGACATTATTCCCATTGGATGCAACAACCAGAGCAACATGCGACGTCGTATTAATCTCCATATTACGTCTGTCCTGCAGTAACGTGCTGGGTTGAATTGAGGCATAGATAAAATATACTTGCCCGCAAGCATATTTCAAAATTTGCTTTGAATCAAAATGCATTACTTACATTTTCCATACGGATAAAGCGACATTTTGTAATGACTTGTTGGCCAAATGACATTTTGGAACGAAAATCAATACGGAATTTATTACTTTTGCGAATTATCACCGATACCGTTCGTCCCTCCATGCCGAACTTTATTGACACTATAGTGATGTCATGCTGATGTCAAACTTTCAAATATTTTGTTAAAAATCAATCCACACTCTAAACCACCCAAACTACAATAATTAGGTATCAATATTGAAAATAAGTTTGGCTTTACATGTAGACGCGTAGGAAACGATTTTTTAAGATGTCACTCTTTTAATATATCATATTAGTTTCGCAGATACAGTTGAAACCAATTTGTCTAAGACGGCAAAACTTAACTTTCGAAAACCAAAAAACGTACAAGTTGGTTTGGATGCGTTAGGGCCAGCAATTGAGGTCACTATATAACAAAGTTAAAGAACTTAAAAAAAAATTAACAAAAAACCCTTTTTGAATATACTTTTTCCAAAAACTAATTTATAAAAAAAATTAAATAAAAATTTAAAAGCTTATAATAGTTATTTAAACAACAAGGTTTGAAAACGACTCTTTGCACACGATCGAGACAGTTTGGTAGACCGAGCCGAAGGCGAGGTCTACAAGTCGAGGGAGTGTGCAAAGAGGTTTTCAAACGAGCTTTTTACAATATTTTTTATACGACTGCTAATAAAGAAAGAAAAATCAAATTTTAATTTAACTTGTTTTTATTTCCGACATTTTTACAACAAAACTTTAAAAATTCAACAATTTTTTGACGTATCTAATCAACAAAACATACGAGCAGTGACGGTTGCTACGGAACTAAGCCAACTTATATTGATGGGTGACAACAACAAAAATCACAATGACGGGAGACCCGTATGCAGAAATGACATAGGCGTGCGCAAAAATGACATAAGCGTGTGCAAAACGTTTTGCACACAGCGTGCGCAAAATGCCATTTTCAGATCATGTTCTCCGTGCGCAAAACCCCCTTTTACAAGACAGTCGTATAAAAAAATATATTTTTTTAAATATGATTAGGGTCTGTCCTTAAATTACGTAACGCTCTAGGGGGGGAGGGGGGTTTTGGGTTACACTCAATGTTTTCTTAATGTCTTTTTTCTTAAAAATGCGTTATTTACGGACGGTCCCTTACTATACGAAATATACAAAATTGCAATCTTAAACCTCGTCGGCAGCAAATTGTCCCGCGACAAATCAGACCGCGGCGAATTGTTCCGGCGGCAAATCGGCCTGCGGCCAAATATCCCGTTCCCTCTTCTTCGAACGGGTAATAAACTGCCGATGCATTTTGACAAGGTTTTAATATTTTTTGTAATAATTTGTGGTCCTTTCAAAAATATTAGCTCACACATATATACTATACTATAGTAGTGTGAGCTATGGTGATCCGAATTTTTTCGAGAAAAAAAAAGTTGCTCTGATTTCAAAATTTTTTATATATCTTTGCGTTTTAGATGATTTTGAAACTTTTTTGTTGCGCCGTCTGTCTGTCTGTCTGTCTGTCTGTCTGTCTGTCTGTCTGTCTGTCTGTCTGTCTGTCTGTCTGTATGTCTGTCTGTCTGTCTGTCTGTGTGTCTGTATGTCTATCTGTAACGACCAACGCGCATAACTCAAAAACCGCTTGGCCGATTTTAATGAAATTTGGTACCTAGGCTGGGTCTTGGGTTGAGATGGTCCCATTTAAAAATGAACAAAATCTACCGAACACAAACCAAATAAAAGGATGGGGGTAGATTTCAAAAATTAGAGTTTATGTGAAAATATGGCATGTGTGATATCAAACGAAAGGTAATTGAGTCTGCAGTTAAACAAAATACATTCTATTTTATTTAAAAAAAAGGGTTGGGGTATATTTTAAAAATTAGAGTTTAAGTGAAAATATGGCGTGTGTGATATCAAACGAAAGGTAATTGAGTCCGGAGTTTAACAAAATACATTTAAGTTTTTGTTTTTTTTTAAAGGGTGGGGGTAGATTTCAAAAATTTGAATTTAAGTCAAAACATGGCTTGTGTGGTATCAAACAAAAGGTAATTTAGTCTGGAGTTAAATAAAATATATTTCAGTTTTTAGTTATATTAGCTCACACGTACACTATAACTATAGTACCTAGTGTGAGCTTAGGGGCCCATATATTGGCAGAGTATTTTTTAATATAATAATATTGTCTAAAGTAGTTAGGTATGCACTTTTGCTTTATCCTTCTTAATACATATGTGTAGCACTCCGATGGCTCATTTTTTGTCATAAGAGAGCGAAGAATTGTGCAATCTTCCACCGACGCGTAATAAATTTTGATCATCTAAAAATAGATTTAATTTTTGCATCGGTTTAGATAATTTTATATTATTTTTAAGAGAATTTATTTCTTCCGAAAAATAGATCGATTGTTCGTTTTTTATTAATAAATAAAGTGCGGTTTGAATTTCTTGAAACGTTAAAAAAGTTTCAAAAATTATACTTTTATTTAGAAATTTTTTATTTATAAAACGTAAAATATACGCTAAAATTCTACAAAGTTTAGTAAAAGATGAGTTTTTATTAATAAGCGAAGTTAAAAAATTTAAGTTTGGGGTTTGCGTAGTAATTAAAGTTAAGTTTTTATTAGCTTTTTCTTCATTTAAAGTTTCAGAAGTGTCTTTTATTTCCAAGGTTATAGGCCAGTAGTCATAATGTAATTTTAAAAATTGGGGACCTTGAACTATGATTTATAAGTTCACTAGGATAGAGACCTCCTGAAGCTACATCAGCGGGATTCTGAGAAGTGGAAATATAATGTCAATTTTTAGGAGATACTTTTTCATGAATTTGCGTGACTCTATTTTGTACATAGGTTTTCCACCTAGACGGATGTCCATTTTTAATCCACGATAAAGCTACTTGAGAATCACTCCATGCAAATATTTGGTGAATTTGAAGTCTGTTTTCAAAACTATGAAGAATAAATTGAAATTAATCAGCTAATATATTACAAGCGGCTAACTCAAGTCGTGCGATATTTGTAAATTTTATAGGGGCGACTTTAGTTTTTGAGCATAAAAAATAAATAAAAATTTTATTTTTATAAATTACGCGTAAATAAACAATAGCTGCGTACGCTTTATTTGAAGCGTCTGAAAAACCGATTAATTCGTATTGAGCGTTTCCAGAAAAAATATTGATAAAGCGGGATAAGCGAAATTCTTTTAAAAGTGATAATTCTAACCTATAGCGTTCCCTGAGGCTACTTATCGCTATGGGAGCATCTTCGTCCCAGTCCAATCCAAATTTCCAAAATTCCTGGATTAGGCATTTAATTAAAATAGTAACTGGCGACAACCAACCAAGGGGATCATAAATTTTAAAAATTTCTGAAAGGATATTGCGTTTCGTGCAACTACGATTTAGAGGCTCTACTGAGTAGGAAAAATAGTCTGAACAGGGTTGCCATCTAAGTCCTAAAATTTTTGTAGTTTCTTCTATATCAAGAGAAAGAGCTTTAGGGTTAATATCGGATTCTGGCAAGTGCTCTAAAACAGTTTTATTGTTGCTAGCCCATTTATGTAATTTAAATCCTGCGGATTTTAATAAAAGTGATAACTCCTTTTGGAGAGATATAGCTTCTTCAACGGAGCTACAACCTGTGACAAAATCGTCAACAAAATTATCTGTCATAAGAACTTTAGCGGCGCCGGGAAAATTATGCTTTTCGTCCTCAGCTAGCTGCTGTAAGATTCTTAAAGCTAAAAAAGGAGCGGGGGTAGTACCATATGTAACGGTTTTTAAATTATATTCTTTTATAGGTTCGGTAGGACTAAACCTCCATAAGATTTTTTGATAATTTTGATGATGCGGGGCTATTAAAATGCCGCGAAACATTTTAGAAATATCGCAACAAAGAGCGACTTCATTTAATCTAAAATTTAATAAAATAGAACAAATGTCCTTTTGTAATTTGGGACCGGCGTAAAGCGTGTCATTTAAGGAAATTCTTCCAGTATTTGTTTACGATACTGCGCTTGCGTTATGCATAAAGCCCGAATATTTTTGATAGGTTTCCGGTGTTTTAATTAAGCGGTTTTCGAGAGATAAAAATCTTTTTAATGCAAGTTGGCGACTATTTGGAAAACTTGGTTCACTATTTTCGTAAAAGGGTAAAGTCACGACGTAACGCCCTGTATTATCACAAAAAGTAGTATTTTTAAATATTTTTTCACATGCTTCGTCAGCCGGGGAAAGAATAGGTTTAATTTCCGGTATATTTTCAGTTTCCCAAAATTTCGATAGTGAATCATTAAGTTGATTATTTGAAATTTGGCATAAAAGGGATACCGAAGCAAGGGGCGAGTTTGTGTTACCAATTTGTCCCATTAAAATGTACCCAAAAATTGAGTTTAATGCGATAGGCTCATTTATATTACCTACAATACGACCATCTCTAAGAATATAAGGGAAAATATCGGCTCCAAGTAAAACGTCGATTGCTCCCGGTCTATAGAAATAAGGGTCCGCGAGATTTATATTTTTTTATAATTCCCATTTGACTAATATTTATGTCATTTAAGGGAAGCGAAGAACAAATTTGAGGTAAAATAACTGCACTCTGTACTGATAAGGTCAGTTCAGATTGATTGCAAGGGCGAATGATCATATCAATAGATCCTAATTTTGATTGCATACTGGTCTCACCAATTCCAAAGACTTCAGTTTCAATATTAAAGCGGGGTAGGCCTAGTTTGTTGGCACATTTTAAAGATACAAAAGACAGATGCGATGCGGAATCTAAAACTCCACGAAAAGTTTGATAATTACCTCTTATATCTTTTATTTGAAAAAAAAAAGGTAGAAAGCAAAGTACTAGAGTTACTGTAACTTTGTGTAGAGTAGCAAGCACCTTGATTTTGAGTTTGCGAAGAGGATGAGTTACTAATTTCATTTCTTTCCTGCCGAAACGCGTTAATTTGTTGGCTATTTACCGGCAAATCTGCATTATTATTTTCTTGCCGTTGAGACGAGGATTCGTTTACATGGCGCAAGTCAAAATAAACTGAACTATGATGCCTTTTTTTGCAAAATCGACAATTAAAAGTGCTTTTGCATTGAAAGGTTTTATGACAATTAGAGGTACAGTTTACGCACCATTGTTTTGCTTTTAATAAATGAAATCTTTGTTGAGGCATTTTATTTAAATAATCAGGACAAAAAGTCAAATTATGAGTATTCGAATTGCATAAGGAACAATTATTTTGAGAATTCCGCTGCGCGGTAAAAAATGCACGAGGCGTTTGGCGGGTATTATAGTTATTTTGCGGTTTTTGAGTTATATGGGGCGGTTTTGTAAATTTGGGCCTTATAGAAAATTGCGTACTGGATGTACTGGCGGCGCTAACTACAAAAAGCGAGCTACAATGTTGATCCAAAAAATTATAGATTGATTTATATGAAGGTATTTCGGTAGGCTTACCATGAAAAACAACAACAAATCGCGTTTGAATCGAACTATCAATAGATTTCAACAACTTTTGGGCTAAGACAGTCCCAAAAATCTGGTTGCAAACCAACAGTTTTTAAAGCTTCAATATTTTTTGTGAATATATCAAGCAAGTTTCTTAGAGCTACGGAGTCATCAGAGTTTACTTTAGGGCAATTTTTGATAGTATTCCAATAATTTTGGGCTAAAATGCGATCATTTTTATACTTTTTTACAAGATTATTGAAAACAATAGGATAGTTTGCATCCGAAACTGGTAATTGCGTAACTAATTCCTTTGGAGGACCATCTAAATAAGTAACTAAAAGCGAGTATTTTTGTATATTTGGAATTTGCGGATTATCATGAATCATTGTTTTAAAAAGATCATAAAAGGTAGGGAAATCATTGACATTGCCAGTGAATTTTTCAATGTCAATTTTCGGTAAACTTGGAAAATAATCAGAGGTTTGTGAACCTCCTGGAGAGTAGGGGTTAATAGTAAGTCGGCGACTTCCACCTTGCGAAGGCGGCGCAGTGTTTTCTGCTTGAAACAACTTATCATAGATTTCTTTGACTTGAGCAACATTTGTTTGAAATGAATGAAAATGCTTGATACAAGTCTTAACTTGTTCCTGATCCTGGTAAATTTCATTTAATAAAGCGGTGTGCTTTTTGAGGTATTCCTCTTGGACGTTGTCAAGCTCTTCGTAACGAATCTTAAAGTTAAGATGTTTGGTTGCATCAGTTTTAGCCAATTTAGCTACCGTTAAAATTTCATTTAAATTTGAATCTTCGATGTCACGAAAGACTAAATTTTCTTTACCTTTTCAGACATTATTTTGTAATAAATTAGGCAAAGTAAACAAAATCAAAATTTGTAGATTAAATATTTTTAAAAAATTTTAATCGATTTAAAATAACCGTATGTAACCGTAGCCTCTTACATATAGGCATGCAAACTACAGCGTAGGTATTTATTTGCGCGTTATAAATTAGGAAATAAAAAACTTATATTCCGAAATTACCTACACACAGATATATCTTTCAAAAATACAAAGATAAACATTTTTCATTTACATACACATAAGACTCCAATCTCGAATATATGTCCTTGCGTTTTTTATAAAATTTGCGAGATGTAGGTATAGGTCTCCTAATACAAATTCATAGGTACCTATTTTATTTACCTATATTATGGCGTCTCTTTCTTACTTTCACACTACTAGCGTTTGCTCTCACTCTAGCGAAAATGAATTTTTTGAAATTTCAAAAAGAAAATCAAAATGGAAATCAAAATCCGGCAATCGAAGTGATCAAAATATGTAGCACTCCGATGGCTCAGATTGGGTTTTGGTAGATACAGTGGACTATAATTAACATTGGCGCAAAAAATTCATTTAACTAGAAAAAGTAACTAATTTAAAAATTGTAGGTTAAATTTGAAAGAGAAATAAAATTGTGATATAGCCTCATGGAGAGGGACTTACCGCTGTTTTGAAGTTCCAAAGTGCAAGGTGTACACCTTTCCATAAGAGCTATGTGACTTGAAGTTCCAACAGGATGATGGCACGATAATTTTACTTATTTGCGGTATTTTAAAGTGAATTTTCACTATTTTTTAAATTTAAATTTTAAGGTTGTCGTTTTCTAGACATGGCGACGCGCAGCACACTTTGTCTGTCTCTCAATCCTGCGCTTGCAGTTTTTTCGCACAAGCGCACAGCACTTCACCCTCTATAGGAAACCATATCACTATATTTAAAATTTTATGGATATGTGAAAAACACGATAGAGGACGCTTGTAGTGCCAAAGTATATAAAAATAAAGAAATAAGAAATAAAATGATAATTCTTAAATTTAGAATAGAAATTAAATTTTTTGCGTTTAATTCTCGCATTTTAATGCAATTTTGCTTTAGGTAAATTTTATAATAACTAATAGTTGACCCATTTACTTAGCATTAATATAAATTTAAGACTAATAATTTTATGTTCAAGACAAAATTTTAGTCCATGAAAAATAAGAAAATTAAAAGTAAAATTCAAAAATAAAAGAAAAATAAAGAGGTTTTTTATGGAAACCGAACAATATGTTTTACCCAACTGCAACACGGCGAAAGGAAGGGTAATGTTTTTCACTTGGGGTATGTATATGTGTATGTATGTATGAATGTAAATATGTATGTTTATGTCGCGCTAGAGGCTAAACGGCTGAACCGAATTTGACAAAAAAGATTGAAATGCTGCTGGTTCCGAAAGTGCTGTAGGCTATATTTTTTAAATAGGAATCAACATGGCGGTCGTCAAAGGCTATTTTGTCACATGATGTTTGATGTTTGATGGCTTTACGGCATACCAATTACCTAAATTTCAGGCTATATTTATGAAATTCCTTTGATCGCCCATTCCAAATTTCCTCCAATTTGCTGTACTTTTTTGTAGTCCTCCCTGCTCACACCCACCTCCCTTCCTGTCATTCACCTCCACCCTCTTCAAAAACCATATACGCATAATTTTATAGGGTGATTTTAAAAATTCTTTCTGCACACGCTTTAAGAGTTTTTTCCAACACCATTTTAGTAGTTCCCCCCTCCCTTTTCCCCTCTTCTCCGTACCACTTTTATTAGTAATAGTTGTAACGTTAACTTTCACAAATATAGAGCGATTTCAAAAATTCTTTCTGCACACGCTTTCAGATTTTTTTCAACAGCATTTTACTAGTTCTCTCCTCCCTCTCCCCTCCCCCACCATCACTCAATGTTTGCAGATACAATCCTATCCACCCCTTGAACATAGTTTAAGGTTTGATACAAATGCATGATTTAGATAATAATTAGGTATCTTTATTTAATTAAATAAATGGCTGATTAAGAATTAAACTTAAAAGTTGGAAATAAAAAAAAAAATTAAATAAAAAAAACACCCGAATGCTTAATCTACTTTTTATTTGACCCTCTTAAAAATAAAAAATATTCCTATTTTAAAGTAGGAAACCCAGTTTGAACCAAACAAAAAAAAATAGTGAACTTTACCTGTATCGGTATACATACATTATAAAAAAATATTTTTCCAATATCTTTACATTAGAACTTTTGACAGAAAAAAACACAATGGCAATTTAAAAAGTCCCTGACTGTACCTACTAATGGCAGTTGGATAGAAAATTACTCAATAACCTGATTCATGAAAATACAAAACTGTATAATTTCGTAGCACCAAAACTAAAAGTTGAAGCATGTCGTACGACGTACGTTATATACCTATCAATTTTGTACCCAACTGCAACTAGTAGGTACAAGTAGATTTAGCAGTTGGGTGTTTTCTTTTATTTAAGACAAGAGTTATTTCAATGCTTGGTTAAATGAACTACATCTGATGGAATGGCACTATAATTGGCTAGACTTTTTACGAGGCTGCGAACATTAACAGAAAACATAAACAACAGTTTAGTACACCATTAAACGGAAGGTAATAACCCTTTTATAAGGTCCACAGAGAAATTAAAATTACTACCATGTTCAGGCGTAAAGATCTCAATGTTTCTATTTAATTAAATTAAATAGTTACTTAAATATCAGTTAAAAGGTTTAATGTTATTACCAGCTTTTTCATTTAATTAAGAATTTTATCAGGGTGAAGGAAGTAAAGTTAAATCAAAACTGAAATGGGCGGCACTTGGCGGCAACCAATTCCAACTCCAGGGCAGGGCGTCCGCCCGGGGCATAAAGATCCCTTAGGATCTACTAAATTGGTTTCGCATTAAAAAGAAACATTTTTGAAAGGGGGCGTCAAATGGCGGTTTTGTCCTGGGCAAAAAAATCTCAAGGGTCGGCTCTGCGGCCACACAAGATGCCAGTGCATACAAGTTCAGATTATGTAAAAAATGCATATTTTTCTATTTTTTAATGTGTGTCTGAAAAAGGGCAAAAAAATTCCCATCAGACTTGTCAGAGATGTGAGACAGAAAAGAATCTAAAACTTTAACACCAGTATTTACTAAGACCTTAAGACTTAGCATTGTAGACCGGGTTTAAGTATCAAGTCTATAGACTTGATACCGACCGGTTTAAGTGTATTTTTTTAATACTCACAGGTCAAATAACTGCAAAGATTTGGTTCACCCTAATGTACAATATATATTCAAATTAATTTTAGAAATAAAGAAAAACTACATAAAAATTTTGTAAGCAAATGTCATTTTTTGGAAACTTAGTCCGTGCAGTCGTAGGATTCCCGCTAAAAATAGTCTGAAATTGTAGTACCACCCCTGTAGGGTGGTTTAAAATTCGAAAAACAATAGAAATAATCCATGATTGACAAAAAACTTACATACAAAAATATTCAGCTAAATAATACATAAATAACTTAAAATATATACTTCTTTGCATATGCTTCGGGCAGTACGGCCTTTTAGTTACTACGTGATTACGTGGTCTTAATACCACATTAATGGACGAAACTTGTCATAGATGGCGCTTCGGCGTCTCAGACAACACGATGCCAGTGTGCTTAAACTTTCGACTGCTCGTGCCAGTCCGCTAGATGGCGCTACACCTTGTAGTTTACTCGCATTGCACCGCCGCGAGAATTTCATATGTAGGAGTTGGATTTGGCTAAAATTAGCTTACCTGGGTTTGCTGTTCTCTACTGATGACGTGAAACACACAGAAACGTACGTCTAGAGATGCAACCTTGTGTAAGTAGGAAAACAACCAAAATCAACTCTTCCCTCTCCTTCTGACACTCGCAAGTTAGGCACACATACCTTTGTGTGAAGTATAAAATTCGTTTTGATTTTTATCGATCCACACACAGCACGTTTTCCATCTTTCTTCTTTGCAAATATCTTTTAGTTAGTGAAATAATGATAAGAAATATTAATTATATAAGATAATAATAATTAAACTACACTCTTTGACCATTTGTCACAAAAATAGAACTACAACCCCTAAGTTATTTATTGTACTATAAAATTTCTTTACTTTGAACTATGATAGAACTAAAAGCATGATTCAAAAAATATGTTTAATTAAACTAAAAAAGTCAAAATTTAAACTCTAAGTAGCTTCTATAAAAAATATATACAAGACGCTAGCCCTACCAAGTCCACTTCCAATCCCTGACTTCGCATGCGTAGATCTACCAATATTATTTACCTCATGTATTAGAATAGATGTACAGGGTGATTTTCACTTGAATGATTCTAACCACATGAAAATAGAAAGTTTCAAAAACCTAACCTAACGAAACCTAATCAGATCTAACCGCGCTAGCGTCTTGTAAAATATATTATTATGTATAATTGACCTAAGCAACGAATTTATAAAACTTAAAATTTACTTTAAACACCTATTAATGAATAGGTCCATAGACTGTAAGTTATCATTCTAGAGGTTCATCAATATTAGACTGACTACAAAAACTATTTTAAAAAGTCGTTTTATTAAAAACTAAAACATTTTGCGTAGTTGTAGAAATAGCAGAAGATATCAAAATAAGAGATAATTTAAACAGAAAATTAACAAAGCCGCAAATATTGTAAATTTATATTCCTTGCAATACGCGAATAGCAACTTGTTGTTAAAAACTCAGTTTTGTACAATTATATTGCTACTTAATCAAATAAAAAAGAAAGTCCTTAAATTCTATTGGGCCGCTTATGAAATATTGACAGAAAAATTGGCAGCCAAAGATTATTTAAATATTGCTTGCATTTTCCGATAAATGTTTTCAAATCCAAAAATGTTTGTCAAAGTTGACACTTTTTATTCCAAAAAATAATTTCGAATGCTAAAAAGTTGATGTGAACTTGTAACAAATTTTATATTAATTTATTATATATTATTTAAATTAATATCGTGTCATCATTGGAACTACAAGAATATACGGCAGAGCCAGCTGTCCGCTGCTGTTATTAAGTTTGGTAGGTTGCATATCATATAAAGCGTTAAAAGTAAATAAATTATGTTAGGCTACCTAAGAGTAAATAAATGCTCATGTATTAATATACCTACTTACTAAAGTTTTACATGTCAAAACTAAAACAGTTGCTAAAGGAATTTGATGCCTCTTTGTCATGGCCTTCTATGGGTATTAGTACATAGTAAAATAAATAAAATTTTTATCTCATTGGACCAATTAATTTTATGGGATTTTGACCAGGTTTCCAATCAAACCCGCCTAGTGGCATGGCGATGGCATAATTTTTCACAAATAAACCTCCAGATTATGTGGTTGAGTTTGTAAATAAAAAATGTTTCATATTTTTAAAGCTGAATGAGTTATAATTTTTTTTTTACTAAAAATCTTTTCTGTATTTATGATGGCCTAACAAATAGTAATAATAGTAGCATTTTGCTAATATGTACAAAGTATTTATATCATAATGTTTATATATTTATATATTATAATATTTATAATTGAACTAAATCACTTTGTTGTTTTTTTAAAAGGTAACATTTAAAGATTGTTTAAATAAAGATATAGATGTTTTTGATTTTATTTCATTTGCAAACCCCCCTTTTTTTAAATTAAAATATTGGTTGGCAATTTTAGTTTCAGATTAAGCATTATATATTTGTTTCTGATAGTGGATTAAGTTTAAAAAAATCCTAACAGAGTACTGGAGATTAGAGAGTATTTTGTTTTTAAATCATTCGCTTTAAAATAAGCTGTGCCATCCTAGGGTTCTCTCATCTACTTTATATGATTGACCCCATATTTATTAAGCTGGTCGATATTTAAATAATATTAAGATGTCAACTTGGTCGAACGATATCATTTCACAAAGAAATGATAGCTACCATCTTCAGTTGGGAAATTGAATCGGCCTTTTTTATCACCTCCGATATTCGTCGCGTTGCGGAAAATCGCGGTTTTCATTTGTTGACGCACAGTGGGCGCAATTCTTCAAAACTTCAAGATATGACGGAACAGGGGACATCGTAGGGCGATTTTGGGAAAAATGATGGAGATTTGCAGCTACCAGATCTAGGGTCACTGCATCACGAAGACGTAGTGTCTTCTTTGGGTAGCGACACGACAGCTAAATATTTTTGGTTATATGATGAATCTGACACTGTCACCAGCGTAGCTTTTTTTGATTTTTAAAAAATAAAATGGTTTACAAATGTTACGTAAATAACTGTCCGTCACACTCGGTATATATATTTAGACTGTCCAAATAAACAAACCATTCAAATAATGCTTTTCAGATTGTCGAATAAAAACGATGTTTTTTATGATTTCAATATTTACCCACATAGCGCAAGAAACCAAAAATTATTTGACATGTTTTATAAAATATAGAACTTGTATATATTGTTGGATTTATTCTAGGGCATAAAAGTGTACGTTTAATCCCTTTTTTCATGGACTGGTGATTAAAAGTAATTTCTTTAAAACTATAAAGGAAAAATTATAGGTTTTTTGGATCATTTTATTTTATTAATATACAAAAAACAAAAAGCTATCATAATACACGATAACGGTTATTCTGTTGCTTCCAGCTTGGCAGAAGTTGCTGTACTTTGCTGATGACTTGGTTGGTTTCGATTATTATTGTGTCCTTTGGCATAGCCTTCATATAAAGGAAGCATTTAACTTTCTAGACTTCTCCAGGATAAAAAACAGGAATACCTTTTCGGTGAAATTTTTGACATTCTTTTTATTGCATCATTTTCGGTACTCTGAAAGCTGCTTTCTTTGGCCGCCTTTTCAATGTCCATCTCAAAGTAGGAATTATTCTTTGGTCCCTCGTTTGTTCAATCTTTAAGAAATTTAATTCAAACTTGTTCTTATTTAGTTTGTTACGAAAAAAATATTATTTTTTTCTATGTTTGTTAGCGTCTGACTGACTTTTGTTTAATATCTACCATAGCAACGCGCCCAAAGCTCACCAAAAAAATGAAAACTATCACTGCCTTGTGTATTATTATATACCGGGGGTTGACATGTTAAAACTAGAGTACCGGAGTAAGTGGTTTAATATTTATTTATTTTATGATTATTATTATTTTTAGTATATAAACATTGGCGTTAAAGTCGCTTTTAATCACTTAACAAATTATAGCCGTCCTTCCGGTCGGGCTTAAAAAATCTTGCCGCGGAATTAAAAGTAAACACAGCATATACCTACTATTATTTTATTACGGTGTCCAAACAAAAGTGGGCGGCGAAGAAAACGTCGAAAGAACAAAATGTCAAAGACACGAAAGGTCGACAGTACAAAAGGTCGAAAACATAAGGTCGAAACTACAAAAGGCCGAAAATACAAAAGGTCGAAAGTACAAAAGGTCGAAAAACAGAAGGCCAAAACTTCAAAAGGTCAAAAATACACAAGGTCGAAAGTACAAAAAATCGAAAATAGAAAAGGTCGAAAGTACAAAAGGTCGAGAATACAAAAGATCGAAAAACAAAAGATTGAAAAACAAAAAGTCCAAAATCGAAAGTAGCTATACTGTAATGATTGCAAAAAAAGGCTTTACTATAGACACAGAGGCACACACACACACACACCTAACGCACATACACTCAAACACATACACGCACGCACACAGACGTCACGACGATATTGCGAAGATAAGTCAAAATACATCATAATAAACACATTTTCGGCGTCATCTCAAAAACATTTTTTTCTTCGAAAGCAATACCTTTTCCAGCCATTATTGCACGGGCTAGGACGGCAAAAAAAATTCAACAATCCAAAAATTGAAGGTCTAAAAAATTTTTTGTAGCATCTCTACATGGTACATCCAATTAAAACGTAAAATGTACGTACTCTAGACGTACATGGTACTAACATGAGACATCCAGGTTTACCTTAAGGCTCGAAGTCTCGATAGTTTTGAAGTTTGTTTTACTTGATTTAATATTTAAGTAATGTATCTCTAACAATGCCGTTAAATGTTATAATTTAAAGACACTGTATGTTATTTTAAAAACAAATAAAAACTTACTGATCGATGTAAAAATAAAAGTTTTTGAATATTTTTCAAAAAATCATGTTTTTGCACAAAGTCTACCTGATTGGAAGCACGGCAGAACCACAGAAATGACTTTAGAAACTATAAGAAATTTACAAAAGAGGCAAAATTTAGGGTAACCCCACAGAAATGATATTAGCTCACACTACTACTATAAGTAGTGTGAGCTATGGTGATCGTAATTTTTTCGAGAAAAAAAAAGTTGCTCCGATTTCAAAAATTTTTATATATCTTTGCGTTTCAGATGATTTTGAAACTTTTTTGTTTTGCTGTCTGTCTGTCTGTATGTCTGTCTGTAACGACCAACCCGCATAACTCAAAAACCGCTTGTCCGATTTTAATGAAATTTGGTACCTAAGTTGGGTCTTGGGCCGTGATGGTCCCATTTAAAAATGAACAAAATCCACCGAACGCAAGCCAAATAAAAGGGTGGGGGTAGATTCCAAAAATTAGAGTTTATGTGAAAATATGGCGTGTGTGATATCAAACGAAAGGTAATTAAGTCTGGAGTTAAAAAAATAAATTTTAGTTTATTTTTAAAAAAAGGGTGGGGGTAGATGTCAAAAATTAGAGTTTAAGTGAAAATATGGCGTGTGTGATATCAAACGAAAGGTAATTGAGTCTGGAGTTAAACAAAATACATTTTAGTTTTTTTTTAAGGGTGGGGGGTAGATTGAAAAAATTTGAGTTTAAGTCAAAACATGGCTTGTGTGGTATCAAACGAAAGGTAATTGAGTCTGGAGTTGAATAAAATATATTTCAGTTTTTGATTATATTAGCTCACACTATAACTATAGTACCTAGTGTGAGCTTAGGTGCCCATAGATTGGCAGAGTATTTTTTATGATTGTAGTTAAGTACTATAACTACTATTATATCTAAAAGTAAAAGTGTATGCATTAAATTGTTGTAGTATTTTTTGTATTAATTTATATTATAAAAATAAAAAGTTGGTCAAAAACTTAAAATATAAGTATGGTCTTTAATTTTTTTTTTAATATTTTACATACTGTAGGTACTCCAAAAATTCTGAGATCGCTTTACAAACTTCTACAAAAATTGTAGGTACTCTAAAAATTCCGAGGTTTTTTACAATATTGTATAGAAATTGCGTGTAGGTACTCTAATTATTCCGAGGTAAGTTGACGAGTCGCCCATGGAAATTCCGAGGCAGGTCACGTGGGCTTGTCACTACCCATGGAGACGCCAGGCTTCCAGGATGCAGTGACCCTAACCAGATCTAGTCAGATCATGAAACATTGGCACCGATGTGACAAATACGGATCTGAAATAGTACGTACTCGTAAACCAACACATCTGGAACCTTTTCAACTAAAAGACTTTATAATTCATCGGTCAGCATCATAAAATTTGTACAGCGTCCATCAAGACTTAGGTCCTGCGGGATCCTGTTCAATCCTGTAACAAGCCCTGTTGTGTAATTTGTACATTAAGGGAGAGCGGGGCAAGATGACGATGTTAAGGATTAAAGCTTCCTTAAAAATACCCAAACCCGGTTTTGACTAAAAAACTTCGTTTAAATGTTAGATAGATAGATGTTTTGGTTTTCAAACAAATTTTAAAAAAGATACAAAAATTCAAACCTAAAAAATCTCTACAACAAAAAACTGAAAAAATGCATTTTTGTCATCTTACCCACTAGCGGGGTAAGTTGATGAGCATATTGGGGCAAGATGACAACTAGGCGCATAGGTCACAAATGAACGTCCCCTTCTTTTCATATGATGTGCACGCGTCATGCCCCCAACCCTCGCACCTTCCACATTTAATCCAGTCCGCTACTGAAAGTCAGTGGCAAACACCAAACTATTTATTTTTGTGGTATTTCATGAGTCTGAGCTGTGAAATTTAGCGTCAAAAGTTTGTTAAAATGCGGCACAGGCGAAAAATTTTAAAAACCTAAAAGTGACGCGGCAGAACTAAAAAATAATATTTTTCTGGAAGGAGAGGTGTGCCCTCTGGCTTCCCCTTGCATCCGCCACTGCTGGAAGTTCAATCCATGGTTCCTGGTGCCCTGAACAAAAATATTTTTATTGTTTTTTTTTGTTTCTGGTAGGTTTTGGTTAAAATCATTAAAAACTTTATTTTTAACTTTTTAGACTTTGCCATGAGTTTTATTTTTATTTTCTTGTTCAATTTTTTCCAAGTTTTTTTTCAAGATCTTCTTTATTCGTTATCTTGCCCCCGCCAATTTGCCCTAAGGTACAATTTTTTAGTAGAAAATAAAAATAAAAAACGACCAAAGATGGTCATTTACATGTTCTTATGTTAAAAATATAATAAATAATTTCCTAGTTACTAGCAAATAATATCCTTCCCTTAGATTTTTCCGCAAAAGCTTATTTTTTGGCATAAAATTTTATAAGCGACCACTCAAATTATAGGTCATGAGCCACTGTACTATTATTATTCTTACATGCTCCATCTATCTTTAACCCATAAAATTTTGACTAAAGAGTTCTAACAGTACAGTAAAAACCATTTATAAATTTTGTGTTAAATTGAGTTCGTTAACTTGCCCCGTTCGTTATCTTGCCCCGCTCTTTTTTTTACTGTTGTGAAGTGATGACCCCCCGAGTCATGCACTTGACGAATTTGACCTAAAAAAAAGTTTATGACCAGAGAAATAATCAATTTTCAAATTTCCCTAAAATTTTTTATAACGAAAAATGCTTTAAATCTTGTCATGTCCTCTTGGGTCCTGTCTTGTCCTGTTGTTAAGTCCTGACGCATATTTTTGGGTCCTGTTAGAAATCCTGTTGTAATATGTACAGAACTCTTGTAAACTGATTCATCTATAATACAATTTTATCAACAATTTCATAAATTGTATATTGCTGCTAGAGCATACCAACAAAATGCCAAGATATCTTACTCAAAAAATTACAAAAACGCCACTGGTCACAAAATCTTTTAGACGATAGCTTTCATATTTTCTGTTTAAAATACTTACTAAAACTCACTATGGCAACATGGTCGATGGCGCCAAAATTGTTGCGAATCACGCAATGACGATCTACGAAATTGGTTTTGCAGAGGCGATCACAAAGAAATTTTTTTGAGAGGGGCGCAAAATGTCGGTTTTGTCCAAGGCGCAAAAATCTCTAGTGTTCGTCCTGCAAAATCACGTTTTTTTTTCTTTAAATAATTATGTTTCCAAGAAATAAGCTTTCTAAATAAAACTAGATACAATACCTTTTTAAAAACGATGACATTTCCTTTTTAATTAAGCAGATTATAAAACACAGTTTGCTTGACAAATAAAAAATCCTTTCTAAAATAATGCACATAACTTAATTACCTAGGTGATGGTTAAATTCACGTTACATTTTCAATAGCAAAAATATTGTTCAAAAAATTTATTTAAATGCACTAAAAGACCCGAAGAAAGGGATTTAAATTATCCGGTTAATTTTTAAGAACGAGGGATATTATCTTTGAATATTTCTCGAGTAGAATCAAACTGCGGTCGTACATTTTTTTGTTTATTGTGATTTGTGTATAATTCTAATTAAAATTACATCAATTTCATTTTCTGTCGTATGCCCAAACTGATTACCAACCTAAAAAAAATATTCAAAGTTAACTGGTTCTGCTGTGTATAATGTCATGAAAACGTGGAATATAAAAATAGGCTGTAATTCTTAAATATAAAATTAGTTTTCTGAATAAATCGGACATTTTTACCACTGTGCATGCAAAATTTCTCTTGATTGTCATGTCAAAGAAAATAATGTAATGGAGAGAATGCGGCGGCGGAAGACACGGCAGATAGAGAAATAACGAACTTTGTTTGAATTCGATTCGATTCGATTTTATATAGAAACCCATCAAATATTAAGATTTATTTTATATTTCTTTATCGGCACGAAAAGGGAATATTTTTGTCACTGATAACAAATGGATAAAAAGAGTTTTTATTAATGGATAATTTTTATTTTTCTTTCCTTGATTAAAGGCAGTGGTGGATCCGGGATATCCGGGGGCGTTTTTCCATGTGACATTCCAAAATGTTTGCCTGCGGCACATAAAATATATCGTTTCTTGTCAAAATTTACCTTAATTTATAGATAAACAATGCAAAAAATTTTGCCTACAGCTTCTAAAATACTTGTAAATGTAATGAAATATGTTGTCTGCGGGATATAAATTACTCCCTACCAAAGTCAGGATCTGGACACGCCGCACCGTGGGCCAGAGATCTCCTAAACATTGAATAACTAAATTTTCAAAAATGATCGTGCATGAATTTTTCTCATGCTAAAATCATTCAAGAAGACTATGATTGTTATAAAAATAACAAAATGATTTCTGTCAACTATGACGTTGACACACGCTGGGTTGACAAATGTCGATAAATTTAAGTGTTATTGTGCGGTGTATTTTGGTTCAACAAATTTATCAAATTTCAGATGATATAGCTTAGGGTGGATTTACTTTTTTAAATAAGCTATAATTGGGTCATGTACAGCGTCATTTCAAGCTTATATACAATTTAAAAAAAATTAGAGTTTTGGCGCATTCACAGAAAAAACTAATTATTTATTGAATGCATGTAAAAGCAAAAATCCAAATATCACTTTGATATTCTACAAGAGATATGTCAAGTGGTACGTCTTGCTACACGTTTTTGTTGATGCTGTTTTACTGTCTAGTTACTAAGCTTTATGATTGAGAAAAAAACTTTTGCCGACTTGCGCCTATCCAGGAGAAAACGCAAAACTTTCTAAGAGATGAAGCTGTTTTTTAGTGTTATTACACAGATACATTTTAGAATTTTCTATAGCATTTTCCTAAAAACATTTTTTGGCGGTATTAGTAAAAAATAAATTAGGCCTAGATTATAAAAAGGTTTTTTCAACACGTCAGCTGTCGTGTTGACAGTTTTGACATAATTTCTGAAATGATGCAAACTATAGATTGTGAAGTATCTTTTGAGTGGCAACTGGTCCTAGATTGGAAAGAAAGTTTAACCTGTCATGCCATGAAATATATTTTAAAATTTCATAATTAATGGTAGTTGATTAGTGGTTTTGGTGGTTTTCGTAGATTTTTATTTTACTTTTTACGCTGTTTTACTTGCTTATAAATTGGCAAAGGTTAAATGGTCTTTTACATTTCAATGAACTGGCTGAACAACCCTTTTTTTTACTTGCGAGTAAAATAAATATAAACAATTAATTTGGTTCATATTATAAGCAATGGAAATGGCTAAATATTTTGTATTAATCTAACCTTGGGGTATGCACCAAATGCTAACACATAAGCTCTGCACCCGTGCCCATGAAACAATTAACAATGCCAAGACATACAACAAGCAATTTAACAGAGATAGAGAGCACACACACACATACACACAAAAAAAACTGATTAAAAAAAAAACAATAATTTTTTTTTGCCCATGGACATATAAAGAATAAAAATAAAGTTACTCTAGCCAGCTATGTAATAAATGAATGTTTTTGACACCATTGATTTAGTGATTCGGAATAAAAAAGAATGTGCAGTTAAAGCTACCTATGTTTTTGTTTGTTGTGTTAGTTGGAATTAAACTCGGCTTTTTCAAAGTTTCAATAAATCACCTTCGAATTTCGTTTTGTTTGTGTAGATCAATAGTATACATTTTAAAACTATTTCTTTAAACACCGTCGAAAAAATTTGTTCATTAGTCGAAAGGATCGATTAGTTTTTAAGATATAGGCCCTCAAGTTGGATTTGTGATATTTTTTTAATAGATAAAATGTTGTAGGAAGTAACGGACTCGAAATAGGAAAATATAGTTACATTTCACTGTGTATCACAATCTAATGTTTTTGTGCGGGGTCCTTCCAGTTGTTTATATAGTAAAACTGACTTACTTTGTTCTGTTTTTAATGAATGCACGATAAAATTTGATATATTTAGCTAGTTGGATATTTTTCAATGTTTTCCGAAATTCTGGCCCACTGTGCGCCGTTAGTTGTACCCTATACGATTTTTCTCTAGGTTACAGGGCGCCAAAAAAACTCTTGTCACAAGTCGTGATCAGATCTAACCATAGACGATAACTAAGCCACTGTGCCGAACGTTGAATTTTAAACTCCATTAATTTTCATATAAAAAATTGGTGCATATAAAAAACCATTGGAAAATGGAAAAAAATAGCGTGGCAGGCAATATTTTTGTGAAAATAAAGTAACTACCGTCAAACAGGGTGAATCGGGATGATTTTCAGATATTTTTCAAAATAACTTTTTTTCTAAAAAAGCTATAGACTTCAAACCACCGCCAAATGATAGCTTACCGTTGGATCTTTAAAATGACATGTCACACATATCTGTCACTGTCACAGGTGATTTTATATATTTTTTTAGACCCCGCATATTGGCTCAATCGGGACATCCAAATTTTTAGCCCCTTTAGTGGAGTCAATCGGGATAGAGAAGGTCAAAAAAATTATCTTGCAAAAAAAAAACAGAAAAAAAAACTAGCCACAAAACGAGGTTTTTCATAAAACTTTTAAAAAAAACCGCGAAAATGTTGTTGGTTTTTTTGCGTGCTCCTCCATTAAAAAAGCTAAAGCGAACTGGCCGGCGACTTGCAGAAATGCGTTCATTAAGATATCGCCTATGAGTTTTAAATATTATTGAACCTAAAAAACATTGACCTTGAGACACAGGGGCCATTTAAATAGTCAAAAACAGGTTTTGTCCTGATTGACCCCGCTGTCCCGCTCCACCCCGTTTGACGGTACTTTTATTAAATAATCGCGCTGCATAGTGGCGTATCTAAGGGGGGGGGGGGGTTTTTTAGATATTTTCCACATATATCATGAATACAAACATGAAATGGCATAAAATACGGCCTTATTGGGTCTCGCCCCCCCCCCCAAAACTGTCTCGGCCCACCCCTAAAGTTTTTTTTTTATATACGCCACTGGCGCTGCAAAAAATTTATTGTAGATATAACAAAATAATTGGCGCCGCTGTCGAAAATTTGAAAAAACTACCCTTTGGAAAAAAAGCGCCACAGAAGAATATTTTTTGTAAAAAGAAAAAAAAACGAAAATTTCTAAAAATAAAATTATTTAATAAAAACATAGGCGGTAAGCAAAACATTTCCAAAAAAATGGGATTAAATTCAAAAATTTGGTTAGTTCACATTTTCTTAACTATGCTTGCTAATTTAGTTTACTTTATGCATATTTATGGACGTAAAAACTATAAACCTCTGAGAAATATATTCATAGCGGATTTATAATTATTATTTTAATGTTCTATAATTTTTGATTTTTTTGCTGAGTAGTGGTAAAGTAGTTTGAGGCCCCTCAACTCTGCTCTAGTTTAAAAACGCTGGTATAGAATAAGGGCCGAGAATAGCCAACACACTATTCTCGGATAAGGGTTGGTTAATTGTGTACAGGGTGTCTCACTATAAATCTCAACACACTTTCTCCCTAAATATGCATAGGTACATATTTCCTACTATAAACATCAGGCGAAAATATTAATTTTTTCGCCCCTTTATACAGGGTGTTCCAACTAAAAGGTAACAGATGTGTTTTTTGGTATTTTTTGTGTGAATTTGGAGAAACGCTCGGACACGTCGATTTTGTTTGCGAGGGGGACACCTTTTGGCTATCTTGAAATTTTTGTAGCACTCACCATCTTCGAGGGGTATACTTTACCCCTATATTTTGAATAGGGAAAGTGGGTCTAGTGATACCTTGTTTTGAAGGCCTCTTGAATGTCTTTACAACCGTGTAAAAATTTCAAAAATCTATCTATTAGTGTTTGAGATAATTGCCTTCAAACTTTCAAATTTAACATGGACTGATAAAATAAAAATTTAAGCAGAATTTTATATTTTTCGGCTTTGATTTTTATTTTATCATTCCATGTAAAATTTGTAAATTTGAAAGCAAATTTCCCAAAACCTTTCTATTGATTTTCGAAATCTTTACACGGTTTTAAAGATATTCAAGAGAACTTCAAAAAAGGTATCACTAGACCCACTTTCCCTATTCAATATATAGGGGTAAAGTATACCCCTCGTAGATGTTGCGCGCTACAAAAATTTCAAGATAGCCAAAAGGTGTCCCCCTCGCAAACAAAATTGACGTGCCCGAGCGTTTCTCCAAATTCACACAAAAAATACCAAAAAACACGTCTGTTACCTTTTAGTTGGAACACCCTGTATAAATTTTACTAAATTTTGAACTATGTTTTGTTCTTATAATGAGTTCTTTATAGCACCAACTACGTTGCACAGTTATTATACTTTACTCATTGGTTTGTGACTTTCGTATGATATAGAGGTGATCTTTCATCACCAAAAACAAACAACGTTAAGCTTACAATTATTATTTGGTGCTTCTTTAGCGTGGCGTTTAAACAGGAAAATCACAATCACAAATAAGGTATTGAACAATTATTTTTATGCAGTTTAAGTTAAGTATTCTGTAACATAATTTTTACCTTGCCACATAGCACAATCACGTGTTCACCACGTAAAAAACGCGTGAGAAGAAAAAAACGTTGATTTTAAAGGCTGCTAGAAAAAAACGTTTATTTCATATATAAAAACAAGCTTAATAGGTCATTCGTTAACATTAAAAATATTATCATATCAAAACAGCAATGTTTTTACGTTATTTTCAAGTGAATTCTAAGTAGATTTTTATCAACGTCAAAATCACATTAGGTTCGCGCCTTTTCTACACGAATTTTAAAACGCGTCTCGCACATATACGTAATATTACGTTTATGGTCTTGCATGGCTTTTCTACCAAATGTTTTAGAGATTTTATTAGAAGCAGCGCGATATTTTTCACTCCGACGAAATCTATCCGGGAGTGCTTTGGCCTCGAAACTTCAAAAACCAATTAATGAACTGATCCCTGATCCTTCACGATCACACGCAATCAGTTATTATGATAAAGACACATTAATATTGTGTTAAAGTGTTTAGTGCAAAGAAATTCAAGGAACCCGTTGAATGTTTTTGGTTTAGTGTTGAAAAATCTTGTTTAGCTTTTAAAGAAAACATAATGTATGTTAAGAGATTTTGTCTTGCCTTGAGCGTCATCTTTTAAAATTGTCTTGAAGTGTTGCAGTCTTAAACTAGTGAACTTTCAGAACTTTCTTTCTCGTCACTTTTAAGTTACTAAAATGTTATTAAAAAAAACGTGACAAAAAAGATGCACAAAGTTATTATTTTTAAGTCAATACCTTAAAAGAGCTTTTAGAACAGGTTTTCGCGCCTTTTTTTAATTAAATAACTTCATAGGAGCTTTGGTTTCTAAGATACTTACAAAAAACTGTTTTCATGGCTGATATAACATGGAGTCTACGGCTATAAGCGGACACTCACGTTTTCATTGATTTTGTTCGCTTATTGGAGGTGTCCGCTTATGAGAGAGAGCTGCAAAATTTTAATATATATAGTGAAATGTCTCCTTGCGGACACCTCGATTAAGCAAACACTCCCTTTACGCGGACAAATTTTTTGAAACCAAGCTTTTGCCTATTTCCTTGCATGTAAAATTCACTCCTATAACCGGACACTCTAATAACCGGACGCGAACAATTTTTTTTTGGTTAAATAATTCTGAAACCTCCCTTAACCGGACGCTAACCTCTGACAACTGGTCGGAGCGCTGCACGACATGGACATAAATATTATGTAGTATGTTGGCAAGAACGCACTCTGCAGCTGGGGAATTACCTCCTTTCGTTTTTTTGTGGAGACTAAATACTTCTGTCGTATTTGGACTGCTGTTTTATTTTTATTGTTCAGTTAGGTAGTAACAGATTTCTTTGAAATAGTTAACGTTTCGGAGAAGGAATATCTATCAGCAAGAAAGAGAGTTAATAAATATATATTAAAATTTCGCAGTTCTCTCTCATAAGACCTCCAATAAGCGGACAAAATCAACGAAACCGTGAGTGTCCGCTTACAGGAGGCTTCACTGTATTTATTAACAATTTCCGCTGCTTGAGCTTTTCCGATATTAAATTTTCAGAGATCTTTCATGCTGATGGATGTTTCTTCTTCAAAACGTTAACAATTTCCAATTTTTCACGTAAACTAAGAAGTTTTATACTAGGCGCCATTTCAAGAGATCAATTAAAATAAAACACAGCAGTCCCGTCGAATAAAATATGTTGTAAATACCAGAGAAGTATGTATTTAGTCTCCGTATTCAAACGGAAAAAGGTTGTTCCCCGCCTGCAGAGTGTCCATGTCGTGCAGTGCTCCGTCTTATTGTCAGATGTTGGCGTCCGGTTAAGGAAGGTTTCAGAATTTTTTAACCAAAACAATTGTCTGCGTGCGGATATTAGAGATTCCGGTTTTAGAAGTGAATTTTACATGTTAAGAAATAGGGAAAAGCTTGGTTCCAACAAATTTGTTCGCCCAAAGGAAGTGTCCGCTTAATAGAGCTGTCCGATTAATATATGTGTTTGCAAGGAGAGGCTTCACTTATATAATAAGTGTAACAGGGATGAAATTGCCATGATGATTGCCAATACCTGTAATAGACAGGCTATGTAAGCAGTGCTATGCTACCCACGCTTGCATCGAAAAAGTAGTTAGAAATTATAATTTTTAAAGTTATGATGCAATACCAACGGAAAATTACTTGAGATTAATTAATTACACCATTGTGGCTACTTAGATGGTCAAATAATTTGGCTTGGGTACTTTTTGCCAAATGAAGTTTTAGGTATTAAACAAAGCAATAAAACCAAAATAAAGTAGAAATATCGATATCTATAGAGGAAAAATGTTTATAAAAAACAATGTTATAATGACTTAAAATAAATTTTTGTATTATTTAAACAAAAAATGTTATTAAATATTAATAAAAAAGGTTTATTGGTTCTGAAAAACAGAAAAAAAAACTGTTATTAATGCAATAAAATAAATAAAAATATGCTCCCTTAGTTATAATTGACGGGTGTCTTCAAAAAAATCAGTGGTTTGTCAGAGGAAGTGTTGGCAATTAATTATTGTTTCAGCCAACTAAAAAAATAAAGAGTTGAAATGCACTCTTTTTTTGTGTTTTTAATAAAAGATTTTTTTTAAATTTCAGCTAAAAAAAGAAATACTTCGTAAGTTTTTACAAAATAGGCTTTAAATGGCAAGAAAATGATAACTTTAACGAGACCTTATTTTAACAACACTGTGCTACAATTAAGACAAAATAATGGATTCTTTTCTCCATTTTGTTTAAATAGTGTTTTTGGAACAATTTTAAAAGTTTACCAACGAGTTTTGAAGTTATAACTCAAATCTAGAGTTCGGTAAAGCTTTATTAAGGCAAAAGGGGCAACCAATCGCATGCTGGAGAGTCCGTCCTCCAGATAGGAATAATGTAAGCATTTTATTTGCTGGCATAGTCAGATAGTATATTTAAACTCAACTTTTCAATAAAAAATATTCTACCAAGTTTTCTTTTAAAATTTTAAAGTAATCTTATATCCAATAGAAAAATTGTCATGACATTGACCTTTTTCTTGTGTTTACTGTTTCAAGGACAAAAAAATATTCAAAAATATTGAAGATACACATAATTCTAACACAGATTATAACGTTAGTAATTTAAACAACGAAAAACAGTTATGGCACATCTTCCAACAAATTAGTTTTGGTTTTAAACAAAAACTAGACAATACTATTTCTTTTTACACGAACAATTTTAAAACAATTTCCTTTAGTTTTTTCTACAAAATACTACCAATGGGCTAACTAAAGTACTACTGAGTTTTTCCCAAACTTTCAACATAAAATTTTTCACAAATTTTCCAAAAATTTTTTCACAAATTTTCCAAAATTTTTTTCACAAATTTTCCAAAATTTTTTCACAAATTTTCCAAAAACTAAATTACCCTGAACTAGAGTCCCTGTATGTTGAAATATTTAAAAATTTATAAATGGCAAAAATACCATTTGTATTCAAATCCCGTTTTGTTACATAAGCTACCGCAGTGTTAAAATTATTACTAAGCTTTCAAATAGACTCAAAAGCATTCAGTCGGAAAAAATATTTAGAGTTAAGGTAAAAGATTTGCTATTGGAGAAGGCATATTATAGTCTTAATGAATTTTTCGAGGACCAGTTATAGAATAATAATTGGCAAATATAAAACATTTAAAATTTTTTATTTTACTTGTGTATGTATCAGATTGTTCTGTTTGTTGTTTCTTGTGTTTTTTTTATATCTAAGTTAACATATTTTAACAAACTTTAACATATTTTAACATGTTTTAATTTAATGCGCTAGAGAATTTCGTTGTATTTCGATAACAGTAAGTGACTGCACCAGAATAGTTTAGGTTTTTATGTAACTAAATTTGACGTAGCACGTAAAAGAGACTGATAGGTGGAGAGAGCATATTTGCAAAGGAAAAAGATTTAAAAAAATATATCGCGAAAACTTATAGACTGCTACACTATTTTAAATGACTATTCCGTACCTTTACTTAGATTTGTATGCAAGTGTTTATCTTATATTTATAATTAAGGACCATTTTTTGCTTTGTCTGTAAAACTCTACATTTTTGACAATAAAGCATATTTTGATTTGATTTGATTTGACTGTACTTGGAGTGTGCTAATGGGCTAGGAATTTATCAGATCAGAATTATAGTCTTTCAGTCATTTTCACATTTTATCAAAATAACATAGCGCAATCACCCTCCAAAGACACCTTTGACCTGACCGAACACCTTTGCGCTTAGAATGCTAAAATTATGCGCAAAATTTGCCAGTTTTAAGTGGGAAAAACTCCATTAAGTTTTGATGCGTCCCCGGGTAACGTTAAACTTCCGCCGACAACCCGGAGTCTAATAAAAGGGAAAATGCTTTCTGAATCTACACGATTTCATTAAGCAGATATTATAAATTCAGCTAATAACGAAAGATGGTAATGTTGTCACCCTGGAGACCAGGACGTCTTTAGACTTTTTAGCGATTCAGCGAATATTTTCCTGAACGCTTTCCTTTAATTTAAACCCTTTAGATATAAGTCCGTTATGCTTGAAACTCATAGACAATGATTAAGTAAAAATAAAATTACAGACTTCCAATGTCTTTATTTATTTTAAACACAACGATCATAAAAAAAAACATTTTATGTAAAAAAAGCCAAGTACGCGAAAATGGTATTCCGTAAAAAGAATTGAGATAAAAGTAAAGCCAAGTTCTCCAATACAAATTTCAAAATTAAAGGTTCTTACTAGTAGGAAATGTTTTTTTAAACTTTGCTATTACAGCCACACTTCTTTATCTTCAATTTATAACAATTGTGCCTAAGAGTCATTTGCAGCTACAATAGCCAAGTTTCGAAAAACATTTTTAAACTAATAAGAACCTTTTATTTTGAAATTTGTATTGGAGAACTTGATTTTACTTTTATCTTAATTCTTTTTACTGAATACCATTTTCGCGTACTTGGCTTTTTTTACAAAATGTTTTTGTTATGATTTTCCTTCTTTTTTAAAGGAATTGGAAGAAATAAGTAAGTACCTACATTATATATAAGTCGAACTGAAGTTTGTTGTGGAAACTACAAATATTAATAATTTAATTTTTATTAAGTCTTTATCTTCAGTATTAATATTTAAAACTTCAATTTACAAAAAACATAATATATGTAAATAGCGCCTAATCCCATTTAAATTATATTCTTTCTCAAAAAAATTTTGAAGGTTAGCTCAACTCTAGCTCGAAGTACATTGAAGATAATAACAATTTTGTTCAAATTAAATCATTAATAGTATTTATCATTTTTGGCATTGAAGGGTCTACTACGTTTTACCTCGATGCTTGAAAATGCGTGTTCTTTTTAATGCTAAGTTATAGGTCGTTTTATACTATTTTCAAGAAAAAAATTCGGATTTTTCGCTTTTTTTTTAGAAATTTTAAAATTAAAAAATTAGTAAAAATTCATACTAATTGCTATTATAGAAGAATTTATTTGACGATTTTTATGTCAAAATAGAGAGGGCCGGCTCACAATCAATTGAGCTTAAAATAAATGATCAATTGGACAAAAAATAAGGTAACCAACTGTCTGGCAAAGGACAATAAAAAGTAATAGTTTTATTAAAAATGTTTTTAGTCATAGAAAAATGGGTACACCATATTTTTGAAATATAGCGTTCTTCCTAACACCTGGCTCCAACATTTCAATTTGGCGCGCATTTTTGACTCCGTAAAATTGTCTAAAATTGTCTAGCATTTATAAGAAACTAATGCAGAAAGTTATAGTTTGTAATTTATGCTAATAATGATTTAAAGTTCAGCACAGCCGAATATTCTAATCAGCCTAACCTCGCCACAAGAACAGAAATTCAGCAGTTCGGCTTGGTTCGGTTCGGGTCGGTCTTAAATTAGGTTTGTTGTGTCTTAAAGTAATTCAGCAGTAGTAGTAATTAAATAAAAATTTAAATAAAAACTAAGCGATAATCTTTGAAGTCAGAAATTTCAAGCCGATTGACAGTTAAACACCGATCCACCACTCTTATTATATATGGTTTATGTAAACCTTAAGGTAACTGATAATTAGTTTTGCAGCACCCATTATCAGTAACCTTAGGTAACCTGTAGTTTTAAGCTGAATTAGGAACACACGTGTGTTTTGTTACCAGAATTACGGGGTGATAAACAAAAGGACTAGCCTTATTGCAAATACTATAAACTATTCGCGGGGCACTTAAACGAAATACCTGGTTCAAAAATCGAAAAGCGTAGCAATCATTTTTTGCTTTGGAAACAATGGCAAATTGAAATTTGCAGACGCAAATTTTTAAGTTCGCACCCATGTATTTCGGCACCTATATATTTGTTTTTTCTGTAAAAAATGGGAAATAATTCACATAAAACATGTGCGGTTTGTGAAAAATTTTCGGGAGAAGTAAGGGAGTGCCATTCCATAGGTAACTACTCGTATTTTTCTTTATAATTTGTTAATAAATTTAAGAGTTAACTATAAATGCCGCCTAACACTCTTCATGGTGTCCCCAAAAATTCTACACATTTAATCTTAGTAAAACTACAAATTTAATCCGCAATTTGATAAATTTTCACTCGATCAAATAGTTTTTAGAAAAAAATAATAAACATAACCTAAAATTTTTGGCAATCGTCAAATAATGTAATGACATAATGGAGTATGTTCCAAAACCACCAAAACTGATGCATGTGCACCATAGACGAATGACTGTGATGTGCAGTTACTGAAATCCTGTCTACCCAAAAAAGGAATATTAAGAATTAAATGGGGTCTTGGCTTCAAGCATTGCTCGTAAGAATGCATAAATATGTCCTGTATTTATGCTCTACTGTATTAGAATCAAACGTATGGTTACACGGTAAAAAAAAATTGTCTTGGATCCAAGCAAATTGCTTTCAAGTAAAATATTTTGTGCTTTCCTATTCACCAAGAGAATATTTTCTTGATTTAGAATAAAAAATATCTTGCCTTTTATTTTAATGTAAAACAGAAATTTTTTTATTATTAATTGGAATTAAATTAATCTATGCACTGTTTTCTCTGGAAGCAAAATATTACTTATATGAAGACAATTTGCTTTGTTGCAAAATAGAGTATACTGAAACAAAACAATTAAAGAAGAAAAATAAAGTCTAATTTCAAGACTAAACGCTGCGTTGAACTAAGGAGAAATATTTTAATTTAAAACAAATTGTTTTAAGGTAAAAAAAATTATTCAAGAAAAAAACGTGTTTTCATTGTAGACAAAAATTTTTATCGTCTAAATCCTGTTGCCCGAAAAATTTCTAAAGCTCAAAACCAGCCCTGCAACGCGGAGTAAAGGCTTCGGCGTGACCTGAGTTAGAAAATTACCGTTATCGTTATTATTAATCTAACGATAATACTAACCGTTAGTTATTTAGTTAAATTTGATATTGTTCCCTGGTTTTAACGTGGTGCGAGAGATAAACGCTATATATAACAATATGTTCCTTAATCTTGTTTTCCATACCAAGAAAATTGGATCGGCCTTGATTAGATACACTGTGTTTGATTAATAATTTAATTAGAAAATAAAAGTTATTTTATTGCATAGAATAAAGTTTGCATTATAATCTTTCTAGCTACTATAGGCGTGAAGCCATTCAAAAAAAAAGAAACATTGATTGAAGAAAATATATGCTTAAGCCCCGTAAATATGTTGTTCATATTGCTAAGATTTAGTTGTTTAAATTTTATAGTTAGAATTTATTTAAGTTTAATGTAGTATTAGGTTGGTTTCTCTTATGGTTGTATTATTAGTGGTTCCGGTTAAAAAGAGTGATATTCGAAACGGCCCACGGAGGTCAGCTTGTCTAATTTCGACGATCGAACTGCTTTCTATTATAAACACAGTCCTAAGGGGCCTACAGACACGCGAACATTTCTAGAGATTAGTACGCGCGTACAAGTTTGCGCATACTAATCTCTTCGTGTGTAGACAATATCCGAAAATATCTCTCGAAGATTTGTTCGCGCGCACGATGTACGCGTGCAAATCTCTCGGTGTCTAGGCAAAACGCATTGATAATATCGTGTTTATGTTTAGAACGTCTAATTTTGTCTTCGTGTGTGTAGGCAATTACACCAAACGTACATGTATGCAGAGATTAGTTCGCGCGTACTAATCTCAAGAAATGCTCGCGTGTCTGTAGGCCCCTTTAAAAAAGTAATTACCTTATTAGTAGACCCAAATGCAGAAAATCGATCAACTAACTCGTTGTCACTTGTCACGGCAAGTCATAGGCCGCTTGATAGCATGTATAATGATCCGGACTTATTCCGCGCAGAAAGGCGATTTTAAACGTGCTCCAAGTTGGTAAACTAGAGTTTATATAGTGATTTCTTCACATATATGTAGGGTAAATGCGGGAAAGTTCCCGCACTTTTTGAAAAATAGCTGTAACATCTGTAAGACTTGAGATTTTTTTCTTCAAAATGAATCAATGCACAGGTACTGCGTTAAACTTTATTAAAATACAAAAATAAAAAATATATGTAAGAAAACATGAACATAGCAAAAAAAATTTTTTTTTAATTAAAGTCGGCATCTCTCCCACACTGGTGGGGGAGATGCCGCGTGAAAATAGGAGAGCCGCCGCTGTAACCGCTTCTCTAAAAAACCTCTATTTAATTTTTTTCCTTAATTCGAGTCTGGAACAGATGTTACAAACTTCACCATACATGGTGCAAGTGACATGTAGCCATTTGAAGCATTTAATATTAATATGTAACCAATCCACTTTTTTAGTTGTCGTTGCGTAAACTTCGAAGCATTCCACGCAGCGTTCCTGGTTTTCATTTTTATTTGTGGCGGTTCGGTTGGTCATCATCATCGCTGTCACTCAATTGAATTTTTTCACGGTCTTCTTAAAAATGAACCAAACCGAACTGTTGGGGGAGATGCCGCACCTGATTATAAAGGTCACAGATTTAAAACGCAACAAAATACGGCATGGCACTTGTAAACATAACCCCAAATTACTGAATAAAACAAACGAATGTGAAAAAAACTACCACATTGCAAAGAACCACACTTATTAGGACAGTACTTAAAATTTTGCTAAGAAAATATTACCATACCGTCGTAAATTGAAGGATTGCAAGCGATATTTTGGAAAACAAACACGTCCGATGTTATAACCGTTCACTAAAATGCTTAATGAAATAAAGCATCAATGGCACTCATACGAAAACAAACAAATAAGGCCAATTAGAGTAATAGCGAATAGGCTACACTTCTCATGTGACCCACAAAAAATTGTAGCTGATCTACAAAAAAAAGGTTTTAAGGCACTGGAGGCCAGCAACAAACTTAAATGGAGAACAAGACAACCTCTTAACATGTTTATGCTCACATTCAGCCACGATGAAGATATCAACAAAATTTTTGAAATTTCCAGTATCCTTGGGATTGAAGTGGAAATAAAAGCACTAAAAACCTCAAAGTTAGTCCCTCAATGCAAAAGATGCCAATCTTATGGACACACGCAAAAATATTGCGCTAAAGAACCACGTTGCGTAAAATGCACGGGGAAACATCTTACTGTAGAATGCCCCAAACCAAAAGAATCTGAGCCAAAATGCATCCACTGTGGAGGCAAGCATCCTGCTAACTACAGAGGATGCCTTGTTGCTAAGGAAATACAAAAATTGAAAAATAAACCTAAGAAACCGAATCTCATACCAAACGTGAGTACAAATAGACAAAACCAACAGACAAGAAACACAGTCACACAAAACTCTGTGACAAGGACATACAGCCAAGTAGCAGCAACAGCTACTATACCTGATATTAATATCAGTAGTCAAAATACTATGGAACAAACACTACAATTAATTTTGGAGAAATTGAACAAACTTGATGAGCGATTAACTAAACTAGAAAGTAGCAATGACGGAGCTACCAATATGCCTCAAAATGGTCAGTAATCTTAGAATCCTAGCTTGGAATGCCAATGGTCTCTTGCAACATCAGCAAGACTTGCAAGTTATTCTAGACATAGAAAAAATTGACGTCTGTCTTGTGTCAGAAACGCATTTCACTAACCAGTCTCACATTAAATTTAAAGGTTATAAAGTGTATCATACAACTCACCCTAGCAATACTGCACATGGGGGAAGTGCTGTAATAATTAAAGAAAATATATCACACTATGAGGAGATGGGATATAAAACCATAGAGATTCAAGCTACATTAGTAAGTGTAAAAACCAAAACATATACATTAGTCATAAGTGCTGTCTATATACCACCAAGGCACTTACTAAAGAAAAATCAATATCTTAATTTTCTCAGAAAATTAGGAAACCGTTTTATAATTGGAGGTGACTTTAATGCAAAAAATACCTACTGGGGATCTAGACTGACGAACTCTAAAGGAAAAGAACTTTTGCAAGCTATTAGTGAATATCAATGTCAGCCGATATCAACTGGTAAGCCCACATACTATCCAACAGATCCAGGAAAAATTCCAGATCTAATTGATTTTTTTATAGTAAAAAATATATCTTTAAGTTTTGTAGATATAGAAGAAAGTTTTGATTTACACTCAGATCATTCACCTATTATTCTAACTCTTAGTAAAAACATAATAAAGAAAGAAGCAAATATCTCACTAGTTAATAAACTGACTGACTGGATTAGTTCTAAACAAAGTCTGTCAGAAAAAATAAACCTATCAGTACCATTGCAAACGCCAGAACAAATCGATAAAGAAGTTGATTATTTTGTTACAAATATTCAACAAGCAGCTTGGGAAAACAGTCCAAAACCAAAGAGAATTTTTAAGGGAAAAAACTATCCAAAGGAAATTAGAGACCTTATATTGGAAAAAAGGAAACTAAGAAGAAAGTGGCAACAAAGCCGTGATCCTCGGGACAAAACAAATCTCAACAACATGACGCAGCGCATTAGGCGAGAAATTCTAGTAATAAAAAATGAATCTATTAACCATTTTCTTAATGAGCTTACAGATGATAAAAATACCGACTATTCCCTTTGGAAAGCAACCAAAGATTTTAAAAGACCAATTATCCAAATTCCACCCATACGAAAATCTAACAACCAGTGGGCAAGGAGTAACGAAGAAAAAGCAGATATTTTTGCAAGTCATTTAGAAAAAACATTTCAGCCCCACGAAGCACCAGATGAACACTTTCATTTAAATGAACCCCATCAAATCGAGGACCATATTAAGCTTACATCACCAAAAGAAATATTAACAGAAATCAAAAATATTAATTCGAAAAAAGCCCCAGGGTATGATCTTATTAACGGGGTAGTCATAAAACAACTCCCCAGAAAAGCTATCGTAAAACTATGCAACCTAATTAATGCGTCTTTTAGGCTTAGGTACGTACCTAAACTGTGGAAAGTTGCAGAAGTTATCATGATTCCAAAACCGGAAAACCACTCCATGACGTGTCATCTTACAGGCCAATATCTTTGCTGCCAATTATATCCAAGCTCTATGAAAAATTATTGCTTAAAAGAATAAAACCCATCATAGAAAGACAAGAAATTATTCCATCTCATCAATTTGGTTTTCGAGACAAGCATTCCACGATAGATCAAGTACACAGAATTACTAATATAATAGAAAAAGTACTAGAAGAGGGAAAAGTTTGTTCTGCAGTTTTTCTAGATGTAGCACAAGCATTTGACAAAGTGTGGCATGAAGGCCTTAATTTTAAACTAAAAAGGTTTCTGCCAAAACAATATTCGGATATTTTGGAATCATACATATCTGATAGACATTTTTAGAGTAAAACAGGAAGACTCATACTCAAATTTAAGAGAAATTCAAGCAGGCGTGCCCCAGGGTAGCGTACTAGGCTAGGGTGATATCCCAAAGCCAGAAAATTGTCACTTAGCAACATTTGCCGATGATACTGGTTTATTGACGGTAGAAAAATCTATTGAAAAATGCATAGAGAAACTTCAGGATGCAGTCACCCAAATTCACAGTTGGACCACAAAGTGGCGAATAAAATTAAATGAAACCAAATCAATTCATGTTGATTTTACAAACAAAAATATAAATCACATACAAATAACAATTAACAACATTCCAGTACCATATTCGAATCAGGCAAAATATCTAGGTATGACACTTGATACCAAATTGCGCTGGAAAGCACATGTTATGAAAAAAAAGAAGAACTTGAGATAAGGTATAGAAAAATGAACTGGCTAATTGGAAGGAAGTCCAATTTAACAATTCATAATAAGTTACTGCTTTATAGACAAATACTGAAACCAGTATGGACATATGGTATTCAACTATGGGGTTGTGCTAAAGAGAGTAACATTCTAGTTGTACAGAGATTTCAAAATAAAGTATTAAGAAACATTGTGAATGCACCTTGGTACGTTCGAAATAGTGACCTTCATCGAGATCTAAAAATCGAAACTGTAGCAGAGACTATAAAAAAGTACGCAAAAAGCCATGAAGATAGACTCCATCGGCATGTGAATGTGGAAGCAATTCAGCTAGTTCGACGACTAAAAAGAGTGAAGCCGTTTGAGCTAGTAAACTAAGTGAATTACACAAAAAACAAAATAATGCTATAAACACAACACAATTGTGAGTTACAGACTAAACAAAGCGGGGAGAACTGTTGAGTGAACCCTAAGTTTAAATCTGACTTTTCTAGTAAATTAAGTTAAAACAAAATTGCTAATTAGTCTTACTGACTAGATTGTAATAAAAAAAACACTGTGTGTTTTTTACAAATAAAAAAAAAAATACTAAATGATGAACTCTGAATATGGGCATACTTGGTTGCCTCCCAACAAACAATTAAAGTTGTAACGACGAAACCCCAACTAGAAAGAATTTCTTAAAAGTAACCGCAACGTACTCCCGCTACGTCTCAGTATACCATACAGCGACGTTATAATTCCCTAAGTGGGGAACCAATTTCTGGTTATAACTACTTGGCCAAGTGTTTAAAGTCACTGTAGTAACAACTACACTACTACGTCGTAGCCAGGTATCTACTACGTCGTAGAGGCTGTTTTTTTTCCGTAATGGCATAAAAGTTGCGATGTACTTGCAAATAATATAATCGTTTCTTTTTGGTAGAATTGTTACACAATATGGTGGACACAACAGTAAACAGACTCGCTTAGTTTTTTTGTTTGGTTATGGTTATAATATGAACTATGTTATCCAAAAGTGTGAGAATTTACGAGCAGAGGATCAAAATTCGAGTACGACGCAAAGTTTTTTGTATAACATTCATTATATATATATTGCAAAAAACCGGTGCGCCCGTAAAATTGAGCCGTTTTCTGGTAGCTGATGGAATTTTTGTGTTGTGATTTTGGAGGTTATGTTTTCATAATCGAGAGTTAACTCCAACAAATGGTGCTTAAGAAGAGCATTTTTGGTAAGCTTCAACTAATTTGTTTATAAAATAGTATGGCTCTTTAATATGAGCTCATAAAACGACAACAAAAATATTAAATTTTATTTCTTACATAAAAACATGGCGTCCCAAACTATATTCCCTGATAGTCGAAAAGGTTACTTGAAAGTAGTTGCGGCTTTAAAGTTGATCCAAAAAGTTATTTTGTCTACATTGTTACATCAGATGTTACTATGATGACACAAACTTTTGTGGTAAAAATTAAAGTTATAATGTAGTTGTCGGATACACTTGTTTGGGACTCCAATGAAGCTTAACTTTCTAGTGGTAATTAAGTAGGATATAAAAGTCAGGGCGACGACGAAATAACGACTAAAAAGAAAGTAAAACTTTAGCAATGTCCTATTGTGGTAGAGAAGACTATCAGAATCGACTATCAAGAAACAATCCTATGAAGTAGTTTAGAGGGTCGTTTTTACGAAACATCTACTATTTCCTGATACTAAATAGTAGGTAGAACTAAAAAGTAACAAATTTTGGTTGGGATCACCACATTTCTACTATAAGAAAGTAGCAAAGCCTTTAGAACATGTAGCCGCTACTATAAATGTTAGTTGGGCTATGTTATAGCGTAATCATTGAAATACGTGAAAAGCGGCGTCTCTCCCACCGCGGCAACTCTCTCGCATTTACCCTATTATAAATATGGGTAGTACTTTTAATTTTTACTATTAAACCATTTGCAAAGTTTCAATTTGCTTATTAAAAAAAATAGATAAAAGTTGTGTTTTGAATTATTATAATTTTTCAAATATGTATTATATATATTGGACTGAAAAAGTCCGTATCATTACGTATCAATTGCGTTTGTGACTTTATTATTTCAATCATGTATCAAGGGTTGTATTTGTGCTACACTCAGCTGCCGGTTCTTGCCGGAGTATTAGCTATAATTTATTGTTTCAGCGTTGGCGCATGGGATTGCCCGACGTAATTTATTTAACGTGTAGCCCAAGACACAGGTTTCACAGGATAAGAGTCAATCCGTTTTGAGCTATATATGTGAAAATAGTGAATATTTGAATATAAAGAGTACGATAAAGAATATCAGTGCATGGTAAAAAAATCTTCCAAAATTAGATAGTGATTGATCTATATTGATATAGAGTGAAACCTCTCCTTACGGACACCTCTATTAGTCGGACAAATTTGTTAAAACCAAGAATTTTTTAACCAAAAAAAAATTGTCCGCGTCCCGTTATTAGAGTGTCCGGTTATAAGAGAGAATTTTATATGTAAAGAAATCGGGAAAACTAACTAGGTGTCTCCGCAAGGAGAGGTTTTACTGTATAGTGTAGCAAGATTAATAGATTTGGTTAAATTTTTATGAAAAAACTAATTACGTACACACACTCTCAAAATATCAATTTTTTAAGTTATTTGCTTAAAAGGAAAAAACGATATGCCACATTATTTTTGGAGGCGACTGTAATATCTCCAGAATGAGAAGTTGACATTTCTTAACTTTCAGCATTAATTTGTCAAAATTACAACCATAAAATAATTTCGATCGATTAGAACCGACAAGCTAACCACCGTGCGAAACGGCGTTTAAAACAGCGTTCTCATTTGAACGACATTTAAAACAGCGACATATCACAAGGGCGATAGTTTAAAAGAGCGACATATTAAAACAGCAACTTTTACAACAGCGAGATTTAAAAGAGGGACATATCAAAACAGCGACATATCAAAACAGGGATATTTAAAAGAGCGACATTTAATAAAAACAGCGACATTTAAAAATGGGTTATTAAAACAAGCAACAGTTCGACTAAGGGATCTCTTTCTAACATTAAAAAAAATACTCTGCCAATATATGGGCCCCTAAGCTCACACTAGGTACTATAGTTTTAGTGTACGTGCGAGCAAATAAAACTAAAACCTGAAATATATCTTATTCAACTCCAGACTAAATTACCTTTTGTTTGATACCACACAAGCCATGTTTTGACTTAAACTCAAATTTTTGAAATCTACCCCCACCCTTAAAAAAACAAAAACTAAAATGTATTTTGTTTAACTCCGGACTCAATTACCTTTCGTTTGATATCACACACGCCATATTTTCACATAAACTCTAATTTTTGAAATCTTCCCCCACCCTTTTATTTGGCTTGTGTTGGGTGGATTTTGTTCATTTTTAAATGGGACCATCTCGACCCAAGACCCAGCCTAGGTACCAAATTTCATTAAAATCGGCCAAGCAGTTTTTGAGTTATGCGCGTTGGTCGTTACAGACATACAGACAGACAGACAGACATACAGACAGACAGACAGACAGACGGCGCGACAAAAAAGTTTCAAAATCATCTGAAACGCAAAGATATATAAAATTTTTTGAAATCGGAGTAACTTTTTTTTTCTCGAAAAAATTAGGATCACCATAGCTCACACTACTATAGTATAGTATATGTGTGAGCTAAAACCAGACTTCCTTACCGGGATCCTAGAATGTGTGAAACCAAACCGAACCAAATCGCTTATTCGTCTTGTTCTTGTGCGTTCAAACAAGAGATCAGTATACTCTGCATATTGTTCTATTTTTTAAGAAAAAATTAATAAAATTAGCGTCTTAACCAACCCTATTAGTGGGTTTTCACTAGAGAAATACTAAAAATTAAAGAACTAGGCTGGCCACTACCTGATTTAAAAATTGAAAAACAAAGAGCAAGTGGACAAAAAAAATACTCTGCCAATATATGGGCCCCTAAGCTCAAACTAGGTACTATAGTTATAGTGTATGTGCGAGCTAATAAAACTAAAACCTGAAATATATCTTATTCAACTCCAGACTAAATTACCTTTTGTTTGATACCACACAACCCATGTTTTGACTTAAACTCAAATTTTTGAAATCTACCCCCACCCTTAAAAAAACAAAAACTAAAATGTATTTTGTTTAACTCCGGACTTAATTACCTTTCGTTTGATACCACACACGCCATATTTTCACGTAAACTCTAATTTTTGAAATCTACCCCCACCCTTTTTGAAAAAATAAAATAAAATGTATTTTGTTTAACTCCATACTCAATTACCTTTCGTTTGATATCATACACGCCATATTTTCACATAAACTCTAATTTTTGAAATCTTCCCCCACCCTTTTACTTGGCTTGTGTTCGGTGGATTTTGTTCATTTTTAAATGGGACCATCTCGACCCAAGACCCAGTCTAGGTACCAAATTTTATTAGAATCGGCCTAGCGGTTTTTGAGTTATGCGCGTTGGTCGTTACAGACAGACATACAGACAGACAGACAGACATACAGACAGACAGACAGACAGACAGACAGACGGCGCGACAAAAAAGTTTCAAAATCATCTGAAACGCAAAGATATATAAAAATTTTTGAAATCGGAGCAACTTTTTTTTTCTCGAAAAAATTAGGATCACCATAGCTCACACTACTATAGTATAGTATATGTGTGAGCTAAAATACCTAAGGGTAAGTTAAGTTATTATTAAATTATTTCAGCAGGATTTTTTAATCATTTCATGGTTTAATTTGGGTAGGTTTGGGTTAGTTAATTTAAAAAACTAGGGTTAGAAATCCTGAAAATAGTAAACATATAATACAAAAATATGCGCCCTTAGTTTTGCGCCACAAAAAAAAATTTATCGAGGCATGTTTATTAAGGAATTTCGGGCAAAGATTTGACGCAGCACCCCGATTTTTTTTTGATTATCAAAATTCTGCCACTACCATGTTGTTTGAACACGAACCGCCACTGTAACCCATAATGAACATATTTGACCACCTGGTTTTCATTATTATATATTTTTGATTGAAGCAAAAAAGCAATATTTTATTGGAGAAGGGAGGCCGCAGGTTTTCATTATTATATATTTTTGATTGAAGCAAAAAAGCAATATTTTATTGGAGAAGGGAGGCCGCAGATTTCTGCCCTAACCCGATCATTTATACCTATTCTAAAACTTTTTACTTTTGGTATTTTTACTTAGGTTTTAGGGAATAATTCTACTGCTTTTCCTTCCTTACCATTTTAAATCAGTCAGCACTCTTAACCAGTGGCGGCTCCTACAGGTAGGGCAACGGGGAAGTGCACTCCCAAAACTAGACAATAAACAGTATTTGTAATTGATTTATTTAAAAAAAGTTAGATCTTTCCATACGACATGTTTGTCTAGTTCTTTTTATTATCTGTGATGAACAACAAGCGATTAATTAGGTGAACTTTTTTAGCGTAAATAATTACAAGCCGGAAGCGCCGCGCGTGGCAAGGTTTTAATTTCGCCCGTTTTTGGATGGTCTCGAGTGGGGGCGGGAGGTATGTTTTAGTTGACGTTGGCCAAATTCATCGTGCGAAAACGTTCGTTGCCCTTTCTGCGTGTTGCTGGTTCTATCCTTAGTGAAGACGTATCAGTTTGTTTTGATTTGGGGTATGTCAGTAGCAAAAAGCCTTGCCGGTCGCGTGTCGTTGTTTGTTTTTGTTATCGTTTGGTTTATAAAATGGAAATAAATACCGTCGATTACATAATGAACTGTGCAAATTTAAATACGCTGACATATCAACTTCGACTACAAATAAAATCTTAAGGGCCACATAAATCGGACCTAAAAATTAACCAAAATTTTAGTGTAAGTAATGCCGAGGGGCGTTCCAAAAAAACTAATAATAGAAAATTTTATAAAAAATTATACGATGCTCAGAACTGGCTGTGCGGTTGTAATTTATTTGTCTTCTTATGAACAATCCACTAAGTGATCCTGCGTGGTTGGGAAAGGGAATGTGTGATATCAAGCACTTTGGTAAAAAGTTAAAAAGACACAAACTAAGCATTTAAATAACCACATAGAATTTTCTATGCAAGGCAAGACTGATATTACGTGCCAATTGAATAGTGCATATAGGCAAAACATTACCGAACATAATGAAAATGTGACAAAAATTAATTATACTTAGTAGGTTAATAGACTGTTTAAAATTCTGTGGGATTTTTGAGGTTGCTCTACGGGGCCATAAAAAAGAAAGGCGAATGGAATTTATCTATAAACAAATAAAGTAAAAACTATTACACCAAGTAGCTGCTTGTTTGGAAAATACTAAAATAAAATTGTTTCGGTAAGTTTTTTTATCTCATTTTTCATGCAATATAAATTTCTGCCCTCCTCCCCCAATTTATAACGTCACCAGCGGCCACTGCAACAAAAGACAATCGCTGGAAAACAAAGAAGAACAAAAAACTGTGATAATTGATGTGACAAATTTACCCCAGGATGTTTGCCTTTTTTACGAGCAAACGATTAAGACTTAACCGTGGCCTTAAAACTTGAATAATTTTGCTCCCCGTATTCTTTGGGGATATATTAAACTAATGTAATTCATTTCACTTAGGTATTTTGGAAAAGTAATGACACACGAATTCTAATTAAATGATATATTGCCAAAAGTTTTAGAGCTTCGCCCAGGCTAGAGAGATGAAAATACAGACAACGCACGGTTTCTATCTATCTATTTAGCTTTCTTCCATCCATCTTTGGACATAGGCCTACCCCAATATCTTCCACTCTTCTCTGTTTGTCCCCGTGTTCATCCATCTAGTTCCCGCGCGTTTCTTCAAATCATCCGCCGATCTCATATGGAGTCTTCCCCTACTCCTTTTATTTTCCCCAGGTCTCCAGTTTACAATACATTTGTTCCATCGTTCGTCTTTCTGTCTGATATTATGCCATGCAAATTTCCATTTTGATTTTGCTACTTCTCCTCTTACATCCCTTACTTTTGTTTTATTTCTTATCCATTCATTGCTTTTCTATCCGTTAGCTCTACATGTAACATTTGTCTTTTCATTGATCTTTGGGCTTTTGTTATGTTTGATTTTGTAAGGAAGGATATATTAGTAATACACTTTCGTTTTAAGGTACTGAGGATATTTTTTATTTTTTAATATGTAGCCTAATTTACCGAATGCTGCCCAGGCCAATCTTACTTGTCTCTTGATTTCAGCTGTTTGGTTCTTCTGCTTGTTCTATTTTTTTTGGTTTATTCTGATCGTAATATTTTCATCTGTTTTTGTGATTATTTTAGTTTTAGTGTAGCTCTTCCAGCATTTTTATCAGTTCTTCTTTCTTAGGTGGTTCAAGTATTGCCCGCTTACTTTGATGCCTATATTTCTTCCCAAATCTAAGCTTTTAAAAACGCACGGTTTACTAGCTATTAAACATTAGCTATTGATTTGATTTGATTGGAGACGTGAAAATCCCCTTAACAAAAAAGAGTGTGGATATCATACTCCAAATGTAGTAGTAGCAGTAGTTTATTCAGCACAGATAGTTGAGTAAATTTGTAGGGTACCTACTTCAAGACAAATCTGAAAAAGGAAAAACTTATATTTTTGCTACTTGGCTCCCAAAGCTAAATATTAATTCGATGATCCTTGATTTTCCGGTTTTCCAATCCAAGATTGCGGCTGCCAAAGATAAGAATACGAAATATTTCTGGTTTTAGGATAAATGAAATTAATTTTGTTCGATATACTAGCGGCACCTACTCAATTACAAAACTAAAAAGTTGACTCTCACTTCAAAACAAAGTGGCTGCTATATTTCAAGAACTTTTTATTTAAAATTTAAACTTATACACCAGTATTTAATAAGATCTTAAAACTTAGCATTTTAGACCGGGTTTAATTGTATTTTTTTAATACTCACAGGTCAAAAAACTGCAAAGATTTGATTCACCCTAATGTGCAATATGATAGTAAGCATTTCTCAGTAAGTTTTATCCCATATAAATGTAAATTAACTTTGGAAATAAAGAATAACCACATAAAAATTTTGTAACGAACTGTAATTTTTTTGAACCAGTCTGTGCAGTCATAGGATTCCCGTTAAAGATAGTCTCAAATTGTAGTAGCACCCCCTGAGGGGTGTTTTAAAGTTCGAAAAGCTATAGAAATATTTCATGATCGATAAAAAAAACCTATATACAAAATTTTTTAAAGCTAAACAATACTTAAATAACTTAAAACTATATCTGTAGATGCATTACCGTATTATAAATACGTATCAATATTTAAATATTGTAAAAAGCGTAAGATATATTAGATTCTGTTTTCAGTAATTTTAAAATCGGTTTAGTCACCGCTAACTTGTCTAAATAATTAACATGTAAAATATAGTGGTCAGCTGACATTGACTTACACCGATTATTGGACATCACCTTGTTGACGTTTGGAGGTTTAAATATGGCTGCCATTTTTAAATCAAAATATCGTCGGCTTCAAAATTGCCTAAGTCCACTTTTTGGCAAAAATGAGGTTTTGGCGCCGCGCCACCTTGTAAAATAAAGTAAGAATAATAATCAGTGATAAAACTTTAGCGTCTAGTCGAAAGATAGCAGCTAGCATCAAAATATTGAAATATGCGCAAGTCCGACTATGCACAGATGAGTGGGAAAATTGCGTATAGCCCGGTGCACACCAGCACACGCGTCACATGACTATGATAACATTTCATATTGAGATCATGTGACGCGTGAGCGAGCTCCCACGAGAAAGTCGTAGGTGGAAATCGGGTTCATTGCCGTAGCATGTTTAAGGCACGCGTAGGGTTAGCATCCGCTTTGTTGCTCTAAACGTCAGTGTTTAAGTAAAATACCTTGAAATAATTGTTGCAGAATATCTCAGGTGAGTAGGTTTATATCGATCAATGAAAAGATCGAAAACAAATAAAAAGAAACAAACCACAATCCGTGACCTACGACAGCTCTTTCTGCCTTTAAGGTGTGTTTACCCGCTATCAGACACGTGAGCGTCAGTCAACGGAATTTTTAAGCTAAACAATACCAACAAACGTGAAATTTAGTACCCGTGAATAAAAAAAATATCAAACAAGTTTCGTGGCTAATCGGGTAAAAAGGGGTTTTTGTTTCTCTCATATTTTTCCGTGAGTAGCTTAAAAGCTTAACCTCACGGGGGTCCAAGATCTAATCCTTCTATAAGTCACTATTAAAATTTTTTAAAAACAATCAGTGTTTTCTTTCTAATTTGTATTAGGAATGATTTTTGCGTAAGTCCACTACTATTTCTAAAATTAACAAAAATCAATTTTTTCTTCATGGATTTTGATTATAGAGGTTAATTCAAATATAATCGCGGTAGAAAGTGTAATCTTGTTTTGATACATTTTTCCTCTCTCCTGTAAAATCTACTTTTTTGGACTTTAAGGCAAAAAAATTATTTAAACCTTTAAATCTAGACGGAGTTTCAAGAACTATAGCATTTTAGACCAGTTAGTAAAAAATGGTGATAGAGTTTCAGACCAATGTTTCACTTTTTTTTTTGGATCAGGAACCAAAATAGCCGTTATAGTTCTGTTTGTACCACTCTATATTATATAAAATCAAAAATGGATCAAAATGGTGCCTTTTGTTCTGTTTTTTGTAAATATCATATTTTTAAGCCCATGTCCAAAGGTCAATTAATCTTGAGCATAAATTGAAAGAAAGCAAAGTTGACGTTATGTTAGTCACGATTATTATTTTCAGTTCATCCAAATAGCCAGGTATAAAGTTAATTAAAAAATTTCATAAATTTTACTTATGAAAAGAGAGTGCACAGTGCCTTCCAGCAAGTATTCATCCTCCAAAGCTAATAAACGAAATGGTCCTTAAAATCAGTAGCGCACCTAGGAATGTCTTGGGGGAGGCCCGAGACCCCATAATGCCATATTTTATGCAATTTTCATGAAATATGTGGGGTTTGTTTTGGAAGGGGGTCGAAAATTGAAGTCAAAGTCAAACAAATTGCTAGGAGCTACATAACCTCAAAAAAATAAAATAAATATTCTTTAGTTTTTTAAATAACTATCTTTAGTTTTGGATCATTTTTTTTTTAGGTTGGCGATACAGTGAAATTAAAATGCTACATGGTTTTGGAGCAGCGGTTTCCCTTCTTGAGTTTTTCCTTTATATAATACCTAAATTGACTGTTGCCACCTACGCTATATTCACCGTACCGATGCCATTCATCTCCATTTTCCTTACCAATGTGGTCTTCACTTCACTTCATTCTTGAGCAAGGAACCTACACAGGTGCCAACTCTCTGAATCAGTGAGTACTTGGAATCTATGGTGGGCAGGGATCGATTCAATTCTCCCTAATAGACAACCTAAGTTGACTACCCACTACCCGGTGACTACCCGCTATCCGGTGACTAGTCGGTGACGAATCTCTTGGTTTGGATGCTTTTCACAAAAGTTTTAAAACTCTAACTTAAATGTACTTTCAAGGACTAAAGTTCACAATTATTACGCTAGCTCTATGACTTTATTCAAGTCGTATAACTCTGTTCATCGTTTTAATTTAAATTTTAGTCTTAACGCCTTTAGGGTGACATCAGTGCTTTTCTCATCTATTTGCGTAGTTGATTCAACACACTATTTCTATTCAAACACTCGAAACATGACATTTTTGTAAAGATATTTTATTCCAAAATAATTGTGTTGTTTTAGGTTTTTTATATTTGTAATCTTTATATGAACTTGTTTAAACAGTTCCCTTTTTAAAAACACAAAATATTCAATAGGATAGATTGCACGTATAAATTGCACAACTGACTAAATGCCGCTTGACATGGAGCAATAGACTTGCAGTTACATGTAAGATTAGTGTCCCTGAATGAGACATATTTGTTTGTTTCTTTATACAATTGATGTCATACCAGGCACCCTAATCTTGCATGCAACTGCAATATTACTCCATGTCAATATCCTAAAAAATATTGAACGGCAACAATATTTTGAACTTGAATTTTTCTGATCTGGCCCAATTTTTAAAAGCTTCTTTAATATACTCAAGCGTACATTTTTTGTTCAAGGGTCTTAAGAGGAAATCTTGCATAAGACACCATATACATAATATTCCAATACCCACGGTAACTGCCCATTCATGATACAAACATGAGGGCCTTGGGGTCTTTAAGCAAAAAAGACCTGATTGGTTGCTTTTAAAGACATGTGCATATTATTTCCATATAGTACGTATTATTGCAATACCTACGGTACCTGACGATGCAGAATGCAAACATATTTGAAATAGCAATATCAATGGGTATAAGTCTATCCTCTTTGCGGCCCTTAAGATAAAATGTCCCGATTGGTTATACTTTTACGCATAAATATTATTTTATTCTTGTATTCGTTACGTCAAATCATCGGCGTACAGTTGAAAAAAACTCTATCTATGTAAATTTGGTATCTGTGCATTTTTCGTCTTTATTTCTGAATGAATGCATCAAACGCGAACCATTGTGTAAATAGGTAACGGGGAATATTGGAATATTACGTATATGTAAGACACCCGGTCTACTTTCCTATCTCTCCTCTGCTAGGAGAGTCCGGGTAGTGTCGAGATTCTGACCGAAAACCCCTCGATTGCGACTCCGGCTTGCCTAGGCTAGCCACAGCAACTGCACTGTAGATTACTGGCTTATTGTGCACCCACTTGTCTTCTTGGATAACCACTCCATTAATTCCGTTCCCTGAACAAGTTTGTACAGGTACAGGGTATTGTAATGGAGTAGTCCTCAGTCGCTATTGCGCCTAGTTCAACTTCCCCTAATATTAGGTGCCTTTTACGATAGAGTGCCTCACAATGGCATATTACATGTTCTACTGTTTCTGGTTTCAGATTGCATAGTCTGCAGCTTAGGTCTCCTTAATACAGGCCCATCCCGTTTAGGTGAACTTTAACCGCAATATGGTCGGTCATGATCCCTATTGTGGCTATCACTTGCATCCTTGTGTCTTAGCCCCTTTCTTTCTAACCAGTGGCTTTCATGTTTTACCCTTACCCAGAGTTTGACCTCAGACCTTACCCCAAGGGCTGTCTCTGATCCAATATATTTTTCTGACGATCCTGGTCTTGCTAGTTGCTAGTCAGCTTTTTCATTGCCTTGAATACCTCTGGGTCCTGGCATTCATAATAGTTTTATTTTATTGCGTTCCGCCAGTTTCACTAGTGTAGCAAGGCATTCTGACACTAGCTTTGAGCACATACGAGTATGTAAAAAATTTCAGGTTGATACGTTAATACCTGGGGCAGTTATTGGCGATTTGGGAAGCATCATTTAAAATTAGCTAAATGCCAATTTCGCTATTTTCTCATCTACATGACGTCATGCGCACCATGTGACGTTAGTGTGTCGTGGTACCCTGCAAAAATAGCCCACTACTTATTGAATTGCCCACGAGCCGCCACTGTATCATACTGTTCCATGTTATAAGCAATTTTTAAAAGAAGCCGCTCTTGTGCATATCAAGGTCTGGGTGTTTAATTTACCTACACCATAAAAAGAGTTTTCGCATCTTTTTCCACGTGAAAAATCTCGTAGCATGTTTATAAATTTTTAAAAGACTCCCTTAAGTGCCACTAAAACGGGCCGAAATTATAAGCAGTGAAAACTTATTTTTAATTATGCAAAGGAAACTCGTTAAACAAAAGCCTACAAAAATTTATAGGCCATTTCGCCAACCAACATATTATAACAAAACCGAATAGAACAAAAACATATTCCATTTCTGCTTACGCTAAACCTTTGACGAATATACCTACGCTTGGTGCTTGTTGAGAGAGTGTGACGGACTCATAAACTCTGTTCCATCAAACAGTTCTACGGTCATAGAACCGTCCAAAAAATCCCAATGCGCGCGCAATGCAGTACAAGGAGTACGAGGACTGTTTTAAAACGGTTCGGGTTAGATGGAAGGACCAAATAACTTTCCAAAAACCGAATGCTGTTCGATTTACTTCAGGCACGTGATCATATGCGAGAGAGTTAAATTCAAAATCACGTGACTAAAAGAAAGGGTAGGTTTGGCGTCTGGCTTAAAGATAAATCGAAGGCAACGGATGAATTCGAGAGCACGAAATTAAATTTGCACACAGAAAGGATTACACAATTACATAGGATTATCATAATATATTGTTACGGGTTCACAACGACAAATTAAAACTCGCAATTGTTGAAAACGATACGTCAATTTATTCCGACAAATTATGTACAAAAAGACGCACTTAAACTTACTAATAACTTGCTAATAATTAACTACTTTAATACGCCTATTAACTTCGCGTCAACATCTAGCGATCACTACCATTGGTTATCTCTGACTGACTCGAGGCACGACGTCCGGCCCTATATATGAGGGTCTGCCCACTATTCGAGAATTTTCCATCCTTGTTCGACTCGGAATCATTCCGCCCTTTTCTAGAACCGGACCGTTCTCATACCAGTTTGTCACAGATAACGCAACTAAAACCTAGATTAAGAATACAACCATAAAATACGTCAACCTAATACTACACTAAACCTAAATAAATTCTAACTATAAAATTTAAATAAGTTAAATTTGTAACACTATCCTCCAGGTTTGATCGTCTCGATCAACATTTCCCAGGTAAGGTTTTAGTCTGTCTAGATGAACAACTTTCATCTTGGACTTCGGGCTTTTCTGAATTCGGTAGACTACATCATTAATTCTCTTAACAACTTTATAAGGCCCTTCCCATGGTGGTGTCAACTTAGGTGATCTTCCTTTCTTGCGTTGAGGATTGTATAGCCAGACTTGATCATTCTCTTTGAACCCTGAAGAGTTTGCTTTCAGGTCATACCTCGCTTTCATGCGGTCACTGGCTATTTCTATTCGCTCTCTAACCACTTCATGGATATCGTGCAGCTTTTGCCTTAAACGTTCGACATAGTCATTAACCTCTAAGTGTTCTTCTTCAGTTGAACCAAACATGATATCACATGGTAAACGCAGTTCTCTACCAAACAGGATACTAGATGGAGTAGCTCCTGTCGTATTGTGAATTGCGGTTCTATAGGCCATCAAAAACAATGGAATATATTGGTCCCCATCTGTTTGGTGCTCATCAACAACTTTGCAAGGATGTTCTTCTATTGTTTTATTAAATCTTTCAACCATGCCATCTGACTGCGGATGTAAAGCCGTAGTCCGTGTTTTATGTATTCCTAAAAGGTCACAGAGATTCTGGAAGAGCTTTGATTCAAAGTTTCTACCTTGATCTGAATGTAGTTCCAAAGGAATGCCAAATCGGCTGAAAACCTCATTTACCAGAACTTCTGCAACTGTAGCGGCCTCTTGGTTAGGCAAAGCAAAAACTTCTGGTCATTTGCTAAAGTAATCCATGACAACAAGGATGTATTTGTTGCCCTTTTTAGTTTCTGGAAATGATCCGGCCACATCAATAGCAATGCGTTCGAATGGCAGACCTACGTTATATTGTTTCATTTGACCTCTGGACCTTGTTTTGGGACCTTGGCTGGCTGCACAAGTCGAACATCGGCGGCACCAGTTTTTCACATCTTGAAAGTAATTGACCCAATAAAATCGGTTTCGAATTTTGTCCATGGTTTTATTTATGCCTAGGTGCGCGCCTGATTTTCCACCATGGCATTCGGCCATTATATTGTCTACCATGCTCCTAGGAACCACTACTTGATTAATCACAGTAAGGCCATCGGCACTTTCCCAGGCACGTTTAAGGATGTTTTCTTCTACTATCAGTAAATCCCATTGTGCCCACAGTGATTTGAATATCACCCCTTGGTTTGCGATATCTAGCCATGATGGTCGTGGCTTGTTCTCTTCTTTCAATCGCAAGATAGGTTCGGTTCGGTTCGGTTCGGTTCGGTTCGGTTCGGTTCGGTTCGGTTCGGTTCGGTTCGGTTCGGTTCGGTTCGGTTCGGTTCGGTTCGGTTTGGTTCTAATTGAAGCCAACATCCATTCTTCATCTGGTTCTAATTTTATCTGACGCACGTAGTTAATTCCTTCTTTCTGGTCAGTTATCCTGCAATGTTTACAATCTTCAGGGCAAGGTCTTCTGGACAGTGCATCTGCATTATTATGCACCCTTCCCGCTCGGTGCTTAATTTGATAATGGTATTGTTGTTGCTTTTCTATCCATCTCGCGACTTGCCCCTCAGGTTGTTTCATTTTCATGAGCCACTGTAACGCAGCATGATCCGTTCTAATCAGAAACTCTTGTCCGTAGAGATATTTGTGAAAGTGATCTGCGGATTTAACTATGGCTAGGAGCTCCTTTCTAGTAACACAATAATTTCTCTCTGGTTTGGATAGCTTCTTGCTGAAAAATTCGATGACCCGTTCTTCTCCATCTTGTACTTGGGAGAGTACTGCTCCTATGCCATCGTTGCTCGCATCAGTATCTAATATGAATTTTCCTTTTGCCATGATGGTCAGTGAAAGGTGGATTTGAACTTAGAAAATGGGCTAGTAATTCAGATGTGCTATTACAGAATATTCCTGTTTCACATCGCCATGAACAAGCACTCGCATTTAGTTCTGAAGACGACAATTCGTATGTCAAAATTCTAGGACTTAAATGGAATTCTACTTCGGATACCTTTTCTTACTCAGTTGACCCCTCAACTAGACCTTGTACTAAGAGAAACATTTTAAGCTCCACTGCTAGAGTTTTTGACCCGTTGGGTTTTTTAGCTCCTTTAACTTTCTTTGCTAAATATTTGATCCAACATCTTTGGACTTTAGGACTCGGTTGGGATGAAAGTACTCCTTCGGAAGTAACAGAAAAATGGTTACAATTTCAAAATGAACTTCCCGTTCTTGCTAATTTTCAAATTCCAAGAATTTTGGCACCTACGGCTTTCGATTCCTGCCAGGTGCATGGTTTTGCAGACAGCTCAGAGCGAGGGTATGCAGCTGTAGTTTATTTTCGATTTTGTTATTCTAATGAAATTCAAGTTGCCCTGGTTGGTGCAAAATCGATGGTCGCCCCTATCAAAAGGGTCTCTTTACCCCGTTTGGACTTATGCGCAGCAGTTCTTCAGACAAGATATATATCGAGCAAACTTTCGCTTATTCTGATTCACAGGTTGTCTTGGCCTGGCTGGAAACATTCGTTTCTAATAGGGTAAGCTTAATTCAAGATCAAGTTCCACCTTCCTTGTGTTTCCACGTTCGTTCGGAGGACGCGGTTTACTTCCTCTTGAATTAGTTAACCATCCTCTATGGTGGGCGGGGCCCCCTTGGCTCCAGCTTCAACAAGAAAAATGGCCAATATCGTCTGAAATTGCTATAAATGATTCAATGGTTGACGAAGAGCACAGAAATGTTACTTTATTAGGTTTTACTTCTATCGAATATTTTGAGATTTTAATGGAAAAATATTCTTCTCTTAGCAAAATTAAAAGAGTTGTTGCCTTTTCTCAACGATGGTTTTATAATTTTCGCAATAAGGATAATCCTAAGTTTGATTATTTTTCTCAACACGAATTGCATAGAGCACTTTTGGTTCTTGTTAAACATGTTCAACATGTTGCATTTCAAGACATTTTTTCTTGTTTAGAGAAGAAAACGCCTATTTCCAAACCGAATATTAAATCTCTTTCTGGACGCCCTTGGAATTCTTAGGGTGGGCGGTAGGCTTAAATTTTCCGGATTATTCCACCCAGCGTTCATCGGTTAACCGATTTGATTATTGATGAAGTACATAGAGAAAATCTTCATCCGGGATTGCAGTCAATGCAATTTCTTCTGGCTCAAAATTTTTGGATTCTGTCCCCTAGGTGATCAATTCGTCATCGACTCAGTCAATGTATAAAATGTTTTCGTGTTAACCCCATTACACTTTAACCTTCTATGGGTGATTTACCCTCATTTGGGGTAAACCAGATAAAACCCTTTTCTATAGTAGGAGTGGACTATGGAGGTCCTTTCTACATTACTCTTGGCAAGTCTCGAGGTTGTAAGTCTCAAAAGGCATATCTATGTCTTTTTGTTTGTGCAGGCACAAAGGCACTTCATCTCGAACTTGCATCGGACCTTACCTCCGAAGCTTTTCTTGCGACTTTGCGCCAATTTACCGCTCGTAGAGGTTCCAAGATTTTTAGTGACCAAGGAACTAACTTTATTGGGGCTTATAAAGAGTTAAATCAAATGTTTCAACAATCTTGCGCTAAGGAAAAGATTGAATGGATGTTTAATCCTCCTTCTAGTCCCCATTTTGGTGGCCTTTTTGAGGCAGGTATAAAATCAGTCAAATCGTTTTTACTAAAAATCATTGGAAATCAGATCCTCACTTACGAGGAATTCTACACAGTTTTGTGTCAGGTAGAATCTGTCTTAAATTCTCGGCCTTTGTGTGCCATGAGCAGTGATCCCAATGACTTGTCTGTTCTGACACCAGGTCATTTCTTAACGTTAGAGCCAATTTCCAGCATTCCTGAAGCTGATTTATCACACCTTTCCATAAATCGCCTAAACAGATGGCAGCTTCCTCAGCGCTTACACCAGGATTTCTGGAAAAGATGGCACTTGGACTATTTAAACTCTTTACAAGAAAGGCAGAAATGGAATAAGGGTAGTGATACCTTAAGTATCGATTCTTTAGTTCTTATAAAGAACGACCAAATGCCCCCTCTCAGTTGGAAGGTGGGTAGAGTCGTTAAACTGCACCCTGACCGCGATGGTATTGCTAGAGTGGCCACTATTCGCACTTCCCAAGGCCTCCTTCAGAGACCCTTGGTAAAACTTTGCATATTACGTACTTCTTAAAATGTAAAATACTCCGGTATTTTGGTGGGCGGAATGTTCAAACCGCACCCTGTATATATATTAATTTAAGTTTCTATTTAACGCATTCAAATGCATTTTTCATTAATGGGTTAGTTAATTATAATTTTCTTTTATTTTGGGTATTCTATATTAAAATTGTATTGTCTGTGGGTTCTATTTTCCTAATTATTATAAAAACTCTTATCGCATATTTTTTGCTGGAATGAAGGCCCCGAAATCCTTGCCTGTTTTTCGGTACTTCGATTTCTCTCGTCCCGAAGCATACCTACTGTTCGAGACCAATACAATATACGCCGCTGTAAAATAATCCAAACGCTAATTCAAAATTCGCTTTCTAAAACCTACGACAACTAGTTATTGTGTTCAAAATACAGGGTGTTCTTGATGAAAAGTGCCAATCGTAAAACTATTAAACTTCGATGTGCTGTTACCTACGTTGAGTGACATAAGAAGACTTTCACCGCAGCCCCACTCGCGAATGTTGGAATATTGTGACCTCATAAGACAATCTAAGGTAAGGTGAAAAAGCTTTTATTCCAGCTCGTTTTTTCCTTTCATTTTTTCCATATAAATTTCGACGAACCTAGTGACCAATTACTCAAATAACGACCAAGCATATTTAAAGGATAGTTGATTCTTTCTTGTATCTTACTTCTTATTTGTTACTTTAGAGAACTATAAATCCAACTTTATATATTTTATAAATAAAACATTATGGCTGCTTTACATACAAGTTTAGTTCAGTGGTTAAGTACTGGCGTAGTCAAGTCAACCAACGGTCGAGTTTAGTAAATGGAACCAAAGGTTACCCAAGGAAATTCAATTTTTATTGTCGAGTAGCAGCCACCACAAGGGTCCCTGTATGTTGACATATTTGGATATAGTATGTAATATATCCAAATATGTCAACATACAAAGACTCCAGCCACCACCACTAAGCAACCGACTGGTCATGTACCAACTAAACATATCTGGACAGCCAAAAATTTAGTAAATAGCCAAACAGTGTTACTCACTATTCGACTTGTTATTAATGTATTCAACTAAAACACTGGCCTCGTGTAAACCTTTGTTTAAACTTGACTTGATTTAGCAAACTCTACTAATTAACTAAACAGTCGATCCACTTAAAACCCACTCAACTAAATTACTCTACTCTACTTAACGACTGACTGCATGTGAACTGGCCTTTAAAATAGGTATTAAGGAATATATTTAGAAACCTTTTACAGAACACTGCTCCATAAATTGTTTAAATTAAAGAAAAAATACCTGAAGGGTATTCATATTTATAGTCCAGTTCCATTAAGACTTAATTTGTTCCATTTGCTGTCAACAGTCATCATAGTATCACAAAGTATGTATTCTTTGTGGTAATAGGCATTAACCCGATCTGAAATTTATCACGGTCATGGGTACTGTTTTTCGTTTCATCTGCCTGTCTTTTGTTTTTATTCGGTGGATGTCGCCACTTCTTTGAAAAGCATACATAAATATTTATCATTTCTCTTATCAATATCGTAAGATGAGATTTATATAACGTATCTAGCTTTACAAAGGTGTGACATTGATTATGCAGTGTTCTAAAGAGTCCCTTACCGACAGTGGCGTGTCGCATAAGAAGCCAGAAGAGCAAACACTGGTGTCCTTTTAAAAAAAAAATAGAAAAACTACATTTAACGCAAAAACAATTGGTGCCTCCCCCGGCTTTTTATCCACGACACGCTACTTCTTATCGACGAAACAGTTTACTGTCAACACTTAATAAGTGTCCATTAGATCTTGGGCCCCCGTGGGAATACAGCTTTCAAACTTCCCACGGAAAAATACAAGATAAACAAAATATTTCTATACTTAATCTTGGCTTTCAGTTCTAAAAACTTTTGAATAAAGGTATTTTCGAGATAACACTGTACCCTAACTAAATAACCTACTACCCGCGGATGAGACGGAAAAATGTATTTTGAGGTCTATAAATTCTCGCAGGTTAGGGTTGAACATCAAAGGAATGTCTCGGGGAAACTTTAAAACAAATAGAAAGCGAATTTAAATTAAAGCCTGCTTTAAAACGACACTTCGCTCAGGTGAAACTTTAAACTTTACATTTCTACTCCCGAGTGGTTAGGTAATAGTAGTAGCAGAAGACGAAATAACTGTTTTGGTTCGGTTTTCATATAAAGCATTATGCAACTAGTTAAAAACATTTAAATATCCCCGCCACGAGAAATGGGTCCGAAGTGGGGCTAATTTGATGTACAGGGTCAGTTTTTGTAACTGAAAAATTCTTGTAACTCGGTTCTATTTAGGAGTAGAAAGTTCAAACGAAAATTGGTCAATTTGTCAAATTTTTGACACTTAACCGCCTCAGTTTTTTCTTTCAATTAAATACACTATATATTAGCGGCGGCTCATGTCAATACAACACGGTACTGCCATAATTTTGAGTAAAAAAATTACAAAAAATCACCCTACATATAAAGTTGGTCCAAAAGTTTTTAGCTAGGTACATAATGCTTTATATGCATTTATTATTTTATTAATATACAACCAGGGAGTATACCGAGTTACAGAAATTCTGCAATTATCAAAAATCACCCGTATGTATGGGTTCATGAATTTTTTCGCAGTATTTTTCCTAAATTTGACGAATTTGAAATTGGCGGCGCTTCGTCGGGCATCTAGTATTACAGAATTGAAGGACAGGGTACTGGGCATGTTTATCCACGGTGGATAGAATATAACGGTGTTCGGATCTTATACATATATGTCGAATGTTCACGTCACTGGTGGTCCAGCTGATTTTTAGAAACGAAAGTTAGATATGATATGAACTAATATTTTTTGAAAACTAAGGCAATTTTCGTACAATTTTTTAGTATATTCTTATAAAATAATATTTTTCAGACATACCAGTCGTTATTTTTTTTAACCCGCTTCATTTCTCTTTACACAAAAACTAAAATTCAAAGAAATTAATGTGTTCGTTTCAGCTTCAAAAATTATCCGCTGACATACCTCTTTGTTTACTACCCAATAGTCCTCGGTTCACCTTTGATATTAAACGATCACATTCAGTTTGACTTGTAGTTAAAGTTTTGTGTAATAAAAAATTAAGCGAGCTAAAAAAAAATAACGACAATACATCTAGAAAATTACATTTTATAAGGATGTACTAGAAAACAGTAGAAAAATGGCCTTAGTTTTCAAAAAATATTAGTTGTTCCGCTGTTCATAACAGATCTAACTTTTGTTTACAAAAATCAGCTGGACCACCAGTGACGTGGAAAATTCGACATATATATATATATATATATATATATATATATATATATATATATATAATATAAGATTCGAACACCGGTCTATTCTATCCACCGTGATGTTTATCCCTCTCGTAGCCCATGCAGTGTTGTCAAGTTGGCTTAAATTTGTCTCCTGAAAATTTGACTTGCGAAATTATTGATAAATCCGAGTCTAGTCCAGTTGTCCTAGACCGCTCGCCTGGCGGTTGTGTTTTCATTTCCACGCTGCAAGCGTTTAAAATGCTTTTTATGAGACCTAGATAAATAAATAGCTATTTTATATGCTACACAGCCAGTTATAACTTTTGATATGCGCCTCACAATTACGATGACAAAAGTATATTGACACACAAAAAATTAAAACGTGATTAAACTAGAGTGTTCTTACTGTAAGTATAACTAACTTCAATTTGCCATACACCTAGTGTATTGCTATGTCCCTTTCAGTTACTTTGTATCCATATCAACAAATAATGATGGATAATTTTGCCAGGCTAAAAATCCGTACGCCACTGGTCTTTATGTATGCAGCTTCGTAAATTTATCATGAAAGGGCTTCGAAATTCCCTTGAAATACTTACGTATATTTTCGTGTTTTTTTTGGTAAAAATTTTAGTTTTTTGTTTATTAAAAGTATTTAGTTACTTATTTTTCTAAAAATATAAGGAAAACTAAAATAAATTAAAAAAGAAATAATAAGATAACAAAAATATTTTAAGATTTTACCACATGGAAAATTACTTTAATAAAATAAATGAATTCATGACAGATCTGATAACTACCTAGTATAGCCCATTAGCACACTCAAAGTACACTCTTATAAACTTTTATAAATATCTCCGAAACGAAAGCTCCTACAAAGTTTTTGATAGAATACAAATTATTGAGAAACACATATTCCATCATATTCTAGAAATCGCATACTAATGCGATGCTCCAATAAAAAGTTTGCATTATGAGTCAACAAAGTATGAAAGGCAAGTTCAAAGGGTATAGTCAACCACGGATACCGGTGTTTAGGAAAAAGGCATTTCAATCCTTAGCGTGGCTTTCCTGTCGATAAGAATACCTTCTCCATCCATTGCTGCGCGGGCTACACTGTAAAAAAAATTGTCTTAGATCAAAGCAAATTGCTTTGAAGTAAAACAATTTGTGCTTTCCTATTCACCAAGAGAATATTTTCTTGATATAGCACAAAAAATGTCTTGCCTCTTATTTTAATGTGAAACAGAAATTGTGTTTTTATAAATTTGAACTGAATTAATCTAAGGCACCGTTTTCTCTGGAAGCAAAATATTACTTATATGAAGACAATTTGCTTTGTTACAAAATGGAATATACTGAAACAAAACAATTAAAGAAGAAAATAAAATCTTATTTCAAGATTAAAAGTTGCGTTGAACTAAAAAGAAATATTTTAATTCAAAACAAATTGTTTTAAGGTAAATCAATTTATTCAAGAGAAGAACGTGTTTTCATTGTAGACAAAAATTTTTACCATGTATGATTGATGGCACCGCGTCATAGCTATGGTAAACCAAATTTTTCGGCAAAATCTAAATAAAGAAGCCTTAAAAAATTAGTGTTTCACTTTGTACATGCAGTGTGCCGCTCGAGCTTTAATGTTCGAATGATAAAACACTAAGACCTTTTAAAGGAGATATCAAATAGGTACTCACCTCATAAATACAGATCCGAAACATAAAAGAGGATCCAAAATTATATTAAAATGTGCGCAAGCATTGATTTAGTTGCGAAAACGGTAATTTTTTTGTGAAAAGCTCCGTCGTAATATATATATATATATATATATATATATATATATATATATATATATATAATATAAGATTCGAACACCGGTCTATTCTATCCACCGTGATGTTTATCCCTCTCGTAGCCCATGCAGTGTTGTCAAGTTGGCTTAAATTTGTCTCCTGAAAATTTGACTTGCGAAATTATTGATAAATCCGAGTCTACATGTTAGGGGCATTAGCTAAATATTAATCATATCTGCTTGGGAATTGCAATAACCTTTAAAGTACAAATATTGACAACCGACTCATTCCCGCGCCACCCATATATTCCTAATTGGTTGGAGTTAGTGGGTTTACTTAGAGATACATCTTATAAGGGTATCTTTATGTTGATAGATTTGATTCAATTATGTCAACATACAGGAACTCTACCTATTATAGAGTGGTAATTTTTTCCAATATTTAATTAAGCATTTTTAACCTTCCTATACTTGATGTTGTATTAAAGTGACACCGCGTCATCAAAACCTTGATGGGCGGGAAGGAAGTAGAGGGGTACATACAGTGGCACGCACTTCCTTTAATTTTTTTATTGATATTGATTCCCAAAATGAGGCACTGCACTAATTAGTCATTAGCTTACTATTTTACTTGCTTTTTATTGACGTAAACGATTGCATTAGAAAGGAACATATATACTCTTATCTGGTTTTTACGAACATATTATAGATTTAGCCGGGCTGTGACCTTTTCTATTCGTTGCTTTAACTGTTTATGTCAAACAAATTACGACGGAGCTTTTCACAAAAAAATTACCGTTTTCGCAACTAAATCAATGCTTGCGCACATTTTAATATAATTTTGGATCCTCTTTTATGTTTCGGATCTGTATTTATGAGGTGAGTACCTATTTGATATCTCCTTTAAAAGGTCTTAGTGTTTTATCATTCGAACATTAAAGCCCGAGCGGCACACTGCATGTACAAAGTGAAACACTAATTTTTTAAGGCTTCTTTATTTAGATTTTGCCGAAAAATTTGGTTTACCATAGCTATGACGCGGTGCCATCAATCATACATGGTAAAAATTTTTGTCTACAATGAAAACACGTTCTTCTCTTGAATAAATTGATTTACCTTAAAACAATTTGTTTTGAATTAAAATATTTCTTTTTAGTTCAACGCAACTTTTAATCTTGAAATAAGATTTTATTTTCTTCTTTAATTGTTTTGTTTCAGTATATTCCATTTTGTAACAAAGCAAATTGTCTTCATATAAGTAATATTTTGCTTCCAGAGAAAACGGTGCCTTAGATTAATTCAGTTCAAATTTATAAAAACACAATTTCTGTTTCACATTAAAATAAGAGGCAAGACATTTTTTGTGCTATATCAAGAAAATATTCTCTTGGTGAATAGGAAAGCACAAATTGTTTTACTTCAAAGCAATTTGCTTTGATCTAAGACAATTTTTTTTACAGTGTAGTCCGCGCAGCAATGGATGGAGAAGGTATTCTTATCGACAGGAAAGCCACGCTAAGGATTGAAATGCCTTTTTCCTAAACACCGGTATCCGTGGTTGACTATACCCTTTGAACTTGCCTTTCATACTTTGTTGACTCATAATGCAAACTTTTTATTGGAGCATCGCATTAGTATGCGATTTCTAGAATATGATGGAATATGTGTTTCTCAATAATTTGTATTCTATCAAAAACTTTGTAGGAGCTTTCGTTTCGGAGATATTTATAAAAGTTTATAAGAGTGTACTTTGAGTGTGCTAATGGGCTATACTAGGTAGTTATCAGATCTGTCATGAATTCATTTATTTTATTAAAGTAATTTTCCATGTGGTAAAATCTTAAAATATTTTTGTTATCTTATTATTTCTTTTTTAATTTATTTTAGTTTTCCTTATATTTTTAGAAAAATAAGTAACTAAATACTTTTAATAAACAAAAAACTAAAATTTTTACCAAAAAAAACACGAAAATATACGTAAGTATTTCAAGGGAATTTCAAAGCCCTTTCATGATAAATTTACGAAGCTGCATACATAAAGACCAGTGGCGTACGGATTTTTAGCCTGGCAAAATTATCCATCATTATTTGTTGATATGGATACAAAGTAACTGAAAGGGACATAGCAATACACTAGGTGTATGGCAAATTGAAGTTAGTTATACTTACAGTAAGAACACTCTAGTTTAATCACGTTTTAATTTTTTGTGTGTCAATATACTTTTGTCATCGTAATTGTGAGGCGCATATCAAAAGTTATAACTGGCTGTGTAGCATATAAAATAGCTATTTATTTATCTAGGTCTCATAAAAAGCATTTTAAACGCTTGCAGCGTGGAAATGAAAACACAACCGCCAGGCGAGCGGTCTAGGACAACTGGACGCTGTCAACTGGGCGCGGCCAACTCGGCGCCGGACAAAAATATTATTTTTTCGATAAAATGTGCAGATGAAAAACAAAATAGATATATAATTATTTATGCAAAAACATCTTTAAAAAATCCTTTAGGTAATTTTGTTAAAATTTGGTTTTGTTAAGTAGAGTTAAATCCATTAAGTCGAGTGTTGAAATTTGGTAGGTGTAGTGTTCTGGTAACCTGAATCATTTTCTCGCATTGCAACGGTTTTAAAACACTGTTTCAATAAAATACGTCATTGATTGGTGACGTCAAAAAATGTCGTGTTATTAATGCTCAAAAACAATTGGAAACCCAATACCATCTGTATTTCCTCCCAACAATTTGGTATCTTCCAAAAAAAGTTAGAAAGGTTTTGTTTTTTTAATTATTTATTGTTTCAGTTTAAATAATCATATTTCCCGCTCGTTAGCAATGATGTCAATTTTGAACCAATTTCAATGGTTTTGAAACTAGCTTGTCTTTAGTTTCAAACCAGCGCATGCGTTTTTTGACTCCACATGCTACTTTTTTTATATATTTTAGAATACTTATCACTATTTTCGACAAAGACAGAAATAGAAGCCAGTTGCTGTGGACTAGCCATGACCACTAACTTCTCGTCTAAAACTGTTATATTTTTTTCGACAAATCTTCCGTTCTGGACGTCTATTCTTGAAATCTTTCCCATAGGAACATTCTACTGAAATCACGCAATACGTATTCTTGAACTCCTCTAGGAGAGATTACTTCTACTAAATTTTAAGAGAACTTTGTTCTATTGGGTCAACCCAGTAGAACAAAGGCATTTTGTGTTAAAAGCATGCGTATTAACACCGAGAAAACATCAAACCTTTATTGTAAACGTGTTCTTCACGGTGGTCACGAACTAGGAGCTAAAAATTGTGTAAATTTTTACAACCTCATCTGTGTCTGCCAATTTGTCCTTTCGTTTCGTTACGGAAAAACTACTTTTTTCTGTTTCGTAATAATAAAAATCTACTCTGCAAAGAAAATACTCTGCCAATATATGGGCACCTAAGCTCACACTAGGTTCTATAGATGTAGAGTACGGGTGAGCTAATATAACTAAAAACTGAAATATATTTTATTCAACTCCAAACTCAATTACCCATCGTTTGATACCACACAAGCCATGTTTTAAGTTAAACTCGAATTTTTGAAATCTACCCCCAACCTTTGTCAAAAAAACTAAAATATGTTTTGTTTAACTCTAGACCCAATTACCTTTCGTTTGATATCACACACGCCATATTTTCACTTAATCTCTAATTTTTTTAATCTACCCCCACCCTTTTTTTAAACTAAAATTAATTTTGTTTAACTCCAGACTCAATTACCTTTCGTTTGATATCACACACGCCATATTTTCACATAAACTCTAATTTTTGAAATCTACCCCCACCCTCTTATTTGGCTTGTGCTCGGTGGATTTTGTTCATTTTTAAATGGGACCATCTCGACGCAAGATCCAGCGAAGGTACTAAATTTCATTAAAATCGGACAAGCGGTTTTTGAGTTATGCGCGTTGGTCGTTACAGACAGACAGACATACAGACAGACAGACAGACAGACGGCGCAACAAAAATGTTTCAAAATCATCTGAAACGCAAAGATATATAAAAATTTTTGAAATCGGAGCAACTTTTTTTTTCTCGAAAAAATTAGGATCACTATAGCTCACACTACTATAGTATAGTAGTAGTGTGAGCTAAAAAATGTACTGGCAAAAAATACCAATGTTACCTAGTTTTTTAAAGTTTTTAAATTCTCGTTTTTTGTTTGCATTAATTTTCAGGGTGTAAATGTATGACTCACAATATTTTAATGCGTGATCGAGGTCAAAATAAAAAAAAACCATAAGACATTGAAAAAAACACACACAGCTTTTCGAGATACCGAGCATCAATCGATTAACCATTTTTTAAACTTTTTGGGTACAACTTCTTTAAGAAGCACAGCAAATATATAAAATTTGGTGAGGTGTATTAAAATAGAAAAATAATTAAAAAATATAAAAATGGTTTTAAAAAAATTTATTGGGGTCATTTTTTCAAGAAAAACTTTTTTTTGCTTATAAACTTTTATAAATGTTTATAGTAGTAAACACAATATTTTTGTTGCTGTTTTATGTTATTAGAAACAGGTCTCTAGGCACATCATATCATTAATATTTTTAAGTTTATATTAGCACAAACAAAATATTAAAAATTTTTTAAATAATTTTATCATTTTAGGAGGTAACTTTGACTATTTCCTTTACTTGCCATTTTCTCAAAAAAAAAAAATCACATTTTCTAATCATAATGATCCAGATAATCATTTAGCGTTGCCGGATTTTATTTTTTAATAAAACTCCTCAAACATTAATAATCCTTTTTAAAAACAGGACTTCCATGTTATATGAGATTTTTTCTTATTTTGGCCTCCTCTATCATACCGTTTACACCCTGATCATTTTTATAATCTAGAAGGAAAAAATGTCGTATTTAAAGATTATATGCCGAAACTTAATTTTTGCCAGAATCTTCTTCTGCCTCTGCACGGAAGAAATAAATGGAAAATTTCGCCGGTCCCATATCGCCGCCGAACCATCTTGCCGCTGAACCAACTCGCCACCGGGAAAGCTAGCCACCGCTGTGGTTTTAGTTTGAAATTTGATTCTGAATTGAAAATATTTATTGGTAAAACAATTTTTTTTGAAATAATATTTAAAAATTTTTTTTCTTTTTTCTCAAAGTACTTTATTGTAAGTTCTTTTAATTTTTTTTAAACGATTTTTCTTATTTTTTGAGGAAGATATTGGTATCTGGACATAATTTATGTTAGGACGCCAAACAAATAAAATTGAAAAGAAGTAAAAGTGAATCGGCCCCGGCGAATTGTCTTGACCCCTAAAAAAACTGCACAGTAAAAATTTTTATTAGTAAAATATTACCTGCATTCAGCTAATAGTACACATGCATTGAAGCTGAGATTACTTTATTTTTATGTAGGTACAAATGTTACGTAACAATGTTTAACACCTTATCAAACTTCGCAGAACCCCACCCCTATACCGGCTATGAATTTATGGACTGCCCCAAATCACAAGAAAGAAAAAACAACAAATTTAAAGCAAGCAACTTCTTTCTTTAGCTCACAGAATAGGAAATAGTCATGAACACACTCCAAATATCAATCAATCAGAGCCCAATAAAAGATAAATCCGAGCGGACAAAATGCGCCATGGACACCCAGCCATACCCTTTATAAATCTGGCAACGTAATAGAAGAAAAGTCCATTTTTAAAAAGTTCAGTACGTCGCAACCTTGATATTTGTTAGGTGATCCGTGTTAAAAGGGACTTATTGCAATAAGACCAGGCAATAATAGCGCTGGGCACTATTCTGATCCATTGAAAACTGACAGTTGTTCTTTCACAATTGACATACCAAAGTCGAATTTATAAATTATTGTCCATTAATAATAGCGGCACTATTAATTCCTGCTCTTATAAAACACAAGCCTGATTTTGAAAGAAGACAGCTAATAATGCGAAACAGTCAGAATAGTGCCCGGCACAATTAGTGCCTGGCTATATTGCAATAAGTCCCTAATAACGTGGTATAGGATAAAGCCGGCTGTCCATTAAGCGTATTATTCGCGCGGATTTTTTTTTTCTCAGGCTTTTATTGATTCAAATATTTAAATCAATCAATCAGAGACCAAGAAAAGAAAAATCTGCTCGAATAATACGCTTAATGGACACCCTACATAAGATTGTTCCCGCTCTATCATAGAACACTCACATCGTGTATGGTCGGGAATAGAACCCCTGACGGGCTGAGCGAAGTTAGCCAAATCTATTAATCTAATGACGTCAAAAGGTACGTCACTGTTTTAAAACTTTTTTAAAACAGTTGGGCGCGAGAAAATGCTTCTGGTAAAATACAATTTACGTTTTTTATTACAATGGCGGATCCAAAATGGCGGATTTCTTTATCTTTAAACCGATTTGTCTTGACCTTGAAAGTTTGCAGTGCTTACTTACACTTAATACAGGTTTATCTTCCAAATCCAAATTTCAAGGGAATTGCGTAAAGGATTTTTTAAAGATGATTTTGTATAAATAATTTATCTATTTAGTTTTACATCTGCACAAAAAAAAATATTTTAGTCCGGCGCCGAGTTGATCCGGCGCCCAGTTGGGCTGGCGCCCAGTTGGCGGCGCCCAATTTCCCATTTCGTTAGGCGAGGATTTCAACACACCGATGGCGAAGGCCTTAAACACTACTCATAGAAATTAATATTTAAAAAAAAATTAATGCCTAAGCTGTGGAAAAGTCCACTTTTCCGCAATAGTTCGAAAAGACCATCACCATAGCAACAAAGCAAAACATGTTTCTGTTGTGATAGCTTTTGGGTTTTTTCCGACGCCTACCTGAAGAAAAAAATAGTGTATACACGCGCACGAAGTGAATTTTCCGCACTTGATTGTTGGCCCAATTTTAAAAACGCATCGCTAATATTAGCTCATACGTATACCATAACATAGTAGTGCGAGCTATAATGATAGTGTCAAAAATAAGAAAACAAAAGTTGCTCCGATTTCAAAAATATTTATATCTTTGGGTTTCGGATGATTTTGAAACTTTCCTGTCGCGCCGTCTGTCTGCCTGTAAAGACCAACGCGCATAACTAAAAAACCCGATTTTCATGAAATTTGGTACTGAGGTTGGGTTTTGGCTCTAGATGGCTCCAGTTAAAAATAAATAAAATACAGCGGATATAAGCCGAAAAAAAAAGGGTGGGAGTAGATTTCAAAAATTAGAGTTCTAGTAAAAATATTACTTATGTGGAATAATATTAAATGTAACTGTGCATGAAGATAAAAGAGGAGGGGATCTCAAATCGAACGTGACTCGGCTGCCGAATAGTGTGTTATTTTCGCGGACCAAAATGGGTAAAAATTACATTATATATTAATTGATTAATTAGGTGCCCATAAATTGGCAGAGTATTTTTTCTCCTCCACAATTTAAAATTTCTTTTTATGTTTGATTTTAAAGTTATTTTATATGTTTATGAAATATTAAAATTTGTTGAGACAATATAAACATATAATATATAAATATATTATTATTATAATAGATTTAATTATAGTCCGGCTTTGAAAATGTACCCTTGATTAAAAATTATTGATAGTAAATAAATTTCACGACGAACGTTCAAATAATGCTCTCTATATCCGAGAAAGTGTTTATCAAAGCCCATTTTTATAATTAGAAAATAAAAATCTAAAAATTTAGTAAAAGATATTTCTTAAATGTTAAATTAGTGGTTTTACACTATTTATGTTCCCATGTTTATATTTCGGTAAAAATATTAAAATATTGAATGTGCAATTTTAAAAAAATTCAACGTCCATTCAAAAATTGAATAAAATAAGTGTCAATTCGTTAAAAAAATACATTTTAATGTAACAGTTCAGAAACCAAAATTCACAGATAAAATTCAGTTTGACTATTTGATTCTTTAGAAAATGTAGGAATAGATTCCCTTACAAAATGCAAACATTTAACCTCCTATCATCCTTGTTCTAAAATGGATGAGTGTATCAAGATACGCTTTTTACCGTTTGCCCTTTCTTTTTTTTTAACAGGAGTTTCCATCCATAGCTAGGATTAATCGCCCAGTCTTTTCAGCCAAGTTTTAGCCGACATATGCCTTGTTGGAACGTAACAAAAACCACTATATGACGAGGTGGGGCTCAAACCCACAAAATACGCAGCGCGCCCAGCCGACGCGCGGTCCGTCCAGTCATATAGCAAGCACTGCAACCATATGCACTAGGGATGGGCTCTCGGAGCCGTACCTGTTCTTTTCGGAAGAGGTTTTTATTCGGAACAGGTTTTTCAAGTTGTTTCGTTTTATCGAAACAGTTTTTTTTAAATCGGCTGTCTAAGATCAAAGAGAGCATAGTAAAGACCTAATTTTTTTGGTCGCAAATTTTTGTATGGGCGCTTTTTTCAGCATTCCACCCCCCGCCCCGCGAGGCACGCTACGCTAGTTTAAACAGTCCAGTTCGGAACAGGAGCAGAATTTTCGTAACAGGTTTTTTCTGGAACCGGAACAGTTTGTACCTGTTCCTAAAAATACGCTGTTCCGCCCATCCCTAATATGCACGAACCAACGCGCTAAGCCGGCTGGCCACGGTTTCTCGGCCTTTTCTTAAAACCTAAGTGTCGCTAAAGGGTTTTTTTTCTATCTCTCCCGGGGAAGTAGAAACATTAAGTCGCCAAAAAGGATAGTTTTTAAAACCCTGTATAGCTCAAGGCAAATTGCATTCCAAAAAAGGTATTTTTACCTAAACCAGAATAGGTCATTGGGAGATTGCATCCCAGGTTTTTTTTTATAATATCGAATACGAAATAGTCTTTACAAAGTCAGTCATAGAAACCTGCAGGTTAGAATTTAACACCAGTATTTACTAAGACCTTAAAACTTAGCATTTTAAACCGAGTTTAAATATCAAGTCTATAGACTTGATAGTGTAGCGGAATAAAGATCGAAAGACAAAAGATCAAATACAAAAGATTGAAAAACAAAAGATCGAAATACAAAAGGTCGAAAAGACAAAAGATCGAAACCACAAAAGATCGAAAAACAAAAGATCGAAACTACAAAAGATCGAAAAACAAAAGATAGAAAAACAAAAGATCGAAAATGCAAAAGATCGAAAATACAAAAGATCGAAAAACAAAAGATCGAAAGACAAAAGATCGAAAGTACAAAAGATCGAAAAACAAAAGATCAAAATAGTGCGTATCAAAATATCGCTATTACATAGTTTTTTAAAACAAAACTTTTCTGGATTTCTTTCTCGGGATTCTAAGGGTGATTCGGGTGTGTAACTAAACCGAACCAAATCGAACCGGTTCGACCATGAGGTCTCTTTCTAACATATTTTTTAATTCGGTTCGGTTCGATTTGGTTCAGTTCGGTTTGGTTCGGTTCGGTTCGTTTACACACACTTTAGGATCCCGGGACAAAAATCAGGAAAGTTTTTTTTTGAAAAAATAAGATTGAAAAGAGACCCGTTTATTGAATTATATTATTTGTGTTAAGTATGGCAAGCCATTGGTTTATTTAACGGTTAGGTAATTTTACCTTACATATTTCGATCTTATTTACTTGCGATTTTTTTTCGATCTTTTGTCTTCTGGTATTTTGTTTTTCGATCTTTTGCCTTTCGATCTTTTGTCTTTCGATCTTTTGTACTTTCGATCTTTTGTATTTTCGATCTTTTGTTTTTCGATCTTTTGTTTTTCGATCTTTTGTATTTTCGATATTTTGCCTTTTCGATCTTTTGTTTTTCGATCTTCTGTATTTTTGATCTTTTGTCTTTCGATCTTTTGTTTTTCGATCTTTTGTATTTTTAATCTTTTGTCTTTTCGATCTTTTGTTTTTCGATCTTTTGTATTCGATCTTCTGGCTTTCGATCTTTTGTCTTTCGATCTTTGTTCCGCCACCCGACTTGATACCGACCGGTTTAAGTGTATTTTTGTAATACTCACAGGTCAAATAACTGCAAAGATTTAGTTTACCTTAATGTGAATAGTAAGCATTTCTCAGTGAGTTTCATCTCATATAAATTCAAATTAACTTTAGAAATAAAGAAAAGCCATATAAAAAATGTGTAAGGAGAACTTGACTTTACTTTTATCTCAATTCTTGTTACGGAATACCATTTTAGCGAACTTTGCTTTTTTTACATAGGATGTTTTTGTTATGATTTCACTCCTTTTTGAAAGGATTTGGATAATATTTAGATTTTAAAGTAGTAAAATATGCGGAATATTGTTTTCCTATGGTTTTATCATAGTTCCTATCAGCCTTCTAAAGATTAGCTTTCTCGCTTTCCTGGAAGTGAGCAATGTTACTTTTACATAACTTTACATTTATAGGGTAGGAAAGTAAATTCAAATTTTGGTGTCTTTAATTTTTTTTTTAAATAGTTTTATCATAGTTCCTATCGGTCTTCCAAAGCTAAGATCTCTAGCGTTTCTGGAAGTGAGAAATGTTAATTTTACATAACTTTACATTTATAGGGGAGGGAAATAAATTAAAATTTTGAGTTTTTAAATTTTTTGCTATAGTTTTGTTATATTTCCTATCAGTCTGCCAAAGCTCAGCTCTCTAGCGTTTCTGGAAGTGGGCAATGTTACTTTTACACAATTCTACAGGTATAGGGGAGGGGAATAAATTAGAATTTTAAAGTTTTTTAATTTTTTCTAAGGGTTTGGTCATAATTTCTATCAGTCTGCCAAATTTAACTTTGTAGCATGTCTGGAAGTTCAGTAGAATTTTGATGATCTATACATGAGTGAGTGAGTAAGTGGCAATTTCGACGTTTTTTGATATTTGGTAACTACTTTAGTACATTATGGAAGTCCATGAATCATGAAAAGGTTGTTAAATCTATGAAGGTCTACGACTGTGCAGTTTGAGTTTAGTAGCTCATTCCGAAGTAAAGTTTTAGATAGGACAAATATGGGCTGAAATGTTTCAAGAAAAGATGGTACAGCAGTTTACGCGAACTTGGCGGGGCACTGTCGTTCCCCCAGTAGGTTTTTGGTCAGGGATATAATTTGCCTATACCGCAGACACAATTCAGCCAGAAAAATATCTACATGCCTATTTTGGGAAGAAATTTTCCATGTCCCCCTGTACAGCACTGTGCTTGCTAAAATATTTATTAAAATGAAGAGGCTGTTTTCCTAATTAACGAGCGTATCAGGAAAACCAGGCACAGGGACGAAGGTAGGAAGAAAACTCGTTACCTCTTGACTCATCTTTTTAGCCATTTCGTAACATGCACGATGATGTAAAGAGATGTCTTCTGGGAAATGTGATACATACAGGCTCAAAAATAAATTACTTTTTGAAAAAGCCAAACTAAGTTGCTACTAAAACTTTAGATTTCTGTCACATACTACAGTGTAAATGTCGATTCAATAATAGTTGGAAAGCCTTAGGCAGAAAGCTATTACCAACCCTCACTAGTGTCAAACTGAGATAATTATTTCGTTTGTATTTATTAACAAGTAGGCATGATATATCAGCTCTGAAAACAGTTTTTTGTAAATATCTCAAAAACTTTTGGTTATAACACAAATAATTGAACAAGATTCAGTCTACAATATTCCGAAAGCTGCATATTGATACGACGATCCATTAAAAAGTTAGTATTTTTTAAACATTTAATTGTCAAAAAACTGTTACAAGTATTAATGGATTTTAACCAAAATCTAATCAGCTCGTGAGAGTGTCGAATGCTCTTTTACCTGAAAATTTTGTGAAAAGCGGTTCAGCGGTTTACGCGCTATCGTGTTACGGATAGAAATAATATATACACACACAAACACACACACAGACATCACGACGATATTGCTAGGATAGGTCAAAATACATCCAAATAATACATTTTCGGCGTTATCTCAAAAAAAAAAATTCGTCGAAAATAATACCTTCTCTAGCCATTGCTATGTGGGCTAGGAAGGTAAAAATATATATTTTTTTATTCCTAATAGAACTTTTTATATTTAATGCATGTTTGAATATATTAAATATAAAAAAATACTCTGCCAATATATGGGCCCCTAAGCTCACACTAGGTACTATAGTTATAGTGTACGTGTGAGCTAATATAACTAAAAACTGAAATAAATTTTATTCAACTCCAGACTAAATTACCTTTTGTTTGATACCACACTTTGACTTAAACTCAAATTTTTGAAATCTACCCCCACCCTTAAAAAAAACAAAAACTATAATGTATTTTGTTAAACTCCGGACTCAATTACCTTTCGTTTGATATCACACACGCCATATTTTCACTTAAACTCTAATTTTTTTAATATACCCCCACCCTTTTTTTTAAATAAATTAAAATGTATTTTGTTTAACTCCAGACTCAATTACCTTTCGTTTGATATCACACACGCCATATTTTCACTTAAACTCTAATTTTTGAAATATACCCCCACCCTTTTTTTAAAATAAATTAAAATGTATTTTGTTTAACTCCAGACTCAATTACCTTTCGTTTGATATCACACACGCCATATTTTCACATAAACTCTAATTTTTGAAATCTACCCCCACCCTTTTATTTGGTTTGTGTTCGGTGGATTTTGTTCATTTTTAAATGGGACCATCTCGACCCAAGACCCAGCCTAGGTACCAAATTTCATTAAAATCGGCCAAGCGGTTTTTGAGTTATGCGCGTTGGTCGTTACAGACAGACATACAGACAGACAGACAGACATACAGACAGACAGACAGACAGACAGACAGACAGACAGACAGACGGCGCGACAAAAAAGTTTCAAAATCATCTGAAACGCAAAGATATATAAAAATTTTTGAAATCGGAGCAACTTTTTTTTTCTCGAAAAAATTAGGATCACCATAGCTCACACTACTATAGTATAGTATATGTGTGAGCTAAAATCAAAATGTGCGATTATTTGTGGGTTGGTAGGTTTTTGCTTTGTGCAAAACGAGGAAAAATTACTAATAAATAATTCGAATAAATGCAAAAAAATTTCGTAATTTTTTTTCCAAAAGAATTAAATGAAGTTTAAATAAAGTATTAGTTATAAAAAGTTTTTACTTTATCCTGCCTTTTCTATTTCAAAATCTAAATCTACGACATTGTAACCCTCAACATCTTCAGTTATATTAGCACCCTGCAGATTTTAATAAAAAGGCAACGCATCTGCAGGAATGAGATGCATCATTTCATTTAAATTTTGCAGTTTTGCTTCAGCGATAGATGCACCCTATATGGCGCTATATTTAAATAATATTAAGTGGGTTGGTAGGTTTTTGCAAATTAAAAATTTCGACAAAATAAACATGTGGGTTAGCATTTTCGTAGTTTTATAGGGTATTTATTACTTGGGGCTTGGTAGGTTTTTACAAAATTGAGAACGTGTATTCTATTATCCGAATTCGCAGCCAACCCAATACCTAGCCTATAGGGCTGTCTAACAAAACATATGATCAAATCCAAGATGTCTTCCATGGGACAAACAAACCGATTTCCCATAAGCCGTAATGTTAACAAAAACGTAAATTTTACAAAAACGACAAGAGCTTTAGTCTCAAAAATTAATCAGTTTTAAGAATAGATCCTTTGTGCATATGAGAAAAATGCGTTTTTCTTAAAAATATTAAACTAAAGCGAGAAAATCTGAAATAAAAGGGACCATGTTTTCTTCAAAAAAGTAGGTTATGTTTTTGTTTATTTTGTTTTTTTTTAAACTTTTTTTCTAGTTTTTTCACTTATTTTGAATTATTACATGGGCGCACCAAGGGGGCGGGGGCTAGGGGGCCGGACCCCCCAAACCACATATTTTTTTAGATATTTTCCATATATTTCATGAGTAAACAGAAAAAATAGCATAAAGTACATCATGAGACCTCTGGGGCCCCCCAAAGGTTTTTGAAGTTTTTTGACCAATGAATCAATGAACTATCAGCCCAAGGTAGGGGAAAGTAGTTCTATTCAAAGAGCTCACTTCAAGGCTCACTTAACAGAGACGAAATTGAAATAGACTAAACTTTTCTCATCAGATTCAGGTTTTCTATTAGGATCTTTTGTTGTACTTGAGTAAACCTTTTGCTAATACTACAAGAGCCGGTGACACAGAACTCTACGTTATCCATACCAAAATAATTCACCGTCAAATAGTGTCATATTATCCTTCAAATATATGTGCCTACCTTAGTTAATAACGAGACGTGGTCTGAAGTCGCTAATTAAGCGAATTGTATAAAAATATTTACAGGTGCGTTAACATCTTATAGTAACAGTTTAGACTCTATTGCAAGTATGTCATATAAACCCATTTATAAAAATATGATGATGCTGCCACACCTCACTCCAGGTGGAGGACAGGCACACGCACTTAAATAACATTTCGCCCCTGGTTAAACCTACATAATCTAAAAACATTATATTATTAATATTTTTTGTTGGCACATGTGTCATTTGCGCCCCCCTTATATATGTGTCTTATGATGCCTTGTGGCTGCCTGGCTGCTGACAAGGCACACCATCTAGACTATAAAGGTTTTTAAGATCCACCTACGTAAGTTGAAAAGAGTTTTTTTATATAAAATAGCTGTCATATAGGTCCCGTAAGTTTAAAATAACTATGCTGCCCGACCTACATTTACTATAAGCTGGGCACACCTATAAAAATTTTAAAATATTTTACTTTCAAGCCACATCATGTAGTACCAAGAATCTCTTTAAAAATTGTGTATCATATGGACCTTAAAAAACTAAATTGTCTATGCTGCCAAACATCCGCCTGATCTAAGAACAGGCTCACCTCCTATAAATATATTTGAGGCTTAAACTCATCTACACGCCAAAATAGCAAGATTATTTTTAATTATTGTGTGTCATATGGATCATCAAATAATAAATTGGATGTGCTGCCAGACATCTGCCTCACCAAAGGACTGGCACACCTTCTATATTTATAATGGAGGCTGAACTTATCTATATCACTAAATATCAAGATAGTTTTTTATTATTGTTTGTCATATGGACCCTCAAATAATAAAATGACTATAGTGCCAAAAATTTGCCTGACAGAACGACTGGCACACGTCCTAAAATTATACTTGAGACTCAAAGTCATCTACAGCATTAAAAAGCAAGGCGGTTTTTAATTACTGTGTGTCATATGGACCGTCAAATACTAAGTTGACTATGCTTCCAAACATCAGCTTGATTGAAGGACTGGCACACGTCTTATAAGTATCCTTGAAGCTCAAAGTTATCTACATCATTAAAAAGCAAGGCGGTTTTTAATTACTTTGTGTCATATGGATCCTCAAATACTAAATTGACTATACTGCCAAACATCAGCCTGATTAAAGGACTGACACACTTCTTATAATTATATTTAAGGATAAACCTAACCTACACCACTAAGTACCAACATGGTTTTTAATTTTTATATGTCATATGGACTCTTAAATAATAAATTCACTTTGCTGCCTAACATCTGCTTGACCAAAGGACTGGCACACCTTATGCAGTAATATTTGAGGCCAAAATTCATCTACATCACTAAATACAAAGACGGATTTTAAGTATTCTGTGGCATATGGACCCCTCAAATAATAAATTGACTATGGTTCCAAACACTGGCCTGACCGAACGACTGGCACACCTCTTATACATATTTTTAAGGTTAGTGCAGGCGCTGTAGGTAGTTGAGTATGCAAAATATGAGGACCGCACTTTGACAGTGGATTCTAGCTGAGAATAAGTCACAGATTAACGATCTGGGTGTTGCCAAGCCAGGTTTTGGTCCAATTTTTTTTTATTCACCCTCCTCTTATAGTCGTGTTCGAATTTCTGAAAATTTAACTATGTTGATGCTCTAAAGCCACAATGACAGATACATGAATAAAAAATGTGTAAGACCCAACCTAAAAATAAAATTATATAATTTTTTTAAATTTTAGCTGAAAAAACCCCCAAAAACCCCCAAAACCTAAAATTTTTATGTTTTCTTAAAAACTAAGCATCTTAGTAAAAAATATGTCATTACCTGACAGTAGACAATAAAATTTCCTTTTCAACGATATACAAGTCAGTGGGGTACGACCAAAGACAAACTCTCCAGCGGCGTCCGTTTATTGAGGTAATGCAAAAAAATGAAAAAAAGAAACATGCATATTACTTATTTTCCCTGATTTTCTTGAAAACCAAGCTCTCCGTTAAAAATTGTGTCCTAAAGTCGGCTGTACACAATAAAATTTCCTTTTAAACGGTGTATAATTAAGCAGGATTAGTTTTGTTTATAACAATTAAGGGGCCTCCGTAAATTACCTCAATTTTGAAAAATCACTAAACTTACCAATTTTTTTACTAGTTTTATCCAATTTTCTCAAAAACTAAGCTTTTTAGGAAAAAAATATTAACACTTTATTGTAGAAAATAAAATTGTCTTTTTAATAAAGTTCAAGCTAGTGCGGTCAGACTAATACCAAACTTTCCAGTGGCGTCCGTTTATTGAGAAAATTTTTAAAAAAATAAAAAACCACCTGTTTGTCACATGTTTTACCCGATTATCTTAAAAACCAAGCCTTTTATCAAAAATCATGTTCCTTAGTCGATTGTAGATAATGAAATTTTCTTTTAGCTGCTGTATCACGAAGTAAGATTAATAGTCGATAAGTTTAGTGATTTTTTAAAATTGATGTAATTTACGGACGACCCTAAATTGTTGTAAATAAAAGTAATCTTACCTTGTTACACACCGTTTTAAAGAAAACTTCATTGTCTACAATTGACTATAAAAACTAATTTTTGATAGAGAGCTTAGTTTTCAAGAAAATCGGGTAAATCATGTAATAAACATGTTTCTTTTTTTAATTTTTTTACATCACCTCAATAAACGGACGCCGCTGAAGAGTTTGTTATTGGTCGTACCTCATTAACTAATACACCGCTGAAAAGAAAATTTTGTTGTCTATAATAAAGCTAATTACATATTTTTTCCTAAGAAGCTTAGTTTTGAGAAAATTTTAAGAAAACCTCAAAATCTTAGGTTTTGGGTGGTCAGGAGGGTTTTTGGCGTTTTTTGCAGCTAAGATTTAACAAACTGACAAAATTTTTTATTTAGGTTGGATTTTACACATTTTTGATTAATTTCTTTGTTATTGTAGCTTCAATGTGTCAAGTTAGTTAAATTTTCAGAAATTCGAACACGGCTATAAGAGCAGGGGGGATAAAAAAAAATTGGACCAAAACCTGGCTTGGCAATATCCAGATCGTTAATCTGTGACCATTTGTTAGCTAGAATCCATTGTCAAACTGCGGTCCACATATATTGCACTAGGTAGAAGGGTTAGCTATTTACATAATTAAATACAAAGAAGGTTTCTCATTTTTCTGTTTCATATGGCCCGACAAGCACGAAATTTCCAAATTATGCACTTACTGACGAATTTAGACTTATAATAATCGCTCTGCAGCCAATTAAGATTATAGTAGGACTTTTTTCCTTTTTGTTTTATTTTAGTTCTCTGCTTATCAACCAGTCAAATTGCACTTTGAGAGAAAAAAAAATAATTAGCTAAAGCGTTGAAAATTGTAGAGCGGCGAAAAACGAAGTTAAAAAAAGTAAATGTGTGAGCAGGTGCGTTTCGGGTTAGGTTTGGGGGCAAGGAATCGAATTATTGTGATATCCGGCGAAAGTTGACGTTGGAGAAAACAGTGACATACATAAAAGTCATAGGTCATAAAAGTATCTAAACATTTTTTTAATGTCATTTTTAACATAACCTCAAAATGTTGGAGAAAAATGAAAAAATCCGTTTTTTTTTTGTTTTTTATTTTTTATGTTTGCAAAAATAATGTCAGCTTAACAAAACTTCGTAAAAGTAGAGATCTTTGGGTGCTTAATGTTTACAATATTTTACAAACAAAAAAATTAAGAAGTTTCTAAGATATTTGTTTTTTTCGATCAAAAACATTTTTTTTTTAATTGAAATTTCATCTTCAGAAAATCATTGTATCCAGTTCTGCTTGTACTCACTTTTTAACAGTAAGATATTTGGCGACATAAAAAAAATAATTGTTGGCGACATAAAAAAAATAATTGTTGTAATTTAAAAACATATCCGACAAGGAAAAAAACTTTTAAAAAATTGTCACAATATTTTATAGTTAAGTTATTGTAGTTATTTTATAAGTTTTGAAATAGTTTTTAAAAAATGGCTATTATTATGGCTAAGAAAAATAAAAAAATTACGTTTTTTTTAATTTTTCTCGAACATTTTGAGGTTGTGTAAAAAATGACATCTACAACTTTTTTAGACATTTTTATGGCAAATAACTTTTCTTTATGTCACTTTTTTCTCCGACAACTTTTGCCTAGAATTGCAATAATACGATTCCCCGCCTCTTTTTACCCCCTCCAAACCTAACCCGCAACGCCCCTACTCACGCATTTATTTTTTTTAACTTAAGTTTCTTTAAGTCCTGTTAATAATTTTCTTTTTTCTTGCCTTAAAATATGGTAATTTCACTAGCCTATTAGGATTGGCTGTACCATAGGACGGAAATCTTTATGGATCCAGGATAACAATATTGCATAAATTAAATTATGTACGACAAAATAACACCCATGACAGATTATATGACCCTAGGCGTGTCCCAGGTCAAATATGACCTAAAATCCACTAATGCATCCTGCCAAATGTTCGCCTTATCGAAATACTGGGACACCCCTTAGAAATATTAAGTTTTGACCCATGCGTTATATAGGGTGTCCCAACTAAAAGGTAACAGAGGTGTCTTTGGGTATTTTTCATACAAATTTGAAGAAGCGCTCGAACACGTCGATTTTGTTTGCGAAGGGGATACTTTTTGGCTATCTTGTAACACGCACTATCTTCGAGGGGTATACTTTACGCCTTTATTTTAAATAGAGAAAGTCAGTCTAGTGATACCTTGTTTGAAGTTCTCTTAAATATCTTTACAATCGTGTAAAAGTTTTGAAAATCCATTGATTAGTTTTCGAGATATTTGCTTTCAAATTTTCAAATTTAACATTGAATGATAAAATAAAAATTAAATCTGAAAAATATAAAATTTTAATAAAATTTTTATTTTATCAGTTCATGTTAAATTTGAAAGTTTGAAGGCAATTATCTCAGAAACTAATGGATAGATTTTTGAATTTACTCAAAATATAAGGGTAAAGTATACAAGTGTTCTAAATTTTGTAGTTCGGGGCCTAAGACGGAAATTTAGGGGCTTGTATGCATTTTCGCATACCATGACGAAATTTGGCACAAGGTTGTGCTCCGATGGAACCCAGTGCAGGGCCAATATACAAGGGCGTACTTGAGGTGGGACAGGAAAAATTGATAAATTAAATATAAAACTAGATTCGCGTACAATTTTTGTTTCTTTAACTTTATAGGTATGTAGCTTATAAATTCAAAAAATCTATTAAAATTAAAGGTTTTTTTTGAGGGGGAGAGGGAGCAGAACTTAGTAGGATAAATTGTAAAAATCTTATTTCGTCTAAACTGGTCGTGTGAGGTATCGATTTCTAGGTAATTTAGTATTCTAAACCAAAATAAATATCAATTGAGTCAATAAGTCAAACTGTTCACATGATATGTCAAAAACTTAATCTGCCGGGGATTATTTAAAATACCTGACCAAGCCTAACTTAATAAAATTTGATAAGTTAGTGTAGTGTAGTAAAAGTAAAAGTGGACACTTGTAATGGGTTTCTAGTGCACGGCTAATATCGATAAAATTTTAGTATGTTGTTCGTCTCACCTTACTGATCAATAGGTGTCATTAGCCCGATTCCATCCTATGACTACTTTCAGAGATACGGGGGCAATTCAAAAGATATTGCACTAAAACGGTAAAAATATTGTGGTTTGATTTTTAAAAGATTTTTTTGTACGAATCTCAAAAGCCTCTTACATTTTAGCATGTTTTTAGCAAGAATTGTTTTGTTCTATACGGGGGATATCCAAAAAGTCTGCAAACCTGTAATGAGTTTCTAGTGCACGGCTAATATCGATAAAATTTTAATATGTTGTTCGTCTCACCTTACTGATCAATAATTGTCATGGGTCCAATTCCATCCTATGACTAACCGGAGATACGGGGGCAATCCAAACGATATTACACTAAAACGGTAAAAATGCTGTGGTTTGATTTTTAAAAGGTTTTTTTTGTACCAATCACAAAAATATCTCTTATGTACATAAATTAGCATGTTTTTAGTAAAAAATATAGATTTTCTATACGGAGATATCAAAAAGTAAATTAAAATACGTACGTAAAATAATCGAAAAGATTTACTATATAGAACAAAATAAATGTATTTTTACCTCTCTTACGAGGTACACATAAAAAGTAGTGCAGTTATAAATTATAACCAAAACATTCCTTAAATAAAATAATGGCATATGCTCGCCATGAGGAACATATCAGTTACCCATCTACCAATAATTTAGGGCAAGTCCTGGATGCAGGTCATCGAAATAATGTCGAAGATTTACCCGAAATAATTGATTGACTATTGGTAGAGTAATGCGAAAAAAGAATAAAAAGTCTGATCCAAATAACGACTTTGTTATTTTTGAGACATCAACTATTTAGAGTATTAAGAAACGTTAATTGTTATTTTTAAATATTGCTTGATAGAATTTTGTTTTAAGAAAGTTGTTTAGTTACAATTTATAACTGCACTACTTTTCATGTGTACCTCGTAAAAAAGTTTCATTAAAGTTTGGTTTTAAAGGTAAGAAGACATTTATTTTGGTCTAATCGAAAAGGTTGACTAGAACCTTTTCGATTATTTACCAACGTATTTTAATTAACTTTTTGGATACCCTCATATAGAAAATCTATATTTTTTGCTAAAAACATGCTTATATATGTACATAAGAGATACTTTTGTGACTAGTACAAAAAGAGCTTTTAAAAATCAAGTCACATCATTTTTACCGTTTTGGTGCAATATGGTTTGAATTGCCCCCGTGTCTCCGAAACTAGTCATAGGATGGAATTAGGTTCATTACAACTATTGATCAGTAAAGTGAGACGAACAACATATTAAAATTTTATCGATATTAGCCGTGCACTAGAAACTCATTACAGGTTTGCAGACTTTTTGGATATCCCCCGTACAGGAAAATAACAATTTTCGCTAAAAACATGCTAAAACGTAAACGCTTATGAGATTCGTATAATTTTTTTTTTACCGTTCTAGTCTTTTAAATTGCCCTTGTATCTCCGAAACTGCTCATAGGATGGAATTGGGCCCATTATTGGTCAGTAAGGTGAGACAAACAACATACTAAAATTTTATCGATATTAGCCGTGCACTAGAAACCCATTACAAGTGTGCAGGTTCCTTTCTAGAATTTTTAATTTTTAACATAATCTGCCAATTCTTATGTACCAAAGCATACACTTTTAATAAAATTACATAATTGCATCCAATTTGAGATTGGTTGTCAGAAGTGAAAACTTAAATAGATATTTGAGAAATAAGGATAATACACATTATATAAAAAATATTTTTTATAAAATTAAAAAAACTGTATTTCATTAATAACTTTTTACTTAAGAAGAAAAAGTCATGACAGCTTTTATTTACATATAAGTTTTTATGGATTGCTGGTACTGTATACTATGTGTATCTTTTAAAAATTATTTTTTTAGTATAACTCACCTACGCGTCGTTTAATTTTGTTGTTGTTCCACCAATTTAGTTAGCGGAAAAATATTAACATTTTGCCTAATTAACCGACCTTGTATTTTTCATAATAACAAAGTTCAAATTATTATATTTTAATTTGAATACCCTGTATGTTTTAAAGTCTCTAACTAACAGGTACATAGGTGATTAATAGTTTAACTCTATCGTATATTTTCTAATTTTATAAGTGCTGGGAATAACGATTTACGTATTTAAAAAAATTATATTGACAAAAGAAACACCATGTATTTTCTGAAAATTACAAAGCTAAGTAAAACAATCTACACCATGTAAAAAACGCCTTATTCTAGCTATAACTAGAGTCCCTGTATGTTGACATAATCCAAATATGTCAACATACAGAAACTCTAGCTTTAACAAGTAGTAAAATTATGGGGGTATCTTAAACTGCATAACCGATACTATATTTTACATGATTTTTTTAATATCACCTTGTATCTTTCAGCATATTACAAAATTGCACTAACTTAAATTTTTTTGTCAAAGCCTGTAATGGGGAACAAACTGTCCAGTTTCGTTGCAAAAGTCTTATTAACGCAGTAGCTACAATAAATAATGTAGAAAAACAGTAAAAATGACAGCAAAGTTGTTGTGGCCCAGTATATACATTCAGGAAATGGTAATGATGTAGCACTTATCACAAAAATAGAGTCCGATAAATGGTTTATAAACGAGAATATAGTGATTGCAATGAGATGCTTATTTGAGATATCTAGAGTTAAAAATTACGAAAATACTTTATTTTCTGGTTACTTTTTAACACTCTGTATAAAAAATTTTATTTAAAGAAATAAAAGCTGTACTAGTATTGTTGTAAAGTGCTGACTTTGGGTTTTCCATAGTGATTTGTAAAGTCGTCATAAAAAAAACTACTTAATGATCATAAAAATTTTTCTTATTTTTAAACACAGCCTGCATATTTAACAGTTCACACTAATTTTTATTTTCTTTTCGTAAAATATAAATAAAACCTAAGTATCTTATACTTCGTATATATATTCGTCTAAGAAATCCACATACATTTCCATCTTTTTATATTTTTTTAATTTAGAAGTATTAAATAAAACCCCCCTGTACTCCGACCCTGTATATGTCACACCCGTCGAGCAATTTTTATTTTAAATAAAAACAATGTGCTTATGTCCGCACTAAATTTTAACACCTTATCTTGCATAACTAAGCTCCTGGATTTTTTTTTCTTCTCAATACCCACACCATAAATTTCTCAAAGAAAAATTAATTATTTTTTATTTTTTGAAAGAAAATAAAGCAATAAAATCTCTTTATCACTTAAAATAAAAGTGTATATGTCCTTAGTAGTAGTAGTAGTGGGGGGGTTGACCCGCAGGTCTGACAAGTAGGCCAGTGTAGGCCCTTTTTGCCATATGTCCTTATAATCGATGCCAAGTTTCATTGCTCTAGGTTTACATTTGAATTTTATAAAGAATTTTAATGAGATAGATGCAATTAAAAATAAAACACCCTGTATCTTTGCTCTACACTGGGTTCGGGATGAGCACCACTTCGTGAAATAATACTATAGTGTTGTACTATGATCGTGCCAAGTTTCATTACGGTAAGCAAAAATGCAGACAAAAGTGGCTTAAGCTACGGACTATTGGGTTAAACATTTTTCTCAAGAGCGAATGAAACGCAGGTTTCAGATTAGAATTCTAAAAATGACAAACAATATGAGATGTTGTGCTCTTTATTTTTCAATATATTAGGGGCTGGCCAACGGAATGGTTGTAAAACAGTACCCAAGAATAGCAAGCTTTTCTCGGCCAGTACGACAAGTACGAAAAATCCTAATGCGAGCGCACACAAAGAGTAGAAAGTAGAATAGACGAAAACAATTTAAACAAAACGTAGTAAAAGCAATTTAAGGCAAACATACTTTTGTCAATCCGTAAAAATGTCGAAAATAATATGGTCGAAAATTAAACGCACGATACGCAATGCAGAAGAGACGCAAAATTCATTGAAACGTAATTATGTTAAAAAGGGTCAAACTGTAAAAAAAGTCGAATCGAAAACTCATAGATTATATAACTCAGCTGCAAGAAACTACCGATGTTACCAAATGTAGTGTTACATCATACTCGCCTAACTTAAGAGCCTGTCAAAACCTAATCGGTCAGCGCCAGTGCCACGAATTTAACCAAGAAATTTTGCTAAATTTGACAACATCGCACCTTCATGTTCGACTTTTCTACGGTTCGATCTTTTTGCATTTCGACAAAACTACGTTTCAATGATTTTGCGTCTTTTCTCCATTGCGTATCGAGCCTTTAATTTTCGACATTTTAACGGATCGACCAAACTACTATTCGTTTAAATTATTTTCGACAACTTTACGGATCAACAACAATACATCTTCCTTTAGTTGCTTTCTGCTCTTTTATTTTTATACGGTTTGGCCTTTTTGCGATTTGACTTTTTTACGGTTCAATTATTTTTTCGTTTTCGACTGAACTCTGTTTCGATGCTTTTACGTTTCAACTATATATCTTCAATAATTTTACGGATCGTCAAATCTACGTTTCTTCTAAATTTTTTTAGTCTATTTTACTTTCGATTGTTTGTTATTTTCGACTTAATTACGGTCCAAAAAATTTTTTTTGATCATTTTACGTTTCGACAAAACTTTTTTCGATGTTTTTATGGATCATCAGCACTTACACAAACTTTTAATGCAACGTGCAGTTGAAACGCAAATAGAAGTTTTCGGACCGTTTTTATCAAATGGTGGGTTGGAACGCAGGTAAAAAAGATCAGCTAAATAATGGCTTATTTATAAGAGGCTTCACAGCGGCGCAAATCAGTAGTGTAAATCCTTTATAAAACTTTTTTTACTTCGAAGCAATTAAGCACATATAAACTAGAGACCCTGTATGTATGACATATTCCAAAGAATTAGGAACGCGACAAACTTATCAAAATCAAATTTATCATAACAAAAACATCACATGTAAAAAAGACAGTACGCGAAAATGGTATTCCGAAAAAAGAATTGAGATAAAAGTAAGTTTGGAAGTTTGCTTTTCGTAGCTCATTCCGAAGTAAAGTTTACATATGTTAAATATGGGCTGAAATGTTTTAAGAAAAGATGGTATACCGCAGATTCGGCGAACTTGGCGGGGCACTGCGGTGCCCCCAGATTTTTTTCAAAATAAATCGTGGTTCTACTACGTTTTACCTCGCTTGTCAAAACGCACTATATAACGATTTTTTGCATGAAAATGATTCTTTGGACTATTATTAGTCGACTTGGATAAACGGGAAATTAAAAAAAAAGTTTGTAACATGTAAGTTAACATTCCATTGGTGATGAAACTGCGAGCGAACTAAATGTGTTGTTGCTGATTGTAAAAATTATAATTTTCTACCACTTAATGAAACACAAAATTGATATAAAATAAGAGAATATAATATTTTACATTTTGTACTGCTATTTTTATGAAACTACAATAAGTAGAAATTAATCCTATTGGTGCTGAAACTGTCAAGTCAATCAAAACTGTATATGTTTTCAGTTTTGCTGGTGTCTCGTCGAAGAAAAAATTGGCATTGTTGTGAGTCAAAAAATAGATTTTAAATTTATTCAATTTGGTGTGGAATGTTCTTACCGAATACCACGCGAGGTTAAATTAAATCCGTAAATTTTTTCTCGCTAATGAATATTTTTAGAAAATTATTATATTTAAAAATATTTATTAGCTCGAAAAAATTTCCGGAAATAATTTAACCTCTGGTGGTATTACTAGTGAAAACAGTATAAAACGACCTAAAGTTGTCATTAAAAACTGAAACGGATTTTTAAACATGCAGGTAAAGTCGGCAAAGCACCACAGTTGATTGATGAATGCATACCTGTAAAGCGCATACGCTCTACATAAGTTTTTCACCACGTAAAATAATTTTGGGACAGAAATTTTTCTGAAATGTAACTGATAGTTTCACAGCACCCATTATTACCTTAGGTAATCTGTGGTTTTAAACTGAATTAAGAATTCACGTGCGTTTTGTTACCAGATTTACGGGGTGATTAAACAAAAGGACTAGCCTTATTGGAAATACTATAAATAGTGTGCGGCCATAGTTTACATATTACTAATGATCCCACCAACACTGCCTGACCTGTTAACAGACCCAAAATTGTTTCAGTCAAAAAGTAAGGTAAGGGTGTCAAAATATTTTTTCAATTCTGAACACTTTAAGCTGTACTAATTAAATTAACTTTGCGCGCACATCGGCCTTCACGTACTTATTCTTTTGCTGTCAAAAAAAATTACATATTTTACCCCTAGGGGCCGGAAGTTTGCAAAATGTGTTTTTAGATTATACCCTATATCTTCAAAACTATTGCACCTACACAACTATGTCTTACCAAATTGAAAGCTCATACACATGCCCCCAGGTCTGCTATACAAAAAAAATTGAAGCCGTTAAACAGGCCCCTAAGGGCAAATTTTTTTGTAATTTACAATAGGAAAAGCTTAATTGACTTATACTCTGCCCTATGTAAACAAATTTGCAAAATATCTTCATTATTTTTAACTACGAAAAAATATATATTTACAATTGAAGAAAGACCTATCAGAAAAATAAATAGTAGTAAACGTAGTAGAACCACGCTATTAAAGATCTTTGACAAATATGTTTTATAAAATATATTTTACAAAATTTTTGACAGTCTTCTAGCCCATGTTTTTAAAAAACATGTATTTTCTTTTATAAAATAATTTAAACTAGAACACTAATAAAATTGTTATTAAAAAAATCCGAAGTGTAATAACAAGCCCTAAACAAAACTATGAGCAAGTAATTCTGTGTGTGTTCAATAGAAACTTACCTGTTTGCATCCAGAGGGCAAAGTCCTGTTGTTCCATGTGCTGGACGGGTGTTGCGAGTGAAAACGCCTTATGCTAGGAGTGACCATACTGTAAGATACCTACACCACTGTGGTCTAGATATAAGAGAGATTTACACTGCATTTTATACCCAAGCAATAACAATAAAAGGTAAGAAAATGGGTATTCCGTATTTCAGGTAGTCAAACTGGTATTTAAAACCCATTTTTAAAAACTTCTTTCATATAAATTAATTACTAGTATTTTTATATAACATATTTATCAAAATAATTAACTTGGTATGTTCTAAGGTAAATGAAGTAAGTAAGGTAAAGTAAATAATTTATTTCAGAATTTGTGCCTCAGCTATTGTTAAGAAAAAAATTGTTAGCACAGTAATTTAATAATCAGAGTATTAACATGATATCAAAGTCAAATCATTTGATACTTGATGTAGATGAAACTTAGAAAGTTTAAAATAAATGTGCCTTTCGATACGTCAAAAGAAGTAGTGGCAGCATCATTACCTTATAATACTTTATCACATTTAAACCGAATAAAAAAAAATCTGGTTGGTATCTCATGACGTATATCGGCTAAATACATAACCAATCTTCAGAGGAGGTGTGTGAGGTCTTTGAACCAAAGATGATTTGACAGCATAGTATTTTTATATAAAAGAGGTTCATATGGCATGTTTATCATAATAAATACCATGGTACGTTCTAATGTAAATGTAGTCTAATTAAATAATTGCTTTCAGGCATTGTGCCTCATATCTAGTCAAGTAAAATTTAGACAGCATACTCATTTAACAATAAGGACATTTTTATGACACCTATGTAACAAAATTTAATTTGTTAGTTAAAGATATAGGTATGTTGTTCATATGTAATTGCTTTAAGGAGGCGTAACTTTGCTCTTTTCAGTTTTGGCTGAAGATAGTTAACTATTATATTAGTAATAGCTTCATCTGACACTAATTAGATAAAAGCTGTTTTGGTATTTAGTAAGGTAGTTTATCTAAAAAAAAGTGCAGTGTGAGGCAGGTGTTACCTGACTGGGGATAAGGCAACTTGAGGCAGCATGAAGGATTTATAAAGGAGAGGTATAAATGACACATGTACTGTAAAAATTATTTTGTTTTTTGTTTATGTAAGTTTACTTTTACATGTCTATTACATTAAGAGCGTGTGCCTGTCCTGCAGCTGGAGTGAGGTGCGGCAGCTTCATCATATTTTTATAAATATGTTTATATGACATAATTGCAATAGAGTCTAAACTGATACTATAAGATGTTAACGCACCTGTAAATCTTTTCATACAATTCCCTTAATTAGCGACTTCAGGCCACGTCTCGTTATTAACTAAAGTAGGCACATATATTTGAAGGATAATATGACACTTTTTGACGGTGAATTATTTTGGTATGGATAACGTAGAGTTCTGTGTCACCGGCTCTGGGTATATAAGTAATAGGCCTTCTATAGCATTAAACTGTGAAAAATATTTCACTATGAGTTTTAGGTTTAGACAAAGTTTAATCACGGATCATCTTAACAAAGGTGATCCGTGGTTTAATTGTTTTAACCCTCCAGTAGTAAAATGAAAAAGAGGCACAACTTATAGGTAGGTCAGTCCAACAGATCAATATGCACATATAAGTTCCAACCAAGGTTGGTCAAGCAAACTTCTAATAAGTACTTTACAAAATATGTTTATTTTAAAAAATATAAGTAAACATTATATAAAAAAAAAACTTGCAAAATTAAAATACAGTTTTTTCTTGTCATTGGCCTCACACACCGTACATCACCATATGATTTTCCATGAACTATAATACATAGGGCTTAAGTACGGTCAAATTCATCAGCTCACAACAGTAAGTACTGTTCAAATTTTACAACAGTACAATATTCGCTGTTGTATTACTACTGTTACTATTACTTTTATTTCTGTTTTTTTGTAACAATATTTGCTCAATTATGTATCTAAAAGTTTATGCAAATAAACATATACTCTACTCTACAATTGGGCATAACAGCATATGACCCATTAGGAGTATTAGAACCCAAATTTTTTTGAGAGAAATTGAAAAAAATATCTGAGAGAACTTATTTGTTTTTCTTGTGGTCATCAAAGTCAACAAAGATTACTTTTTTATCCATCTATTATTAATGATGGAAAAAAAATTTTTTTTGCTAATAAGCTCAGTACAGTACCAGAGAAATTTCACAACAGGACTTGTAGTAGGTCCAGTCAGATACTATACCAATTTTACGGTGTACAAGTTTTAGGTGTCAAAAAGCATGGAAATAAAGGAAAATTTGCACCAAAATAGTTTAAGATAAAAAGAGGTTTGAGTTAGGGAGACTGTCAAACTCACCAGTTTATTCTAAACTGTTTTGAGGTCTGTAAAATAAATATTTATTAAAGAAAAAGAAACTTTGATGATACAGGACTTCACTCGACACTATACAGGACGCTACACTACCAAAAGTTTATTTAAGGTTCTGTAGGATGGTGTACAAATTTGGTTCAGCTCATTATTCACACTTTAACCTCATATTGTTTTCCTTTTCTTTCTTCTCGGGACCCTTTTTTCAACCATCATTTTTAAACATTTTCAACCGTTTTGAAACAATGGATGAATGGATATTCAGGAGAGACCCAGTCATGATCATTGCTGTATTGTATTGCCTAGAATAGTAAAAAAATCATAGTGAAATATTTCTTACAGTTTAACACAATTCTATGTTACACTTCTGCAAAAGGTCCACTCAAGCACAAAAAAAGATCCCAATAGAAAATGTTGCCAAAATGGCAGTTGCACATTTATCCAAAACAAACCTGACAAAAAACTTTCGAATATTTCAATTTATCCTCTGTTAAGTCAGGTAATAGAGCACTTATCCACTTTCTTTTCCCTTCTTTGAGCTGATACCTAGTTCATTTAAATCAAGATGATTTTTTAAGCTCAAAATACTTGGTATTCCATCAAAACTAACATTATCAAGCTCTCCCCAGCTGCCACAATTCATAACAGCACAGAAACTAATAATAATGATTCAAACTGATTAAAAAACTGGAAAAAAAGTAAAAAAAAACAAAAGTAAATAAAAACATAACCTGACATTTGAACAAAGCATGGTCCCTTTTATTTGAGATTTACTGGCTTCAATTGATTTTTTTTTAAGAAAAACGCATTTTTCCCATGTGTACAAAGATTCAATACTTAAAACAGCATCTTTGTTGTAAGTTAAATCGTTTCACTTTTTTTTTAAATTACGTTTTTGTTAACATTGCGGCTTATGGGAAAACGCTTTGTTTGTCCCATGGCGACCATCTTGGATCGAAAAACAGCTGATCGTGACAGTTCGTTAGACAAGCTAATTGTGGATTGGTAGCTTTCTGCATAACGCCGTCCAATTTAAAGTTTAATTTGTCCTCTATCAACCAATTAACACTAGCTTACATAAATTGTAATATATAGTAAAGACCTCCTACTAATACTAAAAGATTTATGATGTTGATGATCTGCATAAAATACCTAAAATATAACCTAAATAAATCTGATATAGATTTTTATTATGAATAATATTTTGGTTATATTTTATTTGCTTATAGGGTCACCACATCTATAGTAATGTGCGGCTATAATTATATTTATTTTATGCATATTTAAAATCCAAATTATGATAGACTAGTCATTAGTTTGCGTCGTGTCCGATTTTATTTTAAACAGCTGGGTTTCAAAGATCATTAAGTCAGTTTGACTTGGGCGTGAAGCTTCTTTTGAGATTCTTTGTTTCCATAAGTGGTACATTAGACTGGATTAGACATCTAACACATGAATTGTATTATAGAATATTTGCTATTATAGATAGCTGTTTATTTTTTATTCATTTATATATGACCAAAATATTAAAACTTTTCTTTTTCCTCGGTTTGTATCTAATTTAAATACAGACAAATAAATCTGTGTTGATAGTGTAACAAAACGGGATTTGAATATAAATGTTATTTTTGCCGTTTATAAGTTTTTAAAGATTTTAAATTAAATATTGTTTTTGACATCAACAAGCATTAATTATATGCAAGACTAGGTTCAGAATAAGTAAAATTTATGGCAACACCGGCGACTTGTTTTTTGGCATATTTTCAGGTCCGCTGTATTTTAATAAAAGTTGTATTCGGCTAATATGTCCTTTGAGCCACTAACATCAAAATAATTCATATTTTCAAAAAGTCCTTTCATACCAGAATACACAAATAGCATTCTTTGTGATAGTAGGTACCCAAAAACAGGAATTTTTAAAACAAACACGTATCTGGAAAAAAAACCGTTTTTTACCTACTTTATGTTTTAGCAGGGGCGTATCTAGAAACTTTATTTGGGGGAGGAAATGTTATAATAAATATTGCATAGAACTGTATTGCATATTGACCAAACCAGTGTATTATGTGTGTCTAAATTTTAAGATTTGGGGGGGAAATTTCACTTTTTTTTACCCTCCCGTAGACCCCACACCTGACAACACTTTGTAACAGGCGGCCTGTGTGACAGTGGTTCTGTCATCTCAAGTGGCCAAGGCTTAAACGTTGTGAGCTACCAATTTGTACAACGATTTGAAAATTGATATAATTATTAAAAGTTGCTATATGTTATTAAATTTACACGACCTCGAAAGGGAATTTGATGGTTCTTGGAGGATCCTTTATGCTATAAACGTTTTTCTCAAATGTGTAAACAATGTAGGAAAATTATACATACCTTTTCAATTTTCTTCTTGTAGCTTCACACTTTCACTTCTTATATTTATTAATTGAATATCACATTTTACTACTGTTAAGCTTTTGTATTCAAATATTTACACTTCTTAAACTTTTAGGTTTTATAAAGCATATATTTGTAAAACCTAAAAGTTTAAGAAGTATAAATATTTTTATTTATCAACATTTTAAACGTTGATTGAATAGGTTGAACTATTTAATCAACTGTTTAATTTACTTAATATTACTGTTTAGGTTTGGGATATATTATTGATTAAAAATGCCGATTTTCGGGCAACGAGTGGTTTGTATTTTGACGTTAAAAAACATTAAAACAGTTAAAAACATTATTTCAAAACACTGGAAACAGTAATAATTAAAAGCTTTAAAATTAATAAACTCCAAAAGAAAAGACTAAAATAATTATGAAGAATAAAGTTAACAGTTTTATATAAAGTTAAAATAATTGATAAATTTCCCGTTGAAAAAAAAAACCCTTAAGAAGTGTGAACGAAAGCAAAGCCAACTAAAGAATTGAAACGAACCAAGCCAAGCCCAACTAAAGAATGTTTTCCGTCACGACTTTCCGAAAGTTTCTTGTCTCAGTTAAAGCAACCCTACGCTTGCAAGCACAAAAAGCTTGTCGTTGATTGGCTACAACTATACTCATCCTCGCTTTGGCGAGAAAGAGATAGCCTGCGCTTTAAACGCTTCACTAAGAGACAAAATATCAACGCAAGCCAAGATGCGTGGACTTAAGACTGGACAAAATCTACAGTTGTTAAAATTACACAGTGTTTTTTAAAAGTTGAAAATAGTTTAGCAAATTTGTTTCCAGTTACAAAATATGGACATATTAGCCGAATACAACTTTTATTAAAATACAGCGGACCTGAAAATATGCCAAAAAACAAATCGCTGGTGTTGCCATAAATGTTACTTATTCTTAACCTAGTCTTGCATATAATTAATGCTTGTTGATGTCAAAAAAATTATTAAATTTAAAATCTCTAAAAACTTATAAATGGCAAAAATACCATTTATATTCAAATCCCGTTTTGTTACAATAGGCTAAAGTTTTCACTTGATAATTATTAATAATTATTATGCAAAATTGCAACTCTGAAGCAGACTTTAGGTATCTTATCTTATACAGATTTATTTTATTAATTTTTCCTATATATGGCTGCCTATTTCCTAAAAATTAGGTAGTTTTTGAAAAAAACGGGCAGCATAACTAAACTTTGTTCAACTTAATTATACCATAAATTTTTACAAAAATTTGCTTCAGGTAAAAGATTTAGACAAATTAAATACTTTTCGGAAAAACCCGGGTACTTTTTGGATAAATTGGGTACTTGCTAAAAAAAAATTGCACCACAAAGAAAATTTTTGAAAAAAATAGTATTGCCGTAGGCTAACATAAAAAATAATTGCTGCTTTTAAAGAAAAAAGGTTAAATGAAATACACTAATCTACCCAGTGCCTAAACATTATGTAACCAGTAGGATTTTGGTAATTTGACCGCCCCATGGAGAGGGCGTTCGCGTGCCGTACACGTCTTGCGGGCCCGCTAACCGCGCCCCTACGAAAAACCCCAAATGACGTTTTTCTAAATTTAAGTCTGGGTCTTCCCCCAGGCGCCCCAACTAGCTAATCTTTATTCTTTTCATGCGACCAGGGACGTATGAAGGAACTTTATTTTGGGGAGAAATATCATGATCTGGGGGCACGGCAGTGCCCCGGCAAGTTCGCGCGGAAACTGCTGTATGATCTTTTCTTGCAACATTTCAGCCCATATTTAACCTATCTAAAACTCTACATCGTAATGAGCTACAAAACTTAAACTTTGCGCAGTTATAGATCTTTATAGAGTTAACAATCCCATCAAGTTTCATGAACTTCCATAAAGTAGTAAAGTAGTTACGAAATTTCAAAAAACGTCGAAATTGTCATTCACTCACTCACTTACTCACTCATGTATAGATCATTAAAATTCTACTGTACTTCCAGGCATGCTCCAAATATGATAGAACTATAGGAAAAATTAAAAAACCCCCTCCCCTATAAATGTAAAGTTATGTAAAAGTAACATTGCCCACTTCGAGAAACGCTAGAGAGCTGAGCTTGGGAAGGCCGATCGAAACTACGATAAGAAGAAAATTAAAAAACCCCAAATTTTAATTAACTTCTCCCCCCTCTAAATGTGAAGTTATATAAAAGTAACATTGTCCACTTCCGGAAACGCTAGAGAGCTGAGCTTTGGAAGACTGATAGGTAATATGATAAAACCATAGGAAAAAATAAAAAATACCTCAACATTTTTAATAAGGTATTGCAAAAGTTTTGAACAATATTCCGCATATTTTACTACTTTGAAACTTAAATATTATCCAAATCCTTTAAAAAAGGAGTGAAATCATAACAAAAACATTTCTTGTAAAAAAGTAGGCAAAAGTGGTATTCCCTAAAAAGAATTGAGATAAACATAAAGCCAAGTTCTCCAATACAAATTTTAAAATAAAAGGCTCTCACTAGTTTCGAAATGTTTCTCTAAACTTGGCTATTACGGCTGCAAATGACTCTTAGGCACAGTGCTAAATTGAATATAAAGAAGTTGGACTGGAATAGCAAAGTTAAAAAAACATTTCCAAACTAGTAAGAACCTTTCATTTTGAAATTTGTAGTGGAGAACTTGGCTTTACTTTTATCTCAATTCTTTTTACGGAATACCACTTTCGCATACTTGGCTTTTTTTACATGAAATGATTTTATTATGATAAACATTGGATAAAACTATTTTGCATAGTGTATTCTGTGTGTAAAAATTAAATATATTTTGAGATTTGGGGGAAGAATGCCCCTTTCCCGATCCCGTAGATCCCCGCCTGATACGACGCGACGCCGTCGTGTAAATTGGTCTTCGGTATCTTAACACATATTACACCTTGATGTGTTGTATTAGATCTCAAAGCGGCTATAAAGTTTTATTAAATCCAAAAGCCGCAGAATGTATTCACCCTTCGCGGGTGTTCCATTTAGTTTAAGTTTATTTAAGAAATATGACTTTATACTCTTGGTGCTTAGGGGATCGTTACTGCTCAGATACCGAGGTGTTTATAAGTTGATATAGTTTCCAAGGCTTAGCCTCCATAAGCAAATTAATTAGGAAACTTTTTACTAAAGAGTTTCCTAATTACTCTTCAGATGCTAGGTTATTGTGATAAGCTTTCTATGTTTTTGCGCCTTAGCAAAGAAAAATATTTTTTTGTGCTGCAGACTCCTCACACACAAAGCGGACATTCTTCGTTCTTCACACACCATTGCCGACAATCTAAAAAATCGAATGATTTTGATACCCGTACCAGCACACAAAACATCAAGTGTACGATAAATGGTGTACAGAGCCTGAAGAAAAGATTTTTGCTATTAGTTCTACGAGGTTCAAACCAAAATAATTTAACTGGAAGTAAGTTTTTTCACATTTGACAGCACTTCGTTTCAAATATGACGTTTATAGTTTAGGCGGTAAGTACAAATTATAATTTTTATAAATGGAACACCCAGTACCTATATTGTTCTTTTTTTGAAATCTATTAAAAATTCAATTTTCAGCAATACCATTCATAGTGTGTTTTTCTTTAACAGTTTTACTCGTCTGCTGTTGTTTTAGTTTCTCTCGTATTTCGGAAGATGGATCTTGCAAAGTACATGGTTTTGTTTTCTCACTAGAAACATAAGGTGAGAAACAAAACCGTGTACTTAACTTAGCAAGGATGTCACATTTACCAAGCAGTGTTCTGAGAAGTCCCATAAGGAAGACACAGTTAACTGTCAACACTTATTAGGTGTCCATTAGATCTTGGACCCCCGTGAGGTTAAGCTTTTCAGCTACCCGCGGAAAAATACGGAAGAAACAAAAAATCCATATTTTTTACCCGCTTAGCCACAAAAACTTGTTTAATCTTTCATTTTGCTTGCGACTGCAAGTTCATTGCTCCATGGCAAGCGGCCTTAAAAATGGAGTTGCAGTTTCTCAGCACAACGTAGCCGTATACGTAGAAATGTTTTAAGTCTATGGTACAGGCGCAAGTAATAACAGTTCAAAAATTTAAAATTTCTCCTAGATTTCTCCCGGAAGTAGTGAAAAAGGCATTAGGGTGCGCGTAAAATTTTTACACAGCGTCGTTCCGGTGAAATAAAGTGAGGATTTTTCCTATTGATTTATGTTTATGTTTCTCACGCTGCAACTCGAGCAGAGATTGCGAACAAAGTATATTTAACTCACTGTTCCGCATTAAGGGGGCACACTTCGCCCGAAAACTTACCATCTTTGACCTAATAGAAATAGGAAATGAGAAAGCGGAGTGCTTCGAAATTTTGCTGGGTGGTTTTTAAAGCCTTTTTAACAAACGTATTTTAGCAGTTTTTCTAATTCATCTTTTTCAAAAAATATAAAAAAAAGTTATGGCTAAAACACAACAAATATTTCAAAACAATATTTGGCATTTCAGTAGCCTAGTTGAGTTGTAAAGAACTCTAGTCAAATTGTTTATTTTGTTGTATTTTTTGGAAATATTCAAAAGAAAACCAAAAATCTAAGAAGATACGTTTGACAATTTTTAAAAAATCGTTTAGTTAAACGAAAAAAATGTTTTAATTAGTTTTTTATAGATGAGATCTATTAGGATTTATAAAAACGTAGTCAATTTTATAATTGCTGCAGGACATCAAATAAGACAGGAGTCATTAACCTCCTGACTGAAGCGCCACCCCCATATACCGGGAGCGAACAATTCGATTGAGAAAATTTAGTTAAGATCACGTGACCCGAATTTTCAGATTATTTTCAGTTATTTAAATCGAATAAAATTTTGTTTAATATAAGTTGAAGGCGTATAAGAAGGTATCTAAAGACATACAAGAACATATATTTTCTTAAATCAAAACAGGTATTTTTCTCGACTTGAAAGATTCAATCTGTGGTCTCAAATTGGGAAAATTCATATTTTCCTCCCATTCAAAACAACGTGTTCACTTAAAATGGACACGGACCCTTAGACTGGACCTTAAAATACTTGTTTTCACTGAAAAAAAAAATAAAAGAAGAATTTTACAACCAAGACATTTGTTTTTTCAAGAGAAAAAAAGAATTGTTATTTGGTCTCAAATTGAGAAAATTCATATTTTCCCTCGAATCAAAAGCTCAACGTGTTCACCTAAATGGACACGGACCCTTAGACTGGACCTTGAAACACTTTTTACTGTTATATGAGCCAGATGTACACTTTGGTGCATCAGAGATTGCCTGCCTCTGATTCTTAAATTGTAGTTTTCTCCACAACTTTTTGGTTTTAAATTTTGCTGCAATTGCCACACATAAAAGATATTGGCTTTTTCTTTGTTTAAGGTATGTGTTTGCTAGTAAAAGAGTTTCTAAGGAAACTCTGCTAAGAGAATTATTGATGCCATGAAATACAAGACATATAGGGTGTTTGAGAAAAACAAACTTCATATATATAAACATAATATATCTTAGTTTTTGAAATATTCATTAAGAGGCATTTCCTGATATATAGCATGTTTTTCTTACCAGTGGCGTTCTTGCGGCAATTGCTTTCGATGTTTTAAATAGATGGTTTTTTCTCGCAAGGGGTTTAGCGAGATGTTAATGAATGAATTTAATTATTACCCTTCTTCAATTCAACCAATTTAAAAATATTTTTGAACCTTGAGTTTTTTGATGATGGTGATATTTTGTGTAGTTATTCTCCGCCTAATTAAAAGTAAAAAAACAAATTTTTAAATTTTTTGGTTGCATATTTTTTGAGTTATGCGTTTCCAAAAATAAAAATATTGACCCATTTTTAGCCTGCATCGGTTTCTTTAAACTTCTATAATTTTTAAACAGTTTAAGATAATTAGCTGAAACTCGCTATCTGTGGAGAACGATTCACAAGCCAAACTTTGGTGTGTTTGTGTGTCATTTCCTAAAAAAAAGGACAAAGGGTCTATGCCAAAATTATATTTTTGATAAAATCTCAAAACCAGATTTTTTGTTTTTCTTAATTTTGATAATTTTTTTTCTTAGACTATTTGTTTACATGTGTGCAAAATTTTACTTTGGAATGATAATGGGATCATAGTTTATAAAAATTATTTATATCTTGATGCATATATTGTTTGATATTTTTATTATTATAAAAATTAATATCTAAAGCGCATATATTGTTATGAGGCATCTTATTTATGTAGCATGTATATTATAAGAACGTGGACACCATGGGCATCTGGTTTCGCTACGTTACCATTCAAATAAAGAAACAATTAATTAAAAAACGTACTTACATAATAACGGGCTCACAAGAATAATTGAGAACCTGTACATAAACGCCCCTTTTCACCCTTTCTCGCTGCAATGTTTGATATTGATAAAAATAGTTACATTATTTATCTGGTTGGTGGTGGTTGCGCGTGGAGTAAATCTTTACGGGTGCACATTGCAGCCACACCTAACAGATAACGCCAAGTTGTCTCAGTGCACTAATTTAAGCTGCACCTTTCACAGCCAACGGCAACCGGTGGGTGGCATCACAAGGGTGCGGGTGTTATCGATCGCCGCAATTGATTCACAAGAGCATGAACCGAAGTAAGGCCCAGATTCTGTGTACTGTAATATTCTATATTTCGTATTTAGAATGCGTCATAACATTAACGGTGCACAGAATTTGGATCCAGTTAAGCGCGGCGCCGGTTTCAACTCAATTACAAATATGAACCGAACCGAAACATACATACCGGGTATTAATTCTTAGTTAGTATTCAAGTCTTTGGTGAATTCCTTTTGGGGTTTATTGATACTTTATGATCAAATTATTAATTAAAGATTTTATTATTTTTTTAAGTAAAATTTGGAGTGTACGTGCACATGTGCACTTATGGAGGAACCGCCACTGCTCTTAAAATAGTGGCAAAATCGGCCGTAAGGTAATTAAATATTAGAGGTGGCGTATTATTTTGACTGATGACTTTTTGTAAAAAACAAAAGTTGCGTTAACATGGCGTTTCGTAGCGTGTTTTGTCAGTCTGTTTGGCATTGCGAGGTATCCGTTCTGGAAATTAATTTGATTTTACGTAGTTACCGAAGTCGAAATCGAAGATTGAAAATCGAAAAAAAATTAGTTGTTATTTTCCACTTAATGTTGCAACCCCTATGATGACCAAAATCATCTCACAATAGGGAGAAATTTCAGAAATTTGACAGAGTGGATGTGTAATCTTAACTTAGGCGTCGAAATAAGTAAGTGAAAATGATTAAAAACCTTTGAAATAGTATAATTCCAATCACGGCTAATTTATAGGTAAAATATTAAAGTAGAGGAATTGTCAAATAGTTATATTTAAGGTAAAATAAAAGAATTTTGAACAACATCAATTTACAAAAATAAATTTTTAAATAGGAACCCACTGTCATCCCATGATAAAACTTGGCCTACATGTAAATAAGTAGTCTAGAAAACAAATATAAAAAATTGAACAAAATTAAAAATCCGTTTTTAAACTGCATCAAAAATAAATTTTGTGGTGAGACCCCTGCATTTTTTTTTACAAGGAGGATGCCACTAGGCATACCATAATTAAACTTGTAGACCTATAAAATTTCACAGCAACTTTTACCTCGATATGCCCAGGACTTTATGAATAACAAGGGTTTAAAGAAATCAAGTTAGTGCTAAAAAGACGATATTAAGCATTAAAAAAAAATTAATAACTCAAAAACTAGAAAGCTAAAAAATCTAAAATTTTGCATTTTTACTTCTTTCTACTTAGTAAAGAATTTGACCAACAATTATGAAAATCGAAAGTGACAAGGTCCAAACCATTGGTTGATTTGATATGGACTTACCCTTCTACGGAATGGCTAGAGTAGGTATTGTTCTCGATGCACAAAAATTATGAGATAATGCCAAAAATATGTTATTTGGGTGTATTTGGACCTATCTTAGCAATCTCGTCATGATGTCTGTCCGTGTATGTGTGTGTGTCTGTTCGGCCCACGATAGCTCCTGAACCGCTTGACCAATTTTGATGGGATTTTAATAAAAAATAATGTTCGATACTGTAGCGAGCGAATTAGATTTTGGTCAAAATGCATTATAGCTAATGACAGTTACGTAGTTTTTTGACAGTTAAAAAATTGAAGAAAATTAAAAAACTTTTCACCGGAGCATCCTCACAAATTGTGCACTGAGAATAGGGCCTAACAAGATGTTCTTAGTTTTTTGTTTAGTTGGTTTTAACTGAAAAACTGTTGTTTTAACTAACAATACTGGTTTTGTTATATCAACAAAAAAATTCTTGAAATGTCCTGCTTAATTTGAAACAAATATTATGAAATATAAAAGGTCGCGTTTTTTTTATCGAAATGTTTTTTTTTTTAATTGTTTTTTTGGATGCTTTTGAACAAATTCATGGTAAGCATTGCATTCTCTAAGCGTTTGTTAAGAAGTCGAATAGATAATAAGAACAGATTTAGTTGACAGTAGAAAATTATTGAAATACAGCCAGATTATAATTGTGCCAGGCACTATTTTGACACATTCACATTGAAAACTGACAGTTGATCCTTTAAAATTGACATAATAAAGTCGAATTTAAAACTTTCGTCATTTATTTTCAATTAATAAAAGAAGGCACGATTTATTCTGGTTCATATTATGTAGAATTTTTCATGGAATATGAATATGGTATAATTTATGTATGGTAATCATAGTGTTTAGTCCAAAAATGCAGTTTTTCTAGTCGGGAGCTGTGATTACTGCTCTTTATCGGGCATTTTGGCACTTCTAATCTCCTTGTTGTATTCGCTAAGGGAGGCACGATAGCTTTCCCAGTTCTCCTTCGCCCGATTGAATAGACGTCTGACCTCTTTTCTTCTTTTGAACAGAGAGTTGTTTCACCAAGACATACCGCGATTATCAGTCTTGGTTTAAGAGGAATATACACATACACACAGACACACACAAACAGACAGACATGGAAAAAATAAAAAATACATCCAAATTACAAATTTTTGGCGTTATCTCAAAAAAAAAATTTCGTCGAAAATAATACCTTTTCTAGCCATTGCTACGCGGGCTAGGAAGGTAAAAAACTACTAGAAAATTGAACACAATTGCGCAGGCAAAAATTTGACAATAATAAAGTATTGTTGAAAGAAATTAGTCCCACAGTAAAAAGTTTTTGGTAAAAAGAAAAAAAATTGGGGCACACATAAACGTCAGAAAAATAAAATAATTTTAAGAAAAAAGTCCATGCAGGCTAAAATACCTAGGTATGCCTATAATATAACATAGGAACTATCTGCTTACAAGAAGACATCTGTGACATCAACTAGCATTTTTAAAAACGCAAATGCAATTACCTAACTTAAATACCTAAACATACAAAGTTACATTCCCACAAGTTTTGGGACCCCCGACCATTTTCTCTTCAAAATTATGAGAAACTAATCTCATAGCTCAGACCAGAATTGGCAAATTATTTAACTTTTTAGAGAGCTGCAAAATCTTGAAAATGTTAAAATTTGGTTGCGCTCTGAATGTTGTTGCCTGAGACGGCCGCCTCGTTGCCTCACTCTTTGTTACGCCCCTGTCTCTTGATATGTTCCCGTAGACGCTATTTGGGTTTGGGTGTTATTGGTAACTTTGTTTTAAATATAGAATTATTGAAATACAGCCAGGCTATAATTGTGCCAGGCACTATTTTGACACATTCACGTTGAAAACTGACAGTTGATCCTTCATAATTGACATACCAAAGTCGAATTTAAAACTTTTGTCTTTTATTTTCAATTAATACGAGTAAAAGAAGGCACTATTTATTCCGGTTTATATAGTAAACAAAGGCCGTGTGTTGAAAGATCACAGCTGATATTACAATGTGAAGGTGTCAAAATTGTGCCTGGCACTATTATAGCCTGGCTTTATTTCAATAATTCTCTATTATTTCTGCTCTTAATCCTTTAAAAGCGTGTTTTGGATAATTTTGTCCCGAAGTGCCCTCTTTATATGACGTAATATGTTCAGTTTTGTAAAACAATTTAATTTCAGATGAATTAATTTTGTCCCTTCTAAAATTTAATTAAATTTTAATATTGAAACATCTGTTGCCTTTAATAGCCGGGTAGTCCACGTTAATATTTTAGATATTTGACATTTATCCCAACAATTTCATCGGGTAGAGAGTTTTACATAAATTTTAGGTGTGCAATTTACGAGTACCCAAAAGTGTTGAACACTTTATATAGGTAAAGCAAACTATTTTACAGTACTAACAGTAGCGCACCTAGAAAGTTGTCTTGGGGGGCCGCGACCCAATGATGTCGTATTTTATGCTATTTTTTGCGTTTATTAATAAAATATGTGGAAAATATCTAAAAAAATCTTTGGTTTGGGAGGCTCGGGCCCCAAGATAATTAACAGTTTATGGATTTTTCTTACCACACAAAATTTGGTTCTCTGCGCCCTAAAAAATTACACAAATATGAAAAATTTCTAAGAGCCCATCTTTAAATTATGTATCACAAAAACCAATACCGGGCTCTCTTAAACCCAATTTTAATGTAAAGTGTCACATAAATAAGTACTTATTATCTTTTTTGTTAAAAAGGCAATTAAAAAAAAACTGGAATTCACTGCACGTAACTAAGGTCACTTATCGTCAAGCCTACGATAAGTGTCCTTACACGTAACGCCCTTAATAAATATAAATATGACGGTAATAGCATCAGTATTTCCTAAAATAAGTACTCTTATGAAAAGAGACGAATGATCTTCTTATGAAAAGAGACGAATGATCTAACATAACCTACAATACCCGGAATAGATTATTAGAGAATTAATAGGGACCTATTGCAATAAAGCTAGGCACAAATTGTACCGGGCACTATATTGACAGTTTGATCTTTCAAAATTGACATATCAAAGTCGAATTTATAAATCCAGTCGTTTATTTCACAGCCAACCCAGCCTTTTGTCTACGCTATAAATGTTCATAACATCATTTTCAAATTTCGTAAAATGCTTTTTCCATTATTTTCTGACGATATTTCTCCGCACAAAAAGCTTTTTCTTAAAATATTTACTTAACTTAGGACTGGCAAAAAAAATAGGTTTAAAAGAAAATTGGGGTAACAAGTTTAAACGAAATTTTCTGAATATTTGAGGAGTTCTAAGTGGGTTGAAATTGCCAAAGGAATTTTAAATATAAAAGAAGTGAAATGCTTTTTTGATGTTATGTAGATATAAATTTATGTGCTTTAACAGGTAGCGCAATCAGCTAACGTGGCATAGCTAGGGTAGTGTACCGGTGCTTTAGCTCCCCTGTCCTCCTTTAGGCGGTTGAAATCGGTGTTAACCATTGTCAATTGATCGCAAACGTATTCTAACCTGTCCCTAATCACGGTGAATAGAATAGACCGGTGTTCGGATCTTTTTAATATATGTCGAACCATTGACGTGACTGGTGGTCCAGCTGATTTTCATAAACAAAAGTTAGATATGGACACCAGTATTTACTAAAGGGTTTACAGTGCTAAGTGCTACAATCCTAGGTTTAAAAGTCTACATTTTGGTTAAAGGTTTAACTTATTTTTCCCGTGAATGCAATAGTTTTTAATAATTATATAAATTGTTCATAAATACCTTGGGATATGGGTCCCCTTTTTTCGTTGTAACAAAGACATTATTTCCACACAAAGGTTATAAATAAATAAAAATAATAAAATATTTTGGTTTAACAATGGTAGCCATATTTAAACCTCAAACGTCACTAGGGAATAAAAACGGTATAAGTCAGTGTCAGCTGTCCGCTATATTTTACATGTTAATTTTTTAGACAAGTTAGCGACGATTAAACCGATGGTCGATTGTTTTTAGTGAATGTGTAATCGAAAAGGGATTCTAACATATCTTGTGCTTTTTACAGTATTTAAATATTGATACGTATTTAATACGGTAATGCATCTACAGATATAGTTTTAAGTTGTATTATTTAGCTTTGAATATTTTTGTATGTAAATCTTTTTGTCAATCATGGATTATTTCTATTGTTTTTCGAACTTTAAACCACCCCTCAGCGGTGGTACTACAATTTGAGACTATTTTTAGCGGGAATCCTACAACTGCACGGACTTAGTTTCCAAAAAATGACATTTGCTTACAAAATTTTTATGTGGTTTTTCTTTATTTCTAAAGTTAATTTGAATTTATATGAGATGAAACTCACTGAGAAATGCTTACTATCAAATTGCACATTAGGGTGAACCAAATCTTTGCAGTTATTTGACCTGTGAGTATTAAAAAAATACACTTAAACCGGTCGGTATCGAGTCTATAGACTTGATACTTAAACCCGGTCTACAATGCTAAGTCTTAAGGTCTTAGTAAATACTGGTGGAAATGAAAAACTAATATTTTTTGAATTTCTTGAAAACTAAGGCAATTTTCCGACTATTTTTTAGTATATTCTTATAAAATAATATTTACATTTACATAGTCGTTATTTTCTTTAGCCCGCTTCATTTCTCTTTACACAAAAATTAAAATTCGAAGAAAATAATGTGTTCGTTTCAGCTTCAAAAATCATCCGCTGACCTACATCTTTGTTTACTTCCCAATAGATCCTCGGTTCACCCTTGATACTAAACGATCACATTCAGTTTGACTTGTAGTTTAAGTTTTGTGTAATAAAAAATAAAGCGGGCAAAAAAAATAACGACAATAGGGGAAGGGCGGGTAATTGTGGCCCTTGGGGTAATGGGGGCCACCGCCTTTCTAAGAAACCAGACAAAATCTTGCCAACATACTAATGACGCCCTCTTTAGGAAAGCGCCCAAAGCTTTCACCCGAAATCCTATCGCGCGCGGCAGTCTGGGAACTGAGTAAAGTGTGAATCATTCTGCCATGTGCTTTTCATGTAAAAACGTGTCGATTTTAGCGCGGAGCTGTGCCTTTAGTTTTAGTGATCAAAATTACAGCGGATTGATATTTATATCTTTAAGGTATGTAATTTTAATTTATGTATCATTTTTTCTACTAATTTGCTGTAATATTTTTTTATATTTTTTTTTGTAAAAAACGTGCTTTTGGGGTAATGGTGACCACACCTTGTGGGAGAAATGTGGCCGGCCACAATTACCCCACTATGTTTTTTTATTAAAACCTAAATAAAATGTGTTTTTTTTTAGATGCCAAGGACCTACAAAAGGAAAACTGAAAAGGGTGGCTACTCTGCGGATCATCTAAGAACCGCTTTGGATGCCATACGAGGAGGCAGAGCACTAAGGGAGGTGTCGAGAGCTTTCGGCATTCCTCGAGCAACTCTGCAAAAACGGCTTAAGCAAAATTCGAATATGGGCCCTAAGTTTGGGAGAAGCACCGTTTTTAACCCGGAAACAGAAAAGCAGCTTGCCAGTCGCGTTCTGAACTTGTCCAAATTATATTATTAGAAATGCGCTTTTGAGTACGCCGAGAAAAATGGCATTCCAAATCCCTTCAACAAAGGTAACAAACTCGCTGGTAATGAATGGCTTCGCGAATTTCTAAAGCGAAATCCGTCAGTTTCTCTTCGTAAACCGGACGCAACCAGTGTAAGCAGAATTACAGCATTTAACAAGGAAGCAGTATCTTTATTTTATGAAAATCTGAGCAGTGTCTTAACCAAGCACCAACTAAGCCCCAACAGAATCTACAACCTGGATGAGACAGGGATATCAACAGTACAAAATCCTGGAAAAATTTTTGCCCCAAAAGGTTTAAAGCAGGTGGGATTCGCAACAAGTTGGGAAAGAGGCAAAAATATAACAGTTGTCTGTGCTTTCGGTGCTTCAGGTTTATATGTGCCACCCATGTTCATCTTCTGTCGCAAAAGAATTACGCCCCTTTTGCAAAAAAATGGACCAGTAGGAGCAATCTATTCATGTTCAGATAAGGGTTGGATCACAGAAGAACTTTTTTTGGAATATCTTCATCATTTTAAAAATCATACCAAACCTTCAAAGGAAGACCCAGTTTTGTTGGTTATGGATAACCATTGTACCCACTCAACACTCGAAGTGTACAATTTCTGCAAGGAAAATGGCATCGTAATTGTGACAATACCACCACACACCTCGCACAAATTACAGCCGTTGGATGTCACTTTTTTTTCGCCTCTAAAAACTGCATACAATAACGAATGCAGCAAGTATCTCAAGAACCACCCGCATGAAAAAATAACTCCTTTTGAGATTGCCGAATTATTTAATAATGCATATGTCAGGGTAGCAACATCAGAAAAGGGAATAAAGGGGTTTCAGACAACGGGGATTTATCCTCACAACCCTGATGTTTTTTCCGATGAAGATTTTGTAGCAGCGGCAATACATTTAAATCCTGATCCCTCCGCAATTTTAGAAAATACTGGAAACGAAGCTGCTGAACAACAAGGATCAGTATCATTTGAGGAGATCCTTAGCTTACCAGGACCATCGCAAAAGACGGTAAAAAGAACCACATCCAGAAAACAAAGTTCAGTAATCCTAACTTCTACTCCTTACAAAAAAGTACTTGAAGATAAAGAAAACACAAAGAAAATTAGAAAAAATCAAAAAAAGGCTCTTAAAAAATCTAGTTACAAAAGAAAGGTGTTTAATAGTGATGGTGAGGAGCAAGAAGAACAAACAATATCTGCGAAAAAGATGGTTTTAAGAGAGAAAACTGGCAGAATTCAAGCAAACAAAAGCAGTTCCTGTTCTTTTTCCGAGGATAACGATGACGATGTAATAGATAAAAACATAAATGCAGATATATGCTTGGTATGTGGCGAATTCGGAAAAAATGGGGAGATTTGGCTACGCTGTGTATCTTGTGCCATGTGGGCCCATGAGGCATGTGCCAACACCGAAAGAAAATTTTTTGTGTGTGAAAACTGTGAGCAAATGTAAAATCGGGCAATTGTAGCCCATGCCACAATTACCCCACGTATATGGGGTAATTGTGGCCATTTGGTAGTTTTTAAAATGCTAAATATTTTTGTGTTTTTTTGTATTTCTAAAAAGTTTATAAATGTATTTTGTTCGTAATACATTCAGGTGTTTTATTATTTTTTTTTGTACATTTTCTATTAATATTAAGAAAAATATGATTAAAAAACTTTAGGGGGCCACAATTACCCGCCCTTCCCCTACGTCTAGAAAATTTCATTTTATAAGGATGTACTAGAAAACAGTACAAAAATTGCCTTAGTTTTCAAAAAAATCAAAAAATATTAATTGTTCCGTTGTTCATATTAGATCTAGCTTTTGTTTACAAAAATCAGCTGGAACACCAGTGACGTGGAAAATTCGACATATATATATATATTTAGCCATACTTACCTTAGTCCAAAAGTTCGTATTAACCGAGATACAGAGTGTTAAACTTTATTTTTTCAATTCGATTTTCTTTAATAACTTTTTTACTAATTAATATTTTTGCAAAAAATAACCAGCTTGTGAGTTCCTTTGAAATTAGCAAAACGATTCCGTTGAAAATTTTGATGTACAATGTACAGGGTGTTCCTTGGACCACTACCATTGCATTAAGATCAGTGTATTTTTTTTGTGCCTCGGTGTATACCAGTTTTTATGTAAAATAATGGTTTACACATCCTTGCTATGTAAAAAAGTTATACTGCTTTAAAGTTGCTCAGAGCAACGGTTTTTGAGATTTATGCATTTAAAGTTTTTATTGCATGTGAGTGATATGCCTAATTTATGTATGATCCTTTCTTCAATTCCTTCTACTAATTCATATTTTTGCAAAAACTAGTCAACATGTAGATTTTTCTGAAATTTGCAAGACGACTCCGTTGAAAAATTTGATGTACAATGTACAGGGTGTTCTTTGGACCACTACCATTGCATTAAAGTCATCAGTGTATTTTTTTGTGCCTCGGTGTATACTTAGCAGGTTTTTAAACAGAATGTTATTTTAATTATTAAATAATTATTAATAACAAAAAAATAAAAAGCAAATATAAAAATTATACATAATTTATTGCAACAACAAATTTTTAGAGAGAAAAACAAAAAAAAAATCCGCCGAGGTTTTTGTTCCTCATTAAAAACATAGCCCTACACATTTGCAAGAACGGACAATATCTTACAATTGTTTTAACACACTTATGATAATTAAAGAACCACCCTGTATATTTTTTAACATAATATTTCTTAAGAAAACATCCAATCTTAGAATGCTATAAAAAAGTATGGATTATAGCTAATATGTTTGAAGCAGATAAGAATTTAATCAAAAATCTTTTACGCATACAATAAAAACTTCTAATTTAGACATCTTGAAAACCGTTGCTCTACGCGACATCTAAACGCTATAAGTTTTTTACTTAAAAAAATTTTAAAAATTAATATTTTTATATACCTTGTATACCCGAGGAACAAAAAAGTTAGACCTATTTTAATGGAACGGTACCGACCCAGAGACCCTGTATTATATTTTTTTTATTTTTTTACTAAAATTAAATTGTTCATGCCCAAAAACCACCAAACCCAATTTTTTGAGCAAAATTATTAATTAGTAGAAAGAATTGAAGAAAGTAACATACATAGATTAGGCATATCACTCACATGCAATAAAAACTTTAAATGCAAATATCTCAAAAACCGTTGCTCTGAGCGACTTTAAAACAGTATAACTTTTTTACATAAAAATGATGGGAAAACCATTATTTTTCATAAAAACTGGTATACACCGAGGCACAAGAAAAATACACTGATTTTTATGCAATGCTAGTGGTCCAGGGAACCTTCTGTACACTATACATCAAAATTTTTAACGGAATCGTCTTGCCAATTTCAAAAAAACTTACACACGGGTTATTTTTTCTAAAAATATTAATTAGTAAAAAAGTTAATAAAGAAAATCGAATTGAAAAAAAAAAGTTGAACACCCAATATCTCGGTTAGTACGAACTTTTGGACTAGGTAAGTATGGCTAAATCGTAATATTTTGATGCAGAGAATCTACAGTTTACCTATGTACCATTAGTTCTGGGACACCCTGTATATATATATATATATATATATATATATATATATATATATATATATATATATATATATATATATATATAAAATCCGAACACCGGTCTATACTATCCACCGTGGTCCCTATTGACCTTTTTGCACAAATTTTATTTCTCGATGGACAGGTTAGGGTACATTTGATTTTAATTAACAAAGGTTAGGTTAACACCGATTTACACCCTTAATTTAATTTAATTTTAAATATTTTGTAAATGGTAGCAAAATCCTAAATAAAATATATTACTACTACTACTACCTCCCAAAAAGAGGACCGGGGAGCTCGAGGGGGAGCTACTTTATGCAAATAATAATATATAATTAATCGAAAAAAAATTACTTTGAAGAAAATATTTACGACCAATTTTCCGTTTAACAAAAATTTTTTAGAATAAATTCCGGTTCGAAGAAAATTATTTCGAACAGTCTTCCGTTTTAAGAAAATGTGTTCGAACAAATTTCCATTCCAAATGTCTTTTGAAGAAAATGTTTTCGAACAATTTTCCGTTTGAACACAAATATTCAACCAATTTTTCGAACAAATTTCTGAACCCGAAAAATTCTAACCTAAAATTTTTTTTACTGCTGTCTGTTGGGAAGAAAAATATAACATCTACACAGTCAAGCAATCAAAATCTCTGCAATGTAACTGGAAATATCTTATTCGTATGTAAAGACGCGGATCGCTCTTAATGGGAAAAGTTTTCAACTTTTCCGGAGGGGCGGTGTATTTGAATAAAAAGAAATCTGTTTTTGTAATAAGGTCTGAAAAAAAATTTTCTTGCGGAAAACCGAATTGAGTTTTACTTCTGTAATGTCTTTTATTCATTACCTACTTTTTGGTAGGTAGACATGGGTACTTCATTTTGTTTTGGGACCAATTTTAAAGGTTTTGACGCCTCGATCTCTAGTGTTTCTTCTTAAATTCTCATTTGTGTGTCCCCTAGGTAGCAAGGTGTCAGCATTTTTATGTCAAAAAGTGTTTACCTATTGGTCTGTCCGCCAATTGCAGACAATTTGTCAGCTTAATTCGGTGGATACCAAGATAATCTAACTTGAATTCACTTGATGCCCGCGACAATCACAACTCATTTACTCACACATTCATAGTACATGAAGACCCAGCAGGACGGAGGGATTTAATTTTGCCGACACCCTTTGTCGAGCACAGGGGTCCTTATCGTGCTAGCGCTATCTACGTTTTAAACACGGGATTACCGGCTTAACGTGACTTCCGAACCCCAGCCTTGTATTGATCATCAACTTTGCCTACTTCGTTGATGCCCAAACTTCGCCCAAGACAGGCTTCACCCCTACTTCCAGTAAATCTGTATTCACAAGGAATAATAGGTTCGAATTGTAGTGGCAGGCATTGGAATCGAACCACACACCCTCTGATTGTAAAGTGAACGTATGCCCTGTTGCCCCAGAAATTAGTATCTAATTACGTTTTGCTATGGGGTTCCAGTCAACATCTCATAAGCCCTATAGGAAGAAGCACGCGTAATCATATTTAAAATTAATTAAAAATTAAGAAATTAAAAAAAAACTTTAAGACTTGGCCAGGTGGTATCTATAAAAGTGCCGGATAGGTTTTGTTGTACCAGTTTGATCTGAACCCATGCCGTATTTTATGTTATTTAATAAAATATAAAAATATTTAGGCCTCTCTGGGTGCGCTTATGCGTTAAATTACTGAGTTCTTAAAGACGTCAAAAAATTACTTTGAACGTCATAAACTCAGAATAACGTAATTTACATGTCACTTTAGAGCCGTCATCGGTTCATCAAAAATGACCGAAAAACCTACGCCGAATGGGCGTAGTCAGGGTCTCGCTCAGGGTGGGGCAAAAAAGCAAAAAAATGTACAATCAAATATTTATTTCCACTTTAATTCTCGTATTACTAAATGAGCTAAAGCCAGGATGGGGCAGGTGACAAGCCAGGGTGGGGCAAGTGCCCCACCCTGCCCCATCCTTTGTACGCCCATGTGGTAGACGGGATAGGACAATTCGCCACTGCCGATTTGCCGCGGCCGAGTGACTCTCCATCGGGCCAGTTTGCAGCCGGGAAAATTCGACGTCGGGACGACTCGCCAACGCGGTGATTTTAGATTTCAATTTTGTTTATTACGTACAGTTATAAATATTAAAAAAAAAAATTGGAGGAAAAAAGTGGTGTAGGAACAGGATAGGATTGTTGCGATTTGTATGGTCGTTAACACCGATTTGGAGTTTAGTAGAGAGCAAAATTTTAAAAAAGTTAGATTAGGAACAGAAAAAAAATAAAATAATAACTAACAGACTTTAAATCACCGAAAGCTATAGTAAAGATATTATATCGCCGTTGAAAATACATAAAAGGCGTATCTCGAAATTTGGTGAATATTGGATAGATCGGCCAAGACACATATTTGAACGTGTTTTAGGTTAAGACGTAAAGGCGTATCTAAAAAACACACCGTTTATATAATTCTGATATAACTATTATTGGTCTAAAACGTCAATACTTGTTAAAATCTCAATTTTTCTTTTGTAGAGAATATGTGAAAAATTAAAACTATAACCTCGATTTTTTTTAATCAAAAATATGAATTTAGATTATAAATATAACTATTTTCCAACAAAATTTAAGTTTTGTTCAGAATTTCAACGGTTTTGTTTTGGCAAATGTTGTTTTTATTAATTTAATCAAGTTATACGTAAGATAATCCACGTTACAGAATGGACATATGATTTACCTCAGTATAATTTTTTATTTTTTAAACACAAAAGGACTTATTATCAATAATTCAAAAACTCTGCGACATGGTTCATCACAGTCCTCTATTACCAACTCTAGGGGAATTGTGCCTGAGATGGCATACCCGGGCGAGACGGCATACTGGCATTTTTACCGAAAAAACTTTAAATCTGGCAACTATGTGCATTGGTTTATGTGCGTTTTGACATGGAACGGTCGCTGCGTAAATTTAGTTCACCTGTTAGTGTCGTCGGAGTACGTACGGTCTCTTGTTTATTGTTGGTCCGTGGAAAGTTTTCGGTCAGTTGTCATATAGGTATTTGTTACTTCGATAGTTTAAACTTTTGCCTAAATTTGCTAATGTAGCAGTGTTTATTTGTTAAAGCGGTACACATCTGTCGCACCAGACAGCCCAAAAATGTAAATGTAAACAAACAACATACGTCTAAATAAATCATGCATTTTAGGGCGAGATGGCATGGCAGTGACCAGGTTAAGATTGCATGCTATGCCGTCTCACCCTGACGTATGACATGTCACACATAATTATTGATATATCGCATTTTTTTACAGATATATAAAGATGGTTGGGAAATACGTCCGAAAGTCTGAGCGACAAAGTTGGAAAGAAGAGAATATGGTGGAAGCACTTAACGCAGTTAAAAATAACCAAAAACATTTAATGTACCGCACACAACGTTAAGAAGACGTGCTAAAAATGATCGTGGATCTGGTAAGGGTTACTTAGGAGGACATGTTCCAACTTTTGATGTCCAGTTGGAAAATGAACTAGTGCGCCATATAAAAGAATTAGAAGTGCGTTTTTTTGGACTAACAACATTAGATATTCGAAGGCTTGCTTATGAAATTGCCGATGTAAAGAAAATCCCAAATAAGTTTTCAAAAGAAAAGAAAATGGCTGGCTGGGATTGGCTGAAGAGATTCCGCAAACGAAATCCTTCTATTTCGCTTCGTACACCAGAGGCAACATTATCTGCAAGAGCCCGTGCATTTAACAAAGTTCAGATTGGGAAGTATTTCAATAATCTTGAAAAGATATTAGATGAACACAAATTCCCCCCAGAAAATATATACAACATGGATGATTCTGGGCTCTCAACTGTACCATCAAGAAATTCTAAAATTTTGGCGACTAAAGGTAGAAAGCAAGTTGGTGTTTTGACAAGCGCGGAGAGAGGCCTACACCTTACAGTTGTATGCGGCTTTAACGCCATTGGAACTTACGTACCACCAGTTTTGTTGTTTCCAAGAAAAAATATGAAGTATGAGCTATGGATCACGCTCCAGTAGGAGCTTTGGGCTTAGCACAAGAAAGTGGGTGGATGACAGGAGAAACTTTTTTAAAATATCTAAAACATTTTGTCAAGTATGTCAAGCCATCTATTACAAATAAAGTTCTTCTTCTTTTAGACGGACACAGCAGCCACAAGAATTTTGAAGCTCTGACATATGCAAAAGAAAACGGCATTGTCATATTTTGTTTTCCGTCTCATTGCACCCACAGGGTGCAACCTTTAGACGTTTGTTTTTTCGGTTCACTGATGACTTATTACAATCAAGAGCTATTTCGTTGGCTTAAGTCCAATCCTGGAAGAACAGTAACACATTTTCAAGTCGGTGGTATACTGAAAGAAGCTTACAATAAAGCTGCGACAACTGAAAATGCTGGAAACGCATTTTCTAAGACTGGCATATATCCACTAAATAAAGACATCTTTCCAGATTGGATGTTTTAACCTGCGGAAGTTACTAATCAACAAGAAAATTTACCGGCATTTGAAATCAATGAATTTGATAACCTGCAGCCGACAGTGTCTGGTTGTTCAAATGCCAAGTTAGATGATTCTCAGCCGTCTGTATCAGGATATTTCTCCGCTGCCTGTTTCTTCTGTGGCGACAAAAAATCGAAAACCGAGAAAGGGAGGGAAATATGGTGTACTGAAGAACACACCAGAAATTGAAATTGCCAAAGCAGCTATTGTAGAAAAAGAAGTAGCAACCCTGCGAAAATCTGCTAGGGCAACGAAAAGGAAATTAGTAGCTGAAGAAAGTGAAGAAGAAATAGAAGGCTTTCCAGTAGACGGTCACGAAAAAGACGATGCTGCTTGCCTATACTGCAATGACCTTTATTCCATTTCTCGCTCAAATGAAGCCTGGACTCGTTGTCAGAAATGCAATCAATGGTGTCATTCTGAGTGTGCCGGAGTCAGCAGAAGAGTTAAGCAGTTCATTTGCGATGTCTGCAAGTAAGATGGACTTTTGAAACATGTTATGTTTTTGTTTAAAACTCGTAGACAATGATTGTGTAGAAATAAAATTTCGGACTTCCATTGTCTTTATTTATTTTAAAACACGACGTTTCAGTTAGTAAGTATCTCTAACCGTTATCAGTTTACACTTGATAACGGTTAGAGATACTTACTAACTGAAGCGTCGTGTTTTAAAATAAATAAAGACAATGGAAGTCCGAAATTTTATTTCTATTTTATGTTTTATTAATATTTGTTTTGAGTTTTTTGTTTGGTCTCCAAAATACCACTAGTTATATAATAATATATTTAACTTTAGTTTCCTACTTTGAAATGTGCTCCATGTGCAATTTTGATGTGTTCTTATGTAAGTTCGTTTTGTAAAACATTTTGTGTTCTTGGTAGAATCAATGAAATTATAAATAATATATATATTAATAGAATACAATGGTCTTTGGGTGAGATGACATAGTATGCCATCTCACCCTCATATATCAGTGTGAGATGGCACAGGTACACTTTTTTTTTCGGTGACAGTAAAAGTAAAAATTTTTAATTTACATCCCAAACAGTTGTTGTTACGTGTAGAAATTACTTTAAAAATGTATAGAACTCATCGTGTTTTTTATTACAATTTGTCCCGTGGAAAAAATAAGCGCTCATGCCATCTCAGGCACAATTCCCCTATCTGTTTAGCCTTCTTCAATCCATCTTTGGACATAGGCCTTCTCTAATATCTTCCACTCATCCATCTAGTTCCCGCGTGTTTCTTCAAATCGTCCGCCAATCTCATTTGGGGTCTACCCTTACTGCTTATATTGTCCCAAGGTCTCCAGTTCACAATACATTTGTTCGATCGATCGTATTTCTGTCTGATATTATGACCGGCAAATTTCCAAGTATGGAAATTCATTTCTTCAGTAAAAAACCCAACAAAAGAAAAAGTAAGCATCCAGATCATCAAACCAGAACAATGGACAGAACACTATAAGGGACTGCTGCAGGAGAGGAGACCCGAATATCTGGCAGCCTCTCCGAGGAGAGACATAGAAATACATGGAGAGGAAGTAATCATCGAAAAAGAAATGATAAGGAATAGTATTAAAAAGCTTAAATCCGGAAAAGCTAGCGGACCTGGGGGAATATATGCTGAAATGCTCAAATATGGATCAGACAAACTACTCGAAAATCTCACATATATTATCAATCAATGCATAAACGGACATCAAGTACCTGATGATTGGAAAATTGCATTCATATCCTCAATACATAATCAAAAAGGAAACAAGCTGGATTGCAACAATTACAGAGGAATTTCAGTAACCAGTACTCTAAGTAGATTGTACGGTAGAATTCTTAGAGATCTAATAGAGAATGATTTTCATGAAGAAGAAGAGCAAAGTGGGTTTCGTGCAGGCCGATCTTGTAGTGATAATGTTTTTTTTCTTAAACAAGTAATTGAGAAAAGGAGCACCAGAAATATAGAAACTCATGTTACCTTTGTGGACCTACAAAAAGCATATGATACCGTTCCAGTAGAAAAATTATGGACAGTGTTAGAGCAGACTAATATCAATCATACATACATAAAAGCGATAAAAGAACTATACAAAGGGTCAAAATCTAAAATTAAAATTGGAAATCGACTTTCAAAAGAATTCCTGGTAACGAAAGACTTAAGACAGGGATGTTGTATCTCTCCAACTCTTTTTAAAATACCTATCGCAGTAGCTCTAAGAAACTGGAAACGCAAAGTACACGGCATGGGAATACAACTTAACGACCGATTTACAATATACACACTACAGTTTGCTGACGACCAAGTAACTGTAGAAAGTTAACGGAAGAATACCAAAAGTTAACAGTGAACGTGGACAAGACACAGTACTTATGTATTGGAAACGAATCAAGTGAATTAGAACTAGAAAATGGACAAACAATATCTCCATGTAATGAGTATGTATACTTGGGTGTCACATTTGATAAGACGGGATCAGACTGTAAAGAACTGGAAAAAAGAAAAGTAAAAGCAAAAAAGGTTATTGGTTATTTTAACAGTATTTTATGGAGCAGAGAGATAAAAAAAATGTAAAATTTAACATATATGAAACAATGGTAAAAAGCACGCTGTTGTATAGAATATAGACTTGTCGCGTAACAGAAAAATACAAAGCAAAAATGGAAAGTGTCGAAATGGATGCAATAAGAAGATCAATGAGAATATCTAGCACAGATCATATAAGAAATGAGATCATAAAAGAAAGAATCGGAATCGGGGGAAGTATAACGGATGACAGCACTAAAAGGCAACTGATATGGTACGGCCATGTACAACGGATGAGCGACGAAAGATTACCAAAGCAGGTCCTAGAATGGCAACCAATAGGGCGCAGAAAAAGAGGGCGTCCTAAACTGGAATGGCAACAGTCAATCCAAAAATCAATGAGTCAAAAAAACCTGACGGAAAATGACTGTCAGGATCGAAAGAGGTGGAGAATAGGCGTCGGACAACGTAGAAAAACGTTCTAAACCGACATAGTAGTAGTAAATCTCTATTTTAATTTTGCTACTTCTCCTCTGACGTCCCTTACTTTTGTTTTATTTATTTTCGTTTTATGGCAAAGTCTATAAACGCAAAATATAGTGCAATGTTGTATTCGTTAGCTCGTTCTATTAGGATTTTCATGGATAATAGGTGGTCAATTCTACCGAAACCTTTTCTAAAGCCTGCTTGTTCTTTTGATTGATATCCGTCAAATTTTGTTGTTAGTCTATCTGTTAATATTTTCGTGAAAAGTTTATAAATTACATTGAAATTGCTATCAATGCAGATTTTTGTTCTGACGATCCTGTGATCACTGCCTGTTATAAAGCTGTTTAGGACTGTTACATCTCTAACAATGTTTTTCCCAGTAGTCCGTATATAATCAATTTCGTTTTTGTTATTCCATTAGGGCTGAGCCATGTCCTCTTTCGTTGCGGTTTCTTTCTATAGAACGAATTCATTGCATAAAGGTGTTTTTCCTCTAGATAATTCATAAAGGTTGCCCCCCTGTCATTCCTTTTGCCATATCCAGAATCCCCTATTTTAGGTTCCTCTATGTTCATTTTCTTACCTAATTTAGCATTGAAATCTCCCATTACTAGTGTAACATGGGTTTTGTGTTCTTCCATAGCTTTTGCGATGTCTTCATAGAATGCTTCGATGTGCTCGTCATCGTAGATAGAAGTGAGTGTAAAATAGGCAACGCGATCTGAGATTCCTTTAACTCACATAACATTGAAAAAGCATTTACATGCTTTGTATATGCTTTTTAGGTATTTTAAAGTATATTCTTTTAGGGATATGCTTAGCATATTTTGGAAAGAAGATTCACATCCTAGGCATATGCGATGAATATACTGTAAAGAATCTTCTTTTAGGAATCGGCATACCATATTCTTGGCATATACCATGTGAGAATGTTTCGCTTTAGTACATCCATAGTAGTTACCAGTGCCAAATTTCAACTTTGTAAGTGACAATTTCGACGTTTTTTGAAATTTTCGTAACTACTTTAGTACTTTTTGAAATTCCATGAAACTTGGAGGGATTGCTAACTCCATGGAGATCTACGACTGTAAAAAGTTTGAGTAGCTCATTCCGAAGTAGAGTTTTAGCTAGGTCAAATATCGGCTGAAATGTTTCAAGAAAAGATGGTACGGCGCCTGAACTTGGCGAGGCACTGCCGTGCCCTCAGATTTACCTCCTAAATAGTCTACCGTACCGTCAAATTAATGAAAAAACGCAAAAAAACGGAGGCAAAAACGTCAAAAACGCCTTAAAAATCACATGAACTCTCAATACAAACCATAGCAACTGGTCCGCTGGTGACGTAAGCAGGCAGTGTTCGATCGCTTGAGCGACGCTAACATAGAGTTAAATGGAAATAAGCAATCCTGTGTGTTTATAATCGTTGGCCCTGATTTACCTAATGGAGTTCATTAAAAAGCACACATAAAATTTAAGACAGCAGCGATATTGCACCACATCGATCACATTCGTGAGTAACTGATGCCGTATTCCATTGGGGAAATGAGTGCAGCACTAGTGCACAACTGGCTCGGTGTTTGCATTCCATTGACATGCACTTTTTCAGTTTTCGTATTCCATTGAGGAATTTATGAATTCAGTTTTGCACTGAGTGCGGCTTTTTTGACACCGGCTCTGAGGGCTCGTGCCGCACCGAAAACTTTTTCCCGCCATTATTTTTAAACGCTTATTATTGTCGTGGGACGTAAAAATGAGTGAAAATAAAGTTGTTAGCGATTTTTTATTATTTTCTTCGCTGCTAAGTAGTAGCAGCGATGAAGATGAAGAAGAACAGTTCTGTGCAATAAAAACAATTAGAATGGAAACCCCAAAAATAAAAAACTGTATTGAAAATGTGGTTTACCGATTTAACAACAAACAGGTAAGTAGATTTGTATGGAGTTGGTTGGGGCCCTGGGGCTAATTTTCCGACAGTTGGGGTTTTCTGGCAGCTATGATTATAAGTAAAAATAAATGTATTTTTTAATTCAAGAAACACCTTCGGCTCGAGATGAGCACTGCAGAATTTCTCATAAATAAATTCAAGTAGCGCCAAAAAAAGAACAAGGGGGACGAAACCCCATTAGCGCTGAGGCACATGTCTTGCCATTTTTATGGTATGTTAAAACACCCTTACGTTTAGCTGTTAGGTTAGGTTATGTTCTATATTTTCTTCAAAAACTTTTTTGAACAATTTTCCTTATGAAAAAAAATGACTTTCAAAGAAAATGTTTTTGAACAAAAAAATTTTAATAAAATGTTTTCAAACAATTTTTTGTTTGAAGGAAATGTTTTTAAATAATTTTCCTTTTCAATAAAATGTTATTGAAGTATTAATATTACTTTCGAACAAATGGATTTTGAACAACATGTTTTTGACCAAATTCCGCAAGGCAGGAAAGTTAGGTTTAGTTGAAAGAAACTTGTGAAATATTATATATGTATACAAGGTGTTTCGAATACTTATGTTCAAATTTTGGGAGCATAAAGTACACTTCTAGTTAGGGTTTTTTGAAAAACAAGCACGAAATATAGATAACTACTCTATCTGTTGGTATACGAGCACAAGCCTGCATTCAACAAGGAGGTGGGCATTTTTAAAATATTCTTATTAACTTTTTTTAAATAAAATCATTATTTATTTATTTGACGAATTTTATTTATCTTAGGATAATATTTATCGGCGTGTAACTTTGAAACAAATAAAAATGAATATCGTCGTTGGCCTGATAAAACTACAGGTTGTGTGACATTTTTTCCAAAAATGAGATTTTTGCATAATCAATTTGCCCTATTCATAATGGATATACTATAAAAAATTATTTGCAAGAAAATGTTATATTAACGTTGCTTAAAGCAAGAATAAAAAAGAAGTTCTACAGCTCATAATGGCATACCACACTAAGGTCACTATATCACGATGTTAGGAACTTCGTGATATAGTGAGTGACCTTATACCACACGAGTGCGATTTTTCATTTTCCGCGTGTTCCATTGAAACTGCACTCGGAGCAAATTTTTGACAGCACCGTTTCAGTGTCAGTGCACCACCAGTGCTGCACTCATTTTCCCAATGGAATACGGCATGAATATCGAGCCAGAGCAGCTCGTGTCACGTGCCGATTGACGTTTTGGTTTTGATAAACATAACCCTACAAATTGTGTTTACCATTTTTAAAAAACAAAATTTTTATTCTTGCATTGCTGGCGTGCTGGTAATATTAAACTAAAAAAAAGTGTGAGCTGTGAAAATGGTGTATCATTGTTCCATCTGCAAGTCTACTTCCGACACCAAGCTGGGAGGCCATGTCAGCACCTTTGCTTTGCCTAGAGACCCTTATCTAAGGTTAGTCTGTAGTGCTGGTTTACTCAGCAACATAGTACAATACATTATGTTGCTGGGTAAATCAAGCTCAAGACCCCAGTCCCCAGTGAAGCTTTCCATCACTTAGTACAAGTTATGGTCGGTCAGGCTATTCAGCTCCATTATTTATATTCTAGTTTATATTCAATTATTAGCCCACAGGCTGTTAAGAAAACACGCCTGATCCGACTTTGAATTGCAGTTGTGTCAGAGGCTAACAGATCTAAAACTGAGGGGTGAACAGCTCTTACAATCAGTGTAAACATTTCTCACAATCTGTTCACAATCCTTCACAATCTTTACACAATCCCTCCCAATCACCCACAATCTCGCACAATTACTGTAATAATAAAAGTTTCTAATATGTAAGTACTAATTGTTTATAGTCACTTATTTCTTATCTTTTCTTAGGTTACCTTACTTATTTTTACCTAATTAATTTTGTACCTGAAGCTTACCATTTTATTGTTTATAGTTTTAAATTTTTTATTCTTTGTTATTTATTTTCTGTTTATTGTGTATTTTTTATTACTGTGAAATGATAGATTAAAATTAAACATGTACCAATTGGGGAAACTCTCTGTAATGTGCATTCTAAATAAATAAATAAATAAAAAGATTGTGGATTTTCACAATCGGCATACACATTTTGGGGTTAGCTGGTCACCCCTCGGTTATTAAGTAGCAGGGCTGGTAACAGTAAATTAAGAGGGCAGCCCCAAGAGAACTCTAGACATTTTTTTTTTGTTTTTTGGTCACCAGAATTTTTGATGGGACGGCCCCCCCCTTCAGGTACGCTACGCCGCTGCACAGTCCTCCACAATCCCTCACAATCTTGCCACAATCCATCACAATCCCTCACAATCTTAGCAAAAGATTGTGGATTTTCACAGTGTACACATTTTGGGTTAGCTGTTCACCCCTCATCTAAAACGTTGAGAGTGATTTTGGCAATTTTTTTATAAAAAAATTAAAGGTTGACAAAAAAATTATAATAAATGTCAACCTCAATGTCAACCTTTAATATGTTGCAAGTCAAAGTAGAATCAGACTTGTTAATTTGAGGAGGCTGTCATAGGCCTTAATAATGGCAGTTATCTTGCCTCATTTAAGCACAATTTTGCATGTCTCTCCCTATTATAATAAGTTGTTAAAATCAGAAAAAACTGTATCAGGTTCTTCAACAAGAAGGCTGTCATCAAGATACCATAAGTTTTTTTTTTGAGTTAAGATTCTTAATCAGGTGATGTAAAGCTAGCCAAAACAAAGGAGGACCTAAACAAGCTCCCTGTTGTACTCCTCTTTCAGAAAACATAAAATGTTTGCCAAAAGGCCAAATAGAATATTGCTCTTAATGTGTGGTAACATTTTGATATCAAACTGTAAAATTGTGGTATACAGTGTACTCCGGGTATAACATACCTGGGTTATAATATACTTTCGGTTATAACGTACATATTTCATTGGTCTGGCCAAAATACTCTCTATTTTCACTGGATGTTACATAGCTTTTATACCTTCTACTTCGGCTATAACGTACCATATTTTAACTAATTTTGTTATAATAATCTGGTTGCAACATACAAATGTACATTAAAACTAGAATTTCATAGGTATGTACATTCCCACAGCGTTTTAATTGTGTTGTTTATAACCTATGTCTGCTTATAAAGTACATATCGCATGTTAACATGTTATTTTATATCAACATGAACCTATTAACTCGATATAATTGGTGCAGTACATTTCTCAGAAAAAATGATTTTTGTTGTTTTTAGTAAAAAAAAGACAAAAACCTGATATTGTGACACTTTTTTAGAACAAGGCATCATGACATTTTAAATCAGGATGTCACACAGGATGGTAAATAATATAAAAAAAGAAAACAAATAAAGAAGAAACTTTGTATTTATTTTTATGAGTTACAAAATGCGGAATAACAACTGGGAATGTATTATTGACGCTCCTGAACTACTAACAACAATTGGCATTCATATTCCTACAATTAATGCAAGAAAAAGAGATCTGTTTAATATTAAATATCATAGGACAAACTATGGTATGAATTCACCTCTAACTAGAATGTGTAGGCTCTCTAACGATGTGATAAAACATGTTTAGTAATAAGGTCAAAAAAGTGCTGTATGTTTAGTCATTCTGGACTTTAAAATGTGTACCTGTCCTATGTAAGTCTTTTTACTTTTTTGTAATTTTAAGTTAACAAACTGTGGTCGATCCTTATAATTTTAAACTGTTGTCTTATTTATAATATTTGTAAAATGTAAAAAATGTTGTAAAATGCTGAAAGCGTAAATGAGATTTTGAATTGTAAATTAAAAGATTCATTTGTTGTTTTAGCAACATGTTATGTTATGTATCTAGCCATTCTTGATTAACAAAATTTTAAATTACCGGAACTATGAACAATTTATGATAGGTGACCTTTACTATTTATTCTTTATCGTTTTTAATGTTTATTATTTTTGACTAGTATTGCTCTGTTTATGGGCTTAGTATATATTTGTAAACTGCTGAAAGCGTTAAAAAAAAATTTTGAATGTGATTATTCTCTAATAAATTCAAAAGATTTTTTCTTATTCTCCTTAATTCTAAGTACACTGAACAATTCGAAAAAAACAGTCACAACACAAAAAGAACAGTATTTTACTTGTTATATGGGTCAGATTTAACCAATAGTTCACACGAAAACCTTCACAACTCGAAATGTTCCTCTTTTCAGGATGAAACTTCACGTTCACGCTGTTATAAAGTCATAAGTGACACTGTAAAGGAACGCATCCTAAGCTAAACTGGACAAAATAAAAGAGTCACATCGCCATATCGCGGTGAATTGTCAAATCATAAATGTGACGCTTTTATGGAAGAAAGTACAAGTTACTTCGATGATGGCGGCAGGTTTATCTCAATAACGGCAATTTTTGAGTTGTGACTTTTTCAGCGGGTGTGTGATATTTTCTGGTTACTTCAAGGTACATTATAACCGGAGTACACTGTATGTGTTATAAGACGACTTTGTAACTGGGGTACATATACATTTTAAAATTTTAGGAAACAGTGGTACAACAATTTACCAGAATATGTATATAAGAGAAAAACTGTAAGGATTTGTCAGTTTCATTTTAGGTAAGTGGGATGGACAAATAAAGAAAGTAGTTCAAATTAATTTATTTAGATAGAAAATCCCTCAGAAAATCCTAATACACATCTCTAAGAAAAAAAATTAAATACCTACTTACTTACTCAACTCATTATACCTAACATTCATTCATTCATTCTTGTGAATCAACTCATTATACCTAACATTCATTCATTTATGTCAATGAACTCATTATACCTAACATTCATTCATATAAATAACATATAGATACCCTAATTCTGATATGTCGTAACCCAAATCAATAAAATTTTTACAGGAATGAGAAAAATTAGAAGCAAATTACCTTGCATAAGCATTTAGTGACTAGAAAGCGTGGGAATGACTGTTTTATATATTTTTTTTGGTTCTGGGATTTAGCATCATATAGTTATGCATAATTACTAACCTTTGACACAAAAATGTGAATTTTAATTTTTTTGTGGGTTAAGACATATCAAAATTGGGGTATCAATATACAAAATTACAAAGTAGGAACACTGCTGTTATAATGCAATAGTTTTCTTTTCTGTAACTGTGTAAGTGGTCTAGCCTTTTTATAAATAAAAACTGACAATCACTGGAAAACATATTAACAATTATGGAAGATTCAAAAAAAATGGTTGTACCAATAAATAAAGAATGACATTGTAAATGTTAGGTAAAGGACACAATTTAGAAAAAAAAATCAAAAAGTTATTATGGAAACTCAGAAAACTCTTAAAAGTCCTATTAAATTGTTAACAATAATAATAACCATGTTATTAGAAAAGTATTGGAATAAAGCGAGGCTATAAGGTGCCAGGTAGTATTCTTACAGTTTCACATTGAAAACTGACAGTTGATCCTATAAAACTGACATAAGTCAAATTTAAAACTAAGTAATTTATTTTCAATTAATAAAGGAAGGCAGTATTTATTCCGGTTGATATAGTAAACAAAGGCTGTATATTGAAAGATCACAACTGGTCTTACAGGGTGAAGGTGTCAAAATACTGCCTGGCACTATTATTGCCTGGTTTTATTCCAATAATTCTCTATTTTCTTACAGTTGTATGCCACTACTCTGATTTTGGTTTGTTTCATTTTTTTCTATTCGTTAAGTACTTATCTTTTTACTTATATTGTTTTATTGCGTATTTATTATTTTTATTAATATTTTAAACTTTTTGTAATTAGTTTAAATGCCAAGTTTTCTTGTACCTACTTAGGTTAATTTTTTATAATTGCAATATCCTTGTAACTTGGTCATTATTTGTCATATATATAAGGATGAAACAAACCTATCTTCTTTAGGAAGCAGATCAGTTTGTTTGGTGATATTTTCTCAAGATCCTGAGGCTCTATCTGTCTAGGTCCGAATAGTTTTGCCCTAGTTCTCTGTCGTGTCGTCAGATTAAATAAAGTGGCGTTTCCTCCTCAACACCACAGAACCTACAGCCTGGTGTGTTACTTACCCCCAGTCTGTTCATGTGTTTGTTGAGTTGGCATTGGCCTTTATATAGCCCTGTGATTATTCTTATTATTCTTAGGCTATTCCTGTTCAATCGCAGGAGTTGGTTTGTTCTGTGTTTGTCTGGCTTGTTTAGAAAGGCTTTGGAGTGTTGTCCAGGAGTTGCCAGCCAGTTTTGAGTCTCCTTTCTAGCAACCCAATCTCCTATTTCTTTCGCGACTGTGGCCTTAGGTAAGCCGAAGGAAGGCTCTGGTCCAACCAGCGCAGATTTTGCTCCCGCCTTGGCTTGTGCGTCTGCTTTTTTATTTTCCTCAACCCCCGTGTTGCTTGGCACCCAGACAAGACTGATTTTGTTGGTTTTGCTGGCCTGTCGTAGGGTTTGAAGGCAATTCCAGACTAGTCTGGATTGAACTTTGTATGAGCTTAATGCTTTTAGAGCTGATAAGCTATCTGAGACGATTTTAATGCTTTTGTTTGAGAGGTTCCTGCGCGTAATCTCTTTACCGCATACTTTTATTGCACGTAGTTCTGCTTGGAATATGGTTGCTAAGTTTTCGAGTCCCCCAGATATTTTAGTCTGTGGTCCCGTCACACCAGCACCCACCCCTTTTTTTGTTTTAGATCTGTCTGTATACCATACATCGTCGGCCTTTAGCAGTCTCTCCCGCCTCCTTCGTTGGTAGAAGAACCTTAAAAGGAATATCAAAGCTGTATTTGGGTAACATGTAGTCCGTTGATATGCTTATTCGGTTTTTCTGAAATACCTCAGCCAGTCCTGCAAAGTTACCCTTAGCTTGTCTAGGTTGCTCTTGGTTTAGGCTCTTGAACCTTGCCACCGCTGCCCTGGCCTCCTTCTCTACCCAAATGTGTAAGGGGGGAAGGTTTAGCATCACCTCCATTGCCTCCACAGGTGTCGATTTCATTGCTGATGTTATGACTCTACACGCCATGCCTTGCACGCATGTCGTTTTATCCCTGCTTAGTTTTTGACCACCAAGCAATAGAGCAATATGTGATCCGTTACTGTTAGGTAGAGCCAATAGGTTTGTTTTGGTATCATTTCCCATGACTTCCCACAAATTCTGGTTGGTGTTCCAATTTAGTTTCTGGTCCAGAATCAGTCCCAGGTATTTGGCATTATTTTGAAAAGGAATGCGTATCTCTTCGACCGACGGTGGGTTCTGTTAGGTTCAGTTTGTGCCGTCTTGTAAAGGGTACTATAGTGGTTTTTCTTCTAGCTTTGATTGATAGTCCCTCTCTATTACACCATCCATTTATTAGGTTTAGCGCCCTTTGTAAGATGTTGGATATTACACCATCAAATTTGCCTTGTATTCTAACCACAACGTCATCGAAGTATGCGCCTCGATTCCCTCCATTTGCAGGAGTTCCAGCTGTCCGTCTACCATCAGTGTCCATAGTAAGGGAGTGCTTACTTTGGTTCTTACGATACGTGTTTGTAGCTTCATCCGAATCTAGTTGTTAATACAAGGTTCGACACCTCTTTGACTACATGCGTTAATTAGTGAGTCGATAAGCATTTGTTAAATGCTCCTTCTATGTCCAAAAAGGCCGTGACCGCAATTTTTTGCTGTCTAGAACCGAACCTTTGATTTTAAAATTTATATTGGCTTTACCTTTATCGTAATTCTTTTTACGGAATACCATTTTCGCGTACTTGGCTTTTTTACTCTAGTATTGTCTTTGAGACTAGCTACATATTTAAGAACACTTTTTAACTACAGTCGAACCTCTCTAACTCGAACCTCTATAACTCGAACCTCTCTATAAGTCGAACCCTTTAAGCGGTCCCTGCACTTTTCACATATATTTTAACCCATGTAACTCGAGTTTCTATAACTCGAACTCTCCATAACTCGAACTGTTTTGGTTGTCCCTTCAGGTTCGAGTTATTGAGGTTCGACTGTAGTTTGCCTTTTCGTGTATTGTTTATAATTTGAAATTACCTACATTTTTGAATGTTAATGAATGTCACTAAATAAATGTTTTCCATAAAATGTAGATTTTTTATAGCCATTTCAAGAGATACTCTAATAGTTGTCTTACAAGTTGTTTAGTTTCTCCCAAAAACTTATTCTGAGGTCACCGGATCCTCAAACTTTTAACATTAATTCGGTTTAGGATAAAAGAAATGTAGTTAATATTTCTAACAAATGTTGGGTAGGTCATCGAGATTCCTTGCTCAAACACTTGGTGGGTAGACATTTAAATATTCTTGTCTATTCGTACAAAACGCAGGCGATATAACTTTTTTTTTAAGTTTTAGAAAAACTGTGTAATGCTAAACGAAAACTTTTTACACACCTTTAAAAATATTTTGTAGGGAAGAAGACGTAATCAAAATTGACAGAGTCATAATCGACAATGAAGTAAGAGAATTCCCTAGAAAAAAATATAAATTAAAGCCCAATGCAGTCCCAGTGTATACTACTATTGTCCCGCCAGATCTTGTTTGCACTAGCAAAAATTTAAGTAAAAATTATAGCAAGACTTCGACCGATGATTCTGAAAACACTGAGTACTTTTTTAAAAGAAAACGCTCTTTATTGGATGATCGGATTATTACAATCCAAGATATTTCAGGTAAGAGTCTATAAAAAGAAATAGAAAACTACATAGAATACAAATTTGTGCAGACTGGACAGAATGGAATGCAAAGACAAACTTAGAATTTGAATAATCATCTTATAACGTAGTATTAGAAACGTTTTGAGTGTTTCTCTAAAAAACCATTAAAATCAATGATCAAAAAGTTACAAAAGAGTGTCTTCCATATCTGTCTTATAAAACTGTAAGCTTAACTTATAAAATAAGGTGGCAAAACTTCTTACATGTCTTCCTTATAAAACATCTGGCTGAAAAATAACCAAGTTCTACTCCTATCAAATTTTCTGGGGTTTTATTCTAGATTGATAATGGTAATACTATATTCAAAGGTCCGAATTTAATGCAATATGGTGTAAATACGAGAGTTATGTAAACATACCATATTATAATTTTAAGTTTTAAGAATGTAAAAATATCTGAATATATAATAATATAGAATAAGTGGATCCATGACGGATCTAATACCTTCTTAGCTAGCCCATTAGCACACTCCAAGTGAACTCCATGATATATCAGCCTTGAAAATAGTTTTTTGTAAACATCTCAGGAATGAAAGCTCCTACGAAGTTTTTGGTTATAACACAAATTGTTGAAAAAAATTCGTTCTACTATATTTCAAAAACGCATATTGATGCGATGTTTTGTTAAAAAGTTTGTAGTCTTTAAATTATTTAGTTGTCAAAATACTTTCATTAGCATTAATTTTGACCAAAATCTAATCAGCTCGTTACAGTGTCGAACACTATTTTACCTGAAAATTTCATGAAAATGGGAAATTTAGGAGCTATTGTGTTACGGACAGATATACACACACACAAGACAGACGTCACGACGATATTGCTAAGATAGCTCCAAATACACCCAACTAACACATTTTCGGCGTTATCTTAATTTTTTTTGTCAAAAATAGTATTTTCTCTAGCCATTGCTGCAATGTCTCGGAATGTAAAAAAATAAACAAATTTGCTAAAAATGGTAACGTCGCGATATGGTCAGTTTGCTGCATCATCGTGCAAACCAGTGTGTGTGACTTTTTGACCAAAAAATACTCGTTGCAATAAAAATGTCTTTTCGAGAACACTTTAAAACTGCAACAAATTTGATTCATTTGCACTGTGTTGTCATTTATACATTATTATACAGGTGATCCGTGATTATACAGTAACTTAACCTCAAAAAACAAATTCTGGTATCTTTGGCATTAATGTAGGTCTTGAAAATGTTAAAGTTATCTGTCTAGAACGGACTGCGTCTACAGTCCGCAACTCGACTAACTGTGTTTTGGACAGTAAACACGATGCATTCTGGTCAAAGATAAATATCTTAAAATCGGGATAAGTTAAGGCTTTAAAAATATTTTCTTGATTAACTACATGGCTCTGGTTCGAAATAGCGCTGTTTAAAATAGCGTCGTTCAAAATAGCGAGTAATGAAATAGCGCTGTTTAAAAATAACGTGTAACAAAATAGCGCTGTTTTAAAATAGCGTGTAACGAAATAGCTCTGGTATAAAATAGCGCTAGTAACAAAATAGCGCCAGTATCAAAATAGCGCGTAATGAAATAGCGTTAGTAACAAAATAGCGCGTAATGAAATAGCGCTGTTTTAAAATAGCGTGTAATAAAATAGCGCGTAACAAAATAGCGCCAGTATCAAAATAGCGAAATTAAAAAAAGCATCCTTAAAAACAGCAACTGTAAGGGGTCTCTTTCTAACATATTGTTGCAAAAAAAAAACTTCCCTGACTTCTTTTGCGGGATCCTAGTGGGTGTGAAACAAAACCGAACTTAACCGAATCGAAGTATCGGTTTAGTTCGGTTTGGTTTCACAACCTCGAGGATGCCGGTTCAGTTCCGTTCGGTTCGGTTCGGTTTTGTTTCACACCTGCTAGGATCCCGCGATAGGAGTCAGGGAAGTTTTTTTTTTAAATATGTTAGAAAGAGACCCTATTTCGTTACAAGCGCTATTTTAACACGGCGCTATTTTATACTGGCGCCATTTTAAACCAGCGCTATTTTGATACTAGCGCTATTTCGTTACGTGCTATTTTGATACTGGCGCTATTTCAATACGCGCTATTTTGATACTAGCGCTATGTCGTTACCAACGCTATTTTAAAACAGCGCTATTTAGTCGAGCGCAGCGACACACAAAAAAATTATTTTGCCCTGGTGAACCACTTTTTACACAAATGGTCTTTATGTCATACTTAGTTCGTTAGTTTAAGGATTTTATTTAGCGGTTTGCTACAGTATAACATAAATATTAAAAATAACAATAATAATTATTATTAATTAAGAAATTGTTTGTCAAACATGTATTTTTTTAAATAAACTGACCACAATCTGGGGGCACGGTAGTTCTCCGTTAAGTTCGTGCACACTGCTGTACCACCTTTTTTTTAATTGCTTTATTTTAAAGGACTTTGTGATCAATTTTTGACGCGAAAATCAGCATTCTTGTCGCTTGCATTCAATTTTATTTTATAAATTAAAGTGTCTCGGACGGAGACAAAAAATTTGAACACATTCAAATAATAATTAAATTAAAGCAAACTCTCATAGATTTGTTGAACTAGATATTATTTTAGTATAAAACCTCAAGGATTCTTAATATGTACAAATTGTTATCAAAGAAAAAAGTGGGTACAATATTTAAAAGTGAACAAAAAAAATATTTACTATAAATTAAATAGACGGATCTGATACCTTCCTAGCTACTCTAGCACACTTTAAGTAAACTAAAACAGAAACGACAGTTCCTACGATGTTTTTAGTTAAAACACAAATTATTGAGAAAAATGTGATCTACTATACTCCGAAAACGGCATATTGATGCGATGCTCCGGTAAAAAGTTAGCATTTTTGGATCTTGACCAAAATCTAATCAGCTCGTTACAGTGTCAAACACTATTTTACCAGAAAATTGAATAAAAATCGGTTCAGCGGTTTAGCAGCTATCGTGTTACGGACAGACGTATACACACACACAGGTATCACGACGATATTGCTAAGATAGGTCAAAATACACCCAAATAATAAATTTTCTGCATTATCTCAAAAAAATATCGTCGAAAATAATACCTTCTCTAGCCATTGCTGCGCGGGCTAGGAAGGTAAAAACTTGTATTTTAATGTTTTCTAATATTACATTTATCTTTATTAAACAAAACATGTTAATTGGGAGGACTTAACAAATACTTTCTTAGGTTTTGATAGATGTAAAGTACCTTAAATTTTAGATCCAATAGATGACCCTCCTAGAAAAAAACTTATAACTACTAAACATCTTAAATCTTATGAGTCAAAGTTAATAAATCGTGTACCAGATGAGCAAGGATTATCAGATTATGAATATGAACATATAGAAGTTCTTGATAACAGTGATGAACAATCTGATAATTATGCAAGGAAAACTACGGAAAACGATGAAAATACAAGCGAAAACTCAAACGAGGCATTACCTAATGAAGATGTAGTTAAATACTATAAAAACAGAAACCAAAATATTAAAAGTAAGGGGAAATATTCGATGGATATTCAAACCCTAAGCGATATCGCTGACTACTATCAACAGAGCGAAGATTTGCAAAGAAACTGGATTTTTTTACAGGAGAGCAATAAAGCATATTTATGTCACATTTCTCTTGATACAGATGTGGCTTTAATGGATGGATCCGTTTGTTTTTCGGAGGATTTGAAAGTTGTTCTGGCAATTGAGCAAGGTAAATATAGGGTTTCCAAACTAAGATCTTGCACGGGATAGCCGTGTGTTTAGTTAGGGTATAGACTAACAGAAAATTTGTGCGGGTCCAAGAAGAACATATATATTGCGCATTGTTGCCAGTTCTTTACTCCTAAAATTGCATTAAATAAAATATCATTACTCCGTTACTAAAGTAATGCATGTGCCATTTTTCACATTACCCTTTATTTGAGGCATGTGCAGTTATCTGGTTTGAACTTTATCCCTTACTAATGGATAATATTTGACTTTACTTGTGGCAGAATAACGCAGGCTTAAATTTCTTTAATAGATAGTTTAAGTTGTGCTACGTATTTTTACGTAAGCATGAGATTTGACAGTTACGCAAGCGCACTTGCAAAGCGTCACACCCTCGACAAGGTCACGTTAGGAGCTTACGTATTTACGTTAGCTTACGGCATTATGCGGGCACCTTAACGTTACCAAAGAATAGAATTGGTTGATTGACCGATCGAAAAATGAGGCCTAGACGATAATTTCCGCTTCCAGTACAAACGATTCTTTGCAAATATATTCCTACTGTAGTTGAAAATACAAAAAACAAAATTAACATCAAAACAACACAGTGCCGAATTCCATATTCTCTGCTATTAGTAGACTTGTTATGGTAACGTAAAAACATTCAACTTAAACTCCAATTTGGAACAAAACGTAGAGCGCTTAACGTGCAGTTTTACGTAAAAATACGTAGCACAACTTAAACTATCTATTTGGAGACCGTGTTGCCGCGCATATAACGTTATGACAAAATGTAATCTAAATTTAAAATATTTTTGATACCAGACAATTACTTCTAAAGCTACCAATGCGGGTAATCGACACATATAATTTGGCAACAGTGTTCACCAACTAACCAAACGTCATCAATGTTATGTAAAGTGTGTAATGAAAAAGAAGTTTACAATACACAGACCTAATCCTATATTTTCCTGGCGGTTTTTCACTGGTATTGGTTTTTTAGTTTTTCCCTAGTTGTTTTCGAAAAAAATGCTTTATAAGTGAAAACAGTTGCAAGGTTGCTAAATATATATATATTTATCGGTTTCACAACGTTCTACGTCTTCCGATACCCAATCTCCACTCGTTTCTGTTTGCCCATAATTCATCATCTAGGCCTCTTATTCTTATTTCACTATCTATTCCTTCTCTCCAGCTTCTCCTCGGCCTTCCTCGTTTTCTTCGGCCAGTTGGTTTCCATTGTAATATTTGTTTAGGTAGTCTTCCATCATCCATTCTTTGTACATGTCCGTACCACACCAGTTGTTTTGTTCTTATATCATCCACTAGAGTACGTTCACCCACTGTCATAATTTCTCTTATTCTTTATTTGGTAACTCTTTCTCTTTTTGATTTCCCTGCTGCTCTTCTCCAATAGTCCATCTCCGTAGCGGAAAGCATTTTTTCTGTTCTATCTTTGATTGGCCATACTTCTGAGCCGTATGTAATAATACTTTTTACAATGGTGTTATATATAAGCTTTTTGTTATGTTTTGATATACTTTGGTCCCAAATTATTCCATTTAATAAAGTTATTGCTTTTCTTCCTTGTACGTTTCTATCTTTTATAGCTTTGTCTAGTGTTCCGTCAGCTGTAATTTTTAGACCCAAGTATTTATACTCATCACAGGACTGAATTCGCTGCCCAGTATTTAAGATTAGATCCTGTTTCGTTCCACCAATAAACATATACTCTGTCTTATTGATATTAACCTCTAGTCCCCACTTATTGTACTCTTCTATTAGTTTTCGTGTCATATATTCGAGGTCGTCATAATCCTGAGCCACCACTATCTGATCATCGGCGAAACATAAAGTATACAAGGTGGTTTCATCCAACAGAATTCCCATGTTTTGGCATTTTCTCTTCCAGACTTTAAGGACCTGTTCCAAATATATCTTGAAGAGCGTAGGCGAGATACAGCAACCTTGTTTAAGACCTTTATTTACTTGAAAGCCTTTGGTTAGTTTTGCTTTTATTTTAACTTTTGCCTTACTATTGCGGTATAACTCTTTGATGGCCTTAATTAGTTGTACGCTTATGTTTGTCTTTTCCAACGCTTTCCAAAGTAGATTTAGTGGTATACTATCATATGCCTTCTGCAAATCTACGTAAAGCAGATGGAGCTCTTGTCCGTATGCCATTTTCTTTTCAATAACTTGGGTTGTACAAAAGAGATGATCTGAAGTCGATCTACCCGCCCTGAAAAGCTTGTTCTTCTGCCTCCATATCTTTATATTCGCTCTCCACTTTATTTCTTATTATTTTGCCATATATTCTGCTTAGCGTACTAGTTACAGATATACCTCTATAATTGTCACATATATCTTTCCTTCCTTTTTTGTGTATTGTGGATATATATGACGTTTTCCACTCAGTTGGTACTACAGCTCCATTTAAATATCTTTGGAAAAGATTCCGTAATCTCCAAAACAATTCTTCAGTGCCATATTTAATAAGTTCAGCTGGGATATTTCCGGGTCCGGCAGATTTACCGCTTTTTAAGGTTTTGCACACGTTTTTGACCTCAGATATTGTGAGGGGTACTGGAGATCCCATCGTTCTAATGATATTGTCTCTCTCGTCTTCCTTGAATTCTGCTCTATCTTCAGTTAAAAGTTTTTTAAAATGCTCATTCCATTCTTTGTCTGGTATTGGTGAAATAATATCTCTGCATGTTTCTTTTTTTGATCGATCTTATAGTTTTCCAGCTTTCGGTACTTCTCCTACCTCCTAAGTAAGAATCTATTTTCTGGCACTTTTGCATCCATGATTGATTTTTCTTATCACTGATCATTCTTCTCACCTTTGATTGCGCGATTTTGTATTCTTCTCTGCTTCTATCTGTCTTTTGGGATAAGTATGTGTGATATAATTTCCTTTTTTCCTCTATTTCACTTTCAATCTCAGCATCCCACCAGTATGGTTTTGTTCTTTTAGGAGTTTCTTCCACTAATCCTAGTGCTTCTTTTGCAGCTTGATGGATGCTTAATGTGATACATTTGTATTCCTCATCTGGGGTTTCACCTGAACTTGAATTAAGTTTTTCGTTCAGTCTCTTTTTGTATAAGTTTTTTACGCTGTCATGTTCTAGGCTTAGTAGATTATATTGACAGTGATCAATTTCCTCATTCACTGTATCATCAAGATTTTGTTGATGGAGGCTTCGGCCTTGATAATGAAAGAGAATTTTGGTCTCCAGAAAATAGTGATCACTTTCGCATGTTGATCCACGCTTTGTTCTGATATCTTGAATTTTTAGTTTTGTCTTTTGTTTAGTGATAAGATAATCAATGACGGATTTCAGGTTTTGTGAGGGTTTGGTCCAAGTATATTTGTGTATTTTCTTTTGTTGGAAAAAACCGTTTTGGATTTTTAGGTCTAATTGCTCACATACTGTGATAAGCCGGTTTCCATTGTCATTAACAACATCTTCTCCATATTGGCCAACTGTCAGATCATTTACTCTGTTACCTGTTCTACTATTTAAATCTCCCAATATTACAATTTCTCTAGATGTACTTACTGCTGATATTTCATTGTGGATTTCTTCAAAAAAATTGTCTTTCACGGCAACATTTGCATCGTCATTATACGCATAGATTCCAAAAATCGTAAGTCTCATTCCTTTTATTGTTATATTCATTCTTATTAGCCGTTCATTTACTGCTTCCCAGTTGGTGATAAATTTTCTAAATCTTTTGTTGACCAAAATAGATACTCCTTGTTTTCTTTTGCCACTCCGCTATAGAAATGGTCATACTGTCCAAGGTTTTCAGATCCTTTTCCTTTCTTCTTCGTTTCTGTTAGTACAGCAAGGTCAACCTTCATTCTGCTGCACTCATGTACTATTTCATTCACTTTTCGACTCATTCCTTGTACGTTCCATGTACCAAAAATCATATTCCTGTTTCTTTGCATGGTTCGTCTTAGGTTTTTCATTTCTTTCCGAGGCGTTTGACTGGGTTTTTTACCAGTGTACGTTTTTTTCGGGTATCAGAGAGATAGTCTAATGCCCCAACCCCCAACCTGGAGGACCATGTGATTTTTGATCGAGGTTTTCTTCCCCTAGCCTTTGACGATTCCAACGCCGGTACTACAAGGCAGCATCTTCTTCTTTTATACTATCCCTAAAAGAAAGGGTTGCCACCTGCGCTATGATCACCGTACCGAGGTCCATCCTCTCCGCCTTTCATACCGATGTGGTCTTCTCCCGTAACCCTGGGAATGGGACCCTAAACAGGTGCTAACTCTCCGGGTCAGAGAGTACCTGGAATCTACGGAGGGCAGGGGTCGATTCATTTCCCCTGATAGACATCTGACGAGGTCTACCCCGTACCCCTTTTGCTAAATATTCTAAAACTAAATAAATTAGCTACAAACACAAAAGAATTAAACTTTTTGAACTTTTAGTGTTATCTTTGTGAACAAACCCGAACTATAAAAAAAATTCAAATATCTGAAACTTCCGATTTACTGTGGTCCAAAAGAAACACCAATTTATTTTCCCATTTTGGGATTTTAGCTCACACTACTACTATACTATAAAGTAGTGTGAGCTATGGTGATCCTAATTTTTTCGAGAAAAAAAAAGTTGCTCCGATTTCAAAATTTTTTATATATCTTTGCATTTCAAATGATTTTGAAACTTTTTGTCGCGCCATCTGTCTGTATGTCTGTCTGTAACGACCAACCCGCATAACTCAAAAACCACTTCGCCGATTTAAATGAAATTTGGTACCTAGGCTAGGTTTTGGGTCGAGATGGTCCCATTTGAAAATGAACAAAATCCACCAAACGCAAGCCAAATAAAAGGGCGGGGGTAGATTTCAAAAATTTGAATTTATGTGAAAATATGGCGTGTGTGATATCAAACGAAAGGTAATTGAGTCTGGAGTTAAATAAAATATATTTTAGTTTAAAAAACGAAAAGGGTGTGTGGTATTAAACGAAAGGTAATTGAATCTGGAGTTGAATAAAATATATTTCAGTTTTTAGTTATATTAGCTCACACGTACACTATAACTATAGTACCTAGTGTGAGCCTAGGTGCCCATATATTGACAGAGTATTTTGATATTGTGGTGTAAATTAAACTCAGCATTTGCAGAAAATGTTTTTTGAAAAGATAAATTTTATTTTATTTTACAGATGCAGAAATTTAAATTAATTTTATTTTAAAGATGCACCAAATGATCAAGAAATCTCAAAGTAAAACAAAAATATTTAATAAGTTTTACCTTTGCACATCAGTTTTGTATCAAACCTATTTGGAGGTAGTTTGTGTTTTGTCCTGTGATATATAGATCACTGATGATGGCCGTATAAGCCGAAATTAGTATGATCTAAATAAACTTAGTGGAGGACTACTTAGAATTTTCAATTTCTATACAATTTTTCTGTGAAGTTAATGTGGCAAAAGTTTGATATTTTATATTTGAGGCAATTTGCCTAATTTGACTTAAAATTGAGTGTGATGCATAACCAATCCATTTGGAGTATTCTAAAACTTTCTTCCAAAACATTTTTTTTGTTATTTTTAGTATTATTTAAAAAAGTAATATCTTTGTTAGTTTTTAAGATATAAACCTAATTTATTTTCTTATTCCTAATTGTTATTCTATTGCAAACGAAAGTGGTATTAACAGATTTTCTGTAAAACTAATTTTGCAAAAGTTATAAGCCAATGTTTGTATAAAAACATGCAAAAGCCCCCATCTTAGATTTATCACGTCACACCGGCCCTCCTACTCAAATTGGAGGCAAACACCCGGTGACATAAAATTGTGTGATCTATTACCAATCTATCTAGCGTACTTTAATCTTCCACATCTATCCCAAGGGATACCATAGGCCTCTATACTATTTATTATAACTGTAAATTTAACAAGTTTTTTTAACTTCTTCTTCTGATTTTTTAAAATTTGTTATACATTTTAGAAAAAATTAGTCATGATTGTGTACCAAAATACTTCCACACCATTGACACCGAAGACAAATTGCAAGACCTTTTAAAATTCGTAATGCGAATAATTAAAAAAGAAAAAAATGAAAGATATCTCCGAAAAAGCTCTGATTATGAGGAGCGAAGTAAAGAAAACGTGGTAGACATAGTTAATCTCCCACAAAGGATATTAACAGAAACCGAGAAAGAAATTGTTTTATCAGAATCTAAAATTGATAATGATGGAAGCATAAACATTAATTCTTCCAAGAGCTCTCGAGAGACAAAATCGTTTGTTTCATTAGAAAAAGTAAATTTAAAACAGGCGAAAAATTCCATAAAACTGTCTAGCAAAGTTAAAGAGGAAGAACATTATGAATGTGCAGAACAATCTGTATTAGAGGAAGAGACTGATTTCGAAGAACAGGCTGAATTCGAAGAAAAGTCGGAATTCGAAGAACAGACTGAATTCGAAGAAGATACTGAATGCGAAGGCGCTGAAAGTTATACAAAATCCGACATCGCTGTTGAAGGAGATGCCACAAATTCACAAAAACAAGTAGATGAAATTTTTGGAGTCGATTCTGACCATGAAGAAATCCAGAGAAACAGTGATGTAGATTTTGAATATTATGAAGATGATCATGATCCCTGTAGTATGGTTGAGGATGCAGAAGAAGAAAATTCTACCGACAAAGGCGCTGATAATGGTAATTTAATGTATATGAAAATGAAATTGGAGACAGATTCGGAAGCAGAAAAGGAAAATGATGAAGGGAATAATAAACTAGCTGTTGATGATTTTGAAGGTAAGTTTGAAAGGTTTTATGTAGCCTGTTATTTAGGAGACCGAATTTGTTAATTAAAAATCGGTAGGGTTAAACGGTTGCTCAAATATTCAATGTGTTATAATAGCTCCCCTTGACCCTATGTTAAAATATTTGCTCTAGTAAGCCAGTCATTCTCATTATATACATTTGAGGTTGCAAAATGTCCGATTGTTTTGAAACTTGGCTCAATTATAGGGTCTTTAATATCCCAGTCAGAAAAACAGATAAAATCTTATAATTTCAGTTAATTTTGCATATGTTGTGAAAATACATAGGAAAAAGGGTCTCTCTAACACTGAGCTAGGATACTACTCAGGCAACTCAGTAATATCTCATTTTGTAGGTAATTTTTTAGTTTTTATTTTATGCCATTACAAATTACTCTCAAAGGAGTAGTTTTTAAGTTAAAGGCGACTAAAGAAAAAAAATTTGCAAAATCCAAAATGGCGGCGAAATGGTTGATTTTGTTATGTATTTAGTTATTATTACCCTTTAGAATATTGTTTTTATATTGTTATTGTTAATTTCACATAATGTTATGGATTTTTACATAAAATAAACAAATACTATTAAGAAAACATTACATTTTCCCCCTTAAGATAAAATATAATCTTTAAATTTTATGGGTAAATTATTTTCTCTAGAAGAAGATTTTTGAATATCTGGGCCTGCAGATATGTTTTGAAGTGGTCATTATTTTGAATAACTTCGTTTTCAACTACTCGGTCTTAATTGATCTATATGTCTTCTACAAGAATCGCCATCTTCACTTGAAACTTCATAAGTTACTGGACCTGTTTGATTCATTATGGTACATTATAACCAATTTGGTGAACCCCAAAAATTTTTGTGGTAAACTGGGTGCATTCTGAAAAACTATAATTTCTCAGTTTTCTTCCCATAAGTAACTCTGCCGGTGTTTTATTTGTAGTTGTATTTGGTAAACAATGTTGATTTAGCATTAATTTTTGAATTTTGATTTCGTAATCCCATCCAATTGTTTTAAGTTCTTTTTTATTTCTTGCACTAACCTGTCTGCTTGTCCATTTGACTGAGGATTAACTGGATGTACAAAGTGGCAAGACACTCTTAATTTATGCGACGTGAATTTTCCACCATTATCAGGTACTAAGTGATTCGGAATTCCATAAGTAGCAAAAATACCTTTAAATTCCTTAATTAATGTTAGATGAAGAAATCAGCAAACCTCCAACCATTTTGAATACGAATCAATCAAAATCATAAAATAATTAATGCCACGATAAGGACCAGCCAGATATATATGTAATCTGTACCAAGGACGATCTGCATCTGGCCACTTCATAACAGTTTTAGGAGGTACATTTTGAGTTTGTTGACATTTTCTGCAAACATTCACTATTTTTTCAACATCCTTATCAATTAGTGGCCACCATACATAACTTGGTGCACAAGTTTTCATAAACACGATTCAAGGATGTGGAGCATGTAATAAATCGAAAACTTTTTTCTTAATACTTCAGGAACGAGAACTCGATTCCCCAGTCTTTGTGTATCGATAGCTGATCTATCTAAAATATTCATCAATTTCTTTTTCATTATTTCTGTTAGACCATTTTTCTTGAATTATATATTTAACTCTTAATAGCATCATTCCTTGTTGCTTCTGCAATTTCACTTGATGTAACTGGTGGATTTGATATTATTTCCAGTAACAAAACTTCTTTACGAGGTGGAGTTGTATTGTAAGGAGATGGTAATGGTAATCTACTTAATAAATTAGCATTTACAGTTTTGAGATCCTGCACTAAATGTCAGCTCGTAAGTATACATTGACAATATCAATTACCATTGCAGTAATCGAGGAGATAAAATATCTAGTATAGTCATGAATCATCGATGGATGTAATGATTTTAAACTGTCTTCTATATAAGTGATGAAAATGTTTTACTCCAACAATTATAGCCCTTCTTTGTCTAAGTGTGCAAAGTTTTTTTGGAGTATGTTAATGTTTTTGAAGTAAAAGCAATAGGATACTCTTGTCCATCTATAACATGTGAGAGTAAAGGATTATAATTAATTAAACAAGATTAAAGAGATTGGGTATGCCTGTGTCCGGCCTCACGAATGCACTGTCTGTAGCCAAACAGTAGATATTTATGGCTATCATGGCCTGAGCTGCTACAGCAGTGCAGAAAGGATGTCTCGTTATACTATGCTCAATAGCATACTTCCGCGTGCTCTACCTTCAGCTGGATTTCCCTCTGTACTTGAGCCAGTTGGCGTATGCCGGAATGATGGTAAGCGCATTGATGGAATGACTAGAATTCCATGGAAATCAGGCAATCCTCTTTGGGATGTTACTTGTAAAGATACTTTATGTCAGTCATATATTGCAAAATCATCCCAACAATCAGGAGAGGTTTGTCTGTTGTAGAAACATTAGGCCAAAACTTAAGTCAGGCAGTTCAGAGAGGTAATGCTGTGTCCGATTTGGAAACATTACCTTTTCAGAGAGAGATGGTGGAGTTATTTTATATTTAGAATTATTATAATTATATTATTTAAGAAATCTTTAAAATAAAACAAGAATCATATGTAATCAAATTTCTTAATGTTTGAATAGAATCTTGCTGCTGTTTACCCCAGATAAATGTTGAATTTTCTTGAAGTATTCTATAAAGTGGTTCAGCAATAGTGGCTCTGCTGTAGAGAAAACAATCGTAAAACTAGAGTAATCCTTAAACGATTGTAACTGATGTTTATTTTCAGGACCAGATGCATTAGCAATTGCTTTCATTTTAGAATTTGTAGGATGCATACCTTTTTTATCAAAATAGTATCTCAAATAACATTGATTTGATTTTTGAACAAATTGACATTTTTCTTTTTGAACTCATAACTTAGCTTTTTCCAATCTATCTAGTCTTCTTCGATTGTAGAACCAGAACAAACAATTTATCTAAAAATGCTTGTACCCCATCAATTCCATTAAGCACCAACTCAATCGTTTTTTGAAACTTAGCAGGAGCTGCAGACACTCTGAATGCAAGTTTATTATCTCGAAAAAGTCCTTTATGAGTGTCTATTATCAAAACTTCTGCCGACTTGTCATCCATAATTAGTTGTTAATAAACTTGCTGTAAATCAATTTTACTATAGAAAGCTGCTCCAGTCAATTTGTGTTCTTATTTCTTCAATTGTAGGAACAGGATAAATATTAATTTTACTTTGACAATTTACGGTTTTTCTATAATCTCCACATAATCACAGCTTTCCATTTGCTTTGTAAACTATTGGTGTAGTTCAATTTGAACTATCAACTGGTGTTAAAATATTTTGTTCATCTAACTTAGGTACAGATCTTGCTTTTGAAAAAATTGGTTTTGTATTTACTTTATGAAACAAATGTGCTGGAGGACCATTGTATCCTTTCAAATTATTATCAAGCACTTTTGTAAATTTTTTACATAAATTTTGGCAAGATTTTTTAAACCCAAAGGCAAAAACTAATTTCTGCCAAGTAAATTTTGTTCTTTATCTGGTATAACTACCGCCTTAAGTTTATTAGTCTTCTTATTGTATGGCACTGAAAGCAATACTTCTCCCAAAATTGGTTTTTTAACACAACGTTAGAAGAATCCAACTTAATTTTAGGTGATTTAATGCGATTGTATGTTTCTGCATTTATTATTGCTTGTGATGCACCTCAATCCACCTCAAATTCAATATTAATTTAATTCATAAACCATAAATTAATACATATTTTGTCTTTATAGCCATTTACCATTTAAGTGTTAATTACATAAAAACCTGAACTTGCACTGGGTTGATCTGGCTCAAGATCATTATCATTCACTTCGTTTATGCTTTTTATAGCATTTTTCTTGACTAAACAAGCTTTTTTGATGTTTTTGTCCCTCCGTTCTTTTAAATCTGGGAAGTAACGACGACCTAGACCTTTACATCTTATGCTGGCGAAGGTATTTACACAACAGATGTTTTATGTACTCAGCTCCCTCGTCTCTGCGAAAATAGTAGTTTGCCGGTTAGTCTGTGCCTAATTGAGGTCCTCTTTACATACGATTTTGATCACAGCTGTCTTAAGATGCTACAGATTTCTAACACTACTCATCTTATTTCTGCTGGTTTTACCACGGTATTGGTAATGTGAGATTTGACCGGGCTCACTGAAGTGGCCACCGTATTGTCAACTTAATACCTTTTATGTCTGAGTCACCTGGAACCCAACAGAATAAGTAATAAAGTAAAATAAAAAAACTATTTTAGGTGTTGTCAAAAGTGTAAAGGATTGGAAAGACATAAAGTCGAAAATAAACAAAATAGAAGATAAAAGTGCCTTAAAGAATCAAATAGAGCAGTTAGAATTATCAAAGAAGCCAACACAAATGCAAGGTAGGCAAGCCAAGCAAGCTTAACGACAAAAAGAAGAATTACAGTGTGCCATTGTCGTCAGATGTCGGGGGTTTAGGTATTTTTAACATAGATGTAAGAAATGTGTAGACAAGTCCTGGGTTTGGGCTTTGAAGCAAGTTTGAATATAAAAATCGCATCTTAATACATCACGCGATTTTCATGCTACAGGGGTTTGCATTTTATAACTTTTTTATTTATGAAAATTTCGTCTTTCTGTAAAATACATTTACAGTTTTTTTTAAGTAGAATCTGTCTTCAAAATAAAATTTTATCATTGACATTTATTTTATTAGATATAACAAATAGTTTCATGGAATTGAATGACGCTTTATTAATTTATAGTCGTTTTTTTTTTTGTAAAATTTGCTTTACAATTTTAATTTACAATTAATAGTTTCATTTTTATATTATTCTTATTTTTAACCTTTTGGTGTTTTTTTTAGTTCAAAATATATAAAACTACCATTTAAAAAATATATATAAAATACAAACGTTATAGGAACATAAAAAAATATCAAAATATTTAAAAAAAAATTATAAAAAAGATTAAATCCATTTTAATAGAAAAATAACTACTCAAAAAAAAAATTATAGAAAAGGAAGTTATGGATCAAGATGCGATTTTTATTGAATTGAATTCCATGTGTCAATTTTTTTTGTATAATCTAAAATTTGTATAATAAAAAAAATCTAGTCTTGCTTTTGATCTACAAATGTATAAAATTTGGCTAAAACCAGGTAAATAGTTTTGGAATTTATTATTTTAGTAACCTACATAATAGTTATAGTAGCTATTAAATTGTTACATAATTTAAACATTTGAATATACAGTGTGTCAACAGATTAAGTACATGTAAGGTATAAATGACAACAAATTTTCGATTTAGATTCTGATTTTCTGGAAATTGCTCCTGCTTGGTCTTAAACTAACATGTTAAGAAAATTAGCCAAATCAATCAATATACAGAGTGGTTTAGTAGGCTGATAAAATGTGTTAAAAGTAAAGCACCTTTGTTTTAAGAGATATCAGAAAAAATTAGTAAGAAAAGTTGTTTAGAATTAAAAGTTACAGCTGATTCTTAATTTTCAGAAAAGTCCTCTAAAGAAAAATTTTCATAACCTACTTACAAAATCAAATGTTGGGTGATTTTTCTCATAATTCTGAATCTGCCATAACTTTTGATTTTAAACTACTCTTTTAATAAACTTTTCCGATATCTTTTAAAAGAAATCAAATCAGCCTACTAAACCACCCTGTATATTAATTGATTTTGCTCACTTTTTTAACATCCTAGATTGCGACCAAGCAGAAGCGATTCCGAGAAAATCAGAATCTAAATCCAAGTTTTTTTGTCATTTATACCTTCCATCATGAAATCAGCCTACTAAACCACCCTGTATATTTATTGGTTTGGCTCATTTTCTAAACATCTTAGTTTGAGACCAAGCAGGAACGATTTCCAAAAAATCAGAATCTAAATCGAAATTTTTTTGTCATTTGTAACTTGCCTGCACTCAATCCGTGGACACACTGTATATTGTTCTAACTGACCTTGAAAATCAAGCCCAGGACACTTATACTTATTTCTTAATATCTATGCTGGAAACTGCCTATCATAACAAAAACATTTCATGTAAAAAAAAACTAAGTACGCGTAAATGGTATTTTGTAAAAAGAATTGAGATAACAGTAAAGCCAAGTTCTCTAATACAAATTTCTAAATGAAAGGTTCTTACTAGTTTTTAATTTTGTATTAGAGAACTTCGCTTTACTTTTATCTCAATTCTTTTTATGGAATACCATTTTCGTGTACTTGGTTTCTTTTACATGAAATGTTTTTGTTATGATTTCACTTCTTTTTTAAAAGATTTAGATAATATTTAAGTTTTACAAACACAACTTTTTCTGGGTATTACGCCACTAGTAATAGTTTTAAACTAGTAAAAAATGCGGAATATTGTTCAAAACTTTTGCAATGCCTTATTAAAAATTTTGAGGTTTTTTAATTTTTTCCTAAAGTTTTATCATATTTCCTATCAGTCTACCAAAGCTCAGCTCTCTAGCGCTTCTGGAAGTGGGCAATGTTACTTTTGCATAACTTCACATGTATGGTTTCGTCATAATTTCTATCAGTCTGCCAAATTTCAGCTTTGTAGCATGTCAAGTACAGTAGAATTTTGATGATCTATACATGAGTGAGTGAGTGAGTGGCAAAATCGAGGTTTTTTGAAATTTCGTAACTACTTTACTACTTTATGGAATTCCATGAAACTTGGAGGGGTTGTTAAGTCTATAAGGATCTACGACTGTGCAAAGTTTGAGTTTTGTAGCTCATTCCGAAGTAGAGATATAGATAGATAGGTGATATAGGCTGAAATGTTTCAAGAAGAGATGGTACAGCTTACGCCGCGAACTTGGCCGGGCACTGCCGGGCCTTCAGATACTCCCAAAATCGAAAGAAATTGGCTTACCTTTTAGTTTTACAATTTGTGTATTTATTCAAAGATTTTTTTTATTTTTTTGTCTTTTTGTTTGCTTTAAAGAAATATTTAACTAAAGATTATTGATTTAATTTTTCATCTACCAACTATTAATATTGATAATATTTTTAAATTAGATAAACTAGAATCCGAAGATCAAAACATTCCCGAAGAAAGCTTAGTAAAAAGTAGTGAAAATGGTAATCTTCTAGAGTGTTCTGACTGCCATATGATTTTTACACATAAGGATAAGTTTTTGGAACATATTCCTCATTGCGGAAATATTGTTGGTTTTTCTTGTGGCGTTTGTGATATAGGTAAGGAAATGTTTTGCTTATACGAATCTTTAATTTCTACTTTTGAAAAAGTTCAATTAAATAATATAATATTTGAATAGTTTAATTATTTATTTCGTACCTTTGTAGATTTCAAGTCACAACCGGAGTTACAGAACCATATGATACAAGTTCATGATGAAGTAATAGATGAAATATTTGACTGCCCCCATTGCGACAAGAGATGTGATGATCGAGAGGCACAACAACAACACATTAATGAACATCTTGATGAAATGGGTTTGGCTGTCGAGTTTTATGGTATTGTTCGAAATTGTAGAAATAGTTTTTAGGGTATGGATGTGTCGCGAAAATGGTTTAGAACCTAGAAAGATAATTTAACTTAACTGTGAGTTTGTTATTGCACTTAATCTTGTATGTATTACGGTTTGTGAGATCTATCTATCTATCTATCTATTTAGCCTTCGTCAATCCTTATTTGGAGATAGGCCTCCCCCAAATCTTCCACTTTTTTCTGTCTGTCGCCACGTTCATCCATCTAGCTCCGGCGTGTTTCTTAAAATGGTCCGCCCATCTCATTTGGGGTCTTCCGCTACTCTTTTATTTTCCCAAGGTCTCCAGTTTACAATACATTTGTTTTATCGATCGTCTTTCTATCTGATATTATTAGCGGCAAATTTTCATTTTAATTTTGTTACTCCTCCTTTTGTTGTTTTATTTCTTATCCATTCATTCCTTTTTCTATCTGTTAGCTTTACATGTAACATTTGTCTTTCCATTGACCTTTGGGCTTTTGTTACTTTGTCCATGTTTGATTTTGTCTATGTTTGAAGTGTCCAGGTCTGGGATCCATAGGTAAATATAGAAAGGATACATTGGTGATACACTTTCGTTTTGAGCTACTGAGGATATTTTTTAATACGTAGCTGAATTTACCGAATGCTGCTCTGGCCAATCTTACTCGTCTTTTGATTTCAGCCGTTTGGTTGTACCGTTGAGGAGTGTTATAGGTCGATAGTTTTTTAGGTCTGCTTATTTCCTTTCTTGTGTAGAATAATGGTTATAGATTCTTTCCAGTTGTTTGGCATTATTTTTTTTTAGGTTTCTTATTAGGATCTAATTTTCGTTATGGAGTCGTATAGTATGGCCTAAAAATATGTGTGTCTGTGTGGCAAAGAATTAATTTATTTTTAAAAAATGTTTTTGTACCCCTCTTTATAATAACCACTAAAGCTAGACATTACGTGTGTCGTACAGACGGATTTCAATTTTTACTTATTAACTCTGTCCGCTTAGTGCAGACAATTTGCCACCTTAATTCACTTCACCGAACCGAACCAAGATAATCTAACTCGAAGTCACTTGGTGCCCGGGACAATCACTCATTCACTCTCACATTTATACTACATGGAGACTCAATAGGCAGGGCCGCCAAGGACCCCCAACGCGATAGGCAATTTTCTTTTCCTTATTTAATTTTGCCTGATACACTCTTTGTCGAGCGCAGGGGTCTTGATTTTTGAACCACGGCCTTGTATTGATCATCAACTTTGCCTACTTCTTTACGGAATGGACCAACTGGGCGCCGGGCCAACTCGGCGCCGCCAACTGGGCGTCGGCCAACTCGGCGCCGCACTAAATTTTTTTTTTTTTGATAAAATGTGTAGATGAAAAATAAAATATATTATTTATATACAAACATCTTTAAGAAATCCTTTACGCAATTTTTTTGATTTTTTTTTTGTTAAGTAAAGTTAAATCCATTAAGTCGACTGTTGAATCTTGGTAGTTGTAGTATTTGGTAACCTGGTAACACTACAATTTACGTTTTTTTATTACAACAATGGCGGATCCAAAAATCAAAATCGCGGATTTTCTTATTTACTAACCGATTTGTCTCAAACTTGAAATATTACATTGCTTGAGGTCATTGAACAAAAATTTTTACTCAGACTTAAAAAAATCAAATTGGCGGATCCAAAATGGCGGATTTTCTTATTTACTAGCCGATTTGTCTCAAACTTGAAATATTACATTGCTTGAGGTCATTTAACACAATTTTTTACTCAAACTTAAAAAAACTCAAAATGGCGGATCCAAAATGGCGGATTCTCTTATTTATTTCCGTGGGCACCTCGAAAGCTGTAAACCGACAGGGGTCGACGATCTAATGGTGTGATCTTGGTCCCCCGTAAGTGTGCAGCTTTCGAGCTGCACACGGAAAAAGACAAAAAAAACGAAATCTTTCTATACCCGCTTAGCCACGAACAATTTTTGTTTTCTTCATTCACAAGTACTAAACTTTACGTTTATAATTTTTTTTTTAAGTTTGAGTTAAAAATTGTGTTAAATGACCTCAAGCAATTTTATATTTCAAGTTTGAGACAAATCGGTTAGTAAATAAGAAAGATCGCCATTTTCGATTCGCCATTTTGATTTTTGTAAGTTTGAGTAAAAAATTTTGTTAAATGACTTCAAGCAATGTAATATTTTAAGTTTGAGACAAATCGGTTGGTGAATAAGAGAATCCGCCATTTTGGATCCGCCATTTTGATTTTTTTAAGTTTGAGTAAAAAATTGTGTTAAATGGCCTGAAGCAATGTAATATTTCAAGTTTGAGACAAATCGGTTGGTAAATAAGAAAATCCGCCATTTTGATTTTTGGATCCGCCATTGTTGGACCGAACCGCCCAGTTGGCGGCGCCGAGTTGATCCGGCGCCCAGTTGGCGGCGCCGAGTTGGCGGCGCCCAGTTGGCGGCGCTCAGTTGTCCTAGACCGCTTCTTTATGCCCACACTCCGCCCAAAAGAGGCGTTAGCCCTACTTCCGGTGAAACTGTATTCACATACGAATAGTAGTTTCGAAATTGTACTGGCAGGCATGGGAATCGAATCCACTGCCCTCTGATCGTCAAGCGGTCAAAAATCTACAGGGTGAGCGAAAAAATTATAAAAATTGTGTTACTTTTTGGCAATAGCAAAATTTATATAAAAATATGTGATTTTTATACATTAACATAACATATTTATTGGCATAATAAAAACAATCTACGTGCCAAACGCAGAGAATGCCGAGAAAAGAGCCTATCTTTTCCAATATTCTAAAACCAACTTAAGAAATTGTAGCTTTCTCTTTTAGCTTTAATGGAAACATCTTTTTCATAATTATTTATTTATTTAGACGAAGACGAAAAAGCAAAATGCGAGCCCGCAGCTTTACCGAGAAGTCCACGTATCCCAAAAATTCGGACACGCATAGTGTCAGCAACAGAAGAAAGCCAACCACCGGAAGACAACAATGCAACAGAAGACTACGATGCAACAGAAGAATACGATACAACAGAAGAAAATGATGCAATAGAAGAAAACGATGCAGCAGAAGAAAACTATGCAACAGAAGAACACGAAGCAACAGAAGAAAACGCAGAAGATAATGAAGATGCTTCTTCTTACTTTAACGAAGATGAAGATCAGACTTTAAAAGCCATATTTGCAATCTGTGGTATTTGTCAAAAGGAATTCAAAAGCAAAAGTGGTTATAGGTAAATTTTATTTTCAACAATTATTTTTAATCCAACTTTTTTGACGATCTTGCCATGAGTTCCCCCTTATCCCCCAGGGGTGGTACTACAATTTAAGTTAATTTGAATTATTTTAAGAGCAAACTTAATGAGAAATGCTTAACACGTTAGCGTGAACCAAATCTTTGCAGTTATTTGACCTGTAAGTATTACAAAAATACACTTAAACCGGTCGAGGTCAAGTCTATAGATTTAGTTTTGTATAGATAGACCCTGGTCTGAATGGTAAGTTCTATGATCTTAGTAAATACTGGTGTATATATTTTTTTAGCAAATGTTGTATTTCAGGGCAAGATAATTTACTTGATTTTTTCTAGATGTATCTATTTTTGGCTAATTACTTAATGTGTTTATGTGCATTTGTGTCCTTGTAAGTTTGTTTTGTAAATTATTTTGCTTCCTGCGAACTTTTAATTAATAATGATTAATAAAATGTTATCAACTTTGCATAATATACACCTAACTTTAAAAAAATACCGATAAAAGTAGCCAAAATTAGATTGCTTTTCAATGTTACTCTATCAAAGGTACTTTCAATACCGTATCAGATTTTTTTGAAAATTGGTGATCATGGGTATTAGTTTGGTTTGTATGAGATGCTAGCATGCCCCCTCACTTTTATATATCAGTGTGAGATGGCATAGGTACACTTTTTCGGTTACAAGAGAAGCTAAATTATTCATTTTAAATTCCCAGGTAATGTCACATGTAAAAGATAAATTAAAAAATGCACTGATATAATTTTCTCTTAGGAAAACAAAGGGCTCAATTCCACTAGTTCAAAATAACGCATTTAAATGTATTTCTTCACTCTCGCTTAGAACTTGAAAAGTCCTTTCAATATGATTTTCTATTTCTACGTTTAGGAACCACTTTATCCGAGCACATCCATCAGAAGCTAAAGAAACAATCAGCGCTTTACATAAAACGTATCCGTGTCCGCATTGTGCTAGTATATACAAATCAGCGATAGCGTTGGATGGACATGTTAACGGACACAACGGTAAGAGAAATTAAACATAAAAAATATTTGAACGAGAAATTATTAGTCACGATTTATGCGAAAAGTAACTTAATAGGGACATTTTGGATTAGTAAAAACACTTTGCCAATTGATGGCCGCCTAGGCTCACACGATTCATAATATTTTGACACCCCATATGGAGAACTATAAAATGCACTTTGTCGGGTAAACTCCAAACCTAATTTTTAGTTATTTAACAGCATAACTAAACTGACAATCCCTTTAGCCTTACCATGGAGACGCTTTCAGAGTGGCCACCGACTGAAGTAGCATTTTTTAAAATAGTTTTATGGACAATGTTTTTAAATTCTTTTTTTGGGAAAAACTTGTCTTTTTATGACCTTTTGAAATAAAATTTTATGACTTATGCCCTTTAATTGTTTAACTTATCTACGAGTGTATGTAATAAATTAATTGGTATATTTGCTTTTTTGTCAAAGCATTTTGCTTTTGGTTCGCATTGTTGATGCTAATATTAAGCTGGGCGATTTTCTCAACTCTTGCCTTAGAATTTTTTGACGTATGTTGAATTTTATGATTTTGTATAAAATATTATTAAATTTAGTTCAATTTTTAATACTTTTCACGTTGAAATTGAATGATTTTTTTATTATTTTATGACTGGTGGCCGCCCTTTACTCTACGTGTCAAACAGTTGAAGTAGACCTTATTTCAAGTTCATTAACTGAAACTATCAATAAGTATTATTTTTTTCTACTAAACTAAAAAATTATCCTTAAAAAAAAACAAAAATAGGTATTTAACTGCTTATATTGTTTTTAATTTTACTTTCGTGATGAACTTTAATCATGGTATGCGTCGGTCGAGGCGAAAGGAAAAATTAAGGAATAACCAAAACATTTTTAATAAAAAGTATTTTTAATTAGGATTTTACTTTTTTGTATTTTTAAGGCCCCCTTCGCGCGGGGATATGCGGCCTTAAAGAACAGCCGCCCCTAATTAGGTATTTTATCTCTTTTTAGGAGAAAAGCCCTACAAATGCGACGTGTGTGAAAAGAGCTATCAATCAAAAATATCCCTGTATACACACTCCAAAATACATACAGCCGAAAGAACAATGTTTCAGTGTCGATTTTGCGCCCAGGTAAGAGCCCATTTTTACCCTTTTTAATCTACACTGATATCGACTACTCGGAATTCGCTCCTAAAGTAACATTTCTTTATTTATAGCAGAAGCTAAAAGGTTGCCAGCGCCTTTCCTTAAAACCATTAGTTTCAATGTTTGGTCGCTAGCACGTTCCCATTACCCTTATATACCCCTTAGACCTCCTAAATGGGACTCCCCAATTGGTGGTGGCAACCTATGTATTAAACTCACTGTAAAACCATAAGAAATAAACTCCAGCTTCGCCCTCTAGCGGTTCCACCAGTATAGAATCTTTTAGAGCCTAAAGCTGTTATGCCAGGTTCTAAAAGCAACTCAGAAACGTCCTCTATCCTATTATAAAACTAGATTTGGTAATTTGGTATCCTGGCGATTCTGTTGAATACCATAATACCTTTAGAGTTTCCTATAAAAGCTATGACGATATTTTAGATTCACAATGGCTATATAAAATAATTAAGGTCACAAAATTGCTAAAAATGTCAGAGTCCCAAAATTATTTTCACATAAAAATATACCGAGTTTGTCGTTTTGTTGATGATCAAATTGCCTGCCAGATTTACTTTTCTGATAAAATCGTATCTGAAAAGCTCTCAAAACAAGCGCGCCAGCTCAAAAATGCTTTTTAATAGTTTTTTGATAACAAAATAACAAATATTTAAAATAAAAAAAATAATTTACACTATTCACCATTAAAAAAGTCTGTTTGATTTACATAAATCAAAACTAAAGTAAAATTATTGTTAAAAAACACTGCTAAAACGACTGATAAATATTTTATCTTTACAATATTTTTTAAATAAACTTATATACGCCATTATGGTTTTATAGTGGTCACTTGGTTTTATAATAAAAACAAAAGGATATAAGGTAACCTTTTAGCTCTATTATAAAACACTTTTGTGATGACCTAAAGTAATGAAAAATACTAAATGACCAAAGTTTATATTTATTTTTTGTTAAAATCTTTAGGTAAAAGGGTTTTATAAGACCATCTTTATAAATCAGAAATCAATAAAACCAAAAGTATCTAAAAGGAACAGAAGGAATATCAGTTTTATTATACTCCCTTTATAAATCACTTTTTGGTTGTATAACACCTCTTTACGTAATTGCCAATATAAATTACCTTTATGTAGCCAAATTGATCCTAAAACCCATAACAGCACCCTCTAAATAACCTAGGAACCAAATTAATAAAACCTGGAGTGGTAATAATGTTACTTGGGAGGAAACAACTCTATAGCTACATTTCTAGTCGTGTAGAGAGGACACCCAACACAGATGCTAAGCATATGGATACGTTCCGACGTGCTTGCAACCCGCGAGCTTTTCAGACCGTGTAGCCACTCGTGCTACATACCAGACATGTGCACATTGTTTATTTTCCTGGTAACTTTTGTCATAAAAAGGACTGAGTTTTGCTTTTTTAATAAAAAATATTGCAAAATCTTCCAAAAATATTTTTTGTTTACAACATGGGCTGGCACGGTGCATGATTAAAGTTGGCCAAATCCCTGACGGCTCCCTTGCCGGCGTTCTACTCTGCAAGCGAACAAGATTAGAAATGTACCGTAATTTGTTATAGTTAAGTGGCTTATAGTCAAAAATCGTGTCCTGTAGGATAATTTTTTACTACCCCAGATCGATTGGTAATAGATCACAAAATTATAAGTCACCGGGTGTTTGCCTCCAAGATGGCGGCTTTTTCAATGTTTTTTCACAAACTTTGGCTTATAGCTTTGACTAATTTAGTTTTACAGAAAAACTAATAATACCTTTTTATTAAGCTTTATATCTCAAAAACTAACAAATATATGATTTTTTTTTTAAAATATAAAAAACTTTTTTTACCCAACAAAAAATTGAAGAAGGAAGTTTTAAACTAGCCGATATCGATTGCTATTATGGATCACATAATTTTAACTCGCCGGGTGTTTGCCTCATATTTGAGTAAGAGCGCCTGCGTAACGTCATAAATGTTCATTCAGGTTATTATTTAGAACAGCAATTTAATTGTCGCTTTAATAAGCTTTAGATCTCAAGAACTACAAAAGATATTGTTATTTTTTTTTAATAAAAAAAAAATTATGAAAATTTAAGATTGGGCAAGAAAATTTTACACAAGGAAATTTATACAATGTTTTTGGTTTTAGACTACCTTCGATCGATTGGTAATGGATCACGCAATATTAAGTCGCCGGGTGTTTGCCTCGAATTTAAGTTGGAGTGCCTATGTGACGTCATAAATCCAAGATGTCGGTTTTTTAAATATTTTTATAAACTTTGGCTTCTAACTGTCACTAAATTAGTTTAAAAGAAAAACTGTAAATACGGTTTTTGTTTGCAATTCGGTTGGTAAAAAAACTAGCTTTGTATCTTAAAAACTCACAAAGATATTAAACTTTTTTGGGTAAAAAAGTAATTAATTTTTTGTATTTTAAAAAAATATATATCTTTGTTAGTTTTTAAGATATTGTTACGGGTTCATAACGACAAATTAAAACTCGCAATTCTCAAAAACGATACGTCAATTTATTTCGAGAGTTATGTACAAAAACACGCACTTAAACTTACTAATAACTTGCTAATAATTCACTACTTTCATCGGCCTATTAACTTCGTGTTAATATCCCGCGATCACTACCGTTGGTTATCTTTGACTCCTCGATGCGCGATATCCGGCTCTATTTATAGAGTCGTCGAACTTTCCGGAATTATCCATCCTCTTTCGATTCACAATTATACTAGCCTTTTCTAGAACGCGGACCGTCTGAGCACGAGTGTGTCATAGATAACGCAACTAAAACCTAGACTAAGAATACAACCATAAGATAAGTCAACCTAATACTACACTGAACCTAAATAAATTCTAACTATAAAATTTAAATAACTTACATTTGTAACAATATAAAGCTAATTTCTTTACTTTATTAATTACTGTTCTCTTTTAAAAATACTCTGCCAATAAATGGGCCCCTAAGCTCACACTAGGTACTATAGTTATATTGTACGTGTGAGCTAATATAACCAAAAACTGAAATATATTTTATTCAACTCCACACTAAATTACCTTTTGTTTGATACCACACAAGCTATGTTTTGACTTAAACTCAAATTTTTTAAATCCACCCCCACCCTTAAAAAAAAATAAAAACTAAAATGTATTTTGTTAAACTGCGGACTCAATTACCTTTCGTTTGATATCACACACGCCATATTTTCACATAAACTCTAATTTTTGAAATCTATCCCCACTCTTTTATTTGGTTTGTGTTCGGTGGATTTTGTTCATTTTTAAATGGGACCATCTCGACCCAAGACCCAGCCTAGGTACCAAATTTCATTGAAATCGGACAAGCGGTTTTTGAGTTATGCGCGTTGGTCGTTACAGACAGACATACAGACAGACATACAGACAGACAGACAGACAGACGGCGCAATAAAAAAAGTTTCAAAATCATCTGAAACGCAAAGATATATAAAAATTTTTCAAATCGGAGCAACTTTTTTTTTTCGAAAAAATTAGGATCACCATAGCTCACACTACTATAGTATAGTATATGTGTGAGCTAAAATAACTTATTTACAGTTTTTCTATAAAACTAATTTAGCGGAAGGTATAAGTTGTATGTAAAAAAATGGAATATGCGGCCATTTTGGATTTATGACGTCAAATAGGCCCTCCTACTCAAATTTGGGGCCAACACCCGGCGGCTTAAAATTGATCCCTTACCATTCGGCCGAGGGTAGTCTCTCTTGATCAATCTTGCATTTTGATCATTATTTTAATATTTTAAAAAATAACAATATATTTTTAGTTCTTGAGATACAAAGCTGTTAGTTGAAACAACAACGTGCGGGATGCCGTATTTTATCCTATTTTACTTTCGTATTCATGAAATATGTGGAAAATATCAAAAAAATCTTAGCCTTGGGGCCTCGAAGGTTTCCCCGGGTGCGCTTATAAAACCTTTTATAATAGGTATATTATGAAATGCTGAAAATTTTAACATCCGCTAGGGCTAGTTTTCGTTATCTTAATTAAACGATAATTTAGGATCATTTTTAATGTTTTTTTTGTCCTCAGCAATTTTTTTTTCTTATAGGTTTTCTCCCAGAAAGTCAACTGCGTTGCACATATGCGTCTTCATACCGGAGAAAAGCCATTTGTCTGCCCTGATTGTGACAGAGCCTTTGCTTTTCCAGGACTGCTGAAGGTGAGCGGGACCAAATCAGAAAATTTTGAAAAGTTTTGTTTTCTATTTAATTATCTGACACACACTGAATTTTGGATAAGGATTATACTAGTTTTATTATTTTTCTTTTTGGTTATTCCTTTTTTAAATATACTTCTCGCAAAAAAGGTAGAAGACTATGAACTAGTGAATTTATTATGATTTCTAGTGCACATGTAAGATCTTTTTACAACAAAAAATTTATGAAAATTTCAGGCACGGCAAATATTGCAACAAGACACTAGCGCTACCAAGTCCACTTTCAATCCCTGGCTTCGCAAGCGCAGATCTACCAATATTATTTACCTCATATCTTAGAATAGATGCATACAGGGTGATTTTCACTTGAATGATTCTAACCAAATGAAAATAGAAAGTTTCAAAAACCTAACCTAACAAAACCTAATCAAATCTAACCGAACCGAAGGAAACTGAACCAATAATTTTTTTCAAAAAAAAAACTTTCCTGACTTTCTGCCCGGGATCCTAGAGGATGTGAATCCGAACCGAACCAAACCGAACCTAACTAAACTGAACCAAACCTAACCTAACCAAACTAAACTACAACACGTACTGCTAATTAGGTTTAGTTGGGTAGGGTTAGGTTTGGATAGGTTCGGTTCGGTACGGTCCGGTTCGGATTCACATCCTCTAGCATCCCAGGTAGGAAGTCAGGAAAGTTTTTTTTTTTTTTTAATATTGGTTTAGTTTGCTTTGGTTCGGTTCGGTTAGATCTGATTAGGTTTCGTTAGGTTAGGTTTTTGAAACTTTCTATTTTCATGTGGTTAGAATCATTCAAGTGAAAATCACCCTGTACATCGATTCTAATACATGAGGTAAATAATATTGGTAGATCTACGCATGCGAAGCCAGGGATTGGAAGTGGACTTGGTAGCGCTAGCGTCTTGTAATATTGCATGCCCGCGTCAGTCTAGCGCTACGCTGTGACGGGTTCACATCATATTTTTTAATGTGAGTTGGTGTTCTATGTTGTTTTTATGTTTTCTAATTGTTTTGGCTAGCAGTATATTTAAAAGACAGGGAAACAAAAAAATTATTGTTTGAAAAATCTGACTTATGGTAGAGTCTTGTGTTGAGGTTGTTTTGATGATGAATTAAATGGCTGTTTATAACAGAGATATGAGACGGGAATAGATTACCCTTCCCCCCTGCGCTAAAGTTGAGATTTGTTGGGGGTCCATTTTTACATTACGAGTCGTCACTGCTGGCAGCCTATAGTCCAAATATGTTCTTTGACTGATTTTTTTTTAAAGGACTCGTAGGCAAGGTGATTTGTTCTGCTGTTGTAGTCGATAACATTTTTAGGAAAATAATGCAACTGGTAGATGACTGGATGCCTATCGTAATGATCTGACGTAACTATCGATCGGTGTGGTCTAATACACAGAAGTGATTCATGTCAATGGAATACTTCTTTATTTCAGATTAAAAAACGATTCTCGCTTTGCATCTTGTGATCGGCAAAAAAGTAAATTTCCCATATCACGGATTATACAACGGATTTGATTTGCCCAAAATTAAAGTGGCAAATACAATATGGCCGCCGTCCCGTTACTGTTTTACTTTGACACGTGTTTGACATTTCGTTTTAGGAATGTTTGAAACGGCAAGTGCTTATCAAGTGCACGTTTTTGTTTATTTTTACAGTTTTAATCGGGTCAGTATAAATCCAAATGTCGAAAGCGTTTAGGACACGCTCGGGGCACGTACGTCTTCAATATATCTGTACTGCTAAAGCGTATTACAACCATTAATGGAAAATGACTGCTACAAGCGTTCCGCCATATTGGATTCAATTAAACCCAAACGTATGGCTTGGATTAAAAAAGCAAACGCTTTCACTAAAATTTGGAAGAAACTGCTTTTAAATGACGTTGAGATTTTCACAATGCGGTGATTTGACGTTTTTTGGATTATAGAAGACAAGGATATTAAGCCTTTTTCCTCGAGGTTACTAGTCACTCATTTAAGTTACTCGAAATGACGTCACGGTTACTCGGAGTAACCGCTGTATGACGTCAGACAGTCAGCTGTGGATGACATTTCCAATTGTTTGTTTTTGTTTTTACCAGCAATTTCCGAAAAGCAGAAAATAATTCATTGTTTCCACCAATGCATGCCCACCCCGATTCAAAAAACGTATCACGGGCCATGAATTTGCACCAGTTTTAAATGCAGCGTTACCTGATGCGTTTTTTGAATTGGTATTCTGTGGTAAGGCCGCAGTACCACAGAACACCAAAGGCAGTACATTTTAAGACTAGTTGCTTTTGAATTGATATAGTACCAACTTCAAGGGATGTGCTTCATTTTCTACCGTTACCAAACATAATTCGTTGTTAACATATATATAATAAAATCAAACATTTTGAAAAAAAACCAAAAAAAACCGATCTTAACCTCAAAATATTTCAGCAACCACGTCTGCTAGGCTGGTTACACTGTGTGGTTACTCGTGACGTCATAGTTAGTGTTACTCAGCGAAGAAAAACAGAAAACGAGTAACCAGGTTACCTGGTAACTTGTAGTTACTGCGAGGAAAAAGGCTTATTATCTTAAAAGCCTTTTTCCTCGAGGTTACTAGTCACTCATTTAAGTTACTCAAAATGACGTCACGGTTACTCGGAGTAACCGCTGTATGACCTCAGACAGTCAGCTATGGATGACATTTCCAATTAATTGTTTTTACCAGCAATTTCCGAAATGCAGAAAATAATTAATTGTTTCCACCAATTCATGCTCACCCCGATTCAAAAAACGTATCACGGGCCATGGATTTGCACCAGTTTTAAATGCAGCGTTACCTGATGCGTTTTGTGAATCGGGGTGGAAACAGGGTGCTCCTTTGGTATTCTGTGATAAGGCTGCAGTACCACAGAACACCAAAGGCAGTACATTTTAAGACTAGTTGCAGTTGAATTGATATAGTACCAACTTCAAGGGATGTGCTTCATTTTCTACCGTTACCAAACATAATTCGTTGTTAATATATATATTAAAATCAAACATTTTGAAAAAAAAAAACAAAAAAAAAACGATCTTGACTTCAAAATATTTCAGCAACCACGTCTGCTAGGCTAGTTACACTGTGTGGTTACTCGCGACGTCATAGTTAGTGTTACTCAGCGAAGAAAAACAAAAAACGAGTAACCAGATTACCTGGTAACTTGTACCAAGGCCACGACCCTGAAAAAATCAGCTGTTCTCCCGGGGCTGAATTTTACATTGGGTCTTATGGGAGGTCAGACGTTTTTTTATGACATTTTCAAAATGGCACTACAGATTTCCGCAAAATTTCAGTGAAATATTCTCAGACACCATCCCGATATTCCACCAAAGGTTTGTAAGGAAGCAACATGATTAAAAGGTTAAAATCTTCAAGATTTAGCATTCCTTATTTTGAATTCAAATTACCCGCCATGTACCACGTGCCAACTGTTATATTTGACATGTATTTGACTTTGTCATCTGTGATTGTCACATTCGCTTCTGCTTTAAACTTAGTTTTTGTGTGAGCTAATGAAGCTGCTATGAAAAATTAGGGATTACTATACATTAAAAAAAAATTGTTCTGCCAGAATAAAGTAAAAACATTCTCAAAAACGGCTTTATTTTAAAAAAAATCAAATATTCATGAACCGTCATTCCAACTTCAATATTTTAAAGACAATCAGCTGTGTCGTAACGTGACCATCAAAAAAAAATCAGCCCCGGATGTGACGTCAACAAAGTGGAGGATCGTGGCCCGTCCATTTTGATAGCCCTGCTTGTAGTTACTGCGAGGAAAAAGGCTTTTAGTTGATGTAGTTGCTTATTTGGCTCGTTTTAAGACAAATTCAATGGTATATCCTAAGGTAACTGATAATGGGTGTTTTTAATCTTAGAAAAGAGATGGCGCTGAGAGCGCGGCACCCATTATTGCCATTAACATGAATTTGAAATCCAACATGCCGGCACGCTTATAGCAGTTATTCTTAGAGGCTCTTTTCCAGTACAGATATATAAGACGAACGTGGCTCAGGGTCTCAAAATGTTTGCGTTAGAGTAGAGAAAGCGCGGGATTTTATTTAATTATATTCTTTTCTCCAACAAAATTTTTGCCAAGGCCGCAATAAAATCAAATTATAGCGAGTTTGGTAGGGCTGCCTAACAGGTTGCCTACGAGTTTTCTTCTACTCCCGTTTCTGTTTCAGCTTTTTCAATAGTAATATTAAAACGCATGGTGTTCCCACTCTTTTTGATTTGGGTTGTCGGTGAAATCCAATCTCTAGTTGTCCTAGAATCTGTTTATAATACACCAACATAGTAATCAATGCTCACTGATTAGTAGATTTCATACTTTTAACAACGTGCCTTTAAAATTATACTAAAGAGCTTGTTGCTTTATAGACACACCAAAGAGTCCACTGGGGCATAAAACCGTACGAATGCCCGGTATGCGCAAGGAAATTCCACGAAAAAAGTGCCCTTAACAAACATCAGAAGCGACAGAACCATGAAGGCGAACCCGTGATTGATGACACTGTCATTAAAATTTCAAACTTCAGAAAAAAGCAGTTAGCAGGTAACAGAATCTCAAGGTCTTTATACTTTTACACAGCTTGTCTACAGAATTTGAGCAATCATGTGAACTTAACTGGACAACTTTAGCTGCGTCATCGGGTTTGCATAAAACAAATGATTTAAGGCAACCCGGTGACGTAGCTTTTTGAATCTGATTACAATTGGCCAGTCAGGTTCAATGACCTTTCAAATTCTGTAAAGCTGTGTTAAAGACCTTGACAAAATCTTATCAAAAAATCCGTCATTATTGATACAGTCAGGGACTAATATTATCTCTCTATAGCAGGTAATGCCAACCAGAGCAAGATCAGTCAAAAAGAGCAAGTAGAACTTAGTCCAACGAAGATAAGAAGACAGGTTAAAGAACAAGCTAGAGAAAGCTAGAGGAAGAAATTCGGCTACATTGGGTAAATACTATTTCTAAAATTGTTGCAACTTAACACGTTGGCTACCAAGCATGATTTTCGCATCCTGGTCCAGGGTACCATAAGAATCACCGGTGACTCGTACAGTACAGTTTACTTCTGTACTTTATGTATCACCGGTGATAACAAACACAAGTCATTTTAAATGCTTGTAAAAAACGCCAGTGTATAAAGAAAGGAATGAGATTTTGGGTATGGTACAGGGATGAACAGAAAAATTGGGATAGGTGCGACTTTTTTACAGTGGGCTGTAGGGAAACTCGGGCTATGTATCACCGGTGACTCATATGGTAGCCAACGTGTTAATAGATCAGTCCAGATACCTTTTAAACAGGCAATAAGTTATAAACAGTCTGAAAACTATTGGAAATGTTAGAAAATATATCGCAGCCAACGGAAAAAATATGTTGTAATGGTTTTCATAGTTTGCTCAGTCAGCGAAACAAGACCTCCTATCGAAAAAAGTTGAATAGAAGAGTTATAGGTAATACGGAGTTTTACAACTTTCGTCTAAACTATTTTTTAGATAACCTAAAATTTTTCGATAACATCGAAAACCCCGGTTTTTTTGTTTTTAAGTATTATCTTCCACATTTTTTTTAATTTTTAATGGAACTTGGTGAAAGCTTATACCTCGTTTACCCATCAATAAAGCACAAATTTAAGTTTGTCAGACGTGGATGGAAGAGCGCGCTTTCTACTAGGAAACTAGTATGTAGTGCGAAGCTGACCTTTGCCTTATAAAACCCATTTTTTTTTCGGTGTAGATAGAGGTATGTATTGTTTTTCTTATATGGCAATAAAAGCATTTATTATTATTATTAAATTAACACTTAATTTTGTATGTGTCTCCTTTTTACCCCTTATTAAAATAAAGAGATATACATAAAATTAACAGTAAAGTTGTGCTTATTAATGGTTAAATGAGGTATTACTTTTAATGTCTCTAATATGTTTTAATTTTTTTTTTTAAACCTAAAAAGAGGCCCCATTTCCACCCGAAAATGTCCCAAGTTCTGGAAGCGGTTTTTTTTTAACCCAGTGGTCGTTTTTTTTTCTTTAAGGTGTAAAAAATAGAAATCACTATGGAAAAATTTGCCAGGAAATACGAAAACGTAACATGGTCAAATCAAAAATAGCACAAACGAGATGGATGCTGGTTTATTATTTATTTAGTAGTTTTATTTTGCTATTTTATAAACTGCTAAATTTCTTTTTAATTTTTTAACATTATCTAAAAATAGACATTTAATTTTTTGTATTAAATCGAGTAAAATGTAAAAATCAATATTTTGACTTAAAAAAATTAATTGTTAGGACACAAACAGGTGCGTTTTCAACAAATTTTGTCAAAAAGAAAAACAAAATGTTGAAGATAAAAATCAAAAATGAAAAACCGAGATTTCTCGGTAAATTTTTGGTTATGTAAAAAAAATAATTTATATAAAATTTCAAGGACTTTTTATTACCTATATAGTTTTTAGCTCACACATATACTATACTATAGTAGTGTGAGATATGGTGATCCTAATTTTTTCGAAAAAAAAAGTTGCTCCTATTTCAAAATTTTTTATATATCTTTGCGTTTCAGATGATTTTGAAACTTTTTTGTTGCGCCGTCTGTCTGTCTGTTTGTATCTGTCTGTAACGACCAACGGGCATAACTCAAAAACCGCTGAACCGATTTTAATGAAATTTGGTACCTAGGCTGGGTCTTGGGTCAAGATGGTCCCAATTAAAAATGAACAAAATCCACCGAACACAAGCCAAATAAAGGGGTGGGGTAGATTTCAAAAATTAGAGTTTATGTGAAAATATGGCGTGTGTGATCTCAAATGAAAGATAATTGAGTCTGGAGTTAAACAAAATAGGTACCAGTTTTTTTTTAAGGGTGGGGGTAGATTTCATAAATTTGAGTTTAAGTCAAAACATGGCTTGTGCGGTATTAAACGAAAGGTAATTTAGGCTGGAGTTGAATAAAATATATTTCAGTTTTTCGTTATATTAGCTCGCACGTACACTATAACTATAGTACCTAGTGTGAGCTTAGGGGCCCATATATTGGCAGAGTATTTCAATACGAGCTCTAGCTTTGCTAAAAACAAAAAAAAACCTCCACCCTTACAAACCCACCCCATTTCACACTAATTTTCTTTGAGTCTAATTATCCTATTGGGTGCAATAGATTTTCTTTGATTTCCAATAGTTTCATGCTGTCTATAAGGTCTGCTAACGTAATTTGAAGTTTAATTTTTCACGTATTGTGCAATGTTACACAAAGTGACATAGCATTATATCGATCCCTTGGCGATTGGGCGTGGAACTTTCGAAACAACTTTGGTTGGTATTTATTGTACATAATGTTTAATTTTTACCTTCCTAGCCCGCGCAGCAATGGCTAGGGAAGGTATTGTTTTTGAGATAGCGCCGAAAATGTGTTATTTGGGTGTATTTTGCCTTATCTTAGCAATATCGTCGTGACGTCTGTCCGTGTATGTATGTGCGTAACACGATAGCTCCTAAAGCGCTGAACCTATTTTCATGAAATTATTATGAAAAATAGTGTTCGACACTTTAACGAGCTGATAGATTTTGGTCAAAATCCATTAATGCTAATGAATTTTTTGACAATATGCGGTTTTCGGAATATGGTAGATTGCATTTTTCTCAATAATTTACGTTAGAACTAAAAACTTTAGAGATATTTACAATAAACTGTTTTCAAGGCTGATATATTATGGAATTCACTTGGAATGTACTTAATGGGCTAGCTAGGAAGGTATCAGATCAGATAGGAGCTTAGGTTATAAAGGTGTCATAATTTAATAATGATTTTTTTAGTGCTTTTTTCTTTCTTATTTTTGGGACATTATCCGTACAACCGTTAGAAGTCATACACTACATTTGCACAAAAGAAACTTATTATTATAGAGGGTGTAATTTAAATGATGCACCAAACTAAGGGGTGGTAAGAAAGAAAATAAATTCTATTTAATTTTGCATCAAACCTGTTTAGATACAGAATGTCAAAATAAACATTTTTTTTTTGATTTTTTGTTATAACTTTTCTCAAAATTACAATTAAAAATTTTCCAAAATTAGGAATTAACAAGAAAGCTAAAAATTGAGGGTTTTTTTAATAAAAACTCAAAATTTTAACGAAAAATCAATTTTTTTTTACAAATAATTAAAAAAACATTTAATGTAGTTCTAAATATTAACGGGCCACACAGTTTTTATAAAAATAATTGGCATAAAATTAAATCTGCCGATTATCCGAGATTGGTAGCTCCTAAAGTAATTGTGTGGTATCAAAAATATTAATATAATAATTTAATAGCTTATAAAAAATTCTTAAAAAGCAATAGAGCACTTTTTGTCATATTGAGGCACAAAAATACTTGATATTGTCAAATTTGTCATTTTTAAAATTCACGTACGTTAATGGTGTTCCCTCACTCTTCAAACTTGACAAATGCTATAACTTGAAAACAAAAAACCCTTGACCAAAAGGTTCATTTATTTTAAACTTTTAACTTTTGACCTCCACCAACCCCTTAAGTTTGGTGGATGATTTCAAATACACTCTGTATAGCAAAAGTAGGTACAGATGATCGTTTATATTTTGACCACGTTTAGACGCTTATATCTCAGTAAGTATTTGAGATAGAAGTGATTCTGGTGCCGAAAGATAGATGTTTCCAATACATTTTAGAATTTGTCAATAGTTCCAGTCTATACAGCAATTTAATATAATTTTCTGACACTAGTTGTCTATTTTTAAATTGAACCCTATGCTTTAAATATATTTTCTAAATCACTTCTAAAATCCTTTTCAAAGATATATTGCAAACGTAATTACGATACGTACGATTGATCCTGATTGGATGGAAAGTCCCAGTATAAAAAACTCGAGTATCTTATAGACGTCGTTATTTTGGAGAAAAAAAATAATTATTATAATTTGTTTGCAAATATCTTGCAAACTATCAATAAAAACCCATTAATTGAATATATTTTTGGGAAATCCAAAAAATATAGTTGAAGCATAGAATCCAATTAAAAAAAAGACTTTTGGATTTTCCTTGTCTTGTATGTACAAAACATTAAATTTAGGTACTGCGCGGACTTACATATCGTCACCCTAATTCTGAAACGCGGTAACCCACAAAAAATTAAAATTCATATTTTTGCGTCAAATATTAGTAATGATGCACAGCCATGTGCTGGTAAATCCTCGCAACCAAAAAAAAAATATAAAACGGTCATTCCCGCGATTTCTTATAAGTCGTATAATGCTTACGCTATGTAATTTGTTTCAAACTTTTCTTATTCCTGTAAAATTTTGTTGAGTTGGGTTACGACGTTTCAGAATTAGGGTGACGATATACTAAAATGTATTAGAAAAATCTATTTTTTGGCACCAGAATCATCCTTCTATCACAGCGTCTAAACGAGGTAAAATATAAATGATCACCCAGATACCTAAATTTGTAACATATTTTCTATGACTTTTGACGCATATTACGGAAAGAAAACCAAACATTTTTTAAAATTATTTTTATTTATTTTTAAGGTACAAAAATAAAATTATAATCAAGGTACAATTATATTAAAATTTGCTAGTTGTATATTTATAAATAAACGCATATACCTTTAAAACAAAGACTTGATTTATATACATATCATACCAAAACTATATTTATATATTTAGTAAGCTAAAACTTCACAAAAATTGAAAAAAAATTGGGACGAGAATTGGTTCTAAAATTTAAAAACTAATAAAGTGCTTTAAGAGAAATTAAATCAAATAAAGAATTAATTTGTATATAATATTTTGAGTCCTGACAAGGATTGCAGTATTTATTGTCTTTTTCCAATAATTATTGATAATAAATTGTTTTAAGATTTTTTGAAAATATTTTCTCTTTATCTAAAACACTAAAGCCTATATTATTGCTTTTTGGTAAGTGACATTAGATAGGAGAGAAAACTTTAAAAACCTTGTACTACGCAAATTTAAAACTGGATGGAAACTGTAATCACTTAGTTTTCGGTAAAAAAATATCATATCCAGTACTCGTGCAGATAGTCAGGAAGATAATTGGCAATAATATAGGGCCTAACCTGGATTTGTTAAAATTTTATTGCTGATGTTAGTAGCCAAAGTAAAAAACTGAAAAAGATAAAAAAATTATCGAAAATCCAAGATAGCGGTGCCTTTTTATAATGTTCCTAAAGGGAGACGTGTCAGAGGTTTTACTTTGTTTAACGGAACCATAATACCTATTGATTGCGCCCAGTCCTGATTTTGTTTTAAAAACTTTTTAATTTTTTACTGTTAATCAGTCGCCATTTTGAATATTTCAAAATTCTCAAGGGTGCCAGAGAGCTTTGGGGCTACCAGAATCAGCAAAAAATTTTTTGTATACCGCAAATCCAACCTCTTTGACCTGACTAAGATATTATATTGATTTTATAGGTGATTTTACATAAATTATTGTGGATCTCAAATACTAAAAAAGTTTGGAAGTAGGACCAGAATATAAATAAAGTGAGATGAAAATAGTTCAGACTATTTGTTATAAATTGCCAGGGACGAGTAGCAGCATAAAAAAAACCCAAAAAAAAATAAGTGCTGAATTTTTGTACACTTATTCCTTAGCATCTGGGACACATCCCCACACATTCTTCGCCAAAATCTTCCTTGAGCGTCACTATATAACCTAAAATATCCTAAAAATCAGTTTTTTTTCGATTGGCCAGACAAATAACTATTCAGAAATTCAGTCAGCACCTGATTATTCAAAGCATTTAGGTATTTTTCAACTACTATGACTGGCTTCAGCTTAGATGAGAGTTTTATCCAAAGAAAGTAGTGTTAAAGTAAATAATAATTAAGGGAAATCATTATTTAGACATAGAAAATGAGATCATCAATATCAAGAAGATTCGACATAAAACAAAAACTTACTCGGCAAGTTGGCGATGGCTTATCTGATTAAAACTATGTTAATAATTTTAGACATTTGTTAAAGGTCAATTTATCTTGACAAATTACCTAAAATTACGTTAATTTTACTGAAATACCCCAAACCAACATAAGAGATATAAGTGTTCATAATTTTACACATGTATTTTATTGTCTGTATCGGGTATGACTAGGTTAGGTTAAAAACCAGAAACTCCCAAACATATACCGCGTGTATTTCGATAAGAGGACACGGAACAGATAGAATATAGCATGTATTAATAAGAGAACGCGAAACGCACGATTTCCGTAGAAAGCCTTTCACCGTTGCCAAAGGTTACCTTGATAAATAACTACAGGCGCAGGTAGTCGCAGTTGTCAAGAGCGCACAACCTTAAACATTTGTTTGGGGCGACAATTATTACTTGAGGAAAATCAATAACCAAACACTTTATATTTCTACTCATTTGTAAAAGTAAGTAAATTATTTACTTTTAGGAACAAGCAGAATTTTGAGATATTACACATAAAACTGACTAAATTGACTTGTCGTGAACCGAGTAGCGGCTTATACTGATATTTTCGCTAATCTGACAACGTTGGTTTTACGCTTTTTTGTCCTCCCATGCAATCCTTATGGCCCACACAAAAATCCTACTCCTAGATAGAAGGCTGGCCACGCTGTAGAATTTGGAAGACCTTGTACAGGATGTTTCCATATTTAAACGACTTATTATAAATAAAAAAAGAAGGAAAACGATGATGTTATTTTGTCAAATAACATTTTCTGGTAGTTTACTATAAACCATACAATTTTTGCATCTACATATTTTTACCTTCCTAGCCCGCGTAGCAATGGCTAGAGAAGGTATTATTTTCGACGAAAAAATTTTTTTTTCAGATAATGCGAAAAATGTGTTCTTTGGGTGTATTTTGACCTATCCTAGCAATATCGTCGTGATGTCTGTCTGTGGGTGTGTGTGTGTATATTATTTTTGTCCGTAACACGATAGCCCCTAAACCGCTGAACCGATTTTCATAAAATTTTCAGGTAATATAGTGTTTGACACTCAAAATCCCTTAATTCTAATGACATTTTTTTTGACAATATAAAATTAAAAAAATAATAACTTTGTAACGGAGAATGAATCAATATGCGGTTTTCGGAATATAGTAAACTACATTTTGCTCAATAATTTGTGTTATAACCAAAAACTGGTTTCATGGCTGATATATCAAGGCTTTACGTGAAGTGTGCTAATAGGCTATAGTTGACCTTGCTGGAAATATACGGAAACACTGTACACTAAAACTGAAATTTTAAGTAAGTCCAAGTTGGTTTGGTGTAAACTAAATGAACATCAGTGGCCGATTCAGGATGGGGCCAGGCCCGCCCCCCCTGCCTGATATAAGGCCTATATTTTTTAGTTCCAATAAAAAATACCAAATGCAAAAACAGCAATATTAAAAAAAAATGCGTGTGGAGCATTTTATTTGCATGTGGAGCTTCAGAGCTCAATTATTTTTTCCAGTTTTTGCCGCCTTTTTGGCACCCTCCCCAACATCCTGGATCCGCCACTGAAGCACATAAGGGAGGATAAATCATACTTCACCACAGCGTCGCGAGGTTTGTCTTCAGTTGATCTTGTGCAAACGTACTACATCAGCTGCTAAATCTTTCATTCTCAAATCGTGCATACCTTTATCTTCTATAATTGGTTCGCCTTCGTGCCGCTGTTTTTTCTGATGTTTGTTCAGGGCGCTACGATCGTGGTATCGATTGCGACAAACCGGACAGACGTACGGAGTTTCGCCGGTGTGAAGTCGCAGGTGAATCTGAAATTGTACAGTTGGTTCAGGTCAAGGCTTTATTCGTTGTTCAAGTATGGACAGACAAAAAATGAAATGATAAAAAAAAGACGGGTATAGGCCGGGGTTGCCACTACCGTTTAAAACAAGTAGGTGTAGGCAACACAATCCAAATTCATTTTTTCCAGATGTTTATTTTTTATTTACACGTTTTTTATTTGGGTAAAACGAGTGCTTTTTTAGTCGATTTTTATTTGGAAATGATGAAAATGAATGAATTTCAAACAAAGTAGTACTCTGTCAACTCTGGTTTACTCCAAAATTGCCGAAACTCGAATTGATGGCTTTACGGGAATCTTATATTTAGTCGAAGCTGATCGCAAAGATGGTAGTAATGAAAGTAAAAAATTTTGACGGCGAGGCATTTAGTTTTACCATATTAATACGATCAGTTCGGGGCTATTCGCAAAGATGTCGCTAGAAGTTTTAAAAAAATGTGACTCGTTTTGTAGGTAGAAGCTAATTATTTCAATTTATAAAATTTTACAACTTTGCGAGTGATCTCACTCAGTTACATAAATTTTGTGATTTTAAAATAAGTCCCCTACTCTAAAACGTGGGCTCCCGACAAGCTACCAAGCTCAGGGACAGTACTTCAATTATATTAGCATTTTGTAACGAAATTTTTAAATAAATTGAATTAAAAGTAACTCAACCGATATAATAAATTTGTTAGCGTGTCGCCGCCAACATTTCATGGTAGCTATTCTGTCTTGAACGATGTGACCATCCACATCACACGCTTTGACCACTAGCAAACCATGAGCGGTCGCGTGTTGTGCGAAATGACTTGTTTTGACCAATGACATAGTAGCCCGTTCTTCAGAGTTAGTGAATTATACACGTTTGAAGTGAAATCTGTTCTCCTGCGCTGTACTGACTGAACGTTTCTCGGTCGGATCGTAGGAGAAGCTATCACATCGTTTAAAATCAAGAATAGCTACCCGGTAGTATGTAGTCGAATTGGTTGCTTCCAAAATCTTGGCCCTTAACTCTCGTTAAGTTGTAGGTCGTAAGAAGGGATACTGGAAAATTTCGTCATTCCAACGACGTCGTAGGAAAAAATCATTAGGCGTAAGATCAGGAGGCCATTGGATATTTGATTCCCAAGTAGTATTTGGACGTTATCTTACGTTGCGCATACGTTGTCAACAAGAAACGCAACGTCACACAAAAATGGATGTGGTCGACAGACGCTAACCCCTTAAAAAATGGCCGATTTCGGTATCTGACTTAATATGAACTAACAATATACCAATTTTGGCCGGGTCTCCAATTTTGGTCGTCAATCGTCACCAAATCTAGAGGTTCAACGTCCGGCAAACGTAATCCGACGTAGCTAACGTGACGTTGACCAAGGTCCGAAAGACGTATTGAAACGCATCGTCAAGAATGGATCGGTCATATTAACTAACGTAGTAGAATCAAAACTGTCAATAATAACACAATCTTACTTTCTGATTTGTTTATTTATATTTATTTTCCAATTTTAACAAAAAGAAGATCAAATATGAAATTTAGTTCGTTTTGAACCACAGATTACTACTCACATAAATAGATTGGACACCCCCATGATCCTAATACAATTAATGAAATTTCAACAGCGCCATCCCATAGCTGTTTGTTTGCGTTTGAACTAATTTTTGCGCTCTGCTACTTGTATATTATTATACAGGTCAGTTAGTTCTCAATTTTTTGTTGACATTCTTTGTTTTTTGAAAGATAATAAAATTATGTCAAAAAAATAAAGTCCACAAAAATGGTTTTTTGCATAATAAAATAATAATTTATTCTAATCATAATTATTAGTATGAATACATTAAAAATCAGTAACTATTACACTTACACCGAACCGAACCGTAACACAACAAGCATCTCTCATTCTAAACCTTTTTTGAGAGAGATCATCGCTCTGCTCTGCAAGATTTCACTTTCCCATGATAAAACGCAAACACACCGATTTTTTTTGGATTTTTATCTCAAAAGAAATGTGAACAAAATTCACTTCGCGAACATAAAAAAAATCTTCGCGAAAAATAAATATGACAAGTTTTACGACTTTTATCGTGCAAATAATATATATTATAATCTATAATCTTTGGATGTGCACATCAAGTGCTTGACAAATTCCAAAAGACATTTAAAGACATGTAGAATACAGGGCTTAACGGTGCATTTTCTTAGGGTCACTGAATACTGGAAGCCTCGCCAGGCTTCCAGGATGCAGGGACCCTACATTTTCTGCTGGGGTAGCGCCATCGCGGAACTTGTTGTCCTGAACTAAACGTACCGTGTGTGGCGCTAAAAATGTTTGGCGGGAAAGCCGATTTCTCATTACTATTAGCTCACACATATACTATACTATAGTAGTGTGAGCCATCGAAGAAATAATGTTATATGTTCTCTGTGTGAGCTATGGTGATCCTAATTTTTTCGAGAAAAAAAAAGTTGCTCCGATTTCAAAAATTTTTATATATTTTTGCGTTTCAGATGATTTTGAAACTTTTTTGTTGCGCCGTCTGTCTGTCTGTCTGTCTGTCTGTCTGTCTGTATGTCTGTCTGTAACGACCAACGCGCATAACTCAAAAACCGCTTGGCCGATTATAATGAAATTTGGTACCTAGGCTGGGTCTGGGGTCGAGATGGTCCCATTTAAAAATGAACAAAATCCACCGAACACAAACCAAATAAAAGGGTGGGGGTAGATTTCAAAAATTAGAGTTTATGTGAAAATATGGCGTGTGTGGTATCAAACGAAAGGTAATTGAGTCTGCAGTTAAACAAAATACATTTTAATTTATTTAAAAAAAAGGGTGAGGTATATTTTAAAAATTAGAGTTTAAGTGAAAATATGGCATGTGTGATATCAAGTGAAAGGTAATTGAGTCCGGAGTTTAACAAAATACATTTTAGTTTTTGTTTTTTTTAAGGGTGAGGGTAGATTTCAAAAATTTGAGTTTAAGTCAAAACATAGCTTGTGTGGTAACAAACAAAAGGTAATTTAGTCTGGAGTTGAATAAAATATATTTCAGTTTTTAGTTATATTAGCTCACACGTACACTATAACTATAGTACCTAGTGTGAGCTTAGGGGCCCATATATTGGCAGAGTATTTTTTAATTGATATACTGTGTTTTGAACTTTCTTGGAACAAATATGTTTTAAAAAACATGTGTCGAACTTATTGGTTCATAAAGTGGATATTTATTTGAATCGTCTATATAAAAAATTGAAGTAAGAAATTAAACCAGTAGGTTATGGGCGTTTACACGCAACTCGTGGTCGTATGAACGAACGTCAATTAGGTCAAGCAAAAGTGACTTAAAATCACGGTAGATAGAAGAGACCGGTGTTCGGATCTTATAAATATATGTCGAATTTTTACGACACTGGTGATCCAGCTGATTTTTGTAAACAAAAGTTAGATATGATATGAACAACTAATATTTTTTGAATTTTTTACAAAGTAAGGCAATTTTCCTACTATTTTTTACCATATTCTTATAAAATAATATTTTTCAGACATACCAGTCGTTATTTTTTTTAGCCTGCTTGATTTCTCTTTACACAAAAATTAAAATTCGAAGAAAATAATGTGTTCATTTCAGCTTCAAAAATAATCCGCTAACCTACATCTTTGTTTACTTCCCAAGTCCTCGGTTCACCTTTGATACTAAACGATCACATTCAGTTTGACTTGTAGTTTGAGTTTTGTGTAATAAAAAATAAAGCGAGCTAAAAAAAAATAACGACAATAAGTCTAGAAAATTATATTTTATAAGGATGTACCAGAAAACAGTGGGAAAATTGCCTTAGTTTTTCAAAAATTCAAAAAATATTAGTAGTTCCGTTGTTCATATCATATCTAACTTTTGTTTACAAAAATCAGCTGGACCACCAGTAACGTGAAAAATTCGACATATATATGTAAGATCTGAACACCGGTCTATTCTATCCACCGTGATTTAAAATATACCAATCGCACTAAATGCTAGTTTAGGCTTGAGTTAAGGGACTATCACTAGAGGAATCCAAAGTAAGGTCACTCATCGTATAGCGAGCTTTACAGGCAGCGAAGCCTGACTTTGATTTTCTATTTTTGGGTTAGAATTGTTGACATGTTTTCCACGGTTTCGCATTGGCGGCTCGTTCTTATTTAAATTGTGATTTCGACACAGTCTAAAGATCTATTTAATTATAACAGAGTTTCGAGATACTTTGTTGCAGCATAATTTTATTTCTAAATACAGAAATTTGTATAGTTTAGGTACCTTCAGACTGTGTGAAACAACATCTTTAAATAAAACTGAGCCGCCAATGCAAAACCGAGGAAAACATGTCAAAAGTAAAAACCAAAAAATAGAAAATCAATGTCAGGCTTCGCTTCCTATAAAGCTTGCCTTAACGCCCAGGTAGCAAGGTCACGTTTTTTAAACGTCAAAAACAGGTCATTTTTAATGACCATTGACGTCTCTAATCTGACGTGTAAATGACCTTTAAATGACTTTCAAAAGACACACCCAAAATAACGTCATTTTTAGACGTTTTAAAGACCTGACGTCAAGATGACGTATTAGGGACCAAATCAGAACATTAGACACACACACAGACACAAACCTATTTATGACTTTTTTAAACTCGTCTAAATATATAAAATATTCCCTGAAGTTCAGAACAGTGAAGGAAACTTAGACACAGAAGGTGACTCTTCTGTGACTTAGACCTGGAACAGGTACAGCGGTGTTCGTCTGTGAGGTACAGATCAAAATAGACCTATACCTAGACTTACACATCTCCACCTTGAAGCGAAAGAAGCCTCGAAGTTTGTCTTGATTTAATATTTAATTTATTTTACATACGTACCCCGTACATTCCGTATAAATCCGGTCAAGTACTGACTGGGGCACCATCTATGTAAGTATGAGTGTATGTCCCTTGGACAAAGTGTGCAGTGGGGGAGTGACCAATATATGACGTTTTTCAGACGTTAAAAACTACACTACGAAAAGACGTCAAGTAACTGACGCCTTAAGGGACCTACAGACACGCGAACATTTCCAGAGATTAGTACGCGCGTACAAGTTTGCGCATACTAATCTCTTCGTGTGTAGACAATATCCGCCTAAAATATCTCTCGAAGATTAGTTCGCGCGCACAATGTACGCGAGCAAATCTCTCGGTGTCTAGGCAAAACGCATTGATAATATCGTGTTTATGTTTAGAACGTTTAATTTTGTCTTCGTGTGTGTAGGCAATTCCACCAAACGTACATGTATGCAGAGATTAGTTCGCGTACTAATCTCAAGAAATGTTCGCGTGTCTGTAGGCCCCTTTAAAGACAACATTTTTTGGTAGATGACCTGCTGGTCATCCAAATGACCACTTTTCGACGAAAAAAAGACGTCATTTGATGACCCCTTGCTACCTGGGCGATGAGTGTCCTTAATCCAAAGCCGACGTTGATTGGTCGTTGGGCTGTTCAGAGGTTTTATATACATCAAACAAACGAATGTACGGGTAGGCAAACTAATAAACTATTACGTTGCGTTATCCGATGTCGATAGATGGTTAAATAAACTGACTTCTGTATAACAACGTCGGTTCAATTACATTTAGTTGGAAGTCATATAAATGTTTCTTTGGTAGGTCCAAAAATTTGTCGTCTTGCTGATACCACAAAGCATTCATATTTATGTTGAGTTCCTTCAAACGAAGTAAAACCTGATAAAAGTTCAACATAAAATAACTCCCAAAAGTTACCAATTTTGATCATTCTGTATTGATAACATGCTGTAAAATATAATAAATTGAGCTAAAGAGTCAAATAATAAATATAGTACAGTCCCGATTATCCGAAATAATGTGGACAAAAGTGATTTCGGATAATCGAAATTTCGGTTAATCCGATGTTTTTTTTGGAAAATAGGAGTTTAGGATGCGTATATCATTAGAGCGACTTAAAAACATTTGTAATACTCTGTCGGCTAATTAAACAATTCGCATTTTAGACCGTCGTATTGCTGTGAAACCCCGAGGGGAACCACCTAGCAGTATAGGTGAATCCCAGACGCGTTTCGTATAATGCGAATATTTTCGGTTAATCGGGATTTTTGTTTTTAAAGTTTGTTTGGGATAAACCGGATTTCGGAAAATCGCGATTCGGATAATCGGGAATGTACTGTATGTTGTTTCTCTTTGGATTAAATTGAAAAAAAAAATGTAAAAAAATAGAATATTGATTGAATAGTTAAAAAATTATAAAAACTTAAAACATTACAGGTAAAAAGACTCACATGCGGCTATTCCGTTAATGTCGAATGGAAGTAAAGCACCTTAATACATTTGATTACTGTCTTATAATCAATGCTAATACTAACAGAAACGCCATATGTCGCGCTGTTTTTAGTGAAAATACTCGTTTGGAATAAAACTTGATTTAAAAAATTTTCTTACCATTTTGAAGTAAAATGAAAAAAAATAAATAAAACAGTAGCACTTTTTATTTCAAAAAGACAAAAAAGTTTTTCTTAGAGACGCAGAATTGTCTGCTTAAACAGAAAATAAACAAAGTCCACTAATTAACACTCATATTTTTTTTACATAGTTATTCCAATATTTTGAGGTTAGTTATTTGTATTTAGATTGAGCCATGTGGATGACAACATTGTCGGCTATCTATGAAACGCACACGTACGTCCCTGATCACGGATGCATCTTAATCTAGCCTTACCTTTAATGTCCCCTGATAATTGAAGCTCTTCCCACAAAAATTACAGCTGTGCGGTTTTTCTCCAGTATGGGTTCGCTTATGTACTTCGTAGTGGGCTTTTAGTGAGAAAGGTTTGTTGCAAAACTCGCAGATGTATCTTTTAGGTGTGGTACCTAAGTGGTTCATTTCATGTATCCTTAGAGAACCTCTTGTTCGGAACTCTTTGTTGCAGAATTGACAGTTGAAAGGGCGTTCACCTGATCAAAAATAAAAAATATTGTAGTTTGTAAATTATGTGCAACCTTACTATAGTCTAGTGGATTATGAATTTAGAACGACCAAAATTTTGTGAGTCCAAGCAAATTATACGTAAAAAGAACAAATTAAAAAAAAATTAGTTTTTAAATTTTGGATGTGAACTCCCAGGATAAAATCAAATACAGATTCAGGAGTTCCCGCCCCCCGGGGGGAGCGTCCGCCCTTATGCTCAAACACTCCAAACGTGACCCCAGGAGGTTTTCCGGCATTTTTCTCGTAAACCGTCACTCTGACAAGAAAATGTTATAGGACTTTTTATAATCTCCATTAAATTCCTCATCAAATTTATGTTTTATCTCTCAAGCAACGCTCATAAATTAACTTGGAATATAAACATATTGTTTTAGGCAAAACTACGCCAATTATTTTAAAAACAAATAGCGTGAGCAAAAAATGTATGGAATCAAAATTAAGGAGTAGTTTTTTTCTCTGCAAACCATGATAAATGAAATATTACGGCTTTTATCGAGCCTAACATATAGCTCGGTTAAATACCGCGCGGTCACTCACAGCGCTATACCATTACCGCGTTAACCTTTAACGCACCCAAAAAAACAGCGTCTAATTTCTAAACGCGTAAATGTAATTCTTGAATGAGACCTCTTAATTGAACCATAGAGGTTGTGTTAAGTTTCGTTGAATAGTGGTTTTAAATAACACGGTTAGGATACGTTGCCGATCCATTGACAACGGTTAGGTATCACACTCTCTAGGACCGCGGGAAATAGTTCAGGAGAGTATCTTTTTCAAAAAAATTGGTTAGGATGACACCCCTTAGTCAAACCAAACTGGTTCTGTTGAGTTTCGTTGAATAGTGGACTTCACTGACACGGTTACGATCCGTTGCCGATCCATTGATAACGGTTAGGTTTCACACTCTCTAGGACCGCGGGAAAGAATTCAGGAGAGTATCTTTTTCAAAAAAATAGGCTAGGATGACACCTCTTAGTCAAACCAAACTGGTTCTGTTGAGTTTCGTTGAATAGTGGACTTCACTGACACGGTTACGATCCGTTGTCGATCCATTGATAACGGATAGGTGTCACACTCTCTAGGACCGCGGGAAATAGTTCAGGAGAGTATCTTTTTCAAAAAAATTGGTTAGGATGACACCCCTTAGTCAAACCATACTGGTTCTGTTGAGTTTCGTTGAATAGTGGACTTCACTGACACGGTTACGATCCGTTGCCGATCCATTGATAACGGTTAGGTTTATCTTTTTTCAAAAAAATAGCTTAGGATGACACCCCTTAGTCAAACCATACCGGTTGTGTTGAGTTTCGTATTCAGTATACGTTGCCGGGAAAAAAACCATACTGATATATCGATTTATATTAAATTTTTTTGCCCACGTGGTTTTTTTCATTGTCGCGGTATTGGTTTCGCGCGGTTTTTTCCCGACGGCGATTTACCCTTGGTCAATGCTTGCGCGGTATTGGTGGCGCGGTTGGGACCGCGAACCATAAATTTGTATGCAAAAGTGCAAAGCTTTGAAGTCATATAATTTTTGAAATAAAACATTTCCCAATATGTTACTATATGTATGTACCTGTATGAAATCTTGTATGACCCTCAAGTTGCACTTTAGTCCTAAAACTATTTCCACAAACACTGCACAAAAATCGTTTGTCCTTGCACACTGGAGTTTTCTTCAGTCGCCTTTTATAAACAACCTATTAAAGGAAAAAAAAACATATGATATTCCTACAAAACCTCTCAAACCATAATTTATGATTATCTACCCGTTAACTTAAAGCTAACCGTAAACGCATCAACTTGTGTTATCAAAACGATAAAATGTTTAGACACATCGTAATTTTTTGTACTTATTTTTGCAAATTATATGCAACATATAATTTTTTTAAAACTAAAAATAACAATTACTAAAAGTGAAGATTTTGGGAACTTATTTTCTTAGTCAGTAAATGTCGATATTTTCTTAGTAATAAAAGCACGGACGTACATTTTATGTCCATTTTACGTGGGTACGTCCCGGGATCCAAAAAGTACGTACTATGTACGTCCATTAGCTACGTTCATTTTACGTCGGTCCTTCTCGAGACCAATAAGCTACCTACAATTTACGTACAAGTATGTATGTACATAATACATACATTTTACGTTCATTTTAGATATGCGCTTCCAAAAAATTAACAACGGAATTTGGTAATAGATGGCGTACACTAGTTAATATTTAACGGCATTGTTAGAGATATATTTCTTAAATATTAAATCAAGCAAGACAAACTTAATCAAACCTGTGTAGACTTCGAGTCTCGAGGTAAAACTGAAAGATCCACACTAAAGTAGGAATGTTCAGGTAGCTGGATTATTTTAAATGAGATCTAATCCTAATCCTAGACTTTCTTTACATTTTTGGTACTATATACGTAAAATGTACGTCTGAAGTACGTACATTTTACGTTTAATTGGACGTACCATGTACGAATTTTTTACGTACATTCGTCTAAAATACGTCGAATGTACGTACATAGTACGTACTTTAGTACGTCCATATTCCGTACAAAGCGAAGGAAAATAATGGCTAAAGTTTCGTCCCTACGACGTACACTACACTACGTCGAAAAGTATGCACTATGTACTATGTACGTACATAGTGCGTACTTGTGCTGTTTAGGACTAGTAAAGTATTTCTGACAAGTGAAAACGATATGCATTTCATTTCAGTGCCTTTATTTTCTTCTGAAAGTTTATGAGATGATAGGTTGTATTATATCAAAAGCTTAAAATACCATCTGGCTGTTATTTAAAAGCCCCAAACCCTTGCCACAGTTATCTGATGCCGGTCAAGTTGACATCTTCGATTATGTTAACGTTTATTAGACCCACGTACAAATAAGAATAAGTGATTATTTCGCTTGTTTCCATGCACATAGTGATGAAATTATTTTTGATTTCACTTTTCGTTGATAGTTCTCGCAGTTTTTAAAATATTTAGCTCAAACCTAAAACCTAAATTAAGCGCTAGGGTGTACGTCCCTAGGCATGCCAAATAAGAATTAGAATTTTTTTTTTTTTTTGGGGGGAATGCTCCTTTTTCACTGAACCTGGTGCATCATTGATAGATTCTCAGATACAGAATAAATTCCTTGTTTTATCTAGAAACTTCGGTATCTTGCAGTTTTTTGTATCTGCGGCCGTTAACAAGCAACAAATTAATTAACTATTTGTTGAATTGGATCTTAGAACTTCTTGTGACAGGATTTCGTGATTGTAAATAACAGCCAGAATAATTTTCTCCATGACATTATACTATAATTCAAACAAGTTTTCGTGGCTAATCGGGTAAAAAGAAAAAATTAAGGGTTTTTTTTTTCTCTAGTACTTTTCCGTGGCTAGCTCGAAAGCTTAACCTCACGGGGGTCCAAGGTCTAATGGACACCTAATAAGTGTTGACAGTTAACTGTTTCGTCCTTATGGGACTCCTCAGAACACTGCTGGTCGATGTGACACCCTTCATAAATTAAGTATACGGCTTTATCTCTCACCTTACATTGCTAGTGAGAAAATAAAGTCATGTACCCAACAAGAAGCGCCATCTACCGAAATACGAGAGAAACTAAAACAGCAGCAGGCGAGTAAAACTGCTATATCATCGATCGATGAAAGTATCGATTGAAAGAAAAAATACTATAATCTACCATGTGATAAAATTTTAAAACTAAGAAAATAGGTTCCTGATTTTCCAATCTTAAAGACGCCGCTTAGTACATTTTCCGACTTTGTAAATCAGCTAGAGTTATTTTTGGTTAAAGTGTTCAGTTTCAAGACTAAGAAAATAAGAACGCAAATCAGCCCAATTTTTGGATCCTAAAATTTTCAGCCAGGGATATTTTCCACCACTTGAGATGAGCCAGAGTACTTTTCTTATAATGTTCATGCTCTCTTATTCTTAATGTAAAAGATGTAGAACTAAGAAAATAAGCCGACTCATTTACTGACCTTTTAAACCCATCAGAAAACCATCACCAGAATGCAAAAAATGTTGATTATTATGAACAGAACATACTTATTCATATAGATACACAGACTAAGAAAACAAGTTCCAAAAAAAATTCACGGCCTCCCCTACTATAAAAAAAAGTAACTTAAGTTATGTAAGCAGTAATACCTTGATTCCTTTATGCATCAAAAGATGATTCGCAAAACCTGATCTACTGGCAAAAATTTTAGGGCATTGATCACATTGGAGGTTCAGATTGACCCGCTTTTCCATGTAACCTGGTTTAAGTTCTACCAATCCAAGTGCTAATCTAACAAAGAAAATAAAGTCAATAGTCTTATTATTAGTATCATTAATGTATAACAAAATGTACTAGCGGCTGTATTGGTGCAGAGTCTGAAAATTTTCAAACTTGAGACGATTATAGGGTTATAGGCGCTTGTCACAAAGGTAGATAAGCCACAATAAACCCATTGGTGGTCGCAGTGGAAGGGCTACAAGGCCCACTCATCATCACTGAGGTAAACAAATTAAAAATTATGTCACTTCTCTAGCAAGTTTGGTTTTTGAGAAATTTGACTGTTTGAAAGCATTTAAACATTAAACATAGCCTAATTATAATATATACCGAGAGGACCACATAACTAGGAACATAGGTATATTATCGCCCAATTTACAATCGATTGATATTGTAACAAAATGGGATTTGAATAGAAATGGTATTTTTGCCATTTATAAGTTTTTAAATATTTATAATTAAACCTTGTTTTTGACATCAACAAGCATTAATTACATGCAGACTAAGTTAAGAATAAATAAAATTCATGGCAACACCAGCGTCTTGTTTTTAGGCATGATTTTCAGGGTCGCTGTAATTTAATAAAAGTTGTATTTGGCTAATTTGTCCTTGGAGTCAGTAACATATTTTGTAACTGGAAACAAATTATTTTCAATGTTTAAAAAACACAGTGTAATTTTCATTTGTAACGGTTTTCTAACTCGATGCGTCTCTGGCGTACGCTGGTGTTTTGTCTCTTTGTCTGGAGCATTTAAATCACAGTATATCTCTTTTTCTGTAAAGTCCTTTAGTATTAGAGTTCAAACCAATCAACGGCAACTTGGGAGTACAAGCAGGACAGTTTACACCGAGAGAAAAAAAGCCGTTAGAGAGCATGCTTGAGTGGTTTTCCGTACGCTTCATTTCGCTTCATTTTAGGGAAGTTTCTTAACTGAGGAAATATAAACTTTCGTCAATTATGTTTACTTAAATAAAATTATTCTTTTTGTTAGTCATAACTAATTTGATCTTTACTTTTAGTTTATTTTAATTTTAAACCTTTTTATTATTGCTGTTTTCAGTGTTCTAAAATATTTATTCAATCAACGTTTAAAATATTGCCATACAAATATGTTTTCGGCGCACAAGTTCAACAGGACTTCATCAGATTTTTCATTTATTTCTGTTTGTGAGTTAAGTTAAAAATTTTTTAAGCAAATGATTGTGTTAATGTTAAGAAAAACATATGTTCTTGTAAAAAGTAAAAATATCAAAAATAAAAACCAACATACAAAAGGTTCCTAAAACCTAAAAGTTTAAAGAGTAAATATTAGAATACAAAATTTAATAGTTGTAACATTAAAAAAATATAAAGAAGTAAAAATGTGAAGTTCTATAGAAGAAAATTAAACAGGTATGTATGATTTTCCTACATTGTTTACATATTTGAGTGTTTTACTTATAGTAGTACTTCGTCCAAGAACCGCCAAATTCCCAAGGGCAAGGTCCCCCAACGCGCTGACGCTGATAGGGCCAATAATTCGAAAGTACTTACAAAAATTAATCAAGCATTTTAACCTAACATGATCCCAAATGCATGAGTTGGTGTCTATAATAGCCTCGGATATTGTCCGAAAAAGGAGGAGCCGAGCACTAGAAGTAACAGGAGCGGTGGACTGAGCAGCCGCGAAGTTACTTCAAGAGCCTTTCTGCCCTACATCCCTAGAGTGACGGATAGGATCGGACGTATTCTGGGAAAACACAACATAAAAACGATCTTCAAGCCATCTAAAAAGATCGAGAACCACCTCAGATCTGCGAAGGATATAAGGGATCCACTAAGTTCTTTAGGGGTATACCGCATTCCCTGTACCTGTGGAAGTGTCTACATCGGAACAACCAAACGGCCCGTAAACACAAGAATTAAAGATTACAAAGCCAACTGTCGACTCGGACATACGGAAAAATCCGCAGTTGCAGACCACACACTAAACAATGAAGACCATCAAATAAAATTCGAAGACACACAAGTTCTCTGCGCCTCCTCTTCATACTATCCAAGACTCGATAGAGAAGCAATCGAAATTCATTAACACCAGCAGGACTTCAACAGATCTGAAAAAACTCTTAAAATTAACAGAACATGGGTACCGGTTCTTAAAAATACTAAACGGCTCGCTTACAACAACAAAACTGAATCTCGGGAAAGTGACCAATCACCGACCAGCTCTGATATACGCCTCGCCCACCATAGCGTATATAACCTGCGCCCGCGACAGACTAACCACCAGTCTTCGAGAAGCCGACAAACAGTCAACATTTCCTGAAGATGCCATCCACTCGAGATGGCGAAACGTCGAGAACGAATTTCCAACGACGAAGGCCGAACAGCCCGAAAGCACACCCACCATACAACTAGTTATTGGCTGCTGTCTCGAGAAGGCATGGCACTAGTAAATTGGGCGTATCCACCGTATGTTCCTAGTTGTGTGGTTCTCTTGGTATATTTAAACCGTTTAAAATTCAGTACCCTGTATAATATACAATCAAAAGCCTTAAAATAGAGACCAAGATAACTTACTTATGTCGATAAACGTGTTTATAATGAGCTGTATACAGTTGAAATCCTTTTCCACAAAAACTGCAAACGTAAGGCGTTTCCCCAGTGTGAAGGTTTAAGTGTTCGTCACGTCGTCTCTCAGTGGAAAACTCTGAGAACAAAAAATAAACATACATATGAGTTGCGCTACGCAAAACCATCCGTATCACAAATATGGTAAGCTTCGCAAATTTATTCTAATACAAAATTTGCTTTGCAAACTTTATTTAATAACCAACAATTTTAAAATTGTTGCGAAATTTCAATCACGTTTTAAGGATTTTTTTGGATTTTTTACTGATTTTACACAAAAGGTTATTATTTTACACTATAAGAATTAAAAGTCATCATTTATTTAGGTACCAAACAAAGTTTTACTGCTTTTCAATGCACTTTAATAACAATATCTGTATAGCCCCTTACATCTAATGTAATTTAACTATTTTGCGCTAAACCTTAAAAACTATAGGTTCTAGATAAATTGTTTACTATTTAACGAATTGTACCTCTCGGTAACCTTGTCCTTTAGGTCTACAAGTCTTACTTGAAATGTTCGATATGCAATCCTTATCTAACAGGAGGAGCTATTTCTCTCAGGTATTTCTGTTTAAGGTCCTGCACAACCAGATCGACTGTCCTGATATATTAAGTAAAATTAATTTTCTAGTTTCTCGTTTGTCTTCACGTCAAAATCTGACATTCTTTTTACCAAGAGTTCGAACAAATAAATTACAGTTTTCTCCACTTCATGTTATGTGCAGAACTTATAATAAATGTAACAGAGACCTTGACATATTTAACACCACAATCTCAAAAATTCGTGGTTATTTTACAACGTCATTCCCCACTCTCTGATATAGTAAACATTCTGTCCATAATTTTTAATGTAGTTTTATTTATTTTAAATTTAATTTTATAACCATGTCCTGAATGTATTTTTATAATTATTTTACATTTAATGTTTTTTAACTTAGTTTATTGCTTGAGTATTTAGGTTGTGTAATTTTTAAGATTTTCCTGCTTTGTAATTGGGTTTTTTTTCCTGTTAAGCAGTGTAATAATAAATAAATAAAAAAATAAATAAATAAAATGTTCAAAATTTGATATATAAAAAACTGTCAAAAATCAGTTAAATTCACCAATTTTACAGTATGGTGAAAATCGGGACCCGTAGCTAGTGGCTAAATAATAATAATGTAACATCCTTCGTCGAGCGCAAGGTATCGAGTTTCGCCACAAGCGAAACCCAGTGACAAGAATTAAATGAGAGAACCAGGCAGCAGTTTTCTTACAGGATAAACAGGTATATACTACTACAGGTTAAGACAGACACGTTAAAATGTATTGTTTTACAGCTATTTTGGGTATTTGTTGTATGTTTTTGGAATATCCTCGAGCACATCGTTTTTGTTTGCGAGTGTGGAACTTTTAAGCTTTCTAGAAATTATTTTAGCATCCCCTTCAAGCTGAGGTTCGGTTTTCGTATAGCGAAATTGGGTCCAGTGATACCTTGTTTAGATCTCTTAAATGTCTTTACAATCGTTTGCAAAAATATATCGATTAGTTTTTGAGATATTTGCCTCCAAAAGTACCATGGAGCGATAAAAATAAATAAAATGGGGTATATAAAAATATAAAATAAGAAATAAGAGTACAGCAAAATATTCCTTTGATAAAAAATAAATCGACGTGTTTCGGGATTGTTTATTTCTTTCTCAGGAAGTACATAAAAAAGTTTTTTATCCACTCTGTGGAAACTTTGGAGAATATATCTCAAAAACAAATTTATAGATTTCCGATATTTTTACACGGCTTGGTTGTTAGGACATTCAAGAGATCTTCAAAACAAGGTATCACTCTCAGTTTCTCTATTCAAAATATTAAAGTTTACCCCTCGAAGGGGTGCGTGCTACAAAAGTTTCAACATTCAAAAAGTATGGTTTTTCCAGAAATATACAACAAATATTCGGAAAAGCCTCTGTACTGAAAAAATTGTATGTAATTTTAAACACTAAAGCCAAAATTTTTTACTTCAAGACTATTTAAAATAGATATGTATGGGGTGAAGGACAAAAACTGCCCTGGTATGCACGGAAATTTATTTGTTTTTTTTTTTCCAGGACAATTCTAGGACATGTTCCAAAAAATTCAAAGCACTTTTTTGCTTTTGAATTCTGAAAAAACTACATGTTAAATAGTGCAACTCCCCTATAACTAAGTCTTGAACCATTTCTTTTAAATTTAATAAAATTCAATATACTTAAATTTGAAGAAAAACCAATGGGCATCTGTAACATTATACAAGGCCAACACAAAAATAGAGGCCACGACCCTGAAAAAATCAGCTGTTCTCCCGGGGCTGAATTTTACATTGGGTCTTATGGGAGGTCAGATGTTTTTTTATGATATTTTCAAAATGGCACTACAGATTTCCGCAAAATTTCAATGAAATATTCTCAGACACCATCCCGATATTCCACCAAAGGTTTGTAAGGAAGCAACATGATTAAAAGGTTAAAATCTTCAAGATTTAGCATTCCTTATTTTGAATTCAAATTACCCGCCATGTACCACATGCCAACTGTTATATTTGACATGTATTTGACTTTGTCATATGTGATTGTCACATTCGCTTCTGCTTTAAACTTAATTTTTGTGTGAGCTAATGTAGCGGCTGTGAAAAATTAGGGCTTACTATACATTTAAAAAAAATTGTTCTGCCAGAATAAAGTAAAAACAATCTCAAAAACGGCTTTATTTAACAAAAAATCAAATATCAATGAACCGTCATTCCAACTTCAAAATTTTAAAGACAATCAGCTGTGTCGTAAAGTGACCATCAAAAAAAAATCAGCCCCGGATGTGACGTCAACAAAGTGGAGGATCGTGGCCCGTCCATTTTGATAGCCCTGCATTATAGCCTTCTAAATTTCTTGTTTTTAAAATGAATTGGACAGCAAAAAAAACAACCAAGATTTGACAGTTAAAGTGATCACTGCTGTCTACAGTTCATATCATTTTTGAGACAACTGTTTTCGTTGGCCTATGCTATTCGTTATGGTAAACAGCTGATAACTGTCAAAAAGTTATCTCAAAAATTATGAAATGGAGTATACTTTCCCTGAACTTGTCAAATCTTCCATTACTTATTATTAACCTACCTCAGTTGCTAGGCGCTATATTTTACCAGTTACCATCCTACCAAAATTTTATTTTGAGAAATTCCAGGTCTTCTAGGACGCGCAGGCTACTACTACGCATATAATTACTCAAACTTGTAGCTGTTTTATTTAAAACAATACCAATCAATCAGAAAACCATAATCTTGTTGACAGTTAAATAAATATATTGGTGTCCACAGACGAGAGCTGGCAAATTGTCAACATTAGTAGACTGGAGCAATAAATAAACGAGACGGGACATCATCACAAATTTATTACTCACCTTTTTCACAAACTTTACACTGAAATGTCTCAAACCACTCCGGTCGACAACTTTCGTTCTCCTTATAGTGACTGCACAACTTAGTTTTGCTAGTGAAGGTCATATTGCAAGTTATACACACTGGGATCTTACTTTCGTTTTCTTCTTTTGGGATTTTGGGACGAACCTGAATGTTAAAAATTGATACTAAAACTCAACATTTTCGTAAATAGCATATCGAAATGGGGTAAAATATATTAGGGAAAGATAGTACTCCCCAAATATATAAAAAAGTTCCTATAAAATGAAAATTAAAAAACTTTTTTTTAACTGTAGGCTTCTGGTCAAGACAAAGTTATAACAAAAAAATTGGTAGCCATAGATTTTGCATCATTATCAACAAACTGGCAGAGATAATAGAACAGCTAGAGATTGGATTTCACAACCAACCAAAATAGAAAGAGTGGGTACGCCATGCGTTTGACACTACCAATGAAAACGTGGTAAAAATAGTTGGGCATTGGTAGACAGCCTAACCAAACCTACCTATACTTTGATTTTATCACGGCCTTGTCAAATTGGCGGAGACTGTCAGTTGTTGTTATTTTTATTCTGTTTTTGTTGACAAATAAAGAAATACTCGGACTTTTCCTAGTCTAACGGAAAAAGTAATATTTTAAGACCCCGAACAGTTTTTAAGAGTTAAATTTCATCCCAAATTTAATTTAAAAAAGAAAAAAAAACAAATAAGCAAAAACAGCGGTTGGAAAGCTCTTGAAATTTCTAAACCAGAGAACGAAATCAATCAATGGTTAAAAAGGCCAGGACGATGGCCATGTTTGACTTGCAGCATTTACTTTGGTCAAATCCAATCTTCAATGTTCTATTATCCGCGCAAAACTGTTTTTGCTGGATCGGAAAGGATAATGATAATTTTTGAAAGGGCATGGGGATGTTTTCTAAATATTTCTTTTTGGTGGCTATTTTTTACAACTTGGTGTTGTTTTGCACAACAAAAATGCTCTTTTTTCAAGTCGTTAAAAGCAATGGTTAATAAGAAAATTGACGCGACGTCAAAGGAATTATAATAATTTCACGTTGGTTGGAATTGTATTTTTATTCACAGAACGAGACTCAACGCATGTATTGTAGGACGCCTGGCTGATCGGTTTAGCGCGTTGGTTCTTAAATATGGCTGTAGTACGTGCTGTATTACTTGCCCAACCGCGCGTAGACAAGCGCGAATCTGGGTAGCTTTTCTGGGTCCTGAACATAGGGTTACCATATGAAAACGTCTCTAACCAGGACCAGCCGTCAAGAAAATCCGGACAAAATCCGGACGTCAAAATTTTTTCGATGCCACACACAAAAAATCAACTTTTTTTTTAATGAAACAAGAGCGCTTAAAAAATAAAACAATATTTATTCAAACTTACGAAATTCAAAACAAAAAAACTAAAAAGTTAGAAAATGAAACAAGTTACAATCATTTTTCGTCCTAATAACTAATAAATAACATAATTGTTGGATCTTAATTTTAAGAAGGTGTGTTCAAACAGAATGTGGGTCATAGATTTCTCAGGAATAGGGGTCCAAATTGAAATTGTTGTCAAAACTTTACCTATTTTTGATTCTATGCTCAGTGTCATGTGTTGGCGTGACATACGTCAAAAACACTAAACAGGCGAGATTTCGCCCCTTCTATCTTTGACCAGCAGAGAGACCACACGTGGCCCCGGAGCTCCGACGCCCTCGAATTTGTCTCATGTGCCGAGATTTGTTGGATAATGGGTGAGTTGAGCACTTTTTGTAGGGCATAGAATAGGAAAAATGGGATTATAAAGGTTCGGAATTTTTTGTGAATTTTAGCATTAAATAAATGTGTTTAGTGAACAGTTGCGTTCATTAAATGGTCCTTCGAGCCGGATCCTGAATTGGCAGTGTGGATATACGATTTTGGTAGCAATTTATCTAATCTTTTTCCCTTTCAGCCCCGTGGTTTTCATTTTTTGAATGTGCCATTTTTTTGCGATCGTCGCGACCATTTTTTTGTGAGTCACGTGACCAAAGATTGGCCTTCAAAAATTGAATTCAAAATAAAGAGAAGTTGGCAACTGGTGGACGGCACCAGTGACCGACTAAAGTGAAAGCGAGTTCCGGTTCTTGTGTGGTTGGGCTTTCCGTCTAGACATAGTAAATTAAATCAACTATTGCGTATACGTATACGATTGACAACATAGAAAATCTCAGTATTTATGGATTTACCGATAATATAATGATTACTTAGTACCGAATACAAAATATCTGATACTCGAATAGGAAGTATCAGTATCTACTCGAAAAGTAGTCGTTGCACATCACTACTGATTAGGCAACCGATTGACACACTGACGCTGCGCCGTTTTGTTCCTCTAAAGGTGAATTCACACTGCTAAATTTATCGACGATTATTATTGTTTAATTACATTTTTTGAAACTAGTTTATTATTTTGCGTTATTTGATGTTGATAAAGGCGGCTACTTTAAAATCCGGACGTTTATGAAAAATCCGCCCGGACCCACCCGGACGTAGTAAAAATCCGGACATGTCCGGATTAATCCGGACGTCTGGTAACCCTACCTGAACATAGTGACCATCCACATCACACGCTTTGACCAATAGCAAACTCTGAACGGTCGCGTGTTGTGCGAAATGACTTGTCTCCATATATGGCATAGTCGCCCGCTCTTCAGAGTTGTGAGGTTTGCGCTTTTAGATTGAAATCTGTCCTAGTGCCCCGTACCGACTGAACGTTTCTCGATCGGAGAGTAGGAGAAGCTTGCGCAATGGAGGTCTTTTCGCGTAGCACGTGACGGCTCGGAGCTAATTTAAAGCCTGCCATTGGTCAAAGCATGTGATGGGAACTATCGCATCGTTCAAGACCCAGAATACCTACCCTGGTGGGTTCGAGTGCCAACTGAGCACATGGTTGCTGTTGTAATGTCCCGACAAAGCATATCTCGGCATAAAATTTCGCTAAAAACTGAGCAGTTGATCCTAGGTATTGATGAAAAATATATTTTCATGCGAGGTAAAAAAGGAAAATTTCTGGGAAAATCTTTTTTAATTTTAAGGTATGGAATGTATTAAAGAGTGAGCAAAAATTGTGTGAATAAAACAAATTGATGAATAACAGTATCCTTATAGCTTACCCCTAAACAGTTTTAGTCACATGGCACTGCCCCAAATAATATAAATGTAAATCTTACTTTACAATTGTTTTTTCTTCTCACAGTCTTTAGCGGCACATTCCTTGTTATCTTCCTAACCATTTCTTTGGTTTCTGTATTGTTAGCAAGTTTCGTGCTGTTTTCTTTTTGCTGCTCCTGTTTAATCAAGTGCAGTGGCTTGTCGTCTTCGCTGTCTTCCTCTTGAACCAGTTCGGCCATCGGTATATAATCGTCCTGTTCCTAGTTATACAAATTGTTTATAAAAAATAATCCAATTAAGGGCCAAACCATATCAAATCAAATTTTGATCATTTTTAGTAGAGTTCTACTTTTATGAAAAAGGGAAACAAATTATTGATGAAAATGAGTTTATTAAGTTTTGAAAATCTTGCCCAAACTACAAAATATCAGGTGTAAAAAAGAGGTCAGGAGACCAGGAAGGAACTGATTTAAATACACTTAAACTAACTCGTGATGCTGCAGGAGGATATTTCCTTAACTTAATAAATATATCATTATCCCATTGCAAAAGTCCATAAATCAATTCTTTGTTCTGAGCATAGACCCATAAATAGTTTACCAGTATATGGGAAAGTTTTGGAATGGCTGGTTAAAGACCCGCTGCTTCTTTATTTAGATACAAATGAAATTTTGATAAAGAACAGTCAGGATACAGGCAAAAACAAAAATGTGAGATTGCTTTGCAGTTTTTGATACCAGGGTGGAAGTCTCAAATACAGCAGAAAAAAGTCCTTGGTGTAGTATTTTTAGATCTCTGTAGAGCTTTTGAGACAGCTAATACCTTTTGTTATTAAAACTGGTATAGTGGAAAATACTTAACCAAGAGAATTCAGAAAGATCAAAAATGCTAATAAGGATAGATCAAGGAGTTCCCCAGGGTTCAGTGTTGGGACCTATTCTGTTTCTGTTGTTCTTTAATGATATTGTTCTTCATGTTAAACATTGTCAAATAAAACTATTTGCAGATGAAACTTTGCTTTACTTTTTCTGTGATATCGATAAAATAGAAGAAATGGAAAACCCTTTAAAAAAAGATCTTGAGAATATTACTATGTGGCTAACAGAAAACGGCTTAAAACTAAATTTATGATTTTTGGCTCAAAGCACAGTATTAATTAGGTTTACAGACAAAATAGTAATACAACAGTAAACATAACTGTGAATAACAGTCTAATAATATAATGTGTCAATTTTTTTAAATATTTAGGTGTACTGCTGGACTCGGAACTAAATCTATCGTTACACTGTGACTTTTAAAAGAAAAAAATAGCAAAAAAAACAGGTTTTTTTGTACAGATTGAACAACAAGGTCTCACTTTTTTCTAACCTCACGATTTATAAGGCAATGATTGGCAGAGAAAAAAGATCATTATTTTAATAAAATAGACAATGACATTTTAGATTAAAAATAAACCTGATACATTATGTGTTTATATAGTTTGTTGATTTAAAAATGTTTTTTGCTTTTTATGATTAAAAAAAATAAGTCAGTTATTTTTCCTTTGATCACCAATTTTCTACTGTGCTTTGCTGAGTTTTGCTTGCTTTTTATTGTAAACTTTTTTCCACTATCATTTCTCCATGATAAAAATTTTGACCAAAAATAGATCTCTAAAATCTAAAAAAAAAATTTTTAATTTCAAAAAGTAACCCCCATTGACTACCGTTTTTAGGTAAACTTTCATTTTGTTCTTTATAGATTTTTTAAAATTCAACTGTCAATTTGAATTTTATCTAATATTTTCAGTTTTTAAGATTTTAAGTACATAAATTTCTTTAAGTATGGAAACCCTTTTATTTATTTGTATTCTTTGTATTTTTTGATATTGTTTGTTTTTATTTTATACTTTAATTTTTTTACTGTATTTAAAATTATCAAAATAGGAAAAATTATTAGATAGATACAAAACCAACAATTTTTTTTAAAGAGAAACTGATTTTTTTGTTATAAACTTTTATAAATACCATTAAACGCATATTGATGTTTTATGTTATTAGAAATAAGTCTCCAAGTAGACATAACAATAACATATCATTGATATTTTTTTAAAGCTTTTTTTTTTAATTTTTACCCATTTCAAGGTAAATTTGTTTGTAAACTTGTCATTTTATCAAAAAACATTATAACACATTTTTTAATGATAATCAGCCAGGTTATCATTTGGCGGTGGCGAATTTTCTATTTTGGTAAAACCCCTTTTTCCCCCACTCCTTAAACTTTAAAAATCCTATTGAACACAAGGGGTGTTGACCCCATATTTTGAAAATTGAGGTTCCCAAGTATAGGTCAGTTTTCTATCTCCCCTAGAAATACCTGAAACCCCCCAAAAAATCGAATTTGGGACACCCTTTAAGGTGTCCCATTTCTGATTATATTAAATGGGAAACTCAGTTATTATAAAATTATTATTTCATAAACTTTTTCTAGCCGTTGTAGTTTTGAAGCTATGCGGGAAAATTTTAAACTTCGGAATTCTAAAAATCTGCCATATATACGTTATTAGGCGAGATATTTGAATTCTGTTAAAAATTCTTTACAGATAGTAATTTCTGTCAATAAAATGATCTATCTATTCTATCTATCTATTTAGACTTCTGTGATCCATCTTTGGACATAGGCCTCCCCCAATATCATCAACTCTTCTCTGTCTGTCGCCGTTTCCATGCATATTTTATTATTTTAATTTTCAAGCAAATTGTCATTACTTTAAAAATATGTTTTGCCCAAAAAAATAATATGTAAGTAACAAAAAAATATTGTAAAATCACAATACCTACAGTGTTTTTCTTTCTCATTGGTCTACACACCATATGTCAACACTCACAGGTTAAAGCAAGTCACACAACCATAAAACTGAAAGTTGTACAGTAACAAACGTGGAATTTCGTACCCGTAAATTTAAAAATCAAACAAGTTTCGTGGTTAATCGGGCAAAAAGAGGAGTTTTTGTTTCTCTCATATTTTTCCTTGGGTAGCCTAAAAGGAAAGCTTAAACTCACGGGGGTCCAAGATCTAATGGACACCTAATAAGTGTTGACAGTTAACTGTTTCATCCTTATGGGACTCCTCAGAACACTGCTGGTCAATGTGACAAATCTTGCGAAGTTAACTAGACCGTTTTGTCTCTAATCAAATGTAAATAGTGAGAAAACTATCGCAAGAAACGCCATTTACCGAGATACGAGAGAAACAAAAAACAAAAGCAGGCGAAAAACTGCCATACAATATCGATCAATGAAAAGATCGAATGCAAATAAAAGAAAACAAACTATAGTCCTTTAGGCCGGATCAACGCATATTGCATTTTTACCCGTAATCAAGACACGTGTGAGCGTCAAATAATACTAACAAACGTTGTACAGTACTTAAAATTGATTTTTACCTGTTCCTCTTTTCCCCAGCTTTCAAATTTCTCATCTTTATCATCTTCCACCTCATGATTATCTTGACCTTCGTCATCTGATTCCAACTGTTGAATCAACAGAATTCTATCTTCTTCTAATTTTTCATTAAGGATTTTTTTCAGAACCCCCTCATTAAATTTGTATGTTTCTGCAAATACTGAAACATCATGCAGAAATGAAGAACAGTTTGAGCAGATATTTCCGGGAAGTTGGTCATCTTCTTTGCCTTCAATCTGTTAAATGTAAAAAAGGTGCATTTATAATATCAGCACTATCACTGGGGTATTTTTTTTAAATGGTAAAAATATCAAAATTCATGTCACTCAAGAAAAAAAATATTTGTTCCAATTTTGCTAGAAATATTTCTAGTGGAAAATCTTAAGCGCAATCAATAAAAAATGCGGTTGCTATCACTGTTCAAATGACACAAAAAGAACGATCAAAAACATCCTATTTAAGTGTGTAAAACTCGGGGTTATTTTAAATTTCATACCTGTATACTTTATTAACTACCGTCACAAGAAGGAAATATAGGTACAATAAATAAAACCTTTCTTGTACTTGAATTGTGTGCTTAAAATTTTCTTTTATCTTGTTATAATCCACGTTTTTATATTCATAAAATTGTTTGTGCGTTTTGGTAACTTGTTCTGCTTGTATCTGAATATCTGAACCTTGTTTATTGTTGTAAGATTTGATATAAGGTGGTCAATTAAAGATTTAGATACACTTACAGATATTCTTGTCGGTTCAGTCAGTGGATTTTTAATTTTAAAATTGTAACTTCTTAATGTGTTCATGTAATTGTTTTAATGATTGTTGGTTTTTAGCAAGTTAATATTCATATCACCTAGAATAATTGTCCTTTTATTTTTGTATTTATAGAGTTTACTGTCTATTTTTTCAATAAAATCAGTAATGTTATTGTTGTTTGGTTGATGATACAGACCTATTATGTTAAGATTGTTTTGAATTAATTTTATTTCAAGAAAATTGTTGATCTTATTATGATATTCATCAGTTTGAATGCATTCATGGTATTTTTTACAAAGATTAGAACTCAACAGGGCTCTCAAGAGATAAACAGGCAAATAATATGAAAAATATGAAATTTTTTAATAAAAACATGAAAAATATGAAATTAAGAAAAAAAAAATATGAAGGAAATATGAATAAAAAATTGTTTTTTTTTTGACCCCCTACCAAATGGCTGGTTAAGCCAAACCCAACTTTTTTTTTTAGGAAAATAAAAAATAATAAACTTATTTAAAAAAAATACAACTTTTTTCCTAAAATCAAAATTATCTCCCCATTTATGTATTAAAAAGACTAAAGAGGTAATTTTAAATTTGTGTTTACACTAACAGTAGTCACTGGAGCAAACATTAAAGAGTTATTGGAAAAAGGCATGGATGGCCCCAATAAGGCCAGGTCCAATTAAGACAGTTTTACATTGTAAGATGCTTCAATTATGACTTACCAGCTGTTTTAAGGCTTGAACTAAATACGGCCTGATTTATTTATTCTTAATTAAGCCAGAACCTTGTTATTTTGGGCTTTAAAATATGTGAGGTTATAATTAAAGCATCTTACAACGCAAAACTAAATAAGGCCTGGCCTTATGGTTGCCTGGTTGATGCCTGGAAAAATATGAAAAATATAAAGAATTTTTTAAAAATATGAAGTTTTATGAAGTCTCAAATAAAATATGAACATTTTCATAAAATATGAAGTTGCTGATAGCCCTGTGGTTCCCTACAGGAAAAAAAAAAGATTTTAATCCAGGCAAGTTGTACAACTTACTTTCGTAGGGTTGCAACCAACTTTCTGATAAAACAATGACATCAGATTTAATACTATTTGAAACAAGCCATGCTTTAAAGTCATCAATTTATTTGTTATGCTATGAATATTGCAGTACATAATATCTAAACTAACATTTTTCAAAAAGAAACTGTTTGCATTACATTTTTCTGAGATGGCCATTAGTTTTCGTGATCTGGATTAACCAATATGTACTTTTATTCAATAAAACAAAATTAATATGCACCCGACCAATGTCTAATTTTTTAAGGAATCTATAAAATTGTTTATGAAATGCCCACATAAACATGTTACCAAATCCATTTGGCACCAAAAACAACCAATAGCTATTAGGAGTCTTTAAGTAATTAGTAAAGTTAAAGCTTTAACAACACTGATAACATATTTAATTTTGCTTTATTTCATTTTTATTTTTTGATGACAATAAGTTTTGGAATTTTGCAGTTTAAAAAAATCTCCTTTAGGAAGTTAGCGAGGGGTGAACAGCTCTTACAATCGGTGTACACATTTATCACAATCCTTCACAATCTTTACACAATCCCTCCCAATCACTCACAATCCTTTACAATCTTACCACAATCCTTCACAATCCCTCACAATCTTACCACAATCCCTCACAATCTTTACACAATCCCTCACAAGCAAAAGATTGTGGATTTTCACAATCTGCGTACACATTTTGGGATTAGCTGGTGACCCCTCGATTAGTAAGTAGCAGGCCGGTAACGGTAAATTAAGAGGAGGGCGGCAACGGAAAGTTTAAACATGATGACCTTTTTTTTTGGTCGCAAGAAACGCTGCTGCACAGTCCTCCACAATCCCTCACACTCTTTCACAATCTTGTCACAATCCCTCACAATCTTAGCAAAAGATTCTGGATTTTTACAATCGGTGTACACATTTTGGGTTAGCTGTTCACCCCTCGGAGGTTAGGAACACCATATACAAATTAACCATGTGTAACTAGGTTGGTACCTACATACTTACTTATCTTGTCAAAAATCTGGATCAACATACATAAAATATAAAAAAAATTCAAACAGTTTTGGTAGAGCTGGCAGCACAGTATTTAAAAATTAACCTGACAATAAGCTCTTGAAATATAATATATCCACATCCAAACCTACCTTAATCTGTGTGATACCTCTTAAAATTTGCAAAGTGGAAGGAATCAAAGGTTTCAAATTAATACAGCTACTATTAGCAAGGCAAACCCGACAGATCCGTCCAAAATCTCTATAAGTTAAGTCGTTGACCTCCTCTGTAGGAACTTCTTCAGCTTCCATATCTGAATTATACTAAAAATAAATTGTCAGTTTTGCACTTTAAAATGTGTAAACATTAACTATCCCACTATGCAGTTTTATTTTATTATTTCCCAGTTGTTCCAATTTGTAGCGCAATTTCTGGAACACAAAAAATGTATTACAACATTCTATAAGTGGGGCTTTATTTCAAAAATTTCCGGCCATTTTTTATGATCATGCAAGATCAATTTTTCTGGCTTGTGTTTGAACTTTGCGGGTTGCACCGTAGGCTTACACACGAGCGTTCGTTTATTCCACAGAACACGTTTATTCGATGCGCACGCTCGATACGCTCCTTTGAGAACCAATGTTCTAATATCTCTGGTTCTTAGGGCCGGTTTATCAATGGAGGGTTACCCCTCGAGTTAGAAATAGCCCAGGGTTTAAGTTGTCAAAAGTGTTTATCCATCCAAGGTTAAATGCAAACTCGAGGGTTAACCCTAGGCTAACTTGACCCGCGCTCGAACGGCAGGGTAGCGTATTTAGCTCTGGGACCCAATTCTTGAAAAAAATCCGTATACGGATTCGGCGAAACGTATACGGATATTCACCATTCGAATTCTTGAAAGCTCGTATACGAGTTTTTCGTTCGGAAATAGAGTCGAGTGATGAAGTCCACTCGAATCTCAATTTCCGTATACGAATCTGAGTGATCTAACCTAACATTTTTGTTTACTTTAATATATTTTTTGATGTTTGCTTAATTTTTCTTTATTAAAAAAAAACTGGGAGGTCTTCTGAAAAAAAACGCGGTTTGGCAATAAAAGGGCTTGAGGACGCAAAGAGGTGGAAGGGGGATAGCCTCTTGTGACACTCAGTTTTTTTCTTGGAAATGCCTTACAACTGGGGGGGGGGAGTGTAAAATCCTGAATTTTTGCGTTAATAATTTATGAATGAACAGCTCTAAAAAAGAAAAATAATTAAAAAAATTACAACTTTGTAACACATTTTCAAGAAAAAATATGTAAAAGGAGCGTTTTTGGGAGGGACGGGGGGATTAAAAAGTTTCAATAAAAATTTGAGTATTGTGCAATTTTTTTGTCTTATTTGTGTCTCATTTAACACACTTTATCAACTATTTTGTGGGGCATTGATACCTCTTGATTCCCCCCTGGGTACAACACCTTATCTTATTTTGCTTAATTTTTGGATAATATAAGGGCCCAACTGCTTCAAGTAGGAAAATCCCCTGCATGTAAATAATAAACCTAGTCTTATACTTTTACCAGTTTCACTATTTTTCCTGACTTTTTCTATGTTGGCCAAAAATAAATATAAAAACATTATTTTTCTTTATTTACATTTCAAAGTACATAATAAGTACTTACTGTCAAGTGCATTAAAAAACGCTATGCAATATGACTACAGTGTGAGAATAAGCCAGTTGGAATAAACTTGCTAGTCAGTTAAATTTAATTTTTTTGAAAAAATCCAAACACATGTTAACTGAGACTTTTAACCGGCAATATTTTTACAGAATATTTTTTGGACAGACCCCCAGAAAGGGGTCCACTAGCATACAACTTATTTTTTAAGATGGAATGACCCCACTTAAGGCACCTTGTTAGAAAGGGTATCAAATAATTTTTTTAAATTAACAAAAAGAAAATTATTTCTATTTTTTTGTAATTTTTAGAGAATATAAGTGTCATTTAAAGTAAAACCTATAATTTTATTAAAATATAGGTGGTGGACCCCTGACCCCTCATTAAAAATCTCAGTAGGCATGATTTTAGTTTATTCAAAAAATTTTTAATTTAACCTGCTAGAAAATGTATTTCTACTTGCTCGTTCTCACTGTATAAGCTTTTATGTAAGAAGTTGTATAATCTTTTTGACAATAAAACTATAATAAACTTTATTTTACTTATAATTTATTTAAAAAGTTCTTTAAAAGTTAATAGATCACCAAATGCATCTGAGTATTTCTAGTAGGATCATCATTGCAAGAGGACCGCTAGGCAAAAACTGCTTCACACCTCAAAAATGATCTTCATGTCTTCTCAGAGAAACCTGTAACAAAAAGTTTTTTCATTGAGTGTACCACAGCAGACCTCACTGGATCCATATTACTGGCAAGATTTGTATATATGTCCTTGTTTATAACTTTTGAAAAACAAAGACATCTACAAAAATAATGTACATATTCAAATCAAATCATACTGATCATATGAGGGCTGCTTTAGTCTACAACAGTTTTAAATTTTTTTGCAGTTAATTGACAGGTAAAGATATTCAAATTTAAACAAATAAATGGGTTTTTTGAACAAAGGTTACTGATTTTGTCAATTTTTACTTGAAATGTTTATTATGCTTATCGGCCTAAAAGGCAAAACTGTTATAGTCAAAAAGAAACTGAGAAAAAACACTGGGAGCAAAAAATTAAATTGTTTCTATACTACAGACAAAATGCAAACTCCAATGTTTCAGTAAAAACCCCTATGTTACTTAACACTTGTACCATTTTTGTCAAAGCATGATGTATGCAAGTTCGTCAAACACTGGCCACTCATTACAAACAAAGCCTCAAGTTCAAGACACCTTTAGAATACTTATGAAGTTTATTTGTTTTCATTTAAGCAGTCTCAAAATTCAACTGCGAATTTCACCCCCAAATTTCCACACTTCAAAGAGGTTAGATGCCACTAGGCCCCAAATTTCCATTACTATAATTTGGTCCTTACCGTTACCAATGATTACACAATAATTGCCTTTACCAAAATAAACCACAGCTTCTTTTTTTATTAAAACAACAACATATATCTAGAAAATAAATCACTTTAAAAAAAAAAGTTGCAAAAACAAAGGCGGTACTGTCAACCTTACTTCATCGCGGCAAGTTTAGGCGGACATACCGGCGTTGGGTTGGCCGAAATTATACGAAAACAGCGTTGCCAAGTAGTGTAGTCGAAAAAAAAAGTCGTACACGGAATTGGCGTTCGAATGGCATTCAAGAATAGCAATTTTTTCGAGCGCTCGAAGCCACCATTCGAATTTTACTCGTATACGACAAAAAATCCGAGTGGTCCAAGAATTGGGTCCCTGGACGTTTATTCTTGCCTGTCCGTGACGTGACGTGAGGTGAGCGCTCACACCGGTGGATTAGTTTTCCGTGCCAAAAATTTATGAAAGTTTTCAAGGTCCAACCGTGGTTCTCGGGTGGTCTATAAATACTTTCACTTCTACTTTCACCACCTTTTTGCACGAAAAATTAATCCACCGGTGTGAGCGCTCACCTCAACCTCACGTCACGGACAGTCAAGAATAAACGTCCTAGTTTTATTCTTCACTGTCCATTAGATGAGGTGAGCGAAAAGTTCACTTCACGGGTGAACTTGTTGTACCATCTTCTCAGACGAGTCGTTAAATACCGAGATGAATTCCATCAAAGGAGCATGCGCCAAAATTAACGTCAAAATGTCTAATTTAAATTATTGGCGCGAATACCGTGATTGGCGCGAGATCGAAGAGCTTAACGTATAATAAAAAATTCAAGGTATAAAATAATGGTCAATTCTAATTTTTAGGTATGATTTTATGTCGGTCCCGGGTGGTTTTTTATAATCGGAGCACTCAGCAACTTTATCATTGAAAATAAATTGAGATTTTTTTGGTTAATTATGACAACATAATTTTTTTCTATCCGTCACCATGTACATAGTGTCCCAAATTCGATGTTTTTGGGGGGTTTCGTGTTTCTAGAGGGGCTAAAAAAAACTGATCCCCCTTTGCGACACTCAAATTTCAAAAGAAGCTTAAAGGTGAAAATCGCATTTTGATATAGCAAGCCGTTTTTAAACTATGGGGTGTTTTTAAAAAATCTGCATTTTGTATTTTTTTTTTACCACATATTTTAGTTTACTTAGTGGGTTTAAAATATTTTTATATTATAAAATTATAAAAATAAAAAAATAATAAAGAGGTGATTAAAAAATAAAAATAGAGAAAACAATAAAAAAATTAAATAGAGTGTGATACATCATTTTAAAGGAAATTTTAAGCTGATTTTAAAAATCGAATAAAAAAAGAGTTATTCTGTAAGAAAAATAACAACTTTATGCAATATTTTAAAAACCAAAAGAGATAAATAAAAACCGTTTACATCTGTCAATTCTTCAAGAAAAGATCTATAAGAAAGCTATTTACACAAAAACAAAATTTTCATAAACAAAAAAGTTATAGACCCCCTCCCAAAATGCAGACAAAAACACTCCGTAGCTTAAAAAGGCTTGCTATATCTAAATGTGGTTTTCACCTTTAGGCTTCTCTTGAAATTTGAGCGTCGAAAAGGGAGGTCAGTTTTTTTATCTCCCCTAGAAATACCCGACACCTCAAAAAAACAACGAATTTGGGACACCCTGTACAGGGTGTGACAATGAAGTCGATTTTTTGAGAGGGAACACCCTGTATATTTTGTCATTTTAAGATTCGCGAGGGGTCATCAGCTTTCAACAGTACTGTACAAATTTCACAACAGTACCCGACAGTACCACGACAGGACCCAACAGTACTCGACAGTACACGACAGTACCCAACAGTACACGACAGGACCCAACAGTACTCGACAGTACACGACAGTACCCAACAGTACACGACAGTACTCGACAGTACACGATAGAATCCAACAGTACTCGACACAACCCTCTAACCCGAAACAGTGGCGTAGATACAAAAAGACAGGATGACTTTTTTTTTTTTTTATGGTCGCAAGTTTTTTGAGTGCGTGCGCGCTAAGCGTGGCGCGGGTCCCCAAAGATGATGACCTTTTTTTTTTTTTAGTCGCCAGTGTTTGGAGGATGCGCTAAGGCCCTATCGGCCTTCCCCAGGATGACCTATAAATACTTTCACTTCTACTTTCACCACCTTTTTGCACGAAAAATTAATCCACCGGTGTGAGCGCTCACCTCAACCTCACGTCACGGACAGTCAAGAATAAACGTCCTAGTTTTATTCTTCACTGTCCATTAGATGAGGTGAGCGAAAAGTTCACTTCACGGGTGAACTTGTTACTCTTTTACCATCTTCTCAGACGAGTCGTTAAATACCGAGATGAATTCCATCAAAGGAGCATGCGCCAAAATTAACGTCAAAATGTCTAATTTAAATTATTGGCGCGAATACCGTGATTGGCGCGAGATCGAAGAGCTTAACGTATAATAAAAAATTCAAGGTATAAAATAATGGTCAATTCTAATTTTTAGGTATGATTTTATGTCGGTCCCGGGTGGTTTTTTATAATCGGAGCACTCAGCAACTTTATCATTGAAAATAAATTGAGATTTTTTTGGTTAATTATGACAACATAATTTTTTTCTATCCGTCACCATGTACATAGTGTCCCAAATTCGATGTTTTTGGGGGGTTTCGTGTTTCTAGAGGGGCTAAAAAAAACTGATCCCCCTTTGCGACACTCAAATTTCAAAAGAAGCTTAAAGGTGAAAATCGCATTTTGATATAGCAAGCCGTTTTTAAACTATGGGGTGTTTTTAAAAAATCTGCATTTTGTATTTTTTTTTTTTACCACATATTTTAGTTTACTTAGTGGGTTTAAAATATTTTTATATTATAAAATTATAAAAATAAAAAAATAATAAAGAGGTGATTAAAAAATAAAAATAGAGAAAACAATAAAAAAATTAAATAGAGTGTGATACATCATTTTAAAGGAAATTTTAAGCTGATTTTAAAAATCGAATAAAAAAAGAGTTATTCTGTAAGAAAAATAACAACTTTATGCAATATTTTAAAAACCAAAAGAGATAAATAAAAACCGTTTACATCTGTCAATTCTTCAAGAAAAGATCTATAAGAAAGCTATTTACACAAAAACAAAATTTTCATAAACAAAAAAGTTATAGACCCCCTCCCAAAATGCAGACAAAAACACTCCGTAGCTTAAAAAGGGCTTGCTATATCTAAATGTGGTTTTCACCTTTAGGCTTCTCTTGAAATTTGAGCGTCGAAAAGGGAGGTCAGTTTTTTTATCTCCCCTAGAAATACCCGACACCTCAAAAAAACAACGAATTTGGGACACCCTGTACAGGGTGTGACAATGAAGTCGATTTTTTGAGAGGGAACACCCTGTATATTTTGTCATTTTAAGATTCGCGAGGGGTCATCAGCTTTCAACAGTACTGTACAAATTTCACAACAGTACCCGACAGTACCACGACAGGACCCAACAGTACTCGACAGTACACGACAGTACCCAACAGTACACGACAGGACCCAACAGTACTCGACAGTACACGACAGTACCCAACAGTACACGACAGTACTCGACAGTACACGATAGAATCCAACAGTACTCGACACAACCCTCTAACCCGAAACAGTGGCGTAGATACAAAAAGACAGGATGACTTTTTTTTTTTTTTTATGGTCGCAAGTTTTTTGAGTGCGTGCGCGCTAAGCGTGGCGCGGGTCCCCAAAGATGATGACCTTTTTTTTTTTTTAGTCGCCAGTGTTTGGAGGATGCGCTAAGGCCCTATCGGCCTTCCCCAGGATGACCTTTTTTTGGTCGCAAGATTTGTGAGCGCGGCGCGGTTCCCCAAAGATGATGACCTTTTTTTTTTTTTTGCTCGCATGTTTTTTGAGGGCGCGCTTTGTCCCTGTCGGACCCCCCCAAGGCACGACGACAGTACTCAACAGGACCCAACAGTACACCGACAGGACCCAACAGTACTCGACAGTACCCAACAGTACACCGACAGGACCCAACAGTACTCGACAATACACGACAGTACCCAACAGTACTCGACAGTACACGACAGTACCCAACAGTCACTCACGTTTATTTTGTTTTGCCCAGCGGCGTAGCGTGGGGGGGGGCGCGGGGGGTTCGTCGCCCCCCCCCGCCCGAGGGTAGTGGCGCCCCATAGGTGGTCGAAGCGCCCTCAGCGTTATTAAGTCGGGCCGGTAACGGCCAATTGAGTGGGTGCCAAAGGAAACTAACGACATGAAGACCTTTTTTTTTTGTTGGTCGCAAGATTCGTGAGAGGCGCCCTTGTGACTTATGGGCCGCCCCCTCACACATGATGACTTTTTTTTTTGGTTACAAGATTTGTGAGAGGCGCCCTTTTGACCTTTTTGTTTTTTTTTGTCACAAGATTTTTCATCAGTTTTCAGAGGCGCCCTTTTTAGCTGTCGCCCCCCCCCCCCGCCCTTTCGGGTACGTTACGCCGCTGGTTTTGCCATGGGAGCAGTGGCGTATATAGAAAAAAGTTTCGGGGTGGGCCCGAGACAGTTTTGGGGGGGGGGCCGAGACCTCATGAGGCTGTATTTTATGCTATTTTATGTTTGTATTCATGAAATATGTGGAAAATATCCAAAAAAATCTTAGCTTCGGGGGGGGCCCCCCCATATATACGCCACTGCATGGGAGTATTGACTCTCAACTCCAATGTTTCTTCAAGTATTTCTTGATTGTGTTTGTATTTCAAATCATCACACAGATCCAAGTTTTTTGTGAAGGAGCATTTACATTCTAGGCATCTAAACATAAAAACACTTTCTGCATAGGAATACCTTTGTTTTTGTATGTCATGTTTACTTTGACAGTGTTTATTCAAATTAAATTGGGCACTAAATAATTTATTGTCACACAACTTGCACGTCACCGGCATTTTCACAGCACAAAAACGACGAATTTTCATAAAAAAGAACTAGAAATTATTAAAGTTTTGCTGTATAAAACCATACTGAAATATCTCTCAGTTGATTGGTTGGCAGAAGTGACAGATCAACGCTTGCGCACGTCTTGGAATTCATCTCGGTATTTAACGACTCGTCTTCTCAGGGGGAAATAAATCCACGTGGTGAGCACTTACCTCACGGGCCTTCAAGAATAAGCGTCCAGACCGTGCACGCGTTTGTAGGTTGGCGACACTGCTTGAACCGGAAACGGCGAGCGCCACCTTTCGTAAAATTTCCGTCTAGCAAATTTTGAGGTTGTCTTTTTGGTGCGTGACACGACGGTGTGTGGTAAGTTGTTTTTTGTGTTTTAATTTTTTCGATAATTCGTTACCCAAATTTAAGAAAGTTTTGATACTCAAGTCCCTAATAGACTCCGCAATCACTGGGAAGGCTAAATTGGCAGAGTTTTCGTAATTTTTTTGGCCAGTTCTTGGGTATATAATATGGTGCACTGAAATCACATGGCATTTAAAGTTTTATTTCTAATATCCAAAAAATCAGTATTTGTATAAGCACACCCTTGCTCTTCGGTCTTACTTCAGCCATCTACGTTTTTGGTTGCGGATGGGCAACTTTAAATCAAGTCTGGTATTGTACTGTTTTTATATTGTGCTAAAGCTGTATTCATAGTTCCGTAAAGTAAAGGTCAGTTGAGCCTCACAAATTAAATTAGAAAAACTTAATTAGCGGTGGAGCATCCAGTTATTTGTCCTCTTGCTTTAAAAGCGAGAATCTAAAGTATTGTTCATACTCGTCTTAGTCTTTTGTTTTTGATTAGTCTTTGTCCTTTGATTAGTCTTAGCTGTCTTAAACAAAATCGGCTGTTCATACTCGTCTTTTGTTTTTGATTAGACTTAGTCATAACACACTGAAAACAAAATTCAATTTCAATAAAAAGGCCCCTTTTCAAAAGTCATTTTCTACACAAAACAATCTTATTTAACCTAATCTGTGCACAAAACACAGACACGAAAGAACAAAAGCGAAAAAGAAAATAAAAACAAATAAAATTTTGAGGTTATGTTGAGATTTTCTGTTAAAAACATGATTAATGGCGGTAAATTCAAAATATCGGCTGTGCGCTTGCACTTTTCGGATGCCCTGTAAAAAAAAACAACAAATATCAGCTGATGACTAATCAAAAACAAAAGCAAAAGCATTGTATGAACACTCCCATAAGAAACAGTGGTTTTAACTTTCTTATGACAAGACATATGACTAAACCAAGACAAAAGACGAGTATGAATGATCCATAAAAGATAATATTTAACCAAGAAATCTCAAAGAAAACATGCATTGTTCTTTTAACCAAAGATCACCTATCCTCAGAGCAGGGTTATTAATCATTAATAAAGCAATAAAAATGCATGATTTTTTTATGTTTCTTGATTAAACACTTTCTGTTAGATTCTCACATATAAATGAATAACTATGGACAGTCCACCGCTAACAATTGCCTTAAGCCAAATTAGACTAAGTTAAGGAAAAATTTTCCCAATTTTTTACAGTTTTTTCATAGTTTTTTACTTGTATTTCCTGTAAGGATCATATTTTATGCCTCTAGGAACCTTCCTAATTAGAAAAACACTTATTGCACAATGTAATGCTCAACTTAGGAAATTCTGCTTGCTTACTCCCAGTTTCCACCTATGCATGCCCACCCCAATTCAAAAAACACATCATGTGATGCTGCATTTAAAACTGCATGGTGGAAACAGGGTATTAGTATGTTAAGATGGAGATATAAAATTAGGTATTAAAGTTAATGTTCATTGTGCATTATGTCACTGAGTAAGTTATGTATAAATCCTGAACTAGTTTTTCCTTTTTTATATAGCATGTTCTTCATCATAAGTAAGAATGTGCTCTACAAAAGAAGAGGCAGGTACTTTCTATTTGAAATTCAATATGGAAGGTTACTATGTAATGTTCAATCTTGTAAATGCCATGTTTAAATTGTGATTAGTTAGGGTCAGTTCAGCCTTACATTAACTTAACCCAGTAGTGCCCAGATTAATTATTTTTTTTGAATATTTTTGCATATTTAACTTTTTTAAATTATTTCTGAACATGAAGAAATTGGCTAAATAGGAGAAGTTTGATTTTTGAAACCCTTTGTTTATTCTGTTAGATACATATACATATATGTTATGCTAGACATGAATGGGAGCAAAAAATACCTACAAATAATAATACAGATTTTTATTATTTATATATAAGTTTGATACATGACTAACAAAAATAAGGACTTAAAAAAAATAATTTACAAAGCATTTGTGTGATAAGGAACAAAGAGGCCAATACACAGTCCTACATTAAATTTTATGCATTGGGTAAATGTTGTAGCAATTTTACTTTACTTTGCTTTTAAATTTCCTGCCATATGCCCAACTCTCGTCAGCTGATATATTGAGTGCCCTCTGCTAAGGACTTCGTTTCCAGCCATCTTTAAAAATTGTTTGTTTACATTTGTATTTCTCATTTTTTGTAACAATAAAGCTAAATTTAAAACTAAATATTTGGGTTAATCAATTGTAGGTAAAAATAGCCTTCACTGTTGAGGATTTACAGGATCTTCCACCACAATGTCTCATTTTGTTGTTTGGAATCTTCTCAACAAGGTGCTTTATTCTGCTAAATCTGTTTCCTATACCAAGTATAGTACTATCCCTTTATCTATGAACATTTTGAATAAATCAACAACTGATTTGTTTTAATACATACATTGCATAGATGGCTGTAGGAAGTTTTTTCTCATTATATGTGAGATCCCCTAAAATCCAATTGTGGCAATCAGAAGCTTTCAGATAATGTATATGAGCTGGTGAATCACTAATTTCCTTCATGATAGAAGAAGAATAATGACCATGCACATTCAACTCTTCCTTACTGTTGTTGTCATGCTGGGTAGAAATCTCTTTATTTAAGGCTAACCCTCACACAGTTCTAACTTCTGCACCTGCAAGTAACTGATGCCTACTTAATTTTTCAAGATTTCCACCCTGATCTTCATCCCCAGACATCTTGAATTCTTGCTGTATAAACTGTCTATAGCATTGACCTCCCCAAAAGCTAAATCGATTGCTTCTTGAATAGAAAGCCTTCTTCAGAGGATTGCAGCAAGACCACTAAAACAAGAATCTTTAATAATTACCAAAATGATTTACAATAAAAAGTAAACTTTGGCGATATATTGTAAAAATATGCAAAAAAAGGTTACATTAGTTCCTAACTTTACATTTTTATCCTTTTGTCCACCTTATTTTGCAATAAGTGTTATGTATATACCTACTTTTTTTATCAATAAAGTCCTTTTTTTCTGTTTTCTGATCTTATGATATTTTAGCAAAGTACAACACAAAAACACTGCAAAACCTAGTGCTTTCTTACAAGATCTGACTGGTTCTTAATCAGACACTTATGCCATGTGCATTGCAACAGCTAATTAGGTGGCACTATCTTACTGTTACATAATTTAACTTACTCTAGCCAACCTAGAGTAAATTTTCTATATTTTTAGTTTTTCTTACGTTTTTCAATTGTATTTTTTGTAAAGGCCTTATTTTATCCCTTTAAGAACATTTCCAAGTAAAAAGATATAATAAGACTCTTTGCACCAGAAATTATCTTAAGTTAGTTTAATATATGGCTTATGATAAGTTAAATTAACTTAATGTAAGGTGTAAGGCTGAACTGACCTTGAGCTGCTCTAATCTAATTATCTAATCTTCTATCAAAAACCTGGATTTGTTTATTCCCAATTTCAAGTTAGTAGGGACTTATTACAATAAAGCCATGCTGTAATAGTACCAGACAGTATTTTGGCAGTTTCACATTGTAAGATCAGATGTGATCCTTCAATATCAGGCATTTGTTTACTATAAGAAAATAAGTTACTTATTTTTAAATTCGACTAGGGTGGTGTCAGTTTTCAATATAAAACAGTCTGAATATTGCCCGGCAATATTACTGCCTCCTTTATTGCAATAAGTCCCTGTTGATGTAGATTTGGTAATCCATGTTAGCATCTACTGAGGTATTAGGTACTTTAAAAATTTTAGTAGATAAACTCTAGGAGAAATTATACCTCTTTTGGCCTAATCAATCTGTAGTATGGTTGCCTTGAGGGGCTAATTACTGAAACAGTTAGTGTACATAAAGTCAATTATAATTCAGTGCAACTATTTTAATTTTCTGACCTACCTAGAATCTTGTATGTAGAGTATTTTTTAAGGGTGAAGGTAAAGTTGTACACTCTACAACAGCACTTTGGGTACTGTGTACATCTACTGCATACAGTTGTTCACTCTTTGACTACTTTTTTAAAATCAATTTTTAAGCTTAAGTTAAAGTAGTCATTACATGTAAAATTAATCAGAAAAAATGGAGGTGCAAGCCATACCATTTTTGGTAGGTACATCCATTCTACCCATAAATAAGATGAGAAATACCAAATTTTTCTGAAAAGTTGTTTGATTAACTTAAAAAAAAACTGGTATTTTGGCTAAAACATGCCCTAAAAAAAATTGATATCTTTATAACTACTTATACCAAAGTAGTGATTTAGGGCTTATTTGAGTGATCTTATTTAAACAAAACTAAAACTTAAGATTTTTTTTAATTTCTCTCCATTTTTTTAACATGTACCTAACATTTTTGAAATTTGGTGAGAATCTTGGTAAAACATTAAGGACACACAATTACAATTTTTTTTACAAAATTAATTTTTTTTTATATTAAAAAATCGATTATATATAATAGTTCCCGCCATAGGCAGTTACACTTTTGTGACATTTCCGGCCTTTTTATTTATCATATGCATACTGAGAGCAACAAAACAAAATATGAAAAATGGCATTTCATGTGAGTTGTTTTTATCTGTGTGTTTTTTTTGTCATTCTAGTTAGTATGTATGACATATTACCTTTATTACAGTTTTACCTTTATTTTTATACCAACATGACATTTACTTTTTAATATATTTTTGGTTAGGTAATATGTTTATTTCATGTCAGTCACAAAAGTGAATACCTCATCATTTGAAAAATAGGTTAAAGACCTTTCAAATAAAATAAGCCCTACTTATATATCACTATCCTGGTGTAAGTAGTTCTTGATATATCTTAATGTTTGTTAGTACATGTTTCAGCCAAGTTGGCAGTTTTTTTCTAATAGAAAATGCTTTTTTTTTCAGTAAAATTTGAAATTTTCTACTTGTTTGAAATATTTGTAGTTTACTATCTGATTTTCTAAAAGTTTCTATTTACTATTGCCTACACTAGGACATACACAAGTTGCGTTCGGTATTTACGTCGGATTTATCTTTTTGATCGAAATCGTTCGTTTATTCCATCTAGATCTAGGGGAGGGAGATCTGAATCGTTCGGTAATTCTGCTCAGACTAGTCGGACGTAGAGTCCCTGTATGTTGACATATTTGGTATCCAAATATGTCAACATACAGGGACTCTAGTCGGACGTAAATCTGGTTGCTCCGTGGCTTTTAACTGACGAAACAGATTGATCCGAGATTGTGACGTCATGTTGGGTATTTGTTTTGTTTACAAAAATATTTTTTATGTCAAAATATTGAAATTGAATTATTTGATGTTGAAGACAAATTATATAAATTTCCGACATCACAGGAAAATTTTGTCAAAATTATAGCTGGGCGTAAGTTGCAATATGTACATAATATTTAGGGTTATAACCATTTATAAAAATTTGATTTGATCCGGATCATTCGGTAATTCCAATTTGCTCAGACTAATCTGTAATCACGTGACCAAAAATCCGTCGCGTCTGAGATGCAAATACCGAACGCAGCTACAATATAAAATTAAAGTCGATTAAAATATTTGCAATAAAGAAATACTCAATAATTTAAAAAATACCCTTACACACTTGGTTTCTTACTGATCAAGTAGACTACTTGCAATATAAAATCATTGTTAGAAATCATTTTGATCACCTAAATAAAATTATATAAAATGACACATTACTGATCAGTGAATAGCCCCTCAGGTTGCCGCCTATGAGGACCTATGACTGTTGCTATATTTTAGTAACTTAGCAAAAAAAAAGTAGTGACATGTTTTAGTGAGTAGTGCAGTGCAACCTGAGGAGCAACAACTTTGAAATTGACTTAAAACTTATTTTCACTTAAGTTTTAAAATTAGATAGGTAAGTGATTGACTTGGCCAATATTATTGCTGTGCAAATTTAACAAAAAAGTATATGTTAGGCTATATTGATTTTATTTAAAATTTTTATATTCGAGGCGAATCGATAACGGCAAAAATACCCTGTAATGCTACTCTTTTGATATTCTGCTGCTTCAAATTGCTTTTCAACAACATTTGTCACTATTTTTCTTGTTCCTGTCACATTTGCTACCTTTTCATGAGTATTGAATTTCTTTTTATCTCATTTTTATGAAGGGAATATGCCCTCGAGAGGTTAGATTTACTTGATTCACCCTGTATATTTAATTATTAGTTTATTTGTGAGCCTTTTACTCATTTCTAAATTTATTTATACCGCAGTATATAAAGTATATACAAGATGTTCCAAAAGTCCGAGTCCACCCAAATATTTTCTGAACTATTGAAGATAACTGAACCATATTTAACACAAATTGATAACATCAAAAGATCTATTTTACGAAATGGCTGTTGTGCGCCCCTACATTAGGGGCGGCATTGAGGCTGTCAACTTAATTTTTTAAAATCGAAACCCCTATCATGTTATACCTCGTTTTAAATATTCTATGTCAAATCTGTCGAGCTATAGACTGTCAAGTCTAATGTTTTCAGTTTCTCTCAAAATTCATGTTTGTTGTTTTAAACAAAAACCCTTTTAAGTGATATCTTGTTTGAAAGGTCTTTGAATAACCTACATTTTCGCCTAACTATCACTTACGTATGTCAAATGTGTCAAAATCTTTCTACTGTCAATCGTAGTATTTTACCTTTTTTTACAATTTTCACACGTTACCATTTACCATGTTAGTTTTTGAAACACCTTTCGAAAAAGCTATGTTAAGACAAAACGTCTAAAATTTGTTCAAAATGGTAAAGGAATAAGTTTGACAGTCGATAAATTTTGACGGATTTGACCTAGACAAGGGGCAGTTAAGCCAGGATGTTGGTTTTTCAAAGACCTTTCAATCAAGACTTCACTCAATAGGGTTTTTGTTTAAAACAATGACCTTGTTAATTTTGACAAAAACTGAAAAAATTAGGTTTGGCAGTCCATAGGTTTTGACAGTTTTGACGCAAAAAATTGACAGTTATCTCAAAACGTTAGTTTTTCAAAGACCTTTTAAATGAGGTTTCACTCTATAGGGGTTTCAATTTAAAAAAAAAATAGGTTGACTGGCCCTATGCCGTCCCATAATGTAGGCATGACACACTTGCCCTTTCATAAAATAGATCTCTTGATGTTATCGATTACTGCCAAATATGGTTCAATTATCTTTAATAGTTTAGAAGATATTTGGGTGGACTCGGACTTTTGGTACACCCTGTATACTAATCTCACGGTTTTGATCAGAAAACTAAAAATAGTACTTTATGGACGGTATTGGATTAAAATCATTTACAAAACAAAATAAATTTCCATGAAAACGTAGCAAAGCATAGACATCGCGGGTGGTGCCTGTATATTTCGGCATATATTTCAATCGTAAATTAGTATTCGTCACCCTAATTCTAAAACGTCGTAACCCAACACAACAAAATTTTACAGGAACAAGAAAAGTTTGAAGCAAATTACATAGCGTAAGCATATATGCGGCGTATAAGAAATCGCGGGAATGACCGTTTTATATATTTTTTTTGGTTGCAAGGATTTAGCAGCATATATCTATGCATCATTAATAACCTTTGACGCAAACGGGTTGGGTTACGAGGTTTTAGAATTAGGGCGACCAATGTACATTGGCGCGTTTTGTACTCTTCTATTTATTTAGCTGAATGTAGTTTTCTTTTGTTTACAGACATTTAACAAAAATGCCACAAAACGAATATATTGAGCGTCACCGTAAGCTATATGGTAGGCGTCTAGATTATGAAGAACGAAAACGCAAAAGGGAAGCTAGAGCTCCCAAAAAACGAGCAGAAGAAGCCAGAAACTTAAGAGGCATTAAAGCTAAACTTTTCAACAAAGCAAGACGAAATGAAAAGATACAAATGAAAAAGACAATCAAGGCACATGAAGAAAAAGATACTAAAAAGCAAACTGAAAAAGTATCACAAGGAGCGTTGCCTGTTTATCTGTTGGATCGTGATGTTCAACAAAGAGCAAAAGTTTTGTCTAACATGATCAAACAAAAAAGAAAAGAAAAAGCTGGCAAATGGGACGTTCCAATACCAAAAGTCAGAGCACAAGCCGATGCGGAAGTATTTAAAGTTGTGGCTTCCGGAAAAACAAAAAGGAAGGCATGGAAACGTATGGTCACAAAAGTTACCTTTGTGGGAGAAGGCTTTACGAGAAAACCACCAAAGTTCGAAAGATTTATAAGACCTATGGCACTTAGATTCAAGAAAGCTCACGTAACACATCCAGAACTAAAAGCTACATTTCACCTTTCAATTATTGGTGTAAAGAAAAATCCAAGTTCACCCATGTACACTAGTTTAGGTGTTATCACCAAGGGTACAATTATTGAGGTGAACATCTCAGAATTGGGTCTTGTAACACAAGCTGGTAAAGTGGTTTGGGCCAAATATGCTCAAGTTACCAACAACCCTGAAAATGATGGGTGCATTAATGCTGTCCTGCTAGTTTAAGATATTTTTTGTTGTATTACAATATAAGGATCTTTGTTAGCAAGGAATATAACACTCCAATACCAATTTTGATATCAATGTTTTTGAATTTAATGACAATGAGAAAGCACATTTTATTTAAAAAAAATTAATGGGCTAGACTGAATGAGAAGAGAAGAAAGTGAAGCAAACATAGTCGAACTCTTTGAAAAAGGTCTTGAACTTGTATAATCGAGCGTGATAGCAAAAGAACGAGATTAACTAAACTGTAATTTATTTGGTAAGGTTATTTGTTTTGTAGTGTAGGTTATTTGTTTTGTAAATAAATATTGTCAATCATTTTCAAAATTCTAAGCAAAACAATATACGTAAATTATTGGCGATATTGCTGTAACCTATGCAGTTTTCACTATAAATACCCTCCCTAGCAGTCCATGAATTATTGAAATGGGTGAGAATGAGAATTCACATCTCTCTGTTAGGACCAATAGACATACAGAATCTAGTGAGATCGCATGCGCAGTTCGAGTTTTACCCAATTTTGAGAGAGTAGTTCTCACCCATTCAAGAATTCATACACTGAATAGTTTTCCAAAATGGATATGTCCCTCGCTACATGTGGTAATAATATTCAGGGTTCCTAAAGAAAACTAGTGGGGCAAAAAAGTCGTAAAACAAAATGATAAGACAAACAGGCCGGAATTGTCATTACTGTTAAAAAAGTCAATCTTTTTTTTCACAGTTTGCATGGTGTGTGTTTAAAAAGTATACCCAATATTGAAAATCCTTTTTTTTTAATACTTTTTATCTATAGTGAATATTCTTCCGAGGTTGAACTGGTTTGCTACAAAGTACATTCTATTGGCTTTACACTTTACTGGCATCTGCAGGATACTTTTTCCACTATACTAATTCGTTCCTTGCGGCGCTTTTCGCAAAGATGGCGCTAGCAGTTAAATAGATCGATTTCTAATATGGGATTGTTCACATTAATTCCTTTATTTAAAAAATAGAAAGTGCGGGAGATAAGGTATATGATCTAAGTGTGCAACGCAGAGATGGATAACCGCGTGCGTGCATCACATAAAAAGGCGACGGCCGAAAGCATTGCGTCAATGTGATAAAGGAAACGGGTCTGGCTTTCCTTGTCATACACACTATCGTTATCATAAAAGTGGTACGTGATAAACATAGGTATTTTTGAAATTGCATGTTTAATTACCGGATTGTATTTTGGCATGTTTTTACTTAATTGTTATAAGAAATTCAAAATACCATATGGGTGTCTCTGTTTGTAGAAACCATCATGGTAAAAACAGACCAAGGTATTACTAGAAAAAAGTATTGTGTACCACTTTTATGATACCACAAGTGTACTTCAATTAATTGTAAACCTTATCTTGTGCACCTGCAGCTCCTCAATAAACGAATTGAAGTTGTACATCTGGTATCCTACACACAAAACTATCTAGGTATAACGCCACTCCTAAGGACAATTTTTAATTATGAAACCACTGCGTTTTTGCAAAAAACGCTAATTTGTTAGTGGATGATAAAAAAATTCATATTTGCCTAACAAAATTTGAAAAACTTCTCAAGCGCCCCAAATATCTAATCTTAAAATTATTTGGGGAGCTTGAGAACGATTGTAGAACAATCGAAACGTCGCACTAGTGTTTGTCAGAAAGATAAGTTTTTCAAATTTTGTTAGGCAAATATTGTATTTTATCAACCATTGGCAAATTAATGATTTTTCTTTTTCTTAAATAGCCAGATAAAGTTTTGTTTGTAAAATAAATCCGCCATAATCATATAGATTTTATTCACCTGGTATCCTGCTGTGCTTAATAAAAATTCCGTATCTACATCCTAACCCTAGGTCCTAACTTAGGAACCCGCTGTATAGTGTATAAATATCTAATCCAGTTCCAATATCAAAAAAATGATTCATTTGAAAACTTCAGTGCATTTGCTTAGGCGATGATGTATGATATATCACAAAATTGTAAAATGCCTTTATGTAAAGTTTAAAAAAAGCTGTGTAATTTTACAAAAATAGCTGATGCTGTTCGAAAAAGGGGTAAAAATTAACTAAACAATTTTATGTGAAAGCATCTAAAACTAAATGTTTAATTTAAGATTTTGTCTCCCTGTTAGTTTATAAAATTGTTGCTAATGATGTTATTATTTTAGTATTTGCTACTCTTGAAGAGTCATGATGTAAACTACCAAACCTGAAGCAACAAAACATCAAAAAAAATAACCTAAAAAACCTGCTCCCTTGCAAATTAAACAAAAACCATATTTTCTTGTTCAGTTATAGCACCACATCAAAATGCAAATCTTCGTGAAAACCCTTACGGGCAAGACCATCACCCTTGAGGTCGAACCCTCGGACACTATCGAAAATGTCAAAGCAAAGATCCAAGACAAGGAGGGAATCCCCCCAGATCAACAACGATTAATCTTCGCCGGAAAACAGGTAAGATCATATTTCAAAAGCTTATAAAAAGGGTCTATAGGTCAAGCTAATCACAAAAAATGTGATTTTCGTCACAGATAACAAATTTCTTGGTCTTTATGTGTACCGATTTATTCTCAACCAGAGTTAGAAACCAATTCTTTAAAAAGTAACTATTACATTACAAATTACTTTACAGGAATGTACTTAGAAAACTTTGCAATTAATTACAACAAAAAAATAACTTAATTATAAATTTCCTACTTGCAAAATAAAAAAAGTAGTTGACAATTACTTTTTTATTTATTTCTTTAACTTTTTCATAATTTACAAAATGTAAAAATGCTTAATTTAGGAGCCCTCTTCCTTCGTAATACATTCCGAATTTACCCCTTAAATTCAGTACGAAACGTGGATTGCTTCAAATAATAAAAGCAAAATAGCTTTTTACAAATAATAACAATCAATTCGTACATCCCTACCCCCAAAAATGTTGACCCCTATTCTGTTTCCTGGATAGTGTATGGTGACATTTAGCAACTTGACTTCGTGAGCCAGGAGAGCGAACGGCACAAGAGTTTCACAAAACACTTGAACGGCATTTAAGCGTGACTTTAATAAAAGAGCAAGGTTATTGTGTAAGAAAAAAATATTAAAAAAATTGAATTTTTCTCGATTTAATGTTTCCTCGTTACAGCTAAAATAACGAAATAAATAATAATGACTATTTCTTCGTATTTTAAAAGTGGATATCTTAATGTGATTGCTCCTGTTTAGTAATAAAAAACTATTAATGAATTTTGAGTCACAGCGGCAAACGCTCCTGAATATGCGCGTCTTTGGTCCCTCACTGACTTCTTGCTTTCCATAAGTTCATCCTTTTTTATACGCTTTTCATAAAGGCTAAACGTTCGAAGTCGAGCACTGTATATCGCTTCTCATATTTTGCATTCTGTGCCCCGGTGTCTACACGACTCCCTCCCTTCACCGCGTATTGAAAACAGTGACACGTCAAGCGACAGTACACAGAATGCGGGTCCTACCTTCCATTCGCTGTAATCTGCTACTTTTGATGAATCTCACGATGTTTGCGCCTTCTATTTATGTTTAACGTAAATGGCAACATTGTCCCCTAAATCGCATGCTTCGTTTATTCAATCTGAAGCTTGAAAGATTTCTGCACACGCGCACTCTGTTAGGAATCACTTTCAAGAATTTTCGAAGAGGAAAAAGTGTCGGCAAAATAAAGCTATACAAGAAAATTCAGCTTATTGTTCACTTACAAAAGAGACCCGGGGTATTGTGAACTATTATTTAAAAATGTCCCCTTTTAATAGCCCTATTTTTCTTTGGCAGTTGGAAGATGGCCGCACCCTTAGCGACTACAACATCCAAAAAGAATCCACCCTCCACTTGGTGTTGAGACTGAGAGGCGGTGCCAAGAAACGTAAGAAGAAGAATTACTCCACCCCCAAGAAAATCAAACACAAGAAGAAGAAGGTCAAGCTAGCTGTCTTGAAATATTACAAGGTACATTCGTGTATCTGTTTTTGTTTGCCTTGGATTGTACAGAGTGTGTCAAATTCGATGTTTTTGGGGCATATCAGTGTTCCTAGCAAGCTGCTTTTAAGTTATGGGGTTTGAATAGTTGCATTTTGGGAAGAAGTCTATAACTGTTTTATTTATATTATAAATTGCTTTTTTATAAAGAATCCAACTGTTAAATTGAATTTTAACTGTTACTTTTAGTTTTTGAGAGTTTAGTTATCTTTTCTTATGGAATGGCCCTTTTTTTATTCGATTTTTGAAAACAGTGTAAATTTTCTTGTAAAATGACACATCACAATTTTTATTTTTTTTTGATAATAATTTTTGGACTCTGACATTTTTGGCAATGTTGTGACCTAAGTATTTTATATAGCCAAAATATCGCTAAAGCTTTGATAGGAAATTTTTTTTACTCTAAAGGTATTATGGTATTCAACATAATAAGTAGGTCGCCAACACCAATTGGGGAGTCCCATTTAGGAGGTTTAAGAGGTATCTAAGGGTAATGGGAAGCTGCTAGCGACTAAACATTGAAACTAATGGTTTTAAGGAAAGGCGCTGGCAACCTTTTACTTGTGCTATAAATAAAGAAATGTTACTTGCGTAGGCCCCTTCCCAAAATGATGACTTAAAAAACCTGTAGCTTAAAAACGGATTGCTGAATGATGTGGTTTTTACTTTTAAGCTTATCTAGAAAATCGAACCTCGCAAGTGGGGGGTCAGTGTTTTTTCTTTCTCCCTCAGAAACCCCCCAAAATCGAATTTTTATACATGGTGTGCAAAATAATATATTGTAAACCATTTTGCAAATAAGAAATGATTTTCAAATTTCAAGAATTTATATAACCTTTTTTATTTTTTGACTAAAAAAAGACCAAATATTGACTTTTTGTAAAAAAAAATTTGCCGTAAATAATTATTTTCTAGAAATTTTTACAATGATGTTTTTTTGTATAGTATTTGCTACTCTTGAAGAGCCATGATTATAAAATCCAATCTGAGACCAAATAGAACCCCATTTTACCGTGTAAAAACTCTTTTACTTTTTTTCTAAAACACTTGTTATCTTTGTTACAGGTTGACGAAAATGGAAAAATCCACAGGTTGAGAAGAGAGTGTCCTAGCGAACAGTGTGGCGCTGGTGTTTTCATGGCTGCCATGGAAGATCGCCACTACTGTGGCAAGTGCGGATACACCTTGGTGTTCTCGAAACCAGAGGAAAAGTAAATTAATTTTACAATTAAAATTGTATGGTTTTATTTTATAGATGTGCTTTTTCAATAAAAAGTATTGACTACCGTTAAAAAACCCTTTTTTTTCACACATCCTCACTGTATGTTTCATAATATATCAAAGATAAAAATGGTCCAAGCGGTGGACCGTTGGGTTATTAGTTCTCTTCGTTTAAATGCGGAAATCAAACAGAGAGCGTTTAACCAAGAAACGTCAAGTCATCATTTTCATTGTTTGTTTAACCAAAGATAACCTACCTCTGGAACAGCCGGTTAACAAAACAATGAAAATGTATGATTTTTTGACGTTTCTTGGTTAAACGTTCTCTATTTATTTCTCGCATTTAAACAAAGAGAACTAATAACCGAACGGTCCACCGATTTCGGTTGGTAGTGGGACGGTCCGCCCCTTAATTCTAAGATGCCTTTTCATAAAGAGTGCTTTTCATGTTTGGTACGTTAGTGCTTGGTTGACTAAAACCTTTCTTAAACAATATAAATGCAGCTTTAATGATCTTTCGTTTTCGCCAATGCGATTTTTATATAAACATTACACGAAAAGTATTTAATCGGAAAACACGATAAAAGAGTTTTGTAACCAAGACAAAACCAGATTATGCCCTCAATAATAAAAAAAAATTATATTTACAAAATCCCGCGTGAGTAAACACAGTTGGCAGGTACTCAAAGTAAAATACTTGAAACTGTACCTCAAGACGTCTACTTACCAGGGTAGCTATTCTGGGTCTTGAACGATGTGACCATCACATCACACGCTTTGATAAATGGCATAGTCAACCGCTCTACAGAAATAGTGAATTTTACGGGTTTGAAGCGAAATCTGATCTCTTGGCCCGTACCGACTGAACGTTTCTCGGTCGGATCGTAGAAGCGTGCGCAGTGTAGGTTTTTTCGCATAGCACGTGAAGGTTTGGAGTTAATTTAAAGCTTGCCATTGGCCAAAGCATGTGATGGGAACTATCACATCGTTCAAAACCCAGAATAGCTACCCTGGCAATTTAGCGTCCCTGTATGTATCAGATATCGGCTTTAACATGCAGCGACGCCAGGGATGTACTTAAATGGGAGTTGTACTTAAAACTTAAGTACTTTTACAAATCTTAGGGTCCATCTCACCGTCTTTATCCGAGTTCAAGTGTATCCAATAGGGCGGAACGCTTGTAGGAGTCATTTTCCATCATTGGTTTTAATACGCTTTAGCGGTACAGATATATTTAAGACGTAAGTGGGCGTGGCGGATCATGCTTTGTTAAATGATCACAGGATCCAATGGCATAAAGCTACATTTTTGCATAAGCAGTGGCATTGCCGAAAACGAATGTTTATTCAAGCACTTATGGAAAAGTATTTTAGAGTTAAGGAAGCAGACAATCAAGTACTATACTTGATGTTGTATTAAAGTGGCACCGCGTCATCAAAACCGTGATGGGCGGGAAGGGAGTAGAGGGGTACATACAGTGGCTCGCACTTCCTGTAATTTTTTTTTTTGGTATTGATTCCCAAAACGAGGCACTGCACTAATTAGTCATTAGCTTACTATTTTACTTGCTTTTTTTTTCTAAACGATTTTATTAGAAAGGAACATATATACTCTTGTCTGGTTGTTACGAACATATTGATTTAGCTGGGATTTGACGTTGTCTATTCGTTGTTGTTTTGACTGTTTTAATGTCAAACAAATTGGGACCGACTTTTTACAAAACAAATTACCGTTTTTGCAACTAAATCAATATTTGCGCACATTTTAATATAATTTTGGATTCTCTTTTATGTTTCGGATCTTTATTAGGTAAGTGCCTATTTTATCTGTCCTTTAAAAGGTCTCGGTGTTTCATTATAGACATATAAAGCGGCACACTGCAGGTACAAAGTGAAACAACAATTTTTTGTTACTTAGATTTTGCCACAAAATTTGGTTTACCATAGCTATGACGCGGTGCCACTGATATACATCCTCAACTATAGTTAGTAGACTGGATTGTTGGTTTACACTTGACACACACACGGTTCGAGATACTTACTAATCGAAACGTCCTGTTTAAAATAAATAACGAGAATGGAAGTCCGGAATAATGTTTTGCGGAATTGCCTATGACAAAAAGATAATGAATGTTAGGCTAGTCAAACTGCCACTGCATGAAATGGTTAAAAAAATTAGGTAGTTCCATTCCACGTTTTTATTAATGTTGGTTTTTCAAGCGATCTTAAAACCGCAATAGTCCAATCTAATCAGGCCAGGCAAAAATATAAAAAAAACTTTTTTGTTGTACCTTAGTCAAATATACCATTTTACTGTCAGTAAAAAACCAAAACGGGGTCTGTGCGAAAACATGAAAAACTGGAGTAAAAATTATATACCTCCTGAAAATTTTATAACCCTTAAAGGAAAACCACAACTTAAAAAAATTAATTTTAGGTAGGTAAACAAAATAAAACTTAAATAATTTCGGTATAACTCTCATATGGTTATTTTAAGTTCTTATTATATACTTAAATTTCTTAACTATAACTAGGTAGGATAATTGATAGAGGGCGTCTAATTTTGTCGTTTTATCACTAAAAGTAAAAATTTCGAGTTGTCGTTTTCGTTCTGAGATTGCGATGGATTGTTGGTTTACACTTGACACACACACGGTTCGAGATACTTACAAATCGAAACGTCCGGTTTAAAATAAATAACGAGAATGGAAGTCCGGAATAATGTTTTGCGGAATTGCCTATGACAAAAAGATAATGAATGTTAGGCTAGTCAAACGGCCACTGCATCAAATGGTTAAAAAAATTAGGTAGTTCCCTTCCACGTTTTTATTAATGTTGGTTTTTCAAGCGATCTTAAAACCGCAATAGTCCAATCTAATCAGGCCAGGCAAAAATATAAAAAAAACTTTTTTGTTGTACCTTAGTCAAATATACCATTTTACTGTCAGTAAAAAACCAAAACGGGGTCTGTGCGAAAACATGAAAAACTGGAGTAAAAATTATATACCTCCTGAAAATTTTATAACCCTTAAAGGAAAACCACAACTTAAAAAAATTAATTTTAGGTAGGTAAACAAAATAAAACTTAAATAATTTCGGTATAACTCTCATATGGTTATTTTAAGTTCTTATTATATACTTAAATTTCTTAACTATAACTAGGTAGGATAATTGATAGAGGGCGTCTAATTTTGTCGTTTTATCACTAAAAGTAAAAATTTCGAGTTGTCGTTTTCGTTCTGAGATTGCGATTTAAGTTAAGCAAAAATGATAATCCCTAATGTTTTGACTGTTATCTGTCATTTTTGCCAAATGCCGTGCACAGGTAGAAGGAACCTCAGTATTGACCGACTTGCACGACAAATGAGGGCATTTTAGAAAGTAATAAGCAGCATATTTGCACTATAAAACTATGTATTGATAAAAACATACCAATTTTTACAATTGTTTCATTACTACAAGTAGAAAACTAGTAAATAAAATAAAAAATATACTAGCCTCCCACCACTGCTATAAAATAATGTAAATCAACGGTTAGCTAAAAATCTTAACTAACTAAACTATTTTGGCAATTTGTATCTGTCAGTCACAGATAAAAATAAAGTATTTTTGTAAAAAATACAGCAGGTAGAGGTTATTTCACAATATGACGGTACCTAGGCTTTTCACGAAAAGATGCATTTTACTATGTGACTAAAACATATCTAAAAGTGTGCACCAAAGTTAACATCTCATGGACAAGTGTAACTTTAATTTATATTAATAGTTTTTTGCAATTATTTAAAGAGAAATTGTCTAAAGCAGAATACACTTTTCCTTGAGATCTCTGATTACAGTGCTGTTAGACATAAAACACAAATCTTCTAAAGTAATAAACATATTCAAGAGGGAGAGAGCAAAACTGAGGAATTTCATCATGAGAAAAAAGACAACCAACCACACAATTAAAAGGTAATCCAGAAAATTCGCAAATTTTTTAAAATACATTATGGTGTTAATTCTAAAAGTTTCCAAGCATTATTTTTTTTTAATGAATAATATTAAAAATGTACAATAGATACAAACATAAAATATGGTCTCATGGGGTCTCCGCGCCCCCCCAAAACTGTCTCGGGCTCAACCCCAAAACTTTTTCTATTTTCTAAATACGCCAATGGTTAAATGTGTGCACGTGGTTTATATCCGCAAAACGGATTACCCCTAGAATCTTAAATGGAGAGTTGGTCAAATGGTGCCTATATTTGAAAAATCCTCAAATTTGTTTTTAAGATATTCAAATGCAAATATCTCGAGAACGTATTAATAAAATATTAAAATATCGGCACTGTACTTGACTAAAAAAATGCCCCTTGGGTCTGCTTTTCATTTAGGATTTTAGGGGTTACATCTCCCTTTTCTAGGAGGTTAAACCAGATAATAATAGCGTTATTCCTTTGGTGAACCAAGGCTGTGAATTTTTGTCAAAAAAAAACTGTTACTTTCCAATTTGGTTTATAACACTGGAAAATTTCTAGATTGACAGCCTACCCAACCATTTGTATGATTTGAACTTGAAAATGTACAGGGTCATTCACCATATTGTGACACGAAAATTTTCAGGCTTTTTTAGATGGTATTTGTGTGTGTTAGAAATGTCAACTATCATTTCAAATGGCAAATTTTAGTTTGTATAGGATGCGATAAACAGTTTTTGAGATACAATATTTAAAAAATATGTGTAAAGGTGGCCGTGAATTTTAAGTGACTAAAACTTTAATATTAAGGGTAGGTAGTTCATAATATAAACAACAGAGAGCATAATATTGTTAACGCGGCCAAGGAAAACAATTTTGTGTAGATTTAAACGCCGTGCTATGTGAACCAAACACCCAGCCAATAATATTTTTGAACATTTCCGGTATTTTCTGGTAAGTTGCTGTCAAAACTTGATATTTGGAATAACAGACTGTTACTGAACTGCTAAGTTGTTATTATCAGTTAATATTGCTGACAAACACCTCTTAAAAGCTTAATAAAAATGATAAAACTTCTGTATTTACGTTTTCTTTCTGCAAGAATAACGGAGATATACGCATGTCAAAATGTGGTGAATTACCCTGTACACGTTGAATCATACATTTTCTAATGTTCTGTCGTTTGGAATGTTTGCAAATAAAAACAGATGCAAATTTACTGGCACACCTTTTATAATTATTCAGAAAATTATTTTAAAAAAATATTGCATATTTACATCGCGACTTTGTACTGAGACTTTTGCACATTTGTTGCTTAAAAACCTGTCTTTTTCTTATTTTAACCGATAATTTGATAACATTTTACATCAATATGATGTGATTTTAATACACAATATGACAAAAAAGTTTGATATTTAATACCACTTACTTTCTAAAATTTTGAACAAAAAAATACTTTCAAAATTATTTTTTTACAAACAGATATACAAATTCTCGAAAACATGATACAATCTGAGCAATCAAATAATTGCTGATACTACATACCGGATATATATTGTATGTATAATTGGGTTAACAATATATTGGTTTAATGTAAATAAAAAAAAACTAATAATTTTTAAAAATATGAGACCAAAAAAGGCACTTTTCTAAATAAAAAAAACTAAGTCTATGCGTATTCTTTATGCGTTAAAATAAAAATCATTGAACTATATAATAGTATATCATTTTCAATGAAAAAAAAAATATATATGTATACATAATAAACTTGTATAAATTTAAAATTGAAAACTTAGCCAAATCGACAAATTTTCGGAAAAAAAATTTTGATTTGGCTGAAATGGAAAAATTCAATTCATTTACAAATACGATGTCCTAAATTCCATGTATTTGAGGGCCTCAAGTATTTCTAGGGGAGAACTGAACTGACCCCCACTTGCTAGCCTCGATTTTAAAGAGATAATTAAAAGTGGAAACCGCATCTTAATATTACAATGCATTATTAACTTTTTATTTATGAAAATTTCATTTTAGTGTATTTAAATTTTTTTATAGTTTTTTTTTAATAAAAAATTAAACTGTGAATTTGAATTTTATCTGTCACTTTTATGACAATAAATATATATATATATATATATATATATATATATATATATATATATATTTTGATATTGATCTAATATCTTAAACCTTGTAAGATTAAAATATATAATGAAAACAACAAATACTAAGAATATAAATAAATTCCATAAACAAATCACAATTTTTATGCAAAATCTCGAGAAAATTGACAGATGAAATTCAATATGACACTTGGATTCTTTTTAAAAAATCCATAAAAAGACAATTTACACCAAAAATACATTTTTATAAATAAAAGTTATAGTTTTTCTAACTCCCCTTGAAACACCTAAACCCCTTTAAAAACATCGAATTTGGGACACCCTGTACAAGGTAAAATGCATTAAATTTATTCACAAAAAATTTGCTATTTCGAAAAGCACAATAGAAATTTGTACAAAGATAAAAACTAATCTGTTGTACTTTGTCATCGCCCATTATCAAAAACTAAAAATTCAATATAATTTTCGAAATCTCACATTAGATTTAAAATACATTCAATAGAAAAAAAAGAGAAACTATCCTAGAAGAAATACTCCAGACCTGTTTGTGGGAAAAGCAACATTTTGGCTCAAATAAATATATTAGTCGATGCTCCAATTCACGACTGAAACTTACGATTTTCATAGAGTTGCAGACCCGTTCATACATTGAAAACTTATGATATCGGCTCCGGAACGAAATAAAAACACACCAAAAGGCGCGTAATGAAATAGCGACTATCAAAATAGCAATGTATCAAAATAGCGATGCACAAAATACAAAATTGGACGCGATTTATTTTTCTACATTCTAATGAAATAACAAAAAAATTGTAGTAAAAAAAAAATTCATAAACATAACTCAATCCAAGATAACCCAACCCAACATTAACATTGTGTTGAGTTGGTTATGTTGGGTCGGGTTATGTTATGTTGGGTTTGGTTGTTTGTGGAGTTGCGTTTGGTCGGATTGAGTTGGTTTGGGTTGGTACAAGGGTCAGTATTGGGTTATTATTGGCGGTATTTTCATATCCACCAAAAAAAGTTCCATTCGACGCTATTTTGATACATCGCAATTTTGATAGTCGCTTTTTCATTACATCGCTATTTTCAAAACTGCTATTATTATACCCGCTACTTTGAAAATCGCTATTTCGTTCCGAAGCCAATATTAACCTTGTTTGTTATTTATAATCCAAAATAACAAAAACAACTAGCCAAAGATTTAACTACCATAGTTCCCTAATAGTGTGGAAAATACCGGAAAATATAGAAAAAATCACGAAAATTGTGGAAAAATACAAAAGTTTTAACCCACAGGATCCTTTATTTATTTCAACATCAAATTAATAAAAAAAAGTTTGGGCAAATTATAAAAAATACAGTATTACAAACTTATATATTTCTTTTTAGTTATCTCTCTGCTTGCAGGGTGAAAATACAAAATGTTGTATTTTTAAGGAGTTATTTTAAAGTTTTCAAACTTTTCAACATTATTCAAATTCCAGGGCATTCACACTAAGAACTCGACATATCTTGAACCAGCAAGAGGTAGCACAATTATTTTTATGGAAATTGTAGACCTTATCTCGTAATTTCCTGTTTTAACATTGGCATGAAGAATTGTGTTTTATCAAATAAATTTTGTTTTTTTAAAGGTTATAATTTCACACGTACACTATAACTATAGCACACTGTTATGTCATCTTTGCCCACAATTGTGGAATATGGCAAGTTGGCTAAGCTCCAAAGCAACCGTTTCCTATATGTAGTTGTATAAAAAGTATTTATATTCTAACCCCTGATTTCTAAGTTGCTGTTCGTTAGAGTTGGGCTACAGTTCGGCCTTGCTGTTCGCAAAAGTTGGAGATAATTTATCTTTCGCCGTTAAAGATACGTAGTCGGCCACGTACGTCAGACTTAGTTGGTTTCTTCTTTTATTTTCCTTTTTATTATTTTTTCTTTATGGTAAGAGCTAAATCAGAAAAAGTTAGAGGCTCCATTTTAAACAAAAAAACTGTTGCGAACGACGGAACTGTGAACCGTGCACGGCAACTTATAAATCAGGGGTAAAAAACATTTGTCTCGGTCGTGTGCAAAAAGTCGTTTTTAAAACTTGTTTAATTTAATATTTTTGTTAATGATTGTTTCCAAGTTTGAATATATTGCCATGATATGGCACTAAAGTAAAAAAAAAACTATTTACGTCCAACGGTTTTTTCACGTGCACATTTTAAAAAATTTCAAACAAGGTCGGAGTATATTAGTACTAATAAATATAGTACGCAGATCTGTCAACAATCCGTAAAAAAAAGAACACTAACTACAGAACTATAAACGAGACACCCCAAACAGTACTAAACGTCTTTATCAAATAATTTTTTTCTATGAAGGCCAACAAGCATTATTTTTGGTCCGTCAAAAAACCACAAAATCTCGTTAATACACGTTTTTTACCAACAAATGCTTAACTTTGTGACAGTACCTGTCCCAAGCATTGCCAAATTTCTGCTTAGCCAACGAGTCGTCTCTGTGCGCGCGTATGATCAGATAAAATATTGCGGCGTAAAGAACGAAAACGGGGGTAGCGCACAGAACGAACGGCACTAGGGACAAATGTGTTAAAATTTCGCCAAAGTAGTGGGGGAATCTTACGTGTGAATAGAATCCAGAAATAAGTATTTTTGTTCCTTGGCTGGTGGAAATTGAATCGTGCCCTAAAATTAGAACAAAAGCTGAAATTAATATGGATATACTACCAAAGGCTGACATCTTTGACAGGTGTATTAACCGCGATGCATTTTTTGTTAAGAAAGCTGTCAAGACTGTCAAAATTACTGTTACGGCTTCACAATTACAAATAAAACTCGCAAATGTCAGAAAACGATGTCAATTTATTTTGACAACTCAATGTACAAAACACGCACTTAAACTTACTAATAACTTGCTACTGAAATCGGCCTATTTACTTCGTGTTAATATCTTGCGATTACTTTAGTTCGTTATCTCTGACTGACTCTCGTTGCCCGGCTTTTATATGGGGTCTGCGATCTCTCGCGAACAATCTATCCGTTTTCGATACACGAGTATACTAGTTTCTGCTAGAAGGTTCGCGTCCGAGTACGAGTGTGAGTCATAGAAAACGCAACTAAAACCTAGACTAAGAATACAACCATAAGATAAGTCAACCTAATACTACACTAAACCTAAATAAATTCTAATAAAATTTAAATAACTTAAATTTGTACCCAAGTAACATTATCACCACCCAAGGTTTTATTAGTTTGGTTCCGAGGTTATTTAGAGGGTGCTGTTATGGCTTTTAGGATCAATTTGGCTACAGAAAGGTAATTTATATTGCCAATTACCTAAAGAGGTGTTATACAACCAAAAAGTGATTTATAAAAAGAGTATATTAAAACTGATATTCCTTCTGTTCCTTTTAGATACTTTCAGTTTTATTGATTTCTGATTTATAAAGATGGTCTTATAAAACCCTTTTACCTAAAGTTTATAAAAAGAAATAAATATAAACTTTGGTCATTTAGTTTTTTTCATTACTTTAGGTCATAACAAAAGTGTTTTATAATAGGGCTAGAAGGTTACCTTATATCCTTTTGTTTTTATAGTTACCAGTAGTTTAATAGTAAATATGATTATATAAGCAGCCCTGTAGAACCTAGTTTCCTTAAGGTTTTTAAGAGTGGTAAATATAAACTTTAGACTTTTGGTTTTTGCCATTACTTTTAGGCATTTTAAGACGGTTTTATAGGAAGGCTTAAAGGTAAACTTAATTCTTTTGTATTTATAGTTACTCATAGCTGCATATTAAATATTATTTAAATAGGGGGCCATATAAAACCTTGTTTCCTTAAGGGTTCTAACAGAAGTAAATAAATACTTTCGTGTTTTAGTTTATTTAGGTACTTCTGGTAAAAATAATAGATATAGCTAGGTACAGATTGGTATACCTACCTATTGCAAGATTGATTATTTAAAGCACAATAATTAATAATTGTTGAGCTTCCGTCCTCCTAGGAAGGGCACAGATAAGGCCGGTTTAAACGGCCAATATAAAATGTTTCCCTCCAACCTGCAGGCACAACGGATATCATTGCATTGGCCCTCTTGATTGTGTGCAAATTGTACGATAAAAAACATTTAAAAGTGTTGAATTATACGCTTTTAACACTTTAAAAAACATACAAAAAAATTAAGTGAGGTTATGTTGACTATGTTTACCTTATCTTTTCTATTGGTTTCATAAGGGCACTCAAAAATCTTTGTTGCGATAGAGTAACAAATGAAACCAAGTGACCACTTTATCTAGTCGTTTTAGCAGTGTTTTTTAACAATAATTTTACTTTAATTTTGATTTATGTAAACCAAACAGACTTTTTTAATGGTGAATAGTGTAAATTATTATTTTTTTATTTTAAATATTTGTTATTTTGTTATCAAAAAACGATTAAAAAGCATTTTTGAGAGGGCGCGCTTGTTTTGAGAGCTTTTCAGATACGATTTTATCAGAAAAATAAGTCTGGCAGGCAATTTAATGATCAACAAAACGACAAACTTCTCATATATAGGTATATTTTTATGTGATAAAATAATTTTGGGACTCTTGACATTTTTGGCAATTTTGTGACCTCAATTATTTTATATAGCCATTGTAAATCTAAAATATCGCTAAAGATTTTATAGGAAAAATTCTTTACTCTAAAGGTATTATGGTATTCAACAGTATCGCCAGGATACCAAATCTAGTTTTATAATAGGGTAGAGGACGTTTCTGAGTCGCTTTTAGATCCTGGCATAATAGCTTTAGGCTCTAAAAGGTTCTATACTGGTGGAACCGCTAGAGGGCGAAGCTAGAGTTTATTTCTTATGGTTTTATAGTGAGTTTAATACATAGGTTGCCACCACCAATTGGGGAGTCCCATTTAGGAGGTCTAAGGGGTATATAAGGGTAATGGGAACGTGCTAGGGAGCAAGCATTGAAACTAATTGTTTTAAGTAAAGACGCTGGCAACCTTTTAGCTTCTGCTATAAATAAAGAAATGTTACTTGGGTAGCATTACGCTTCAAAGAAGATGCTTAAGTGCTAAATCATTCTAAAAGAAAATAAGGCTCAATGTACTGTTGGTTTCATAAAAAACGCATAAATGCCCACATAGCACAAAAATCACATTAACGTTAAATTAACGTGAACAAAGATAATAAAGTAATTTTTTACAAGAAAACAACCTCATACCATGTAATATGTGTTTTGTTAAATCTACATGCTTAAAGATAACTTAAAAACAAGGAGGAATCAAGCTAACAAAATGTATTTTTTGCTGAAGGTTGTGGTGCTGTGTAAATAACGTCTTTTTTACCCTCGTTATTTTAATGTGCCAAATTCACACTTGGAAAGTCCTCCAAAACATATTCTAAAACGCCACTAGATAAGACTTCTCAAACCTACTAACTACACGATTTTTCTCTAAATGTTTTTTAATAAAAATGGCGCGAAAGCGTGTTCTCAAAACCCTCTAGAAAAAGACTTGTTAAAAATAATAACTTTCTACGTCTTGTATAATCTAAAACACAAGCTTACTTGGGAACCACTGAACCGATTTAAATAGCTTGTATCTAGTTGTACGTGGCGGTGATCTTCTAGAAAAAGACTTGTTAAAAATAATAACTTTCTGCGTCTTGTATAATCTAAAACACAAGCTTACTTGGGAACCACTGAACCGATTTAAATAGCTTGTATCTAGTTGTACGTGGCGGTGATCTAACTTTGATAAGAACTTTAAAAAAAGTCAAAAAAAATTTCCGAAACAAGAAAAAACGACCCTCTTTGAAAGGTCAAGTTTGAGTCTGTCCGCCATCTTGGATTTTAAAACGGCGGACAAAAACATATTTACTTATGCTCAAAAATCAATGCCGTTCAAAGTGCAAGTAATTCCATTAAAAGTAGTGGTATACAAGTAAACAGAGAAACATTTTGTCTGGTTTTTTGGTCTACCAGAAGAAAACAAGTTGTCGACAAACCATCTATATATTTTCAAATTTCCCTTAGGCCATTAAAATACACGATTGCTTTAAGTTCAAAATTAAAATTGTAGAGCGACCAACTTTTTGTATGGGATAAAATTTATGAAATGGAGCACACTATCAGGTTTGGTCATAAAAAATATGGAGAAAGTTAAAAATAACAAAGAACAGTTGCCTAAAGTTTTGTCCCCATAGATTCTTGATTACACCCGCTGTGCGACGCGACGTACTCTGTTTTTATCCGAAAACACCAAGTAAAGTTTGAAGGTTAAAATACGACGGCAATATTTAAACTCAAATATTTTATCTTTTTAAGCTCACACGATTAATGTATAATGTAAATAATTTTGGTCCGCCAAAATCACACCTGGAAAACACGTGAGAATCCCCTGAGAATCACAGGGAATCATTGTAAAAAGATGGAAATCACTGTACATACGGTCTCGAATTTCCCCTCGAATCCAACGCCCCCCCTCCCTCCCCAGTTAGCACCATTGAACAAAACAAAGTATAATGTATTATTTTATCTTCATGCACAGTTACCTTGAATATGGTAACACAAGTAATATTTTTAACAAAACTCTAATTTTTGAAATCTACCCCCACCCTTTTTGCCGGCTTATATCGGTGATTATTTTTCATAACCAAACTTAGGTACCAAATTTCATTAAAATTGGGCAAACTAAAACATATTATGTTGCCATCATATTTATCAAACTCGATCCAGTGTTGAAAATAATTTTTATATTATTTATACATATTTTATATTTTCATTGACTCTTTGTTTAATGTGTGAATGTTCAACAGTATTTCTGTAGAATTAAGGCAGTGAGGCTCTTTTACAAAATTTAAGAAGGAATGTGATAGATAAATATGTGAGAACTTTATATTTATTAAATTTTGTTAAAGAGTGAATTCTAATTTAAATGAAAATACTTTTTTTTATAAGAGCTTTTATTGCTAATAAAGTGTTTGATATATATATATATAAATTAGTAAAGCTCCCTCTATGTACTTACGTTTAAACTGCGGGCTGTAAGGATTCCTTAAGAAACCATCTCTCTGCCAGTGACACAATCTTAGAACCATCAATCCGGAAATGCCAATCAAAGAAGCCAAAATCAACTGCCACGTTGGCAGATGGACGTTATGCTCTACAACGTATTTGGTCACCAGGGTGGTGGCGAAGGGACACAGTGAGCTGAGAACAGCAAAGTTGAAACCAAAACCTAAAATAAAAAAAATTTTGCGTCATGTAAATCAACTCTTATAACTCTCTCTCTCTCATACGGATCGTGCGGTACAGGGTGATTGGTTATATTTTACTAAATAGCGCTAATATTATCACACATAGTTTAAATTGGCAAATTTGTAGGATTTTTCCTCAATCAATGTAATCTGACTCTAAAAATACCTAATGGAGGAGGAGGTGTATGATAAGGAAAATTCTTCAAAATTCGTATTATATTATCGCTGTGAATTTAAAATAATTACATTTTTATCCACGTTTGGTAAGACACTGAAGGGGACAAGTGGCAAGCAAATAAAGCAAACATGTGAGCTGAGGTGCCTGTCAATTGTCAGAGTATTTCAGCTTACCTTCTTGTTGCACACTGGAGGTAAGCCACTGCTTTTCATACCACAGTTTGTCGATGAAGTACACTAGGTGCAAAGAAAAGTATACCACGGGTGTAGCTCTAGCACTTTTTACGAGGTTAAGATATCTTGATGTAAAGGTCGTGGTTTCGTTAACAGAAGCAGCAGGTTGGGATTGGTAGGTATTGGTGACGCCTTTGAAGATATAGCAGAGATCGATCAAAAGCTAGAATAAATAATAGATCATTTTTAATAATATGCGTTTTCCAGTGACTTGTAGATTGTGCTAGTTCTTGAGATATTTGTTACATTTTGCATAAACGTTTTATAAAGCAGTTAAAATCTTTTGTGCCCTTGTTTACAAAACTGTTAATTAAAACTTAAATTTTTATAAGAAAGCAATCGAAAGCATAAAGAACCTCTTCAATCCCTGTGTTATAAAACTATAAGCTTTAGTTGTCTAAAACAAGACAATACGTATCGAATGTAATTCTTATAAAAGGTTTATAATATGTTAAAACCTTTTTAGTGGCTCATTTCCCGGGAGAATATCGTAGATTTATATAGATGTCCTTAAAACGTTTTAAATGTGTCAAATTGTAGCAAGCCTTTAAAGTAAAAAATTCGTGTGGAAGCCATGAACTTAAGAAATTGGCTTTAAGAAATAAAAACAACTAATATGCGCTCAGGGTGCCCTGACCACCACTTGCGAGGCTCAAATTTCAGAGAAACTTAGTAAAAACCGCATTTTGATGTAGCAAGCAGTTTTTAAGCTACAGGAGGGTTTTAAAAACATGGCTTCTACACGAATTTTTTACTTTAAAGTTTATCTTTAGATAGGGGGCCCATAATTTTCTTATCTCTGAAAATTTTATACATTTTTTAATAAAGATTCCAACTGTCAAATTAAATTTTATGCACTTTTAGTTTTTAAGATATTATTAAATTGTTATTTCTTTATGGAATGACCCTTTTATTTTTTTATATCTTTGTTTCTAACTGGCCTTAAAAAATTTAGAATTGATTAAATTAAATAAATAATCCAAACCAAAAAGGTAATTAAAAAATAAAAATATAGAAAAATTTCATGATGATTTCATAATTCGAATAAAGAGGGTCATTTTATAAAAAAATATTAATGTTATGTAATATTTCAAAAATTAAAAGTTTCAGCTAAAAATCAATTTAACAGTTAAAAAGTTCTAAAAATAAATAAAAAAGTTCTAGCCGTTCTCCCAAAAAGATTTTACCTTTGCAAGATTAGTTTTTAATCAATAAAGCCCATTATTTTGAATTAAATATTTTGTTGTTTGTAAATCAGTTTTTAAAAGCACAGTTTCTAACGAATTTTTTACTTAACGTTTATAAAGGTTAATATTTTGTTGTTTGTAAATCAATTTTTAAAAGCATGGCTTCTAAACGAATTTTTTACCTTTGTGTGGATATCAATATTTGTGTGTTTTGAGTGAGCAAGTAAACTAGATTTTATGTAGTAAAAAATGCATCAAACATTTTACTTCTAGATTCAAGGAAGTCATGGATAAAATATTATATATTCAGGCCAGAACTAGTATAAATTCTTGTTTTCTATTTTAATGTTTCAAATGGTTTAAAAACCAGAAAGAACACTGATGTTTTATTTTCACTAGAAACGATAATAAAACTATAAAATAAGCTTAATAATTGACTTTAAAGGCATAAAAACCATTATAGAATCACACATAACGTTTTTTAGTAATTGCATATTGTATAACTGTGTCCTTTTGGAATTTGCTATTCTTAGAGTACCGCAACCAGAGATTCCAGAACAAATAGAATGGACTTCACAACCAACCAAAATAAAAAAGAACAAGTACAAAATGCCTTTGACATTAATATTGAAAAAACTATAGTAGAATTGAAAGAAAAGCACTCGTAGGCAACCCCTTAGGCAGCCCAACCAAACTTACTACTTTTTACTAATTTCTCCCCTCCAATGAAAAAAGTAATAATATTTTGAGACCTTAAACAAATTTTGACAGTAAGATTTTACCCTAAATTTTATTGAAAAACCCGTCAAAAACAAAAACCGCGGTAGACAAGCACTTGGTATTTCTAAACCAGAGAACGGAAATGTCAAACTGAAACAGAAAGGGGATGGCGGCCATTTTGGATTTGCCACTTTAACTTTGGTCAAATCCAATCTGTTAATGTTCTAAAATCCGTAGCTGCAACCTAGATTGACTAAGGTAACTGATAAAATAAGTGGTCCTCATCATCAGTTACCTCAAGATTGACAGCCAAAACTACCCAAAAAATTAAGCGCGGACCAAAACCGCGAGGCCTAATATCGCGCAAATCAAAATCACGAAAGACAACAATCGTGCAAGAATTAGGAATTAATTTTAACGTTTTTGAAACCTAATTAAAACAATAAATATGTTACTTGGGTTATCAAATAAAAAATGCTTCTTGGTGATGTAAAAAATACTTACGATTCCAACTATAGCCAGCCGAGTAAACGCCAACTTTAAATCAACTTTTCCAAACAGCCTCGGATGAGTCTCTCGGCCCCAAAAGAAGTTATTCAAGCCTCCTTTTCCAATGATTCTTGGATTCAAAGCGCTAACCGGCACATTAAAGCTTCTGACGTAAGCGAAGATAGCGGTAGAAAGACCGTTGATCAAAGCGGCAAAAAACAAATGATTTAAGTGGTTGAGTATAAAGTCGGCAACTTTAATATTTTTGAATTCCAGAAAACTACCTATGAGGACTAGAATTAGGAATACTAAAATTCCGTTTGCGTGATATGTCAATTTTCCTTGTTTGTCTGGTAATCCGTCAACTTTGAAGCCTAATGGGATAGCTGATAAACCTACAAACAGCATAAAATAACCGATGTATGCCAAAAATGCTGGCCTATAGAAAAAGACTGCAGGTTTAAGCAAGGTCGGTACGGTTTTCGGGATTTGCGTCATAGTGCAAGAATCCTTGGTGCAAGTGCCAAGAGCGATTCCAATGGATACCGGGATACCAATAATGATCGAGAGAATAAATAGATTGGTGCTAAGGCCAACCCAATCGATTTTAGATTTACTCTTCTTGGGGCTGAGAGGTTTTTGTTCGTCTTGTTTTAAAATCTCGTCCTCGTCCGAGAATTCTCCCAGTTTGTTCCTGGGAAGCTCGAACTGTTTGTTCAAGTGGACGATTCTTTCGACTTCGCGGTTCTGGGAGCGAGTCATTCTTTTCAGCAAGGTACCGCTGATTTCAACGGATTCGTTGGCTTCCTTCTGTAACAAAAAAACTTGATCGTCAATTTACACGAAATCAACGGAGTCTAACGAATCCAATACCCCAACTTTATTTCAAGTTTATTTATAAAAAGTGATACAAAGTAAACAAAAATTAGATAAATAAACAAAATGCCCTGAAGTACTTGTTGAACATCTTAGGGCAAACAAAATAATACTAAAATAAAATACCAATTTTTCCGATTTTCAAAAATACTTCAAAAGCTAAAGATCTAAAAAGTTATAACAAAATTTAGTGGTGTATGGATGGAAAAAATCGTATTGTCGAGTCTTGAAAATCTTGAAAATTTCAATATATTTTAAATTTAAATCTTCTTTGACCAATTTTAATAAAATTTCTTTCTAGGTAGCGCAATTTTTTTAAAACATTTGTCAAAATCGGTTCAGTAGTTTCGGGGCGCAAGGGCAGTCCAATAAATTTTACGTTTTTATCAAAAATCTCAAAAACTAAACAATTTTGATAAATACTAATAATGTAATCAAATTGAACTTTTATGACTTAAAAGTTACTGAATTTTGGCTTTTTCGGAGATGGGTGTCTAGCGAAAATCGAAACATATATATATATATATATATATATATATATATATATATATATATTATCGGTTTCACAACGTTCTACGTCTTTCGATACCCAATCTCCACTCGTTTCTGTTTGCCCATAATTAATTCATCATCTAGGCCTCTTATTCTTATTTCACTGTCTATTCCTTCTCTCCAGCTTCTTCTTGGCCGTCCTCGTTTTCTTCGACCAGTTGGTTTCCATTGTAGTATTTGTTTAGGTAGTCTTTCATCATTCATTCTTTGAACATGTCCGTACCACACCAGTTGTTTTGTTCTTATATCATCCACTAAAGTACGTTCACCCACTCACTGTCATAATTTCTCTTATTCTTTGATTTGTAACTCTTTCTCTTGTTGATTTCCCTGCTGCTCTTCTCCAATAATCCATCTCCGTGCCGGAAAGCATTTTTTCTGTTCTATCCTTGATTGGTCATACTTCTGAGCCGTATGTAATAATACTTTTTACAATGGTGTTATATATAAGCTTTTTGTTATGTTTTGATATACTTTGGTCCCAAATTATTCCATTTAATGGAGTTATTGCTTTTCTTCCTTGTACGTTTCGATCTTTTATAGCTTTGTCTAGTGTTCCGTCAGCTGTAATTTTTAGACCTAAGTATTTATACTCACCACAGGACTGAATTCGCTGCCCGGTATTTAAGATTAGATCCTGTTTCATTCCCTCGATACACATATACTCTGTCTTATTGAGATTAACCTCTAGTCCCCACTTATTGTACTCTTCTATTAGTTTTCGTGTCATATATTCGAGGTAGTCATAATCTTGAGCCACTACTATCTGATCATCGGCGAAACATAAAGTATACAAGGTGGTTTCGTCCAACGGAATTCCCATGTTTTGGCATTTTCTCTTCCATACTTTAAGGACTTGTTCCAAGTATATCTTGAAGAGTGTAGGCGAGATACAGCAACCTTGTTTAAGACCTTTATTTACTTGAAAGCCTTTGGTTAGTTTTGCTTTTATTTTAACTTTTGCCTTACTATTGCGGTATAACTCTTTGATGGCCTTAATTAGTTGTACGAAACATATTTTCATCTAATTCCCGGTCCGTTTTTACATTCCATCGGTTGGTTGGTTTTTCGTGAAGAACTACGCTCTCGCCGTTAAAGAAAAAAGCTATTATTTTAATTTTGCTAGTTCTTAATTAACGGCACTAAAAATTCTCCTTCAATCCCTGGTTTTTAAAGGCTGTGTGAAATTCCAACATTTTTGGGTATTACAATATTTGACACATTGCTCTCGCTCACTTACGAACACATTAAACAATTTTATGCCATTTTGACAAGTTGATTTTGATTCTTGCTACTAAATTAAGTCTCTGAGCACGAACAGTATATTCAGTTTATACTTAATACTTATAATAGGTCACACAAAAATGGATTATTATTATCACGGATAATTGATTATTATGATAATATTATAAGAACATAATTAAATTTTAAAGCAAAAACAAAAGGAAATTTTTAAGCGAAGGCCCGTTTATTAATAAATGTGAACAAAATACTTGCAATGCAATGCAAGGACCTAAAAAACATTATTTGCAATTTGTCATTTGATAATTATATTGGCGAAGCGTCCATTTTGCGATTAGAAATTTTAACACACGAAAAGGTGATCTCATGCTTTCAGACGTTGATCTTTACGTCTAATTTGAGTTATCATACCTTTGACAGTGGGAAAGAAGAATTTAGAGATCAGTTGGATGACTTGGTCGGGTTAATACCCTGAGAGTCTCTCGTTCTTGTATTGAGACACCGTAGTTCAGTGGTGGAATGTTTGCCTAGATAGCAAGAGGTCCCGGGTTCGATCCCCGGCCGAAGCAGAAAACTTTTTTCTTATTTTTCTTTCTTTAATTTCACTTGTTGTTTATAGTTTTAGGTCCTTGCATTATTTGCAATTTGGTATTTGATAATAAACTACTAGTTACGTTATTCGACGTTGATAGATCGTTAAATAAACTGACTTGTGTCTAACAACGTCGGTTTTTCGATATAGAAGCGACTTGGCCCAATGCAAAATCAATTCACGACGAATTTTTACTCAATCTGACGTCGGTTCGGGTTAATTTAGTTAGAAGTCATATAAATGTTTCTTGGAAACTCGATGTTGCCAAAACAGAATAAAATCAAAATCAAACGTGTTTTTTTGCTATTCCAAGTCTAACCCTACATATCAATGATTGTGTCAAAATGCATAAACAACCCTGAGTGTAACCAGGCTGACTCACTTACTTCATCCCAGTATTGAAACTTGTTCTATTGCTTCTTAGTAAAAGCAATGAAAACAGATATTTTACATCAAAAATGATGTCATTGTCATGTTACCATAGTAAAGACAAACTTACCTCTATATCAGTTCGTGACCTGCCTTTGACAGTTGCTTTTGGTTTTTCCTTAAATCCCACCTCATCCTCAGCGGAATCCGTGTCTATTTCGAATGTGTTGCCTCTTCTTTTTAAAAGCGGCACATCTATTGGGGTAGAAAAATAAATATATACAAGATGTAAGGCCCGAAAACTTGACGCGGATTTTTTTTGGTTATTATTAAATCTGGATTTGATACCTTCCCAGACCATTTGCACACCACAAGTGTAAATCAGCCTTATTAATAAGAAAAATGTGTTTTACCATATTCTGAAAACAGCATATTGATGCTGCTCCGTTAAAAAGTCATTAGCATTAATGGATTTTGGCCAAAATCAAACAGTAACAATGCTGAAAAATATTTTCCATGAAATTCTCCTGAAAATGGTCCAGCTGTTCCAGAGCTCTTGTGAGCTGGACAGACTAGAGATTGCTAAGATAGGGCCAAATACACCCAAATAACACATTTTCATTTACTTTGTTTTTCATTGAAAACATCTCTATATTTCAGGCCGAACTCGTAGCCATTGAACTGTGTGCCCGGTGGATTACTGACCACGAATGGACCAACAGGGCAATAAAAATCTTCTCCGACAGTCAAGCTGCCTTAAAAGCGCTTGATTCCTACACGGTCTCATCAAGAACCGTGAGGAACTGCAGGGACTCGCTGAATGCGCTTGGTAGCGCTAATAAGGTGTCATTAGTATGGATACCAGGACATTCTGGACACGAGGGAAATGAGGCCGCAGACCAGGCAGCGAGGGAAGCGGCATCTGCCGAATTTTTCGGCCCCGAACCAGACCTGGGGATATTATACAATGCTGCTAAATTAACCATATTGAGATGGATGAAGATAGATAGAATAGATAGATAGATAGAATACTTTATTTGATCATGTAAATAAAAAATTACATTTTACCCATAAGGTGTTGATCGTGTCACATCGTAGTAACTAAAATTATACCTGATAAGTAAATATTTTACACTTTTTATAACAAGTCTCATAAAAATGGGTGCATTTTACAAATGACAATTATAGTCATGCATGAAAGGCGGTATTAGAATATTAATAATTTATATTTTAAAGCAGGAATCCAACAAAAATTTTACAACGAAGGCATGTTTATTGATAAATGTGATTAAAATACTTTCAAAAAAAGCCAGCGCTCCTGAAATATGCAAGATTTACTAAAATATATATTTGTTAAATAGATCTAATTTTTATTATTTTTTTTATTTTTGTAAAAAAAATGTTTTGCTGCCTCACTAAACTCAAATTTGTTAATAATTTTACAATTATTTCATTTCTACTTAAAATTAGAAAAATAAAAATATATTTTATAATGGCCGACAGACGCTAACCTTTTCAGAATGGCGGATTACTGTGTCTGACTTAATGTGAACTAATAATATACCAATTCGGACCGGGTCTCCACTTTTCGTGAAAGATAACCAAAGAGTCGAAGTCCGACAAACGTATTTCGTCCCATTAAATTCGGACGTTCGCCCCGCATGATTTTGCGTCGGCCTACCAACGGATTGGAACTCAACGTCCGCTCTTTTTCTACTACAATAGGTAAAGCCCACGGTCCCAAAGCTAACTACTCACCGAAATCATTGTTTTTTATTTTTATTTTTTAGAAATGTTTGTTTTAATATCAAAAATCTAAGGGAAATAAAACCCATACCCCACCTGTGGGAAGAGGATGGGGTATTATGGTTTCCAAAATCCAAAAAAGATATAGTTTGCTGACCAAAATATCTCTCGACCAAACAAATGTTTTGTTAGGTTATGGGCGTCTATAAATGACAGTAGGCTGTACATGTGACGCGTGGGCCATATGAACGGACATGGAATAGGTCAAGTAAAAGTTACGGAAGATACACTAACCAAACTAAACGCTAGTTTAGGACTGAGGTTAGGGTCTTCACCGGACGTACCCGACGCCGACGTCTGTTGGTCGTTGGGCTGGTCAGAGTTTTTGTACGTCGAACAAACGAACGTAAGACCGACGTTGGGAAATTAATGGTAAATTGCGCTGCATTATTTGACGTCGCAAGATCGTTAAAAAAACGGACGTATATTTGATAACGTCGGTTTTGATATGAATGCGACGTCGCATAACGCATAATCAATCTTGCAACTTAAAATTCCACTAAATCCGACGTCGGTTCAGGTCACATTAGATTGTAAGTCATATAAATGTTTCTTGGGGCCTTGGTACAAAAATATTTATTTACCTCGAGATTTACCTTCATCTAAACCCTTATTTTTCTTGATTGGACTTCTTCTGCTTGGAGTCAGTCGGCCACTTTTTTCCGTTTTCACCTTAGCTTTTGGCTTTTCTTCTTTGGTGGGAGATTTTGATTTGGCCTTTTCAGGGATGTCTGGCTTTGGCACCCTAAATACACATTTGAATTTAGATACACTTTAGAGAGCTATTTTTAATTTGACCATCAAAGTTTAAAACTGATTTTTTAGTCAAGAAAAAAAAAATTACGGATTTAAAATTAGTTTTTTCATTTCTTACTCTATTAGTTTTTTAGTTTTCCTTATCCAAAATGCATAATATACAGAATTTTGTAATAAAACTTTGCCCTACATAAACTCTTTTTTTCCTTTATTAATATAAAAAAAAGCTCTGGAACGAAATAGCGATGTAGAAAATAGCGAGTATTAAAATAGCAGTGTCGAAATAGCGACAATCAAAAGAGCGATGTAATGAAAGGACGACCATCAAAATAGCGATTGTAACAAAATAGCGATGTATATCGACTATAAAAATAGCGATGTAACAAAGTCGCGATATTTCGGTTCAATTTTGGCATATAGTTTGAATAAGGGGTTTCCTTCTAACAAATTTTTTCAAAAACAAAAACTTCCCTGACTTCTTTTCCGGGATCCTAGAGTGTGAATCCGAACCGAACTAAACCGAATTCGGTTCGGTTCTGTTTAGATTCACACCCTCTAGGATCCCGAAAAAGAAGTCAGGAAATTTTTTTTATTTGAAAAAATAAGGTGGTACAGTCAAAATACCGCAGGATATAATAGCGCATTTTAGTTCGGTTCGGTTTTGGTCCGTAGTTTGATACATCGCTATTTTGATTGTCGCTGTTTTGGTTGTCGCTATTTTGATACATCGCTACTTTCATTGTCGCTATTTTGATATGTCCGAGGGGTGATCAGCTGAACCAAATTTGTACACCGTCCTACAGGACTTTAATAAATTTTTGGTCCTGTATAGTCCTGTAGAAGTTCTGCCTGTTGGGTCCTGTATAGTCCTGTGACTGAAAAGGCGACCATAAAAAAATTCGACACCAAAAAAAAAACAACTTGATGTTATTTGGAGGGTTTTAGATATTTCTAGGGGAGAAACTGACCCCACACTTCGTCGTTGATCTTACAAACTGACGTAACTCATTTAGTGTAATTTTACAACAGTATCTCGAATTACGTCTATTTGTGAGAACGAAAATATGAATAGTTTGAGATACGACAAAGGGATAACATCGTACTACCTTAAAACCTATAGCATTTGAGTAATGACACTTTGTGAGATGAAAGAACGACACAAATAAGGTATTATGGTCTAATCTCAAAACTGCATTTTTTTGTGATATGTCAGTTTGTAAGATCAATGACGACTTGAGGCTCAATTTTCTAGAGAAGCTTAAAGGTAAAAATCGCATCTCCATATAGCAATAAGCCAATCTTCAGTTACAGGTGGTTTTTGAGAAGTCTACATTTTGGGAAGGGGCCTATAACTTTATTATTTAAGAAAATTTTATTTTCGTGTAAACTGCTTTTTTATAGTATGTTTAATTAAAAATCCAACTGCCAAATGAAATTTTATCTGTCATATTTATTTTTTGCGATATTACATAGAGCTTGCATTTTTCTTATGTAATAACCCTTTTTTGAAATCAACATAAAATTTCCTTCAAACCAATGTATCACACACAATATTTTATTTTTTAAATATTTTATTTGTTTTTATATTCTTATAATTCTCTCTTTGTTTTTAACTATTTTGTTATTTGATCATTTTAGAATATTTCAAACATAATAAGTAAAACCTTTTAAATACAAAATAAAAACAAATATAAAAAATACAAAGAATATAAAGAAATAAAAGGGTCATCACATAAGGAAATAAAATTTCATGTAATATTTTAAAAACTAAAAGTGACAGATGCAATTCAATTTAACAGTAAGATTCTTTATTCTATAAAAAAGCAATTATTTTCTTCAATAAAAAAGTTATCAGCGCCCTCCCAAAATGCAGATTTTTCAAAAACCTCCTGTAGCTAATTACCGGAGTGCTATAGTCCTTGCCATAGGCAGCTACACTTTTGTGACATTTCCAACCTCTCTATATATCATATGCATACTGAAGTAACAAAAAAAATCTGAAAAATGGCATATCTTTGAGTTGTTTTTTTTTTGTCAACCTACAGTCAGCATCTTTTTATTCAGTGACAATGACAGTTTTACCTTTAATTTTATACCAACATGACATATTTGCTTTTTAATACATTTCGGGTTAGGAAATATGTTTTATTTCATGTCAAAGTCACAAAAGTGTAACTGCATATGGCAAGAACTATAAATATATCAAGTTGCAGTTTTTTTCTTTAAGCTTCTGTCAAAAAATTAGCGTTAGAAATACCTAAATCCTTCCTAAAACATCAAGGTGTATAGGGACCTTGACTTAATGCTAAGTTATTCCTTTATGATAATTTCGTTTTCGTTAGATAGTAGGGACCATTTGTAACCACTACATTAGCTAACTTTCTCCTTTATTAATGTGACATTAAACAACAGATGTCACATGATATTTGGAAGTCCCATTTTTACCTTTTGCAGACCCAATTTTTATTTGAGTTATTTTTGTTATCCTTTATTTATATGTCAAAAGCCTGTTTTGTGTTCTTTAGGCAAAATAATTAAAAAGTTCCGAAAACAACTAGAGAAAAACAGAAAACCAATACAAGTGAAAAATCGCCAGGAAAATATAGGATTAGTTCTGTGTACTGTGTACTTCTTCTTCTTTCGTTTTAAACACTTTACAGAACATTGGTGAATTTGGCTTAGTTGGTGAACACTGTTGCACATATCTACCATTTTTAATAATTGGCATAAAATTAAATTTGCTAAATACCCCTCCTTGGTAGCTCTTCAAAGTGTGTGATATTAAAAGCATTTTATTTAAATTATATTTTGTCATATAACGGTATATGCGCGGCAACACTGTATCTAAATAAAGGAACTTAAGTCTGCCTTATTCGGCCACAAGTAAGGTCAAACATTATCCTTTAGTTCAAATCAGGTAACTGTGCATGCCTCAAATAAAGGATAAAGTGAAAAGTGGGACATGCAAAAGGTGCCTAGTATCATCCTCCCCATCATTAGGGAGGGTTTGGATATGTACAGTGTGTCCACAGATTGATTCCAGGTAAGGTATAAATGACAACAAATTTTCGATTTAGATTCTGATTTTCTGGGAATCACTAGCTCCTCCTATTTATTAAACTATTATGTTAAGAAAATGAGCTAAATCAATTAATATACAGGGTGGATTAGTAGGTTGATTTGAAAAAAAAAGTGATAGGAGTAAAGTACCTTTGTTTTAAGAGATATGATAAAAAATTATTAAGAAAACTTGTTTAGAATTAAAAGCTATGGCTGATTCTCAATTTTCAGAAAAATCAGCTAAAAATCTTCTAAACAAAATTTTCATGATTTTTTTTGAAAATTGGGAATCTGCTGTAATAACATTTTATGATATCTTTTAAAACAAGGCACTTTACTCTAAACACTTTGAAAATTTGTTGTCATCTATACCTTACATCATCAAATCAGCCTACTAAACCAACCTGTATATTAACTAATTTGGCTAATTTTCTTAACATCACAGTTTGAACTATGCAGGAGCAATTCTCAGAAAATTAGATTTTTTTTGCATTATGCATCAATCATTAGACTGATTGATGCATATTTTTAGTTATCTGTTACTGAGTTTACTTTTATATCCATGCTATAATTATTTACAAGGGGGAATTCACTACCCATTTTCTGTACATGTATTGCACATTACTATGAAAAATGTCAAATAATGTGAGTAATGAATAACAATGAATAATAATGAATAGTAATGAAAAGTAATGACAAGTAATGAAAAGTAATGAGAAATAATGCAAACCACATTTTGTACATGTATTGCGAGAGTGAATTCCCCCTCGATTATTTACTTAAATTTTGTTGAAGCCCTCTCCCACCTAATCATAGGTAAGTACTTGCTTTTTTCAGAGAGGATTCTACCTTTAAGAACTAAGAAATATTAGGGTAAAACACCCAGTTAGCCGTCCACCCCCAATTGTCGTCTACTTTGGCACTTTCTGCCTAAAAATAAGATAACAAGCACCATATGGCTCCATCTATGGACACTTTCTTTAAAAATGATCCTTCCCCTACCAAACGATAAAGTCGTTTTTTAAATCGCGCCAAAAGTTTAGCCAGTACAGTCTTGTCTTTAATAGGGTGAACGTGCGTTGAACCAAAATGAAGTTTTCGTTATGTTTTTGCTAGTGTAGGTGCCTGCGGGAAATAGCGAGTATTAGAATTTTACAAAATGTGTTGAACTTTTATGTTTTTTAGTTAGTATAATAATTTTCCCATCGAAAAATATCACTTTCAATTACAATTTCTTAGTTTTTCTATCAAAAATGGGTGGTCGCCGAACTAGATGAAAAAAAAGTCAAAAATAATTATTCGTCCAGGTGGATGAAAACTGGGTTACTGGTCCATGTGCTTATAATCTATCCTAATCTTTTATTATTAAAATTAGTGAAATTTTAAGACACATTGCAAACAGATTTTTTTTTCTATATCATGTCCAGTTCTTGTCCGCATTTTTCTCTTCATTTACCAGAGTAATTATTGACACAAAATCGGCAATATTTGGCTGGTCGAAGAAATGGAATTTTGTGACCACCCAAAATATGGCTGAACAAAAAACTGGAATCTTTTTGACCACATCAATTTTTTGTTGATTTTGATCGACCACTAGCAATTAAGAAGTTAATCCCTGACTGTTTCTTGTTACCATAGGTAATTAAAAAATGGAAGTAGGTACCTACCTATAAGTATAGGGCATTCTAGTTGGAAACTCTTGAAATTTTTCGGGTACTTCTAGGGACAATAAAAAAATGGTCCACATTGCAAAGTTTAAATTTTGTAAGAATTTAAATAGTGAAAAATGCATTTTGGTCATTTTTACCATTTTTGAGATACAAATCCTTTTTTTTTTGTTTTGTCTAGACGATTTTGTACTTTTTTATGTATTGAAAGATTTTCGATACTTAACACTTTATTTTGTTTAATTTTTTTAATAAAAGTAGAAAATTAAATGCTTTGTTTTTCTGTATTTAAAAAATATGGCTGAATTTTTCAATGAGGATAATGGCATCAAAACATTTAAAAAAATATTATTTTAAATCTGTAGTTACTTTCTATGACATCACTGTCCGCAATGAAAAATTTAACTATATTTCATATTCTTTTTGTAACCATAATGAAATCAAAAAATTGGATTTCTAGGTATACCAAAAAAAAAGTACACAGATATTTCAACTAAATTTCCTTGACCCAAGAATAATAATGACTGTAACTTATGGTGACTAAACTAGTTTACCATCAAGATTTAAGTTGAAGTTGCCTTTAACAAGAAAATTAAACACAAAAAACTGAATACTCTTCCAGTTGTTCCACTATGTTTTTTAGGTACACTAATATGCTTAACGAACTTCGCGGGAATATTGCTCCAAAATCTGCTCAAATCAAGTTTTTCCTTCTGAATTTCGTCCAAAAAACCCCAATATTCGACCAGTTTATTTGATGTGTGATCAATTAATTCCTATTTTTTGTCCTAAAATGGTCGAATAATACCAGTTTTCAACTGCCAACAAACCAGTTGTTTGAACCACCAGAACCTAGTTTTTGTCTGGTCAAAAAACTAGAAATTTTTGGATGGAAGGAGGGAAGGCTGTTGATGGAAACTGGGCAAAATGACATTTTTTTCATTTTAATTGTCTGGAACTGTTAGATTAAAGCAAAGAAATCTAAATTAATTATTTTTGTATTCTTAAATCATCAAAGAATGGAAATTAGACGCTCATAATACCAAATGATAGTAGTAAAGTAGTAAAATGTTTGAGGTTTCGGGCTCTAAAGTTGAACTTTCCACTAACTGGATGACAATTGGGCAGTTTACCCTAATAATAAATTTTATAAAACTATTCTGTCTCATAAAAATAATTCCCTCTTATTTCACAATTGAATGGTTAAATGTGTGTACCATTGTTTCTCAAAACCTAAAAATAGCATAAGAAAACAGTTTTTCAGTAATTGAAAGTATTAGTTGTTAGAGTAGAAAGTTATACCTATTTATGTGTTAAAAAATGTTGACTCACAATCAGTAACATAAAAAAAAAAGTACAAAAACAAAATGATTTTGGTTGACACCTAAGAATCTTAATAAAATGAGTAAGTATTCCATTAGTCCCTAATTTTAATATTTTGCCACAACACAAAAAAAGTGATTTACACCATTCCAAATGGCAATCTTACCTTGAAGGACTCTTCGGCCTTCCTCTACTGGGGCTCTTAGTCCTGGCAGGACTTTTTGTCCTAGGACTAGTCTTGGGTTCCACCTTAGTCTTAGGTCTCCCTGGACTCTTGGGTCTGCCTGGGCTCTTGGGTCTCCCAGGGCTTTTTGGCCTCCTTGCTGGACTTTTTGCTTCATTTTTGGTAAGAACCATTTTAACCTAAACCAAAAAGCATCATAAATCACTAACTAATAGTTATAGTTTAAAGCCCAAATAGTAAAAATAGCTTGAAAAAAAGAAAAGAAAATGTTTTTTTTAACTGTTTTTCTTGTTGGAACTATTAAACCAGTTTATAAACTACAATATTGCTATCCCTCAGAAGAAAGCTGCATTTACAGATTTAAAGTTGTATACTTTTTACATTTATAGTTTTGAAATAAAAAGTGAAGTGGTTTTATTTTTTTTTTACTTTTAATGTCAAAATTATAAGACAATAAAAATGTAAGTAAAAAAATTTAACCTGGTTCTCTTAAAATGTACAATTTCTACAAGCAGCTTTCTTCATAGGGACAGCAGAATATGTGTTCCAAAATAGCACTTGCAATGGTTCAACTATCAGTATTTTAAAAACCTAAGAATTTTAGTAGACACCTAAAAAAAATGAGCATAAATACATCATTACTATCAAGAAACCATTCACTCAGCTTTGGGGCTATGCATATAATATACATTCACACAATATAAACAAATTTAGAGCCATGGCCACACATTTATAGAACAAATCCAAAACTAAAAAAATCCTAAACCACTGATAAAAATTAATAAGCAAACCATTATCTAACCAGGAACAGCAATGGCACAAAAATAAAACAAAATATAAAGCTTCCTCAGGGCAAAAATTGTAAACAAACGGCAGGAGGTTAGAGGACCTGCCGCCAAAAATATTAGTGGCTTTTCACCCGGTTTGGGCAAAAAAATTCTGAACTAATATCACACTTAAATGAATCTAGGACATTCCTAGATACTTTTAGAACACAACAAATAAAAAAAACGTTCGGAAAATAATTAGAAAATAAAAAAAATCACCTTTCACTGAAATCCTCCACAAATCAAACGTAAACAACGAAAAAGTGACGCTAAAACTGACGCGGCCGTTACTGCGCATGATTTGTGATGTCACGGTGCGCGTGGCCATCGTTTTTGGTTGGCTACACTGATTTGGATTTTGGTCACCACCTACATAAAGTAGAAGGCCGATTAGTGCGATTTCTGTGAGTCATTAGGAACATTTTGGGTCAGGTAAAATAACAGAAAATTTGAGAGCTGTTACCGTTATTGTTACTAAGAATAACGGCAACATTCAGGGCAAAAAAGATAGATTTTGGAACACTTAAGATAACACAACACAAACGTTAATTTAGTAGTTTCACACACCTTCAACTTTTTGTCTATTTATATTTGTTAATTTATTTTTATTAGATTTATGGCTTTTTACAACTACCGAATTATAGTAAAAAATTCGACTGCATTAAACAAAACTAACCTTAAAAAATAGCGGTAACATTAAAGCCCGGGCGCCGTTACCGTACATAACAAAAAAGGAGCGAGAAGCTGCTAATGCGCAGACTCAGTAATAATAATAACAAAGTGTAAAATACGTGACCCAAAATGTCCCTATTACCTACGAGATGTATTCTCTCACGTAACGTGTGAGTGCGATTCGCTATGGCGGCGACGGGACCAAAATTGACTTTTCTTACGCAAATCCAATATGGCCGCTGCTATTCGATCGCTGATTGGCTTTGTACCACTATGTGCCCTGCTATGCGCTTATGCATTTTTGTGTGTGATGGGCTTAAAGCCGAACTTTCTTAAGGGCCGGTGGGGGGTTAACCAACCCGGTGTAAATTTTAACCTAGGGTTAACTCGTGGTTGTGTTTCTCTAGCAGCCACTGTAGGTTTAGTTAACATACCCTGCGTTGGTAGGACTGTTTATTATGTTTCACCATATTTTTGATTGGTTGAAAGCAGTCACATGATAGCAAAGGATTCATAATCACAAAGTTTGTGTGTTTTGTCCGGTTTTAATTTTTCTTCATTACATCATTGCTTTGTGTGCAAAATCTAAGTTTCAGCCTGTTGTTGTGTGTGCAAAATTTAAAGTTTTCAAATAACGTAAAAAAAAACAACATCTCATGATCTTAAAAATTTTCATCTTACTTATCACTAGGGTGCTCCAGTTCGAGAATGTAAAGGACAGTCTCTTTGCCTAATCTAAATCTTGTAAAAAACCTTTTTCAACAAATATTTCGAAATTATTAAATCTTGGTCGAATTATTTGGGGCCTTCTTTGGTATTCAACAAAGTTCTTCGGTCCCATCGCTCAGTCCCTCGAAAACTTCAATTTCCAAATATTATTATACAAGAAAAATCTAAAAAATATATTGTGTATGCTTAAGACCACACGGCAGAAGTGTAAACTTCAACAAGGCGAAATCAATAATATTGGCCCATAACATATTCTGCAAAGCGGACCGAACCGAACTCTTCTGTGTACTGGCCTTCATCTGCATCATCATATCGCTCGCTAAATGTTTCTCACAGGTAGTCGACTCGAGCCGATTTCACCCGAATGAGCGTTACATAGCCGAGCCTGACGGCTCAGTTCAATTGACTACCCGCAAAAACTGCTAAACGCGCCTCAAGAAATTTACACTTCAAAAAGTATGTGTACCTTCTTTTCACAGGTTATACCAACGGTCAAATCGACAAGGCCGTCCTCTCAACGGTGGGTCAATTTAACTCAAGTTTTTACTAAGAATTAGAGCTAACCGGGGTGGTGAAACGTTTACACTCGAGTTATAATTAGCCGCTAATAAAAAACCAACCCTTAAAGAAACTTTGAAGTTATGACCAATATTGGTAAAAATATAATTTATAAACTTTTAAAACCTCCAATTATGATTTTTTAAAAATATTTGAATTCCTCTACTATAGTAAAATATTTAAGGATATGCAGTGACGTAAAAATGCCATCAACGTAATAAACAATGACAAACAAATATGTAATTAATGTCAGTGAAAAAGGCGTAACCGCCAATCCATAAAAATTCTACTATATCACCTTGCAGCTCCGTACCACCACAAAAAATTAATAGCCTTATCCACGGGTCCTGTCAATTTTTCCTCTCTACGGTATGCGGAAGGTTAAAATAAATTAAAAGTGAATTATTCTGTTAAAAAAAACACAAATATTTCACATAAGGTATGTAATCATTTTTTCAATCACAGCTATAGTTTGGCCACTCTTGCACACTTTGGGTTCAGAAAAAAACATATCAACGGGCTACAAGCAGGCGTATAGAGTTAATGAACAAAGGCCTCAATAAGGGGCGAATATGTTCTAGCTCTGTTTCTTGACTTGACTAAAGCTTTTGACTGTTACACATGGAAAAATTGCTTTAGTATGGGTTTGACATAGATGAGCTCTTCTACTCGTAAGTGTATATTTGTTAAATATATTTAAATATTTTGCGTTTCTTCAAATTCAAAGATTAAAATAAATTATATATATACATTTTGGGGTACCGGGGTTAGTCTTAGGACCGACTATTTCTCTTATATTCTTTAGGTTAGAGGACCCAACAGATTATGCCCAAGCAGCAATTTAACGTTTTGCCGACGTATTTAAATTCGTCAGGCGACTAACTATGGTTACACGGGCGACTATGCCTCAACGTTGTTACGACTCCATTATGCACCAATATGGTCAATCATTTTAGGCTTTATACAACGTTATCCATTTAACCATGGGCCTTAGTTGGTCGTTGTTTAAACTCTATTGGTTTAACTTGAAATCAACTATAGTATAAAATGGACACTTTGCGAAAACTTATTCGAATACTAACAAATAAAAACAAGGAATGGAGCACCGCTAACAAAAATAACTTGATATATTTGAAAAAATTTATTCTTGGGGGTGGAAAACAAGAACGCTGTAAAGTTTATTGATAATTATATATAGACTTTGTCCTAAAAAACACACGTCGCCCCCCCCCCCCCCGCCCCGAGGGTAGTGGCGCCCCATTGGTGGCCGAAGCGCCCTCAGCTTTATTAAGTCGGGCCGGCAACGGCCAATTGAGTGGGCGCCAAAGAAAACTAACGACATGAAGACCTTTTTTTTTGTTGGTCGCAAGATGTTTGAGAGGCGCCCTTTTTACCTGTCGGCCCCCCCCCCTCACTTATGATGACCTTTTTTTTTTTTGTTCGCAAGATTTTTTGTGGGTTTTGAGAGGCGCCCTTTTTAGCTGTCGCCCCCCCCCCCGCCTTTTCGGGCACGCTACGCCGCTGGGTGTAGAATGTAGTAGTTAGTCGGAAAAATGCTACTTGGGTGACAGGACCCAACAGGATGAAAATTGATAAGAAACGGTGTAAAGTTTTTTTGAGGAAAATTTTAAACTACTAATCATAAAATTGAAATAAAGATGTTCTATCATAGAACATTCATATCGTCTACAGCTGCATTTCTAATCGTGTTCATTCACGAAGGTGAACGCCAGCACGCAAGCTAGGCATATGGGAATCAAGGTAAATTTATTTAATGACAACACGCACGTCAGCACAGTCCGATGTATTTGCGATCCGTATGGTTTTCGGACCGTGCTAAATACCAGACATGCGCAATACAATTTCTTAAATTTTTTCTCCATTTCATCATAAAATAGGGTGACTAGATTTTTAAGCCTCAAAACAGAACTTTCTTAGAAAGGGAAAGAATCGGAAGTATTAAATAAACAAAATATATATTTTTTATGATTACCCAGTCAGGAAAAAAAAGCACTAGGCTTTTTAAAAACTGTTTTGAAATTTGGTGTACACTTTCTATTTATTTATCAAGGGGCATTTTTGATGTAAACAGGGTGTCCCAGATAAAATTAGCTACATGGGGATTAGCTTAATTAGATAATGTATTGAAACTAATAATATCTACAGGGATTTTCAAAATATTGAGCCAAAACTAGTTTTAGTAGTTTTTTCAAAAAATTTAAATGTCTTCGCTATCTTGTAAATAAATTTTATAAAATTTGGTAGTCTTGCATTTGCAACTGCGGCCACTTAAACGATGTTACCAATTTTTTTTAGGCATTCTAATTTTTGTAACTTGAGCAAACTTTGTATTTCTAATGGCCGCCATATTGGATTTTACGTCATTAAATATCGCATAAAAAGAGCTTGTTCACCAACTATCACTGGATCATGAAAAATATTCATTTTTTATATCGTAATTGTATTTGTTTTTATACCTACATACAAAACTATCTAAAAAAAATTGCAAATTATTGATTTATCTTTAATGATTTGTTTATTTTTTATTTGGACCAGTGCCGTTCATGCGAAAATAGCCCTCAGTAATTTTTAAAAATAACCAAATAATGGTAACCACAGTTTTCTCTTTATTTAAAAAATGTCATATCCTAACGTTTTCGAAGTACAGTTTTTGTATAAAAATATTAAATTTATTCATTTACATTTCGCACGAACTCAAAAAAAAAACATGCCTCTTGATAAATAGAAACTGGGTACCAAATATCATAAAAATATCTAAAATAATTTTTCTAAAATCTTTAACACCCTGCTGTATCTCAAAAGTTTTCTCAAAATTAATATAATAATTACCTTTTTCAATATTAGCATTTTATTCAAGAACATCTTGTATCAACAGTAAGCTATATTTAATTATTAATTACAAAAAATTTTTGATATTATAATTTTTTTAATAAAGTTCAGTGCAGTTTTCTTTTAAATTTTTATAATCACAAAATTATTTGCAGTATCTTCACTTTAACTGTTTTTTCTTCATTCCAACATTTTATGATACAGGACAAAACTTGGACATTCAGGACGGTCCTGCCTAATACAGGACGAATGGTGCATATAGTTGCAGACACAATGTAGCAAGACATTGTGATTTATATTATTCAACAGTAAGTTTTCCATATTTCATTCTAAAATATTGCTAAAACGTTCAAAATTTTTTTTTCCTGTAACCATAACCTAAAACTTGCCTTAAACGTTGCAATACGCATGTGCTTGGCACAACATGAACCTTGGCACGCTACTTGATTAGAAATGCACAAACTCTGAAGATAACTGAGCTGACGTGCTACTCTGCCGCCAACCACGATTAGAAATATAGCTGAAATCCGAGAATCGGACCCCAGAACTGTTTTGGAGCCCAAAAGTCTGGTGGATTTTGTATTGCCAACCACGAGTCCATCTTTCATAACCCCACAATTTTTGAAATTTTTGAAAGGTCGCTGTCAGTGTAAACACAAAAAAATATCTCATATTAGTCTTTGAAATACCTTTTTTCAAAACATCTTCAGATTTTCAGGATGTCCCAAGTATTCAGGTAAGTTCTGGATACATTTAGGGGGTTCTATGTCTTGTTCTCTCCAACGAATAAAACAATACTATAAAACAATTTTTTTCACCTAAATGACAACCACTAAAAATTATGTAACTAATTTAAAAGTTTGCTTGTTCATCCAATCTTGCCGGAAAAAGGAACACCCTTTGGGAAAACCGAATAAGAGTACTTATAAGGTTTTAGCTTTGTTGCCTCCTGCATAGGGTTACCAGATGAAATTTTTTCGAGGCCACACACAAAAAAATCAACTTGTTTTTTTATTAAAACAATAACTAATAAATAACATAATATACCTACTATTTTATAGGTACTTTTCACTGCTTTATATTTTATTTAACAGCGTTGAATTTTTAGGCAGAAGTACAAAATCATAAAATTCTGAACAGCTCATATTTCTTAAATTGTATGAAGTCATGAGTATTCCTTTTACAGAAGATAAAAGCAGCCTATTTCTTTCTTTGGTCCACTGGGTAGAAATACTTGCATTAAAATATTTTGCCCATTTTTCGTGGGTAGGCAGATTGTGGCCATCAGAAGTAGAATTGTCTGATATGTACTTTTTTAGATTACAAACTTCATCAAAAAAATTGTGTGTGCTTAAGACCACACGGCAGCTTCAACAAGGTGAAATTAATAATACTACTTTAAGTGTAGTCTTCATATAACGTTTTACCTTACGTCTTGTCTGTCAGTCGAAAGGGTCAAGTATGACGGTTGAAAGACTAGCGTAGACACTTGATAGTTTTAACGTACGTACGTCAGTTTTTGATACAAAACGATGGTTTTATTGGAAAACAATGTGTGATCTGGTCAGTTCTCCAGGCGGTCTTCCGTCTTAAATCAGTTCAAGTAAAACATCCATTTTTCTGTCTACACACAAAGTTTTACTTGATGCATTTTGACTGAACAGGCAAGATGTAAGGTAAAACGTTATGTGAAGACCCCACTTAAAGGTGAATTCACACTGCTAAATTTCTCGACGATTATTGTTTAATTACATTTTTCGAAACTAGTTTATTTTGCATTATTTGATGTTTATAAAGGGGGCTACTTTAAAATCTGGACGTTTATGAAAAATCTGCCCGGACCCACCCTGACGTAGTAAAAATCTGGAGATCCAGATTAATCTGGATATCTGGTCACCCTACTCCTGCATGAACCTGACAATCTATTACAGCACTATTCAGGTTTCCCTAGTATTTGTATCTTAGGCCTAGAAGCTAGCACAATCCTGATATTTTTGCTATTCAGCTAAGGGAACTCCCAAGGGGTTTCTCACCTTGTTAATTGGTGTACAAATCACTGGTTAATACATGTCAATACTGTGTCAATAATGGTCAATACTAAGTCAATAGTGGTCAATACTATGCAATACTTCTCAATATGTAGTTAATATGTGTCAATACTTGTAAATACCTAGGCAATAACATGTTCATACCTATTAATAAAATGTGGTTAATATGTCAATACCTCAAATTTTTAAGTTAGAAGTGTGTAGTTTACAGTGTTGTGAGTCAAGTTTTGTAGCAGGTAAGTAGAAGAAAATTCGAATTTATTTTTAAATTATATGCTTTGAAAGCAGCTAAGGCTTCCAAGTAGGTAATATTAACTGAAATATTGAAAAACATAAACACAGCAGGGAAGATTGACCTGATGCTTAAAGGAAGCAGTTTATTAAGCTGTTCTTAGTTGCACTGATCCAATTGTTTTTTCTAACTTCTAATCTAAATTACATAATATTGGATGATGACTTGGATTTTCTGACAATGCTGAATTTTGGGTTTAGTGGGAGGCTTCCAAGTAGGTAATATTAACTGAAATATTGAAAAACATAAACACAGCAGGGAAGATTGACCTGATGCTTAAAGGAAGCAGTTTATTAAGCTGTTCTTAGTTGCACTGATCCAATTGTTTTTTCTAACTTCTAATCTAAATTACATAATATTGGATGATGACTTGGATTTTCTGACAATGCTGAATTTTTGGTTTAGTGGGGTTTCATGGAATTCTTGATGAGTTTTCGGTCGAGTTTTCTTGGGTTTGGTGGGGTACAGTCAGGTTGATCTCTTTCTGAGTTGGTATTTTTGGGTTCAGTGTGGTTTGGTTTGGTTTTAGCTCACACTACTACTATAGTAGTGTGAGCTATGGTGATCCTAATTTGCTCTGATTTCAAATTTTTTTATATATCTTTGCGTTTCAGATGTTTTTGAAACTTTTTTGTCTCGCTGTCTGTCTGTCTGTATGTCTGTCTGTAACGACCAACCCGCATAACTCAAAAACCGCTTGTCCGATTTAAATTAAATTTGGTACCTAGGCTGGGTCTTGGGCCGTGGTGGTCCCATTTAAAAATGAACGAAATCCACCAAATGCAAGCCAAATAAATGGGTGGGGGTAGATGTTAAAAATTAGGGTTTAAGTGAAAATATGGCGTGTGTGATATCAAACGAAAGGTAAATGAGTCTGGAGTTAAACAAAATACATTTTAGTTTTTAAAAAAAGGGTGGGGGTAGATTTCAAAAATTAGATTTTAAGTCAAAACATGGCTTGTGTGGTATCAAACAAAAGGTAATTGAGTCTGGAGTTGAATAAAATATATTTCAGTTTTTAGTTATATTAGCTCACACATACACTATTACTATAGTACCCAGTGTGAGCTTAGGTGCCCATAGATTGGCACAGTATATGGTAAAGTTTTGGTCTGTTTTTGGGTTTGGTTTTCTTTTGGGTAGGGTAAGGAAAAATTTTGTATTTTTTAGTGAGGTATTTTTTTCAGTGGGTGGTGTATGTCTTTTTTTTGTTGTTTTTTTCCGATTCAGTCTTATTCATGTATATAAAGTTAGCAGAACAAATTGAAAAAAATTATATGCTCACAATTTGCCGTTAATTATCCGTAAATTAGTTATAAAAACAAAAAATTTGCCATGCCCGTTTTTTTTTTTTAAATATACACCTTATTTAACTTTATATAAAGTTAGCAGGACACCTATAGAAACAATGGATTTATCTAAAAAAAAATTAGTTTACAATTTGCCGTTAATTATCCGTAAATTAGTTGTGAAAACAAAAATTTGCCGTGCCCGTTTTTTTCAAAAAAATATGGTGTTTTGCTAACTTTATATAAAGTTAGCAGAGAAACAATGGATTTATCTAAAAAAAATTTAGTTCACAATTTGCCGTTAATTATCCGTAAATTAGTTGTGAAAACAAAAAATTTGCCGTGCCCGATTTTTTAAAAAAAATATGGTTTTTTGCTAACTTTATATAAGTTAGCAGAACACCTATTTATATTTATTTTGAAAAAAAGAGGAACTTAATATTTTCCATCCGGGTTGGTTTCAGAATTTCGTTTCAAATATAACCAGGGTTTGTACAAGCTCTGCTGGTTTTATAACAACAAAAAAGGAATCTGATCGCATTTATAGAGTAAGAAGAATGGCGCAAGGGATGGCCGAGGGGATGGCAAAAGGGATGGATGTACAAAAAACATCCAAAACAAAGAAACCTATTAAAAGACGGGCAAGTACACCAGGAAGTAAACAAAACAAAAAAAACGCAAACGTAAGAAAAATGTCATTACAAAAAACATTTTTAAAAGATATTCCTTCTATATCCACATCCTCCTCTTCTGATGATGATAATGATGTCTTTAGTTTCTATAGTGATTCGCCTAGTGACATTTTTTCACAAGACAATGTAACTGAAGTAGAGAAACAACACCCCACTCTAGAAAAAGAACAGTATTATGCTGTCTACTTTGATGAGGATTGGTGGGTGGGCCGAATAATTAATAGTGAGATGAGATCCACATTTTTTATGAAAGACTTAAAATCTCAGGTGGCCCAAAAATGATGACATACACACAATCAACAATTCTTCAATTAAGCTACATGGCACATATGCATTTCAATTGAGAAGAGCGGATGAAATTCAAACTAAAACAAAATACAAGGAAATTAAAAAAAAATATATTTATACTGGGACTTTCCATCCAATCAGGATCAATCGCCCAGTTTCGCAAAGTTCGAGCAAGGTTAAAGCATTTTTAAACAAACACAAACAACCAAGTACCTAGCCAGGAATCGAACCCGGACCGCTGGTGTGGGAAGCAAACATTGCTACCACTACACCACGACAGCGACTTTTTTACGATTTTGATTAAAATAAATGACTTTCAGTAATAAATTTGGTTTATTTCATGACTCCTCAAAATTTCCATATTCTTGTCGAAATTATGTCTTAAGTAGCTTCTAAGAAATTAAATGTTTTATATCCATGGGCGCACCCAGGGGGAGCCTCGGGGCCCAGGCACCCCTCCCAAGCCTTGGTTTTTTTACATATTTTTTACATATTTCATGAAAATACACAAAAATAGCTTAAAATTTGATAACATGAAGCTTCAGGCCCCCCCAAGAGGCCTCGACTCCCCCAAGACTTATTCCTGGGTGCGGTTCGGTTCGGTTTATACCTGTCCTTTTTTGATCTTGTCAAATAAAAGTGATAGATAGAGGTCTAAAATAGACTTAGGACAGGTTTTGCGTTAGTAAATAATGTCCTTAAATTTCATTAAAAGCAACAAGAAGTGACTTAATATATTATCTATTTTTCAGTGTTAAAAAAAAATTCTGTCCAGACAAATATTTTTTTTTTACTCTGGTAATATGTGATTATACTAGGGAAATACTTGGCAATATGTGGAAATATTTTGTTAATACATGGAAATAGTTGGCAATAGCTTGTATTACAATACTGTTAATCAGTGTACACATTTTGGTAGGTGAGAAACCCCTTGGGAACTCCTAAATTATGTATGGCAAACATTCAGGAGTTTAGACTCCCCCTCCACCCTCCAAGCGTGGATCTGAGTGAAAATCTAGGGGGGGGTAAGAGTCAAACAAAGTTTTTTTTGTAATATTTTTTTTTTCTAGGGGGGTAATCTTCCTGTTTTCCTTGATTTTATTAGGAAAAAGTGCATATTTTTTTTTCTAGAGAGCGGGTAATTACCCTTTTACCCTCCCTCAAATCCGCGCTTTTTTCCATGAAAAAGTCCTCTTTTGAGTATTGACTAGTTTAAGAATAATGGTCTGTACACAACCCAATTCTAGGTCATGTTTAGAAAAATTTTAAAGTGGTAATGGTAATCCTAAGAGGAAGGGCTGTCTTTTGAGATTGGAGAACTTGGCTTTACTTTTATCCCAATTCTTTTTACGGAATGCCATTTTCGCGTACTTGGCTTTTTTTTACATGAAATGTTTTGGTTATGATTTCACTTCTTTTTTAAAGGAATTGGATAATATTTAATTTTTAAAGTAGTAAAATATGCAGAATATTGTTCAAAACTATTGCAATGCCTTACTTAATATTTTGAGGTTTTTTTATTTTTTTTCCCATGGTTTTATCCGGTTTTATCATAGTTCCTATCAGCCTACCAAAGCTCAGCTCTCTAGCGCTTTTAAAAGTGGACAATGTTACTTTTACATAACTTTCCATGTATAGAGGAGGGAAGTAAATTAAAATTTTTGTGTTTTTAAATTTTTTTCCTATAGTTTTATTCAAGGTTTTATTATAGTTCCTATCAGTCTTCCAATTCTCAGCTCTCTAGCGTTTCTGGAAGTGGGTAATGTTACTTTTACATAATTTTACATTTATAGGGGAGGAGAGTAAATGAAAATTTTGGGGTTTTTAAATTTTTTCCCATGGTTTTATCATAGTTTCTATCAGCCTTCCAAAGCTCAGCTCTCTAGCGTTTCTGGAAGTGGGCAGTGTTACTTTTACATAACTTTACATTTATAGCGGAGGGAAGTAAATTAGAATTTTCGTGTTTTAAATTTTTTTCCTATAGTTTTATCATAGTTCCTATCAGTCTTCCAATGCTCAGCTCTAGCGTTTCAGTGAGTAATATTACTTTTATATAACTTTACATTTATAGGAGAGGGAAGGTAATTAAAATGTTGGTGTTAAATTTTTTCCTACACCTAGTTTTATCAAAGTGTCTTTCAGTCTTAAAAAGCTCAGCTCTAGCGTGTCTGGAAGTGGACAGTGTTACTTTTACATATCTTTCCATTAATAGGGGAGGGAAGTAAATTAGAATTTTGGGGTGTTTTAATTTCTTTCTATAGCTTTATCATAGTTATTATCGGCCTTCCAAATCTCAGCTCTCTAGCGTGTCTGGAAGTGGGCAATGTTACTTTTACATAACCACAGGACAAAAAAGAGTTCTTTTAAAAAAATCAACTCTCAGACAAGGTTATTATTGTAAAATGTAGTACCTACTTATTGAATACATATTTAAACACCCACAAGTAAAGTTTAACAAATTTCGAGGGGGAAACCGCAACAAAAAATCACACCAGATTACACAGTAACAAAGATCACACAAATTTTACAAAGATTACACAGATTACACAAAGATTACACGAATTACACAAATATTACATGGTTTGATGATGATTCATATGTGTGTGGGCCTTGCAGCTATCAGTTTGGGTGAGTCACCATTCAGATCTTCTGAATCAATCTGGCGTTTACCGAAAGTGTTCTGAAGTAAACGTGCAATAGTCGGACACTCGCATAGTACATGTCTGACTGTTTCGTCATCCTCCATACAGAGTCTACATTCGGTCTCTTCTGTTAGTCCCATTCTGTGCATGGGTACTCTCAGTCGACAGTGACCCGTAAAACGACCAGTACGTACGTATTTCCTGTCATTTAAGTCCAATGATGTTCCTGGCTCTGTTTCTACAAGGTCCTTTAATGAACCCTTTAGAGTGAGCCAGTTCTGGTATCTTTATCCAGTATTGTTGGAAGCTATTCTTCATCCATTTTAATATGGTTGATTTGGCAGCATTGTATAATATCCCCAGGGCTGAATTTCTGATATGAAATAAATCTATTTATAGGTTAGAATGAGACACAATCTGCTTTTATCTCTTTTTATTTTGTGAATATTTTATAGGCGCCCAATCAGCAATAATTTTATCAATCTGGTAACCTTTTAACAGGAAATACAGTCACCGGCCGCCAGCGAAATGTCATATATTAACCCAACTCATGCTAAATTATAACGCGTCTCGAAAATCACTATGAAACTTGTCCTTTTTTTACTTTATTATAAATAAAACCCTATTTTAGGCGAGAGATACAAAAACTACTATTTTCTTGCTCCTCCAGATACTTTTAGACTGCAGGTTCTTTTACTAATTTACCACCTTTGCCTAATTTATCGACGATGCAAAAGATTCCACAGATTTCACTAAAGATTACGCAAAGATTACACGGAATACATAAGGATTACACAAAGAATTCTCGGGATTACACGGAGCCTGTACACCAGATTCTCGCTGCGGTTTCCCCCTCAACAAATATATTTAACAGAATAAAAATGTATGATTTTAGCCTTCCTCTAAAATTATTTGGTATTTTTCCCCTTTACGAAACCAGAAACTAGTCTATCTTCTGACCAAACCAAACAACCCCCCTTTTTTGCTTCTCTGATGAAGTAAAGCGGAAATATAAAATTGCTTTATTTAGTCCCTAAAAGAAATGGCGACTAAATATATTTTGTTAAATAACATAAAAAAGTGCCATGTAGTTTTTGTTTAATAATGTTAAAGAGGTGTATGGGTTTTTTCATGTATCCAAGAAGCTAGGAAGGCCATTTATGTGTATATTTATTTTTTATTTTCTTTCACAGATTGGCCTGCCAGGGCTTTAGAAAGCAGTTGCTTCAAAATGACCACAAAAACCGCTTAATGACAGCCCTTCGACCAGTTTCACTAAAAGCTACCCAAGTTGCGCCCCCAACAACTGAAACCTTTGATGAACGAAACGTAAGGTTGGGAAGGCCCCAATCTCCTCATTTAACAATCTACAAGCCACAACTTACTGCGATGCTCTCAATTACACACAGAGCTACAGGTAAGCACTTGATCTTCGATTTCATTAATTCGAGTTTACGACTCTTTTATAATCTGAACATAACCATAATTTTCCAAATGACTTAAAGAGTGCGTTCGAGTAGGCAACCCGGGCGCCCCGAGGTCCATTTTTCCGTTCGAGTTGACGCTCGGAGCACGCCCTTTTGCGTTCGAGATGACACCCAGCGAAGCCTCGGGGCACGCTCGATATGACCCGAGCTTGAGGATGGAGAAAAGCGGGCGTATTACATAACCCTACTTTTTTATACTTTTAAACTTTTGTTTACATTTTTTACGACTGTTTTCTTACTGTTTTTTTGTCAAATAAAATACATCGACGCATTTCAGTTTGCTGTAGAATTATGTTTCCAAGATTCTGAGGAGAAAGAAGAAGCAAGACTCCAAATTTGCCGCGATGCGGAGCGCTAAGAATTATCCGCGATTGCCCAGTGAGGCTTTACCCATCGGCTCTAACCAAATTCTGGTGGGTAATGGCAAAGCGGCGACTATAAATAAGGGTACAGGAAAAAATCGCGTAGGAAAAAAGCGCACAGAAAACATCCACACAGAAAAAGAGCACACACATAAAAAACCACACAAACTAGAAGAGCGCACAGGAAAATTATACCTAAAGTGAGAAGCTTTGGCTAATAAAAAAATCATGAATTAAAATAAATAAATTGTCTCAACTTTGCCCATAAAAAGAGGGGACTATATTGACTATTTCCTTCAAAAAAATATTGACCAATAAAATCAATGTGACTGGCAGATTTGGACGAAAAGGGAACGAATTACAGCGGTAATTTGCACTAGAGCAAATTATCGGTAATTTGCACTAAAACAAATTATCGGTAATTTGCAATAGAGCAAATTATCGCTGTATTCTTCCTAAATATAAAAACGATGTAAAAAACCCATTTTATTTAAACTCATTTTTCAAACTTTTATCGCTTTTTTTCATTTATGTACAGAGTGATCCAAATTGGACAACGCCCACTTCCAGAGGAGCTAGAAAAAAACTAACATATGTTACGAGCCAGAATTTTGTAAAAAATTAATGCCGAAAACCGCACATCGATATCTTGAACTACTTACAAGATATAGGGTAAATATAAAAGATAATAAATAAATAATCTGAAAATTATGTTATTTTTATCTGTATAATCCTAGCATAAAACCGCCATCAAAAAAGAAAAACTTGGAAGAGTCCAAACGTGCGAAAAATACCCTATAAATAAACCGCGTGATCAAAGTGTCTTTTTATTCTTCAACAAATTGTAGCCTTGCTACACTCATGTATAAACTTACAGGCGATTTTAATCTAGGGTTTTTTATTTACAAACAGTTTTAAATTGCAAAAATAAACAAAAATTTTCTGCAGAAAATTTAGGGTTAGAAGTATGTAACCGGTGAATGCCTTTTCCGTTCGAGTTGAACCACGAAAACCAGGGCGTTCTGTCCGTGACGTCACTACGCCCCGCTCGCTCGACGGGTTTTCTACTCGAACGCACTCAAAATAGATAGCGCCATCGGGTTGCTATGCCTGCATTTAAAACTATACCTACATTGCTGTGTCTAGACTTGGAATAGTCTCATATTTTATTCATGAATTTAAATTGTTTTGAAACTTTATCTAAGATAAAATTAGTGACTTGGAAGAATACACGTTTTCTCTTGGTTTTATTCTGCTTTGGCAACTTCGCGTTGTTGCTTTTCTATGTACGTTTCTTCATCCAAAACATCAAGTTACACTCCTGAACACAGTGTTTCTGAACGAGTTGAAACAGGTTACAATAAAATGGAAAACAAACCGTACTTTTTAAATACATTATATGCATTGTTCCCTTCGCAGCTGCTGTGAAATTTGGCACTGGTTTGTAGGAAAAAATAATTTTTTCCGATTTTAATATGTTATGGGCGTGACGAAAATACACAATTTTTGTTTGGGGTACAACTTCTGATATGCACAGGAGGAGCCATAAATCGTGATCAAAGTTTAAAAAGTGCACTCCTTAAACACTTATTTTGTTTGTGTAAATTGGATCGTAATAATTTTTAAGTATGTTAATAAGTAATGAAGCATTACCTTTTTTCTTTTAGCAAGCAACATGATATTTATACAGGGCAAGTCAAAAATCAAAATTAAAAGCCAACACATTTAGGCCGCTCTGTATAAATATAATGGGACTTGCTAAATTAAAAAATATAATGCTCCACCAGCTTAATAATATTGTTACAAATTTAAGTATTTAAATTTTATAGTTAGAATTTACTTAGGTTAATGTAGTATTAGGTTGACGTATTTTATGGTTGTATTCTTAATCTAGGTTTTAGTTGCGTTATCTGTGACAAACTGGTATGCGAATGTCTAGAAAAGGGCTGGAATGAGTCCGAATCGAACAAGGATGGAAGGGTTCTCGAATAGTAGGCAGCCCTCATATATAAGGCCGGACGTCGTGCATCAGGCAGTCAGTCACAGATAACGTACTGTAGTGGTCGTGAGATATTAACACGAAGTTAATAGACCGATTATAGTAGTGAATTATTAGCAAGTTATTAGTAAGTTTAAGTGCGTGTTTTTGTACATAATTTGTCGAAATAAATTGACGTATCGTTTTCAACAATTGCGAGTTTTAATTTGTCGTTGTGAACCCGTAACAATTGGTGTCAGAAGTGAGATTAAAAGAAATAAATAGTGCAAAGACTATCCTTACACAGTACCACCGGCTAGGACAATTAAAAAGAAGAACAGTAAGTGATTTTGCCAGAATATTCGGAACTGAATAGTGCAAAGACTACCCTTACATATTACCACCGGATAGGACAATTGGACAGAAAAACAGTAAGTGATTTTTCCAGAATATTCGAAGAAGTTTGATATTGTTTTATTCAAAAAATAAAAGAGATATTTAAGAACCGACTTCGACATTAACTTTACAGTCCAAAAATTGATAATTAGAGAGATTTTCTAGAATATTCTATAACATTCTACGACGTTCTATTCAAAAACTAGAAGAGATATACAAATACCGACTTCGACATTAGATTAGTAATTTTAGAAGTAAGAATCAGAGAGAATTTCTAGAACATTCCATCACTTTCTACGACGCTCTATTCGAAAACCAGAAGAAATATCCAAAAAGAGAATTCGATATTGGCTTAGTAATTTCAAAAGTAAGAACTAAAAAGAATTTCTAGAAGATTCCATAACATTCTACGACGTTCTATTCAAAAACTAGAAGAGATATACAAATACCGACTTCGACAGTATCTTAGTTATTTTAAAAGTAAGAATTAGAAATTATTTCTAGAATATTCCATAACATTCTACGACGGTCTATTCGAGAACCAAAAGAGATAATCAAAAAGTGACTTCTACATTTGCCTAGTAGCAGAAAGAGTAGCATTTACCAGTATATTCTAGAACATTCCATTAGGTTCTATTTAAGAATTGGAAGAGATATTGAAAAACCGACTTCGACATTCGCTTTATAGCCCTAAAATAGACGTTTTAAGTGATTTATCAGGAAGTTGATGCTTACTAGACAAGGATCGGCAAAGATGGAAGATCTAACTAAAATGATGCAGGCTCTAGCAGCTCAAATGGCTCAAAACCAGAACGATATAAGGCAGACCATTGAGCAAAATCAGGACAATATGAGACAGACCATTGAACAAAACCAGGACGATATGAAACGGACCATGGACGACATGAAGCAGACCATGGAACAAAACCAGAACGACATGAAACAGACATTTCAGCAAAGATTAGATGGCATTCAAGAAAACTTCGATCAAATAAAGAGCAACTCTGAACAGCTGAGAGAGGAGTTCAAGACAGCAACCGAAGACCTTAAGGAAGACATAACTCATAGAATGCAGAATGTAGAAGAAAAAGTGGAGACCAAACTACAGAATGTTAGAGAAGAAGTTTTTCAAACCATGGAAGAAAAATTCCAGGACGTGTCAAAACAGCTTATACAGCTCCAAAAAGAACACAACAAAATGAAAGCTCAGGGATGTGTTGTGAATTCCAACCAAAACATTAAGCCTCCAAATTTTGATGGTACGTCTTCCTGGTCTACCTACAAACAACAATTTGAAGCTGCCGCCGCTGCAAATAGTTGGAACGATGACGAAAAAGCGAGAGCTTTGTTAGTAGCTCTACGAGAACCTGCTCTTGGACTTTTACGGTCTATTCCAGCGGAACAAAAACAGAGTTACAATGCTTTAGTGGCAGCTTTAGAAAGAAGATATGGAGATGAACATTTACGAAATTTGCATTGGTCAGAATTAAATATTCGACAACAAAGAGCAGGGGAGTCATTACAAGAGTATGAAGCGGATATCAGGAGGCTGATGTACTTGGCTTACCCAGAAATGCCAGAAAATTACAGAGATCCCTTTATGGTAGATCGCTTTATTAACGGCTTGCGAGACACGGACTTAGCAAAGTTACTACGTCGAGAACGCTTCCATAACAGTAGTGAAGTGTTGATTCGAGCCCTTGAAATTGAATCATCAAATAATATGTCCAGGCCAAAAGTAAGAGGTGTTTCAATTCAGGAGGGAGAAGAAATGAGCACTGGAGATGAGGTCAACTTAAAAACGCTAAACCAACTGTTTCAATCACTGATAGAGAAGATTGATTCTTTGAAAGAAAGTAGACGATCCCCTCCAAATGGAAAGTGTTTCAGATGCGGACGTACAGGGCATATTCAACGCGATTGTCGTGTCCAAATGAGGTCTCGCTCACCATCTAGTGGGACAGTACCGAAGAAGAGATCAGAAAAACTAAAACTAGTCAACGCAGAGGGGCGGGTGTTGGCTAATGGGAATTTAGCCCCTAAAATTTACTCTATCAAGAGCTTAAAACATACTGCTGACAGTCTTAACATCGACGGACTTATTAATGGAAGAAAAGTTAATATAACAGTAGACACTGGTGCTGCCATATCATTGCTTAGGTCCAAAATTGCAACGAGATATAAAATTCGACCAACAGAAAAGAAAATAACACTTAAGACTGTGACGGGGGGAATCCGCCGACGTGTTGGGGCAGACAGACATAGACCTACAGCTGGGGAGGTTGAAGATTCGCCACTCGGTATTAGTTGCAGACATAGAAGACGAATTTATTTTGGGAATGGACCTGCTAAGTAAACATGGATTTGCGTTTGATAATAAACTTAATACCCTAAGATTTGGGAACGAAGAGTTCATTTTGTCAAATAGTCACATCAATAAAGAACCAATAAAGGTGGTGGCAGTATGCACAACAAGACTAGTCGGTAACAGTGAGACCATAATTTTTGGGAGGCTAGAAAGTAAAACATCAAGCTGCGTCGGACTCATAAGCCAACAAAACACACCCAACACCTACCTCGTTGCAAAATCACTAGTTAAAACCGATAAAGACATCCCGATTAGAGTCGCCAATATTTTCCCAAATAGTGTCAAAATTAATAAGGGGGAGGTGGTAGCATTATTTGAACTAGTACAGAAAGTAACAAGATGTGAAGAGCCAACTTCCGAGAATACAAGCAAGTTACCAATGGAGGTACTTCAGCAATTTGAGTCAACTTGGCAACATCTCACTCCAGAAGAATTTAGTAAAGCGAGAGAGTTTATAGAAGAGCAAAGTAATATCTTCGAGTAGTTCGGGACGCACAAACCTTATTCAACATGCTATCAACACTGGCGATGCCCAACCGATAAGACAACCCCCAAGAAGACTACCAATGGCCAAGCAAGAAGAAGTTCACAATCTCATTAATAAAATGCTCAGCGACGGTGTTATTGAAGAGTCATCAAGTCCTTGGTCATCTCATGTGGTGTTGGTCACTAAAAAGGATGGAAGTACTAGATTTTTGTGTCGACTACAGGAAACTTAACGATGTGACCAAGAAAGATAGTTACCCACTGCCAAGAATAGACGACACATTAACAACATTGGCAGGATCATATTGGTTTTCTACTCTTGACCTGAAAAGTGGGTATTGGCAAGTAGGAATCTTTGAAAGAGATAAAGAGAAGACTGCATTCTCTGCTGGAAGTGGACTTTATCAGTTTAATGTGATGCCATTTGGCCTGTGCAATGCCCCAGCTACATTTGAAAGACTAATGGAAGTCGTTCTACGAGGCCTTACTTGGAAAACCTGCCTAGTCTATTTGGACGATGTCATAGTAATGGGGAAATCATTTCAAGATCATCTAGATAATTTACGAGAAGTATTCTCAAGAATCAGGAACGCAAATCTTAAACTGAACTCAAAGAAATGTTTTCTGTTCCAAGAAAAAGTTGAGTTCCTGGGTCACGTCGTTTCCCGAGAAGGCATCCATACCGACGAAAAGAAGTTACAAGCAATAAAAGAATGGCCTCAACCTCGTGACAAACATGAATTGAGAAGCTTTTTGGGTCTGTGTACATACTACAGACGATTTGTAGAAGGATTCGCCAAAATAGCGTCTCCATTACATAGACTTACAGAAGATAAAGCTTCTTACAAATGGAATACCGAATGTGACCAAGCATTTAGAAGACTAAAAGCAGCATTATGTTCTAGTCCGATTCTTGCATATCCCATTCCAAAAGGAAAATTCATATTAGATACTGATGCGAGCAACGATGGCATAGGAGCAGTACTCTCCCAAGTACAAGATGGAGAAGAACGGGTCATCGAATTTTTCAGCAAGAAGCTATCCAAACCAGAGAGAAATTATTGTGTTACTAGAAAGGAGCTCCTAGCCATAGTTAAATCCGTAGATCACTTTCACAAATATCTTTACGGACAAGAGTTTCTGATTAGAACGGATCATGCTGCGTTACAGTGGCTCATGAAAATGAAACAACCTGAGGGGCAAGTCGCGAGATGGATAGAAAAGCTACAACAATACCATTATCAAATTAAGCACCGAGCGGGAAGGGTGCATAATAATGCAGATGCATTGTCCAGAAGACCTTGCCCTGAGGATTGTAAACATTGCAGGAAAATTGACCAGAAAGAAGGAATTACCTACGTGCGCCAGATAAAGTTAGAACCAGATGAAGAATGGATGTCGGCTTCGATTAGAACCACACAACTTAACGACAAAGATGTAGGACCTATCTTGCGATTGAAAAAAGAAAACAAGCCACGACCATCATGGCAAGATATCGCAAACCAAGGGGTGATATTCAAATCACTGTGGGCACAATGGGTTTCACTGATAGTAGAGGAAAACATCCTTAAACGTGCCTGGGAAAGTGCCGATGGCCTTACTGTGGTTAATCAAGTAGTGGTTCCTAGGAGCATGGTAGACAATATAATGGCCGAATGCCATGGTGGAAAATCAGGCGCGCACCTAGGCATAAATAAAACCATGGACAAAATTCGAAACCGATTTTATTGGGTCAATTACTTTCAAGATGTGAAAAACTGGTGCCGCCGATGTTCGACTTGTGCAGCCAGCCAAGGTCCCAAAACAAGGTCCAGAGGTCAAATGAAACAATATAACGTAGGTCTACCATTCGAACGCATTGCTATTGATGTGGCCGGACCATTTCCAGAAACTAAAAAGGGCAACAAATACATCCTTGTTGTCATGGATTACTTTAGCAAATGGCCAGAAGTTTTTGCTTTGCCTAACCAAGAGGCCACTACAGCGGAAGTTCTGGTAAATGATGTTTTCAGCCGATTTGGCATTCCTTTGGAACTACATTCAGATCAAGGAAGAAATTTTGAATCGAAGCTCTTCCAGAATCTCTGTGACCTTTTAGGAATACATAAAACACGGACTACGGCTTTACATCCGCAGTCAGATGGCATGGTTGAAAGATTTAATAAAACAATAGAAGAACATCTGTGCAAAGTTGTGGATGAGCACCAAACAGATTGGGACCAATATATTCCATTGTTTTTGATGGCCTATAGAACCGCCATTCACAATACGACAGGAGCTACTCCATCTAGTATCCTGTTTGGTAGAGAACTGCGTTTACCATGTGATATCATGTTTGGTTCACCTGAAGAAGAACACTTAGAGGTTAATGACTATGTCGAACGTTTAAGGCAAAAGCTGCACGATATCCATGAAGTGGTTAGAGAGCGAATAGAAATAGCCAGTGACCGCATGAAAGCGAGATATGACCTGAAAGCAAACTCTTCAGGGTTCAAACAGAATGATCAAGTCTGGCTATACAATCCTCAACGCAAGAAAGGAAGATCACCTAAGTTGACACCACCATGGGAAGGGCCTTATAAAGTTGTTAAGAGAATTAATGATGTAGTCTATCGAATCCAGAAAAGCCCGAAGTCCAAGATGAAAGTTGTTCATCTAGACAGACTAAAACCTTACCTGGGAAATGTTGATCGAGGCGATCAAACCTGAAGAGGAGGATAGTGTTACAAATTTAAGTATTTAAATTTTATAGTTAGAATTTATTTAGGTTTAGTGTAGTATTAGGTTGACGTATTTTATGGTTGTATTCTTAATCTAGGTTTTAGTTGCGTTATCTGTGACAAACTGGTATGCGAAAGTCTAGAAAAGGGCTGGAATGAGTCCGAATCGAACAAGGATGGAAGGGTTCTCGAATAGTAGGCAGCCCTCATATATAAGGCCGGACGTCGTGCATCAGGCAGTCAGTCACAGATAACGTACTGTAGTGGTCGTGAGATATTAACACGAAGTTAATAGACCGATTATAGTAGTGAATTATTAGCAAGTTATTAGTAAGTTTAAGTGCGTGTTTTTGTACATAATTTGTCGAAATAAATTGACGTATCATTTTCAACAATTGCGAGTTTTAATTTGTCGTTGTGAACCCGTAACAATATCATATTTAACAATTATTACAATATTCAACGACGGCAGAATGCGTTTTGTAAAACAGCGGGGTTGTGCATATTCAAAAATAATAATTACTTTTTTTTTCCATTTTAATGTAACCTGTAACTCGTTCAGGCAATGTAACCTGTAACTCGTTCAGGCACACTGTTATTTAAATCGTCTTTTCTTAAAAAATAAACAATAATAAAGATTTTCCAAAATATCACTGAAAGGAGGGTTTGAGAGAAATGCAAGCTATCCGCTGCAGTGTGAGATGAGTTCCATCTTTACTATGCGAAATTTAGTCTGTGGTGGTTAGTCTTGTCCCTTTTTATCGAACATATCTCTTTCTCCCTCAAAGCGGGAGGGTCTGGAAGAGATGCATGCTGTCGCGGCGGTTTGATAAGTTATAAAAGAAATGCAGGGAAAGTTCTTAAACTAATCTGAAATCCATCTGATTGTTGCCATCGATGCCATCAGTTGATTGAACATATGATTATGACAACCATCAGCGATGATGCCAACAAAAATGAGAAGAACCCCATGCGTTTAAATTTTATGACCTATCTCAACCTCGTCTCGGGTAATTCGAAAGTGGGATTTAAAGTCACTTAAACCATAATGTTCCACCGTTTTCTCGACATAATCCAGAATTTTTGAATGAAAACTTAAAAGAAGTTCCTCGTCCATATCTGATGAATCATCATCATCATCTTTTAATAAATTTATTGCAAATTTCGCCGCAAAGCTGTTTATAGGCAACATTTCTCCAAAAGATTCATAAAGTTTTAAAAACTTCAAATTTGAGGTTCTGATATATAAATCCATCCATCAAAAGGCGTTGACTCCACGGGTCGATAGCTATTGTTGCCAACAATCGATTACGGAAATGTAAAAGAACTTGTTTGCTGGTATGTAGATCGCATCAGAACTTTTCAAGAACTCGTTTGATTGCATCAATGAGATTAAGAACTCTCCCCTACTTTACTGTATATTATTTTAGTAAGGGAGTTATGCTCTGCACTATGTTGCCAGTTCTACGAGTTAGTATTGAATTATAGGTTGTAAACAGGCGCGGAACGCGGAGCGAACGTCTATTAATAATAGCGAAGTTTTTTTATAAAACTATTTATTTAACATACACTGTTCAAACTGACGATACTGCGGCTATCTACCAATTTTGAATACACACTATTATCAAAAAACATTTATTCGAAAAACGAGTTTTAAAAAGCATTTTTTGAAAAATTTGCAAAACAATTTTTTAAATTAGCTCTTTAGTCCTACTTTTGGGAGGTCGAAATTGATGTTAGCCTATCCTTGGTCAATATTTATCAAAAGTAGAACATTAGTTTGATTGGGACATGTACAGATAATGGATGAGACAAGAACACCAAGAAAGATAATCAACTGGAGACCTGCAGGAGGGAGAGTAAGAGGAAGATGACATCAAAAATATGGGAATAAGAATGTGGTAAAGAATCGTACCAGAGAGGGCAGAATGGAGAGCTCTGGTTAATCAGGATAAAACCCACCAGGGTTGTAATGCCACTTGAACAAAAATACCTTTGGTCAATTGATTGGAAACCCAAGAGATGGGCAGGATAGTTGTTTTAAGGAAAAATAGCTTAGTATAATCCCTTTTATGTCCCTCTATCACAAACAAGAACCACAAAAATTCGTGGCCGTCTCTTATTAAGGTTAGGTTAATACCGATTTCAGCCACCCAAGAGATGGACAGGATAGTTGTTTTAAGGAAAAATAAGTTAGTATGATCTCTTTTATGTTCCTCTATCACAAACAAGAACCACAAAAATTCGTGTCAAAATGCAAAACATAGACAAATTTAACTTATTCGTTTTGCTTAATAAATTTTCGCGCCAAATTTTTAAACTATTTGTGTACGCGCGCTGCCTCTTCGGCACTCGCAATCATGCAGTGTTGCCATTTATGCAGAGCATACGTCTCTTATTACGGAAGAGTGAATAAATATCGAAACACGAAATATCGAAAACACAAAATATCAAAAATACAAAATATCGAAAACATACAAAATATTGAAACAAAATATTTAAAATACAAAAGATCGACCAAACCTAACCAAACTAAACCACAACACTGCTAATTAGTTTTGATTAGGTTCGGTGCACTTCTGTTCGGTTCGGTTTGGTTTGGTCCGGTTATTTTAGATTTTCAACATTTTCATATTTATTTTTTCAATATTTTGTGTTTTCGATATTTTGTTGTTTCGATATCTTGAATTTTCGATATTTTGTTATTCGATATTTTAATTCGATATTTTGTTTTTCGATATTTTTTCGCCCTTCCCTTATTACCGCCTTGTCTTGCTTCCATTTTCGTTGCTTGTTCAAAAGACGTCACATAACGCGGAAGATTAGATCCTGTCTTAGCTTCTCTTTCATTCCCTCTCTATCATACACATCAATGGTGATCTCCTATTTCGAATTTCCTTTAGGTATGGCTCTTACTGGCTACACGGTGGCTTTAGCCTTGGCAGCAGTAGCATTACCGTGCCCAATCGAATTCTACATAGACGAGCTGCGTTGCTTAGAGATTGGCGCAGGTTGCATTGCCGCCTTAAAATTCACTCTAGCGTTCCCACTGACTTACCACTTCTGGAACGGAATCCGCCATTTGATTTGGGACACTGCGAAATTTTTATCGATTAAAGAAGTCTACATCACTGGGTACATCATGTTGGCATTGGCTACTGCGTCCGCAATTGCCATGTCGATTTGTTGAAGAAAACAACATAATTATTATTTTGACAATTTTTGTATATAACCAAGTTATTTATTTTAAATTAAAAGTTTCCTGTTGAACTTTCATGTTAGATATGGTTATTTCACTTCTTAACCTGCGAGTGGTGACAAAGAAAAACCTAGTTTAAAACAGCGAAGAAGGGCCAAGCGACTTGCGCGTCCAAGTATATATGTTTAGTCATCAATTGCCATGACACGACTCAGTCTAGTTTGAAGTTTTATACATGTGTGTGTAGAAGGTATTAGGGCCATTTTAAAACACATCTTGCCCCTAATACCCTCTAGGGGCCACCACTCATGTAATTTTTTTATGACAGCCAAATAATCACCCCAATTATAATTTTTATTAATTTTGTGCAGTATAAACATATTTTTAAAGTATTAGCAGTTTTATTAAAATAATAAATATGCTATATTTTTGATTTAAATGGTTGTTGGAATCTCCGTTGGAACCTATATGAGCCTATCGATACCACTCAAGGGTTAAGTAAGCAGTTTTTTACAGTATTATTTAACCAATGTTTTCGGAAACCTCTAGGAAGATATAATGGAGAAAAAAACTTTTTTAACAACTAATAATTAAATAAAAAAATACAATTTTAGTGAACTATGTGTTACTTTACTTTATTTTAAGTCTAAAAACAAGTGACCACTCCGTTGTAATTTAAAAACTTTCATTGTTTTATTGGTGATTGGCTTAGTTCAGAAGCATTTTGTACAATGTTTGTTATTTTAAATAAATTTTGCACAAAAAAACGACGGTATCACTTCAATTAGGCGCTGACTCGTGACGTAGGTTGACATTAGCACCCCGACATAAATTGTAATTTTGGAACATACTTATTTGCATCTCTTTTTCATGCACAGCTTATTTTTTATTGCTGTCCAACTCATCGCGCTGCGCAGTGGGCTCCCGGATCTGATTTTTGACCAAAATTAGGAAAATAGGTTTTGTAACAATATTTTGTTTTGAAATGAGAAAGAAGTAATTATCAATCAAAATGGCCAATCCAAAATGGCGAAGTTTCCTATTTATGAACCCGTAAGTATGAAATTTAGTGTTAATAGTCGCTAAATATGATTTTTGACTTAAATTTAAAAAAACTTATTTACCAATAGGTTTCAAACTTGTAACTCTGGCGTGTCTAAAGTCGTATCATTATAAAATCAAACTTAAAAATTACATGACAGATCCAAAAGGGCAGAGCTTTCTATTTATGAACCGATATGTATCAAAATTGGAACTTTGGGAAGTCGATAATTAAGATTTATGAGTTAACCATAGAAAAAATATCATGGCAGATTCGAAATGCAGAACTTCTACATTTATGAACCGATATGTATTAAATCTGGAACTCTGCGGTGTTTAACGTCGCTTGTTATTATTTTTTACTCATACAAAAAAAAAACTTGCACGGCGAACCCAAAATCTTTATCCTATAGACTATCCTATATTTATAAACCGATTTGTGAAACTAGAAAATAATACGAACGTAACCCTGACTTTGCAACGGATAAGAATCTGCAAGTTTAACCACTGCATAATCACATAAGATTGATTTTTCTAGAAAAATGTGTTTTTAAGTCCAACCAAATAAATATTTTTAAAGCGTCCACTTTTTTATACTAGTTTGTTAAAAGTCAGGTTTGGTAAACTGCTGATGATTTGAAATAGAACCGTTTACCTTAAAAGTTTTGACCTATTTTTTCTTTCATAAACAATCCACCTGTTTTTGAGATATTGCAGTTGGTTTTTATTATGGAGTGACCATCTTTTTATTTGATTTTTGAAACTGAACATATTTTTTTTTTTTTTAACTTTGAATTTTTTTATACATTATTTATATTTTTAATAAATATATATTTTTCTATGTTTATTCGTTCTATTTAGCCTAAAGTGGTTTAAAAATAATAGACAAAAACTGACATGTTTTTTTTTGAGTTTGAGTTTTTCTCGAAGAAATCCATTTTTTAGTAAACTAATAATATCTTTCATATGGGCAACTTGTGGCAGTAGATTTTGAAGTACAATTTTTGAAAAATATGTATTTATACTCTTTATAAAAATAAAAATTTTAAAAACATGCTTGATGAGGGAAGCAAAATATTTGTCCAACATTTATAAGAAATTTTTTTATATAATTTCAGAAATTCCAAGCAAAAACCATTGTCTGACCTGTCTGCACATCAAAATTGGAATCAAAATATACAGTTTCTAGTCTAATTAGGGGAAAGGGGGGTAAAATGGGATACTTAATTTTATAGGCTTTTTTCTCCTATTAAATGGTCACCATTGCGTTCGTCATTTGGAATTAAGTTGGCTAGATACGTTATTTTTATGTTTTAGTTTTCAGTTTAAACTACATATTTAGAACTCCATCATAATTTTTTTTTTTTTGTAAAAATTTGTCTTTGGTAAAATGGGGTGGCGAAACGGGCGGGCGGTTGTGTAATTTAGAATCAATATTTTTATTTACTAGTTTTATTTATTAAAATACTAAACAAGTTAAACATACTTATTTACAAAATAAAAAGTTGTAATATAATGTAAATACATTTATAATAATTAGTCGACAGCGACCAAGTCATCGCCGTCGACTCTCCTACATGAATTTTGCGTCATTTTTTTGCAAAGACCATAAAATACGACTTTCAGTGATGCTATCAAAAAACAAATTTTTTTTTGGGCAAAATGGGGTATGGGTTCCTTGGTATAACAAGGTACCCGATTTTGCCCCCATGAAAAAACCCCGTTTTGGCCCAAACCACCGAGTAAAAGACTAATTTTACGGGCGATGCGTTTAATTATGAATAATAATACATAGACCCACTAATTGTTCAATGTTAACAAAATTGTAAAGTCTGTAAAAAATGTACTTACCATCACAAAATGTGCAAGCTATTTTAACAATAAACAGCGCAGAAGATCACATGTTGAGCGAAAACGAACTTAAGCTCAACCGACCGGCACCAATCATATTGCAGAGAGTTGAACCAGTCATAAGGATAAAACACCTAATATTAGAAGGTAATTTACTTAAAACTGCGATATCCCATTTTACCCGCAAAACCCATTTTGCCCCCCTTTCCCCTACCTCTTCTTACAAGTTTTATTTTATGCGAATTTTATGCAACATAAAATATTGTCGTAAAATGGCTTAAAATCTGGTACTTTAACGCGTTCCTTTGAAAGGAAAAATGACACTTCTAAAAAATAACTGAGTTACGTCAATTAAATCATAGCTTTTTCAAGGGCTGCTGGACTATCTACTCTTTTTAGTAAAGGTGTTAAGAAGTTTCAGTATGTTTTTAATTTAACCCTTTTTGGCCAAAAATTAGGTCCGCAAGCCCACTGTGTGCATCAGAAAATCGATTGACGTTGATTGTCAAAATGGCATGACTGTTTTAGATTGAGTGCGCCCCACTACTTTGAGTTAAAAAGAGAGAGTAAGTAGCTGAATGACAATGTGTGAGTTTAGTAAATAAAACGAGTAGACCACTGTTTTGTTATTAAACTCATGTTTGTTTAATATTATTAAGCGCCCTTACTAATACATTAGTTTAAAAAGAGATGGTGAATAATCGGATAATAATGTGTAAGTTCAGTCAATGACACGATTAGATTAGTTGGTGGTACGTTCCAGAATCATATTTTGTGTCGGGGTGCCGCGCTACGTCACAGTCAGCGCCTTATTACCTTATACTGCCGTCGCACACAGGCGGATTTCACGAAAAAGCTGGTCAAAACCTAAGTTCCATTTACAGCCCCTAAAATTGCATGTAGTAAAAATATGATTTATTGTTTAAAAAAGATAAAGAAGAAAAATTCTTTAAGGACCCCGCACAAAAAAATAAAATTTGGAGCTTTACTAACTAATTAAAATGCTTCCTAAAAAATCGTTGAAACCAGAATTTTGGCTGTATAAACTTTTACAAGATATTGCAATATTTGATTTTAATAATTGAATAGCTCCATGAAAAAATGTTTTAACCAAGATGTAGGTATGTAAAATTCGCAATTGCATAAAACAATGTGATATTTTTGCAAAAAAAAGTTAATTGAACTTTTTCTGTTTTTTCCGACTTTCGTTATCAATAAAGTATAATTTCTAGCAAAAAAAATAATCTGCCAATATATGGGCCCCTAAGCTCACACAATGTACTATAGTTATAGTGTACGTGTGAGCTAATATAACTAAAAAATTAAATATATTTCTTTCAACTTCAGACTCAATTACCTTTCGTTTGATAACACACAAGCCATATTTTGATTTGAACTCTAATTTTTAAAATATACCCCCACCCTTTAAAAAAAAAACTAAATTACCTTTCGTTTGATGACAAACGCCATCTTTTCCCTTAAAATCTAATTTTTCACATCTTCTCCCACCCTTTTTTTAAAAATAAACTAAAATGTATTTTGTTTAACTCCAGACTTAATTACCTTTCGTTTGATATCACACACGCCATATTTTCACATATACTCTAATTTTTTTAATCTACCCCCACCCTTTTATTTGGCTTGCCCTGAACAGATATACACACACCACACTGACACACACACGGACATACGTCACGATAAAATTGCTAAGATACAATACACCAAAATAACATATCAGTGTTATCTCAATTTTTTTTGTTGTCGAAAATAATACCTTCTCTGGCCATTGCTGCGCGAGCTAGGAAGTAAAAATGAAATAAGAATACATGTGACATAAAAATTATACTTTTGGTTTACAAAAACCATTGTTATTAAAGCTAAGAAAACTTATTTATTAATTTACGCATATTATGTACGTATTTCTTACTGGACAATTTTCGATATACACAAAAAGAAATTTTAACTGTTTTACTCTATCCGCATAACTACGCAGCTGAAACTGACTTTGTTACTTAGAAAACATATGCATGCACTTAATAGGACCAACAATGTCAATAAAGTTGGATGAAGTTGAAACATTTAGTCAAGTTCTATTTCAGAAAATGAAAATTTTAAAAGTTTTCTGCAACGGTTGCTTTAAAATAAAATAAAAAACAATGTTAAATATGTACAATAAATAGCTACATACCTCCAGATTCAAAATCCATGTTCAAAAAAAAATATTTTTGATAATAGGCGAAAGTTTTAAAAGGGCTTGTTAACCATCAACTTTTGTAAATTTAAGTAACGCAAATAACATAAAAAAATAAATGGAAGTTTCATCAGTCATTACTATGGCAATTGTTTTTCAAATTAGGCGTGACATGGTCACGGCCTAGCATGATCATCAGTGATTGCACTTATAGCAATTTTACAATTAAACAGGGCTTTTTAGTGTTTAGGGGTTATGGCCAGCTTTTTCTTAAAATCCGCCTGTGTGCGCCGGTAAGAAAAAAGCCGCATGTCAATTTTTTAACATATTGTTATTAAAATTTTCAGGAACAAAAACCTGTAGGAAAATATAAATACATCTAAAAGATCCAAAATTTTCATTAAAAAAATCAATTTTCACAATATGTGATTTTAAACGCCTTAAATTTTTACCCAGTCTTCATTGACATCAAAACCGTATGTGTGTTTCTGGCAAGCAAAAAAGCTTCATGTTAACAATTTTTATGGGGCTTATCCTTATAAAAAAGATCTGCATCTGATGACGGCTTGATGCTAGGTAATGGATTGCGAGTGATATGTTTTCACATGCGGCAATTTTTTCTAGTAAAACCACAGTATTTTGCGTGTGTTATCCGACCTTTAGGTACTTTTTTATGTATTACATCTTTCTATTTATGGTCTTTGATAAAGTTATTTAAAAAAATATATATTTTTTGTTAAATGTTTACAACAAATTATTATTTGAGGATAAAGCAGTTTTCTTAAACATAACAGTTATGCTCTCAGGAAACGCGGATTTGAGGAAGGGGAGGGGGTAACGTGGTAATTAGCCTACCTAGAAAAAATTATATGCTCTTTTAATTAATAAATAAAGGGCTTAACGGATAAATACCCCCTAGAAAAAAATGCACTAATATTTTTTTCGTCGACAATTACCCCCCAACAAACCACATCCTGAGTTAAGATTTGGAAAAACGCCATTTAGCGAATTTTAGGGTAAGGAATCCCATAAGACCAAAATGGCCAAACTTTGAAAATTCATATTTCAAAAAATATACAGTTTATCAACAAAAGCACCGAGTTGCAGTATGATGGGGCCATAGAGATGCGAAAAAACCACACCTTAAATCAAGACTCGGAAAAACATCAATTAGCGAATTTTAGGGTAGGGAATCCCAAGACCAAACTGGCCAAACTTTGAAAATTCATATTTTAAAAACTATACAAAAGCACCGCGTTGCAGTATGGTGGGGCCATAGAGATGCGAAAAAACTACACTCTAAGTTACGACTAGGAAAAACGTCATTTATCGAATTTTAGAATAGGGAACCCCATAAGACCAAAATGACAAAACTTTGAAAATTCATATTTTAAAAACTATACAGTTTAACAACAAAAGCGCCTAGTTCCAGTATGGTGGGGCCATAGTGATACGAAAAAACTACACCCTTAGTTAAGATTAAGAAAAATGTCATTTAGCGAATTTTTGGGGTATCCCATAAGACCAAAAATGCCAAATTTTAAAAATTCATATTTTAAAAACTACACAGTTTATCAACAAAAACACCGCCCAAGCGCGGATTTAAGAGGGAGGGGGGGTAACGTGGTAATTAACCCCTAGAAAAAAATATATGCTCTTTTAATTATTAAATAAAAGGTTTATGAATAACAACCCCCTTAGAAAAAAATTTATGTACTAATATTTTTTTCGTCGACAATTATCCCCCCCCTCCCAGGTTTATGTCCAGATGCGCGCTTGGCTCTCAGAACATTAAAAATAATTAAGTTAAATACAGAGACCTATAACGTGCACCAAAATCATCAAAATATCTTTACTTATTCATAGTTTTCTAATTTTTTTGGCGAACGGTATACTTTCCCTAGCCAGAGTTTTGTAAGCTTAGAGGGAAAATTTAAACAAAAATTGATCTTTATCACTGGTAGTAGAGGTTGAGTTTTACCAAAGTTTATGTCGCCCACCAACATGACTTCAATAATAATTAAAACAAAAGTGCTACACTTCTTTCACTTGGTATATTTTAAAATAATTGATTACATATTTAAAACCAATGATAGAATATTTGATTTTAGCATTACAGTGTCAAACTTTTAAGGCACCATTGATAAACGTAGTCTTTTTGGTTCTAAAACTAAAAGTATTTTAGCACTTAAACTTTCAATTGCAGAGGTAAAAAGTTTTGAAAACAAAGTTTTCAGGAATGCTTAGAAATAAGTTAATTAATGACAGAATTATATATCTTGTCCCATAAGTACTGGGACCCCGAAATGTCTCGATAACATTTAAAGCAAAACTTTTAGCATTTATAATTTTCTACCAAAGTGTCACCTTGACTTTGACATTGATACATCATTTAAAGGTTATTTTGAGGTCAACCTCTTCTTTTTTAATGGAAACCCCAAATTTTTTTTATTAAACCTATTTTAAAATATTGTTTAATGCTGTAAAATTTATTTGTGTGAAATTGTTTACTTGAAGGATTCTTTCTTTTAACTATTTTTACATACATCTGGTGATTGACAGTTTTCTGGCGAGCATGCCTGCCATGTAATCCTGAGACTGTCAATTGCCGCACTCATGAGATCGCCTATTTTGTTTCACGTTGCTTTTATTATAGAAATGTGCATTTTGTACTTCTGTAATGTTTGTTGGTAATAAAAGATTCTATTCTATGAAATAGTTTTGACGTCTTTCAACGCCAAGAAAACTAAATTGGGATTTGTAATTTGTCACTACAAGTTATTTGGGTTGAGAGGTTAAAAAAATAAAGTTTCTCTTTAAAATAACCTACATGCATGTGTATATTTATTAAACATTTAGAAGGTAGTTCCCGACGATGCCTGAATGTATTAATACATCTGTCATATTTTCAAGATTTTTACTGTAGAAACAAACACATTTTGTTCTTAAAAACGGATAGTAGAAAAAAATGTGTATTTTTAATTTTAAAACCAAAAAGTATAAATTTAATATTTGGAAAAAAACGGTTGTCATAACACAATAACATTTTGTATAATACCACACAGTTATACACAGCCTTTAAATATTTTAATTTTAAAAATTCAAGACAATAGTAAGATATTAGAATAAAAACAGGTTTTTTAAATCCTAGATATAAAATTGAATACTTGTAATAAAGCCATTTCGTCAGAAAACTTAACCTAAGTTTACAATAAGAATATACAATGCGGTCGTAAATAGTGAGATAAAGATTAATAAGGCGAGTTCTTTTAACTTCCAAATGAGCTCGGTACTCGTATCTTATTTTTTTTTAAATTAAAATGGTAATTGTTAAAGTAACACATAGTAAGTGTACTAAAACATAAATAGATAGTCCTTCATTTAAACAGATACTATAAATATTAAATGAAAAAAAAATAAAATTACATATTAAAAAATAAATAAATAAAAGGTAAGTAAATACTAATACAAAATAAAATAACTAATTGGTGATTTTCAAAATCAATGGAAGAAATTGAAGTATCAAAAGTATCAAAACCCCGCCTCGTAAGACTGTATCTGACTATAGACTCCCCTGTTAACTCTTATATTAATTAAAAGAGATCTTGACTGGGTAAAATATTTTTCATGGGGTGGTTATTTATGAATACACTTAATTGGTAAACAATTTTTTTGCCACAATAACTCCAGGTTCAAGGTAACGACGAACTTTAAATAGGGTATTTTTGGTCAATCACTTTGAAAGTCAAATTCGTTTCCTTTGTGTTTATCTTCGTGGTTAATAACGATAAAGTTTTTGTTAAAAAACAGTTTTTAAACGCTCCAAATTTGAACGTGTTAAATTAAACTCAAAATTTTTTGTTTTTTGCACAAAACACGATTCAAGTTTTGGTTAGTTGCAAATGTCAGTTATACATAACCATAACAGCTTATATGAAGTTAGCGTAGGTAAACACGTCCGCCATGGTTATTAAACATAACAGCGTAACAGGTCGCGAATGCGTCGTCCCAGAATAACGATAACCACAAAAATGTACTGACCAAAACCACTAATATGTTTAAAAGTCGCAAGAGGGGTGAAGACCGCAGTGTACTTCACGGTAATTCACTGTAATATACCGTGTAATCTAAATATACTCGATAAACCGTCTGATAATGGTGAAAATTCAAATTAAAAAGCATTTGTTTTCACTATTACCGAAAATATCAAAAACTTTAGCACTTAGATACACAATTCATATCATCATCGAATAGTCGTAACAAGGGAAAACCCTGCAATATAGTCAAGTTCACGGTGTGACAGCTCACTATACGCGCTTGACATTTGCACAGGTTGGTTCACTATGCTGGCCGTATGTATCAAATTAGGGAAAATCCTGTCATCTAATTATTCAAGTTACTGGTTTGGCAGTTCACTATATGTGCTTGACAATTGCACTGGTTGGTTTACTACAAGAACTGTAAATAGGACTGCCCAATCAACTAAAAGTGCCCGTCGTATTCATGCGAATATTCTGGAAAACACTCGCAGTTTGTGACGTCACGTGCTGTCTTGGTCACTTTGTGTAAAATGCATTATATCTGGATTTCATAGGGTTGATAGGGTAATTTTATACTTTAACTAAATAATGAATGTTTTGCTTTAAATTTAATAAAAATTAAACGTTTGCAAATTTGTAAAAGCATATAGAGTGTAAAAAAGACAAGTATCATTACCTAGATTACCAAATTTATTTTTGTAATAAATATCCAGATGTTTTCAAACTTATTTTCTTACAGCACCTATTTCTATAAATTGTGGTTAGATTTTTAAGGGTTTTATTTGCAAAAAATAAAATACATACAGTGTATTTTTTTAAACATAACAGAGGCTTTTTACCTAATTATCGTATGTTTTTGGAAACACCTTCAAACACGTCGATTTTAATGCTAGAAAAGTATTTTTAGATCTTGACTTAGACATGTTGAAATTTTTGTAGCACACATCCCCTACGAGGGGTAGGTAAACTCTACCCCTATATTTTGAATAGCGAATGTAGGCCGAGTCTCAAAATCGAATCGATAGATTTTTAAAATGTTTACACGGTTGTGAATACATTCAAGAGACCTTATAAACAAGTTATCACTGAACCACTTTCCCCACAGATCACCAATGGTAATCCCAGCTTTTTTTATTCAAAATAAAGGGGTAAAGTTTACCCCTCGAAGGGAATGCCTGCCATAAAAAATTAAAAAAGACAAAATGTGTCCCCTCGCTATTAAAATAGACGTGTTCGAGGGTTTTCCCAAAAACGTACGATACATGGCCAGAAAACCTTTTGTGACCTTTTAAAAAAGACACCCTATATAATGTACACATATTATGAAAAATAAAACTCGTTAATTTTTTGTTTTAAATATGTTTTTCCAGTTTTTCTTCTAAAATCATAATCTTTTTAAGTCTCTTTTAGAGTACTCTGATATTTTACTTTAAGATTTCTAAAACTTATTGAATTATGATCCTTAATTTACAGAAATACTTAATTATTTTATAGAGGAAGTTTGTTTTTTTTTTTAATTTCTTTTTTGCTAGGTTACAAACAGCATCTGGTCCCTTTCTAAACGACTTTCTATGGTGATTTTGAAAATGTAACTTCCTAAGTTTTAATTTTTTTTCAACAACTCTTCTGACGGCTTATTGAGACACTACCTTTAGGGAGTGGTTGAGTAAGTATTTTATTTTCTTTTAAAGATATAATGCAGAGGGGCGGCTATCGACGAGAAGTGCCGTTTTAGATTTTTTTAACAAACATGGTCAACCGCCCCCGCCCCCTACTTGGGAACGCCACTGTCTTTAATTAGAATTTTCTATCTAAATAAAGTTACTGAATTTCAGCAAAACCCTTTTACCTACCTCTGATAAAATCGCTATAGTCATATTAGTAATTCAAACACAGAGTTATAAGAACAATATTGTACTTAGTCAGGATAGAAAACATTAAATAATAGTTTTAAAATACTATAGAAGTCAAAAAAAGAAATTCCTAAACTTTAAAATCACGTTTTGTTTTTAAATATTTAAATCGACAAAAAAAGCACAGCCTGAAATGTAAACAAACCGTCCAAGACTGCAGGTGACGTCATCGGTATCATCTGCATGCGCGAAAACTGGCGAATGTACGTCTTATCAGATTGGGCAGTCCTATCTACAGTCGAACCTCTATAACTCGAACCTGAAGGGACAACCAAAACAGTTCGAGTTGTGGAGTGTTCGAGTTATAGAAACTCGAGTTACATAGGTTAAAATACATGTAAAAAGTGCAGGGACCGCTGAAAAGGTTCGAGTTATAGAGGGGTTCGAGTTATAGAGGTTCGAGTTAGAGAGGTTCGACTGTATTTACAGTTCTTGGGTTCACCATGATGTCTGTATGGGACTTGTCAAAATCTGACCAAAGAAACTGCAAGCTTTCCCTAGTTACAACAACGATACGAAGTGCGTCTTATACAGGGTGATTAGATTGTTGGTATTGGGTTCCGGAATTTATAGGTGAGGTAGCCAAAAATGAGTGGAAATGCCAACTGATTTTTTTCTTAAGTTTCTAAGCAGTAAAAGCGAAGTTACCCGCTTTTAATTGTCAATATAGCAATCGGTATTCAAAACAGTCCCCCTCAAATAAAATAAACCCTGTTGTTTTTTTTTTCAGGTAAAAATTTAAAAAAAATGTAATTCTAGAATTTGTTTTAGTGCAAAGTTTAAAACGTGGATATAGAAAGATAGTTTAAAACGTGCATAGATTTAAAACGTGAATATAGAGAGGTAAAACGTGGCATTCAAACAGAAACACAAAATAAACAAAAATCAAATACTTAAATTGTATTCTTAAAACTACTTTTCTAAAACAAAAGGCACTCGTTTATGGCTTTTTCGTCTTTTTTAAATTAGTCTTGTCTGTTTTAAATAATGTATTAACAACGAATAAACAAACCTATACTGAGCAATCGTTTGCACCATTAAAGCTCTCTGCTGCCTTAACACTGTCACCGTTTGGGGAATGCACACTTCCTGCAAGAAAAAGTACATAACATTATGAAAGACGCAAAATGGGCAGAATCAAATTTAAAATTTCTGCAAATTGGAAAAGAATCGCTTTATTAATAATTTACAAAAATTGAAAATTAGGCCTTTTTTTAAAAAGTGGTACAGAGTATCTATCTATCAAATCTAAACAAAAAGACAATTATTATGTAATTTAAATTTAGTGGAGAATTTAATGGACTAGAGAAACATTATCAAATATTGTATAAGTTTAACATGTGCGCAGCGGGTATTTGTTTATTTTCCTACAATAAATAAAGACAGGAATTCGGGTTGCCAAACCCGGGCCAAGTTCGCGTAAACTGCTGTACCATCTTTTCTTAAAACATTTCAGTCAACAAACTTTGCACAGTCGTAGATCTTCATAGAGTTAACAACCCCTCCAAGTTTCATGAACTTCCATAAAGTAGTTCAAAAAACGTCGAAATTGCCACTCACTCACTCATGTATAGATCACCAAAATTCTAATATACTTCCAAACATGCTACAAAGCTAAAATTGGGAAGACTGATAGAAATTATGACCAAATCCTTGGAAAAAATAAAAAAACCCCAAAATTCTAATTTACTCCCCTCCCCTATACATGTAAAGTTATGTAAAAGTAACATTGCCCGTTTCCAGAAGCGCTAGAGACCTGAGCTTTGACAGACTGATAGGAAATATAATAAAACTATAGAAAAAAAATTTAATTTGCTTCCATCCCCTATAAATGTATATATTGTGTAAAATTAACCTTGCTTACTTCCCGAAACACTAGAGAGCTGAGCTTGGGAAGACTGATAGGAAGTATGATAAAACTGTAGGAAAAAAATTAAAAACATCAAAGTTTTAATTTACTTCCCTACCCTATAAATGTAAAGTTATGTAAACATTTCCCACCTCCAGGAACGCTAGAAAGCTGAGCTTTAGAAGGCTAATAGGAACTATGACAAAACCATAGGAAAAAAACAAAAAAACCTCAGTTTTTAATAAGACATTGCAAAAGTTTTGAACAATATTCCGCATATTTTACTACTTTAAAACTTAAATATTATCCAAATCCTTTAAAAAAGGAGTGAATCATAACAAAACATTTTCTGTAAAAAAAGCCAAGCATGTTAAAATGGTATTCCGTAAAACGAATTGAGATGAAAGCAAAGCCAAGTTCTTGAATAAAACTTTCAAAATGAAAGGTTCTTACTAGTTTGGAAATATTTTTCTAAACTTGGCTATTGCGGCTGCAATGACTCTTAGGCACAGTGCTAAATTGTTTAAAAGTTTAAAAGAACATTTCCAAACTAGTAAGAACCTTTTATTTTGAAATTTGTATTGGAGAACTTGGCTTTACTTTATCTCAATTCTTTTTACGAAATACCATTTTCGAGTACTTGAAATATTTCTGTTATGATTTATTTTAATGCGATATTTTAAAGTACCTACTGGCAACGTCATTATCCCCGGGATGAAAAGTAAAAAATCAAAAATAAAAATACAAAAATCGTGATAAAAAGTAACATATCAGGGATAAAAAGTAAAAATACAAATGAAAAGTGACAGATCAAGGATAAAAAGTAAAAAAATCATAAAAAAACACAAAAATCCTACAAACTCAATAAAAATTCGGAAAAAAAATCAAAAAGTGCGAAAAATAGCGTATAAACCCAACGATAAGCTTTAACCTTCGACGAATGTTACAGTTCATTATCATCATTTTTGAGACAACTTTTTCGCTGGGCTATGCTGGTTGTTATGATAACTGTCAAAAAGTTATCTCAAAAATTATGAACTATAGCATTCGCTTTAGTGGGGCTACAAACTTTTCGCCTAGGGAGAAAAAGTTAACGTTCTTTAGTTTTCATCACTTAAGAGTTTTTAGAAAAATTAGTCTTGTTTAAATAAAATTAGTTAACAGAGAAATATGTTTTTTACAAGCAGAAAACGCATTATTTCTTCAATCATTTTTGTCCCGTAAGTAAAGTAAGTTTTGTGATGTTGCCATGAAAAAAAATCACAAATATTAATTTGCCCTCTTAAGAGATTCCTTACCTGATTATGATCCACAGTATACAATAATAAATCACTCAAAATCGCCAGACCTGTTCGCCCCACTCCCGCCGTACAATGAATGAAAATAGGCGGATTTTTGTTATGTCCCGGAGGTATTTCGCCCATCGAATGCTGATGCACGCTTTGCATTTCTTCGAGGAATCCAAGGAAATGCGCCACTGAATTGGGACATCCTGTAGAAAAACACATTATGTTTCGCTTGATATGTAGTGCAGGCGCTGGAGATAGTTGAGTATGCAAAATATGAGGACCGCAGTTTGACAATCGATTCTAGCTGCGAATAGGTCACAGATTAACGATCTGGATGTTGCATGGCCAGTTTTTTATCATTTTTTTTTAAATTTTAACCAAGTTAAAGCCCTAAAGTCCCAGTGACTTATAAATGCATTAAAAATGTGTAAACCTTAAGATAAAATTATATTAGTTTTTTAAATTTCAGGTGCAAAAACCCCCAAAAATACCCCAGACCTCCCAAAACCTAAAAAACACATTATGTTTCGCTTGATATGTAGTGCAGGCGCTGGAGATAGTTGAGTATGCAAAATATGAGGACCGCAGTTTGACAATCGATTCTAGCTGCGAATAGGTCACAGATTAACGATCTGGATGTTGCATGGCCAGTTTTTTATCATTTTTTTTTAAATTTTAACCAAGTTAAAGCCCTAAAGTCACAGTGGCTTATAAATGCATTAAAAATGTGTAAACCTTAAGATAAAATTATATTAGTTTTTTAAATTTCAGCTGCAAAAACCCCCAAAAATACCCCAGACCTCCCAAAACCTAAAATCTGTAGGTTTTTTTCAAATTTTTTTAAAACTAAGCTCATTAGAGAAAAATATGTAATTACAGTCGAACCTCTATAACTCGAACTCAAAGGAACAACCAAATCAGTTCGAGTTATGGAGAGTTCGAGTTATAGAAATTCGAATTAAAGGGGTTAAAATACATATAAAAAGTGCAGGGACCACTGAAAAGGTTCGAGTTATAGAGGTTCGAGATAGAGAGGTTCCACTGTATCTTTATTTTAAACAATAATTTTATATTTTATCTATAACAAGTGAGAGACGTCCGTAAATTAAATTAATTTTGAAAGAACACTAAACTTACCAAGTTTTATCCAATTTTCTCAGAAAGTAAGCTTTTTGGGAAAAAATTATTCTACACTTTATTGTAGAGAATAAAATTTCCTTTTTAACAATGCATAAGTCAGTGGGGTCAGACTGATAACAAACTCTCCAGCGGCGTCCATTTATTGAAAAAATAAGAAAAAAGCTACATGTTTTCCCAGATTATTTTAAAAAGCAAGCCCTCTTAATTTGATTGATTTTAATTGTGTTTTATAGTCGATTGTAGACAATAAAATTTCCTTTTAGACGCTGTATAACAACGTAAGATTTGTCTTCAGAATAAAAATTCACAGGCCTTCGTAAATTATATCAATTTTAACAAATTATCAAACAAGTTAATTTTGTTACAGGTTCTATCTAATTTTCTTTACTGTGGAAAATAAAATTCCCTTATTAACGATGTATAAGTCTGTGGGGTTCGATTAATGAAAAACTCTCCAGCGACGTCCGTAAATGGGGTTCGTGTAAAAAAATAAAGAATAAAAACATTTTTGTCACATGTTTCACCTGATTTTCCAAAGAACCAATCTTTTTATCAAAAAATGTCTCTTATACTTGAATGCAGAACAGTATTTTGTTTTTAAACGATGGATAACAAGGTAAGAAAAGTTTTATTTTTAAAACTTTAGGAACGTCCCTAAATGAAATTTTTCTTGAATGAGTTATGTTTGCCCGCAAAAATCAGTTTTTAAAAATTTTTATTATACAGGGTGTCTCTAAAAGATCTGTACAAAATCTCAGCACATATTCCTGAGGTCAAAATAAGTCCATTTAAAGCAACTTACCTTAGTCCGAAATTGCTCCGTTTCAGAGATACAGGGTGGTGAATTATTATTATTATTATTATTTCACTGACAATAGAAAGCGGTTTAACACCGATGAGTCTATTGTATCACTGTTTTATTTGTTGATTTTTGTTTTTAAGTTTTTAAGTGTTTTAGTATTATCTTTAGAAATAGTGCACTAAGATGTTATTGGTAGTGGATATTATTTTGTCTAGTCTATTTTTAAATATGTTTTTATTTGGGGCACTTATAGTTTCTTGATTTAACGAGTTCCATTGATAAACTACGCGGTTGCAAAGGAAGTTTTTTCTTGCTGCCAGAGATGATTTTTCTTTTTTTAGTTTTTGGTTGTGTCCTCTAAGATTTTGATTTGGATTTAGTTGGAAAATGTTTTCCATGTGTAATTTAGGAGAGTAGTGTCCATTTAGAATTTTATATGTTTGTATTAAATCACCTCGTTCCCTCCTTTCCTTTAAAGTTGTTAAGTTAAATCTTTGTAGTCTGGTTTCATATGGAAGGTTGTGTGTTTCGGAGGAAATTCATGTTATTTTTCTCTGTACACGCTCTAAAAGTTCTATATCCTTGCAGTAGTAGGGGTTCCAAACTGCATGGGCATACTCAAGTTTGGGTCTTATGTAGGTGGTGTATATTTTCCTAATCATTTGGACAGAATGGTTTTCAAAGGCTATTTTTGTTAAATACACAAGTTGATTGGCTTTTTTTACTATTTGACCTATGTGTGTTTCCCATTTGAGATCTTGGCTTATGTATACACCCAAATCTTTTTGTTGGTTTACACTGTTTAATTTATATTTATTTATTTCGTAGTTAATCATTGGGTTCTTCTTTCCTACATGTAGTACTGTACATTTTTGTTCATTTAATTTTAGTTGCCATGTATCGGTCCACTGTTCAATAGTACATAGATCTTGTTTAAACAGCTGTATTTGCGTCAGTGGGTTACAGAAAAGTTTTTTGTCGTCTGCAAAGGACTCTAGGTTACTTTTTATGCTGTTTGCTAAATCAGATATATATACCAAAAAGAAAATTGAAGCCAAAATCGACTGTAAATTCTCTATTTTTTTGAAATGACTCGGTCCACTGGTGGTAGGAGCCTCTAATCCCATAGTGGTCTAGTTTGTAAAGAAGTCTTTCGTGAGGGACGGTATCAAATGCTTTTTGGAAGTCTAGGTAAATTATGTCTACCGGGTTACCTTCGTCGACCTCCTTTGTCCAGTTATTTACGCAGTTTAAAAGATTGGTAGTGGTTGATCTTTTTGGTAAAAACCCATGCTGCGAAGATGGAATAACATGATTCTGTAATAAAAATTCAGTAATATCTTTTACAAGGATTTTTTCTAATACTTTGCAAAGTGTGCAAGTCAGACTCACTGGTCGATAGTTTGCAGGATTATACTTATCTCCATTTTTAAAGATGGGAATTATGATTGCTTCGGTCCATATTTTTGGTAAGATTCCTTCCGTTATTGAGCAATTTAACCAAAAGTGGAGTTAAAGAATCCGCGCATCTTTTTAGGAAAACCGCAGGAATTCCGTCAGGTCCTGGACTTGAGTAGGTTTTAAGTTCTTTCAGCACCTTGTACACTTCTTCAGGCATTATAGTTTTTTTATTTATTAGGTTTAAGTTTCGTGTTTCGTTTGGCAGTGCCGGAAAGTTGTGCAATGATTCCTTGGTGAAAACGGATTCGAATTGAGTGGCGAATATTTCTGCCGTTTTTCTTGGATCAATGATTATTTGTTGGCTTTCAGGGTTTTTAAGCACTACATCATGCAGTTGGCTATTGAGGTTTCTCTTGATGTAAGAATAGAAGTGTTTGTCATTTTTTTCTAGAATGGTTTGCTCATATTTTTTGTCTTGCTTTCTCTATCATCGTTTTCAGTTTGTTGTTTTGGGTCCTATAGATGCTGTAGTTTTGTTCTGTTTTTTGTTTCGTATATTTATCCCATAATTTCCTTTTAAAGTCAATTTCTTTAAATATATGTTTGTTTAACCAAGGTTTATTAAAAAATTTTAAATCGATTTTATTAAAATTTATGAACATTTCTCAACGCATTACTTTAAAAAATTATGCCGGCAAAATTTTCGAAGTTTGTTGCTTTTCGGCAATTTCGCGAATGACATTTTTGACAAAATCCCTAGCCGTGAGAGAAGTGATTTTATCAAAAATTTCATTTCTTTGAGAACAATAGTAGAAAACTGGCCGTTGCTGACATTTTGCCAGTATTCCGTTGCGGCATCTAACAGTAAAAATGAAAATATCTCGAAAACGACTTACTTTAGCGCATGTTAACAAGAGTACCTTTTTGGCTTAAAAAGATTTAGGAAAATATTTTCTTAACAAAAAAAAGTTTAAAGTTACACTGAGAAAAAAGTTATAGTCATTTTAAACTATAAAAAGAGCATTGTAAAGCGCCCTCTAACGGCCACAGTAAAAAGGTATCCATATTTAGGTTTTACATCCCAAAAAACCTCCGAGTACCAATTTTTAAAGTAATGCGTTGAGAAATATTCATAAATTTTAATAAAATCGATTTTTAATTTTTAAATTCACCACCCTGTATCTCTGAATATATATATTTTGACCTCAGGAATATGTGCTAAGATTTTGTACAGACCTTTTAGAGACACTCTGTATAGTTGTAGAAATGTAAAAAATTTGGTTTAAATCGGTTTAGTTTTTAAGTAATAATTTAATAAATTTTAAAAACGGCAAAAACTCAGCTAAATTTTATGCCATGCAGGTTTCAAAAAAGCCCCAAAATGGGCCCTTGCTTTCTTTAGATCTACCTCAATTTAAATAGTCTGCGTCAAAGTACTTAAGCGTATATTTTGCAAAAATTTAAGTTGATAAGTTAAATTCCTGGTCAGTTTCTATTGTTTTTTAAATCCTGCGAGAACCGTACGGATTAAGGATAATACAAACCTTGGTCGCCCCATTCAGCGTAATGTAGATGCCATATTGTTCGGTATCGCCTTGATGCCACGTGACACAATCGTATTTTGCTCGTAACACAATGGCCAGTTTTCTGTGAAAACTCCCACCAGACTTGATAGTTCTATCAAACACAAAGAAATAAATCAAAATTGGAAAAAACTTACAAATAAATAAAATAAAATTATACCCTAGATTTAGTGAAAGTAGAACGTAGAACGGTAGTGCGTCATCAAAGCCATGACAACCGTGATTGGCGGAAAGGGAGTAGAGGGGTACAGAACTATGAAAATTAAGGTGTAATAAGTGTGTGAACTTTTCTGGACTAAAGAAGTCAAAAAATGATTTACTTAGTAAATATTTCGGCATCTTAAACCTGATGACACGCAGTAACCATCTCTAAATCTGAAAGTTCCAGCGCATTCGTTTCCATTTTTCTCAATTACAGGCGAACCTCTCTAACTCGAACCTTTTAAGTGGTCCCTGCACTTTTTATATGTATTTTAACCTCTTTAACTTGAATTTCTATAACTCGAACTCTCCATAACTCGAACTCTTTTTGTTGTCCCTTTAAGTTCGAGTTATAGAGGTTCGACTGTGGATAGTTTTTAGTCGTGCCAAAAACGGCCGACGATTAACGCTATATGACACTGTTGACATTTGAACATCACAAGAAGTTAATGCAAATATTGCTAAAGTTATCGTTGTCGGCGAAGTTATCGGACCTAAATTAGGCACGACCAAAAACAATTTAATGATAGTGACGTGAGGGGAAATTCGCTGCTCCAAAAAACGTGCATTTTGTTGTTATGATTGTTAGTGATTTTCATGTGTTTCCCAGTGGTTTTCTGGTGATTCATAGGGATCCGATTTTTATGTGATTCCCAGAAAAATGTAGCGAATATAGCAGAATTTTTCTGAATATGCAGTGACGTAAAAATTTCGTCAATACCACCCGCGAATTTCCCCTTGTAGTGACTACAAAAACGCGATACAGAATAAAACTTTGAATCGGAAAAGTTTAAATGTAATATTTTACTGCATTTATTTACTTTTTCTGCTAAACTATTTCATTAGAAAGAAACATTTGTATATACTCCCAACTGATTGTCAAGTACATTTGGATCACATATAATTTTTCACTACATTTTCTAGAAATACTTGAAAATCCTTAAGTTCTTCCAATTTAGCCTTATTCTCACCTGATCAACGTCAATACACCTCTCATCTGCATCAGGGAGGTAATTTATGTCCTCCGAGGGATCTGTCAGTTGCAACATTAGATAGACCTCCGCCTCCCACACGCATTGCCAAAAGTATGGCAAAGTCGCTCTTGTGGGGCCTTGTGCTGCTATGTAGAATCTTTGTTTGCTGCCTACTGTCGCCTATAAAAAATCAACTATTAGCGATGGACCGTTCGGGTATTCGTTCTCTTCCTTTAAGGGTCGGTTTTTCATTGGCGGTTAATTATAACTCGAGTTTAAACATTCGAGTTTAAACATTTCAGCACCTCGGGTTAGCTCTAACTCTTGGCGTAACCTTGAGTTACATGAACCCACCATTGAGAGGGCGGGTTTAGCGATTTGACCTTCGGTATAATCTATAAAAAGAAGGTACATACTTTTTCATATTTTTTTTTGTTTCCATTTTTTTTGTCCTATAACCTTTGGAAATGGAAGCTTTCGAGGGACTACGCGATGGAGACGAATCCTTTTATAACGTATACCAAAGAAGGCCCGAAATAATTCGAACAAGATTTAATCCTTTCGATATGTTTGATGAAAAAGACTTTTTTAAAAGATTTAGATTAAGCAAAGACTGTCTTTTACATTGTCGAACAAATTCAAGAAGCCTTAGAGCACTCTACTGATAGGTATGATGAACATTTTTAAGATTCTGAGATGTTGCTTTATTTTTTAAACTATTTTAAAACATTAGATTTTGCACACAAAGCAATGGTGTATTGAACAAAAAGTTTGGAAAATGACTGCACACAACAAGACAGTTTGATGGATACAATACCTACAATTTTTATATATTTTCTTTAATATGTTTTTAATTTACAAACGCCATTGGAGCATTCTCGAAAACTAAACTGCATGCACTGAGTGATATACATTTTAAATGCGAATTTAATTATCTGCAAAATAGTATTTTATTATTTTCTTCCTAAATGTCTTTGTTTCTGAGAAAATTGGTTAAATTTAAAAATGTTGGTGTATTTATTTTGACTGAAATGTGCATGCTGGTGATGCCTAAGGGTACGAGTCTCTGAAAGGCTAGCACTCAGTGGGCTTGGAAATATCTCATTTGATAGGTTTTTTCATTGGATTACAATTCTTTTTTTACATATTTTAAAAGACCGAAAAAGGAAAAAATAGTCGAAAATCCAAGATAGAGGTGCCTTTTTTGACAATGTTCCTAAAGAAAAGGGATCAGAGCTTTTACTATGTTTAACGGAACCAAAATAGCCATTGATTGCGCCCAGTTTTGACTTTGGGTTTTTAAAAAACTTTTTAATTTTTTTACTTTTATTGGTTCGCTTTTAATATTTTGAAATGCTCAAGGGTGCCAGAGTAGCATCAACCCAGTTCTTAAACTAGAGCTCTTTGGCTGCTAAAATCAGCAATAAAATTTAATATAAACCTCAAATTATTGCCAAGATAATTGACTAAAGTGTTTTTGATAAAAATATCATTCGATAAAATGTAATTCGATAAAAACGTTTTCGATAAAAAATATTTGCTTAAAATGTAAGTGGATAAAATATTATTCCGTGAAAAGGTGTTGTGATAAAAATGTCTTCGATACAGTTGATTCAATAAAAGTGTTTTCTATAAATAAAACGTGAGCCGAATATATCAAGTAGGAAAGAGAAAAAAAAAGAAAATTAAGTATTAAGTTCAACAAGCCAGGCTTTGTTTGAATACCCTTCGGAATAAAAATAAATGGATCCATGACGGATCCGATACCTTCCTAGCTAGACTAATACCATACTTCAAGTGAAGCCATGGTATATCAGCCTAAAAAACAGTTTTTTGTAAACATCTCAGAAACTAAAGCTCCTACAAAGTTTTTGGTTATAACACAAATTACACAGTCCCACAAAAAAAAAGTTCATACTCGAGGGTGGGACATATGTATTTCCATGTATTTTTCGACGCTGAATCCGATCCCGAGCTCCGAAATGGCCCTCCACGTCTGGAATTGGCCCCAGGGGCCAAAAATGGCCTCTATATGGCCTGAGAGGTGGATTCCGGGATGAGGCGTGGTTCGGTGCATTCTAAAGCTAAAGTCGAGTTTGTAGTCGAAAAGTTCACGGCCTACTGAAATTTCCAGTTTGGGACCGAACTAAATAATTAGTTTACTGTGGACCGAACGAACTTTTTTTTTGTGGGACTGTGTTATTAAGCAAAATGTAATCTACTACATTCCGACAACCGCATATTGATGCAATGCTCCGTTAAAAAATTATTGTCAAAAAACTGTCATTAGTATTAATGGATTTCGAACAAAATCTAATCAGCTCGTTACAGTGTCGTACACACACAAAGAGACAGACATCACGATGATGTTGCTAAGATAGGTCAAAATACACCCAAATAACACATTTTTAGCGTAATCTGAAAAAAAAAATGTTTTCGTCGAAAATAATACCTTTTCTACCCAAGTATCATTTCTTTATTTATAGCAGACGCTAGAAGGTTGTCAACGCCTTTCCTTAAAACCATTAGTTTCAATGTGTGGTCGCTAGCACGTTCCCATTACCCCTTAGACCTCCTAAATGGGAGTCTCCAATTGGTGGTTGCAACCTATGTATTAAACTCACTATAAACCCATAAGAAATAAACTCCAGCTTCGCCCTCTAGCGGTTCCACCAGTATAGAACATTTTAGAGCCTAATGCTATTATGCCAGGTTCTAAAAGCAACTCAGAAACGTCCTCTATCCTATTATAAAACTACATTTGGTAATTTGGTATCCTGGCGATTCTGTTGAATACCATAATACTTTTAGAGTAAAGAATTTTACCTATAAAAGCTTTAGCGATATTTTAGATTCACAATGGCTATATAAAATAATTTAGGTCACTAAATTCCCAAAATAGAGTCCGAAAATTATTTTATTACATAAAAATACACCTATATATAAGAGTTGTTGTCGTTTTGTTGATCATCAAATTGCCTTCCAGACTTATTTTTCTGATAAAATCGTGTCTGAAAAGCTCTCAAAACAAGCGCGCCAACTCAAAAATGATTTTTAATCGTTTTTTGGTAACAAAATAACAAATATTTAAAATAAAGAAAGAATAATTTACGCTAGCTATTCACCATTAAAAAGTCTGTTTGGTTTATATAAATCAAAACTAAAGTAAAATTATTGTTAAGGGGCCTACAGACACGCGAGCATTTCTTGAGATTAGTACGCGAACTAATCTCTGCATACATGTACGTTTGGTGGAATTGCCTACACACACGAAGACAAAATTAAACGTTCTAAACATAAACACGATATTATCAATGTGTTTTGCCTAGACACCGAGAGATTTGCTCGCGTACATTGTGCGCACGAACTAATCTTCGAGAGATATTTTAGGCGGATATTGTCTACACACGAAGAGATTAGTATGCACAAACTTGTACGCGCGTACTAATCTCTAGAAATGTTCGCGTGTCTGTAGGCCCCTTTAAAAACACTGCTACAACGACTAGATAAATATTTTCTCTTCACAATATTTTTTAAATAATTTATTATACGCCATTATTGTTTTATAGTGGTCACTTGGATTTATTTGTTACTGTATCGCAACAAGGATTTGTGAGTGCCCTTATGAAACCAATAAAAAAGAAGAAAGTAAACGTAGTCAACATTAGAGACCCTGTATGTATGACATATTTTTACAAAAGAGAGACGCGACAAACCCATCAAAGTCACTTAAATTAACATTTTTTGGTTATGTTAAGTTCATTGGCGTTTCTCTAAAATAATTTAAATTGTCAGCGGTGAGTGACACCAATCATCATGCAACATATAAACAAACTAGGGTCACTGCATCCTGGAAGCCTGGCGTCTCAGGCTTCCAGGATGCAGTGACCCTAAAACAAACTTGTTTGTCCGCCCCCCCTGTATAGGTTTTATTAAAAATCGTTTATTTATATTTTCCCACGCTTATGAATTACCAAGGACAGAAGGTGAGTTTCTCTCTAAACATCGCTAGAGTATAGAGGACCGTTATTTTCATCCTTTGATTTTGACTTAAATAAATTTGACTTTGAAGAGTTTGTCGCGTCTCTTTTATTTAAAATATGTCATACATACAGGGTCTCTGATCAACATAACCTCACTTAAATTTTTTGTATTTGTTTTTTAAAGTGTTGTGTTAAAAGCGTATAATTCAACAGTTTTAAATGTTTTTTATCGTGCAATTTGCACACAATCGAGAGGGCCAGTGCAATGATATCCGTTGTGCCTGCAGGTTGGAGGGCAACCTCTTATATGGGCCATCTAAACAGGCCTTATCTAGACCTGGGTGTCCTATCCAAGAGGACGGAAATTCAGCAATTATTAATTATCGTGCTTTAAATAATCAATCTTGCAATAGGTAGGTACCAATCTGTACCTAGGTATATCTATTATTTTTACCAGAACCCTTACTGAAACAAGGTTTTATATGGCCGCCTATTTAAATAATATTTAATATGCAGCTATGGGTAATTATAAATACAAAAGAATTAAGTTTACCTTTAAGTCTTCCTATAAAACCTTTTTAAAATGCCTAGAGTAATGGCAAAAACCAAAAGTCTAAAGTTTATATTTGCCACTCTTAAAAACCTTAAGGAAACTAGGTTCTATATGGCCGCCTATATCATCATATTTACTATTAAACTACTGGTAACAATAAAAACAGAAGGATATAAGGTAACCTTTTAGCCCTATTATAAAACACTTTTTTGTTTGTTAAATGACCAAAGTTTTGGTAAAATGGTTTTATAAATCAGAAATTAATAAAACCAAAATTATCTAAAAGGAACAGAAGGAATATCAGTTTTATTATACTCCCTTTATAAATCACTTTTTGGTTGTATAACACCTCTTTAGGTAATTGGCAATATAAATTACCTTTATGTAGCCAAATTGATGCTACAAGCCATAACAGCACCCTCTAAATAACCTCGGAACCAAATTAATAAAACCTTGACTGGTAATAATGTTACTTGGGTAGCCATGGCTGCACAGGAAGGTACTGAGTGATGACAGAAGCTCTACTCACCGTAATATGTGAGGCATTTATGTATCCAAATCGATTGCTTTTGCTTGGAGTTAACCGTATCCTGTTGTCCTCGTACGGCAGTACGTCCTTAAATCTATTAAAGTTGGTATTTTCAGGTAACAAGGCTGTGGTAAATTCTGCGTTGGGTTTCTTCTTTGGAATTTTGTCAAATTCAAAGAAGAGTTGCGAATCTGCTAGTTTATTCTCCAGTAGTTGACACTAGAAACAAAAGAAATAAATAGTAGGTATTTACACAACTGAAATCTTTAGATATTTTTGCAAATGTGGCAAAAATAGCAAAAAACAAGCCGTTTTTTTCACGACTGCCAATGTTTAAATACGTATATCTAGAATCTAGACTAGTATTTCATCAATGGTTAGGTATAAAGGAGGTATAAAATGTCCACCCTCCTTTTGAAGGGTGTGTCAGTTTTGCCTCAAACTACACAGAAAAAATCTTTTTAAAGCTTTTTTTTAATTTAACAAAAAGGCACTTTAAAATTTTAATTTAAAAAATCGTTGTAGTACGGGTGATTAAAAAAAACTGATCAAAAATGTAAATGTTAATGTTCGTTTTAATTGCGAGCAGTCTTTCTGTACAGGGTGGGCCAAACTCGATATTTTAGGTTTTCGGTATTTCTAGCCGAGACACATAAAAACGAGTAGACATGTCCTGGCCTTGATTTTCGAGACGTCCGTCGGTCGCAACTACGAGGGGATTTTAAAAAGTCTGCATTTATGGGGGTGGCTTATAACTTTTTTATTTATGAATATATAATTTTGATGTAAAGTGCTTTTTTATAGTTTTTGATAGAGAATCCAAATATCAAACTGAAGTTTATCTATATTTAGTTTTTGAGATAATAGGGACCTTTTGTAGGTACTTCATTAGATAACTTTATCCTTCATTAATATGACATTTTTTTTCTATCTCGGCTAGAAATACCTAAAACTCCCCAAAAACATCGAATGTGGCGCAGTTACACGGGATTTGAAATAGCCTCATATTATAAATAGTGCAGCATTAAGATACAAAGCTTAATGATTTGTGCAAGTTTTAATTAACATACGTTTTTTAAAAACAACAGGAAAAATAAATTAGACTCGATCTTGTTATTAGGTTGAAATAGGGTGAACTTTTGGAGGTGGTAACGGCTTTTCATGGTTTTCAGCAAAACAATACTTCCTATCGAAAAATGTAGAAGATAAATCTCGAAAACAAAAAAAACGTTTTTTCGATTTCTCAGTAAATTTTAAGTTATGTAAAAAAAGTATACAAACGTAGGCCTTTTTATTACCTAACTTTTTTCGATAGGAGATCTAGTTTTGCTAAAAACAGACAAAAACCATTACTATTACTATGTCGGTTTAGAACGTATTTCTACGTTGTCCGACGCCTATTCTCCACCTCTTTCGATCTTGACAATCATCTTCCGTCAGGTTTTTTTGACTTATTGATCTTTGAATTTACTGTTGCCATTCCAGTTTAGGATGCCCTCTTTTTTTACGCCCTATTGGTTGCCATTTTAGGACCTGCTTTGGTAATCTTTCGTCGCTCATCCGTTGTACATGGCCGTACGATATCAGTTGCCTTTTAGTGATGTCATCCGTTATGCTTCCCTCGATTCCCATTATTTCTTTTATGATCTAATTTTCTTATATGATCTGTTCTAGATCTTCTTATTGCATCCATTTCGACACTTTACATTTTTGCTTTGTATTTTTCCGTTACGCGACTAGTCTCTATTCCATACAACAGCGTGCTTTTCACCATTGTTTCATATATGTTAAATTTTACATTCCTTTTTAACTGTGTGCTCCATAAAAACCATTATCTACCCCTAAAAGTTCACCCCATTTTATCCTAATAACTCGCATTGATTGCCACAGATTTTGTTTAGTTTTCACATCGCCGATACTAAATATCAAACAAAAAGTTTAGTCTCATTTTATAGGAAAAATACGAACTATTCGTTATATTAACGGTTAAATTTCAGAAGAAGTAACTAGTTCTTTGCAGCTTAAGTTTTCATTCTAAATTAATTGTTCTTGAAACTAGAGCGTTAGGTAAATGGGTCATCATTTATAAACGCGACTCCACAACAAAAAAAAAAAGGAAAAAATTAAAACCTGGATTTTTACCAATAGCCTTTTTATCATAAGTGAGCTAATCACATAATCGTTATGTATTTATATAAATAAACAATAGTTCATTTGTATTAAAAAAATTGCATTGAAATTATTTATTCTCTTTTAGTTTAGCTTAAATTTATTAAATGAGTAAGAGTGTAGAATAAGATTTACAGTTGCTTTTTGGCATAAGTTAGGGACATACCCACACAAACCTAATAGGTTCATTTGTATGTCCCTGATATATTAGTTTAAACATAAATGTATGTATCAGGAGATTATAATAAATAAATTAAAAAATAAATTTAAAAAAATTATATTTTTCTATAACGCCAATCATTCTTACCTTTCTAGCCCGTGCAGCAATGGCTAGAGAAGGTATTAGTTTCGATGAAAAAAACATTTTTGGGATAACGCCGAAAATGTGTTATTTGGGTGTATTTTGACCTATCTTAGCAATATCGTCGTGATGTCTGTGTGAATGTCTGTCCGTAACACGATAGCTCTAAACCGCTGAACCGATTTTCATAAAATTTTCAGGTAAAAGGGTTCGAAGCTCTAACGAGCCGATTAGATTTTGGGCAAAATCCATTATTGATATTAATGACAGTTTTTTAACAAAAAAATAAAAAATTTAAAAATGCTAACTTTTTAATATAGTAGACTACATTTTGCTTAATAATTCGTGTTATAAGCAAAAAGTTACCAGACATCTGAGACTGTTCGAGACTGCACCGAGCATAATGTTAATATTTTATTTAAATTATTTATTTTAATCATTTTCATGATGGATCTGATACCTTCCTAGCTAGCCTATTAGCACGCTTCAAGTGAAGCCATGATATAGCCTTGAAAACAGTTTTTTGTAAATATCATCTCAGAAATTAAAGCTCCTACAAAGACTTTGACATATATGAACCTATTTTAAGTATAAAAAGACACCACCATATTCCCAATTATTTTCCATTAAAAGTTCATCAAACATCAGAGGAAATGTGACAGCTATCAAAAAGCAATTCAATCCAGTTTTTGTTTTATCTCCCTACGATTAATTATTAATACCGTTAAGGGGAGATTGCGTTTATAAATGATCACCCTTTACAAACAAAGACTAATACCAAAACACTTACCATGGTTTCCTTGCTAATTGATGGAGGTAACGGATTGAACTTAGGTAACCCCGTAGACCATCTATGCTTATTGTTACTCTGATTCTGATCCTCTTCTTTTTTCTTTTTCTCCCTGCCCAACGTTGCACTCTTCACTTTATCGCTAGATTTCCCCCGACCAATTAAAATTCCCCACCGCTTCTTCTTTTTATTGGAGCTTGTGTTCGAACTGGCATCGGTGTAATTCGTAGAATTCGTATTATTTAAAACACTACTATCGTGTTCGGAATAGTTCGAAGATTTGTAAGACTGCAAGGTCGAACTGGAAATGTTCTTTTTAAATTCGGCGCTAGTACGCCTGGAGCTTTGTTCCGTAGATAAATTTAGATTGTTTTTGCTGTTGGTTACATGAATAATGCTCACGTTGTTTAAGGATTTGTTTGTATTACTTTCGTGACTCACATTTTGTAAACTTGAATTCAAATTATTTAAATCGATTTTTGATGACGCTTTTGATGATTTATAGCTTGCATCGTCCTTGTGCACATTTGCATATAAATTTTCTTTGCTATTATTTAGTTGAATTCTTTGTAGTTGGTTTTGTACTGAATTAATTAGCGTTTGATTAATCACTTCGGGCGCCGAATGAATACTCTGTGTTCTGCTTCGCATTGCGTCTTCATTTTGCCATGGCAACGGAATATTTTCATAAATTGGTTCTGTGGAATCGTGAGCAACTACTGCGTTTTGGTTAGATGTAACTACAAATCCGGTACTGGGTAAATTATTTTCCTGTAAAATTTGTTTCATGTTGGCCGGCATACAATATATAATATTTCCGTGTTCATCATACACCTTTTTAATATGTTTAGTTATATTTGGGTTCTCGACTATTACTGCTTGAGGTCTACCAATTATGTTGTTGGTAAAAATTGACGCTAAGTTTTCATAGGTGCTATGTTGTGGTGGTAATAAACTATGCGATCGATGTATTGGGTGTCCCGGTGGTTGGAAAACCGGATTATAATGTTTGAGATACAGATTGCCGCCAGAAACCAAGTCCGGACTCGAACCGCTAACGAAGCTATTTACAAAATGCGCTGGGAGTTTAGTTTGATGAGAGATTCCGGCCAAATCTGGAGTTGAGTTTGAATTTATTCTAGTTGCAGGATAAGGAGGTGGTTCTTTATAAAAATGCATAACCGGATGTCGGTTTTCATTAACTAAAATCTGAGATTGCGCAAAACCCGGAGTATACAATTTCTGTTCGATGTTATTGTGAGTGACATCTGGATATCGCAAATGATTAGCATAAGATTCATTCTGATGAATTTCTGGTTGTGAACTGTATAAGATATTGTGAGCGTTAGGCATTGAATCCCTTCCGGCTAGACCTGTCGAAGAGTTTCTATATTTCTGTTGCATAGCTGTATCGTAATCAGGGGCGGGTCGGTATGAAGGCAACAAACTTCTTAAATGATCCATGTCAGAATGTTTGTTTAAATCTAAACAAGACGTGGACTGAGCTCTTTGAGACAAAGTTTGCATAGAGGAAGATATAGGTCTGTCCCACTGTCGATTGTTGGGATTAGTTATATCTTCCTGGCTATCCATTTGACATAAATTGCTTTTGCTTGTTTCCTGATGAAAAGCTGGGGGTTTTTGGGGTGCAATTTTTTCCCCATTGTCGGTTTCAGTTAAAAGGCTTAATTCGTATTGTCTGAAAAATATATGTTGTAGTACGCAAAACCGCCACGCGTGTTTTGCGCTTTCGACGTCATTAAAATGAAGTTCGACTTTTTCTTCTCGACCGACTGATTCGATTGTAAACTCACGTTTATGGTTGATGACGTTGCTTATGTCAGACCATCTGAAATGGAAAAAAAAATTGGTGCTTCTGGAATAAGGCGCTGACTGTGACGTGACATGCTTAGTTTTTTTTATTTTTAAATTGGGCAGAAATAAACAAAACATAACCTTGATACGTTACAATTTTTTGCTTATTTAAATCTCGATCAATATTTTTGTTGGGTTGAGCTAACAGTGATTTCGACCTCCCAAAAGGAGTGACAGGAAGAAAATTTTTCGAAAATATGGCATTCAATTTTTTCCCCAAAAAAATGGTATTCAAAAAGAATGTTATTCAAAAAAAATGTACATTTGAAAAAAAAGTAATTCGAAATTTTGTTTTTTCAAAAGAACTTGCATTTGAAAAAATGTTTCCGAAAATTTTAAGCAATGACGTTCCTTATGAAAGTCAATGATTGTCAAGTATTTAGAAGACAATTAAGATATTAAAAACCATTGTATTCGAGGCATAAAACTAGTTAAAAATAAAATAGGTATTTATTGAAATAAACAAAACAAAAGAAAAATGAGAGAGTCACGAACATACATTTTAAATCTTAACCTATTACAGTAAAACGAAATGTCCTGTAATTTTCAGCAAATCTGCTTAATAAAACCTCTTCTTCTACTTGTTTATTACAAGCTTTTATTTAATTTCACCTGTATGTATGAATGTGGGTATGTATGTAATCAAATCTTGCAACTCATTTTTGAAGAACTTCCAAACATCCGATTGACTACAAATAGCATAGCATAGCGTCTTAGTTCCGATGACATTACAATAATAATTTCATCGGGTACCCACCTCCCCTCTAACGTGGGGGGTAGAGAGGGGGTAAAACTTTAGTTTGTTCGATTTCAACCAAAATTGGTATCAGGGAGTTTTTGAGGATGAGAATTACGAATTTTTGATCAGATTACAAAAATTCAATATTTTATTATTATGATATCAGAACACTCAAAAAAATTATTTTATGCTTTTTAGTCCATTTTATAAAAGCTTGTTTTCAAAAAGTTTTTTTTCTAAATTTATTTTTTTCTGAAACTAATTTCCTTTGTACAAACCACTTAATCTATCCTCTAAAAATATCGTTCTATGGTACTACATGGCAATGCTGGCAAAATATGTAGAGCAGTTTTTGTTGATGGAAAAAAAAACTCCGCTTGCTTTGCAACGTTGCTACTTCCAAACCTTTTAACTCCTCTTTATAAATTTTTTTGTCTCTCCACAATTTGTTTAAATAATAAAATTCTAGAAATTGTTTATTGCACATCTTAATTTTACTAAATGACAAGTCCAGCATAACAAACGGGTGTAGTGCCACTAGTTCGAAAACTGGTAGGTTTTCATAGGAAAAGCGATGCTTTAAAGACATTATCAGAGGCATAAATGAGGAATTAATAAAGATTTATACCTGTAACTTAATTCCAAGGTTATCGGCATGTTTGCTGGCTTTAGCTAAGATAGTGTTTAATTAGATCTAATACTCTTTTAATGTGATTTCCACATTGTGATAAATCTAAACTAAACTAAACCTTTAGATTGCAAGATATTACCCACAGGCAGTGTTGCCAACCCTACGGATTTATCTGTAGATCTAGGGATTTTGGATTTCGATCTCCGATATCCGATTTTGGATACAAATATACCGATTTTTGGCAATTTTACTAAAAAACGATAAACATCGAAACACAACGGCGGCCGCGCCTCATTCCTCCTTATCAGTCCTCAGTAGGGACCTATTGCAACAGTGCCAGGCACAAATTGTGCCGGGCACTATATTGACAGTTTCTCATTATAAGAACAGCTGTGTCCTTTCAAAATTAGGCCTTTGTGTATTATACGAGCCGGATTTAATAGTGACGCCACTATTAATGGAAAGTAAACGACGGGATTTATAAATTCGACTTTGGTATGTCAATTTTGAAAGATCAACTGTCAGTTTGTAATGCGAAACTGTTAATATAGTGTCCGGCACAATTTGTGCCTGGCACTATTGCAATAGGTCCCTATTAGCTTTACTTTTTTTTCTACCTTATTTTTCTGGACATCTACCGGACGGTCGTTGCAACATTATTTAGAACGAATTGTATTACTTCGCACATTGTTTGATGGGGAGTCAAACAACGCTTCGCGCCACGAAAGTTAAACTATGTTTTACGTTATGTATGATGCACTAGAAAATATTAGTGTTTTTACGTATCTTAACTAAATAAAAAAGGTTAAAAAAGTACGTACTTTTTATTTCTTAGAATTATAACGGTTTATCCGTTTAAAAAATTGGCGGCACTGCAAAAAGGTTTATTTGGATCCGTTGGAACGGAGCAGTAGGTACCGTACCGTTGCAATTCCGAACCAAAAAAGTTGTACACTCCTGTCACTGTCAAAAAAAGAAACAAATCAAACCAATATAAACTTTTTAATGTAATAAAAAAACACCTTTTTGTTTTTAGTCTTTTTTGAACCTACGGATTTCTACAGATTTTTCGCGTTCAAGCTACGGATTTTCGCTTTCCAATAGTTGGCAACACTGCCCACAGGTTCTAAAAGGGCAGAATACCTTGTACTGTAAAGCTGAAATGTCAGCTTTCTAGTTGGTACTGTAAAGCTGAAATGTCAGCTTTCTAGTTGCAGAATTTCCGTCTTCTGATAGTTTTCAAAGGCCTTCAAGGATGTCCAAAAAGTTGTCTTTAAATACACACATACTTTATAAAACGAATTATATCCTTCACAGTATATATCGTTAGGAATAAGTGTATCTATTGTATATTATGAGGTGGATAGGAAGGAAAGTTTAAAGTTCTAAGTTGATTGATTGTTTTGTTTGAAAATTATTTTCAACATTTATGCTGCCCCTCCCTCTCCTCGCTGCATACGCCCTTTAGTGAATACTGCTGTAAGAGGTAGAAATTCGAGAATCAAGTTAAATAACAGAAAGAATGGAGCTGATCCTTTTCGTACTTAGATCGTAAGCTGAATAAAATGAATTAGTATCAGTAAAACCATACCTGAAATGTCGAACTTCCCGCTCAGGATAGGCCACCGAGACTCCAGTCAACCCAATGCCCATGTCGACCATATTACCCTGTTTGTCTTTTATACAAAAGTCTTCCTGACCGTAACCGTCAAGTTTTTGACATGCGCAGATGTAATATTCTTCCGCTGTACCTTGAGGAAGATTGTTTAGGGCTGCGTGCTGTCTTATGGCTGCTTCTGTTAGGGTTTCAAGGAGGGAGATATCGATGAAATTCTGTAACAAGACATCGATTTGGTAAGTCTAGTAGAATGTCGTTTAAAGGGTGGATCGGTGAAGGGTAAGTAAGTGGTAGTTTTACTTTAAAAAATACATTTTTTGAAACACATTTTTTTGAGCTGGTTAGTATTTTTGAGGGTCTTTGTAATGTCCTTTTTTAAAGACAGTTAAAATCTTAATCAAATTTGCTTTGCTTGCTAGAAATTCAGTTAAGTAATAACAAGTTCTGTTTCCATTTTAAAGAACCACAAACAAAGTAAAAAACTGATTTAATTTTCTCTTGAAAGGCCCTTTAAAATGCTTAGCATCACTCAATTGCTCTGAAACTAATGAATCACTAAGTATATTTTTTAAAAGCAATAAAATTTATTGAACTGACTTAAAAGATTCCCCTCAAAAAAGCACTATGGAAAATATTATACAAAAGTATAGCCAATTAATATATAATTATCTTTCAGAATATTAAATAAGAACGAGGGGTGATCAGCTGCCCACAGAGTGTGTACAAAATTTTTCTATATAGGTTTGGTAGACCATCACACCGATTTTAATAATTCTGATACCTCACTCAGAAGGTATTTTAAAGAGCTCTATAATACTACTTTGGTGTAGGTAGCTCTCAAGATCTTAATCTTTTTAAGTACATGTTTTGACCCAAATGGCAGTTTTAAAAAAATAATTATCACAAAGCTTACTGATAACCCCTTGAATAAGAAACAACGGCAAATGATCATGAAACTTAAGATCAAATATCCTACTCTCCCTCCTATCAAAATTTGAATTTCCAATTAATCATTGATTAAGTTTGTTCAAATTTTCTTTATTCAAATGAACCAAAGTCTAAATTATTATACCTGCAAACTAACATCTAGTTAAAAGAATTGTATAAGAAAAAACAAAATTCAATTTTAAGCTTTATTTGATTTTATAAAGTTTAAACTTCACTATGTCTACTTAAAAAACATAAATATAAAAGTTAAAAAGTCATAAAAAAGTTTTTTTCAAGTAAAACCAAGGGGTGATCAATTGCCCAAAGCAGGTGTACAAAAATTGTCTACAGGACTATACACAGGACACTACAATATGCTATAGGACCAAGAATTTATTTAAAAGTCCTGTAGAATGATGTACAAATTTGGTTCAGCTGATCAGCCCTTAGGTAAAACATATCTTTCACAAAATTGAGGACATTAGGACTATCAAACAAAAATAAAATGTTAAAAACAAAAAATATCAAAACAGAAACAATATTGTGTCTGGCAAGTCTAAGTTTTATATTATGTAAAATAACCCAAAAAATCTTAGAAATTTCAATGAAACAAATGTGTTAATTTATGTTGTATTATATCTTAGGTGGGTATATAAATTAGATAAAAAATAGTGAGGTATAAATGAAAAAGCAGACAGCAGAAACCAAGGATCCTAGAAGGTCTCTCTCAAAAGTAGAAGCAAAATATCTCTGTGTTCAATGAAATATTTTACATTGTAGTATGTATATATATATTTTAACTTTTAATTTATAGTTTACTTACTTTTGGAAACAACTGAAAGTCCTTAAGGTAGTGAGCAGTGTGTCTTTCAGCATCAAAATTTCCAAATTCAGCTTGCATGGAGTAGCTGGCTAACTCAACTGCTTGCTGAGGCGAGCAAGATATTCTGCCTTCAATGACATCTTGTTTTAGTTGAAGGAAGTAGTGATACCTTCAGAAAAAAGAATATTCCAAACCGAGTTCCTAACTATCTACATTGATTATTTTATTATAATCACAGCTATCTAACCACTTTTATTTTAAAAAATAACAAAGTTTAGATACTTTTTGATCAAAACTTTTTTATAAATTTAACTTATGTTAACTAAAAAATCAGAAAAGAAAAATTTGTAAGTAGTTTAATCCTTGACCAAGGGGCTGACCAGTAAAAAAAATTGTACAGGTTCTTATGTAATCCATATTTTTGTTGGTCCTATCAGTTCTTATTGGTCCTGTTCAGGTATGACCTAAGGAGTCAAAAAGAAAAAACACATCTAACAAAACCTAACCAAACCTTAAAAGTTCTGCTAGGACCTAATTTTTACTAATTCTTATAAGTCCTGAGTGATCCTTAAAATGAGCCTTAAAAGTCCTGTCACATATTGATCAGCTCCTCATATGTAACACTGAACTAAACACAATCTCAATCTCTACAAAACATAACAACCTGTTACCACCCATTGACATTAGATAGTTTTTGGTCGTGCCAAATTTAGGCCCGATAACTTCACTGACAACGATAACTTAACAATATTTGACAGTTCGAAATAGCATTTTTGGTACCGGTTTTAGTCGACGCCGACTGTGCGGTTATCTGTCATTTGGGGTGCAAGATTAATAAGATTAGTTTAAAATCGTGATATTCATTAGGGGAAGATGGGGGAGTTTTTGTCTAAAGGAAAACTTTATTTGCAGTTTTAATAGTTTGTTTGTGGTTTTTATTGTTATAAACAAGTTTAGAATGGAATTGTTTCGTATTACCCCTTCGTTTTGACTATCTTGGGGTAATAGAACACATTGTAATGGGGTAATACGAAATATAATCTATTTTATGCACTTTGATTTGAGTAGTGTTACCTTAAAATTTTACTAAAGTGTCTTATGTAAAGCAGTAAAAATGGCAAGTTGCAGAAATATTAAATGGCATCTAACGCAAATAGTCCACAGTACATTGGTGTATTTTTAAATTGATGACTAACAGTCTGAATTCTCGTACATAGCTTTATTAGGCCGAGACGCCTAACTCTTTCCGCTGCGAAAATTTTAGAGTGATTCTAAGAGAATGTGCATGTTCAGAAATTATAAGCAGAAAGCATATAATTTTGGGGACAATGTTGCCATTTACTTTAAAACACATACATTTTTTAGGCAAGAGAAAAAAACAAACAGCTATTAACTCTCAAATTATCTCAAAACTAATAGGTAGCCTAATTTACCCAGTGCTGCCTAGGCCAATCTTACTCGTCTCTTGATTTCAGTTGTTTGGTTTTCTTTTTTTAGTTTATTAATTTGTCCCAGCCTAGGTATACCTATATTCCTGTGCTTGTTCAATTTTCTCTTGGTTTATTCTGATCGTGATATCTACATTTTAGTTTTAGTGTAGTTCATACTCAAACCTATATTTTTAGCTACTGTATCCCATTATTCTAGCATTTTTATCAGTTCTTCGTTCTTATATGTTATTAAGGCTTTATATTAGATGGTTCAAGTATTGTCCATTTACTTTGACCCCTATTTCTTCCCAATCTTTTTAAATCTTGTAGGGTCTGGTTACATAGTTTAGGGGATATTGTGTTACTGTGCCTGACACCTCTTCTTATGCGGATTGGCTTGGTTTCTTCGTGGATTTTGATTGATGTTGTTGCCTCAATATATTGACTATTAAATCTGTGTATTTGGCTATTAATTAAAGATGCTTTTACTGCCCAGTGGTCATGCTATCGAAAGCTTTTTCAAAGTCTATAAATGCAATATAAAGTGAAATGTATTCGTTGGCTCATTTAATTAAAGAATTAGTATCCAGCAATTTTTTTTTAATGTGTAATAGTTTATGGCAATATTGTTCTAGAAATCATATGCTTGGTTGAGTCAGTCTGATGCACGAAGCATGTCTACTCCTGCACACTCTGTTAGGAATCACTGTTAAGTATTTTTGCAGGGGAAAAAGTTAGGCGTCTCTGCCAAATAATATATGTACAAAAATATAGCCTGTAAGTAATCACTTAAAAAATAGACTGGATGTGCCATGGACTATTTGAGTTAGATGCCATTTAATATTTTTGCAACTTGCCATTTCTAAATTTATTTTTTATTTATTTATTTATTTGAAAAAACAGCATCTACAGCCAGCGCCAATTACAGATACTGTAGCTTAATTCTAAAGGTTGGAATTGGTCCACCCATCAGACAAGCACATCCTGCCCTCCTCCACACAGTTATAAACCAGGTTATCATAAGTAACTATGATGGACCAACAGAAAAAAAGGTGTGTGTCAACCAATGGGCGAACCAACTCCAACCAAAATAATAATAATTATCAAATCAAAATGTCAGGAATAAATAATGTTGATAAACAACTATTACATGAAATTTGATTATAAAAATAGGATTAAAAAATCAAATAGAGCAATAATAAAAATTTAAATTATAAAAATAATAAAAATTTAAATTATAGAATAAAGTCAATAAAATAAATATACTTAACAAAAAGATCAGAAAAATATAAAAACGATAAAAAACAGGATAAAACAATAAAAAAAAACACAAAAAAAGTATGACTATAGACTGAAAAGTATGTCAGTAAAATAAAAATAAGTATAACAATAAAATAAATACAAACATTAAAGTAAAATACAAATAATCGTAACATATACACTTTTAAAACCTATAAAACCAAGAAAACCGCACCAACAGTCATAAAAGAAAACATGATCATAAAAAAAAAAACGCAACGGAAGAACAAAAAGACAACGATCTAGGTAATTAAGTTAATTAAGTCGCCCATCCGCGATAGAACGATGATTTAGCTAAATCTAGCTTACGCTAAGCCTATGATGTATTAGTTTTTTAAATTCTTTTAAATTGATTGTGTCAATATCGATATCACATGCATATGTATTGAATAGAGTGCACATCTTATAAATAGGAGAGGTTTTATATAGATTCGTTCGCGGATAGGCAAGATAAAAAGTATTCCTACTACGAGAGTTGGTACGGTGTACCGCAAAAGGTAATTGAGAGAGAATTTCTGGACAATTTATCTGGTCTTTTAAAATTCTAAACATAGTACATAGTAATATTTTTACTCTTCTTTTCTCAAGAGATAATCTGTAGAATAAGCCCAAAAGATATTTATTATCACATCCCTGTTTAGGATAAACTTTAAATTTTTTATAATACATATTTTTTAGGAATTTTCTTTGGACACTTTCAATTATATTTACCCATACGTTATATTGAGGAGACCAGATAATGGAGCCATATTCCAAAATCGGCAAGACCAGACTGTCAAACAAACAAAAACTAAAGCTTAACATAGGTCACTTTTGCCAAATTTTAAGGCAACTTCACTAAGTTCTTAAATCAATATACAATAAAAAATAATATATTTTTTATTGCCCCATTGCAATGTTTTTTATTACCCCACACAAAACGAAAGGGTAATAAGAAACATTTCTATTCTGAACTACTTGTTTATGACAGGCAAAATTTAAAACAATACATAGAAAGTCTTATGTTTGACAGCAAACTTAAGATTTAAAATGAAAATAAAGTGTTTCCTTCAGACAAAAAAAATATTATTTGAAATGGTTTGCTTGTAAAAAACAAAAGAGCTAAAACTTTATTAATATTGTAGTGGAAAATTTGAAAGGTTTTTTTCAGATATCTCAAATGACAAAAAAACTGTAAGAGTAGCAAAAAAATATTTCCTAATACTTAATTTAATACCCAATTATCCCCTATGTAAAAGAAATGTGTTCCACCAGAGATTGCTTAATGTTCTTCCATCTGTCCTTGGTGCCGCTCAGCACATGGTATATAGGGACCTTGCGCTCAACACTGCTGTGACCTGTGCAGCCAGGCCACCAAATGGTGCAGAATTTAATAGAAGCTTGTTAAAACACAATTGCGCACGTCCAACATATGTTGAAAATCCAATGTTAAATCCAATGAAGCCGCTAACAACATGTGACATTCAAATGTCAACAGTGTCAAGTTGCGTTAGTCATCGGCCGTTCTTGGCATGACCAAAAACTATCTATTGAGTCACAATAGACCCACTATTGGTTGCAGTGAAAGGGCTGCAAGGCCCACTCACAGATGAATCATCATCACCCATTGACATTAAGGGCTTGATTAAATAGGATGGGAAAATCAGTTAGTAATAAATAAATTAATAATAATAGCTCTCACATTGTTGAAACCTTTTACTTACCTTGTAACTTCATCAGTAATGAGCCTAACTCCTGAAATAACATAATACATAACCCGCAGGTACACATTCAAACCTCTTGCATGTTTGTCAAGCTGCCTTTTCAGAGGGTTGTCTAATTCCAGCCAACATAATGTGCTATCATTGTGTAAACTCAGGTATTGTAACCCAAAGAATTTCGGTTGATTTAGGCCCAATTTTTGGCAAACCACATCAAGGCAATCCTAATCAAAAGAAAAATAAACAAACTTATGGTTCCTTTGGTCCAGGGGTGATCAGCTGCCCATGGTATGTGTACAAAATTTGTGTACCAGACCATACAGGACTCCACACGACTCTACAATACACTGCTTACAGGACCAAAACTGTATTTATATATAAGTCCTGTAGGATGATGTAAAAATTTATTTCAGCTGATCACCTGCTTCTTTAATAAAGTTTTTTGCAGTATGTATTATTAAATATGTCATTATAAAATAGTATTAAAATAAAAAATGGTCAGAAACCAAGGTAAAACACATACCTGTCCTGTACTCTCTGATGACAAAGTACACTCCACATTTGTCCCATCCAAATTCTCCACAGAAATTACAAACAGACTCTTTGACACAACACTATAATGCCTAGATTTCTTTAACTTTATTTTAAAAGGCATAGTTACTGCTTGTTGTTTTTAACAGGTTATTATTTTAAAGTACTATTATAAATTGTTTTAAGATTTGAACCATATCTACAAATATGAAACTTTTTTTTAAATATAAAATTCAAGTTGAATAAATTTTGCTTTGTAATGTGTGTTATATTCAGGTGTACCAGTGTTGGCTAAGGCCCAATTAATAAGTGTTTGCTCAGTTATAATTAGATTAATATGGGAAAATGCATTACAATAAAAGAAGTACTCATAAATTATTATTTCCCTTTAAATTAAACACAAACGCACATAATATTGACACACCTCCATTTTTTCGGTTTTAAATTACGACAACAGCCTATTAGTTTTTTATAAAAATTTCACAATAACTAATGTTCAAATATTTGGAATTTTTCAATAATTTTTCCTTGTTTTCCTATTTTTTTATGACAACAAATCACAACAAAAAAATTTTGACCAATTTCAGGTGACAGAATTGACATGCACGGGAATAGTTCGTTCGGTGTAGAGCACTTCCGAGCAGTTTGAGGGCCACTGGGCCACTCACAAATCGGGGGTACCGTGCATACTCCACTGCCTTATAAAATTTCTCTAAAGCCATCTAATTTTGGATATAAAAGAGTCGTGTATTCAGTATAAAAAAAGCTCTTCAATTGAAAGTCGTAGATTTTAGGGAAAATAAATTTGATAAAAATCATGTGGACATTTTTAGAGTTTCAGTTATTAAAGTTAGACCAAATTACAGGGAAGCCTAGGTGAGCCAGATCCCCCTAGAGCTTGCCAGCCCCCCCCTGAAATATGGAAAAACCAAATATTTTATTAGTCGTTAAATAAAACAATTTTAGTTAAATTTTAAGCAATCTTTATAAAATATTCCAAACGCGTTATTATTTTTCTCCAAATTTTCACCTGCGGCGCAAATTTAAAATGAGCTCTAAATGTCTCCCAAACCCCGCCCTCTTTTCCCGATAACCGAATTAATTTTTAAAAGCACATTCCCAGAAGACGCTTCGGTCGCTCTTGGTTTGGTGGTCTCTCGTTCACTTTGTATCCTCTGAAACTCAAAAACTCTTGCTCATGGGCGTAGTCAGGTTCTCGCTCAGGGTGGGGCAAAGAAGCAAAAAAATGTACAATCAAATATTTATTTCCCCTTTACTTCTGGTATTATTAAATGAGCTAAAGCCAGGATGGGGCAGGCGACAAGCCACTTGCCCCACCCTGACTACGCCCATGCTCTTGCTCCTGCTTTAAACCTACCATCTAAAAATCATAAGTTTGTATTTGTGTTACATGGTCTAGTGTTAAGGGAAACTGTGTAAATATGTTTGTCTTTTCAGCCCACTTTTCCTAGAATTTTCGCCTGTGGCGCGTTAAGAACCGCAATTTTTTTTCGCACGCACTTATTCTACAAAACATTTTCATTTAAAAATGCTAGCACCTATGTAGTAATTTATTTGCTGTAAAAAATTATGGTCAAACTAGTCAGGCCCCCCCAAGGCCCTCCCCAGACAGAGGCGTGCCAAAGGGCCTCAGACTTGCCACTCTCGAAAAAATTAAATAACCTGCAATTAAAAAGTTAAAGTCTGCAAAAGAAACTGAGGTATGAAAAACTAATATATATATGAGATTGCAGAGAAAATGTTTATGTACGTATTTATAATAATTAATTGCAGCATTTTATTCCCCAAAGGTGTGTTAATAGGGACTTATTGCAATAAAGCCAGGCAATAATTGTGCCAGGCACTATTCTGACAGTTTTCCATTGAAAACTGACATGCAGGGTCGATCTTTCAAAATTGACATACCAAAATGGAATCTAGAAATCCAGGCGTTTATTTTCTATTAATAGTGGCGGCACTATTAATTCCGAATCTAATAATACACAAAGGCCTAATTTTGAAAGAAGACAGCTGGTTTTATAATGCAAAACTGTCAGAATAATTTCCGGCACAATTAGTGCCTGGCTTTATTGTAAACTGACAGTTGATCTTTCAAAATTGACATACCAAAGTCCAATTTATAAATCCAGTCGTTTATTTTCCATTTATAATGGTGGGACAATTAATTCCGGCTCTTACAACCACAAAGGTCGAATTTTGAAAGAAGACAGCTATTCTTATAATGCGAAACTGTCAGAATAGTGCCCGGCACAATTGCTGCCTGGGTTTATTGCAATAAGTCCCAATGAGGAGAGAGATCCTGTGCCATATAATAGGCATACCTAGGTAGTACATAATATGTAGATATGTATTTAGTTAAACCGTAGTTCAGTTGGAATATTTGCAAATAAAATTTTATTGATATATTTATTAGTGTCATATAACAAGTAATACAGGGGCGCAATTAGGAGGCACTTTGTATATGTTAAAAAAAGACTTAATTTTTCTTAAATTTTCGCGACAATATTTTCGTCATCTCTGCAAAATGTTTTCTACAACGCGATTGTTTCCTAAATATATTTTTGCCTGCCGCGCAATTGTTTTCAATTTTCTAGTAGTTTTTTTATATTACAAATATATTCTTCTGTGGTCTCATTTTTCCCGAACAGTAATTAATTTTTCAGAAATTTTTTTCGTAATTTGCAAAAAAAAAATTCTCAAAAAATAATTAATTTAAGAAAAAATGTTTTAGCCCGAACGTAGGACTCCTCAAAGTTTCGTGTGTTGTAGATATACTTGTAGAATTTTTGCGGTGGGTTTTGATCTCTGAAAGATAAAAAAGTATCAGTTACCTAAGTGCCTTAAAAGAGGGATTAAAAGTAGATACATTTTTAATCTCTACAATGCATAAAACGAATTCTAGTTTCCAGGATGCCTGGGTGCAGAAAATTACAATTGCACTAGGTGTTTCTCCTTAAATAAGGGGCAGCATGTGTCCCTTTGTGTCAGGCAAAAATAGGCGCGCCCCTGCCCCAGGTCAATAGTTACGCTGGTGATTTTTATCCAGAAATCAATAGTTTAACAGTCATTAGTAATATGGGACACCATGTAATCTTTGTCAATTAAGTATTCAAAAGTTTGTGCAAAAAGAAGCCTTTATGGACGAAACTATGTCCAAATTATACGCCTTTTTAATGACGTCATTTTTGTTTATCTTTGTTTAGTATATTATAAACAGCGGTGACGATAAACTTTTAAAAAAAGTAGTGTCTATGATTTAAATAGGTAGGTAATTGGTTATGTGAAGTATCCGTCACTGTCAATCAAAAAGCATTGATTGGCAAAAATATCTACGCCATAGATACGTTTTTTTATCATCTGGTGACGTTAATACAAATGCGTATAATTTAGACTATAACATGCAAAGACAGGTAAAATGGTCCCGTAAGGATGGCTCTTTATGCTCCTAATATGTGATTATAATTAGCGGCGAAGCGTGCCTGAAAGGGCGGGGGGGTTCGGTTCGGTTTGGTTATGAAGGGGCGGGAAAAAAAAAGGTCATCATGTCTTTAGTTTTCTCTCTGTTGTCGGCGACAGATTTGCCGCCCTCTCAATCCGTTGCCGGCCCTGCTGCTGGGGGGGGTCGAACCCCCCGCGCCCCCCCCACGCTACGCCACTGATTATAATGACTATTTAGGAATAATTTCCAAAAAAGCTAAATTTTACATTAACGTTGTCAAAATAAACTTGTCTCAAATATATTTAATTGCTGCCATTGAGGTATGTATTCTGTATTTGGAAGGAATCTTTCTTCAAAATGTTCTGTATTCCTACACTTTGTTAGTAGGTACCCCTTAGTCCTAAATTATTATTGATTTTATGACCAAATACCTAATAAAAAGAGAGATAATATACATGAGAATGAGCTTCTTGATGCTATTAATTCTTTAAAAGATTCCCCGTGCTGTGATATTTATGACATAAATAGCGCAATATTAAAGGCAGTTAAATATTTATTACACTATTTTAAAGGTTGTATTGACCAGGGAGTCTCCCGAGTTACCAAAAATTTCCCATGTTGTCCCAATATTTAAAAAAAGAGAAAAAATACCCCTGAAAACTTTAGACCTATTTCTATTGTGCCCATTCTAGATATTCGAAAAAATATTTAAAATAAGGTTGGATGATTTTTTTAGAACAAAATAATGTATTGAATGATTCTCAGTTTGTTTTTAGGAATAAAAATCGCTTTATAGTTCAAACTGTTGCTAAAGTGGTGGAGCACGTAGTCCGGGGTCTTGAGGACTGTGAGAATGAAGCGCTTACGCTCTGTGATCTCAGCAAGGCCTTTGATTGTGTGTCTTATTCACTACTTAACTCGAAAATTGATAGATATGGGGTTCGTGGAATCAGCCTTCAACTTATCAAATCACACTACACAGGCAGAGAACAATGCGTTTCATTTAATGGTATATCCGACATACGAACTGTGAGTGGTGGTGTGCCACAGGGCTCCATACTGAGACCGCTACTATTAATAGTGTACATCTTAGGACCCTGTACCAGATGAAAGCGTAAACTATGCAAATGATGAAACCCTTGTATCAAAAAATAAAAACATGGAAGCTCTTTCAAGTCATGTAACTGAGGTTAAAGATCGTAGCGATAACGGGTTCTCCTAAAACTCTCTAAAATTAATCTTGGATAGAATACAAGATATTAAATTCTCAACAACTTTGCTAGAGATAACAGTAGATAGTGACCTAAACTGGACTAGTCCGCTCAACAAACTAAAAGTAAAATTCGCAGATTGCGGTTTCTAGTGGACAAAGAAACTAAAAACTTTATCACGCGTTTTTTTTACTCCTACATGTCATATACACTAAAGATTTGATAAAAACTTTTAGAAAAAAAATGACCATAAGGTTAATAACTTTATCCGAGTAATGCACATTGTAAGCCTTTGTTTATCAACCTTTAGATTATGACCCTTCCGTGTTTATTTATTTTACAATAGCTTTGTGAAATTCATAAAAATAAGTAATAACTCATATTGAATCGCAATTTTCATGTATACGATACACGTTCAATGAATCTTATATGGGGCCGCGCTACCGGTTATCAAAGTATAAAAAATTTTAAATTAAATAAATTAAAATTAAAAACTATTTTAATGATAATGCTTTTTATTCGGTAAATTAATACAGGCAGGCTATTAATCCAAATACTGTATTTTAACTATTATATTTGTCTTTCTTTTTTTAGTTAATGTTTAATTTAATGTTAGGTTTTTATACACTTTTATGTATTTTCATATTTGCTGTAATTTCTTGTTTTTTTGTGACGAATCTATACTACAAATTGTAAGTTTTTGGAGAATAAATAAAGTAAAGTTAAGTAAGTAAAAAAGTAAAGCCCTTCCCAAAGGTTTCCATAAACTACCCATGCAAGAAGTTTGAAAAAGATCCCGGTTTTAAAATTAGTCAACGAGCAGTCAAGAAGATCTTGATATTCAAATTCAGGCATCTGCTTCTGCGGCGGCGGAGAGGTGCGAAATAAGCCACGGTCGCTTCCCAAGCCCAGAAGAAGAAAGAAATAGAGGCAACAAAAACAAATTGTTCCAAAGCATTTACACCTTTATTTGCCGCAATTAAAAATGTTTAGGGTCGGACATTTTTAGAAGACTAGTAGGCAAGTCTGTATCTAGAATGTCACAATACTCGATAAAGCGTGTTAAAAATGATTTCTTAGCCACACACATAAGACAAAAATTTGCACAATACACAAATTTTTATTAAAATTTTTTAATGCCCCCTCTTTTGTCTGGGTACCGTCCCGCTCGTAGGCATTACATATTTATTCAGTATATAATACAAATCCGTGATAATACTATCTAGATAAACTCTAATATAATAGTAGGACTGAACAACTAATTTAGGTACGAGGAATGAATGAAATCAGTTTTTTTAAGATATAATCTTTATAGGTGTTGGTGCAAGAATTATTTGCCAGCTTTTGCTACCTTTATATTTTAATATTATTTTTCATTTCAAATTTCGCGGGGTATATGCATATGACTTATCCCCGCACCGAGACACGCGCGAGTCTGCGCGAGGAGTCGCAATCGGGAAACCGACAAGAAGCACAAGAAACGCCGTGAGTGCTACAATTTTCCCAATTTTTCCTATCTTCCAGGCGACCAAAACGACTGCAACTAGATGAAAACTAAGGTAGGTGCACTTTAGATATTTTATATGCATCGTTTTTACTGATTTCCTTTCAATAAACTTTACAATTACGTTTTTAAATTTCTTATCTCAAAAATTGGGTATTTCTCGAATGAGTGGTGTAAGTGGTGAACCAGCCAACCTAAACTCAACCCAATTTACGTTTGCACCCTCAATAGGGAATACCTAATTCTTTTATGCCGGAAGAAAAGCCAACTTATTTGATATTGTTTTAGCCGGGCTGACCTCTTAAAAATGCGTTTGGTGTTTCCCGATCATCTCAAGTTCTTGGGATATCCATTCCAAAATCCAAACAACAAAAAACGAAAAGCAGTTTTGACATTTGCATGGCAAAAATGATATACTTAATATATTTTTGTTTTTTTTTACGGATTAAAAAAATTCTTGTACATGTGTTGACGTTTTGAGTTTGGTAGAGAGAGCAGCGGGACTGTATGCGCTGGCCGTTTTATAAAATCTGGGTGCAAAAATCCTTAAAAGGACGATGTAAAAATATTAATTTTTCCGAGCCACACAAAGACAATATAGAGGATTGGCACTCACCTCTTCAGCTGTTTCCGTCGTCCAGAGGAGCTCCTCTCGCTGGCCCAGTCGTTGCAGTCGCTCCACACTAGAATCACTTGTTTGTGTAATGGTTTAGTTTGATTTTCTAAGAATTTTATTGGATTTTTTGGTTAATAGAATTTATCACCATGCTGCGTGGTGATCTCGACAGAATACGACAGACGAATTCTTTTTTTTGGTTACGCCTCTTTGCGCAGATTCATTTTTTTGTAGATGGCGCTGGCGTTTTGCTTGTGCCAATCAAATTGAAATTGTGTGGGTTTTCCGAATACGGGAATTTGGCGCAAAATTTGAATTTAAAATTAAAGTTGCACGAACATTTTCCGCCCACTTAAAACGAAGTTTTACATTGAGATTAATTGAATAAACAAATGGCTATATAAAAAGAATATAAGTTAATTCAAAACCTTAAAGGGTAGGTAATTAAATCCGTTTTAGGTTTATAGATCAAAAGGAAAAAAAATGAAAAAAAAAAAATATATATATATTCTAGATAACGACACACGAAACAAAAGAAGTTGCTTGGGAGTTTAGTGCGCATCTAAAGGTAGTGGGCACAACTTGACCACGGGACGAGTGAAAAGTCCGTGTTGTGTTTTAACAGTAGCAACTCGAATGTGATTATCCCGACCAGGATGTACAGATACTATTCTACCCAGCAACCAGTGTAATGGCGGCCTAGTTTCATCCTTAATTAATACAAGCGTATCTAGCTTGATTTCAACCGAAGGGTCCGACCACTTAGAACGCTGTTGTAAAGTATTTAAGTACTCGAGTTTCCAACGCTTCCAGAAATCGGCATGAATTCGTTGGATAAGTTGCCAACGCTTAAGGGTATTAACTTTAAGGGTAGAAAGGTCAGGATCAGGACACGAATTAAGGGGTTCCATTGTGAGGAAATGACCCGGAGTCAAAGACGTAAGATCGTTTGGGTCAGAGCTTTGCTCACAAAGGGGTCGAGAATTGAGTAATGCCTCTATTTGGGCGAGGAGAGTATAGAGCTCTTCGAAGGTTAGTATCTGGTCACCGATGACCCGATACAAATGTGTTTTTATAGATTTGACTCCTGCTTCTGCTAGACCATTTAGGTGGGGGGCTCCCGGACTATTAAGACACCATTTGATTTTTAAGCTCTCAGAAGCTAATTTCGAAAGATTATGGAGCTCCTTAATAGCCCCAACAAAGTTTGAGCCTCTATCACTTGTGATTTGGACACAAGTGCCACGTCTAGCGACAAAGCGTCGTAAAGCAGCGATGCACGCCTCTGTGGTTAAATCCGAAACAAGCTCGATATGGATTGCCTTGACAGAAGTATCGACAAAGACTGCGATATATGATTTACCAACTTGTGCTCCACGACGTCTCTGACCTACAAAGGTTTTGATTGGGCCTGCATAGTCTAAGCAAACGTGTGAAAAACATTTTAATTGTGACGTTCTAAAAGAAGGTAAATCCGACATGTACGGAGTATACGGTTTTGGTTTTAAGCGAAAGCAGGGAATACATTGCAATAAAACCCTCTGAATAGCTCGACGTGATGACATAATCCAAAACTTTTGACGAATTAAGTATTGGACTGTGTTTATTCCGGGATGTAAATTTTCGTTATGAGTTTGAATAATGATCAATTGGGTTAATCTATGAGATTTCGGTAATAATAAGGGATGTTTTGCCTCAAAGGAGAGTTGAGAATGCCGTAAGCGTCCGCCCACTCTAAGGAAACCCAATTCGTCCAAAAGGGGCGCGAGTTTACGAAACGGCTTAGGTAATAGCTGAGTATTTTGAATTTTTTGAATGATATCCGAAAAACACTCTTCTTGGACCCTTTTAACTAAAACAAGTAGAGCCTTGTGTAGTTCAAAAGCGGAAAAAACGCCGGATAAAGGGTCAACTGAGGTTTTTCGATTGTGAATAAGTCTTAGAAAATGACAAATGATTTTTTGAATGGTATTTAAATTGGATATTTTATCGATTAATCTATCAAAAAAGTTTTGATTTTGAATTTCTGCCGTCAGCACCACTGAATTTTCCGGTTTTTCTTCTTTGAGAACCTCGTCCGGAACTCCCAAAGAACGTTCATTTATAAACCTTTGAATTTGCCACTCCGTAGTGGGCAAGGTAATCCATGGAGGGCCGTGAAACCAAAGAGGGTGATTTATTAAGTTATTGGGCGACAACCCTCTGCTAGCGCAGTCGGCAGGGTTCTCGAGTGAAGTAATGTGATACCATGGGACTTCGGGGATTGTTTCTTGAATACGACTTACGCGGTTTGCCACAAAGGTCTTCCACTTGTGAGGTGAAGATGTGACCCAATGAAGCGTGACCTGTGAGTCCGAGAACGCAAGAATTTCATCGATTACGAGTAATGATGAATAGGTGCGAATAACTAGTTCGAGTAAATCAGCTAATAGAGTAGCTCCAAGTAGTTCCAAACGTGGGATTGAAATAGTGTGTAAGGGAGCAACCCTTGACTTGCCCATGACTAGAGCAGTTTTGATAATTTTATTTGGTAATTCGACGCGAACGTATACGCAAGAAGCGTATCCTAGCTCGGATGCATCGCAGAAACCTAGCAATTGACATCGTTGAATATTATTAGAAAAAATATGTCTAGGTATACAAAGATTCGAAAGAGTGGTTAATTGATTATTGAATTGATTCCAAAGAGTTTTGATTGGATCGGGGGGTATTTCATCCCAATCAGTTTTGCATAACCAAAGTTTTTGCATAATCACTTTGGCTAAAAATGAAACAGGCGATAAGAAACCTATAGGATCCCAAATTTTAGCGATAGCCGATAAAATATTCCTTTTGGTGCAAGGTTTTTCACAAGGGGTACAAGAATAGGTAAAAGTATCTGTAGAAGGGTGCCATTGAAGGCCCAACACCTTAATCGATGTTGAAGAATCGTCTTCAAAGGTAACAGGGATCTGACAATCAGCGGGCGACAAATTGAAAGAAGTTTCGGATTATTTGATGCCCATTTTCTTAATTCAAATTTTCCCAATTTAAGCAACGCTATGAGATCCTTTTGAAGTGATAAAGCACCTTCTAGAGAGTTAGCTCCACAGCAAATATCGTCCATGAAAATGTTATTCAAAAGGACCTGGGATGCTTCAGGATAATTCTTAGCCTCCAGGATGGCTAGTTCTCTAAGAGTTCTGATAGCTAAATAGGGACTTGAACTAACACCAAACGTCACTGTATTAAGCCTGTATTCCTGCAGGGGTGCATTGGGATCAAATCGCCAAAGTAGCCTTTGGTAGTCCCGATGAATTGGATTAATTTGAATTTGTAAAAAGTGCTGTTTTATATCAGTCAAAAATACGATAGAATAAAATCTGAATTTTAATAGAATTTCGGAAATATCGGCTTGTAATTTTGGTCCTATTAAAAGAGTTTCGTTCATGCTTAGGCCTTTCGAACCCTTAATCGAGGGGTTAAAAACCACCCGGAGTTTAGTCGTTGATTTGTCAAGACGAAGGACTCCGTGATGTGGTAAATAAGAACATAACTGAGGTCTAGGTTCGGATCTTGGGATTAAAGACATGTGCCCATTTTTGAGATATTCTCTCATAAAATCCGAGTACATACTATAGAAATTTGAATTTTTTATTAAGCGAGATTCGAGAGACAAAAATTGACGGTAGGCCACTGAATATGTGTCTCCTAGGTCAGGAGGGTCAATGTGACGAAAAGGCAAATTTACAGTAAATCGGCCCGAAATATCTCTAGTGGTAGTTTTTTGGAAAATCTCTTCACATCTCTTTTCTTCGGGTGAGAGAAACGTTTTTGACTTAATTGATTCTAGTTCCCAAAATCTGCGAATATTAAAGTCGAGAGACTGCTCACAGGAAGTAAAGTAAGAATTGACTTGAGGTGAAACATTTATGCTCTGAGTCTGACCCATCAAGACCCATCCAAAAACTGTCTCAAAAGCGGAGGGTAGGCCGTGAGGTCCTGGAATTCGTCCTGATTGGACGATTTCTGTGTAAAGTTGTGCACCTAAGAGTAAGTCAATTGGACCAGGGTTGTAAAATTGATTATCTGCAAGCTTTAGATTTGAAATATGACTCCAATTGGATGAATCTACCTGTATTGAGGGCATATTCGAACAGAGTTTCGGTAAAACGAAGACTTGAATAGAAAAGGTAGGCTCTTGTTGGCCTAGGGCTCGAATAGTGCAAGTAGAAATGCCGTTAGTGGCCGATGAAGATTGATTTAGTCCCAGAACAGGGATCGAAATTTTGTTTCTTGGCAAGCCTAACCTGTTAAGACAAGCTTCGCTTATCAGGTTAGCTTGGCTACCGCTGTCCAGAAGTGCTCGGACAGGTTGGTAGTTACCCCGACTATCGAGTACCTCTAATTTTATAGTCGCTAGAAGCACTGTCGTCCGCGGCGTCAAGGTGGATAACGAAGAGTATTGATTTGTAGATGTATTTGGATTCGAATTGATTTGAATTGAATTTGAACTGGGTTGAACAAAACTAGGGTTCTGTTGGCTAAGAATTGAATTTGAATTCTGGTACGATAAGTTTGTGCCTGTGCTAGGCACGGCCACTTGATTTGAATTAAAACTTTGATTTAAGTTCGAATTTTGATTTGAATTTTGGCTTGAATTAACAAAGGATTGACTTGAATTCTGACGGATTGAATCTGTCGTTTGCGATAGATGAATAAGACTATGGTGCCTATGTCGACATACCCTGCAGTTGTAGGTACTACTGCAGTCGATTACTTGATGATTTGAACGTAAACAGTTGATACATAACGACTGTTGTTTTACATAAGTAAAACGATCTGAAGGAGATTTGGAAATAAAAACACCACACTGGGAAAGTGGATGAAAAGAATTATTGCATAATTTGCACTTATAGGGTTGTTGGTTTTGTCGAAATTGAGTATTGGATTGTTTATTTGATACTTGTGAGTGCGTATGCGCTAAAAAATTTGATGGAGGGCTTGATTTGTACTGATTATTTGAATAAGAATTATATTTGTGGTTACTAGAATTCGAATAATTTGGTTTTTGTTGTTTTGAAGTCGAAGGTTGCATTTGCGTATTTTGGGGAGATAGCTGTACTGTTTCAAGAGCACGGCATTGGTTAATAAGAAACTGGATTAGATTTTGATATGTTGGAATCTCGGTAGTACTATACTTTAATTCGAAAGCGGTTCTTGTGGTTTGATCGATTTTTGATAATAAAATTGAAAATAAACAAAAACACCACGACGTTACTGGAAATTCAAGATTTTCGAGCGCCGCAATATTCTCGGAAAAGGTATCTACCAAGACTCTAAGATCCTTTGCTGACTGGTTTCCCTTTAAAGAATTTGCATAGTAGATTGAGTTCCAGTAGGTACTGGCTAAAAGTCTTTTATTTTGATAGCGATCTGTTAATACCTTCCAGGCGATTGCGTAATTGCTTGCCGTTAATTTTATAGAACTTAAAATATTAAGTGGTTCGCCCTCAAGGAAGGTTAGCAAATGTTGAAATTTCCTTATATCGGAATAATTAGAGTTTTCGTGAACCAAACAAGAATAAACATCGTAAAAGGTTGGCCACTTTTTTACGTTTCCATTAAAGCAAGGTACCTTTAAAGGGCCCAGATCATCGCTACGTGAATAGTGCGAAGTTGCGGGGGTAAAATTTGAATGAACTGAATCGGAACATAAACTCGAAAAAAGAACTTTAGCTTGGTGGTAGAATAGATCCGTATCTTTCCTAATTTTGTCCTGTACTTCGAATGCATCCTCGTCGTCGTCTTTCAAGAGACCTATGATGTCATTATGAATGTTTTTAAATTGTTCATAGTGATCATCTAACGATTCGTAAAACGCCTTAAAAATTGGCAAGGAAGAACTATCTGATTTAGCTTTTGTTCCCAAGTTATACGTTTCCGTAATACGAGATATTGAAACTTTGCGTTGATTCTCAAGCTTTTTTAACGACATATTGTTAATTAAAAAAATAAAAAATATTTAAAAGGAATAAAACTAACACTTGACCCCTATTGACTTTAATCAGTCCAAAAGAGTCCGACAGCATATATTTTATTATCGATTTCTCGAATAAATGCAAAAACTTATCAACAGCTGTTCCTAGGTCGCGATCTTTCTCCCAAAATAAATGCACAGAAAACAAATTGTACCTACTACCGTTTCTCTTATTATTTACAGGTAAATACTAATTCTACTAGATGTGTTTGTTTACCTGTTAAATAAGAATAAAGCATTCAACTCACAAGCACTTTTGTTGTTTTGAATAACTATAACATATTATTTAAACAAATAACTATTATTTAAACAAATTTCGATTTTTGAATCAAAACAAACGACGTACGAAGTGCCAATTTCGGCTGCAATGAAATGTGGGTGGAGCCACCGTTAAGCCACGCAAGGGGGGACGGAACCTCCTTTCTAAACCGGACACGGCAACAACGAGCCAAAATGGCGAGACGAAAATCTAATATTTTTAGCAAACAAATTTTAAAAAACTATCTGGGTCGTGGGACCAGAAAATGTTGACGTTTTGAGTTTGGTAGAGAGAGCAGCGGGACTGTATGCGCTGGCCGTTTTATAAAATCTGGGTGCAAAAATCCTTAAAAGGACGATGTAAAAATATTAATTTTTCCGAGCCACACAAAGACAATATAGAGGATTGGCACTCACCTCTTCAGCTGTTTCCGTCGTCCAGAGGAGCTCCTCTCGCTGGCCCAGTCGTTGCAGTCGCTCCACACTAGAATCACTTGTTTGTGTAATGGTTTAGTTTGATTTTCTAAGAATTTTATTGGATTTTTTGGTTAATAGAATTTATCACCATGCTGCGTGGTGATCTCGACAGAATACGACAGACGAATTCTTTTTTTTGGTTACGCCTCTTTGCGCAGATTCATTTTTTTGTAGATGGCGCTGGCGTTTTGCTTGTGCCAATCAAATTGAAATTGTGTGGGTTTTCCGAATACGGGAATTTGGCGCAAAATTTGAATTTAAAATTAAAGTTGCACGAACAACATGGGTTAATTTTAGCTCACATCATACGTATACAGACTCAATTTATTTACAACTAATTAACTCCTAATTAGAGGCAAATTATACACTAAGTATATTAGATTTCGATAGGCGATGTCTAAAGCCATTTTCACCATTTCACATAAAGTTAGCGAATAACCCTAAAAAACTAAAAAATAAAGCAACTAAATTAATTTATCCACGACTAATTAGCAACTAATTAGCGACAAATTATCCATCGTATCCGATTTTAATAGGCGATGTCTAAAACCTTTTTTGACGAGAGTGCTTCGTTAACTTCATATATGAAGTTAGCAAAGCACTCAAAAAAACTCACAAAAATATAACGTACAAACTTAATTTTTTTACAACTAATTAACGACTATTAAGCAGCAAATTATCCACCAAGACGCGATTAGATTTATAAGAAGGGTGCATCTTCAAGAACATATGAAGATAGCGAAGCACCCAAAAAAATACAAAAAAATAAAAGTGTTAAAATCAACAACTAATTAACGATTAGTTAGTTAGTTCATATGAAGTTTGTGAAGCACCCATTAAAAATACTCAAAAATAAGAGCGACATGCAAAAATAATTTTTCCTAACACTCGGTTCCCATTTACGACTTTCTCGTGGGTGCCCGCTCACGCGTCACATGATCTCCATATGAAATGTTATGACAGTTATGTGACGGGTGCGCGTGCATGCACGAGAAAGTCGGTGGGAACCGGGTTTAACTTACTGACGGCAAATTTTTATTCACCGATTCACGATGAATGCTTTGCTAGCTTCATGCCCATACAAAAAATCTATATTTCAAAAATTTGAAATTTGTGTTTTCGGATTCAGCGTATTCGAGTTATCATACCTTTAACAGTGGGAAAGAAGAATTATAGAGATCAGTTGGATGGCTTGGTCGAGTTAATACCTTGAGAATTTCTCGTTCTTGTGTTGAGACACCGCGCACCTGCATAAATGGAAGTTTTCCGAAAATTTATGTGTGGTTTTTGGTAGTTCAATGCTTAGAACATTTGCGTACAGAGCAAGAGGTTCCGGGTTCGAGTCCCGGCCGAAGGCAGAAAAACATTTTTTTTATTTTTCTTTCTTTAATTTCACTTGTTGTTTATAAAAATAGTCTTCCTATAGTAAACGGTATACTTGTGTTAACTAAAGAAAATATTCTGGCTAATTTCTAAAGATGTCCAATATGTCTGGCAAATAAAAAAAATATGTAATGAGTGCCCCAATTGTGTAACTTCTGAAAGTTTATGACATGATAGGTTGTGAGGGTGCAAACATAAGTTGGGTTGAGTTAAGGTTGGCTGGTTTACCATTTACACCAAAAGAATTCAATGGCAAATTCGAAAATTAATTAAAATATAGGCCATTCCATAAGAAAAAATGCAACTTTATGTCATATCTAAAAAACTAAAAGTGGCAGTTAAAATATAATTTAGCGGGTGAATTCCTCGTAACAAAGTCTATAAAACTGCAATTTACTCTAAATCAAAATTTCCACTAATAACGAAGTTATAGACCCCCTTCAAAAATGCAGACTTTTCAAAAAGGCCCCGTAGCTCAAAGACGAGACGATATTTCAAAATGCGGTTCCCTAGAAGTACCTTAAACCCCCTAAAAGTGCCCAATTTGGGACACCCTGTACATACTTTATAATCTATCATGTAATACAAAATTTCAAAACTATGTAAATAAGTTGCTAATTTTTCAATTTTGAAGAAGCGGCCAGATGCATTTTTCAACTTTTTATTTTTAAAGCACCCACACTTATTTTTAGTTATACTGTATTATCACATCAGTTTATGCGTTCAGTTTCAAGACTAGGAAAATCAGACCAATTTTTGGATCTGCAAGTTTTTAGCCAAACATATTTTCGCCCACTTGGGATGAGCTAGATTTATTCACATCCATCGACTAAGAAAATACTACTACCATATCGGTTTAGAACGTTTTTCTACGTTGTCCGACGCCTATTCTCCACCTCCTTCGATCTTGACAGTCATCGTCTGTCATTTTGTGACTCATTGATCTTTGGATTGACTGTTGCCATTCTTAGGGTCACTACATCCTGGAAGCCTTCTTCGTGATGCAGTGACCCTAGCCATTCTAGTTTAGGACGCCCTCCTTTTCAGCGCCCTATTGGTTGCCATTCCAGGGCCAACTTTGGTACTCTTTCGTCTTTCATCCGTTGTACATGGCCGTACCATATCAGTTGTCTTTTATTGATGTCATCCGTTATCCTTCCCACGATTCCCCCTTCTTTTTTTATAATCTCGTTTCTCATATGATTGAATTTTTTTGTTACGCGACAAGTCTCTATCCTATACAACAACGTGTTTTTCATCTTTGTTTCATAAAATACTGTTAAGACATCCAATAACCTTTTTTGCTTTTACTTTTCTCTTTTCCAGTTTTTTACAGTCTGTTCCTGTCTTATCAAATGACATCCAAGTATACATACTCACTGTATAGAGATATTGTTTGTGTATTGTCTAGTTCCAACTCACTTGATTCGTTTCCAATACATAAGTACTGTGTCTTGTCCACGTTCACTGGTGACCCCCACTTCTGGTATTCTTCCGTTAACTTTGTCATCATATACTCCATGTCTTCTTTATCATTACCTACAACTACTTGGTCGTCAGCAAACTGTAGTGTGTATATACTAAATCGGGCGTTAAGTTCTATTCCCATGCCGTGTACTTTACGTTTCCAGTTTTTCAGAGCTACTGCGATATATATTTTAAAATGGACAGACACAACATCCCTGTCTTAAGCCTTTCGTTACTAGGAATTCTTTTGAAAGTCGTTTTCCAATTTAAATTTTAGATTTTGACCCTCGCTTTTATGTATGTATGATTAATATTAGTTTGCTTTAACACTTTGCATACATTTCTAAGAAAATAAATTTGATGGATCTACATCAAACAACGCAACTACTAATAAACAAAATTTATTAAGAAAATCCTTTGGCAGCAAATAGAAAGATTGTTAAGGGTTAATAGTTACTTAGTTAATAATTTGATCGCTTGTGTTTATAGAGTTACTTATTTAGTGATAGATACGTCTTTGGCCACAATATATTAAAGTTAAATGAGTAAAAATTAATGACAAATAAAAAATTAACTTAAGGGCCAATAAGAAATCACTAAGGGCTCATAAGTTCAAGCTAAATAGGTAGATCGGCCTATGATAAGTGAGTTTTGCTTTTAGAATAAACAAAATCTTTAGTTACCACTAGTGGAAAATGTTAAGTAGGAATCCTACTTGGCCATGTTTTCTCAGTGTAGTATTAAAATTAGTTAAATTCACCAAGGTTTGACATAAAAATAAATAAATTTTAGTCGACTTAAAATCCTACATTTCTATAAAGGAGTCGTTTTTCTAAGCAGGTAAGACCAGTGAGGAAGTTTTTGTTGGCCCTGGCGGCCATTCCGTAAACAAATTACCGTTTCAGATAAAAGTTCTTCCGACGCAAATCCCCCTTTATCGCTTCCAATGAATAATGACAAGGCCAATGGTCTAATATGGAAAAAGACGCTAAAAATGCGAAAATGTAAAATGTCTCTTTGCATATCTGTAAAGCCGCGTAGGCGTATACAAGAGGGGGCAAGAGGGCAATTGCCCCCCTTTCTTACAATTTTTTTTTAATCAGAAAATAAATTTCATTTAGAATACGAATTTGCTACACTAAATTAAGAAGGCCATGGAATTCAGAAACCTGCCCCCTTGTCTTTTCTGCTGCATACACCCTTGGTACAGCATGGGATTGGATATAGATATATAATTAGAAAGCGCTTCTTTTTCCATTTTCCACATGTTGCTGTTTAGAAGCCAATGAATCAAGTTTTTTTTAGTTGTTTCAAGCCTAAGTAAAATACAAAAGTGAGTTCAATCAATTCCGTTTGGGTCAGCGAGTAAGTGGATACAAGAATTGAACAGATATATCCATTCAATCAGATCACACAAGTCAAGCAGGGCTGCCAGACGTCCCGCCTACGGCGCGACAGTCTTACTTTTTGTTGCTCGGTCCCGCTTTTTTGTTATCCCATTAAAGTCCCGCTTTTTATGTAAATTGTCCCGATTTTCCCGCTTTTTTCATTTCTGTCGTATTTTTTACCTGTCTACTTATATACCGGGTGTAAAAGGATAACAGATGTGTTTTTGGGTATTTTTCGTGGGAATTTGGAGGAACGCTCGGACACGTCGATTTTGTTTGTGAGGGGGACACTTTAGGCTTGACTTAAAATTTTTGTAACACGCACTATCTTCAAGGGGTATACTTTACCCGAGACTTTAACTCTATATTTTGAATACGGAGAGTGGCTCTAGTGATACCTTGTTTTGAAGGCCTCTTGCATGTCTTTACAACCGTGTAAAAATTGCCTTCAAACTTTCAAATTTAACATGGACTGATAAAATAAAAATTTAATCAGAGTTTTATATTTTTCGGATTTAATTTTTATTTTATCATTCTATGTAAAATTTGAAAATTTGAAAGCAAATATCTTAAAAACTAATCCATGGATTTTTAAAATTTTTATCATTCCATGTAAAATTTAAAAATTTTAAAGCAAATATCTCAAAAACTAATTTATGGATTTTCGAAATTTGTACACAGTTGTAAAGGTATTCACGAGAACTTCAAAACAAGGTATCACTAGACCCACTTTCCTTATTCAAAATATGGGGGTAAAGTATACACCTCAAAGATGGTGCGTGCTACAAAAATTTCAAGATAGTCAAAAAGTGTCCCCCTCGCAAACAAAATCGTTGTGTTCGAGCGTTTCTCCAAATTCGCACGAAAAATACCAAAAAACACCCCTGTTACCTTTTAGTTGGGACACCCTGTATAACCATCTTCTGGCTCTGGCCTTCACGAAACATCGGCGGTTTCAGTAAATGATCGTTAGATGATCGGGTATTTCCGATACTTTTCGTGACGTTGTTTTCGGTGTAGAGGGCGGTCACCTGAATTGTCTCTATATCCGTAGAATTGTGTATGTTATACAAGGAAAAAAAGACAATATAGGTGAGTGGGAATCAAAATATTGAAGTATAATGATTGTACAAAGCAAAGTATGCCTCCCACCGCATTTATGACGTATTTCATTGGAAAAATGAGTGCAGCACTGGTAGCTTGGTGCTGTCAAAAATCGCAGTCATATTCAAGCGCATTTTTTGTTTAGGAATAAATCATAGCGAATGGTTTATAATTATCTCAGCAGCGCACCCAATAATAGTCCTTGGAGAGCTGGCGAGACCCTAAAGCAGCCACTTTAACCAGATTTAATTTTTTGGAAAATATTTCACAATTTTCGGAGTGGGGCTGGGCCTTAACTTAAAAGTTTTTCACCTCCTCAATTATCTATTACCTTTAACTTTTAAAAGAAAATTATTGAATGTATTTTTTGAAACGTAAATAAATAAACACACCATCTAGTTCCTAAAACACCAGCTTTATGTTAGAGTCGATGTAAATTTTTTGTGTCTATTTAAAATTTTTGTGTTCACGTATTTACTTAATTTACCGCTTTTTAATTTGCAAAATCTGAAAACCCTGAAGTGATGATATTTGAGCAATGCAGAACATTGATTTGCTTTTGGAGACATTCTATAATTATCTCTTTGTAGGTATAGAATTATTTACTCCTGTCTGTAGGCATAAAAATAGGAAATTTCCAAAATGGATGAACCAAGATTTGAGGAATCTCATATTGCAAAAGAAAAAATTTCATAAAAAATACAAGCAGACTGAATCAGTAGAGGATTACAATCAATTCTCAGAATTGAGATCACTATGCAGAGAACAGGCTCAGATCTCTCACAAAAATTTCATAAAACATGTAGAAGATAATTTAACAACTAAAAATGACTTTTGGCGATACATAAACTCAAAAAAGGATAACAAAATCTACCCTCGTAATATGTTTCTTGATAATAAAGAAAGTGACTTAACACTGACTTCAGTCGAGCTTTTCAAAGATTTCTTCTCTTCTGTTTACTCAGAGTACCAAGACTCTGATAGGGTTTTTGAAAATGTGAATTTTTCTTCAAATTTTGTTTATTGTATTATAACTGAGATAGAAGTCCTGAATAAGATAGACCTGATGGCCTCCCCGTTGTTTTTCTGAAAAGTTGCAAGTTTTTTCTCTCATGGATATTGTGTAAAGTTTTCAATAAATCTCTTTCTTTGGGCTGTTTTCCTGAGGTATGGAAACTCAGTTACGTCACTCCAATATTTAAAAATGGGGATCGATAAAATATAAAAAACTACAGAGGAATCTCTAAAATATCTTTATTTCCAAAAATATTTGAGGCCATCATAACAGATAAACTTACACCATACTTTCAGAATATGATAATTCCAGAACAACATGGGTTTTCGAAAGGTAAGTCTACTCTGACTAATCTCCTAAACTATGAGGAGATCTTGTTGGAAGCCTTGGAGGAGGGGTATCAAGTTGATGTCATCTATACCGACTTCTCCAAGGCTTTTGACAAGGTTGATCACAGTATCCTTATAAAAACCTTAATTGTATGGGAATTCATGGAACATTAACGTCATGACTTCAGAGTAGTCTTGCTGGCAGAAAACAAGCTACTAAAATTGAAAACTTTGTATTTTCAGAGTATGGGGTACCGTCGGGGGTTCCACAGGGTGGCCATCTTTCTCCATTGTTGTTTAAGATTTTTGTAAATGATATTGCATTACTATTAGACTCATGTATGTTTGCACTTCTGGCCGATGACCTAAAAATTTTCAAAATAATCTATAACATAGAAGATTGTCATGTTTTACAGGGTGAACTCAATAAGTTTGTACAATGGTGTAAAAGTTTAACATTCCACAGAAACCTAATACCATTAAAATATGATTATAACTTGAACGGTGTATAACTCGAAAAACCGATTTTAATGAGAGACTTGGGAGTTCACTTTGAATATAGCTTACAATTTATTGATCACTTTGATCTCATTGCAAACAAAACAATGAAACTCTTGGGATTTATTTCTAGGACATTGAGGGAATTTAACAATATTTTCGCTTTAAGAAATGCTTACATTGCTATGGTAAGATCAATTTTGGAATATGGCTGTATTATATGGTCACCATATTATGAGGTACAGAAAAATCGGTTGGAGAGGGTGCAGAGGAGGTTTTTGCGTTTTGTTGCATATAAAATAGGTATTCCTGTCGAATCTGTAAATTACAATGAACTAATGACTTTGCTTAACATAACAACCTTAGAAAATAGACGAAAATATTATGATGTTTGCATGTTATTTAAAATAATTTATAACCTAGTAGACTCGCCAGAGCTACTGGCTCGAGTTGGCTTACATGTTCCAGTTAGAAACACATGCAACCACAATTTATTTTCTACAAGAATCCATCGAACAAATTATGGCTACAATGCGCCTATTGATAGATTATGCAGGCATGCCAATAAGTTTATACGAAATACAGATTTAGACATGTTTAACATTAGCCTATCCCAATTTAAGAGATTAATGAAGAATTATTTATCTGTACCGCCCCAATAAGAAATTAAATTTGTTTATTTTAACCTATATCTATGTGAAAATTTTGTATTGTGTGTCTAACATTGATATGCTTTGTGAACCGAAATTTTAATTTTAAATACCTGTCTAACCAGCGGCGTAGCGTGGAAGGGGGGGGGGCGCGGGGGGTTCGTCGCCCCTCCCCCCCCGCTTCGAGGGTAGTGGCGCCCCATAGGTGGCCGAAGCGCCCTCAGCTTTATTAAGTCGCACCGGTAATGGCCAATTGAGTGTGTGCCAAAGGAAACTAACGACAAAGATTCGTGAGAGGCGCACTTGTGACTTATCGGCCGCCCCCTCACACATGATGACCTTTTTTTTTTGGTTGCAAGATTTGTGAGAGGCGCCCTTTTGACCTTTTTGTTTTTTTTTGCCACAAGATTTTTCATCAGTTTTCAGAGGCGCCCTTTTTAGCTGTCGCCCCCCGCCCTTTCGGGCACGCTACGGCGCTGTGTCTAACTGGACTGTGATATTCAATTAAATTTATTTTAACTATGTGTGTTAAGTTTTGGAAAGTTACAATTTTAACTTAGAAAATAGGAATTTTAACTTAGTATAACTATCTTATTTATTAACCATATTCAGCTATCATCCATTAAACTGGCTTTTTATTGTAATTTTTAATGCAAAATAGCAAACAGAAATTTTGTACTTTTATTATTGCTATTGAGTTTCTTAATTTTTATTGTTGTGTAGACTGTATTATATTTTAAAATATTGTAAATGGCATGACCGTTAAATAAATAAACTAAAAACTAAAAACTAAGTCTGCTAAGTAAGTTTTAAGGTTGAAAATTGCTCAGCAACTTTCATGCTTGGGACCATGGTCCAAAAAATGATATTTCCACCAACGGTTGGGAATCTGTATTGAAAATATCCGGCGAGGAAGGCATAGCAAACTAACCTCCTGAACAAAAAATACTAATTAAATTAATTCTAAAAGCAATCTCTGAACAAACGAATAAACTAAAAAAATAGTTTCAGCGAAATCTTCAGAAGCATTAAGGCGAAACTTCAGAAGAAATACTTGGACTAAAATCCAAAAACTTGTAGATAGAAAAAACTCAAAGTAAGAAAAATATTCTGATATTTAAGCTGAACGGCAATACCCCCGAAAATCTTCTAAGCAAAACCCTCGACAGTGTAAATGAAAATATGTAATAGTCCACAGAACACGCTTTATTTTTTAAGTGATAAGTAACAGGTTGAATTTTCGTACATAGCTTTATTTTGCGGAGACCATTAAATTTTTCCTATGTGAAAATGCTTAAAAGTGATTCTTAATATAATGCGTGGGCGCAGAAGTCTTTCGAACTTCGACCTAAATAAACCAAACATGCGATTTTGGTGATAATGTTGCCATTTACTTTCAAGCACATTTTTTAAGGCACGGTTTTTTTAGGCAGTGTTAAGAGATTTCTTAAACTGGCCACTCAACTTACTGCAAATATTTGTAAAACGGGCAAAATTTGGAAAAAGGTTTGCAAGATAAAAACAAGTCGAGAATAAAACAAGAATTTCGCAACTTGCAAGAAGATTCTCGGCATCACACTGTAAGGTACATTCTAAAGGCCGCAAGTGATCAAAACAATTTTGTTTGATCTTTCCTACTAAAATTGCTTTATCTAAGCCAGCGATTCTCAAACTGGGTCCCGCGGAACCCCAGGATTCCGCGAAGCGGTAATTGGGGTTCCGTATGAAGTTAATAAAATAAAAAAATATTTGTTGTGTCACCCAAAAATGAAATAGTCAATAGTGTCATGTTGCAAATAAATAAATATTCTTAGTAGAGTAAAGTAAGTTTTGGAATTGGGACAATGCTTACTCTGTGAAATGAGGTGATGGTCAGTGATAACATTTCTTATCAATTGTCATCAAGAATAACTGATGTCAAGTGGCTACAATGTTCGGCATTTCTTGCCGATATCTTTTGAAACTTATCACTTTAGGGAACTTCTGTCACCGTTATCTCACTACATGACAAAATCCAGGCTATGTCAAGGAAAAAAAGTTTTAGAAATCTTGTCTAAATAAAGGAGTGACTGAGTGCTTTCCAACACTGCATGATTTTGTGTCCGAGTCAAAGAGTCCATTACCGGCAGAAATCACAACCATCTTCAGAACCTGCAAGTTTCAATCATAGAATATTTTCCAAGACAAGAAGAGGATCTTGATTCGGTACGCAACCCATTCTCGGTCTCAGTTAAAAAAGCTCATCAAGCTCTAACTGTAAAACAAACTGAACAGCTTCATGCTGCAGTCGATGGAAACATTAAAACTGCTTTTAATTCGCCTACTTTGTTGAAGTTTTGGGCCCAGCTTAGAAGTGAATATCCAGAATTTTGCTGTTAAAAATTGTTGCCCTTGGCTACAGCTTACCATTGCGAAGTAGGGTTTCTAAAGTATGCTACAAAAACCCACTAAATAAACTAAATCCTGAAGCAGCATATCTGCACATACAACTTTCAATAATTGAACCCGACATTGAGAAACTTGTTGTAAACAAACATGCCCATCCATCGCATTAAGTTTAAAAAAAAAATAACTAAATATTTTTAATACTTATTTTAGTTTTTTACGGTCTCCGAGTTACGTACTTTTTATTTGAAAGCTTAAAAAGTAGTGTTGATTTCGATATTTTACACAAAAAACATTATTTAAGTACTTGGAATAGGATTTCCCTAAAAAAAAGCAAGCTTTAGTGTTCCCTTTTCTACAAAAGTTTGAGAACCACTGCAATAAACCTTCTAAGTTAGTTAGAACTTAAAACATCTCACAGGGTGTCCCAAGTAAAAGGTAACTATAAAAAACGCTTGACAGGTCGATTTTATTTTAGAAGGGGACAGTGACGGATCCAGTGACGGATTCAGTAGGGGTTCAGAAGGGCTTGCCCTTCCCTACTTCACTTCACAAAGTAACGAATGCTTAAACTGCAATATAACTAAACTTAAATTTGGAATTTTTTTTTACAAAAATTTAAATTTTTTAAAATTTTTACACAAAATTTACACAAATTAATTATTTTCTTAAAATGCAGTGCAGTGTCAAGACTCTCAGACTTATTAAAAACATCTAAAAAATTTGCTCTCGTTTTTGCTGTCTCTTTGGCTCCTCTTCCGGCCATTCTGGATCCGCTTCTGGAGAAGGATTTATTTTTAATTTATCCAAGGTATTTAAACCAGAAAATTAATCACGTTGCATCTCTTTTTAGAGGTATTTTAATTATGTTTACAGAAATCATATTAATTTTAAAATTCATTGATTTGTTTTCGAGATATTCGCATTTAAATTTACAATAAGCAAAATTTTAAATTTTTAAAGTTTAGGTACATTTATGATGTTTTTATGATTTACACATTTTTGGTTGTTTTTTTTTCTTTGAGAGGTCGAAAATACAGCTAATATTTAAATCCTGAAGTTCTGTGAACTGTTTACAATAAAACAATACTTTTTCAAAAATAAAAAGTTTTCACTTGAGATATTTGCGTTTAAAATTGACAGAGGCCTAATATTTTTTTAAATTATCTTTATAACCTATGTTCTCTATGTTGTTGGTGCATGATAAAATAGACGACAAGTACTCGGGTTAGCCATAACTCAAACTTGTTGTCGATTGAGGCTTAGACAATACACCGTTGGTTCTGCGTTGATGGATTAATGCTGTTAATAATTTTTTTTCTCAAGCCTGCTTGTTATGGGTGGAACTTTAGTAATATGAACTTTTTTCCATTTTAGGTAAGACGATGCATGTCAGTTTTTCATGATTTTGCTTGAGATTGAGTTTACAAGAATTTTGTGGACACCAAAGCAGAGGCCTTTAAGGATATTTAAATTACGATTTCAAAACAAATCTCAGACACATCAACATTTTAGTTACCGGAAATATTTTTTAACCACATTTGCATTTCTTTAAAAATTTGTGACAACATATAGTAGTCAGTGGCGTACGCAGAAATAAATCCTGAGGGGCTTGAGCGTGGATTGTTACGCAAAGATGAATCTTGGGGGAGGGGCTTGAGCGCAGATGGATACATTTTAATATTGATTTTTGAGGAAAATTTTTCTTTTAGAGGTCAATATTCCCTAACTCTGGGGGCGACTTAGGGGTTGAAGCCCCTTTGTATACGCCACTGTAAAAGCTATGTAGAAATTGAGGTTATGTCCCTTTGTTTTGATCTGATTTCTTGATCTGTTATAGCGAATTATGTTAGGAAAAAAATCAGCATTGATGCCGCACTAAACTAGTGCAATATTCTTATTCTTGTGCAGAAACTAGTGCAACTTTTTGTCGTCGACTAGTTTACAAAAAAACCCAGTGTTCCATTTAGTACACATCTTTTGGCATGGGCTCTACAAGCTTGTGTTGTACTGGTGTAGTGTCGTACCCGATTGAAACTACGCTGGCGCATTTTTTAAAAGTCCTAAGATATCTTCAGCGGAATACGAGTGGAGTACTACCTTTCTCAAAAGAATTCGCTACTCTCTAATAGCGAATAATAGCAATGAAGGGGTAGGCCAAGTCGAATACACAGATCCTTTTAAGATGCAGTGGCGGCTCGTCAGGTAGTGCCACGGAGCCATGGCAAGGAGCAAAAATCTCTATTGGTTCTTATTTCGGTAGCCTTGTGCAATGCGGTGGATCACACTACGACTGGATGCGAGGGCGACGCGATGAATGGGCCACTGAAACCCAAAATCTGTGCCCAAAGCAGCGCAGAACACGCTGCCACTTTTTCCTTCTTGGAGATAGATTAGAATCTGCAGCCTAAAAGAGCGACAGTGATTGGGCCAATGTTGGGTAGTTTAGCGTTGTTTAAATAGAAAAAATCAAAGAAATTTGGTGCCTGGCACAGGCCATCAGTTAGTGGTATTACTCGCATTGTTTTTGTGCGCGGAGCATGGTTGTTTCAAATTGCGCCGTTTACAATACCTTTCAATTATTTATTAAGAATTTCTTGATAAATTTCTTTAAAAAAGTTTCTTAAAAAAAATAGAATTAGAAACCCCAAACATGGTAGTAGTTATTAGGTTTTTTAATGACATGTGGGTAAACATTTGGGCTCAACCTGTGGCTCAACACTGATTTTCTTTTTACTGACTCAAAATTCTGGCACTACCTTGTTGTATTGAACGAGCCGCCGCTGTTACGATGGGTTTAAATTGCTTTTCAAGAGATTTCGAGGCCGAACCAAAAACAATATTAATTATTACCGTAATACTTTTTGTGGATTGTTTTTTAATTTAGTTTTATTTTGAATCCAAGTCTCCATTTTCTTTAAAAAGGTCGATGACAGAAAGCAAAGCCAGTAAGCGTTCGTAAGGCTAGTATATACAAAGAATACAGGGATAAAATAAATGTGAACCGATTTGCGGACGATTTTTGACAAATCCTGTGTCCTTCGAGATGTCGGGATAAGAAGTATCGCCAATAGCTTCTCAGATGGTCGCTATAAATCTTGAAAAGAATTCGATTTTGAGGGTTGCTTTCTTAAAATAAAAAATAAAACATTTAGTGGAGCTTTAAATCGATTATACGGTTAGAGTTCTAAAATAGTATATTTCCTAACAAGTGTGGAAAGTGTCACATTTCTGTACGCGATTGCAGTTGGCCGAACGATGCGTTTTTGAAAACTATTTGATAGTTTGGACAGTTAAGCACACCGAAAAAGTAATATTAAGGTACCGATTATTAAGTTTTTAAAAGCGTGTGGAAAAGTAGTGCGGAAAATTACTATTCCAGTCTCTGTGCAAAAATGCCGAATTTTCAAAACTAAAATGCATGCGGAAAAAAGACACTTTCCGCACGCTCGTAGAAAAAGGAAATTGTGGTATTGTCTAATACGTCACACAATGAAATGACGTCGCACAAATACCATGGACGTTGGGCTTCGTTGGAATTCTTTAAGACTTACCTGTTATAGACGAGATCCTCCATACAATGTTTAAATAGGAAAAATCTTCCGATGGGCTTCGGGAACTTTTGAGTTTTCTTCGAAAGTTTGCAATTTGACAATGTTTTCATAATAAAAATAAACAAATTGGCAATTTGCGGAAATAGAATTAGTTACTTTAACACTGGGTATGATGAGCACGGATAATAGAACATTAGCGGATTGGATGTGACCAAAGTAAAACCGGCAAATCTAAAATGGCCGTGTCCCAACCAAAAAACACAGAGAACAAAAGATGATATGTCAAATTCTTGTCAACCGCTGGTTTTGTTTATTTTTTTGAAAGTTTTTGCAAGTTTTCTTAATCGAATTTGGATAAATTAGAGAAATATTAGTAACACAACATAAAAACAACACGTCTTCCGCCATGTTCCATGGGATCGTCACGATAAAATCAAAGTATAAAGAGTTTGGTTTGGGCTGCCGGCAGACCATGACCCACAGAACACCAAGTGTCCAACTATTGCTTTCGATATGTCAATCGCATGGCGTCCTCACTTTTTCTATTTTGGTTGATTGTGAAATCCAATCTCTCCAATATCTCTGATGATGAGTAGTCAAACAAAAATAGACAATTATTGAAATACAGCCAGGCTATAATTGTGCCAGGCACTATTTTGACACATTCACATTGAAAACTGACAGTTAATCAGTTAACAAAGTATAAAAGGCAACTTTATAGGGGTATAGTCAACCACGGACACCGGTGTTTCGGAAAAAGGAATTTCCATCCTCAGCGTGGCTTGCCTGACACAAAGTAGAACAAACTGACTACAAGATACAAGCTAAATCAAAAAGAATGAAAAAATAGGTAAAACCTATTTTTCATTCTACGAGTAAAACGACAGCGAACCAAGGAAACTAAGTCCATGGCGGGACGAAAAATGTATTTCTTCCTTATAAACCGGTGGACGTTTTCGTCCCGCCATGGACTTAGTTTTCTTGGTTCGCTGTCGTTTCACTCGTAGAATGAAAAATAGGTTTTACCTATTTTTTCATTCTTTTTGATTGACAGTTAATCGTTCAAAAAAATACCAAAGTCGAATTTAAAACTTTTGTCGTTAATTTTCAATTAATAAAAGAAGGCATTATTTATTCCGGTTCATATAGTTAACAAAGCCCGTGTGTTGAAAGATTACAATGTGAAGGTGTCAAAATTGTGCCTGGCACTATTATAGCCTGGCATTTCAATAATTCTCTAATAAATTGTTATAATTTATTGGCTCGTGACTAGAGTCCCTGTGTGTTGACATATATTAATATATCCAAATATGTCAACATACAGGGACTCTACCCGTGAATACTGGTATTTGCAGATATAATAAAGGTCACACTTTCGCTTACGTTTGAAAAATGCTTTACTATTAGCAACCTTAAATGTAGAACTTTATACAGTGTGTGTTGCTTTAACAATTAGCCAAAATAAACTATCGTCCATACAGAGTTGCATTTTTTCTTTACAAATGTTGTTTTTATACACCGTTAGGGTAAAAGCTATACTCATCATGAAGATTCTGCTTAGAAAGAAAAATATTAATCTAGCAGGTGTTTTGCCTTCCATAAGCCGCCGCCGTTGAATGCATTTTATTACATTGTTCTTGGAAGGGAAAAAGATAGTTGCCTAGTTTGGGTGTGGTCTATTATTCAATTATTCGGAGATTTTCTAAGAGGAATCTACTCTTCGTTTATTATTGTCTCTAAACATCGCGCTAAATTTGGCCACGATATTCTACAAATAAAATTGATTTTTTACACAGCTGTCTCAGGGCATAGCCGATTCAAAAACAAATATTAAGATATGTGATTTTAAAATTCCTTCCTAACAGATTTCTTTTCAAGAGCTACAAAATTAATAAAATTAAATGCCTAAACTTGCCTAAATGAAGTAGATTTAGCATCTCAGGTGTGACCGAATTAAAACCAACTTCAATTTTAATTCGAAGTTTGGCAAAATTATTCGAATTAAAATTCGAGTTCGAATTGTTAAATTAATTAAATTTTTGAGGGTATTGTGTTGGCACATTAACCGCCAAATGTTTATTTTCTTTTGCCCAGTCGCGAGTAATTGATGGATTGTGTAGGGAGAAAGTACTTTCGTCAGTTAATGAAATATTACTGAAAAAATTTTCATCCTGATTTGTACAATCCATCATTTTTTCCTTTCATTTCCCGAGATTTTTTTAACTTGTAGGCTTTGTATCCATGTCTTTTTAAAATGTTTAGAATAGCTCTAAAGGAATATCATCAGATATCTCTTTAGCAATGGCTGAACTTGAACAAGGAGGGAGTACTTCAGCCGCAGTTTCTCGTTGTTGCCTTTGCGCCGACATGAGCTTGGACCCTCGTCCACACCTTCATTGTCGCTACATTTTCTGCATAACTTAACGCACCCAAATTTATCAAAATGGTTAATTATGTTCAAAATGGTAGTTTTGCAAGGAATTTTAGTCAGGAGTTTTTATTGATCTCTGTTTCTTTTCTTTTTTTTGCTCATTTTTTTTTATTCATTTTTTTTATTCATTTTTGTTATGTTCTAATTGATATTTATTTTTATTATTTATGTTTTTTTTTTGTTTTTGCTCTTTCTTTAGTTATTTATATATTTATTACCAGCTTTGTCAATGAAACTTCTGTTTTTTGATAATAAAGCATATTTTGACTTTGACTGTGAAGGAATATCATGTTACTCATACTTAGCAATATATTCCTGTAAAATACCATTTTAACATTTGAACCTTTTCTTCGATAGTAAATTTTAAGTCCGGCAGAATGACCGAGAAAGAAATTAGCAAGGTTTATAAAAAGCACCCTTCATACATTTAAAAAGAAAAGACAATTTCGATACCGTAACGCGTCGTTGTTGGATCTCCCCTGATATTCCTAGTCAGCTCTTGTCTACCTGCCTATAATTTACTTCCTTTGTTTTCTATTTTTATCTAAACACCTGCTAAATGAGTTTTTCTCTTTCTAAGCAGAATATTCATGGTCAGTATAGCTTTTAACCCAACGGTATATTAGTGTCACAGGATTAAGAATGTTATTTTAAAATCATATTTTTTGTTAATCCAAGTTTTTAGTTATTAATAAATCTTGCTGCCATGTTTTGTATACAAACATAACTAAAAAGTCAAAAGGTCTTCGGTAAAACTAGAACGCATCCATCAAGTTAAAAAATAAGAGAGTAGCGCTTTTGATTGTTTCGACTTTTTAATCGATTAATGCACTCCATTCCGCAACAACGCAGTCAGTGGAGTTTGCTGACTGGAAAAATAAATTACACTAGAAAGCTAACAAACCGGCCATGTTGCGGTTGTCAGATTTATCGGAGGCCAGTACGTAATTTACCTTTCTGCTGCTGCCTGTTGTTTTTAGCGCAAAACAGCACAATCAATGAAAAAAGTCTTGTTTAGCGTTATTGCCACCAAGGATGATTAAAAGTTAGGAAATCGTCTTGGAATAATATTCAATAGCATAAAAAAATTAAATTTTTATAGCTAAATTTATCCTCATAATGGTTACATTTTGGTAATTTTTTAGGACATCATCAGCTGATTTTTAGGAGCCATTATTTACATGAAATTTATGCAAGAAATTACTAATATATTTGTATTTTTTGCATATTACATTTGTATTTATAAGGTAATAACATTAATCATAAAAAAATAGCAACAATAATAACTAAATAAAATAACTTAATTGTATTTAATAAACTAGATTTAAAATTACATAATTAATTTTGAATAACATAAAAAACTTCCTCCAAACCTCTTTGTTCCAGGAGGGTTCCAAGATTCGATGCAGTATTACCCCTTTGAATAGCTAAGCTAATCAACTGGGTAATAAAGCTCGTGTTTAGTGATTTGTTACAAGAGTTTTTAAGTTTTTCAGAAATATTACTAACTAGTCGCCTTGGATCTTCTCCCCATGGACCTAAGGTCTCAAAACTAAACGGGATAAAAATATATTTGTCTAAAAGTTCTTTATATTTTGTTTTTTTTTTGTTGCTCACCAATAAGAGCAGCTTCTCCAGCTCTAATACTTGTTTTTAAAATATAAGAATTCGCTAAGGTGTCGCGACAGGTGGCATCCCAAATAAATTTTTTGCCTTCTCTCCACGGGAAATACGACACACCATCAGCCCGCTTTCCGTCACTTCTACAGATTCCTACAGGTTCCAACATATTGGGAGTGTCAGCTGCAGTCAATGATCCATGAATTATATCATTTAAAAAACGGTGACGAGACAACCTACCTGCACTATTTGGACAGCTCAGGCCATGATGACCCAAAATATCAACAATTTGTCCACAAATGCAGGTATGTTGTTTGTACACCGGTTGATCCAAGCGAAGAGCAACGGAAATACGGAATGTTGTATTATCTAGTAAAGTTCCCAGTGGTGGAGAAGGTAAAGCATTGCATTGTTTTCTTTCTCTTGAAGGGCCAGAAGGCGGGCTTTTGATTTTATATCTTTTGTGTTCTGAATTTTGTTTGATATCATATATTTACACATTAAGTTGTCAAAATCTTTCTGGTTATTCGGAGATGGAGAGGGCAAAGTAGATAAATTGCAGAGGTTCATCCATTTGTTTAAAGCGAAGGTATATTCTGAATCACTAGTTTCATAAATATAGTCTGGAAGAATATCTTTGATTAAAACATTGGTGTCATTCACTAATCCTAGAAAAGAAGGATAACACAAAAATTCAACATCTCGTATTCCAAGGCCACCAAATCTAGTTGGTAAACTTGCCAATGACCAAGCATTGTCATTTATTGAACAGTTAGAAATTTTTTCTAGAGCATGTCTAAATAGGTTGTTGATTTTTAATAATGAATTTTTGGCTAACAAACATGATTTTTTCGTGATATTTTTAAAACAGCGGGGATCATTGAACATTGGATTTCACAACTAACCAAAATAAAAAAGTGGGTACACCATGTGTTTGACACTACCAATTAAAAAGCAGAAAATTTGGCTAAAAAAGAAGGACACTCGTAGGCAACCCGCTAGGCAGCCGAACCAAACCTATTATACTTTGATTTTATCGCGGCCTTTTCAAAATGGCGGAGATTGTTAGTTGTTATTATTTTTGTTGTCTTTTTGTTGACTTGAGAAAGAAATTCTCGGAATGTTGTTTTAAGACCATAAACAGTTTTGTTGACCCCTAATTTAATTAAAAAACTGGAAAAACCACAATTAACAAAAACAACTTAATTTTAATATTTTATTTTGTTAATAAAACTTCTTTCTATTCTAGATAAGTGTACATAAATTATAGTAAAAACAATAGAAGCCAAAATATTATTATTTTGTTCTTACGAAGTTTGAGTTTTAAATTAAGCATTACAAGCAAATGCACCGCTGGGACAGTTTAAAAGAAATATATCATTTTGGTTAAAAAAATATTAATGACAGATCAAGAAAGAAAGTGACATCCGGCTATTAAAGCGTCGATTATAAAAGGGATTGGATTTGAGCAGTGGCAAATCCAAAATTCCCGCTGCCCGGTTTATATATATATATATATATATATATATATATATATATATATATATATATATATATATATATATATAAACCATTTATTTAGCAAAAAACGCTTGTTATAATAACAGAAATGTAAATATATATGCTTAATCTTAACTAAAAAAAACGTCATTATAAAGGAAACTACTGATTATAAAGGAAATCATATAAACAAAATATAAACATCAAATCACCAATAAGACAAAACCACTAATTAAATGTAGGTATATAAATTAGGTACATGCTTAATCTTAACATAAAAAACATCATTTAGGTTAAAACTAATAAAACCGATAAAATAGGAAATAATAGCCAGCTATAAAAATTCATTAAAAACATTAACAAGGCGAGATCACTAACTAAAATATTAAAACACTTATAGATAACATATAAAATAGTAAATATTATTACAAGAACAAACAGTGAAAAAGGGCCAGAAAAGGAAAAAAAAACAAAAAAATAAAAAAGGAAGAACAGGTTTACGGAATTATTAGAAGATAAATTTTTAGGATTTTCTTAAAATTTTTCACTGTTGGAACAGCTTTTATTTCAAATGGAAGTTTATTAAATTCATCAAGGCTCTTAAAGAAAACTAAATTTGTTGCTGATTTTTTATTTCTATGTGGGATGTAAAAATCATTTTGTTGGCGCGTATAATGTGAATGCACTTGATTATTTAATGTTATTTTTCTGCAGAGGTAAGTGGGAGCATTACATATTTTAATCTTAAAAATGAAGACCAATACATCTAAAATACTCCGCCACCGGCAACCACTGTAACTGCCTTAGCATTTTTCTAGTGGGAGTATATTTATTACGCTGCAATAATTCTCATTGCACTATTCTGCATTTTTTGAAGGCGGTTCATTTCATTCTGCTGCAGTAAGTACAAAATGGTTGCACATCAATTATAATGAGGTAGAATTAGAGGTATGATAGACCACCAACCTTGACCAGATTGACAATCCATCAGCACACCTAGCCAGATGATTATCACTATAACTTATTTTGGAGATTATTGAGTTGCAGTGCTCTTTAATAGTTATTTAAACAACAAGGTTTGAAAACGACTCTTTGCACACGATCGAGACAGTTTGGCAGTCGAGGGAGTGTGCAAAGAGGTTTTCAAACGAGTTTTTTACAATATTTTTTATACGACTGCTAATAAAGAAAGAAAAATCAAATTTTAATTTAACTTGTTTTTATTTCCGTTTTTATATTTTTACATCAAAACTTTAAAAATTAAACAATTTTTTGACGTATCTAATCAACAAAACATACGAGCAGTGACGGTTGCTACTGAACTAAGCCAACTTATATTGATGGGTGACAACAACAAAAATCACAATGACGGAGACCCGTATGCAGAAATGACATAGGCGTGCGCAAAAATGACATAAGCGTGTGCAAAACGTTTTGCACACAGCGTGCGCAAAATGCCATTTTCAGATCGTGTTCTCCGTGCGCAAAACCCCCTTTTACAAGACAGTCGTATAAAAAAGTAATTTTTTCATCAATAATTACACCAAGGTATCGCATCTTCGTTACACATTCCAATATATCAGTACCCATATAAGGCCTATAATTTAAAGAAATTACATTTTTCTTAACATTCTCTCTTGTGATTATCATGTATTTAGTCTTAGCTTTATTGATACTTAGGATGGTGTTACGACAATATGTTTTTATTTTTTGCATTGTCTGATTTATATGTTGTAAAAGTGTTTCAATGTTATCTGATGAACCATATGCCAACGTGTCATCAGCAAGCAAATGTAATTCAATATCATCACTATCATTGGTAATATTGACGATATCATTAATGTACAATAAAAATAAGAGAGGTCCCAACACACTTCCTTGAGGCACACCACATTCACTCCTTAAGGTTTCAGACAATCTTCCATTTATTCTAACTTGCTGTTTTATATCATACAAATAACTTCTGAACAAACTCAAAACTCTCCCTGTAATACCCACACTCTCAAGCTTTACCAACAGTTTCACACGATCAATGGTCTCAAATGCCCGTTGTAGGTCTAAGAACACGGCAACTATACATACAAGACCCTTTTCTAAAACCTGACTGACGCTCGGTAATTAAGTTGCAATGTTCGACATATTCTAGTAATTGGTTATAGATAACTTTTTTAAGAATTTTTTTTTAGCTTAACATTTCGTTATATGGTTTAGAATGTTAAGTGCTTTTTAACCGCAGTAATTTATTATTTGTGTATTTGCCAGTTTGTTTTAAATTAAATTTCTTATAAAACCTAATTGTTAAAAGCTGTTCAGACATTATTTTTTCCATTAGAGTAGGGAAAGTCCGGGAATTTCATTCTTTTTAACAATAGCACAACAAAAACTAACAGTCTTAAGGTTGCGATAAAATCAAAGTAGGTATAGTACGTTTGGTTAGGCCTAATCGGTTGCCTACGATGCCTTTCTATATTCCAGTCAAATTTTTATTAATACTTTTTTATTTAGGTTGGTTGTGTAATTCGATCCCAGCTGCTGTTCTTTTATCTCTGCAAACAAAGCAAGCATTTTTAGCTCACACATACTATACTATAGTAGTGTGAGCTATAGTGATCCTAATTTTTTCGAGAAAAAAAAAGTTGCTCCGATTTCAAAATTTTTTATATATCTTTGCGTTTCAGATGATTTTGAAACTTTTTTGTTGCGCCGTCTGTCTGTCTGTCTGTCTGTCTGTCTGTATGTCTGTCTGTCTGTCTGTAACGACCAACGCGCATAACTCAAAAACCGCTTGGCCGATTTTAACGAAATTTGGTACCTAGGCTGGGTTTTGGGCCGAAATGGTCCTATTTAAAAATGAACAAAATCCATCGAACACAAACCAAATAAAAGGGTGGGGGTAGATTTCAAAAATTAGAGTTTATGGGGAAATATGGCGTGTGTGGTATCAAACGAAAGGTAATTGAGTCTGGAGTTAAACAGAATACATTTTAATTTATTTTAAAAAAAGGGTGGGGGTATATTTCAAAAATTGGAGTTTAAGTGAAAATATGGCGTGTGTGATATCAAACGAAAGGTAATTGAGTCTGGAGTTAAAAAAAATACATTTTAGTTTTTAAAAAAATGGTGGGGGTAGATTTGAAAAATTAGATTTTAAGTCAAAATATGGCTTGTGTGGTATCAAACGAAAGGTAATTGAGTCTGGAGTTCAATAAAATATACTTCAGTTTTTAGTTATATTAGCCTTCAAGTAGACACACTAAAACTATAGTACCCAGTGTGAGCTTATGTGCCCATAGATTTGCAGAGTATTTTAACAGAGTATTCTGAAACTAAATTATTTAATATCATTTGTGGGGACAAGAAACCTTAAATTAAAGATTCTAGCTTACGCTGAAATGCCTTCCTAAATTAAGTGGAACTGCAGCAATGCAATAAACAAAGATCATTTATCTTTTACATAGTTGCCCTTAACACATTAAAGCTAGTAAAAACAGTAACAAAAAGAGAGCTTTTATAAATCCTAACCTATCTGTCGGAAAGCATTATATCCGGACAACAAATTTTCTGATAGCATCCCAATAAAACCTTATTTTGTGCGCTATCCACGGTGACGCGAGAGATTTCGATCATAAAATTCGCCCTTGTGACCGCAATGTTTATATTTCTATCATTATCATCATCTTTTCCTCTCCATTGTTTTTGCCGCCACATACAGAGTTATCGCATCATTTTGACATTGTGTATTCCGCAGCCCACTGGAGAGATAGAGAGTCATTGTGCGCTATTTTTTCGAACGATTCGTTCGTTCGTTTATTTTTGGTCAAATGGGCGTAGATAAGTTATAACTTACGCGGGGACCTAACCTTCCATAAGGCGCATTGGTACTAATCGGTGAATCTTGTAACAGGGGCCTTCGTTGACAGTCAGTAGTACTGTCAAATCAAGTGGCCAACGCTTAAATATTGCGAGCTACCAATTTGTGCAACAATTTGAAAATTGATAAGTGTTAAAAGTTATTAAATTTATTATTTTATGCAGTCTCGAAAGGGAAATTAGGTGTTCTTGGAGGAAGTTTATACTATAAGCGTTTTTCTTAATTATATAAACAATGTAGGAAATCATACATACCTTTTCAATCTTCCTCTTAAAACTTTACATTTTCACTTCTTGATTTATTAATCAAATAATAAAGTTTACTACTATTAAACTTTTGTATTCTAATATTTACACTCTTGAAACTTTTAGGTTTTAGGGACCTTTTGTATGTTTGTTGTAAATATTTTTATTTATCAACATTTTAAATGTTGATTGAACAAAATTATTCATTTAACTGTTTAATTTCCCTATGGCTACTGTTTAGGTTTGGGATTTTATATTGATTAAAATGCCGATTTTAAGGCAACGAAAGGTTGGAATTTGATGTTAAAAAAACCAGGAAAACATAGAAACAATATCTTAAAACACTGGAAACAGCAATAATAAAAAAGGTTTAAAATTAAAATAAACTCTAAAAGTAAAAACCAAAATAGTTATGAATAACAAAGGTAAGAGCTTTATACAAAATTGAAATAATTGATAAATTTAACATTTCCCCAATTGAAAAAAAAACCTTTAAACCAAAAGAAGTTAAGCGTACGAAACCCAACTCAACAATCTCCTCTAACGATTTTCTTGTCCCAGCCGAAGCCACCCTGCTTTATAGGCATTCTTAGGTTGCCGTTGATTGGTTTGAACTTTAAGCCTTCTCGCTTTGGCGAAAAAGAGATAGACTGTGCTTTAAACGTTCCAAACAAAGATACAAAACACCAACGCAAGCCAGACTTGAAAAATCGTTACAGATCAAAGTTAAACAGTGTGTTTTTTAAAAATTGAAACTAGTCTAGTAAATTTGTTTCCAGTTACAAAATATAAATGTATGTGATGTTAGTGGCTCAAAGGACATATTAGCCGAATACAACCCTTATTAAAATAGAGCGAACCTGAATATATGCTAAAAAACAAGTTGCTGCGTTGCCATCAATTGGTCGTCTCCAATTAGTTCAGCAGTGTTCGTTGTAGAACAGTTCTTGACGTTTTGCCATTGCTGGTTAATGGAGCCTCATGGAGATATTGTTCGTTGGTCGGCTGATCAACTAGTGATGTCTGCATATATTTTTAAGAGTTTTGCTGCTCGATTAACTTCTTATATTTCTGGTGAGAAAGCAGTGCTGTATTCTTAAGTACCCAGGTTTTATTAATTTTAAGTGTTGTGTGAAGCAAAGGATGTAGTTTAAATGGTGCATTAAATTTTAAGCGGCGCCGGCGGTAGGACATGTGAAAATAAATGTATAAAAAGTTCAAATATTTTTTTTCTAGTTATAATAGTATTTGACCAGTTTAAAGAGTGGGGAGAAACTGTAAAATTTAAAAATGATAAACTTGATAATGTCAAATTATTTTGTCATTCATAATAATCAAAAAATATCATAACAAAAACATTTCAAGTAAAAAAAGCCAAGTACGCGAAAATGGTATTCCGAAAAAGAATTGAGATAAAAGTAAAGCCAAGTTCTCTAATACAAATTTAAAAATAAAAGGTTCTTACTAGTTTGGAAATGTTTTTTTTTTTAACTTTGCTATTACAGCCAAATTCAATTTAGCACTGTGCCGAAGAGTCATTTGCAGCCATAATAGCCAGGTTTAGAAAAACATTTCCAAACTAGTAAGAACCTTTCATTTTGAAATTTGTATTAGAGAACTTGGCTTTACTTTTATCTCAATTCTTTTACGGAATACCATTTTCGCGTACTTGGTTTTTCTAACATCAAATGTTTTCTTCCTTCTATAAAGGATTTTGATAATATTTAAGTTCTAAAGTAGTAAAATATGCAGAATATTGTTCAAAACTTTTGCAATGCCTTATTAAAAGTTTTGAGGTTTTTCAATTTTTTCCTATGGTTTTATCATAGTTCCTATTAGCCTTTCAAAGCTCAGCTCTCTAGCGTGCCTGGAAGTGGACAATGTTACTTTTACATAACTTTGCTCATAATTTCTACCAGTCTGCCAAATTTCAGCTTGTCAAACGATTTGACAGAAACATTCAAACCACTGTATATAGGAAACCTACACACACGGGACAGTACCTAAATTTTAAGTCTAATCATTCTGTTGCAACAAAACAAGGAGTTATAAGAAGTTTGTATTTAAGAGTCGTAAATATTTGTAGTAATAATGAAGCAATAACCACAGAAATTAACAACATTAAAAAGGACTTACAACAGAATGGTTATTCCGAGAAATTAATAAACTCAACGATATTTAAAATTAAAAACAAACTAAATGTATCAAATTCTCAAAATAATAATCCCTTAGGTGTTATTAACATTCCATATGATCAAGAGATTTCACAAAACATAAGACGAATAGCTAAACACCATAATATAAAAACAGTATTTTCTTCGGGAAACACGATAAGAAGTTTTGTAACTAAAACAAAACCAGACAATCCCTCAAATAATAAGGAATGTATTTACCAAATCCCGTGTGAGTGTGGTAAATCATATGTAGGTGAAACGAAACGCCCTCTTCAGGTTAGAGTAAATGAACATCTAAAAAGTACCCAATTAGGGGATATTGAAAAATTCGGTTTAGCAGATCATGTATGGTCAAATGATCACAGGATTCAGTGGTCAGAAGCTAAAGTTTTACATAAGGAGTCGCATTGGCGAAAACGAAAGTTTATTGAAGCTGCGTTTATAATGCAGAATAAAAAAGTTTTCAGTCAACCAAGCACGGACATACCAAACATGGTAACCACTCCTTAAGGAAAACTCTTCTTACGATTAAAAATGGGGCGGGCTGTCACACCTGATTGCACACCAAGTAGTATAAGTAGTAGCCTAGAGACTAGATTGTTTAGTTTACACTTGATGACGGTTATAGATACTTACTAACCGAAACGTCGTGTTTTAAAATAAATAAAGACAATGGAAGTCCGAAATTTTATTTCTACTTTATGGAAGTTTATGAAACTTGGAGGAGTGGTTAACCCTATGAAGATATGACTGTGCAAAGATTGAGTTTCGTAGCTCATTCCCAAGTAGAGGTCAAATATGAGCTGAAATGTTTCAAGAAAAGATGGTACGTTTACGCCGCGAACTACCGTGCCCTCAGATTTCACTGCGTTTTTCCAAAAAACTATAGGTTAAAAAGATACAAGGTGGCCAAATAACCTTTCCAATAGGTATCAATTTGACAATTGTTTTAATAAAAAAAAATTATTAAATTTTCAAAACTAAATTATGAAATTTTCAAAAAAATTGTTGTGTAGGTATACTATACTGTAAAACGGTTGCGCCGATTTGCCAGCGCCGAATATTACTTGACCCAGCATAAATATATGTTAGTAATGAGACTTGGATGTAACACTTTTTTTGTCAAAATTTAAGAGGGATATTACAATGGGGCTAATGACTTCCCAGGATACCTACAGATTTCTCCTTGCGAGATTAATAAAATAAATTAGTAAATAGTTATTAGGTTTTTTAATATTTTTTTCAAACTTGGTCAAAAGTTAATGAGATCAACTCATGGAACTCATTGAAAAAAGTTGCCATATTTTTAAAGATAAAATTAATCAAGGTTTTTTTTATTGCTATATTTATCTATTTATTTGTGTTTATCCATGACAAATGCGAAGCTCGGGCTTGCTGGTTTGTTTTTAGTCATAGTGATACGTAGGTCCTAAAATAGCTATTTTCGGTACAAGTGCAGGAAAGTCGAATTTTCCACATGCAAATGTCGTTGACAGAATGACCCGTATTGCAGATTTCTCAAACATTTACATTATTTCTGCAAGTGTTCGGAACAATTGATTTCTACGAGCGCGGAACATGACGTCAATAAACTAAAAATAGTTATCCTGTGAGATTGTGGAATCTTACAGTTTCTTTGCATGGTGTGGCAAAAATTTTTCCGCAGGTTGTCGCAAAACTTCTTTGCAAATTTTGAAAAATCTATTTAGATTTAAAGTTTATTTTTATAATATTTCCTATGAAGTGCCTTGGTTGCTATAGTGTAAAGTATGTTATATTTTATTAACATTTGCTTTATTTTTCTTATAATTTTATTTTTATGTTTTCAAGACTATACTCGCAGAAAAACGTTTGTTCCTACGAGGGTTGTTTTATTTGCATATACAGCTGGAATAAAATAGTGGATAACTTTTAAAGACTATTGTTTCACGAAAATTAATGCACTTTTGAATGCTCCTCAAACTAGTTGTCAAAGCTGTAATTCCACTCGTTGGTTGGAAATGTCAAAATTCAATTCTTGAAGGCGTCGATTGCTTCCTTTGGCGACTGAAATCATTCACCATGCAGCTTATTCTTGATTTTCGGAAAAGTATTGAAATCGTTGCGACTTAGGTCGGGACTGTATGGTGGATGGTCCAACAATTCGATGTTTTATTGGGTTAAAAATTCATCGATTTTTTGTGCTTTGTGCGAACTTGAGTTGTCTAGGTAGAAGATGATTCTTCATTCGGGGTTCGTTTTTCGAAGCTCAGCAATGACTTTCGGCAAACAACTTTGATCTTCCAGAGGAATTGTTGCTACATGATCTGTTTTTTAAGATAAATGTCGCGACCATCTTTTTGGATACACTTCAAGAACGGATGACTTTTGTTGGCTTTTCTTCAGCCTAGAACACCCAAACCGACAAGTGACGTTTATTTTCGTATTCGTATGAGTAAATCCATGATTTATCACCACTGACAATGTTGTACACGTTTTTCGAGTTTCCTGTCTCAAAGCGGTCTAGAGTTTTCTGACACCAATTGATCCTAGCTTCTTTCTGTTCTTCGGTTAACAGATGCTGTATCAAGTGGGAAACTAATTTTCTTAACCCTAATTCTTCATGCAAAATTTTTAAATTAAGGTCTTTGAAATACCGAATGAAACCTCAATCTCGCGATATGTCACATGTCGATCTTCCGCGATGAGCATGCGCAGAGCATCAATGTTTCCCTGGGTGACAGCCACCTGGCCATGGGTGGTCGCTAATGCTAATCCGTCCACGTTTGAATTCTCCTCGAGACACTGTTGACTGATGTGGTGCTTTATTACCGAAAACAGAAATTAATTCGGCAAGGCATTCTTGTTGAGAATATTTTCTTCAAATGTAAAAACTTTTAGCCCGAAAATGTTCTCTGTTTAATTCCATTTGTCGACTAATTTGTTAACTTAAATTATTCAATGTAGCTATAAAACTATATTATTTGTACTGACGATTTGAATTTAGGTTAGGTAAAGATTGAGGTTAAGTTTTAGTAACGACATTCGATCAGTGTCGCCCTCTATGTTCCTATATGCAAAATATAAAAGACAGCCTTCGTAACACGTGCAGAAACCTACGCATCGTTCTGGCAACGGCATTTGCGTGTGGATGAATCAATTTTCTGCATTTGTTGAGAAAACAGTTTTTTAAAATTTTAAATATTACAGTCTTAACTTATTATATTATAGTAACCAAGGCAAAAAAACCATAAAAAAGCTGTTCCCGCACGGTGCGGAATTTTTTTTCTACCCCTAGAGAAAAACGGATTTTTCGCAATGAAAATTTTGAAAATGCGATTTTATTTGGGATCTCTTTATAATTTCTAACTTAAATAAGCATAAGCAAGTTTGGCTGTAATTTTAAACTAGTAAGAATTCATTTTGAAATGTGTGTTGGAGAACTTGGATATATTTTCGCATGCTTGGAATATTTTTACATGACTATTTTTTGTTGTAATATAACAATAACACGTTAGAGCCTTCGTAGGACAGGAGGGTCAGCTCAACATAACATTTTTATGGAACCTATTTTGTGGCAAAACGAACGGCTTTGCCAAGAACTAAATGGGGTTTTTTATTGAGGCTTTAGAGACCGAATCAACGCACATTTATACGTTTTTAATTATCCAAAACCACGGAACCGAAAAGCGTAACGTAAAAAACATGTTTTTAGAGGGACCGCTAATAAAAGATGTATATGGTCTACATTAATGACAGAGGAGTTCATCAGGTATAAGATAAAAATCGACCTTTTGGTTGGGAAAATATTAAATTTTTTTGAACGTGCCCAAAAATAACATTTGTTGGTAAACATAACCTTATGTTTTGGTTTTGTTAACTTTTGCTGTTTTTGAACTTGCAAAAAATATGAAAACAGAACCCACCCTATGTCCTGTTTTTCCTAAAGTTAAAAATAAGATATTTTAGATATTAGGGACCTATTGCAATAGAGCCAGGCAATAACTGTGACGGGCACTATTCTGACATTTTCACATTATGAGAACAGCTGTCTTCTTTCAAAATTAGGCCTTTGTGTATTATAAGAGCTAAAATTAATAGTGCCGTCACTACTAATGGAAAATAAACGACTGGATTTATAAATTCGATATTGATATGTCAATTTTGAAAGATCAACCGTCAGTTTTCAATGCGAATCTCTCAAAATTATGCCCGGCACAATTAGTGCCTGGTACAATTGCAATAAGTCCCTATTGAAAGTTTATTTGGTAGAAAAAAGTCTTAGCGTATTGTTGAATTTGTAATATCTTCGTTATTTCAAAAAAAAAATCAAAAGACAAAATAAATATTTAGAATTAATATACCCATCAGAAAAAATGATGAAATAAAGGGTGTTCAATAAATTTTTTTTATGTTTTTTGAAAAAACTCGAAAACTCAAAAACGCGATGTTCGACTTTTTTTGATTTTAGCAACTTTTTTCTATCCTTTATAATAATAAAGTAAGCAATGGTAGACACTTAACTCGGAACACACTTATTTATTGCATTGTTTACTACGCAGATATTAAAGAAAATAGAATATCAATGCCGTAACGCAAGCTCGTTTGTTTTCTCTTTCCCCCTCTTCTTTCAGCTTTTATTTTACGGCGCAGCCCACGAGAAAGACCGGCCCGGGCGCGGAAATATCACGTGACCGTAGGAGGGTCACAAAAGAACGCCTCCTGGCCAGCTGTCGTTATAAAACATGTGTGTTTTCAGTTTTGGTATGTTTGTTTACGTCGATTTTTTTTTAATTTCGGCATGAATTTTATGTGAATATTAATAAAGTTATTAAAATAACGCAGCCCACGAAAAAGACAATAATGCCGCGAACGTGTAGTGTTGGTTGTCGGTCCAACTATAAAACTGAAGCCGAATATGTGTCAACTTTAATTTGCCAGTGGATAAACAAATGCATAAAATTTGTAAAAACTAAGGGTCCATCTTACAGACTTTGTTTTCGGTTCCATAGCTTAAAGTGTTTCTTAATATAATCATAACATGACGTATTAAGGAACACTTAAGGCTAAGTAACGTAAAAAAAGTCGGAGAGATGGGCTATAAGTATCTTAATACGTCCACAAGTTTGCATCACACATTTTCCTCATGAGCAGGTTATTTGGTTTGATAAGTGTGTTGTAAATGGAGAGTGTTGAAAATGTTCCGAAATACCTAAGTAGACAACCTGTATCTACTGTTCGATTAGCTGATATCGAGAGGCAACAACTGGAAACTGCAATACAAGAAAGTCTTGAAACACTTTCAGCTCATAAGAAATCAAAAGTTTTATCAAATATTGAGGACATTTCAAAATTTTATTGTTCTAATACTTAAATAAACAAAAATTAGATTTTTACCCAAGAACGTGACACAGTCTGCCTGTGCCTGATGACATTTTTGAACAACAATCCATCACTGTTAGCATCTCTAGTTGTTGAGGGAAATCTGTCATTTTTTGTAAATGTTAACAATGTGTCCATACCAAAAAACAAACTGCCAAAAAAAGTTGGAGTTTTATTTTTGGACAGCACCGATACACTTGAAGAGCTAATGCAGTTTATTGAAATGAAAGTTGCAAACGGGAAAGAAGTGGTAAATGATAAGATTGATCAAGTAATAGACATCCTTAGTGACATTTTCGATAGTGAGAGTGAAAAATGTGTTCAATTGTCATTTCTTATTGAACAATTAGGTCTCTTGAAAAGGTCACCTGAGAATCGAAGATATTGTGGATACACTTTAATGTTGGCTTCATCTTTGTTTATTCAGTCATCCAGTGCATACATGTCAATTTACAAAACTAAGGTAATATGTCTTCTGCACCCTCGCAATATTAAAAAACTGATTTGTAAAATATCGCTAACAGATAGTAATCTCTCCGGTAGTGTGCAATATTTAAAAATTAAGATAATGCTTTTAAAAGAACATGAGTTGGTAGTTAACTTACACATTGATGAAATATATAATAAACTTTGTGCTGGGTAATTTTTCAAAAAATTATTGACGACCAATACATTCAGTTTATTGAACGTGAAAACCATCTCACTTATTCACAAAATCACTTGTTTCTTTTTAGTAAATTGTTGTGAAATATTTTATATTAAAAAGTTTTCTTTAGATAACTCTAACGAGTGTTTTTGTGGAGAAAAACTATTGTCAAATTAGTTTAAGGGCATGTAAAGTTTTTTAAAATAAATCTTTGAATAAGAACACAGACAAAGATGATGACACTCAAAGAAAAATTAAAAAACTTGAAGCTTAGGTATGTTATGTCCAATTTTAAAAGACTTGTATAGATTTAAAGTAACTAACGATATTATGTACCTAATATATCTGAAGATATTAGAGTGCAAATTTTATATAATTTTTTATGTTATAGATTCAGTTCTTTTATTTATATTAAACACATACATCAGCAAAATATTTTTGCTTGTATGAGAACAAAAAATTTTTGTCAATTTATTTAAATTGTGTAAAAACATATAATATATGAAGCAATACAATAAGAATCCTGGGACTCCTAAGATCAGGTGACCGCCGTCTTGCTTATAACGCGCCATGGCCGGTCTTTATCCTTGGCTGCGGTTTTACGGGTTGCTGGAATTTGCTGAGATTAGTGTAAGCCCTTGTAGTTCTACCCTTATCTAAACAACTGCTAAATGAGTTTTTCTTTTTTCAAGCCGGCTTCTTTATGGCCAGTATAGCTTTTTCCAATATGGTATAAAAAGTACCCACGCGTTTTTAAATAAAAATAGCTAAGACTGTATTCTCAAAATTTATGCTAAATTTATACAAGTTTGAAATTAACTAAAACAAAATGAAAATAAGTGAACTACAGACAGAAATGATAAAACAAAATAAACGGTGTTTTATTTGAAAATGCATATGAGAATATCTTTGCCATGTAGGTTACCCAACACTATCAAGAATTTCTGTTACATAAACCGAGGTTTTGCAAATTTTATTTTGTTTTTATCAATTTATTTTATTTTATTTCGTCTAAATTCAACTTTGGTTTTTATTGTTTTATCAAGAAATATGTTAACTTCATTTTAATTCCGTCTTATTTCATTAAATTAACTGACAGGAATATTAATAAGTTTCGTGTTCTGTCTAATTACTTACTGAAAGACGAGTAGATGGAATGAAAATTGGAAAATTAATAAATATTTTAAATTACATTGTATAAAATAAAAAATCTGCGAAACTGTGTGTAAGACTGTTTATCATTTAACCTTAAATACTTATTATATATATCAAGATATGTATGTAAAACTTGCAGCACAATTAACTTTTTTTTGCTTACGAAGTGTCCTTGGAGAGCGGAAACTCTGTATTTCATTATATTTAGGCTTCTTCAATCCATCTTTGGATATAGCCTCCCCCAATATCTTTCGCTTTTTCCTGTCGCCGTGTTGATCCATCTAATTCCCGCGTGTTTCTTCAAATCGTCTGCGCATCTTATTTGGGGTCTTCCTCTACTTATTTTATTTTCCCAAGTTCTCCAGTTTACAATACATTTGTTCCATCGATCGTCTTTCTGTTTAATATTATGACCGGCAACTTTCCATTTTAATTTTGCTACTTCTCCTCTGACATCCGTTACTTTTGTTATATTTGTTATCCATTAATTCCCTTTTCTATCGTTAGCTTTACATGTAACATTTCCATTGATCTTTTGTTATCTTATCCATTTTTGATTTTGTAGGTGTCTAGGTTTGGGATCCATAGGTAAGTACAGGAAGGATACGTTAGTTATACACTTTCCTTTTGAGGTACTGAGGGTATTTTTTATTTTTTAATATGTAGCTTAATTTACCGAAGGCTGCCCAGGCCAATCTTACTCGTTTCTTGATTTCAGCTGTTTGGTTTTCTTTTTTCAGTTTAATAATTTGTCCCAGGTATATATATTCCTATATTTGTTCTATTTTCTTTTGGTTTATTCTGATCGTAATATCTCCATCTGTGTTTGTTATGATTTTAGTTTTAGTGCAGTTCATATTTAAGCCTATATTTTTAGCTGCTGTATCCAGTTCTAGTAAATGTAGGTACTTCATTACATTTTAAAATTTGCTTATCTTTTTTTACAATAAGGTTTTGCTATTAATATGTTTTTTACAAAACAGGGCATTTAAATTTAGACTTCAAGTCAGTTTTGGTTAGATTTTTTTATGTACAAGCATACGTTTGGCCGGCTTTGACAATATACTCTCATAAAGCATAGATAGAATCAGTGTATAAGATCTCGACAGAAAAATAATGCTATTTACCTCTAATAAATCAACATAATATTAAGAACAGATATTCAAATTTCTTCTTCTTCCACTTATGGTAGGAATAGTAGTAGTAATTGTGGTGGGGGGAGGGTGATGAATTACACTGTGCAACAAAAATAGGTTTTTGGTGAACTAACTGACTACTGTACTTTCTATAACTTCTACAAATTATTGTACTAAGATATGTAAACCTTGTAGAACAATAAATTTTTTGCATGGAATTGGCATTAAGAATATACCCGTGAACAGCATAGTATATAAGAAGTCGACGGATAAATAAAAAATTTTATAACTAAGAAGTCATAATATAAAGTGCGGACGTAAAAAGCCGCCCACATTAGTAGTAGTGGTAGTTGTAGGCGGTGACCCGTAGGTCTGGAACGTAGGTTAAAGTGGCTCTTTTTGCCATGCTCCTGGTCTTTCTTTTCATTCACTCTCTGTTTGCACTTGCAATTCTGTTCTATTTAAAAAGTCCAGTCTATCAGCTCATTTAAGCAAATTCATCTCTTTTGTGCTCAAGATTGGTACCTCGAACGCCTGTTGTTTTATTGTTGCGTGCGCTTCACAATTCTGCCATGAGGTGTTTTAATGTCTTGTTTTCCTCTTCACTGATTGAACAGGTAGAGCCATTTTCGACTTTTATACATACGTCAACCGGTTATGTCCAGTTAAAATACCTATCAGCAATCCAATGTCCTTTCATGTCCGTCGAAGCAACCATTTAAGTGAGATTGCTTTAGTCGCTCTGTGAATCCTCTGGTGTGTTTGTAACCTGTTTCTCTTTCCCAGGAGTTTCCTCCACAAATTTTTTGTTTGAAAATAAAAACTACCATAAATAAGCCATAACAATTATATTCCATAATCTTTGACTACATTATATTTTATAATCTTTGCTTTGACTTTCACTATAGTGGTGTAAATTTGTAAAAAAAGCTGCAAAAAGGGCATATTTTTTTATATTTGGCGTAGTACTACCCACGACCCAAAACTAATTTTTTTTTCGAGAATCCGCGATTTACCGACTTCAGAATCCAAGATGGCTGCCAGAGTTAAAAAAATTTTATTTACCTGTTTTAGGGAAAATGAAATTAATTTTGAAGGATTTACTAACAAAAAATTTGACATCTGCCACTTCAAAACAAAATGGCTGCTAAAATTAATTTTTCTTTGATATTTCCTTTAATTTTTGTGCAATATATATTTTTATTGCCTCCTATTAAAGCCATTAATTATTTATAAATTCTAGAATTTTTTTTTTGTAAAAATTAAATTTGGTCTATAAGTTATGAAGGTCTCTTAAATTTTCAACATATTAAGCACCATCTTTGTGTCGGCTGGGGAACCAAATTTTTTTTTTTAGTAAGTTTAATGAGCTGGTTAAAACTTTACTAGCAGGCGTTAAAAATCAAAATTGCAGAAAAATTAAAGGAAATAAAAACTAAGTTTTCGATTTAGAGTCGTTATTTGGTTTTGAAGTGACAGGTGCCAAATTTTTTTACAGTTTTAAATTGAAGAAGTCCTACTTAAAGTAAATCCATCAAAAATAATTTTGTTTCTCCTAAAACCGAAAATTCGTTTTTTTTTCTTTCTAGCTTTTCTAGCCCCCATCTTGGATTCTGAAGCCGGAAAATCGAAAATCCTCAAGTAGAAATTCAGCTTTCGGTGTTAGGTACCACCATGCTACATATAAAAATATACGCTTTTTGCAGTTCGTTACCCCTAGGCCTGTCGTAAGAGGCGACTATAGCTGCGTCGGCCCATGGGTAGTCTGGTAATGGACGAGCTTTGACCAGTAATGAACAAAAAATAAATGCTAGCTAGCCTATTATCACACTTCTAATGCTAATGGGCTAGGAATGTATCAGATCCGTTATGGATCCATTTTTTTTTTATTTAAATAAGTAAAAATGATGTGTTTAATGCTATTGTATGTGTAGTTTTAAAATTCCCCGGAGATAATATTTTTATTAAATTTTGTTACACAGTGTGAAATAGAAGAGAGGTTGAGTTATTCAAAAATATGTACATTTAATTATTTGAAAATGTTTTTAAAATAAATAATAATAACTAGAAACATAATATTAGCTAGAATTTAGGATTTTAAGTAAAAAATTTGATTTAAAAAAACTATAAAAATCATAATGCAAAATAAAAAAGAAAGAATACATTATTTTAAAAAAAATTTTATGCAACCAAAAATCTACAAGGGCATCTTTTTTTAAATTCCCTCTTTTTTACAGAATTCGTAAAAAAGTGGAATATGGCGCTTCTACGCTTTCAAGTTTACTGTTTTGTATCAGAGATATGAGAGGGTATCAATGACACTAAGAATTTTAAAACCTAAAAAAATGGTTAGGTTTCAAGGGTTAGGTATATGCATCTCAAAAATAAAATAAAATGAGCGTATAAAACACGCCTATAAATAAAAAAGAACGCTTGTTAATTTTTTTACCATTGTACCTTTACAATTGAACCTTTTTATTTGTATTAAATGAAAAAAGACAGAAAGGTGGCCAAGGACACTACTTATTAAGGGTTATTATGAATCTGTTAGCCGTTAATATGAATCTATTAACCTTTAATATAAATATAGTAACTCTTAACGTGAATCTAGCAACCTTTAATAACAATCTATTAATCCTTAATATTAATCTATTAAATATTAATACAAATATATTAACATTTAGTATGAATCTATTAACCTTTAATAGAAATCGAACAACTAGTAGGTAGTTTATTTAGCGTTAATAAATAGTAAACTTGCTGTAAATAAAGGATCATTTACAGTAAGCAGAAAGATATTAGTGCTGAAGAAGAAAATATCTTATGGTAAATAGATAAATAGTATAAGGTAAGTGGAAAATGCATTAATACTAAATTAAGTTTCTGTTTACCATAGTTTTTTATTAACTGTAAATAGTTTTTCATTAGCCTTTAATATCCGATCCGTTTACCCTAAATAGAAAGATCTTTTTTTTCTCATATTTAAGTGAAGTATCTATTAAGGATAAGTAAATTCTTATAAATGGTAAGTGAGAATTTTTCTCAGTGTTGTACCTAAGCTTAAATCAACAAATACAGAGGATAACACACCAAAATAAAAAAAAGTGCATCCTTTTAATTTTTGTTTTTAATGCTTACACAAAGATGTATTTTAACTAACTTGTTGGCAAAATGAGTTCAAGTTTATTACCAGTTTACTTTTTCCAGTCCGTACAAGGGTTCGGAATATAGCCAAAGGGGATCATGTAAATAAAACAAGCAAGGATAAAGAAAATAAACTCTTGTTCTTATCATCCTCTTTTAAACTGTGAAAGTCTTCTTTGTGTTACAAACCATCCAATCAAGAGAAATAATGTCAAAGTAAATTTTACTAAAAAAACAGTACGCCTACTTCTTAGTAACTCCTTCATAAAAAATGCCTATGTAGGGGTGAGCGGGGCTGGTTGACGCAGTTTATATAAATAATTTTTTTGCAACTCTGGTTTTAGAGATAATAACAACTTTCAAAATTAAGTTGATTGCCTGATTTACTAGCTTTCTAATTTGCCAACAAACAATTTGGAAAAGATCAACTACTACTGTGCATAAAAAAATAAATACCAATGAGACTACACGTAAACGAACCTGCCCCATAGAGAAGGCAAATTGGCTCACAGTAAGGGGCAGGTTGGTTCGAATCCATCATCGTAAATGACAAAAAGAAAACCATCCAAGATCATAAATGAAAATAGTATAACAGTCCAATGGCAAAAACAGAATTCTTAATAACCGGAGCTAATACAAAAACGTCATTCAATAAAACAAGACAAGAGCCAAATCGAAGTTTAGTATAAAGTCTTTTATCAAAACCGGACAAACTAAAAAGGACAAAATCATAAGAAAGGCCGGGTCTAGCAAGAGCAACTCTCTCCTTTTTTTTCATGGTTACTGGTTCCGTCTCTCTTCCTCTCATACAAATCGGTCTTATGGAAATTTGGTGGCAAATTTAAATCGGAAAAAAATGATATTGTTGTTTCTGGACTTAATACATAAATAAATACAAATATCTGCTTTTTTCCTTTTTTTAGCTCCCCTGTCCTTTTTTGAGGGGTCGAAATCGGTGTTAATTGAACCGAACCGAATATCTTCGTCAGATAATTGCAAATGATTCCTAAGTTAGGGTCTAATACCTGTGTCACACACACAATCACTATGTGTTACGGCGTTTTTTATTAGGCACGAGAGTAAAGAAATTGCAGTGAAGGACGCTTCAATTGCCTAGCAATAGCAGGACCGCTCTTCTTTAGAGCATCGTCACAAGCTAGACCCCCTTTTTATGATTTTGTCCGTTATTAATAATTTCGTTTTTAACATGTGACTGTTGTATCATTTTCCTTTAGGATCTTATAAGATTTTTAATTTGTCCTTTATGCTGCATTTTCATTTTTTAACTATAACATAAAAAGTAAATAAAGGGCGATGCATAATCATACTACACGTAGATCAATCTCAGGAAATTAGATTAAGATAGCGAGAAATGCTTTCGTGAAAATTAAAAATTAATTGGCAAAAGGGACATTTATTAAAAACTGATAAGAATACTGCGCTTCTACGTTGTCTCCACCTTCTTATGGATGCCAGAAGAATAAGCAATAAGAAAAAAATTAACAAACAGCTTCATGTACTTACAGATTTAAGAATCAAGAACTGATGCAGAGGATTCAAAACAAAGAAGAATTAGTCTGACTCTGAAAAAGAAAAAGTTTGATCGCGTAACAAGAGGCTCGGAATACAAGCTACTGAAGAACGTCCTGGCTTAAGAATTTAAGAGAATGTTGCGGCATGACGACGAATCGACGGTTTAGAGTAGCGGCAAATAAGTTTTGCGTTGCTATGATTATATCAAGCCCTCGTTAAAATATGGAACTTCAAAAAAAGGAATGAATAAAAAAAGTTTGTCAAATTGATTTTCTTTCATATTTAAATGATTTTTCCACACAATTTTAAAATTTTTCATTACAATAATTATAGGAAATAGATTTTATTGTAGCTTGCTAGTGCGAAAAATTATATTTTACCGCACGCGATATCCGTTTGATCCAAATAACACGGAGCAGAGTTCAAGTAAGCAGGCAAGGACGTGAAAGATACTTTACACAAGAGCTAGGACTGTGCAGACTTCACGAATACATAAAAAAAGTCATTTAAAAAATCTGAATGTGGGAAAATCTCTGGGTAAATTTAAGACGTAACTAAATTCAATTAAAAACGAAATTATTAAGCCGTGATCGCGCAATACTTAACAGTGCCTTAAAAATAACCAAGTACAATTAAAACATAAAAGTTAAGTAAAGCAAAAAAAAAGGTAGCCGAAGGAAGATCGGATAAGTCCATGTCCATTTAACCCTTTTCCTTGTAAATAAAACCATCAAGGTAAGTCGTTCTTGTAACCATAACTCCTTAGTTCTTTTTTTCACTTTAATACTCATTAAGGGTCGTTCCCCCACCTCACTGCGTCTATTGTTTACACTAGGTGCCCGATTGAGTGGGAGCTTTGTAGCAAAGAAGCTATTACGCGCTAGTCCCGTTTCAACTCCAACTAGAAATTTGTTGACCAGTCAACGTTGTATATCGCGTGCAAGCGTTGCGTCACATCATCGTGTTTGCCTCAAGCGCGACCATCTTTTGCACCAATTTGGAGTCAACGTTTTGAAGGCGATTACGCTGAAGTGTCCTCTACAATGTATATTTTTTATAGTCTGCTGTTTAAAAACTTCTAGCTAAATGATAAATAAAACTAGACAACTAATTTACCAAGAAATAAATTTTAGACCTAAGGAACTGCCCTTAATTTTAAGTAAATATATTTTGAAAAACATATTTTTTTAAATTATTGTTTTAAATGATGTAAAATATCTAAGAAACCTTGTGGTATGAATAACGACCGTTCGTGTTAATTGGTTTTAGAAATAACAGGAGTTCGATCTAGTTTTTTTTAATAGTCAACTTTCTAACAACTGTCAAGTTTTCGTAGGAGTTTCCTACTTCGTCAGGAATAAAATTAAATTTAAATAATGTAACAAAAAAAAACAAAATATATTTTTAGCTCACACTACTACTATACTATAGTAGTGTGAGCTATAGTGATCCTAATTTTTTCGAGAAAAAAAAAAGTTGCTCCGATTTCAAAAATTTTTATATATCTTTGCGTTTCAGATGATTTTGAAACTTTTTTGTTGCGCCGTCTGTCTGTCTGTCTGTCTGTCTGTCTGTCTGTTTGTCTGTATGTCTGTCTGTCTGTAACGACCAACGCGCATAACTCAAAAACCGCTTGCCCGATTTTAATGAAATTTGGTACCTAGGCTGGGTCTTGGGTCGAGATGGTCCCATTTAAAAATGAACAAAATCCACCGAACACAAACCAAATAAAAGGGTAGGGGTAGATTTCAAAAATTAGAGTTTATGTGAAAATATGGCGTGTGTGATGTCAAACGAAAGGTAATTGAGTCTGCAGTTAAACAAAATACATTTTAATTTATTTAAAAAAAGGGTTGGGGTAAATTTTAAAAATTAGAGTTTAAGTGAAAATATGGCGTGTGTGATATCAAACGAAAGGTAATTGAGTCCGGAGTTTAACAAAATACATTTTAGTTTTTTTTTTAAGGGTGGGGGTAGATTTCAAAAATTTGAGTTTAAGTCAAAACATGGCTTGCGTGGTATCAAACAAAAGGTAATTTAGTCTGGAGTTGAATAAAATATATTTTAGTTTTTAGTTATATTAGCTCACACGTACACTATAACTATAGTACCTAGTGTGAGCTTAGGGGCCCATATATTGGCAGAGTATTTTTAAAAGTAGTTATTAAATTAATATTTGTACCATCAGCAATAAAATTAATATAGGGTTAGGTATAGGCCAATTTAGTGGTTTTTTAAGTGTAACTCATGAACCGCTTACCCTAGAGCAAAAATTAGACCCACTATAAATACATATTTAAAATCGACATATTTTTTATTTTTAATTTTGTTTCTGTAAAACCAGAAGTTTTCTTTTAAAATTGAAAAAACTAAAAAAAAAACAGTATGTTTGAGGAAATTACAGAATTTACAGTATAGAGACAACAGAAAGACAAAGTATTGATAATGTTTTGGAAAGGCCATTATAGTAAAAGCTAACCACAATTTGTTTGAGTAAAATCGATGTAATATTAAAAAAGTTACGTACATTTGATTCAAACTGCTTTTCGCCATCTTTGACAAAGATGGCGGGTTGTTTATGCAGGATTTTCGCCGGCACCTCAATCTTTTTTCTGACTTGATCTTAAAATGAAAAATGCTAATTGGTACCTAACTTACCCTAACCTTGCCAGGCAATAAAGTATCAGTAGCCGTACTGATTTAAATGTAAGGACTTCTTTTGAAGCTTTCAGGGGCTTGTTTAATATCCCCTGACAGTAACTTAAACAGATATCTCTGCTTGATTATTCCGTGTCTCGCGGGAAGATTGTCTCAGGCTAGGTGGATGTCTTAAAGCCCGAGGGGGATCACTATGACGTTTTAAGGATAACGGTTATATGATGGATGTTCCAATTAATCGTATTAGATGCTGCTTCTGTGTTTATCTCCTTTGAATGCCGGAAACTAAATACACACACGTGGTTACTGATTATACAGGGTGTATACAGTATAACGTGTCAAAGTCAAAGTCAAAATATGCTTTATTGTATAAAAATCATTGTTCCATCGACAAAGCAGGAATATAAAAAATATTGTAAATCATGGTAATTGGTTAGTTACTAACAAAACAAAAATATTGAACAGAATAGTAGAAAAAACAAAAAATATTACAAAAAGTGGATAAAAACTAAAAGAAACAAAATAACAAAAATTTAAAATAAATACTAGACATTAAGATAAAGTTAAAACATTAACGTTATAATTTAAAAAAAATCAAAATATTGATAAAAATGAAATAATTAAATATAATATTTTTGTAAAAAACAAGAAATATTACAGGAAACCGATAAAAAAGCAAAGGCGCAAATTAATAAAAAATTGAAGTTTTATTTTTTTTTAAATTAAAATGATAAACAATAAAATAAACTCAAAATATAAACTTTAAAAATATAAAAATCTAAAGTATTGCTTAAAATCAAAAAAATTAAACAATATAATATTATAGTTAAAAACAAGAAAAATTACAGAACGCGGGTAAAAAAGCAAAAGCAAACGACTCATTGATCTTTGGATTGATTGTTGCCATTCTAGATTAGGACGCCCTCTTTTTCTGCGCCCTATTGGTTGCCATTCTAGGACCTGCTTTAGTAATCTTGCGGCCATGTACAACGGATGAACGACGAGTTCATCCGTTGAACATGGCCGTACCATATCAGTTGCCTTCTAGTGATGTCATCCGTTATGCTTCCCTCCCATTCTTTCTTTGATGATCTCATTTCTTATGTGATCTATTCTAGATATTCTCATTGATCTTCTTATTGCATCCATTTCGACACTCCATTTTGTTTTGTATTTTTCTGTTACGCGACATATTCCATCCAACAGCGTGCTTTTGACCATTGTTTCATATATGTTAAATTTTACATTCTTTTTTATCTCTCTGCTCCATAAAATACTGTTAAGGCATGCAATAACTTTCTTTGCTTTTACTATTCTTTTTTCCAATTCTTTACAGTCTGTACCTGTCTTATCAAATGTGAAACCCAAGTATACATACTCATTGCATGGAGATATTGTTTGTCCATTTTCTAGTACTAACTCACTGGATTCGTTTCCAATACATAAGTACTGTGTCTTGTCCACGTTCACTGTTAATCCCCACTTTTGGTATTCTTCTGTTAACTTTCTCATCATATAGTCGATGTCTTCGATCGTCGATCATTAGCCACAATTACTTGGTCGTCTGCAAACTGTAGTGTGTATATGGTAAATCGGTCGTTAAGTTATATTCCCATGCCGTGCACTTTACGTTTCCAGTTTTTTAGAGCTACTGCGATATATATTTTAAAAAGAGTTGGAGAGATACAACATCCCTGTCTGAAGCCTTTTGCTACCAGGAATTCTTTTGAAAGTCGATTTCCAATTTTAATTTTAGATTTTGACCCTTTGTATAGTTCTTTTATCGCTTTTATGTATGTATGATTGATTTTAGTTTGCTCTAACACTGTCCATAATTTTTCTACTGGAACGGTATCATATGCTTTTTGTAGGTCCACAAAGGTAACATGAATCTCTATATTTCTGGCGCTCCTTTTCTCAATTACTTGTTTAAGACAAAAAACATTATCACTACAAGATCTGCCTGCGCGAAACCCACTCTGCTCTTCTTCTTCTTGTTCATGAAAATCATTCTCTATTAGATCTCTAAGAATCCTACCGTACAATCTACTTAGAGTACTGGTTACTGAAATTCCTCTGTAATTGTTGCAATCCAGCTTGTTTCCTTTTTTATGTATTGAGGATATGAATGCAATTTTCCAATCGTTAGGTACTGCATGTCCGTTTATGCATTGGTTAATAATATATGTGAGATTTTCGAGTAGTTTCTCTGATCCATATTTGAACATTTCAGCATATATTCCCCCAGGTCCGCTAGCTTTTCCGGATTTAGCTTTTTAATATTATTCTTTATCATTTCTTTTTCGATGATTACTTCCTCTCCATGTACTTCTATGTCTCTTGTCGCAGAGGCTGCCAGATATTCGGGTCTCGTCTCCTGCAGCAGTCCCTTGTAGTGTTCTGTCCATTGTTCTGGTTTGATTATCTGGATGTTTACTTTTTCTTTTGTTGGGTTTTTTACTGTAGAAATGAATTTCCATACTTCAGAACTCTGCCTACCTCCTACGTGTGTATTTATGTCGTGGCACTTGCGCTCGAACATTTCATTTTTTTCTGTGCGTATCAAATTTCTTAGCTATCTTCTGGTTTCCCTGTAGATTTCTAGGTCTCTTTGCTCCTTAGTACTGAGCCATTTCAAGTATGTACGTTTTTTCACTTTGACCATTTCCTGTATTTTGTCCGTCCACCACATCTTCCTGTAATTTCTATTATCTTGGTACCAAACAGCTTCGTTGCTTGCTTTCTTCAAGCTTTTTATTATGTTTGTATATTTCTCTTCAAATGGGTGATTTGTGTTTATTAATTTTTTATCTAATCGGTTCTGATACAATCTTTGAGTACTTTCGATTTCTAGACTTCTAAAGTTGTATTTTTGATTGTCTTCGATGCTTTCTAGGTTTCATTTTCTCTAATATTTTCGGCCTTATTTGTTTTTCTTAAAGGGAATCATATTTTTGCTTTTACCAGATGGTGGTTAGATCCACAGGTAACACCACGAAGTGCTCGCACATCATACCACTTTAATTGCGAGTGTTGTCCACCAATAGCATAATCAATGACTGATTTAAGATTTCCTGTTGGCTGAATCCAGGTATATCGATGAGAAACCTTATGTTTAAAAAAACCATTATTTATTTTTAGGTTGTGGGTTTCACACAATTGCATCAGTCTTAAGCCATTATCATTTGTTACTTCCTCTCCAAATGGTCCTATCACTTTGCTCTGGGTTTGCCTACCAGTTCGGCTATTAAAATCGCCAAGCATAATTATTTCTCTGGTATTACCGATTTTTGTGATAGTCTCATGGAGTTGATCAAAGAACATTTGTTTTGTAGCTACTCTTTCGTCATCTGATGGTGCGTAGACTGCTATTATGCTTATATTATGTCCAAGCATCTTCATGTTCACTCGAAGTATGTTTTCACTAATGCAATCGTATTCTGTAATTTTATTCTTTAGATTTTTCTTTATTAACAAGGATACCCCTCTGGCTGCTCTTCTTAAGTAAATAATAACAAAAAAATAAACTCAAAACATGAACGATAAAAATGTTAAAACACAAATTATTGATAAAATAAAATGTTTTATTGGGTAATAGAGGAGGCCAAAATAAGATAAAAAATTATATGGCATTCAAGTCAACACCCTCCTGTTTTTCATAATGGACAAATAAAAAATCGTTAAAGATTATAAAGGAAAATGGCATTACTGTCCTTCCTACATATGTTAAAAACAGAATTATGAATAACCGGACATTATCAAAAACGTCATTCTTCAAAGCAAGACAAGAGCAAAATCGAATTTCTGTATAACGTCTCTTATCAGAACTGGACAAAATCAAAAAGAATAAAATCATAAAAAGGGGTGACTAGCTTGTGACGTTCACTTAAAGAAGACCGCTTCTGATATTGCTATGCAATTGAAACGTCCTTCACTGCAATTTCTTTACTGTTATGTTTAAACACGAGCGGTTCTGGTATTGCTACGCAATTGAAGAGTCCTGTAGTGCAATTTCTTTACTGCCATGGCTAAAGAAAACGCCGTATCTACCTTGGGATTTTTATGGCATGTACGGCATTTTCATTAATTAGGGCCCATCCCTAAAAAAGTTCAAGTATTGGACCCTAGGTTAGGATTCATCTGCAATTAATTCACCAAGAGGTCCAGTTCGGTTCGGTTCGGTTCGGTTAACACCGATTTCGACCTTTCAAAAGAAAAACAAGGTACTCTTAAGAAAATCAATGATATGTTATTGTGTTTAATATCGCATTTATAAAAGTTAATAACAAAAAACAGTTTTTCGCAAAAAATTTTGCAATATAATTTTTTTCAAAATTATTTTTATAACTGATACCACCTGGACCAAATTATTGTAAAATAATATCCAGGGAGGTATCATCGGGGTACTTATTTGTTATCTCGTAAAAGGCCAAGTACCCCTGAACTGAAAAAAACTTAAGCTAGCTCGCAGGGCGAGGATATCATTTTGTGTACTCTAACGCAGTCTAATTTCTTCGATCTTTATGCTGCTATGTATGACAGAATTCAAGGAGAAATATATAACCACATTCTGTTTTTGTAAACAAACCTTATTTATTTTTATGGATTAGGGCTGAAAGATGTGCGAAAATATGTGCTTACAGTGCTTAATCATAAAGACATGTTGAAAATAAGTTATACTACCTAATACCTGAGGTGCACCACAGTTTACAATGTGATTAAAGATTATCAGTTAAGTTTAAGGGGATAGTTTATTCCCTTAATGCATACTCACACACATCCCGTCTCATTACTGGAGGGACCCGGCATTAAGTGCAAGTGGTAAGTAAAAATACAAATAAGTACTTATGATCTTGGTTTTTAAAAGTAACCTAATGCTTGTTTTATTTAATTTAGGGGTCTATATATTTGCTTTGTTTCAGGCACTACTTAGCTGCTGTATCCTAGGAGGATCTGACTGGCAGGTTGCAAATGTACATCCAAAAGTCACTCAAAAAGTCAGGCTGTCTTGCATGCAGGGCTGACGGGCGTCATCATGGGGATATCAATGCTATCAGTGAAAGATGGCAAGAACAGGATGTCCAGGACAGAAAAGAAAGGCCTCTACAAGGAAAAAATAGCCATGCATTAAAGCGGTGAAAATTAAGTGAGCGGAGAAATATTAAGAGAAAATGCTACCAACTAAAATAAACAAGTGCAAGTACGGTTAAATAAAGGTAAACATATAAAAGCATTGGACTTACCAGTTGGGATTGGGCCTTAATGTGGTACCGAGTGCTCTGCTCGGGTGGTTATCATTTTAAGAAAATATCTATCTTTAGAAACAACAATATGGCAATATCAGCCTAAGTCGACTTTTAAACAACTAAAGTCGCCACTATAAATTAATCTAAAGAAAATTTCCTTATGTAAAAATCAGCAAAAATGCTTTTCTTTTTGGGTTTCCTTCCAAGGAAAAACTCAAAAAGAGGTTAAAAGATCTGTCAATTCAAAAATCCACATGGTGTGGCACCAAAATTCCCTAGATTTCACCTTAACCTTGACAGTGATTTTTGTTTGTTTACAAAATTTTATGGAAAATTAAAAGAAAAATATGAATATTTTAGAGTTTGGAGGGAAAGTAAGGGTTGAAATCGAGTCAAAAGGTAAATCAAGGTCCAATGTTTTTCTGACAATGTGATTTAAAACTTTTATTAAAAGTGATATTTTTGGGTTTGTTTACCTAGTTCGGTAAAATGGAAATCTTCGGTATTTTTACAAAATAAAGGGCTAAGACTTATTTTCCAGTGTCTTTACTTATTGTACCTCAAAGATTGCTTATCTAAGTCCATGAAAAGAAGAAAATTTAACTTAGGGGGCTTAAGATGCCTACCAAATACAGGGTGTTTTGGTTGCTGTTCAAGTTAACGTTAAACAAACCAGAATATTTTCAGGTAAGAGTCTATAAGGTTTTGTGCAAATACAAATAGGTAACTAAAAACTTATTTCTTTAATGAAAACTTCTTTTCGTCAGAAAAATTTCTAAAGGTAAAATTACTAAACCTAATAACTAAAATCTAAACTCTGCATTTCAGAAAATGTACTTTCTGACACGGAAACATATACATAGCTTCACGCTAATTATATATATTTTTTAATAATACAACTATTAATTACCAACAAATAGGATATCTTAACCCTCAGAATTCTTACTCTGAACTGATAAATATAATTTAGTTGTACCTACATTATCGGAGATTCACTGCAAGTCCCAGTCAGAAATCTATAACCTAACATATTGGAGTTTTTTTTTTCTACTCAAAACTACCAATACGATCAACTAAATCTTACTTAACTACCAAGACTTTTAATCCTAGTCTTACCACTTTCTCTACTAATACGTTACAACATCGAGTATCAACAGGTTTCAGCAACGGCAACATATCCGGGTTTTTTGTTTTTTTTTTAATTTGGGTTAATATACGTCAGCAGTCTAATCATCATTCGGATGAGGCTTTAGATCCTTCGCGGACCAAATGCCCTTAGACTTGCCGTTGTCATCTACCAACTCATATGACCAAGGAGACGTAATTCTTTTTATAGTAAATGGACCTTCATAATTAGGTGCAAGTTTGGCCATGAAGTTCTTACTAGCATTGGACAAATAGAATGTTCTCTTCTAGACCTTCTGACCAACAACAAATCGGTCGTCTCGACGACGTAAATTATAGGCTTTCGCGCTTTTTTCATAAGCTTCTTTAAGCTTCTTTTGGACATTTTCAAACAACTTTGAAAGAGCGTGAGATCTAGCAAGAACTCTAGCAATCGGATCAGTGGTAGTGTTATTAGCCGGATTCGGACGTTTGTCCCCAGAGAAAACCAATTCTCGACCAAAAGTAATAAAATTTGGAGTCATCTCAGTTGCTTCATGTTTGGCAGAACGAATCGCAGCGGCAAGTTGTGACAAGAGTTTATCCCAATCCTTCTGCTGGTCCTTTACATACGCAGTAAGCATGGTTCCAAGCACTCGATGGGCTCTTTCAACAGGATTGGCCTGAGGGTGGTAATTAGATATAAACTTAAGTTTGATTTGATATTTATTGGCCAATTCCTGCAGTTTCAAACTCTTTTTAAATTGAACTCCGTTATCGGTTATAAGTCGCTCTGGTACCCCAAACATCATAAACACATGATCCTCTAGGTTTCTACAAACCGCAACCGCAGTCGCCTGACGCAAGGGGAAAAATAATACAAACTTACTGAACACATCTAAGACCGAAAGAACATAAGTTTATCCAGCGGATGAGCGGGGCAACTGAACTAGATCTATGCTGATCACCTCCCAAGGACGTGTTGCTGTAGGAGTCTGACTTAACATAAGACCAGCGGGACGTTTTTGTTCCTGTTTCGTTTCTAAACAGACCAAACAATTTCGAACATAGTTAGCGACGCTGTGTTTCATTTTAGGCCAATAGTATTTTAGTTGTAGGCGAGCTAAAGTCTTCGATATGCCTAAATGACCCTACGGGATCATGATTGGCTTTTATGAGGCTAGATCGCTTTTCCCGAGGCACTACTTGTCGCCATTCATCGCTGGGGTCAGAAAGATCCGGATAAGGTAGTTCCACATGTTTGAAAAGAATACCTTTATGGACACTCCACAAGGGATAGTTTTCGGGACGCTGTTGAACATCAGTAATCATTTTAGCGTACCATGGATCATTTCCAGAGTACACGTCTTCTACGTCGTCCGAATTATTGGGTTGGACGCCGTCTGGAGCGTCAATTAAGTCTAGGACAGGTACTGAACGAGATAAAAGATCAGGTGTTACGTTATCTTTTCCCTTTCGGTGAACTACCTCAAAATCGTATTGCTGCAATCTGACCAGCCAACGTGCAATTCTACCGATGGGATCTTTGATGTTATGTAGCCATTTAAGGCTATAGTGGTCTGTTATCACTGTAAATTTAGTACCCTCCAAGTATGGTCTGAGACGTTCCAATGCCCAAATTACCGCAAGAGCCTCTTTCTCGGTAGTGCTAAATTTGCGCTCTTGTTTGGTCAACGACCTGCTTAGATAGCAGATCACCTTCTCGTTACCCTCTTCATCTTGTTGAACTAAACAGGCACCAAGACCAAAATCACTCGCATCCGTCTGGACAAAGAAAGGTTTTTCGAAGTTTGGTTGGGTCAGTACAGGGGCAGAAATTAAACTTTCTTTTATTTTCTGAAGCGCCGTTTCACAGTCACTACTCCAAACAAAAGGTTTGTTCTTACCTAATAACGCTGTCAAAGGAGCGATGGTATTCGAGAAATTCTCAACAAATCTCCTGTACCACCCCGCGACGCCTAATAGGGATCTTACTTCCTTGACAGTTTTCGGCTGAGGAATACGTACTAACGCCTCAATTTTGCTTGGGTCGACTAATAAACCCCTCGAATTTAAAAGATACCCGAGGTACTTTAACTCTGGAACACATATGTGACATTTATTTTTCGATAAAACCAACCCCGCGGACGTCAATCTATCAAGGACCTCTTTTAGGACATTAAAATGGTCTTCAAAACTACTTGTTCCTATGATTATATCATCTAAATAGACCCAGACGTTCGGTTGAAGGTCACGAAAAAGTTCCTCGACAAGTCTTTGCCATGTTGCCGGCGCAGAATGCAATCCAAACGGCATTCACCGGAACTGAAATAGGCCACGATTAGGTACCGTAAAAGCTGTTAGAGGTCGGGATTTTTCAGCTACTGGAATCTGCCAGTACGCGGACTTTATGTCCAGTGTTGACAAAAATCGGGTCTCTCGCAATTTAGCTAAGGTAGATTCTACAAAAGGTAGTGGATAAGCGTTCGCCTCTGAATTCTTATTCAAAATGCGATAGTCGACGCAAAATCGGTAATTTATCGGTTCATCTGGTCCAGTTCGCTTTCTAATAAGTACAATGGGCGAAGCCCATGGCGAGACTGAGGGTTCTACTATACCATCTTGAAGCATTTTATCCAATTCAGCATTGACATGTTTTTGCACAGCGGGGGAGATAGGGTAGTATCGTTGTTTTATGGGAGAAACGCCAGGTTTTAGTTTTATTTCATGTTCAACCAATGTAGTACAGCCCAGTTTATCACCCATCTTGGTAAAAGTGAAGTCAATCAACTCATCCAACTTTTTTCGTTGGTCCTGGGTCAGTCTTTCGTAAGGTTGAATAGCTGAGATAGTAACTGCGTTGTGCATACCAGCCTCGGATCGGAAAAACCATTCTCCTGCGAATAAGATTATTCCAATAATCTCCATTCTTTTCCAAAATTTTGCGCCCAATATTATAAACTGAGAAATGGCAGGAGTTACAATAATGTCAAAAACTTTGACTTTCTCCCGAAGTTGGATTGGAGCCTCGATCCTGCCCAAACACATGGGCTGTCCATTGGCCACAGTGCAAGCTCGAGGTCCGTCCTTTTTCAAGGAGCAATAAGGCTTCAAAGCATCCCATCCTGGCCCACCAAGAAAAATATCAGATGCGCCTGAATCCATCAAAGCCAAGCACTCCTGATCATAAATCTTTATCTTTAAATATGGCCTTTCATCATTTCGGGCATGCGCAAAAACATAATTTAAAACTGGCAAAATTTCCAAACATTGAGTCGTATTTGCGGATTCGGAAACTTCACGACTCCTTAAGTCTCCTTTCGCGTGTTTTTTTGACACCTTGGAGTACAGTTAGCTGATATTACTCCAGGTTTGCCACAACGAAAACAAAACCTAGTTCTCCGCTTGTTGCATTTCCTAAATTTATGCTGGTCTGACTGGCAGTTCCAACATCCGGGAGTTATCTGGGACTCAGTAGAATCTACTGCTTCGACTCTTGGTGCAGGTGGTTCTGCAGGAGTGATGTGAGGTGCTGTGGAAACAGTTGCGACTTCCCTATCGTAATAGTGGCGTGTTGAAGGACGATAAGCGAGCGATGGTTCAATCAGATGTTTATAATTGGTGGGAGGAGGTTGAAATTGTTGTGCCCGTAGGTCAGCTTCTTCTAAGGATCGACCCTTATATACAAGCTCCTCAATTGAGTTGATTGGAATCAAGGTCCAATGTTTTTCTGACAAAGTGATTTAAAACTTTTATTAAAAGTGATATTTTTGGGTTTGTTTACCTAGTTCGGTAAAATGGAAATCTTCGGTATTTTTACAAAATAAAGGACTAAGACTTATTTTCCAGTGTCTTTACTTATTGTACCTCAAAGATTGCTTATCTAAGTCCATGAAAAGAAGAAAATTTAACTTAGGAGGCTTAAGATGCCTACCAAATACAGGGTGTTTTGGTTGCTGTTCAAGTTAACGTTAAACAAACCAGAATATTTTCAGGTAAGAGTCTATCAGGTTTTGTGCAAATACAAATAGGTAACTAAAAACTTATTTCTTTTATGAAAACTTGTAAGAAGGAAGCCTGGGTCGTTTGACCCGTAACACTGATTATTATTCCTATTTTAATACACCACTTCATTAAAAATTTTTTTATGCTTTATTTTTTAAAGAAGTTACTAAACTAACTAAAAAATCGTCAACTTTGATGCTGTTTGTCTCGAAAGCCAAATAGTTTTGACCCCCTTTTATTACTCATTAAAATATTGTCAGCCATACCATTTACTCATTTACACCCTGTATTTTAAAGTATACAAGTTTACTTTGCATGCTTGTAAACACTTTTAGGCAAGCATTCTTTGTGTATTCGCGAAATGCTTACAAAGTTTCTGTCTTTTGAGTATTCTAGTTAGTTTACAGAAGAAAAAGATATAATCAAATAAAAACAAAAGTTGGGCAATCTTTCTCAAAATGTTTGTTTTTAGCTACGTATTCATATAAGAGAGATTGGTATAATATGACACACTTTTTGCTAAAATGCTCATATATATTTTTTTAAATGGTGTTAACAGAATGACAAAATTACATAAATATTTTTTCAAAGAATAATACAGAAATATGTTCTCTTCACCTAATTTTAAAACTTATATTTTACCACAAAAAGCCACTAAATAAAAACAAAACGTATTGGGTATAAAAGAAATGTCTCGGTTTCATTAGTGCGAGCAACGACGAGTTTATCCTGTTTTTCCTTGCAAATGCCCAAAAAAAGCTTAACTCATGGCTTTAATTTTAAATTTTATTGTGTTTTACATCCAAATCAATAAAAAATCATTTAAATCGCTTAGTGCGGTTTCGTTCTAATTTTATTTTGAATTATAATAAAGCTACTACAATAAATATATATGTATTCCAATATGCTCGCGACCATACCCGGAAAATTAACGATGCAATCGCTTTAAATGTTATTCGCTTAATTGTAATACACAAGTAAATCAGCCTTTGGCGTATAATTGAGAAAACATTCACACATTTTTAACATTCAAAACAAGTTTAATATTCTTCACAAGTATACGAAAGGCTTAAAACTTAAAACTTGCTCTGTAGAACATCGAAATAGCAAAAATTGAAATTAAATCAGAACTAACATCTTTAAATAACCCAATAAATAAATCACTTCAAAGAGGGAGCGAGTTGGTCTCTTTTTAATTTAATTATTTATTTTTAATGGTTTAAATACTTTTTAAGACATTTTTTATTTATCGTGTTTTTTTAACTTTTTCATTAACCTGTGTTTTTGACGTCTAATTACTATGATTTTTCTAACTGTCTATTTATTTATATTATATGTTTAATGTTTTTTATTTTAAACCTAATTTTTTAAAAATGTTTTTATTTTTATATAAAATAGTGCGGGTATTAAAATAGCGGTATCGAAATAGCGACAATCAAAATAGTGATGTAATGAAAGAGCTACTATCAAAATAGCGATGAAATAAAATATCGATGTAAAGCAAGAAATTTTTTGTGCTCGCTACTGTTTTTACTTGAGTCGGTGAACTAGCGCACAAACGAATTGCGAATGCCCGAAAAAAGCTTCACTGAGCTTTAATTTTAAATTTTATTATTTTTTACATCCAAATAAATAAAAATTAATTTAAATCGCTTATTGCCAGGGTTGGATGCAGAGGAGGGCAACCGGGCATATGCCCGGCGGGCCGGTACAATTTAGGGCCGGTTGGGCCGCAGGCCCGGAGTACGTATTCCAAATTATTAATATTTATTTTTGTATATTTGACAAATGAACTAATTAAAACATTAAACATTTAAATTAAAAACATCTGTATGTAGTAACTCCAAGCCTGCGTTACTCGTTTGATTGTTACAGTTACTTTCATATTAAAATAAGTAAGGATATAATGTGATAACTTATTAATATCTTTTTACAATACCAATATCCAGAACAAAAAATCGGGAGATTAAAAAATTGTAATAAAAATATTGTCCAATTGTTTTTCTTATTTGTGTTGCTGTTGTGAAATCTCTTTTAACACACTTTGTTGACTATTTTGGTGAAGATTGATCCCCCTGATCCCCCCTTCGGTACGGCCTTGCCAATATCTCATATCTTAGTTGCGAAAGATCATTTTTGGTGATAAAAGAGATACAAAATCTATGAAATCGATTATATATATATTTATCGGTTTCACAACGTTCTATGTCTTCCGATACCCAATCTCCACTCGTTTCTGTTTGCCCATAATTCATCATCTAGGCCTCTTATTCTTATTTCACTATCTATTCCTTCTCTCCAGCTTCTCCTCGGCCTTCCTCGTTTTCTTCGGCCAGTTGGTTTCCATTGTAATATTTGTTTAGGTAGTCTTCCATCATCCATTATTTGTACATGTCCGTACCACACCAGTTGTTTTGTTCTTATATCATCCACAAGAGTACCTTCACCCACTGTCATAATTTCTCTTATTCTTTGATTGGTAACTCTTTCTCTTTTTGATTTCCCTGCTGCTCTTCTCCAATAGTCCATCTCCGTAGCGGAAAGCATTTTTTCTGTTCTATCTTTGATTGGCCATACTTCTGAGCCGTATGTAATAATACTTTTTACAATGGTGTTATATATAAGCTTTTTGTTATGTTTTGATATAGTTTGGTCCCAAATTATTCCATTTAATAAAATTATTGCTTTTCTTCCTTGTACGTTTCGATCTTTTATAGCTTTGTCTAGTGTTTTATTATATTATATTATTATTTATACTCATCACAGGAATTCGCTGCCCGGTATTTAAGATTAGATCCTGCTTCATTCCACCGATACACATATACTCTGTCTTATTGAGATTAACCTCTAGTCCCCACTTATTGTACCCTTCTATGAGTTTTCGTGTCATATATTCGAGGTCGTCATAATCCTGAGCCACTACTATCTGATCATCGGCAAAACATAAAGTATACAAGGTGGTTTTTTCCAACGGAATTCCCATGTTTTGGCATTTTCTCTTCCATACTTTAAGGACTTGTTCCAAGTATAACTTGAAGACCTTTATTTACTTGAAAGCCTTTGGTTAGTTTTGCTTTTATTTTAACTTTTGCCTTACTATTGCGGTATAACTCTTTGATGGCCTTAATTAGTTGTACGCTTAGGTTTGTCTTTTCCAACGCTTTCCAAAGTAGATTTAGTGGTATACTATCATATGCCTTCTGCAAATCTACGTAAAGCAGATGCAGCTCTTGTCCGTATGCCATTTTCTTTTCAATAACTTGGGTTATACAAAAGAGATGATCTGAAGTCGATCTACCCGCCCTGAAACCAGCTTGTTCTTCTGCCTCCATATCTTTATATTCGCTCTCCACTTTATTTCTTATTATTTTGCCATATATTTTGCTTAGCGTACTAGTTACAGATATAACTCTATAATTGTCACATATAACTTTTCTTCCGTTTTTGAGCATTGTGGATATATATGACGTTTTCCACTCAGTTGGTACTACAGCTCCATTTAAATATCTTTGGAAAAGATTCCGTAATCTCCAAAACAGTTCTTCAGTGCCATATTTAATAAGTTCAGCTGGGATATTTCCGGGTCCGGCAGATTTACCGCTTTTTAAGGTTTTGCACACGTTTTTGACCTCAGATATTGTGAGGGGTACTGGAGATCCCATCGTTCTAATGATATTGTCTCTTTCGTCTTCCTTGAATTCTGCTCTATCTTCAGTTAAAAGTTTTTTAAAATGCTCATCCCATTCTTTGTCTGGTATTGGTGAAATACTATGTCTGCATGTTTCTTTTTTGATCGATCTTATAGTTTTCCAGCTTTCGGTACTTTTCCTACCTCCTAAGTAAGAATCTATTTTCTGGCACTTTTGCATCCATGATTGATTTTTCTTATCACTGATCATTCTTCTCACCTTTGATTGCGCGATTTTGTATTCTTCTCTGCTTCTATCTGTCTTTTGGGATTCCGTAATCTCCAAAACAGTTCTTCAGTGCCATATTTAATAAGTTCAGCTGGGATATTTCCGGGTCCGGCAGATTTACCGCTTTTTAAGGTTTTGCACACGTTTTTGACCTCAGATATTGTGAGGGGTACTGGAGATCCCATCGTTCTAATGATATTGTCTCTTTCGTCTTCCTTGAATTCTGCTCTATCTTCAGTTAAAAGTTTTTTAAAATGCTCATCCCATTCTTTGTCTGGTATTGGTGAAATACTATGTCTGCATGTTTCTTTTTTGATCGATCTTATAGTTTTCCAGCTTTCGGTACTTTTCCTACCTCCTAAGTAAGAATCTATTTTCTGGCACTTTTGCATCCATGATTGATTTTTCTTATCACTGATCATTCTTCTCACCTTTGATTGCGCGATTTTGTATTCTTCTCTGCTTCTATCTGTCTTTTGGGATAAGTATGTGTGATATAATTTCCTCTTTTCCCCTATTTCACTTTCAATCTCACCAGTATGGTTTTGTTTTTTTAGGAGTTTCTTCCACTAGTCCTAGTGCTTCTTTTGCAGCTTGATGGATGCTTAATGTGATACATTCGTATTCCTGATCTGGGGTTTCACCTGAACTTGAATTAAGTTTTTCGTTCAGTCTCTTTTTGTATAAGTTTTTTACGCTGTCATGTTCTAGCTTAGTAGATTATATTGACAGTGATCAATTTCCTCATTCACTGTATCATCAAGATTTTGTTGATGGAGGCTTCGGCCTTGATAAGGAAAGATAATTTTGGTCTCCAGAAAATAGTGATCACTTCCGCATGTTGATCCACGCTTTGTTCTGACATCTTGCATTTTTAGTTTTGTCTTTTGTTTAGTGATAAGATAGTCAATGACGGATTTCAGGTTTTGTGAGGGTTTGGTCCAGGTATATTTGTGTATTTTCTTATGTTGGAAAAAACCGTTTTGGATTTTTAGGTCTAATTGCTCACATACTGTGATTAGCCGGTTTCCATTGTCATTAACAACATCTTCTCCATATTGGCCAACTGTCAGATCATTTACTCTGTTACCTGTTCTACTATTTAAATCTCCCAATATTACAATTTCTCTAGATGTACTTACTGCTGATATTTCATTGTAGATTTCTTCAAAAAAATTATTTTTCACGGCTACATTTGCATCGTCATTATACGCATAGATTCCAAAAATCGTAAGTCTCATTCCTTTTATTGTTATATTCATTCTTATAAGCCGTTCATTTACTGCTTCCCAGTTGGTGATAAATTTTCTAAATCTTTTGTTGACCAAAATAGATACTCCTTTTTGAGCATGTTTTTCTTTTGCCACTCCGCTATAGAAATGGTCATACTGTCCTAGGTTTTCAGATCCTTTTCCTTTCTTCTTCGTTTCTGTTAGTACAGCAAGGTCAACCTTCATTCCGCTGTACTCATGTACTATTTCTTTCACTTTTCGACTCATTCCTTGTACGTTCCATGTACCAAAAATCATATTCCTGTTTCTTTGCTTGGTTCGTCTTAGGTTTTTCATTTCTTTCCGAGGCGTTTGATTGGGTTTTTTAACAGTGTACGTTTTTCCGGGTATCAGAGAGTTAGTCTAATGCCCCAACCCCCAACCTGGAGGACCAGGTGATTTTTGATCGAGGTTTTCTTCCCCTAGCCTTTGACGATTCCAACGCCGGTACTACAAGGCAGCATCTTCTTCTTTTATACTATCCCTAAAAGAAAGGGTTGCCACCTGCGCTATGATCACCGTACCGAAGTCCATCCTCTTCGCCTTTCATACCGATGTGGTCTTCTCCCGTAACCCTGGGAATGGAATCTACGGAGGGCAGGGGTCGATTCATTTCCCCTGATAGACATTTGACGAGGTCTACCCCGTACCCACCCCAAATCGATTAACCGATTGAAAAATCGGTATTGTGTCCAATTCAAATTAAGGAGATCGTAGATAAAATTGCAGCATCAAGTTCATTATTAAAAAATTCGTTACCATATGAAAAATTAGCATACCTGCTCTGCCCCCGGTAGTTAAAAGGGCGCAAGTGACAAAAGTGTGGTTCGGAAAAAAACGACTTCAAAGTTTTAATTGTTCATAAGGCAGTACTACAGTTACTGCTATTTGTTTTGTTTTTAAGTTTTTTTTCTAAATTTAGGAGGAGGAGGATGTTGGAAAATCCGTCGACACCAAAAACCTAAATTCGAGAAAAAATTACTTGTAGCCTTTTAACTAACGGGGGCAGTGCTGTTGTATGTCGAAATTTTGTACTTTTTTATTTTTCTTTTTGAGTATTCATTTTCATCAAAAATTAGATAATAATTATGTTGGGTACTTAGTGTTTAATATAGGCATACAGAATATAAAACTTTACAAAAATATCGAGAGCAGTATCATAGATATTAATAAAAAAGGAGATTTTCTGAAAGTCTTTAAACACCTTGTATCTCACAAGTTAGGATGTTTAGGACATGCATACATATGTTTATATGAAGTTTTTTTCTCAAAATGAAAATTACATTCTTTAAAATTAGCATGTTATAATAACAAAACCTCGATAATGCAATGGCTTCGTTTTCTTTGCCGTAAAATTTTTGTCCAACCCTGCTTCTTGCGGTGTCGTTTTTATTTTATGTTGAAGTTTAATAAAACTACTACAAACAATAAATATTTATTTATTCCAATATTTATTTATTTCTTGATTACTTTACAAACACTGTTATACAGTTTCTCGCAAATATACCCGTAAATTGATGATTCATAGCCAAAACCAGTCGGGAAAGCAATAAATATTTGTGAAAAATTGCTATATTTCGTCGACTTAATGCAGAACTATTGTCACAAAAAAGTTTTTACAGGAGAAAATTTTTTTAATTTGACACACAACACTTAAATTGGTTGGGCAATGGTGAGGACGTTTCACCACTTAGACATCCAATACTTCTGCATTCAATAAAGCGCGCTTGGAGCTATACGTTTCCGCAAAAAAAACGAAAAATTGGAAAACTGGACATACAATAGTTCTGCATTAAGGAGACGATTTATGTTAGAAATAGAAGAGCTGCCCACATTATAATGTTCTTTTTGACGTTGTTGTTTAAATGCAAATTTTAAAGTAGACTTAAATAGTAAGTAAACAAACGCGTCCCAAAAAGGGATTAAAACAAGATTTAAAGCGGCCACTCTATCTCAAAGGGTCTGTGGCTACCGAGCTGAACCACATGCATTGTTGATGTTAAGATACGCTCAAATAATTTAAATTTAAATTTCATCGTTGCTTAAGTTGCACGAGATTGCACTTTCTTTTAAAAAAGCTACTTTTTATCGCTGAAATTCAAAACTTATTTTGTTAGGAAAATAAACTTTAATATGGTTTATTCAAGCTTGGATGCCGTAAAACTTAGTACCTATAGCTATAGTCTTAAAACATAAAGTGAAAAAACAATCTTAAGAAAATTGTTTATTTGTAACCAGCGCAAATTCTTTGTTTTAAGATATTTGTCCTTAACTAAAGAAACTTGAACTTCATACAACTTTTTGGTTTTAAACGAAGCCTTTCGTGCTCTTGACTTTGTAACACCTTGTAGCAAGAGGCCATCTCTTATACTAAGAGCAGGGTTGCCAACCGTCCCGTTTTTTACCTGACTATCCCGTATTTGTCCCGTGTCCCGCCATACTTGACAATACGTGACAATAAAAGTCTCGTATTTTTATATGTTCTTAAAATTAGCAGCAATTATTAACCCCACAGAGAAACAAAGTAGCAAACCTGAAGCTTTTCTGCGGAGAAACTGCTTATAAATAATCCGTGCTAAAAGGCAAGATAAATAAGATATTTGCTGTTTTGTTTTTATAAACGTTGTGTTTAGTGTCTTAACGTCTCTGGTTTTATTTATTTGTTAATTTTTCTGAACGATGCAGAATATATGTTATAACATAATTTTGTTTTATTTGTGGAATCAACCCAATGCAAAATAAACAACGCGGCCGATGACAGCCGAACGCTTTGAGATGTCGTAACGTGCCGAATCCGAGACCGAACGGAACCATGCGCGTGAAGCTTTAGTTAGCTAAAAGCATTTTTTCTTGGAATAACACACGAGTAACCAGCCAAGCTGGCGCGGTTGCTTAAAAGTTTAAGGTTTAGGGTGTTTGTTTTTTGTTCAAACTTTTGTGTTTCCAATATTTCTAAATTTAAAGTACATGAATTTCCACAGAAAATCATCTGTCACTGACTGATGATGTCATACAACTGGTCACTTTAAGTACCCGTGTGACATCATTTCGAATAACTTAGTATTTGAAAATTCAAAAGTTGCCAATTCTTATACTAAGAGATCGAGTCTGACTACCTATAAAAAGTATATTTTTTACATTCTTGTACAAATAACTTAGAATCTTGAATTTGTAAAGAGTCGAATTGAAAGAATCTTGTTTCCTATGCAACCCGATCACAACCGACCGCTTTCGGAATTTACTCATAGCCCCACTCCATTTGTGAACTGTCATCATACAGTTTGTTTACTATATACATGCAGCGCTGACAATATGATGGACGCGCGTTTTTAGTTTAGCTAAAAAAAAATAATTTCTAGTCTCATTACATTTTGTTTAAAAATATGAACTGGGGCACCTCCCCTCAGAATTTTATGGTAAATTTGATATTTAGGTGGTTTTATATAGGGTGTCTCAAAAGTCCTATTCCACCCAAATATCTTCTGAACTAATGTGGATAACTAAAGCATAATTGGCATTGATCGATAACATCGAGATATCCAGTTTATGACATTATTTTTAATTGAAACCTAGATCAAGTGATACATCGTTCTGAAAGCCTTTAAAAAGCTAACCTTTTGACACTTTCAAAGGGGTAAAATTTACCACGAAATGTCTTTCTTCCTTATCCGTTTTCGTTTCGCCATCGAAGTTTCCTTGGCTCGCTGTTGTTTCACTCGTTGAATGAAAAATCAGTTTCATCTATTTACCTTATTAGCCCGCGTAGCAATGGCTAGAGAAGGTAATATTTTCGACTAATTTTTTTTTTAGATAACGCCGAAAATTTGTTATTTGGGTATATTTCGACCTATCTTAGTGATGTCTGTCTCTGTATGTGTATATATATTATTTCTGTCCGTATAACGATAGCTCCTAAACCGCTGAACCGATTTTCATAAAATTTTCAGGTAAAATAGTGTTCGTCACTCCAACGACCTAATTAGATTTTGGGCAAAATTAAATAATGCTGACAGTTTTTTGACAATTAAAAATTTTCAAAAAATACTAACTATTTAACGGAGCATCTCATTAATATACGGTATCTAAAATATAGTAGACTTAATTTTGCTGAATATTTTGTGTTATATCCAAAAACCTCGTAAGAGCTTTAGTTTCTAAGATATTAAATAAAAAACTGTTTTCAAGGCTGACATATCATGACTTCACTTGAATTGTGCTAATAGGCTAGGTAGGAAGGTATTAGATCCGTCATGGATCTATTTATTTTTAATTCTTTTTGATTACTAGAGTCAGACAAGCCTGACTGAGGATGGAAATGCCTTTTTCCGAAACACCGATGTCCGTGGCTGCCTTTACTCCTTTGGCGTTGCCTCTTATACTTTGTTAACTCATTGTTTTTCGGTTCCGAACCGACACCGTGGAGACGGTGATAGCATGGTCTTGTTGAACTGTGACGAAACGTCTTTCTTCCTTGTAGACCGGTGGACGTTTTCGTCCCGCCATGGACTTAGTTTCCTTGGTTCGCTGTCAATTCACTAGTTGAATAAAGACTAGGTTTCACCTATTTTGTCATTCTTTTTGATTTACCTTGTATCTTGTAGTCAGTTTGATTACTGTAGTCAGGCAAGCCACGCTGAGGATGGAAATGACTTGTTCCGAAACACCGGTGTCCGTGGTTGACTTTACCCCTTTGAAGTTGCCTTTTATACTTTGTTAACAAACGTTAAAGCTTATTACATGGCTGCAAGCCGGTAGCAGTCACTTTTAAATGACCTTTCCTTGTACAGATATATTTGTGACGTATGTGGCTTTAAGCAATTTTCTAACATGATTGATTGCCATATATTTAATTTTAAAAATCCAGAAAATCCATTTCTGGAAAAACAACAACCATTCTCTCGGAAAATCTACGGCTTGCGACGTGTCTTGCCGTCAAAGCCCGAGAGATTTTCAGTAAGGTAACTACTTTTAGCTTCCAGTTTAAAGTTTTGTTACATCTATTAGAGATATATTGAATTTAATTCAATTTTTCAGCAGGTCAAAAAATAAATTATTTTAGTTTTACAAGACATAAGATCCTCTTATGCCGAAATTACGGTGAGGCAGAATTAGGGTGTGTCGCTGTCCATCAATGTTGTCCCCTTCTTTATCGACGCAGCGCTGCATGCGTTTTTTTCCAATGTTGGAAGCAATTTTAGAAATCATTAGAAGGGAGGCTGTTAAGAAGTCTTGCCATTTTTTCCTTGACGTGCTCTAATATTTCAAAACGAGTTCCTTTTAACGATTTTTTTACTTTCGGAAACAGGTTCGCAAGGGGCCAAGTCTGTTGAATATGGTGGGTGGTTAACGACGGAAATCTTCTTATTGGCTAAAAACTGCTTAATGGATAGGGCATTATGGGCTGGTGCATTGTCCTGGTAGAGCAATCACGCGTTGTTCTTCCACAAATTTTTACGTTTTTTGCTTACACGTTGCCTTAGCTACATAAATACTTCCAAATATAAATGTTGGTTCACTGTTTGAATTTCACGCGCCCATTAAATAAGAATAACACCCCTAATATCGAAAAAAAAGCAATGAGCACAACTGTTATGGATGTGCTGGAGCGCCCTTCTCATTCATTATCTTTAACTTCTTCATAACCCTTGAAAAAGCTTTTATGCCACATAAAAATCATTGGACGAGACATACACTACTCTTTGTAGACATCTTTTAGCATTTAAAAGCATTCATTAGCCGTTTTTTTTAAGTTTTACTTTAAAATAATACGTTGCTCATTTTTTTCGTTTGTCAAAATTTCAGCAAATGAACTATTGACGATCAGCTTTAAACCACTGAGTAAGTCAAACTAGTAGAGGAAAGGCATCAGATTGCGCGCGGTAGTAGAACGCATATCAAGGTGAATAACTCCGACGGCCCGAGGCATGGAGATCTAAAACCTATTAGTACGGGGGCGAGTCTTAAAATTTCATTTTCATACCTCGTATGCTGCAGACATTGATATTGAAAATATTGATATAAAGCATTTACTCTAACCTGAAGAGGGCGATTCGTTTTACCTACATATGATTTACCACACTCACACGGGATTCGGTAAATACATTCCTTATTATTTGAGGGATTTTCTGGTTTTGTTTTAGTAAAAAAACTCCATTGTATTTCGCGATGAAAATAAAGTTTTTATATTATAGTGTTTGGCTATTCGTCTTATGTTTTCTGAACTCCCTTGAACATAATGGATTATTATTTTGAGAATTTGCAACATTTGGTTTGTTTTTAATTTTAGAGATCGTTGGGCTTATTAACTTCTCGAAATTACCATTCTGTTGTCCTTCTTAATGTTGTTAATTTCTGTTCTTAATTCTTCATTATTACAACAAATATTTACGGCTCTTAAATACAAACTTGTTATAACTCCTTGTTTTGTAGGAACGGAATTATAAGATTTAAAATTAAAGTACTGTCCCATGTGTGTAGGTTTCTTATATAAAGTGGTGTGAATGATTTTGTCTAATCATTTGACAAGAGCATTCAAAAAAAGGTAAGGCTAAATCTTTTTCAATTTGCATTGTACATTTGATTGTTGGTCGAATACCGTTCAGATGGTGTAGAAAATTCTGTAGTTCTTCATCATTTTCCTGCCATATAATAATAAACCACTCCTTAAAGAAAACAAGCGTCTTAGGATTAAATAAGGGGGCGGGCCGTCACACCTTACTGCACACCAAGTAGTATAAGTAGTAGCCTATAGACTTGATTGTTAAGTTTACACTTGAAAACGGCTTGAGATACATACTAAGCGAAACGTCGTATTTAAAATAAATACGAGATTAATTTTTGGTTAGATACACATGAGCTTAAAATTAAAGACCAATTTTAATATGTCTGATTGAACATATAATTAGCGTCTTTGTAAATGCCTAAGTAAGTTAGAGACAAAGAAGCATGAGCATATGAAAAGCCGTGTACGCGTTCGTGCCTTTAGTCGTTTGTCATTTTAATTGAAGCCTTCCTATTTAGCGTGACAAAGCAATTTTTTATAGGTATTTATAAGAATATAAAAGGTGCAGACTTTAGGGCTAGTAGTAGTTTCTCCATTTTCTCGAGGGGTGCTTTCCGTCCACGTCGGCGTTTCTATTGTTGTGTAACGTTTGTCGTGTCGGATTTTCGCTTGTCGCGTGACAGGTGAGTCGAACACCTAAGGGACGAGTCCGGCCACTGTGTAACAGCAAAAAGACAGCTGTTTTTGTCTTTTTCGTCCCTCTGGATCTCCTATAAGCGATAAACTTACAAACTGATGTCGCATCGTTTCTGGGAAATTAAATGCTTTATTACAAAGCGTTTAGTTTAACCACGTCGAGGTTGATCAAAGGTAGAGGTTATGCCTCAAAACTATATTTTAAACTGTTTCGAAATTAATGCTTTTATCTATATTTAAGGTTAGAATGCACTATGCGGAACTACACAGCGTAGCGTCGCACTATTCGTATCATAAAACGGGATTAAATTATTTGTTGTGTCTTTTTGCAATTTCTTTGAATAAAAGACATAGTTTAATGATAATAAATCGTTTATATTGTCACGAGGGGGTTTTATCGTGATGTAACACAGTTTAAGTTAGGTGTTATGGTTTTATTATAATACTTATAATTACTACTTACATTGTAGTTAAATACATCTTGTCTACAAATGTGTATCTTCTCGATACGCTCAGCTTCTTATAGCTTTGACTATCGTACTACTTATCTTCACTATTAACTACGCCTGGGACGTTAGGTTCTCAGCTTACAACTAACTGTTAAACTCTTTTGGAGATGCTTTTATTACAAACCGTTTGCCATTGATAGGATATCGAGATGTGTTTTGTTTCCTGTATAAACATCATCTGTTAGCTCCCGCTAAATTTCGCGGTTGTTTATATATTTCTAAAACCACACAATTGTATGAAGGGCAAAGCGCATTTCGCTTATTTGGACATGCGCATCAACAACCAGTGAGATCCTTGTCAATCGCCTAGAGAAAATGGCGTGTTAATTTCATTCTCCAACTATTTCAAATATCTACACCTGAAAGTGCTCGATTTTTGTGTACTGAAGCATAGAACTAGAAACTTCAGCCCTTCAGCTACGTGGTAACATCATTAGATCCATTCAGGGGCCCCTTGGAACGAGGAGAAAGTGGCTGCAAAACTGGTGAGTGCATTTGTCTCTGATTACCGTTGTGTGGCACAAATATTTTACCTATGGACGTTTGATTATTTCGTAATTCATATCAATATATTTATGTTGGTTCGCGCTTTCATTAATTAAAATATTTACAGTCCATTGCATTTAACGTTTTTCTAACCGTGGACTAACAATCATCGATAACCGATTAATCGCTTCTTGTTTATAATAATTTCTGTATACAATTTATTACTTTTAATACAATTTGAACTATATACAGAAGTTCATTTCCTTAGATTGTTTAGGGTTAATGTGCACTAACTTGTGCGCTTTACTTAATAGGACATTATTTTCTATCCTGACAATATTAAAAAATATATCTATACAGGGTGTCCCATATATCACGTATCAAACGGAGTGAGATGATGGGGTTGAGGTGATAAGAATAACGATATTGCAATCCGGTTTTTAATAGCTTACAAGTTATTTCCTGTTATTTATGACAAGCGCGGTTCTAAGAAGAGGGGGAAAAGGGGAACTTCCTCTCTTAAATTAAAAATTATAAAATTATATTTACTTTTGACACACAGACTACTCCTTCTGGTTCTTATGCATAATTTTTTGAAGACTAGCCATTGATGTCCCCTCCTAATGAAATTCCTAGATCCGCCCATGTTCATTTTGTTAATTTTTTTGATATTATTGGTTAACGTTTATGCAATTTTATTTTATAGGCGTACACAAAATTTTTTGCTAGACCAAAAAATGGTCAGAAAATTATTCATTGCTTTTAATTAATGACAAATAATTTTAGGAATTACTTTTGGACTAAATATATTTTTTTGACCGCCATCTCAAAATCCAAGATGGCGGACGAATATAAATTGTATATTTCAAAGATGCTCATTTATTCTAGTGTTGCAAACACGTTTGAATTGGTTTTTTAAGTTAGTAAAAAAGCTGCGTTCTTGCCACGCACAACAAGGTATAAATCAGCAAAATCGGTATAGTGATTCTAAAAAAAAAAAAATTTGTTTCAACCATTTATTAGCATATTATTCGATTGCCTTGCCAATCATGGCATTTATTTAATTATAAGGTCATTCCTACTTAAAATCAGGATCAAAGTTTAAGATGGCGGACAAAATCATACTTGATTCTTCAAAATGGCGTGTTTATTCTTATTTTCCGAAAATGTTTTAGTTTTTTTAAATTTATTGAAAAGCACTTTTTTTCCCACACACAACAAGGTACATGTTTCAATCAATCACACTTGATTCTTCAAAATGGCGTGTTTATTCTTATTTTCCGAAAGTGTTTTAACTTTTTTATTTCTAAAATTTATAAAAAACTTATTACCTAAAAAATACTACGAAATATAATTTAAAAAAAAAACTAAAACATTTTCGTAAAATAAGAATATAGTAAATGTATGAATGTTAGTATGATTCTGTCTGACATTTTAAATTCTAAGATAGTAGCAATTTCACCATGATTTTTCTTATTTCACTAAAATCGGTTTGGTAATAACGAATTTATAAGCCAATGAATGCAGGCAGGATTGGCAATGCAATCGTATAATCTGTAAAACAATGGTTGAAACACAAATAGATTTTTTGAGAATCGCTACACTGATGTTACTAATTTATATCTCGTTGTGTGAGGGAGAAGTAATGCTTTTCTACGACTTAAAAAAAAACTTAACCATTTTCGAAAAATAAGAATAAACACGCCTTTTTGAAGAATCAAGTATGATTCTGTCCGCCATATTAAACTTTTAGATGGTGATAAACTTTGATCGACATCTTTAAAAAACAATCAATTCTCACCAGAATATTTTTTTATTTCATTAAAATCGGTTCAGTAGTAATGAATTTATAAGGAAATAAAGGCAGATTTGACTGGCAAGGCAATCGTATAATATGCAAAATAATGGTTGAAACAAAAATATTTATTTTAGAACCATTAAACCGATTTTTCTGATTCTTACCTTGTTCTTCGAGGCAAGAACGCAGCTATTTCATTAATTTAAAAAAATAATTAAAACATGTTCGCAACACAAGAATAAATGAGCATCTTTGAAGAGTACATTTTAATTTCGTCCGCCATCTTGGATTTTGAGAAGGCGGACTAAAACATATATTTAGTCAAAACTCCGAATAATTCTCTGCCAAGTGCAGTTTGGCCCATTAAAATCGATTGTATAGTTCAATAGAAAAAAAAATTGTCCGGTTTTTTTTGGCCCGCCCGGTATATTCTTTGGCTTATTTATAAAAATAATAGACAAGGAAAATTTACTTTATTTAAATACTAAATATAAGAAACTCTAGGACCTTCAAAGGCAATACTATATGAATAATTCCCATAATATGTGTTGGGCTCTTTGTCACGGTGCGACAGCCCTATAAATAATTTGGTTGAAGCGTCGCGTCCTTCCGCTGTCAAATTTTCTAGATAACGCACACAAACGTGATCAAGAGTAGGTAACAGTTAATCAAATTTTTGCAAAACGTATAAAAAAGAAGAACAAAAAGTTTACTTATTGATAATTTATTGTGATGCTGTAACAACTTTGCTCTTGTAATTCGCATGTGATGTTTGGTCCTTCGAGCGATATAAAAGATATGACCAAAAAAGTATTTATGATAAATACAGACCTCATTTTTTTTATTTTGTTTGTGGCCCTTTCTTTGAAGTGTTTAACGTTGCTGATGATGATTTTTTACTTAAATTAAAAATAATCAATATGGTGAACTTCCCTTTCTTTAAATCGATATATCTCAAATTTGGTACTCATTTGGGGCTGTTTAAGGTTACTAACCTTTCTACACAGAGGCAGGGAGAAATCCAACAATTCCAAGGTGTTTCCAACCTATACAAGGAACTAATTATCTAGAAAGAGCAGCGCATCAAAATAGTAGTTTACCTAACAAGTGCGGAAAGTGTCACTTTTTAGTAATCCAGTGTGGAAAACTCAATTAACGCGCGTGTTAGGTACACTATTTTTTCTATAAGCGTGAGGAAAAAACTAAAAAGTTAACTCAAAAACTATTTATATTCAAAACATTTTAACAGAACAATTATTATTATTATTCACATTAATATTAAAAGTGCAAATTGTAGCATGCTGTAAGTTGGTAGCAGCTTTTCCAATGAAGTAGAAAACTTGAAACTTGAGTTTTGGTTCTCTACTGTTAAGATTTCGAAAGCATCAATAATTGTTGCACTTGTGGCCACTTAACTATGGCTAGATGGAGGTACTTTGGAAGGCAGTATATATGAAAGTTATTGACTAGTGGAAGGGACAGGGTCGCTGACGTTCAACATTTTATTTGATATATTTTTTTGAAATCCACTTGAGCTGTCAAGGTACCTTTCTGCGACACTTGAAGATTTCCAACCACCGTTTGATATTGGTTATCCCTTCGCCGGAATTAACAAGCATTGTTGCGACAGAACGTCGAAAGCTGTGGCCTGTGTATAATTTTGGATTTGAAAGCTTCAGGTAGCCTGCAATATCCGATGGCATTTTACCGAATGTATTAATTTCAATCAGTGGCGTATATAAGGTACGATTTTTTTAGATATTTTCTACATATTTCATGGATACAAACATAAAATAGCATAAAATACGGCCTCATGGGGTCTTGGCCCCCCCTCCAAAACTTTTGCCCCCCCCCCCGAAACTTTTTTCTATATACGCCACTGATTCCAATGCATTGTACCGTATATGCCCGTTTTTTATAATTTACGCAAGAACGGTTTCTAGTTTCCTTAAATTACCATATTTTCGGAATAATTAAAGCAGTTTTCCATTCGCGGCTTCTTCTGAATTAGCAAAACTCTTAAAGGTATGTATTTTTTGAGTCAGGAATTTTTATAATTAACATATTTCTTTTTCTTTAATGTACCCTAAACACATTTTCGCCAGCTCTTCCCGGCGATACTCCCGCCAAACCAAGAATCGTGGCAACTTTCATGTGCAAATAAATTTCGTCAGGTGCTTGGTTTAGGAACTTGAAAATTTCGTCTTTTGTGAAGATTTTGTCCTTCTTGGGTTTAAATCCAACGTCTTGTTTTTTCAAATACGCCGTAATTTAAAAAAATTGTTCTAATCGAGTTTTATGACACGTTTGATTATTGAGTACCTCGATCAGAAGGCATTGGGCTTGCATGTTTTAGAAATTTCAGAGAAATATGCCAAAAAAAGGACCCCTTGAAGGGATTTAATGCCTTTAGTGTGACACCAGGTCTCAAACAAACTATATTTTCGATTAGATCTTCGTCCGAAGAATCCATTAAAAATCCGATTTTTTTGTTCGAAAAATTCAAAAAAAGGTTTGTTTGTACTTTGTTGTTTAGGAATTTGAAATGCGAAATCTAAACGGTTAATGTTCATTGTTGTTTGATATTGACAATTAGGATTAAGGGACATTAAAAAATTATTATTTGAACATATTTTACTTATTACTTTATTTTATTAAAAATATAGCAGAATTTCAGTAGATTTGACTATTTTTAGGTTATTTGGTGTACTAAGAAACATATAAATATATTTTCAAAGATTTAAATGTTATAGAACACCCCAAAATTATAGCAAATTTACTTTTTTGCACGAGTGCGGAAAAGTGCCACTTTTAACATTAGAATGCGTGCGGAAAAGTAGAATCTTTCGCACACTTATAATATATTTTGTCCCTTTTAGTCTGTTTAAAGTGAGTTTTGTGTATTTATTGTTTTCTCATTTTTAAAACAATTGAAATTGTTTTATTTGTATTATGCCAGCTAGATTGCTTAATACTAATTATCTTAATTACTGGCATCTTGACAGCACCAGCACGTTAGGCACCTTTTCTTTTCTTTCTTACCGCTTAAAGCGTATCGTGGCGAAAATCGTTAGTCACTTCTCTAATTTAATTTAGTAGAAAAATGAGCTTCATTCATTCCAGTCTTATAAAATTAAGAAAATGAAGTTTTTGCAGCTCGGCGGCCCGCAGGATATATTTCCTTAACTTAATTAAATATTGTGGGTTAAACAAACAAAAAGAACCTCCAGTCCATTGCTACGATTACTCCTGGCTGACATTTAGACCTTTATACAGGGTTAGATTTTGCCACAATCACCTTTAAAAAGTTGATATAATGGAGACACATATTACGATTTTTTTTTTGTTTTCATTTTCTTCATTAAATTATTAATAAACTAATATTTTGCTATAACATTATGGAAAAAGCCTTAGATTTTTTAAAATATTTTCCACATATTTTATAAAAAAACACAAAAAATAGCTTAAAATTCGACTTCATGAGGCTTTGGGCCCCCCAAGAGGCCTCGGCCCCCCCTCAAGATATATTCCTGGGTGCGCCACTGCCTCAAAGGACCAGAAAATATGTACTTTGTAAGCGGAAGTATGTTATAAATAACACAATTAACAAGAATAGTATTATGGCCGGACCAATGAAATATGTACGTAATAACTGAAAGTACGTTATAACCCAGGTACGTTGTAACCGGAGTACACTGTATATATTGAATAAAATAAGGTATTATGTTATATTTTGTAACCTCGTAACCCACAAATAAATAAAAATTCATATTTTTGCTGCTAAATCCTTGCAACTAACAAACAAATATGAAACGGTAATTCTCGCGATTTCTAACAAGTCGTTATGCTTACTAATACTAATTTTCTTCTAACTTGTCTTGTCCCGGTAAAATTTTGTTGACGTGGCTCACGACGTATCAGAATTAGAGTATCGATATGTTCAAAAATCGATCTTAAATTTTTTAACTAAATTTAATAGCTCACAAAAAATGATTTCTTAAAAAAAAATTACAAATTTATATTTATTGCAATGGTTATTTGGCCACACTGTATCTCCTTAACCATGGGTGTATGCAGCATCAAATCTAGGGGGGAAGGTAAAAATTAAAAATAAAATGGGTATTTATTAAAAAAAACAAACAAAAACACGAACATTATTAGGTACGTACAAATTATTTGTAGAAAAACAAAAAGAAAATAGCGTCGAAAATTTAAAAAAAAATAAACAGCTTTTGGTGGAGAAAAAATTGAATAATTCAAGGCGACCAAAAATTTCATTAAAAATTTTCAAAAAAATTAGGTAGGTGCTGGCTGCAGAAAATAAATTGTAGGTAAAAGAAAAAAAATAGAAGCTTTTCGGAAAAAATGGCGCCGCAGAAACAAATATTGAAAATATGAATTATTCAAGGAATAAATGGCCAAAAATTTTCGGGAAAAATGACAACGGTAAAATTAAATTAAATTAACTAATTTAAGCGTTAAATAGTGTGAAAATTTTCGGCAAAAATGGAACATACAAAAGTTTTGCTGGTTTCACAAGCATAAGTGCCTGGAAATGTTCACGGTCACTTGTCAGTGCGCCTTTGATAATTTATGCTAATTTCGTTTGAGAAAGCTTATTTTGAGTTTGGGGGAGGGGTGATCCAAGCCCTCCTAGTTCTTCTCTAATTGCCCACCTAGATTTAATTTTACCCTTCTCACTGAATATATTATGGGATCATAAAAAGTAAAATATAGTGCAGGCGCTGGAGGTAGTTGAGTATGCAAAATATGACGACCGCAGTTTGACAAAGGATTCTAGCTGATAATAGGTCACAGATTAATGATCTGGATGTTAATCAATATTTTTTATCCCTTCTCCTCTTAAAGTCGTGCTCGAATTATTTCTGAGTTAAAGCCCTAAAGCCACAATGACACGAAAATGCATAAAAAAATTGTAAAATTAAAAAAAACCCTCAAAAACCCTCAGACCCCCAAATCTATTTCCAATTCCCTTAGAAACTAACTCAATTAAAAAAAATGTGTTTTGTACTTTATTGTAGAAAAGTAACAATGTAAAAACCCTGTAACAAAATTATTGTGTTTAGTGATTGTAAAAATTGATTTAATTTACGGTCGCTTGTAAAGTTTTAATCTTAACATAAATCTTAGTGTGTTGTTTAAAAGAAAGTTGTCTTGTCTACAATCAAACATGAAGCATATTTCTAATACATTTTTTATTTTGGGTTAGATTTTCTATGCTTTTCTGTGTCATTGTGGCTTTAGGGCGTCAAATTTGGTTAAATTAGAACACTACTAGAGACGAGGCGGGGTTAAAACAAATCTATTCTCAGGTAGAATCCATTGTCAAACTGCGATCCTCATATTTTTCATGCTCAACTACCTCTAGCCCCTGATGCACTAATATTGTTGGGAATAAATTTATCTATTGTTCAACTTCATTCATTGATTGTTTTGTGTGGAAATTAGGCAATTAATAAATAAAATTCAACATTTACGCCCATGTCTTTATTCTATATTTTTTTTTAGGAATAAGCAAAAAAATTTTTTTTTGCTTAAAGTAAATTATGAAATTAATTGGCGTGACCAAATTTGTCATTTTTAAAATTCATAGTTTTCCGACACTCTTTAAACCGGACAAATGCTATAATTTTTTTTAAAAATGTTATGGGAACTTTTTTTCTACTTTTGATTCCACCATGCTTTAAAGTTTGGTGCATTACTTAAAAAACACCCTGTATATAATCTCACTTGACAATACCTGTGCGATCAAATTATACTGAAGGCATCATTTTGATTAATATCGTCAGAAATATAAAGTAGAGGATTAAGCACAAAGGTCCATTTGATTTCACCTAACGGAGTTCGAGTTTTAAATTAACTAAGATAGTTTCAGGTTGAATTCCAATAAAGTGAACCTTCAGCGGTTTAGGTAACTAAGTAGTTGTTAAACTGAGTCAACTAATAGGGAGAAACGTCTAGGGTCACTGCATCTTAAAAGCCCGGCGTCTTCAGGTGTAGCGACACCAACTTAACCGAACTGTATAAAAACTTAAAGTTCACACTGTCATAGTGAAAAAAAATTGAAAAAAAATATTTGGTCATAATCCCCGGTATCTATATTTTGGCTGCATTTGACTAGAGACCCTGTATGTATGATATATTTTAAAGAAATAGAGACGCAACAATCTCTTTAAAGTCTCTCTCTAGCCACGTTTAGAAAGAGATGCACCTTAAATGAAAAATAAAAATAAACGATTTTTAATAAAACCTATACAGGAGGTACGCACAAAAAAGTTTGTTTATCTCTTGCATGATGATTAATGTCACTCACCACTGACATTTTAAATTATTTTAGTGAAACGCCAATGAACTTGGCAAGAAAATAACATAACAAAAAAATCAATTTTGTGACTTTGATGGTGTCGCGTCTCTCTTTAGTAAAAATATGTGATGCATACAGGGTCTCTACATTTGACTTATGCAAACAAAACAAATACCTAAGTATTTTTTTTGTAAACATTTCCATGAATCTATTCCAAAATCTACTCTTAAGCGTTTTTACCTCCGTGTTCAAAAATCATCAAACAAAAAAAATGAGTATCGTCGTTCTCGTGTATCTTTCTAAGCGCTTATATTTTCGCGTCCAGGCTCTAAGAGTTACACAAAAATAAATAAAACAATTTCTGTATAAGGATGATTCTACCAAAAGTGGGCTATATGGATATAATTTTTGGTCATTGCCTTTAAACAACAGTACAGCACAGTAAATAATTGTTTTTTTTTAAATTTATGTAACTAATAAATAATAATAATAATAACTACGTTTAAAATTATAAAATTTTCCGGAGAAGATGTAAACTCGGATTTTCAAAAATAGGAATGCAAACTTAAGTTTTATAATTTTTTGATAAATAGTTAAGACTTGCTTAAATATTATTTATTAGGATATTTTTTTTAATTTGAGTTTTTAATATTTGGTTTGGGACTACACCAGAGAAATGAGGTATTTGCTTTGTAATAAAAAAAATTATAAACTTGCAATTTTTTTTATACATTAAACTCAAATGCTCCATAAAGAAAACATTTCGTTTTAAATCTTATAACTAAAACTATGCTTCATTTGCAGTCTGTGTTTGAAAAATATGTATTCCCACTCCACAGCACCATTTCTGTAAAATCATCCATAAGCACTGTTTTATGCATAGATCAAGAAGTTTCGACTGATAATAATTAACGAGCAAACTACTCCTGAAGACAAAATGAGAACGTACTGAAGAAACTATAGCGTATAAGGTAAGTGTGGAGTGTAACGGCGCCATCGTATACACGAAAGGTAGGTAGGTGATAGAATAAAATTTCGGACTTTCATTGTCTTTATTTAGTTTTAAGCACGAAACGCCCTCTTCAGGTTAGAGTAAATAAACATCTAAAAAGTACCCAATTAGTTTAGCGAATTATGCATCGTTAAATGATCACAGGATTTAGTGGTCAGAAGCTAAAGTTTTGCATAGTGGCGAAAACAAAAGTTTATTGAAGCTGCGTTTATACTGCAGAATAAAGAAGTTTTCAGTCAACCAAGCACCGACATAACAAATATATGGAAACCAGTCCGTAAGCAAAACACTTGACTGCACATAGTAAGTAACAGCTTATAGACTAGATTGTTTCGTTTATACTTGAAAACAGTTAGAGATACTTACTAACCAAAACGTCGTGTTTAAAATAAATAAAGACATTGGAAGTCTAAAATTTTGTTTCTAAAAATTTCAAGTTATGAAAGTCAAATAACCTGGAAGCAATAAAAATATGTATATTAATATTTTTTTTCCAGGTGGTTGCAACAAATATACTAAGAGCAGAGGGTTGCATGGATAACTAAGTATTGCAGTAGATAAATACCTGACTTATTTTATCGGAACTTGCAGAGAGTTTTTAGGCTGGTTTTAAATGATCTACAATGTGATATTGCTGTAAAAATTTAACATAAATAAATAGAAACTATAATAATTAATTACTTAAGTACTTTGCTATCAGGCATATGGAAATAATAAATCACGGCCGTGTTAAATCACTTTATAGCTGATATGCCACCTTTTTAGTTGCAGAATTTCCATCTTCTGAGTTTTTGAAGGCATTTAAGTATGCTCAAAAAGTTGCCAATAAATACAGCAATATGTTTGGATTGGATTGGAGAAGAGGAATATTTGGACCATACTTCCTTCGTAAAACTAATTCGCGGAAAAATGAATTATATCCTTCACAGTATATATCGTTAGCAATATGTGTATCTATTGCATAATATTATGAAGATAGGAATAAGTTCATAGCGCTAACTTGATTAATTGATTGTTTTGTTTATTAAATTATTTTCAACATTTAGGGGGGATACCCTCCCTACCCCTCGCTGCGTACGCCCATGTGAGTCTTGGGGCCGCTATTCACACATGTTATTTTTGAGCCTTCAAGAAACAGGTTTTTTAAATATTTTTTTGCTTTTGGGGTATCTTTCTAACATATTTAAAAAAAGAAAACTTCCCAAAAAAGCCTCTGCTTCGACGTGCGTGAAACACCCTGTATATTAAGAGCAGAGGAACGCATGGATAACTGAGTATTGCTGCGGATAAATAACTGACTTATTTCACCGGAACTTGCAGAGAGTTTTTAAGCTGGTTTTAAATTATCTACAACGTGATATTGCTGTAAAAATTTTATATAAATAAATAGAAACTTTAATAATTAATTAACTAATAGTAAGTACCTATGTAGAAAACTTACTGTTGCGGACTTCTGTTGTTTTTTTACACAATATTTCGATCAGTACAAAATCTCTGATTGTCTTTATTCAAAAGAATACTTTTAATAGTCTTTATTTAATACCTGAGGACGACTATAGATTTTTACTAATCAAAACCTCTTTGTAACATAAATTTTGTCTATATTCAAATGTACTTAAAATTTTAGTAAGATTGTATATGATCTCTGTTTTTATTTAATATTTTTTAATTTGAATAAACCGATGCTATTGCCGCCATCAATTATTAAATTATTAAAATGACGGTAAATTTCATAATTTTAATTTTTTATGAGTTATAATAAATCAAGCTCATCTGGTCAGCCTACACTAACAACTAATTAACTAAAAAAAATATGAATTTTATTACATAGCCATTTAAAATGGCTATTAATACCTAGTTGATGATGTATAGCATGGGATTATCTAAAGTTTTTTTTAAGTTTTGGCATAAAAACCAATTTATCTCTGGCAAACTTGTCAAAAAATGGAATATTCAATTTTTGACAATTTTGTCAGAGATATTTCCTATATTTTGAGATAAGTCATACTAGTTTTTATACTTAGCTTAAGTATAGCTTTCACTAATAAACATATATGCATTATTAAGAAAAAAAATTCCTCGAATTCATAATTTTCTTTGTGTTTTGCGACTAAACCCATCCGAAAATCGGAAGGTTTTATATAGACATTTTTTCTTAGAATTACCCACAGAATAATTCTATTAATTCTTGCTGACAAAAAAAATAAGTTCCAAAAAATTTCACGTCCTCCCCTACTATAACGAGTATTTGAATAAATGAATTAGGGACGTAATATTACGTATACGTGTATGGTCAAAACGAGTCTGTCTGAGCAAAGTGACGTAGTGTTGTCACAGCCTACCTATCAACAGGTAGGCTGTGGTGTTTTTGCTAAGGACACTCATCGTAAAGGCAAAGCTTGCTTGACGATGAGTGACCTTAGTTTTTGGTACCCCTGGAACGCGTTCAGATTGGAAGTCGGTCGTGGCCCGGGCGCGTCCTGGCCGTTCAGATTGCATCCGGTGTGGATTTGGTTAGACTTTACTCTGGCGTTCAGATTGCTGGTTAATTTTTACCGGATGCACACTTGTGCACCTTTCAAAATAGGACGACTAAATTTAACCCGCATGCGCATTTGATAAATCCTTTGATTTCTGACCTTTACAACATATGTGTTTTGTTTATTGTTTGCTTTAATTTTTTTTTCGGCCTTAAAATCAGTGCTAAAATTTTGACTTACCGAACCAAACCGAACCAAATTAGTACTCATTCTCATAACTTCATTTTTTATGAATTTGGTGTTGGACGAAAACACGAGAGTGGTTCAACAAAAAAGTTCGGTCATTTTTAAAAAAGCGCAAGAAATAAAATCACTTTGGAAATATAATGCATTACATATTATGACAGTTATCAATTGATCAGCTGCAAGATGAAAATCGTTCAGATTGATGAATCGATCCGACCACGCACTGTCACACACCGGCCGATGTAACGCCCTTTGCCGGACGCACACCGGGTGTTTCAATCTGAACGCGCTCCCGGAGACGCCAGGCATGCTTCCTGGATGCAGGGACCCTAGAAAGTTCTACTCATTAATCATTTATAGGTATTATTTAGATTCCAAAACTTTAGTCATCTGCAACCAAATAGTCGTGCATGCACTTACTACCAATTATTTGAAGAACCAATTTTCAATCCTCCAAAAGCTCTGCTATCCATGATAGCACTACCAGCAACTTATTACCCCTTTCAAATGCTAGATTTGATCGATTCAAAATAGCGGGTAGTATGAATCACCATTAGGTATTCAATCAAACTTAGGGAAGTGACCAATATGTGACCAATACAATTGCATGATTCACAGGTCGAAGCCTCAACTTCCGAACCTCGCAAAATATCAACTATTTACAAATGCACCGTTCTTTTAATCATTTAATACAAAATGGGCAAAATACCTTAGTGCCAAATCGTAATTATCCTTAAAATATAGATACCTAAAGTGATTCATGATTCATACAATCTGGGTTAAAAAAATGTCCCTTCAAGGCCTTTGTACATTACAGATTGCCAACTAGCGCTACAAAAATTCCTCTGATATTAAATTAAAGTTGTTTTACCGTAAGGCATGATATCTAATTAAAGTAAAAATTTCCCGAAATCTTTTAGCACCCAGCTTCAATTTTATTTGCGAAAAAAAAATTAGATTTTTTAATAAGATAATTTTGTTTTGGGATTTCTAAAGGGTCAAATAACTTAGGGTCGTTGTCTGATGTATTTTAGTAATTCTCGGTACAAGCCAGAAAAATTAAATGCGGAAATTTGGGCCGTAAAAAAGTTAATTATATTTTTTAAATAACAGAAATGGTGGCTCAAGGTTTAAAGAAAATCAAGGAATTAGAAAATTATACTTTACCCTAGGGAGTGCAAAAATTTGGCGTTACTTATGAAACAAGCAAAGAAAAAATCACCGCTTGACGAAAATTACGACAATATACTACGACTATTTTTTTTAAACGAATAAAAATTGAACACTGTGTCAGAAGAGTGGTACAAAGAGTATAAAATAAAATAAATATTAATATTTTTTTATTAGGCCACATTTAGCGCGAGCATAACCATAAAATGGAAGGATATGAAAAGATTTTGTGTCCACTACCTTCACTTCTTTAGATTTCCCCGTGAAAATTTTGCTTAGTCGTTAGACTTTTGACCTTGTAAACTTCCTTCAAATCTAAATATCCAGTGCTTAGGATGTTTATTAGGTACTGATTATTATATCTCTCTCAAAACTGAGGCAACCCTGACCGAAGCTGCAAATTGACAGTTCGTTTCTCTTCAGTAAACATCATATTTTATTTTTCTTCTTTAAATACACATATCATCGTTTCAACTTCTTCTATTTTATGGTTATGCTCGGACCGAACGAGGCCTAATAAGACTAAAACGCTTTAACGAGTAACCTTGATCTCTGAGGATTTGTCTGTGAAAATTTTCGTCGTTAGACTTTCCACCTCGTGTACTTCCTCTAAATTAAAAAAAAATCTATGGTTTAGGATGTTTAATAGGAGCAGATTATATCTGTTTCCTTCACGACGTCAAAACCGAGGCAACCCTAACCAAAGCTGTAAATTGACAGTGGTTAGGCCTTTCACATAGTAAACTTCCTTGCTTTCTTTTTTTCTGCAATTAAATTTAATTTATTATCTGCGCATGTTTAAGGAAACTTGAATCGTTTTTGAAAACCAAACTGTAATATAATTTAAATTTCTCAGTCTTCTTGGGCGTAGGCAGCATGAATCTTAGGGGGAGAGGGGGGGCAAATAAAAAGTAATATAGGTATTTGTTGAAATAAACAAAAAAACCGAAAACAAACGAAATAAACGAACATACATACCTGTCATTTTTCTAAATCTTGACCCATTACAGTATAACCATAAGGTAAGTACTTACTTTATGGTAAAACAAAACGTCTGAAATCTTCAGCAAATCTGCTCAAAACCTCTTCTAGTTAATGTTAATTTTTGTCTGGAACCTTTCTGGAACTAATTTCCGGTTTACACTCATTATGAACAAACTGCTTAATATATCCTTTCAAAAGATTGTTCTACGGTTCTGGCAAAATATGTAGAGCAGTTTTTGTTGATGAAAATGAAAATTCTGCTTGCTCAACAACTTCTGCTACTTCCCTACTCCCTTTTATTAATTTTTTTGTCTCTCCACAAGTTGTACCATAATTCAGCCTCATCATCAAGCCTGTTTAAATGATAACATTCTGAAAATTGTTTAATGCGCATATTAAATTTACTGAATGATAAGTCTAGCATCACAAACGGATGTAGTGTCAATAGTTCGAGAGCTGGTAGGTTTAAAAATGAGGTATTAACAAATATTTTTTCCAATACTCTGGTGGGTTATTTGCTGGAACATGCATACGATTTTGCTGTCGCCCAACCATCCTTGGCACCTGTCGTATTCGCTTCAGCTAAGGTAGTGTTCATGACTTCTCTTTTAGATTTACACATTGCAACAAATCTAATTGCAATAGATGGTAAGATAATGGCCATAGGTTGCAAAAGCGCAGAAGACTTTGCTATCAGGCATATTCAAAAATAAATACCGGCCGTGTTAACTAATTCACGGTAAAAATTAATTATATCCTTCACAGTATATCGTTAGGAATAAGTGTATCTATTGTATAACATTATGTAGATAAGTATGTGCTTACTTGAAAAACTGATGATTTTGTTTGGAAATTAGAAAATTGTCTCGTCTTATTTCAGTGACATTTAAAAGAGCGCCATATTAAAACAGCGATATATGAAAAAGCGACATATCAAAAGGACGAGAGTTTAAAACAGCGACATTTATAAAAGCATCAATAAAACAGGCAACAGTTCAACTTAGGGGTATCTTTCTAACATGTTTAAAAAAAAACTACCCTGACATCGTTTTCGAGATCCTAGAATATGTGTTATTCTAACCTTTGTCAATTGACTGCAAACGTATCCTAACATGTGACAATTTTTTTTGCTGGAAAAAGTTCAGGAGGTATACGGACCGATTAGGATACGTTTTCGGTCAACTGTAATATCAAAATAATGTTTTTAAATATGTTTCGGTTTGGTTCGATTTGGTTTCATACTCTCTACTATCCTGGGAAAGATTTTAGGGAAGTTTTTTTTTCTGAAAAAATATATTACATAGGAGTTACTGAAATACCGGGAGCAGCAAGTCATAAGACGCTTTTTTTTAATGTTGCTTAAGATTGATTTCTTGAAAAATCGCTATTTTAAATGTCACTGTTTTGAATTGTCTTTTGAATGTCGCTGTTTTGATATGTCGATGTTGTTACTAGATGTTGCTCTTTTGACAATCGCTGTTTTAATATGTCGCTCTTTGATTATCGCTCTTTTAAATCGGCAATCCATGATAAATATCGACTTACTACTAAAAACGTCTGGTTTATACGTGGGAAAAAAAGTAAATCCTTTTTACAGAACACGTGTTTTTTTTCCTTGCTTTCCAAATATTTTCCACGCTCAAACTTTGTCTTTAATTAAGTTTCCATTGGATGTAGAATAAAAAGTTTTGACAAACGGCGGGTTCAAACTTTTTTGTGAACATAAAACCGATTTTCGGTTTAATCCTATTTTGGTTTTAATTATATGGGTATTAACTGAGGGAGTGATCTGGAATTTGCCATAAAAAAACTCGTGCTTTTAGGGCTCTTTTAAATTACAAATTGCTGTTGCTATAAAAATCCTTTTTTGTTAAATATTAAAGTTATTTTACCGTGAAGCAATTCTTGACTTGATAACTACTTAACATAAAATTTTTTAAAGAAACGTTTTTGGTTAAAGAGATATATGTTTGATCCGCACGGAATTTTTTATTTTATTTTTGGAATGCAGAAAATTTCATACTTTTTTATTATTTTTAATGCAAACCATTAAATTTTGTTGTATAGTAATTTAAGCTCGAATTTAAGTCACCAAAAATTATGTTTTTTAAATATCTTTTAAAACACATTAATATTAAATAAATTATTCGATCGACGTCTAGGCGTGTAATATTTAATATATTTTTTTAGTAAGTATGTATTCTATAATTTCATCGAAAAAGCAAAAATTATCAAAATAGAATATTTTAATAGTTTTTTCCTATCAAGTGCAGAAAGTGATACTTTTCCGCACGTAACAGCAGTTAACCGAGCGACAAGTGCTGAAGAGTACAACATTTAGCATGTAAATTATTGTGAAAAAGTGCACTTTCCACGCGTGTGTAGGTGAAAACCTATATCACATCAGCCCATCTAGGTTTTAATCCAACAACTATAAGAAAAGTACTGCTTTTAGTAAGCGAACAGGAAGAACTGATAAAAATGCTCGAAAAACTGGATACAGCAGCTAAAAATATAGGCTTGAGTATGAACTACACCAAAACTAAAATCATAACAAAGACAGATGAAGATATCACGCTCAGAATAAAACAAAGATAAATATATAGAGGAATATATATATATAAATATATATATATATATATATATCAGGTATATATATATATATATATATATATATATATATATATATATATATATATATATACCTGAAACAAATTATTAAACCAAACAAAAAAACCAAACAGCTGAAATCAAGAGACGAGTAAGATTAGCGTGGGCATCATTCGGTAAATTACAAAATCAAACATGGATGGAAACAAAATGCTAAAAATCAATGGAAAAATAAATGTTACATGTAAAGCTAAGAGATAGGAAAAGGAATGAATGGATAATAAATAAAATAAAAGTAAGGGATGTCAGAGGAGAAGTAGCAAAATTAAAATGGAAATTTGCCAATGATAATATCAGAGAGAAAGACGATCGGTGGAACAAATGTATTGTAAACTGGAGAGCTAAGAAAAATAAAATAGTAGGGAAAGACCCCAAATGAGATGAGCGGACTATTTAGAGAAACAGGCGGGAACTAGATGGATGAACACGGCGATGGACAAAGTGGAAGATATTGTAGAAGGCTCATGTCTAAAGATGGATAAGACAAGGCTAAATAGATACACTGCTTCTAATAATAATGTAGAAAATCCGATTTTTTATAGTTAAGCAAATGTTTTATTGTAGTCATATTCTGTACAAAAAGCTTTAAAGCAAGGATAAGGCATAACATGATTTTTTGAAATAAATTAAAATGTCTAAATGATTAATCTAAAAGCTGTTCTGCAAATGTTTATTAACGCTTTATTTCTAATTACCTATAAAACATTATCCCTAAAATTTCACAACTTTACAGCCCATTAGACATATTGCGGCTTTACACAATGGAAACTTCTTGATATAGGCCTAAGCTTGTCCCGCATTTACAGACACTGGTATTTCTAAATAGGATTGGTTTTGAAATATAAAAATATTTAAATAAAATATACCAGACGCATCACACCGCGGGCGTGGCAGTCCAAATGCCATATAATTTGGGCTTTAAACGACAATACACGTACATAATACTTTCTGAAAAAATTTCACTGCCTGGTTTGGAAGCCGAACGGTAGCCTCATATTCGTCTTCATCTTTAAGTATAAACTGTGATGTCTCTTAGGGATCTGTGTTGGAAACACTACTGTTTCCTTTGTATATAAACGATATTAATAATTTGGACATTTTTGGTGAGCTTGTTTTATTTGTGGCGTCACATAGATTTTAATGTTCTTAGAAAGAGGATTTCCTAGGATTTGGCTAAGATAAAATGTGACTCGAACAGATTATGTTTTAATATCGATAAAACAAACATTTTAGGGTTCAGGTGTGATATGCAGAATCTAAAGGGAAATGACCCTGTGCAGGATAAACCTGTAAGTAGGTTTTTGGGTGGACATATTTATAACCAGCTTAAATTTGAAGATCATATATTTTATTTAAGTAAAAAGCTTTCTTCTGGCTGCTTTGAGGTGAGGTGTATTAGGGTCGGGTTGGGCGTTGGCTAGCCAATATCTGATCAACCTTCTGTTTATTCTTCAAAAAAAAAAGCTGTTCGATTCGTCTTTGGCATTCACCGGAGAGAGTCCTGTAAGCCAAATTTGTCAAACATAATGTACTGACGACAACGGCTCTGTTTCTTCTGGAGATAGCTACCTTAGTTTATAAGAATTACAATGCTATACAAAACACCGTTCCTCAACGTGCACCCGTCATTTTAACTCGTCAAGGTCTTCGTAATCTTCCATTGTCCATTCCCAGGAGCAAATTGGCTTAAAAATCTTTGATATATGAAAGCCGGAAAGTCTTTAATCACTTGCCTGCTAGGAAAAAAGTAAAAAAAACTCTTACTTAGTAGACCCTACTATAGCTTATCTGAATTTTTCAATGACCACTAATCTGTATAGACCTTGTTTGTGACTTAAGTTTGTGACCTATGTAAATCGTGTACTGTTGTTTTACGATTATATTGTACCACTCTTTTATTTTTTTTAACTTTGTACTTTTTTATGCTTTACTAACATTTTATGCTTTTATACTTATAAGTAATTTAAAAAAATATTTTTGTATTTATACAGTATTTTTAGCCTGCTTTGTCAACAGAATATTTTTTTTGTTCTTGACAATAAAGTATGATTTGATTGTATCGAGATCGAAGAAATTTATTCACTTCTGGTCACACTAAATATATCAGAGCTTAAATACTAGTTCAAAAAATCGAAAATCGAGGCAATCATAGCTTGCCTTGGAAACAATGACAAATTTAAATTTGCAGAGAAAAATTTTCAAATGCACATTTGTGTATTTTGGCACGTAGCCAAATAGCTGCTGTGTAGGTGAACTCCATATTTGTTGTTTATTTACATTTTGCGGTGTTTTGCGTTTGTCGTGTAAAATTGTGTTTCTTTCTGTAAAAATAGGAAGAATTCACAAAACATGTGCGTGCGGTTTGTGGATAAATGTCCGAGAGAAGTAAGGGAGTACCATTCCATAGGCATGTATGTGTAATTTGCTTTATAATTTGATAATGAAGTTAAGAGTTTATAGATGCCATTAAACATTCTACATAGTGTACAAAATTTGCACAATTCATTTTAGAAAAACTACAATTTTAATCAGGAATTTGATATTTTTTCAACTGGTTTTTAGAAAAAAAAACCAGACAAAGCCTTTTATTTTTTGACAGTTGTCAAATAATGTAGTGACGTAACAGAGAATGTTCTAAAACCACCAAAATGACCCATGCGCAGTTACCTAAATTCTATCTACCTGAAAAAGGAACATAAAAAATTAAATGAGATCCTGACATCAAGCATCGCTTGTAGGAATGCATGTGTATGCCCTGTATTTATGCTCTAAGGTAGGGGAAAGGGAGGCAAAATGGGATACGGGAGTTAAAAGGGATACCGCAGTTTTAGCTAAACTGCGCAAGAATAAAACCTCTTAATATCAGATATTTTATCCCCATGACTGGTTCAACTTTCTGCAATATGATTGGTGCCGGTCGGATAAGCTTAAGTTGGTTTTTGCTCAACATGTGATGTTGTGCGCTGGTAATTAATGGGTTTATGTATTACCGTGTATGATTTTTGTTTGAATTTTACTGGTTATTTGGGGCAAAATGGGGTTTTTTTCATGGCGGTAAAACGGGGCACCTTTTTATAGCTAGTAATTTATTTTGCCTAACTATTTTTAATTTTTTTTTGGTATCATCACTGAAAGTTGTATTTTATGTTGTCTTTGCAAGAAATGGGCGCAAAGTTCGTATCGAAGAATCAACGGCGATGACTAGGCCGCTGTAATTCTTTCTAAATTTTGTAAATACTAAATTTAGTTATTATAAAGGTATTTTTTATTACAACTTTTTATTTTTTGAATAAGTATATTAAATTGGTTAGTATTTAATAACTAAAACTTGTCTAACAAAAATTTTGATTCCAAATAAAACAACCGCCACATATAGGTCGGGCAAAGTCAACTTTTTACAAAAATAAAAATAAAAGCATGATCCAGTTCTAAATCGTTTAAACTGAAAATTAAAACATAAAGATAACATATCCAGTCAAATTAATTTCGAATGACGAACGCAATGGTGACAGAGAACAGTTAATAGGAGAAATAAGCCTATAAAATTAAGTATCCCATTTTGCCGCCCTTTCCCTGTTTGGGTCATATGTACACACTATATCCAAACCAATCTGCTGGCCAAAGTTTTTTTACTTTTGATCGCCGAATAATTATACGCCTACAATTAGGTTTTTCACCAGATTTTTCAAAATGAGACAATAAAATTAAAATAGATGATTAATTTGCCCCCTGAAAGTTAAAAAGGAAGAAAATTCAGAAACATGGCCCTACTTTTGTTTTGGGCTCTTGAACCTGACCCGCCACTCATATACATAATATTCCAATACTCACGGTAATTGCCAATACATAATGCAAACATAAGTCCTCGCGCTCCTTAAGCAGAAAATGACCTGATTGGTTGTTTTTAAACACATATTATTTCCATATAATACGTGTTATTCCAATACCCACAGTACCTTATGATGCATGATACAAACATATCTGAACTAGCAATATCAATCGGCATAAGTCTATCCTTTTTGCGGTCCTTAAGATAAAATGTCCTGATTGGTAGTACTTTTACACATGCATGTAATTTTATACGTGTATTCGTCACGTCAAATCATCGGCGTACACTTGACAAAAACTGTATCTATGGAAATTTGGTATCTATGCATTTTTCGTATCTTTATTTTTGAATGTTTGCATCAAACGCCAGTCATTGTGTAAAAGGGTAACAGGGAGTATTGAAACACTACGTATATACCGCCACGCCGGCTGTCAATTAAACGAAATCTTGGGCGGCTACGGTTCAGATATGCCAAATTCACACTTCTTCATAATTTCAATCGTAAATTAACATGTTAAATAAATTAATTTTTCAGAACTCAAAGTAGGGTAAATTATAAAGGCCGGCCTTACATACGGATTAATTTTTGTTGAATAACCTCATCTTTATGATTAAAGACTCACCTTGATAATTCACTTTACCACCAACAAAAATTTTATATCAAAAATGATAAAAATTGGTTTAAACATATTTTAAATATCTAAAACAATTTAAAACGTATCAACTCTTAATATAAATACATACTTTTTTAGTAATTTTGTCCATTTCTTAGAACGTTTAAAATACTTTAAGTTTTGACAATCTTGGAATGTTGTTATAGAAATTTAAAAATACTTAAAAAAATAGTTATTGAACATTTTTAAAGTTTTTGTTTATTTAGCACTTAATATAATAAAGTTAACAACGGCCAATCAAGGTCGGAACGACCTATTGTATATATTTATTGTTTAAAAATATTTTCTTTTTTTTGCTTTGCTATCATTAGTTTTATTTTCAATTAATTTTTTTTAATATTGGAACTTTTTTTCTACATCTAATGCCAATCGCATAGGCATAATTTACCAAGCGGTTTAATACTAGCTTTAATGGATACGCTTTTTACATGATTTAGACTTGCATAAAGAGTGCCAGAAAAAAACACATCCAGAAAATCACTTTATGAAAACTAGGCAAAAAAAATAAAATACAAGGACAATGGAAAACAATTTTGTAAAAATCACTTTTTTATTTGAGATGAAATGTAAACCAGCAGTGATCCAACACTATAAGCACCACACGCAGCAAGTCAGGAGAGGGGTTGGAAATAAGGGAAACTTTCTTCGATATTGGCTTTAGAAGGGATCAGCGTGCAAAGTACATCTATCCCTCAGTTATAACCTTTTCCTCCTACAATTTTAAGAAAGAATAAATTCGCTTGACTTCTGCCATACTGAGTAGATTCCAACAAACTTAAGGAGGAAAGAGTTTACTGTCAATATTTAATAGTTGTCAATTAGATCTTAGACCCCCGTGGGTGTACAGCTTTCAAGCTCCCCACGGAAAAATACAAGACACTAAACTATACATTTGTAGTATTTTTGACTCACACTCCGCTAACTCGACATAAAACGTCGCGAAGTCGGTAAAAATGCAAAATGCATTGACCCGACCGGAGGGAAACTTCATGGTTACTGCTTTTCGTTTCATCTGCCTGCCTTTTGTTTTTACTCTGGTATTTTCATTTGTATTTGTAGGCATACGGCATCGCAGTCATTATTTTTTTAATTTCTGTTACCAATATCGTAAGGTAAGATACATATACCGTCTCTATAGTTTTTCAAAAGTGTTACATTCACCATGCAGTGATCTAAAGTGTCCCTTAAGTAAGAAACAGTTAACTGACAATACTTAATAGGTGTCAGTTAGATCTTGGACACCCGTGGGTGTACAGCTTCGAGCTGCCCACGGAAAAATATAAGAGAAACAAAATCTTTCTATGCTTGCATATCCAGGAAAATTTTTTAAATTGAAAACAGTTAATTTTGCAAGTGAGACTCCCTTTTCTGATGGTTTCTCTAAATATGATTTATGAGGAGAGAGCTGAGCACTACTGAAGACCAAAAGAAGTCTTTTGGAATTTTTAGAAAGCTCCACTGTAAACAATTGACTATTTGGTTATGCTAGTCGGCGCATATAGTCCCGTTTAATTTTGCTCTTATAATCACACAAGCAAGACCTCATCTCCTGATGGATCTTTGTACGATGCATTAAAAGAAGTTTAAGCAATAGTGGATAAGACTAAAAGAAGTGTTTTGTTTTGCCTTTTTATAAAGCTCCACTGTGAGAAAGGTACTATTTGTCAAATTATTATTTGTAAATGGTTTTTAAAACACGTGTCTGTGGCTATTTAATTTTTCCTCTTGTCATATAAGCAATATCGTAGATACGAGAATTTAAATATGTACATGATGATCAGGCATTATGGTCCACTTTTGACTTATTATGCAACATTGAAGAGATCAAGGCAAGTTCAAAACATGTGCGTGTAGACATTCAATTTTGCAATTGAGACTCCCTTTGCTGATGGTTCCTCTAAATATGAATAATAAAGAGAGAGCTAAGCACTACTGGAGAAGACCAAAATAATTCTTAAAAAACTTTACTGTGAGAAATAGCCTCTTTGTCAATGCTAATCAGGCCTTATCATCCGCTTTTAACTTACATATGTCTGTGGCTAGTCAATTTTGCTTCTGGTCATACAAGCGAGACTTTATCTGCTGATGGATCTTTCTAGGTCTGATGCTTAAAAAGGAGGTTAAGCAATAGTGGACAAGACTCAAAAAAGTGTTCCGTTTTGTATTTTGGCAAAGTTTCACTGTAAGAGAGGTCTAATTTGTCAAAATTTAATTTGTATATGGTCTAGAAACCACGTGTCTGTGACTATTTAATTTTTCCTCTTGTCATATAGGCAATATCGTAGATGAGAGAATTTAAATATTTATATGATGATCATTATGGTCCACTTTTGACTTATGTCACATTGACGAGAAGTTCAAAAAATGTGTGTGTGTGTGAGTGAATTTTGCAAATGAGGCTCTCCTTGCTGGTGGTTTCTCTAAATATGATTTATAAAGAGACAGCTAAGCACTACTGGAGAAGACCAAAATACGTCTTATCGAATTTTTACAAAACTACTGTGAGAAATTCACTATTCGGCAATGCTAGTCAGGTCTTATGGTCCGCTTTTAACTTACGCTTGATTGTGACTAGTCAATTTTGCCTCAAGTAATACAAGCGACATCCCATCTGCTGATGGATCTCTTTAGGTCCGATGCATAAAAAGAGGTTTAAGCACTAATGAAAAAAATAAAAGAAGTATCCTTTTTTCTATTTTTATTTATTTTATGTATTATGCTGTTTAAAATACGTGTATGTTGCCCGTGAATTTTTTTTATTTCATACAACCGAGATCGTAGATGAGATAATTTGAATTTGAATGTACTGGTTAGGCGTTATGGACCACTTGTGTACCACTTTCTGTAGACAATTTGCTCCTAATCGCACAAGCGACTAATTTTATTGATGTTTTTAGGTCGGATGCATAAAGAGAAAATTGTACTCTACGTGAGAAGGTTAAAGAAAGTTTTTCGTTTTGTATATATAACAATTGATAATTTTTTAAATTTTATTGTGTATGCGCTGGTCAAACGTTATGGTTTACTTTTGACTTATACTACATTATTATGGCCTTAAAACAAGTGTAAAATGTGTGTCGATGGCCATCCAAGCAGACCCTCTTGCTGATGACCTTCTCTAGGTCCGATGCATAAAGGATGGTTGGGCAATAGTGGAGGAGCTTGAAAGAAGTTTTTCTGTTTGTATGTTTACAAAGTTTCACCGTGTGAAAATATACTATGTTTAAAATATTAGTTCGTATATGCTAGAATGGTGCTTATTGATTTATGTCACACTGCGGAAATCAAAGCAAGTTTGTAAAACCTGTTTCTAAGAAATGTACTATTTTTTAAAATTCTATTTGTATGTGCTGTTCAGGTGTTTTGGTCTTCTTTTTACTTTTGCCACACTAAGAATATTAATGAAAGTTCAAAACACATGTCTGTAGTTAGTCAATTTTAGTTCGCTTCACATGAGCGATTCCTTAACCCTTTAGGTCCGATGCATGAAGAGAGAGTTGAACACTAGTGAGTGGATAAGACTAAGAGAAGTTCATTTTGTGTTTTTACATAGTAAGTAATATAAGCCAATTTAGAGTTATCAACTATTATTTGTTATTTAAAACAAAATTTCTTAACAACTATCAAAAAGGGTTGCTCACCTCGGGCGTAAAAAAACTGACAAAAGTTATCGAGGGCCTCTAAATAAGACATTCGCGGAACTGAGGGCTTTTTTGGATCAACGCTAGAGCCATCGACGCGTTCCCATATATTGGATTGCCAAGAGATCTTCAAGATTGCGAGGGATTTGTGCCGGTGTTCGGCGCTTCCAAATCGAAACAGAGAGGAACTTTTACGAACGTGATCGTCATGCTAGCACCCATTAACGTCACCGCACAGCGGCGCTCTAAACGCAAGGGTGAAGTTAGCTTAAGTCTTTTTTTTATTTTGGTGTTAGTTTAAAAATTTAAAATTTATGTTGAGATTTATTTGATTTACAATCAATTTTCACAAAATTTATAATAAAAATTACGAGGTGTGACAATATAATTATAAGACTGTTGTAAAAAATCTACTTTATTTAAATACTAATACAAATTAATGTTCCCCAGCAAGGTTGTCCCCTTCTCTATCGACGCAGCGTTGCATGCGTTTTTTTCCAAAGTTGGAAGCAATTTTAGAAATCATCAGAAGAGAGGCTGTTTAGAAGTCTTGGCTTTTTTCCTTGACGTGTTCTAATATTTCGGGTTCCTTTTAACGATTTTTTTACATTCGGAAATAGATTGACGTCGCAAGGGGCCAAGTCTGTTGAATATGGTGGGCGGTTAACGACGGGGATCTTCTTATTAGCTAAAAACTGCTTAATGGATAGGGCATTGTGGGCCGGTGCATTGTCCTTGTAGAGCAGCCACGCGTTGTTCTTCCACAAATATGGACGTTTTTTCCTTACATGTTCCCTTAGCTTCAACAATACTTCACGCGTCCATTCGATGAGAATAACACCCCTAATATCGAAAAGAAAAACAATGAACATCGCTGTTTTGGATGTGTTGGAGTGCCCTTCTCTTTCATCATTTTTGACTTCATCACGACCCTCGAAAAAGCTTTTATGATACATAAAAATCATTGCACGAGACATGTACTGCTCCCCGTAGACATCCTTTAGCATTCGAAAGCATTCAGTAGCCGTTTCTTTGAGTTTTACTTTAAATTATTACGTTGCTCAATTTTTCGATTGCCGTAATTCCGCTAAATGAGCTATGCCCGATCCGCTTCAAAATACTGGGTATGCCAAACTAGCAGAGGAAATGTAAATAAGTCCAACCGCCCGAGGCGTAGAGATTTAAAACCTGTTAGTACGGAGGCCAGTCTTAAAATTTAATTGTCACACCTCGTATATGTACTAAGGTACACCCAAAATATAACAACTTTAGTCATAAAGTTAATACACTATTGTATGCACACAAACAGTGTGTGACAAAAAAAACAAAACAAAGCCTTGTTAAATATAAAGCGTAAGGTTTTTACATGAGAACAGGATAAGGAATATAGCCCCTGTGCATCTACTCGGACAGCCAATCTGCGCTGGTGATTGCAGCCCTTCCACTGCGAACACCACTGGGTTAATTGTTGCTTACTTTTGAGTTATTTCTCACCACTGTATGGCTAATCCTTCATAAAGGCTATCTATTAGTTGGGGTGAGACAACAGACTTCTAAAAAGATGTCTGTGGGTGAAACACTATTCAGATTTTCTGAATCTCTTTGAGATTTTCCAAAAGTGTTCTGACGTAAATGTGCAATAAACAGAGATGCGCACAGTATATGTCTGGCTGGTTTGTCATCCTCCAGACAGAGTCTGCATTTGGTCTCTTCTGTTAGTCCCGTTCTATGCATGGGACTCTTAGTTGTCAGTGACCTGTAAAAATTCCAGTCACTATTCGGATCTCCTGTCTGGTAAATTCAATAATGAACGAATGTGAATGAATACATTCATTCAATCCAATGATATTTAATCTTTCTACAAGGTCGTTTAATGAACTATTTTGAGTGAACCAGTTCTGGTATATTTATCCAGTATTGTTGGAAGCTGTTCTCCATCCATTTCAATATAATTGATTTCGCATAAAGAGTTTGAGCCATAAGCAGCACTGAAAGCACTGTGCAGACCTACTAGGTATATGGAATAAAAGTCTAAGAAAACGAGAGTTCTTCATCTCTGTTCTCCATCCATTTCAATATGATTGATTTAGCAACATTGTATGCTATCGCTATAGAGCTAGCTCAAGGCCATAAACTGCACTGAAAGCACTGTGAAGACCTACTAGTTATGTGGGTTTGTTTAAGGAGACAGAAGATGGCCAAAACAAGAAAGCTATAACTCATATGAGACTCAGGACTAAAAGTCTATGAAAACAAGAGATCGAAAAAAACTCGCCAGTTTCGTGGGACTCACATTCTCCTGTTGTGTATGCAGACGACTGTTTGGTTCGATGTATGATTGATTCAGCCATTTTATCTCTGCATGTAGCATTCCACAAATGTGCTTTACCTCTCTTACATGACACTAAAGACAATCCTATAACACGTTTTCCGTCACTAACACGAGTAGTGTGTTTAAGTACAGCTGGAATGTCAACATAATTTAGTGCACGGTTAATAATTATTTTATGTCGTGCGCTGCAATAATAGTTTCTCCAATCCTCAGTGATACGACGGAAATTTAAAATGAAGAGTCATCATGCAGATTGCTTAATGTATAAATTTATTTATTTATTCTCGCAAAATTATTTTGATTTTGTTTATAAACAATATTATTTTGCTTTAAACCGGTCAATAAATAGCCATATTCTATTGACTACCGAAAAATAATTTAATAGGTCATAAAGTGTGATACATAAGCCATAAAAGGGAGATAATTTTTATCTTTGAACTGACACTTTTGTTAAATGGAAGGCAAGAAATTTCAAAATTTACTGCACCATTATTTTCCAACGCTCCTTTAGACATAACGTCATAATAAAACGAAAAAATAACACTTTAGGCAAAAGGCTGGTAATATTAAAAGATATCGTTCATTTCATAGGTTTTGAGATACTTTATTATAATTTACAACAACTAACATAGGCCACCATAAAATAAACTGTTTATAGATATATCTAGTTAGTACATTTTATTGCTTGAATATTAAAAAAATATGTTTTTACATAATTTATTTAACAACCATCGATTCCATATATGTACCTCTTTAATAAAATTATGATGAACTCAATATGTTTCCACATTCGACGATCGATTTTTTATGTCTAACGATGATGTACTTAAGGCCAACAAAAAATTAACTTCTTGACCTTGAAAAAATTAGCTGATATCTCGATACCCATTTTTAAATGAAAGAATAGAGGTTTTTTGCAATAGTTTGAAAATACAGTTTTTATACACCATCACAATATTTTACCAAACTTTTGTGAGATGAAGTGTGATTAAAAGATCAAAATGTTAATATTTAGCGTTGCTTACTTTTAATTTGAATTTCCTACCTTGCTCTGCGTTTTAGCTGCTTTGCTGACGTTGTCGCGTTGTAATATGATATTTGTTTATTTGTTTGTGTCAAAATATTTTTCGTTTTTTTTAACAAAATAAACTTAAAATTAAAAACTAGCATAAAAAATTTTCTTGTTTGGTTTTGTGCATACACAAATAAATAATTGTTATGTTTCAAACAGGGCAATCACAACGAACAATCAACAAACTAACATGTTGTTGACGCCACAAGCTTACTTTACTTCAATATAAAATCGGCTTTTGTCAAATCATATTAAAAAATTATTAATAATACTGGTAAATTCATTTTAGACCCATTTCACCTTAAAAATTTTAAAAATAGTTCGTAAAAAGAAGCCAAAATGGTATTCCGTAAAAAGAATTGGAATAAAAGTTATAGCCAATTCCTCCAATACAATTTTCAAAATGAAAGGTTCTTACTGGTTTGGAAATGTTCTTTTTTAAAATATTTTGATATTTTTGACTTTTTTGAAAAATGATATGAATTGAGTGCCCTTATTTTCATAGTTCTGAAAGTTTATGATATGATAGGTTGTATTATAACAAAAGCTAAAAATACCATCTGGCTGTTATTTAAAAGCAACACAAGCCCTTTTCAGAGTTATTCGATGATCCCCGTCAATTTGACACATTCGATTTATGTTAGTGTTTCTTATACCCACCTACAAAAGAGGAGTAATTATTTGGCTTATTTTAAGACTAAAAGTTCCCATGTACATAGGTCCGCAAACGCTTGGTTGCCGATCTACAAATTTTTTTTTTAAATTTGTTTTTTGTCACCGTAATTGCCCTTAAGGGACCGGAAGTAAGTGAAACTAAACGGAGAGACAATTGAAAAGGATCAAAAATTACAAAAGCGGTCGGAAGTAAATAAAAATGTGCCGGAAGTAACTTAGAGGGAACCGGAAGTGACCTAAAATGACCGAAAACTACCCGAAAGTTACTGAAAGTGCAACTGAAGTAAACTGGAAGTGAGTTGAAGGGAACCGGAAGTTACTAAAAGTGAATCAGAAGTGTCCAGAAATGGCTAAAAAAATCTAAACCGGAAGTGACTGAAACTAAACTGGACGTGGGCTATAGTCTAAAACTGACTAGAAGTGACTGAAATATACTGTACGTAACCGGACATGACTTAGGTGACCGTGAATAAGTGAAACTGGGCTGGAAGTGAGTGAAACTGAACCGGAAGTGAGTGACACTAAACTGGAAGTGACCGTTACTTAAATACCCACGTGCTACTTTTCGCCCCTGTCGTTTGACTACTTGGCCGGCAGGATGTTTTTAACGATTAGAACTTTGCTGACGAGGCTTTCGTGATTGTAAATAACAGCCAGAGTAATTTTTTCCATGACATTATAGTATGTAAAAAAACTATGAAAATTTTGAAGACACAGGTAAGTGTATTTTCTAACTTTGTAAATCATCCAGAGTTATCTTAAGTTATAGTATATGATAACATCAGTTTATCCATTCAGCTTTAAGACAAAGAAAATAAGGGCACAAATCAATCCACTTTCTGGATCCACAAATTTTCAGTCAGGGATATTTTTCACCACCTGAGGTGAGCCAGAGTACTTTTCTTATGATGTTCGTGATCTCTTCTTCCTACTGTAAAAGATTTAGAAGTAAGAAAATAAGTCGAATCATAGCATTAAACCCACCAGAAGATTATCATAAAAGTGACAAATTGTTGATTATTATCATTAACAGAACATACTTATTTTGATACAACGACTAAGAAAATAAGTTCCAAAAAATATTCACGGCCTCCCCTATTATGTAGAGTCGTCAAACGATCAGTAAATATTGTTATTTTATTTTAAGAATAAAGAAACCTGCACACAGATAGTTTGAAAAATGTTTAATGTTGGCGATTCCATTTTCCCAGTTAAAACATGATATTCCTGGTAATTTAGTTTCCTTAAATTATAACATTACTGCAGTTGTGTGCGTAATATTTATCATGCAAGACTCTAAAGGCCTTTGAGTTTACACACAGCGTCTGGCTTGCGGCAATAATTAAGAGGTTCCTTAATTATAAACATTTCATATACACAAAGTGTAGTACTTACACGAGTAAGCCTGCAAGCTTGCACGGTTTTACCCGACAAAATAACAACGAGACCTTGTAATGGATACCTTTTTGTTTTACTTTTTTTCGGACGACCGGAAAACAAGCACTTTTTGCACAATTTTTAGTAGGAAAGTCTCGTTTTTATTAAAGCGCGAATAGTTAGGGAAAGATCTCGGAAAATCCACTTTCTAGAAGCATTTAAATTACTGTTTGGCATATGGTTATTTTCCCCCCATTTCGACCCCGCTGAATCCGAATATCCCTGTTGCGACTTCGAAATGTTGACAGGGGCTGAGATATTTAAGATGTCGGCTAACATGGCGGCAAAATTTTAAATTGCCGCTGTAAAGCCCAAATTGACACAGGTGTACATTCAAAATATATATTTATATAACTAAAAAATAATATCATATAATTTTTTTTTAAATGGCTGCAAAACCCTCCCAGATCCCACAAAATCTTTTAAAAAATTTAAGGTTTTTTCAATAAAAAAAAACCTTCTAGGAGAAAAATTTATATTACACTTTATTGTAAACAATGAAACTCCCTTTTTAACAAGGTATAATTCCAAAAAGTCAGATTGATAAGGAAGTCTTCAGCGGCGTGGCTTAAAGTAATTGCAAAAATACCCATGTTTTTCCCAAGATTTATTCGATTTTTTTAAAAACTGATACCTACAGGAAAACACGTGTTATGCTTTATTAGAGCCAATAAAATTTCCTTTAAACTGATGTATAACCTAAGCGGATTGGTTTTACAATTATTAAAACATTAAGGCATCCGTGAATTAAATCAATGTAAAAAAAACAGAAAATAAACCATTTTTGTTACAATTTTTATCTAATTTTCTCAGAAACTAAGCTTACCACAAGAAAATAGTTAATATACCCCATTTAACTAACAAACTTAAATCTCTCTTGTCTACAAAAAATACCAAAATAGCTGTATACAACACAAATACTATAAGAAGTGAGCTTTTTACTAAAACTAAGGATAAAACACCAATAAACAAAAAGACAGATGTGATTTACAGAGTGAAATGTCACAATTGTCCAGATAGCATATACATTGGTCAAACATCACAATATTTAGAAAAAAGAATTAATCAACATAAATATGACTGTAACATAATAAACCAAGGAAAAACAAAACAAACAGCTCTGAGCATGCACCATTTGCAACTGGGCCATAACTTCAACTTTAACGATGTGCAAATCCTCGATTCTGAACCCATTCGGGAAAAAAGAGAATTCATTGAATCAGCTTATATTTTAAAAAACAAAAGCTCTATAAACTTAAAAACTGACTGTGATAACCTGAGCAGGGTATACCACCATATTTTAACCAATTTCTCTTGATTAATAAACCTAACCCCTTTTGTCAATATCTTTCTCTAAAAATATACGTTTTCTATCAACAAATAAAAGATTAAAATATAAACAACAAAACAATGAAAAGAAAAAAAAACATCCATATTATTTATCAATTCGCAGATACCTTTAACCGATTACCTACTGAAAACATTCAGTCAAGCAAAACACGGGGTATAAACATACACTAAAAATATTATTTTAAAACCCAAAAATCGCATTTATAACATTTAAACAAAAAAACAAACTAATAATAAATAAACAAACGATAAAAATATATTGTGTTGTAATGTGTCTTCAGTGTGTTTGTATGGTTCTTGATGTACTTATTATATATTTTACGTTTTTTACTAATTTAAAAAAATTAGTTTATGACCTTTGTCAGTTGGAGTAATTGAGGTAAGTGGAGAAAACAAGATATATATTACATCTCCTCAAAAAATGTTGATTTTATCTCCTAAACTATTTTTACTTGTATTTTTTTTAAACATTTGAATGTAATGTCTTTTTAACTCCTCCAACTTTTTTGTTTTTATTATTTTTTAAACATTTTTACCACTTGTGTTTGTAATAGGATTAACTTTTTTGTTAATTGAGATTTTATACAAATTTTGAGTCTTTTGAGCTCTGAAGAAGGTGAAAAACCATCACCGAAACGTCAGCAAAAATTAACAACAACAGACAATAAAAAATTTACCAGTCCAAAAGCTCGTGATTTTCTTCTACCTACAACAAAGATATTCGGCTTCAGCGGGGTCAAATTAGAGGGAAATTGTCTGTTGCCAAAAAGTAATATGATTTGCTGCTACACTGTTTTGGGAGAGCCTTTTCAAAATTTTTGCTCTAACTAGAACGACAAACGAATTCATTCATTTGTACGTATTTTTTTTATTGCTAATAGGGTAAAAAAGGTTTGGCTACGAAAGCTTATCACCCATGATAGTCCAAGATATTTTTTTTGAATTTTTTTTAATTATTTTTTTATACTGGGACTTTCCATCCAATCAGGATCAATGGCACAGTTCCGAAAAGTAAGAGCAAAGTGAAAACCAGGCCAGGAATCCAACTCGGACCGCCGGTGTGTGAAGCAAATATTGCGACCACTACACTACGAGGACAACGACAATAGTCCGAGATATAATAGATACATACTAAGAGTTAATACCTAACTGTTTTTTCCCAAGGGATTCATCAAAACACTGCTTGGTCTATTTGATTAGAAGCAATGTTTAAGAGTCGTGTATTCATTGTTAGAAGTCTGTAAATCTCATATCATGAGTTTAAATATGAAAAATAACTTGCACAAGTAGCGATAGCTACCTAATACATAGAAAACTAAGACAACAGAGTAGTTCATTTTAGATAAAATATACCTTTCGGTTCGGTTCGGTGTTTACCAATACGCATTCTGTATAATTTAGTAAATTAAATCTATTTTTATTTCAAGCGATAAACATTTATTTGTGCAATAATTTATATTAACTGAACATGCAAATAATCAGATATTTACGCACTTATTAAAAATATGGTTAATGTTAAAAGCAATATTTAAATTCAGTAATATTTTTTGTTTATATTTCTCATTAAATTGAAGAAAATTGATAAAAAAGGAAATATTTGAATAACGACCATGACTGAGCTATTTTAATTGTCTTCATCTAGCACTAAAAAACCTACCTCCTAACTTTAGTTCCATGGTTAATACAGTACGGCCAAAAAAAACCTGACAAAATGTTTTGCGTTATAACTTTCGAATTGCCATCGATTTTTTTTGAGCAAACTGCACATTTTAGATGAATGATAAAACATTTGAGCTGATGTATTTTTTTGGCCACCATTTTAAAATGGTGGCCAGAATCAAACTTGACCTTTTAAAATGGATCGTTTATTAAAATGTTTCGAAATTTGTTTTAATTTTTTTATGCATCAATAAAAATAAAATCGGTTTAGTGGTACCGTCATTTGGGGTTTCTTTGCCCAGGGGTTCGACTTTGCCCAGTTATGCACCAAAATACGTTTGAGGTAACCGTATCCACTACTTGAACACCCCACCGTGTGTATCACCTTAAAATTGTTGGTAGGGGTCAAATACGTTATAACATAAATACATGTTCAAAGAATCGAAATGTGAAGCGCTCATAGCTGGCTTTGGACACAATGGCAAATTTAAATTCGCGGATGCGAACTTTCAAGTGCGCATGCGTGTGTTTTGTCATGTAGACATACAGCTGCTATGCGAGTGGAGGCCATATTAAAATTTTGCGATGTTTTGCGTTTGTCGTGTAAAATTATGTTTTTTTCTGTGAAAAATTAGAAATAATTTACGTAAAACATGTGCGGTTTCTGGAAGGAGTAATGGAGTGCCATTCCATAAGTAGCTACGTGTATTTTTCTTTATAATTTAGTAACAAAATTGAGAGTGGTTTATAGATGCCATTAAACACTCTTCATGGTGTCTAGTTTTTAGAAAAAAATAATAGACATAAACCTAAACATTTGACAATTGTCAAATAATATAGTGACATAACGAAGTATGTTCCACAATCACCAAAGCTAACGCATGCGCAGTAACTGGTATTCTGTCTACCCAAAAAAGGAACATTAAGAATTAAATAGGGGTTCTGGCTTTAAACATCGCGTGTGAGAATGCATGGGTATCCCCATATTTATGCTCTAACGTATTTGGTGGGGGAATACCGATTCTCCGACATCAGTTGCAGGCTTGGCGCCTTGTCACATATGGCAGCTAATAGGGTGGCTTGAAACGACCCGTAATTTTTTGGGCCATTTTTGTGGTTTTCTTGTTGAGCTCATTTTCTAGAATGTAAAGTAAACTTTTGGATTGTCAGCAACGCCACTGACTTGGTTCCTCCAAGCTCTTTAAAGAGGGGATAATTAGGTCCAGCCTACCTTCAATAAAAATTCAAACATTGAGGAAACAAGTCCGTAGTCACATTCTAAGGTTTCTGGAACTTAAACTAAAACCTCTAAAGTAATTATCAGTAAAGAAACAAGATTTTTCTAGTTCAATAATATTTTACAGTTTGTTGTTATGCTAAGTTAAAGTTTTTATTTAAATATTTTGGGTCTTGTTTGTTTTATAGGTCATAAGAAAAGTCTTGTAACAATTTGTAAATTGCAACAGAGTTTTATTTTGTATTCATTAAAGTTTCTAACGTTTTTAAAAGTATTTTATATTTATTTTATACACACAAGAGATCTACTACGTTACACTGGTTTAAGGGTAAAATTTTGCGATGTTATAATGATACTTTGTTTTATAAATGTTCCATTAAAAAAAAATTCAAAGATATAGTGTCACAAGATTTAAACAAAAGAGTTTAAAATAAGTTTGGAGTCGGCATGGTGGGTACAAATCATAAATTTATTAAAATAAATACAGTGTGTCCACGTAAGTTGGCGGCATATGGGAAACTTTTTTATTATTAGCTTTACGAAAAAAAGTTATTCTTCATAAAAAGTTCTGCATGGTCCAAAACCTAAAATGCAACCATCAGATGTTAAATTTTTTCAGTCATATTACGAGGTTTGTCAAAAAATGTGATTTTTGCTCCAGAGTAAAGTACCTTTCTTTTTGACAATATCGAAAATTGTTATAAAGAAAAGATGTTTAGAATTAAAAATAGCTTTCAAATATTCAACATTGTTTATTTACATTAAAAAAATATTTTTTTCTTCATTTTCTCTGCGATTAAGTTTGCACATTAATGCATTGCATTTATTAATTATAAATTTTATTAAACAATTATAAATAAACTTTTAAAAACAATTATCTCTTAATATTTATCGAACACTGATAACGTTTAAGTTGCTTAATCACTAGTTTGTAACAAACAAATACGTCTGTCAAACATAAAACTGTACAATACGGATTTTTAAAAATTTAGAAAAACACTGTTAGACTGCCTAAAAAAGTGTTTATACCGTGGCACTTTTTGAAATACGATTGTTGACGTTTCTTCGAATTTTCGATATTTAGACAGTTCGCAAAGCCTACTTTAATTATCAGTTTTAAAAATGCCAGTGCATCCTAGATTAATTATGCATTAATGTGCAAACTTAAATTTCCAACGTAATCGCAGAGAAAATGTAGAAAAAAATATTTTTTTAATGTAAATAAACAATGTTGAATATTTGAAAGCTATTTTTAAATCTAAACATCTTTTCTTTATAACAATTTTCGATATTGTCAAAAAGAAAGGTACTTTACTATGGAGCAAAAATCACATTTTTTGACAAACCTCGTAATATGACTGAAAAAATTTAACATCTGATGGTTGCATTTTAGGTTTTGGACCATGCAGAACTTTTTATGAAGAATAACTTTTTTTCGTAAAGCTAATAATAAAAAAGTTTCCCATATGCCGCCAACTTACGTGGACACACTGTATATCTATTAAAAATTTATTTAAGATCTGCAGAGCCCTTAAAATAAATGAATGATACTCTGGGTTTTCTTGAATACTATTTGATAAAATAGAGTTTTTGATCGCACACAGTTGAAAGCCTATTTGCAATAAAATAGCCAAAACGTTAAACTATCGCTTGAATTTGGCGGGGCCGTTTTTCAAGTGAATTCCCTTAGCCATAAAGGTATAACATTGATGTATGCGGACCGCATTCGAAACTTTGAAAAGCCTCTGGATAATGGCCTGTGAAATTTCCACAATGATTTATGACAAAAGGGATTTCATAAAAGTGTTATTTTATTACAGCAAATATAAAAGGTTAGCATGGAAATTTTTTTTGCCGTTGGTCATGGTCCGTCAAATAAAAAACCCTTCCAAGATTCAGTGGCGACCTAGCTTCTCGAAACCCAGATCTTTTGGGAAAACCCAAAACAATACAAGTAGCCCAGTCATATTAGAAATTCACCTGGAAAAATATAGGTGCAAGCTGGATTTTCACTAGTAATACCACTAGAGGTCAAATTATTTCCCGAAATTTTTTCGAGCTAATGAATATTTTGAAAATTATACTAACCTCGCGTTAAATTAAAATTAAGGTATTCGGTAAGAAATTGAATAAATTTAAACTTTACTTTTTGTCTCACAACAATGCCCATTTTTTCTTCGACAAGACACCAGAAAACATAGTTTTGATTGACTTAATTAATTAGTTACTAGGGTAACTAATGTTTTGCCATTCTACCTATCTAAATTAAAAACTAAAAGCTGATTTATTATTTATATGACTACAACAAGAATTTTATCAATTTTTACATACATAGGTACATAAATAAATTTACTGTGCATTGCAGTTTGGGCGGCAATTGCTTTTCAGCCTTTTAGATGTTAGTTTTTACTTATTGTAATTGCACAGAAATATCATTTTACAAGAAAGAAAATCATAATCTTTAATTTTTTTGTAATTTTGAGCAACCAGAAAACATAGTTTTGATTGACTTAATTAATTAGTTACTAGGGTAACTAATGTTTTGCCATTCTACCTATCTAAATTAAAAACTAAAAGCTGATTTATTATTTATATGACTACAACAAGAATAGTTTAAGATGTTTTCCTTACTTCATTTTCATTTACTTATGTTTCATGAACAAATTTAGATTCGTCGCAGTTTCAGCACCAGTTAGATTAATTTCTACTTATTGTAGTTTCATGAAAATACCAGTTCAGAATGTAAAATATTTTATTCTCTTATTTTATATCAATTTTGGGTTACTACAAGTGGTAGAAAATTATAATTTTATCAATTTTTACATACATAGGTACATAAATAAATTTACTGTGCATTGCAGTTTGGGCGGCAATTGCTTTTCAGCCTTTTAGATGTTAGTTTTTACTTATTGTAATTGCACAGAAATATCATTTTACAAGAAAGAAAATCATAATCTTTAATTTTTTTGTAATTTTGAGCAACTACAAGTGGTAGAAAATAAAAAAATCTATTAGTTTTTGATATAGGTACATCAACACGTTCAGTTCGCTCGCAGTTTCGTAACCAATGTATTGTTGGCATATTTGATTTCTACTCATTGTAGTAACACAAAAATAGATTTTTACGATATAAAATATTATATCTTCCATTTTATAGTTACTTGTGGCTACTACATGTGGTAGAAAATTATAATTTTTACGATTTTTTATAAAGGTACTTGAACAGATTTAGTTTGTGTCAGTTTCGCCAGGAATTTTAGCCACATAAATTGTTGATTTCTATTTGTTGCAGTTGCACGGCAATAACATTTTAAGGCCCAACACAGTACATTATTCAATTTTGCACAAGTTTTCTGTTACTACAAATGGTAGAAAATTGCCTTTTTGCGTTTTTATCAATTTCTTATACGGGCTTTATTAGTATATTATTCATAACCATGCAGCGCAAAATTGGTGAATAAAATCGTGTCCAATACCTACTACATAGATATTTAATTTATTCCATTCAAAGTCCAGCTTTTTCGTCTTTAACAAGAAGGAGGTAGAAAGGAGGCGTCCGAAGAATACAGAAAAAAACTTAAATATGCAATTGAAATGTATAAAAATTGAATAAATAAATTAAAACCTACTGTCAAAAACATTATCTTGTCATTAAGACGTCAAAAAATTTAATTCGCTGTTGGGTACCCACGAGGAAAAAATTTCCACTAAAATTGGTGCGTTACTATGATGATATGTCAAAAAAACACATTTTGATAGATTAAAAAATATTGGTGTGGAATTTTCTTGTAAATATTCGTCAGCATCTGGCATACATCACATATTCTTCACCAAATTCCTCCTTGAGCTTTACTGGATATAAGGCTTCAAACGTTCTGCGATTTTCTTGAAAACTACTTTTTCAAAAAAAGTCAAGAAAGAAAAAATACGCATAATCATTTGGTCTATACTATACTACTAAGAAAATACTTAAAATATATTTAAAAAAAAATTTTTTTTTTATAATTTTTTTATTCCAATTTGTAGGTAATTTGTTTTAAAATGTTAGTACTTTATTTTATTTTTTAAGGTTAAACAACTCCAAATAAAGGTTAAAAATCAAACATTGCCCGATTAGCCACGAAACTTGTTTGATTTTTAAATTCACGGGTACGAAATTCCACGTTTGTTAGTATTATTTGGCTTTGAAATTCCGTTGATTGGCGCTCACGTGTCTTAATGACGGCTAAAAATGCAATATCCGTTGATCCGGCCTGTAAGACAGAAGAGCTGTCGAAGGTCACGGACTATAGTTTGTTTTCTTTTGTTTGTTTGTATTCGATCTTTTCATTGATCGATATGTATAGCAGTTTTTCGCCTGCTTTTGTTTTTTTTTGTTTCTCTCGTATCTCGGTAGATGGCGCTTCTGGCGATAGTTTTCTCACAATTTACTTATGATTAGAGACAAAACCGTCTAATTAACTTCGCAAGAATTGTCAAACTGACCAAGCAGTGTTCTGAGGAGTCCCATAAGGACGAAACAGTTAACTGTCAACACTTATTAGGTGTCCATCATTAGATCTTGGACCCCCGTGAGCAAGCCACGGAGAAATATATAAGAAAAACAAAAACTCCTTTTTTGCCCGATTAGCCACGAAACTTGTTTGATTTTTTAATTTTTATACAATTAGGTACTGCACGAGAAAAAAGCGTATTATTAAAAATATTTAACTTCTGGTTACTAACAGTGTTAAAATACGCGCCAATGCGCCAATTTATTTTATTTAAAAATCCAGCCTTACAGATATTAAAGTAATTTTTATATAATTTGAGAAAAAATAGTGTTTGACTAAACTTAAATGTGACAAAGGGTTTACAAGGTTTACTAAGGGTTAAAAATTATAAACAAAGGTACTTGCATAACGTTTTTACAAATACTCCAATTAATATGCAATTTTCAGATTTTTATGTCATGATTTTTTGCCAAGGTTGTCAAAAACCAGGCTATATGTACACGGATAAATTATTCTCTGCAGATATCTTAGCAACAAATGCCTTTAGTATTCATATATATTTGGGGAAAAATCATGATAGAACGACTATTTAATAAAACTTTATGAACCTATGTATATAATTTCAAACTCTTAAAAAACTACCTTTAGGTTACATTTATTTTGTTTAAACCCCTTTGTCCTATTAAAGTTTAGTGAAACACTATGTTTGCCTATCAATAGCAGTTTGGCTGGAATTTCAAATATAATAAAAATGTGCACATTTGCGAATATTTTAAAGCTGTTTCTACCCAGAAGTTAAACCATTTTATATACGCTTTTTTTTCGTACCGAGCTTAATTGTTAAAAAATTGTAAGTCCCATTGGCGGTCCGGCTATTATTGACCATTGGTCGAACCCAGACTTAAAGTTGTTTAACTTTAAATAAATAAAAACTAAACTTAAGTACATGGTGTTTTGTACAAGTGGGTATCAAGCTTAATATTATAAAGTCTTAACATTTTAAAACAAGGTAGGAAAAAAATAATATATATTTTTTTAAATGTAAGGTTAGGATTTTTCTTAATTTTACGTTATAGACCGAATAATTTTGCGTATTTCCCCCTCCTCACTTTTAAAAAAAGAGTTATTAATTTTCGAGAAAGTCGCAAAATACTGATTTTTATGGGGCCTTATATATAGCGAAGCTCAAGGGGGATTTTGGTGGAGAATATGTGATGTGTCCCAAATGCTAAGGAATTATTATACCAAACTCCAGATCAGTGGCGGATCCAGGGCACTTCCCCCCCGAGAATTTTTTGAATATACAAAAAATGAGTAAAAAGTAAGGTTTTTGCTAATAAAAATTCAAAATTTTTGCTTGCGGCGCATGAAGGTGTCTATTGTTATTATCATCGAAATTACAACCACTTTTATTAATAAATTATCCTGAATTTGTATTCTAAACTTGCAACCCCCCCGAGAAGCACCTCTGGATCCGCCCTTGCTCCAGATTGCACTTTTTTTTAAGTTTTAGGGTTTTTTCACCTAATATGACTGCGCTAAAGGTTAGAAGTGGACCCGGGGACAGTGGCGCTCTAGAGCTTCGGGCGTAAACAGTTTTTTGAACTCTATTTTCCAATTTTAAGTATTTGTTTCAAGTATCTATCAACTATCTTGGCCATTTTTTGGGGCTTGATCCCCAAATTTGGCGTATATAATGCAAATAATACTACTACAGTAGGGAAGGTGATGCAATATAAATTAACTATTGAAAAATTAAACAAAATTGCTCGATAGGCAAAGATTTTAGAAAGAATAAATACATTTTTGAAAAAATTCGTGGCGCGGGAAACTTTGTTGTTTGGAAGAAATGGTGCCGCCTAAAAAATATGTTGAATGTACAGAAACTAAACAAAAAAGTCGCCGTTGACAAAAGCTTTAGAAAAATTAACTTTTCGGACAAAATCGCGCTGTCAATTTTTTTCTATAAATTTATAACAGAAAAATGGCGGCAGGCGGAAATTGAAAAAAATGCTACTAAAACTACAAACAGCGCCGTATAACCAAAGTTTATTTAACATAAAGATACTACTAAATTTTAAAAAAATTTCGTTGCAAGTAAATATTTTGGAAAAATTAAGAAAAAACGCGGTGTGAAAATCTAAGGTACTTTTAGGAAAAATGGGTCTGCAGTCGAAAACTTTAGAAAAATTTTTGATTAAAATAAAAAATACTACTTTTAAAAAAACATGACGCCGCAGGAAAACACTTTAAATTGGGTAAAAAAAATTCCGACTTGTTGGACACCACAAAAGGATTTTTTCAAAAAAATGAAAAAATATAAGTGAAAACTTTAAAAAGATAAAATACTTTAAAGAAAACGGTACCGTGTACCAAAAATGTTAGGGAAAGATGGTACCAAATGCAAAAGTTGTGGTTAGTTTCAAAAGTATAAGCGCCCCTTAGCCGGTGAGTTCCCCACTGATATTATGCTGATTTTGTTTCGGGGGGGGGGGGGTTCGGTTCGGTTCGGTTCGGTTCGGGGGGGGGGGGTTTTTAATTTTCCGATTGGAGCGGCTAAGCCCTTTCTAATTGCGTGCCTGCGTGTTATTTAATTTAAACATACTTTTTTAAATACATACGTATGTGCATATGGATATTATAAGGTAACATAAACTAAAGGTTCCACTAAACTAACAACAACAACAATTAATATGTACAGGGTTATCTCGTATATTTTTACACCATCTCTAAAACGCTTATCTCATTAGAAACGAAAAAATAATAAATACAAAAGTTTCATAATTTTTTACAAAGTTTAAGAATCTTTGGTTCAAAATGTCAAAAAAATTTCTAAATGTCAAAATTTAACAGGTCGATGGTTTTTTTTAAATAGAACACCCTGTATATTATTTTAGATTTTATTAGATCTTTTCTTCCTGATTTCAAAAATATATATCATGAAAGTATTATGATTTTATGCGTAGAATAATTTTTATTTTAATACGCATATTTTTTTCCTAAATTTTTAAGTAATTTAGGCGTTTATACACTAATTATATTATAATGCGTATTCATACAACAAAAAAACGAATTTGTTGGCTTGCGTTTGGTAATACCTATATAATATTCCAAATTTCGAACCAGTTCGTTCGGAAGCTTTCTTTCGCCTTTGTTCTTCGTACAAATACACAGTTGCACTTTCCGAAATGTGTATGAACCTACCAAATCAATATGATTTATGAGAAGCTCTGGCAGATTGGCCTTTTCAACTGATAACGTGTTAGCTTATTTGCACTGTATCATCTAAATAATGGAGTTTAAAATTGAACAGGCTTGTGCCACAGTGGAGATAATTTAATACTAGTTAGATATATCTGGAGTAAACATTATTGACGCAAACAAATATAAAAATAAATTTCAATTGTCCTGCAACTTATGACATAGTCAACAACAACTTCTTGTTTAAAATAATGTATTGGCCTGGTATTACCAATGTTTTGTCAGTTGAATTTTCCAACAAATGCCACATTAAAAATCGTGGATTAGATCTGACGGCATGATAGTGCCCCGCCAAGTTCTCGTAAGCTGCTGTACCATCTTTGAAATATTTTGGACCTGCATAAAGTTAACAACCCCTCCAAGTTTCATGGATAAAAGTAGTAAAGTAGTTACGAAATTTAAAAAAACAGCGAAATTGGCACTCTGTCACTCACTCACTCACTCATGTATAGATAATCCAAATTCTACTGTACTTCCAGACATGCTTCAAACAGTGGCGCACCCAGGAATATGTCTTGGGGGGGCCCGAGGCCTCATGATGTCGAATTTTAAGCTATTTTTTTTGATTTTTCATTAAATATGTGGAAAATATGTAAATAAATCTAACGCTTGGGAGGCCCCCACTCTGGGTGTGCCCATGCTACAAAGCTGAAATTTCTCAGACTGATAGAAATTATGACCAAACCCTTGGGAAAAATAAAAAAATCCCAAAATTCTAATTAACTCCCCTCCCCTATAACAGCGGCGTAGCGTGCCCGAAAGGGCGGGGGGGGGCGACAGATAAAAAGGGCGCCTCTGAAAACTGATGAAAAATCTTGTGACAAAAAAAAAAACAAAAAGGTCAAAAGGGCGCCTCTCATAAATCTTGCAACCAAAAAACAAAAAAAAGACAAAAAAAAAAAAGGTCATCATGTGTGAGGGGGCGGCCGATAAGTCACAAGGGCGCCTCTCACGAATCTTGCGACCAAAAAAACAAAAAAAAGGTCTTCATGTCGTTAGTTTCCTTTGGCACCCACTCAATTGGTTACCGGCCCGACTTAATAAAGCTGAGGGCGCTTCGGCCACCTATGGGGCGCCACTACCCTCGGGGCGGGGGGGGGGGGGGCGACGAACCCCCCGCCCCCCCACGCTACGCTGCTGCCCTATAAAGTTCCCCAATACAAATTCCAAAATGAAGGGTTCTTACTAGTTTGGAAATGTTTTTTAAAACTTGGCTCTTAAGGCTGAAAATGACTCTTAGACATAGTGCTAAATTAAACATTTTGAAGCTTTACGTTTTTTTTGTTTTTGCTATGATATAATTTTTTTAAAAGTATTATATCAAGGACTTGCAACATTTAGTTTAAACGGACGTATAACGTCAAATGTCGTTTAGTTCATTTAATTTATTTTGCACAATTTTCAAACGGACGCTTAAATGGTTTTAAACATGTTTTAACTCAAAACGCCCAATTTAATTGCAAGTTAAACTAACTTTTGAGTTTATGTTGCATTTGCGTGACGTTTTGCAGCCGATTTTTTAAAGTTTTCTTTTCATATTAATACTTGAGTTCAATGAAAGTGCTGTCCAGAAAGCACCAAGATACAAAAAATTATATTTTGAATTCTTGAAAAAATAGAAAAAGTTCGGAAAAATATGTTTCTAACTTGTGTGTGTGTGTGTAAGTATACAGCTAGCGGTATAATATTAGTATGACAGAATTTAACTTAAAACTTGCAGATAAAGTGCCATATTTCCTATTTGCCTCGGTTACATTTTACCCTTGCTGTCTCAGAGCTTCAGGGCTTCCATAGTAAAGCTTTATAGATTTTATATAGTTCTGTAACGTAAGAAGTGAAACGTAAAGACATAATAAATAAATCCCAAGTTTTACTGATGATTATGGTAAACAAATAAATATGAAGAACAACATTGGTATTCCAAGATTGTCTATTGTCTCTTGCATTTGGTTTTTTATGGTGGCCTGTTACCTTACAAAATTCTGAATTCACCCTTATAATATTTTTAGGAACGAAAGTTTCTCGAAAATCAGCAAGTTTCACCGAACCTTTGTTTTTTTTAACTGGTGATTACCTGCAAAGTGTCACACAATCTACAGAAATAAATACTATAGTAAGGGAAGCCGTGAAGATTTTGGGAATTTATTTTCTTTATCAGCAAGCATCGATAAAACTGTTCCTTGATCAACTTTAAGTAAAATTTTTTATATGAATAGGGGGGAGGTTCTGATGGGTTTGGGCGCAAAATACAAAAAAAGTTATAAAGTCGAGGAACTTCTTTTCTACGTATTGCACCTAAATGTTTATTAGAGAAGGATATACTTAAGCTAACTATTAAAAATAGTATGACTAATCTCTAAGTAAAGGAAATCTCTGGCAAAACTTTCAAAATATGAGATATTCAATTTTTGACAATTTTGCCAGATATATTTCCCATATTTAGAGATAAGTGATACTATTTTTTATACTTAGCTTAAGTATAGCTTTCACTAATAAACATATATGCATAATTAAGAATTAAGCAAAAAGTTCCTCGAATTCATAACCTTTTATGCATTTTGAGACCAAACCCATCGGAAAATAGGAAGGGTTTATATAGATATTTTTTCTTAGAATTGTTCACTGAACAAAGAAAATAAGTTCCAAAAAATTTCACGGCGTCTCCTACTACTATTAAAGTTACTAGAACAATAATAATAAGAGTTTTTGAACCCATTATTGCCAATCAATATTAACAGTCATGCAATTTGTATGTCATATAATTTTCAAGCAGAACTTTTAAGTCTAAATATTTTTATGAATCATTTTGTAGCGGGAGTCTATTTGTGAATTACATCGTTGGATGTAAAGTTCAGCCCTCGTTTTGGTTTTCTTTAAAGTTTTCATAACATTTTTTCCTAAAGCAAAAAACTACCAAAAATACTCTGCCAATCTATGGGCACCTAAGCTCACACTAGGTACTATAGTTATAGTGTGAGCTAATATAATCAAAAACTGAAATATATTTTATTTAACTCCAGACTCAATTACCTTTCGTTTGATACCACACAAGCCATGTTTTGACTTAAACTCAAATTTCTTTAATCTACCCCCCACCCTTTAAAAAAAAACTAAAATGTATTTTGTTTAACTCCAGACTCAATTACCTTTCGTTTGATATCACACACGCCATATTTTCACATAAACTCTAATTTTTGACATCTACCCCCACTCTTTTTTTAAAAATAAACTAAAATTCATTTTTTTTAACTCCAGACTTAATTACCTTTCGTTTGATATCACACACGCCATATTTTCACATGGACTCTAATTTTTGGAATCAACCCCCACCCTTTTATTTGGCTTGCGTGCGGCGGATTTTGTTCATTTTTAAATGGGACCTTCACGGCCCAAGACCCAACTTAGGTACCAAATTTCATTAAAATCGGACAAGCGGTTTTTGAGTTATGCGGGTTGGTCGTTACAGACAGACATACAGACAGACAGACATACAGACAGACAGACAGACAGACAGACAGCAAATCAAAAAAGTTTCAAAATCATCTGAAACGCAAAGATATATAAAAATTTTTGAAATCGGAGCAACTTTTTTTTTCTCGAAAAAATTAGGATCACCATAGCTCACACTACTTATAGTAGTAGTGTGAGCTAAAATTTGGTGGTAAAAATGAGCGCACGCAGCATGAAACTTAGGGAGGGGCACATGCAAAAAGTTAAAAACAAAATATCATCACCCTAATTCTGAAACGTCGTAACCCAACTCAACAAAATTTTACAAGAATAAGAAAAGTTAGAAGCAAATTACATAGGGTAAGCATTATGCGACTTACTAGAAATCGCGGGAATGACCGTTTTATTTTTATTTTTTGGTTGCGAGGATTTAGCAGCGTATAGCTATGCATAATTACTAACCTTTGACGCAAAAATATGAATTTTAATTTTTTTGTGGGTGACGACGTTTCAGAATAAGGGTGACGATATGTATTTATTGAAATAAAAAAACAAAAAAAAAACAAAAAACATTTACAGTAAAACAAAACGTCTGGACTCTTTAGCAAATCTGCTTAAAACCGCTTATTATATTGTTTCTTTCTTTCTGAAACTAATTCCAGGTGAACACTCAGCATGCACAAACCGCTCAATCTATACTCTAAAAAGATCGTCCTACGGTACCACATGGCAATGCTGGTAAAAAATGTAGAGCAGTTTTTGTTGATGAAAACAAAAATCAGCTTGCTTTTCAAACTTTGCTACTTCCAAACTTTTTAACTCTACTTTATTAATTTTCTTGTCTCTACAATTTGTACCAAAATTTAGCCTCATCGTCAAGCCCGCATAATAAATTTACTGAATGGAAAGTACAGCATTATAAACGGATGTAGTGCCAATAGATCGAAAACTTGCAGGTTTTCATCGGAAAAGCGATGCTTTAAAGCAATTATCAAAAACTCAAAATAAGGTATTAGTAAATATTTTTTGCAGTGCTCTGGGTTACTTACGGGAAAGTTTCCACGATTTTTCTGGTGCCCAACTATCTTTGGCACCCGTTACTCTATTCCAAGGTTTTCGGCATGTGTGTGAGATTCAGCTAAGATAGTGTTCATGACTTCTTCTGCAGATTCGCGATAATGTTTTATTGGATCTAATACTCTTTTAATGTGATTTTCACATTGCGATAAGTCTTTACTTTTAGATCGCAAGACGAGGGGTTCTCGGTATTTCCTTTTGGTGTACAGGTTAGGGGAAATACCAGGAAATACTTGGGAAGAACTGGGAAATATACTAGGAAATACCGGGAAGTGCTTGGTAAATACTAGGAAATACAATTGAAATTTGAGGAAACACCAGGAAATATTTTTTTGGTGTACAAACATCGGCGATCGAGCCACCCCTTCTCGCAAAATATTGGCGACATATTCCAAAAGCGCAGAGTACTTTCCTCTTAGGTACAGGGAAATATTAAATGCCGGCCTTGTTGAAGCACGGTGAAGCTAAAACGCCACCTTTCTAGTTGCAGAGTTGCCGTCTTCTGATAGTTTTTAACGGCTTTTAAGGTTGCATAAAAGTTGTCTTTAAATAAAGCAATACTTTTATTTTTTTGAGACCATGGTGACTCACAAAAGAGATGAATATTTGTACCATACATTAATCGGAAAACTAATTCCCGAAAAAACCAATTATATCCTTTACAGTGTAACAGGGCCTGGCGTGTGACTGTGGTACTGTCACCTGAAGTGGCCAAGGCTTAAAGGTTGTAAGCTACCAACTTAGGCTACAACTTATATAAATTATAAAAAGATTAAATGTTACTATGTTACTAAATTTACACGATCTCGAAAGGGAATTTGGCGGTTCTTGGAGGAAAAGTATGCTATAAACGTTTTTCTCAAATGTATAACTAATAGGATAATCATACATACCTTTTCAATTTTCTTCTTGCAGCTTCACACTTTCACTTCTAATATTTATTATTTAAATATCAAATTTTTACTACCATTGAACTTTTATATTCAAATATTTACACTTCTTAAACTTTTAGGTTTTATAAACCTTTTATATATTTGTTGTAAATATATATATTTATCAACATCTTAAACGTTGATTGAACGAGTGAAACTATTCAATCAACTGTTTAATTTACTTAGTATTACTGTTTAGGTTTGGGATATGTTATTAATTAAAAATGCCGATTTTAGGGCAACGAATGGTTTGTATTTTGTTGATAAAAAACCATAAAACAGTTAAACACATTATTTCAAAGCACTGGAAACAGTAATAAGTAATGACTTTAAAATCAATAAACTCTAAAAGAAAAGACCAAAATAATTATGAATATTAAAGTTAACAGTTTTATACAATGTTAAAATAATTGATAAATTTCCCCAGTTGAAATAAAACCCCCCCTTAAGAAGTGTTAATGAAAGTGTAACGTACCAGGCAACGACAAACTAAAGAGTAAAATCCCTGACGACTTTCGAAAGTTTCAATACCCCGCTCTCTAGACATTCTCAGTTTGCCGCTAGCTGATTGGTCTAAATCTAAGCTTTCTTTAACGGATTTCTTCCACCACTCTTCTCTACAGACACTCTTGGCTGCCGTGGTCTGAATCTCAAGCTCCCTCGCATTGGCGTGAAAGACAAAGAGACAAAATACCACCGCAATTCAAAGATGCGTGGATTTAGAAATTCGGTAAAGTTTAAATCTTACAGTGTGTTCCTTAAAAGTTGAAAATAGTTTACCAAATTTGTTTCCAGTTACAAAATATGAATTATGTTGATGTTAGTGGCTCAAAGGACATATTAGCCGAATACAACTTTTATTAAAATACAGCGAACCTGAAAACATGCCTAAAAACAAGTCGCCGAGTTGCCATAAATTTTACTTAATCTTAACCTAGTCTTGCATATAATTAATGCTTGTTGATGTCAAAACAATATTTAATTAAAAATCTTTAAAAACTTATAAATGGCAAAAATACCATTTATATTCAAATCCCGTTTTGTTACATTACTCCCCCCTGATTAAGTATAAACAATTTTTTTTAAACGCAAGTCGAAATAAAATGGTTTATAACAACAAGCATTAAGTAGTGCAGACAACACAAATCTAAACTAAAACTATAACGCTCTTCGTTTCCATTTTTCTTCTGTGGATGACGGTCAATAAACATTCTGGCTGGAAAAAACTTGAAGTTCCATTCTGGAATAAAACAGCAACACTGGATCAGGTGCAACATCTTAGATCAGCTAGTCAGCAACAAACATGGTGAACGATCAGTAGATTCCAAACAGTACTGAAAGAATCAGAATATCAGTGCAGCTTAATAACAACGATAACTTAAATTAAATGAGGGCAAAATAAAATTGACAAATATACCGAAAAATATATAGAAATATATAATTTTAACACACATTGTTTGAAAACTATTACATTAAGGTATATATTATATACACGCTTATGCAGAAATTTGTGGAGACAAAAAAAAATGATTTAAGTTAACGTAAATAAATTAAGGGAGTCTCCAAACCAAACCGTTTCCTCCATAGTGTTAAACAAACACTAGGTACGCAGCAAGAGCTGAGTTTCCACATTGGCCATCTTTGAAACTAAGGGTGAACAGCAGACTCTGTATTGAATTTGGAAAGAAGTATCCAATTGCAGGTTTGCACAGCGACGGTAAGAAGACGTCGATTGTAGTGATGATGGCTGCTTGGCAGATCTAATGACTTTAATGGTGGAATGGCTGCTTGGTTGATTAAACTGTTTGTGGAAGAAATTTGTTGGTTGGTTGACAGCACTTTGCAATAGCTGACCTAAAAACAAAATAATTTTAATACAAGAAAAACAATGTTTTTAATAACAATAAACCAACCTTATGTAAAACAAAATTAATTGTTTAAAAAAAATATATTAATTAAATTAAAAAAAATTGAAAATTTTTGATTTTATGATTATATCTCATAAATAAGTTTTAGGTGAACTAAAACTAGTTAGACGGCAAATAACCTACAAAAGGTTGTCTAACCCAAAAAACGTGTTTGCATAAAAAAAATTAATTTTAAAACAAAGATACAAGTAAGAAATTACAAACACTAACTGAAATATTAAAATTAATTACTTTAAAACTTTAAAATATATTTATACCGTATAATAAAAAATAGGTTTATTTGACAATAATTTATAAAAAATTCAAATACCTTAAGACAAAATTAATTTACAATAACGAGAAAAAAAAACGTTTAGTTGACAAGATTTGAAAAAAAAAATTTAAGTTGGTTTATTGTTTTCAGTGTAATAAAAAAACAACCCTACCAGGTTAACACAATAAACTTTAAAACAAACATGGAATACTCAATTGAAACAAAAACAAATCATATAATAAGAAGACTGACAAGAATAACTGAAAAGAATACAAGTTAGCAAAAACAAACACAAAATGATGCAAAAACTGAAATACAAGTTTTTTATCATAGTTAAGATTTTAATGATACAAAAATTTTAATTTTATAAAGAAAATCAAATAGAACAGATAGAATAATCTCAAATGAAACAAATCCACATAGATTTTTTAAACAGAATAAATTCAAATATAATATTTTTTTTTACTAGAACAAATCAAAATATAATTCAATATAGAACAAATCAATAAAAAAAAAACTCATGAACAAATGAAAATAGAACAAATCCAGCCAGATGAATATATACATTTTCAAAATCACTTAGAATAAAGCTCCTCCTAGAATTTTTCACATTTTTTTCCGAATTTTCTTTAAAATTTCTTTCTTGAATCATTATCTTTTTTAATGTAAACTTTCTTTTCCATAGATCTTGCTAAATAATTTTTCTTTAAACATGAAAAATATTCTTCCTTTCAAATTGATTTTCGGTGTGATTTTAGTATGTTTGAAAATGAAAAGTTGGGTTTCCATTTTCTAACTAATTTGCATTTTATTTTATTTTCCAATTAATTGTAAGCTGGTTTTACACAATTTTGAAAAACTAAGAACAGCAGCAAAACAAAGTAGGTTATTATTGATGTCATTGTTTGAAAATTAGACATCTTTGCTTCAAAATACTTGACTTAATGTAAGCAAATGTTTTAAAATTTGACCAATTTAGGTTTTATCGAATTTCATACACACATACACAGGTGGCGATAGACGATTTTAAAGTGCATGAATCAAAACAAACAAAATAAAATAATCTTAGTTGATAATAAAATTTTAAATAAAATTATGTCTTATTATATTCCAATTGAAGCGAATGACAAAAAAAAATTAAACAAAAATGACAGTTGATGGTTGATGGTTGCTTCAATCGACTCTTTTTGGTGTTATGAAAAGAAAAACTCTCTTGGGTGACAAACTCATTCCTTATTTTTCCAAAACTACTAAATAAGAACTATTTAGAGTCCAAGCAGGCAAGGGCTTACTTCGAAAATATGAAAAAAAAATAATAAAAAAAAAACTTTAAAATATTTTTGGTATAACATACTATTTTTCCAATTTAATAAGTTGACAAAAAAAAACAAAAGGTATCTTAAACGATAAGGTTCTTTAGATAACGCAAGACTTAAAATGAGCAAATATTTAAAAAAAAATAATAACAAAAACAATAATAAATAAAATAATGCTTGCTAATATACGAAAAATAAACACTGATCTTAGAAAGACTAACTTTTACGATAAGTTTTTTTCCATAAACGATCAACTGGTGATTTAAAGGATTTTATTATTTACACAAAAAGTATACATAAATTACTTTTTGTTTAACATTAATGGAGCCAATCATGTATAGGCCTTAGTAACAACAAAATTACTTAAAGATGATAATAGAAATAAAAATAGTACAAAAATAATAATTTAGGTGTTCTTGATTAATGCTATGCCTGTGCACTAGCATATCATTTTAATAATGACGTTATAGAGAATATTTTTATATTATCGATTAACTAGGACAGCAAACAGAAAGGAACAAACTAACAAAAAAAAACAAAACATTTTTAGAAAAAGACACATTTTTGTGATTTGTCATAGTTACCAAAAGAAAAGTTTTACAAAAACAATTGTACTCATAGAGTAAAAGAAAAGTGGAGATTTTTTTTAAAGTTGTTTAAAATAGTGTAGATTTTAAAAAATATCAAAAAAAAAACAATTATTAAAATTTATCCTTAAAATGGAATTTGCTTGGCTTAAATGGTATAGACTGTACTTAAAGTTCGTATAGTCGAATATTTTCCATATAGGAGAAAAAAACATAAAAAAATAAAATATTGTTTTATTGATAAACAATACAAAAATTCAAAAATAGTTTTACACAATCAAATGTTATTAATTTGGATAATATTGATTTTATCAAGTTATAATATAATGAGAAGAGAAAAAAAAATAGAAAAATGTATCTTAGCAATGTTAAGATTGCTATGATAATATCCAATTGGATTCGAGAATGACTTCAAAATGGAAAAAAAAATATATATATATGTACACAAATCGAAAAATTTTAACCGTTGATGACGTAGTTTTTTATTCGGTTTATGGGATCTTAGAAAAGCACTGATTAAGAGCAAATGATCCCCATTTTTAAAAAAAACAAAGCTTTTTGAAATAATTGACTCTAAAATACACTATATATAATCGATTTTACGTTAATACTTTAACCAATAGGTGTTGATTTACTATAACACACATATCCATCACAAAAGAACAAAACCAAAAGCCATGTGTGGATTTTAACAAAAAATAAAATGATATTTTGTTTTTTTTAAATATTACAAAAAATAAAAAAAAACAATTAAAAGTTTACAAAATATCTAAAATGTTCTGGTCACTAGAAAAAAAAAATGACTACCAAAATAATAAAAAGTTAAATATTACACTTTTTCCGTGTAACACAAAAAACAAGATTAAAATTACATATCTGACAGATGATTGATGCAGATATTATCTGAAAAGATACAATTTACTTCTACTGAAGCACAGTACAAAAGAGATTAAAGAATTAATTTTCAATAATAGGTTACAAAAGCTCTGTATACCTCAAGATAGAACTGTGGCATAACGCGATAGAGACACTGTCTCTTGGTCCAGCGATTGTTATGCCAATTACCAATCTCCACAGCTAATGACCTATTTTTTTATAAAATTTGTGCTTATGCACTTAGTTTTATGATAATTACTTTTACGGGTAACATTTTACAAAAAAAAACAGTTGTTTGCTGTACTCTAGAAATTTTTTTATACAAAGATTTTATTAACATGATTTTAAATATACTCTTCCATTAAGATGTTTTTGATTAAAAACTTTCTAATTCAAATGAGACTTTTTTCGTTAGTCTATAGGTGTTATCACTGCTAAAGCCAAAGACAGTGGTTTTATTTATAAAATTTCAAAACAAAAGAAAAATATATAAATTTCATAATGTAAATATTACCAAATGACATAAAGATTAGCTTAAATGGCTTATCAACCCTATAAAGTAAAAAGAGTAAAAAGTTGATCATAAAATGTTATAATGAAAGAAAATACTTCTTTATTCTGCTGTTCTTGTCTGTTTTTCCAATCTCTGATTATTTCTTGATGTTAATATCTTTTTTTTAAAAATATCACTGATAAAAATATAACGGTTTTCATTTGATATGGCATGACTCAAGAGTCGTCTACTCTTTATGGTTGTATCTTCTAGGTTTTTCCTATTCCTATACCATTAAACACTAAATTTCTAAAAATCCTAACTTTTAGTTACTATCTCAAATATTATCTAATTAACCTATTTTTTAACCAAGTCAGAAAAATTGTCCAAATGTCTACCATAAAACCTGTTTTAAAATAATATCCCATCATCACTTCAACACAGGTTCCAAAAACGTATAGTGACTCTTGTATACCAAATCTAAATCATGTTTCGTCATAATAAAAAGAATAGGTAGATCTACCATTTTTTATATTGAAAATTGTATTGTGAAATATAAAATTTATTCAACGACAACGCTTTTGTCTCCCTAATTAGAAAACATAAGACACTGTGAGCTCAGCATTTCCGGTTACTGGCCAGATTCCTGAAATTAGAACATCACAGGTGTGTACAGAAGAAAGAGACTACTCCAAATCTTCTTGTTAAATAAATTTTCCGGTCTATTGTTTATCCAGTATAACTCAAAAATGAGTTCCCAACATGACGAAATAGAAAATTACCTTGGTCTCCTACTGAAATCTACTAGGTGTGACGTCACTGTCTTCATTAACCTACCCTGATATAACTTTTTATTCGTTTCATAGATAAAGTTTTACCTCTACCTTGAATAGTTTTTCCCTAATTTAAATTCCCATTTTTACAAAATGACTTGACTTGAAAGAAACCCAAAAATCCAACCCATATATTTTTCCGCTGTTTTAGACCAGTTCACCTGTAGACCATGTAAGCTATAACATGACGATTATTAATTCAGTAGTTTTCTTGATAAAGATTGGTTAAAACATTTAACTGACTATACCGTAACCCTATCTTTCAAAATTGAGTTACGATATTAGGAGATACGGCAACAAACAAAACAAATATAGACCAATTGAAAATTTTAATTAAAGGTATACCATTGAAACACCCTCTCGAGTGGAGAAGAAAAATTCCCTAATTTACTCCTCAGCCTTCTTCTCAATGACTGGGGAGTTTAAAATCCAGCTAAAAACACTCATTCCATAAAAACATTTTATAAAATAATCTAAAATATAATGATACAAACAGCGAAAAAATTAATTCGCCCTCGTCTTACAAAAAAACAACAAAAGAAAAAGAAAACGCGACGATTCCACTTGGCGAATTATTATTGGTCTATTGTTTTATAACATTCCTTATACATCAAAAGATGCATATAACAAACACAGATCCATTTTGCCATACCATATAGCCATATCAAAGTTACGTTAAAAGAAAATTCTAGGACGCTTTAATTCAAAAATACTTCCCTCTCACATATTTACTCAACAGATAGTAATAGACTTTTGTCATTTATAAAAATATCTCAAAAATTACTAAACAATTTTATAACAAATTGTTCTTAAAAACTTTCAACTTGATGTGTCAGTCATTTATAACTCAATACAAAACAATAAAATTCCTGAAAATAAAAATATTAATTAAGTAAAATTTTTGAGGGAAGTCGAAGAATCGTAGACCTCTACAGTTGTTGAATGTCATGGTCTACACCTATAAAAGAAAACGAAGTTTTAGCACTAATTTTATACATGGTTTTAACAAATATAATAAAACTTTTTCTTTAAAACATCATTTAATGAATTTATTATGCTTTTGACAAAGTGTTTAGACACTATTATTTTTCTTTTCATTAAAATCGGTCTCGTAGTTATTAAAAAATAAAACAAGTTTGTACAAATTTTAAATGAGTGCTCATAAATTACGAGGATTAGATGATAATTAAAAACTTTTTAGGCGAATAAAACAATAAAACCTCTACAATTGCAAACTTTTTAAAAAGTTAAAATGCTAAGGCATTACTTAATTAATTTATGTTATATATGTCTATGTAATGATAGACAGGCTTGCTTTTGCAATGCAAGAGAAAAAATATCTTTAGTGTCAAAATTGCAAATATTGAAACAAAAAAAAACTTAAAAACTTAAAACAAAGATTGTCCTTTTTGACATCGACGATCTAATCTAAAAACTCAAGAGAGAGATTGTCCCTTTTGACTTTCAGATTGATCCAGGATCTATATTAATATTTTTTTATAGGTTTTTCAATACGTGTGTAGCTTGAGCTATTACGAAAAAAAAATTAAACTTTTTGGCAAAGAATGGGGATCACATGTCAACTACCTCTAATTCAGAAAAATTAATCGTTTATTTAAACAACTACACTTTCCATTCCATTCCAATGGAAAGTGTCGAAATGGATGCAATAAGAAGATCAATGAGAATATCCAGAACTGATCATACAAGAAATGAGATCATAAAAGAAAGAATGGGAATCGAGGGAAGCATAACTGATGACATCACTAAAAGGCAACTGATATGGTATGCCCATGTACAACGGATGAACGACAAAAGATTACCAAAACAGGTCCTAGAATGGCAACCAATAGGGCGCAGAAAAAGAGGGCGTCCTAAACTGGAATGGCAACAGTCAATCCGAAGATCAATGAGTCAAAAAAAAAACCTGACGGAAGATGACTGTCAGAATCGAAGGAAATGGAAAATAGGCGTCGGACAACGTAGAAAAACGTTCTAAACCGACATATTAGTAGTAAACAACTACTGTATAGAGTAAGTCCAACTACAGCAAAATAGTAACACATTAAAAAACAGTCTTTTTAAAAAAAAAAGAAAGTAAGCTCTGATGATAATTGCATAAAAATTATTTTTTTATTAAACAGGATAAGAAGATTACAAAAGTTAGCAAAGAAACGAATGTACTAAATCTTTTGGTTACCAAGATATTTACGTACGCAAGTTATTATATTGCTACGACAACTACAGTATAGAATCTCTGTGTGTAAATAACTTAAAACTTTTGAGATTCAGTGCTATTTACATATGCTAAGAATATCCTGGATGTATGTATCTATCCAACATTTTCTTGGAACACAAAGAAAAAAACGAATGAATACTAAAAAAAGAAAGAAAACTTAAATTCGTTGGACACTAACACAAGGTGCGGTCAAAACTGTGAAATAGTTTGATTAACTGTGCAGAGACAACTTAACTGAAAAATTATAGAACTCTATGCATATAATAACTAGTAAACGTGAGAAAACATTATGTTATTAGCGCTTTTCAAAAAAAAACATACAGTACGAAGTACGAAGTAGGCCTGGCAAATAGACCTTTCTTTTGAGCTACTTTTTTTTTATTAGCAGTTGATAAAGATTACTACCATGAAACATCTTATAGGTAAATTTATCGAAAAATTACATTAGTCAATTTTAAAATAATGAACGGTGCAGAATGCTATGTAAATAATGAAGGGTGCAGAAAGCTATGACAATAAACAAAAGTTTGACTTAACTGTCAATAACTTAAAATTTGAGAAATATTCTCAATTTTCTTTTAAATCTTAATATGGACAAAAAAAATACTAACCAACAGGTTTATGCTTTAATAATTATCTTAAACAAACATAAAGGTTTAAAAGCTCAAATAACACGTTTAAGGTTAACAAAAATAGAAACAAAAGGTTTTAATTACTTCATGGTCTAATTTATAAAAATGAAATATAGTTTAAAAAAAAAAAAAAATGATAGATAGAAATTTATGTAAGCTGTTTTCAGTACCTCACTGTACACGCGGGTCTATTGTGTAACACTGTGTTTTACACGACGTTGTACATAAAAGTAAAAAGTTTTTATGAAAAAGTTTATATCATATAGATATCAAAATACCAATTTTTTTTTGTTTGTAAATAAAAATCTTATATATTTTTTTTAATTTAACGCACAAAAATCGTCACATGTGATGTGGTTACGAGAATATTAGGAATATTGTACATAAGCCATTGTTTTCTAGATTTAGCTGGCAACTCAAAAATTACCGACCGACCTTAATGAAATTTTAAATCATGGAACTGCATTTCTCACTATAGATCTTGTTTGAAAAATATAAATATAAACCTTAGTATTCCCAAATGAAAAGTCAAAAATTGGACCCCCGTGAGCTTTCAAGCTACCCACGGAAAAGTATGAGAGAAAGAACTTTTTTTTCACGAAAGCTTGTTTGATCTATAAATTCGATATCATAGTTTAGTTGATAGATATCGTAAAGTTAAATGTGAATAGATGCGTCAGACGCGGATCTACAGGAGGGTAAAAAAAATGAAATTTCCCTCCCAAATGTTAAAATATATTTGTTTTGGACACACATAATACACTGGTCTGGACAATATGCAAAATAGTTTTATGCAATATTTATTATAATATTTCCTTCCCCAAATAAAATTCCGATACGCCACTGTTATTTGTACAGACTAACGAAGTAGGCTACGAAAGGTTTTTTCCCAGATGTGTGTTTATTTTAAAAAAATTCCAAACCATTTCTTTGTACACTTAAATGAATAGAAGAAAGGCCCTTTTTAGAAAGTAGGTATAAAATATTGTGACCATGTGTTTTACCAGTATATCTTTGTTTCATATAGACTCAAGTGGTCTGAAATACTTTTATAGCCTGTAAATTGATTTATGGGCCAAGACGTTTTAACTTCGAAATAATAGGTCAAAATTTTAAAAAATATTTAACGGTTTTTAAAAATTAAATACAGTTCAATAATAAAAAAAAAATATGAAAAAAGTTTTACCATACTTAAATTGATTCAAGCAAATATACAGGGTATCTTTTTGCAACGGTATTTGCAATAATTTTCAAAAGTTGATTTTGATAGTTTTTCAAAATAGTTTATTTGCTTGAAACAAGAAGTCTTTATCATTAATTAAGTCAACTAATTATGTCTCATTTTCTTACTACATCACATCCTATATAATGATTATCAACCAAAGGGTTTTACTTTTGTTGTTTGATTTTAATTAATTTTATAATTAAGTTAGCTTATTGGTTATGTATAACCTAAATTTCCATATTTCCATATTGCGTTTTCTCTTTAACCAGTCTTTAATTATTAAATGGGAATTATGATATATTTATTTTAATAATTATTATTTATGTTAAATAATATTATTTTTAAGATTATGTATAAAATTATTACTAACTTAAAATAAACGAGTTTTTATTTTAGGAAACATATCAAATACCTTTATGCAATTTCAAAGGTCAAGTCAAATTTAGAAAAATACATTGATTTATCATTATCTTTGGTTAAATTTTAGAAACAATTATTAGTACTTCTCTTATATAGTATGGAAAAGGAACTGCTAAGCAATCTTTTTAGGTTATCTGGTGTTTTGGTGTAAACCTATATATTACATCAAACATGGTACTTTGATCTTATCGAATTTATTTATTTAAATTGTTTATATTTTTAGTTATTTAAAATATGCTACTTAATTTGTATATCTTTTAATAAAAATCAATAATGTACCTATATACTCATAAAGACATGGACATGACCTGTAAACTTGGTCTTTTTAATAAAAATTACAAGAAAATATCTTCTAGCTTCAAACTAATCAAAACGATTTCACTGTTATAACAAATTATCGCTTTAAAACAAGTAAAAAGGGTTAAGGAAAATCTTTACTGTGTTAGGACATTGATTTGTGGCTTTCTTTAGCCTTATGCAATAAAAATGCTATGAGATTATGTTTTTTTCCAAAAAATTACTGTATGGCTTTACAAAATATTATTTCATTTAAGACATAGTCGATAGCACCAATACATTTGTTAAATCGATCGTCCTTCTGTCAAACAAAAGTATTGTAAACTGGAGACCTTGGGAAAATAAAAGAGGTAGTGGAAGACCACAAATGAGATGAGCGCACAATTTGAAGAAACATGCGGACTAGATGGATGAACACGGCGTCATACAGGAAAGAGTGGAAGATATTAGTGGAGGCCTATATCCAAAGATGGATCGAAGAAGGCTAAATAAATAGATAGATAGCACCATTCTCTTTTTAAAAAACGTAATGAATGCACTGTGACAATAATACTAGTGGTAGTTTAGAACAAATAATGTTTAATTACAACTTGCGCAATGTCAATCATTGCTCTAGGTGACATTTTAGTGTAAAATACAGATGATAAAATAAAGTATTCCTACAAGGACTTTACAAATAAAAATTTTGACTCGATCTAAAATATGTACTGAGATAAAAGCTTATGGGCAGTTCTCAATAGGTAATATAGTCCTTTCTTAAGTTTAGTTAACGTGTTTTGACTTTTAAGTTAATTGATGGATAATTTATTTATTTTTTCAGTAAAGTTATTATTCAATACAATGACATACGAATAAAAAATAGGATGAAACAGTCTCTAAATAATCTAAGTTGTGTTTTAAGATGGTAACTAGTAAACCGATATGGATGCCATTTTTATTTTTTCTACAAAAAAGGTTTAGTTTTCTGTTAGGTTAACGTTTTGATTTTTGAAAATATGAAAAATAACGTACATTTTTCGCTAAAGGTGGTTATTTTATTGCTTTGATTTAAAATAGGTCGAATTTTCTTAATATCCTTTCTTAGGATATAACTTTAGATTTTTTTCGAAAAAAAATAGGTCTTCAAAGTTAGACATGTACCAAATTTTAATGTTGACAAAGATCAGTACTTTTTTTTTTCATAATATGAGCTTTTTATCAAACTCCCTAATCATTTTTCTCTTTCTACATCATGGTTTTAACTCAGAATGATCTATTTGGTAATAAGTCGTTTTAGGTTTTAATTTCAAAGGTGTTAATATTTAATAAGATATTTAAGTGTGATGAGTTCATTTATTAACATAAATAGTTAATTACCTAATTACTTCGCATGTTGCGGATTAATTCCTTTAAGGGCAAAGATAATGACAAAATAAAGCAAAAATAATTTTATTGTGATTTTTCCCAAAATCTACATAATAATTAAGAAGAGACGATAAATTAGTTTACGACTTTACAAACAAAAGCAAGTTTTTGTTTGGACAATCTAGTTTGCTTTACCTGAATCATAGAAAATTGAATGAAGGGTTCTACACTAGGTTTTTCCATTTCATAATATTTAATTAGGTATACCATTATGCAAAAATGGCTTGACAATAACTTACGATAATAAACGACAATATACTTTTTGATTTGATTAAAAATATTATGAAACGAAATTCACTTGATTACCTACATGTTAATGAAATAAAATAAATAAAATAAAGTCTCTCTCAAAAAACCAAAAAAATATACAGGAGGTTGTTTTTACATTTACCTCACTTTACTTAAAAGCTGTGAATTTGCAGATAGTGCTGATAATATCCAACTTAATAAGAATATTATAAAGCAAAAATAGTTCGACAGGTACGTCGTTTTAAAGAATGCTATGTTTGAATGCTATGTTTTGTAACATAAAACGTAAATTTTTATTTTTAATTTGATAATATTTGAATAGAATCGATATTTGCTGTGGCTACATTTATTTAGTCCATGGTTTTAACAATTTAGTGTTTTTTTTAAAATCTTGAAAGATTTACTTGTGGACCTTATAATAAAGAAATTTCTCATAATCGACAAAGTTGTTACTAAGATACAAAGAAATCAGTTAGTCATGTTTATTTTCCAAAAAGAAACTTGTGTGTAGTTTGGAAAATAAAATACATTTTGAAAATCTGGAAATATAAAATTTGAAAATACTTCGTGGTTGCTTACTTATAGTTTGAACTGGTAAATCTCAATCATATTTGTATGATATAGAGAGTACAAAAATGACAACAAAAAAATATCTATCACATATTCTATACAGGATATTGCTAGTAGCTAGGTCTGTTTTTTGAGTTTATCCTGACCAGACACTGTAGCACAAATTTATGAGAGATGAAATTGCCATAATGATTGCATGGAAAAAGTAGTTAGAAATTATAAATTTTAAAGTTATGATGCAATATCAATGGAAAATTACTTGAGATTAATTAATTACACCATTTTGGATACTTAGATGGTCAAATAATTTGGCTTAGGTACTTTTTGCCAAGTGAAGTTTTAGGTATTAAACAAACAATAAAACCAAAATAAAGTAGAAATATCGATATCTACGAAGAAAAATACTTATAAAAACAATGTTATAATGACTTAACATAATTTTTTGTATTATTTAAACAAAAAATGTTATTAAATATCAATAAAAAAGGTTTAATGGTTCAAAAAAACAAAAAAAAACGGTTATTAATGCAATACAATAAATAAAAAATATCCTCCCTTAGTTATATTTGACGGGTGTCTTCAAAAAAAATCAGTGGTTTGTTAGAGGAAGGGTTGGCAATTATTGTTTCAGGCAACTAATCAAAAGAGTTGCAATGGACTCCTTTTTTATGTTTTTAATAAAAGATTCTTTAAAAAAAATTCAGCTAGAAAAACAAAATAGGTTTTTAATGGCAAGAGAATGATAAGTTTAATGAGACTTTATTTTAACAACACTGTGCTACAATTAAGACAAAATAATGGACTCTTTTATCCATTTTAGTTAAATAATGTTTTGATGGAACAATTTTAAAAGTTTACCAACGAGTTTTGGAGTTATAACTCAAATCTAGAGTTCTGTAAAGCTTTATTAAGGCAAAAGGTTGAACCAATCGCATGCTGGAGAATCCGTCCTCCAGATAGAAATGGAGAGCATTTTATTTGCTGGCACATTTGGATAGTATTTAAACTTAACTTTTCAATAAAAAATATTCTACCAATTTATCTTTTAAACATTTAAAGTGATCATATATCAATAGAAAAATTGTCATGACATTGACATTTTCCTTGTATTTACTGTTTCAAGGACAAAAAATATTCAAAAATATTAAAAAATTCATAAAATAATTGCAACACAGATTATAAAGTTAGTAAATTAAACAGCGAAAAACAGTTATGGCACATCTTCCAACAAATTAGTTTTGGTTTTCAAAAACTAGACAAGACTATTTCTTTTAAAACGAACAATTTTACAAAAATTTCCTTTAGTTTTTCCAACAAAATATTACCAATGGGTTAACTAAAGTACTACTGAGTTTTTCTCAAACTTTCAACATAAAATTTTCACAAATTTTCCAAAATTTTTCCCAAATTTTCCAAAAATTTTTTCACGAATTTTCCAAAAACTAAATTACCCTGAACTACTGACACCACTTTGTAACAGGGCCTGGCGTGTGACTGTGGTACTGTCACCTGAAGTGGCCAAGGCTTAAAGGTTGTAAGCTACCAACTTAGGCTACAACTTATATAAATTATAAAAAGATTAAATGTTACTATGTTACTAAATTTACACGATCTCGAAAGGGAATTTGGCGGTTCTTGGAGGAAAAGTATGCTATAAACGTTTTTCTCAAATGTATAACTAATAGGATAATCATACATACCTTTTCAATTTTCTTCTTGCAGCTTCACACTTTCACTTCTAATATTTATTATTTAAATATCAAATTTTTACTACCATTGAACTTTTATATTCAAATATTTACACTTCTTAAACTTTTAGGTTTTATAAACCTTTTATATATTTGTTGTAAATATATATATTTATCAACATCTTAAACGTTGATTGAACGAGTGAAACTATTCAATCAACTGTTTAATTTACTTAGTATTACTGTTTAGGTTTGGGATATGTTATTAATTAAAAATGCCGATTTTAGGGCAACGAATGGTTTGTATTTTGTTGATAAAAAACCATAAAACAGTTAAACACATTATTTCAAAGCACTGGAAACAGTAATAAGTAATGACTTTAAAATCAATAAACTCTAAAAGAAAAGACCAAAATAATTATGAATATTAAAGTTAACAGTTTTATACAATGTTAAAATAATTGATAAATTTCCCCAGTTGAAATAAAACCCCCCCTTAAGAAGTGTTAATGAAAGTGTAACGTACCAGGCAACGACAAACTAAAGAGTAAAATCCCTGACGACTTTCGAAAGTTTCAATACCCCGCTCTCTAGACATTCTCAGTTTGCCGCTAGCTGATTGGTCTAAATCTAAGCTTTCTTTAACGGATTTCTTCCACCACTCTTCTCTACAGACACTCTTGGCTGCCGTGGTCTGAATCTCAAGCTCCCTCGCATTGGCGTGAAAGACAAAGAGACAAAATACCACCGCAATTCAAAGATGCGTGGATTTAGAAATTCGGTAAAGTTTAAATCTTACAGTGTGTTCCTTAAAAGTTGAAAATAGTTTACCAAATTTGTTTCCAGTTACAAAATATGAATTATGTTGATGTTAGTGGCTCAAAGGACATATTAGCCGAATACAACTTTTATTAAAATACAGCGAACCTGAAAACATGCCTAAAAACAAGTCGCCGAGTTGCCATAAATTTTACTTAATCTTAACCTAGTCTTGCATATAATTAATGCTTGTTGATGTCAAAACAATATTTAATTAAAAATCTTTAAAAACTTATAAATGGCAAAAATACCATTTATATTCAAATCCCGTTTTGTTACAACAGTATATATCGTTAAGAATAAGTGTGTGTGTATTTTATAATATTATGTATATACGAATAAGTTTAAAGTTCTAACTTGACTGATTGATTGTTTTGTTTGGAAATCAGGAAATTATTAAATTATTTTCAATATTTAGAGGGAGGGCAAATGCCCCTCGCTGCGTAAGCCCATGATGGTAAACACATAAATGATGATTTAGAGCATAAAGTTTGCAATATTACAGTGTTTTTCATTTTGGTCAGCATAACAGTCTTTAAAATCTTGGTTATGGTTATTCTTAGATGGCGCAGTAGCGAAATATTATCCAATTGTATTTAATAATATTTAAGGACGTGGTTATTTATGGTTGTTATGTGAACTGTTATCCCACCAAAACCTAAATAGTGTTTCAAGTTCATATTTTTGTTATATTTTAAAAATTGGTAGCTATTTTTATGAATATAATATATTTAATTAATTAATAATTAAATACCTCTCGTTATTGGAAACTAACCAGATAATTTTCATTCAAACAAATTGTTTAACTTTCGAAATTAACTGATTGATTGAGTTCGTGTGGACGATGGGTTTTTATATACATTTTAAACACGGTTTTGACAGTGTAAATTGGGAGAGAATGATGCGGGATGTAGCTAATTTGGGAAACTTCTTAAAATAAATTTGGCTTAACAACGCTTATATTCAAGGTTGCAAAGCTGTAGTCGGAATAAATATCCAGTTCTTAAAGCCATTACCTGTAACTTCAGGCGTAAGCAAAGTAATGCGTTATCTTCATTATTCTTTAATCTGGTCTTTAAAGCTTTTTTTACGGGTAAAGCGTTTAATTATGGATAATACATAAACCCACTAATTGTTTTAATTTAACAAAACTTGTCTGTAAGAAATGTACTTCACATCGTCACAAAATGCGTAAATGAACAGCGCCCAACATTACATGTTGAGAAAAAACCAATTTAAGCTCAGCCGACCGACACCAATCATATTGCCGAGAGTTATTTGCTCAATTATACTGTAAAAATTTATGCAAATAAAAATCTATTATATTCTATTCTATTCTATTCTATTCTAAACCAGTCATGGGGAGAAAACATCTGATCTTAAGAGGTTTATTCTTGCGCAGTTTACCCAAACCTGCGATATCCCGTTTTACCCCCGTATCCCATTTTGCCCCCCTTTCCCCTACAGAGAATGTATGAGAACACTAAGAATAATATTGAGCTGGTGACGTGCTGGAAGAAGAGTAAGATCGAAAGAAGAGTAAGAGCGAGGCCATGAAAAAGGTTGATAAAAGATGATGAGATGAGAGTGACAAGGTGGCGATGAATCATTCCAAAGAGGTCAAAATGGGGGGATATAGTTAATCAGGCTACCCACCAGAGGTTGTACTGTCACTTGAAGAAGAGGAAGAAAAACCATGAAGTATGCGTCGATTGGTCAACGGCACTTACGTACAATAAAATTGATTGTTTATACTTGTTAGAAAAAGAACTACATTGTTAAAGTATACAGACTGCTTAGAATTAAGATCGACTGTATCCGTGATTGATCGGCCCAATAGTTTTTTTCATGATTTTCTTTGCCAATGATTCATCATTTTCACGCCAAATTGGCTGTCAAATTTTATGTTATATGAAAGATTATTTAGAACTTGGTGTAGGTAGTTGTTTTTTCCAAAATAAAACATGATCGGGTTATTGTTTGTGTACGTCTTGTCCTTGAGACTAAAGACAAATTATTTTTTAATATTTTTTTAATTATTGTTGGTATACAGAGAAATATGTACCGGGTGTTTCTTTATATTTTGAACCCTCGGTCAGCGCCTTTAATATCAATGATAGAAAAAAAGTGTAAACATTAAAGTTCTATAACTTATCAAAAGCCTTTCAACCCATATGACAGATGCTGTCAAATGTCATTCTATAAGTCAAAATTTGATCAACTTTCTTATATTACGTGATACACCCTGTATATTATTTCATTTTTAACTTTGCCTTGTTGTATAATATGCCTCTGCTGCGGTAAACATTTTCTGAGATACATTGCATTAGTTTTCCATTAAGATACGATAGTATACTCCTCATATTTAATTGGTTTTACCTAGAGACCCTGTATGTATGACATATTTTTACTAAAGAGAGACGCGACAAACCCATCAAAGTCACTGAAATTAACATATTTTGGTTATGTTATTTATTTGCCAAATTCATTGGCGTTTCACTAAAATAATTTAAATTGTCAGCGGTGAGTGGCATCAATCATCATGCACCATATAAACAAACACGTTTGTCCGCACCCCCTGTATGAGTTTTGTTAAAAATCGTTTATTTTTATTTTCCGACGCATATGAATTGACAAGGACAGAAGGTGCGTCTCTCTCTAAACATCGCTAGAGTATAGAGGACCGATATTTTCATCCTTTGATGTTGACTTAAATAAATTTGACTTTGAAGAGTTTGTCGCGTCTTTTTATATTTAAAATATGTCAAACATACAGGGTTTCTAGTTTTACCCATGCGTATTTTGTTTTCACCATAGGAGTATGACAAAAAATGCGAGAAATCTTAAAAAATATTTGTCGTAATATAGAAAAATTATACCTTTTTAAAATCAGAAAGGAAAGGCGGATTTAAATATAAAAATATATACAGGGTGTTCCATTTAATATAAGAAAGTTGATGACAAAATCTGTCATATGTGTTAAAAGGCATTTGATAAACGATAAAACTTTTATATTTAAACTTTTTATTATCATCAATAATAAATGCGCTAACCGGGGGTTTAAAATATGGTGAATCACCGTGTACCTATAATGTCCAAAGGGCCTAAATATTGAATTTATTCAATTGTAATAAAATATTGTTTTCCAAACTTCTCAAAAAAGTTGTTTCTAGTCTGTGTATTAGGCATACCCAATAACCCAAGAACTCAAAAGTTCAAATAAAGTTTCATATTATTATTTATTCAGTATTAATAGAGACTTATTTGAAATTCTAAAATAAGGTTAGCTGTAGTAAGGCAACAACTTTATTTAACTTGTGCTACAAATTAACGTGGCTGGGACAAATGAGTTATTAGACACTTATTGAAATAAAACCTGACCTTTTTTAAAAATCGACCGTAGTGTGACAAATTTACATATAAAAAGCAACTGTTTCCTTTCATAATTCGACCTTTGTGTATTTAAGAACCGGATTTATTAGTGTTTGTATTTATTAAATAAAAGTTAGCGAGTTTATTTTTAAATCTGACTTTGGTATGTCAATTTTGAGGTCAGCTGTTACTTTTCTTTGTAAATCTGTCAGAATAAAGTCGACTCTAAAACAAAGTCAGGTTTTATTCCAATAAGTCCCTATTAAGACATGCTTTTTATACGGCCGTTCTGTATTTTTAACTTATTAATGTTTGATCGTTAGGCTGGTGTAGGAGGTTGTTTTTTACGCTTATGCTATGTTTATTATTAGCTCACACATATACTATACTATAGTAGTGTGAGCTATGGTGATCCTAATTTTTTCAAGAAAAAAAAAGTTGCTCCGATTTCAAAAATTTTTATATATCTTTGCGTTTCAGATGATTTTGAAACTTTTTTGTTGCTCCGTCTGTCTGTCTGTCTGTATGTCTGTCTGTCTGTCTGTCTGTCTGTCTGTCTGTGTGTCTGTATGTCTGTCTGTAACGACGAACGCGCATAACTCAAAAACGGCTTGCCCGATTTTAATTAAATTTGGTACCCAGGCTGGGTTTTGGGTCGAGATGGTCCCATTTAAAAATGAACAAAATCCAGCGAACACAAGCCAAATAAAAGGGTGGGGGTAGATTTCAAAAATTAAAGTTTATGAAAAAATATGGCGTGTGGGATATCAAACGAAAGGTAATTGAGTCTGGAGTTAAACAAAATACATTTTAGTTTATTTTAAAAAAAGGGGAGGGGGTAAATTTCAAAAATTAGTGTTTAAGTGGAAACATGGCTTGTGTGGTATCAAACGAAAGGTAATTGAGTCTGGAGTTCAATAAAACATACTTCAGTTTTTAGTTATATTAGCTTTCACGTAGATACACTATAACTATAGTACCCAGTGTGAGCTTGGGTGCCCATAGATTGGCAGAGTATTCCGTTCGTCATATTGTTAAAAGAGTAATCAAAATAGAAGATATGTGGCGTGCTATTTTGGCCGAGGCAAACAGTGATATAACAGAACAAAGATAGCCCAAGTAACATTATTACCACTCAAGGTTTTGTTATTTTGGTTCCGAGGCCCGTGGCTATTTAAAGAATGCAGTTGTGACTTTTAGGATCAATTTGGCTACATAAAAAATAAGGCCAAGTTACATAAATACTATATGCAGGCAAGGCAGTGTTTATTCCCTGTATGTAGACATATTTGGATATATTTATCCAAATATGTTAACATACAGGGACTCTAATATATCCAAATATGTCGATAGCAGGGACTCTAATATATCCAAATATGTCAACATACAGGGACTATTTGTATGCCCCTATTAGTAAGCTAATAGGGACTTATTGCAATAAAGCCAGGCTGTAATATTGCTAGGCAGTATTCTGACAGTTTCACATTGAAAACTGACAGTTGGTCTTTCAAAGGTGACCTAACAAAGTCGAATTTAAAACTAAGTCCATTAACAAAAGAAGGCAGTGTTTATTCCAGTTCACATAGTAAAACAAAGGCTGTATATGGAAAGATCACAGCTGTTTTTAAAATGAGGTGTCAAAATACTGCCTGACAATATTACAGCCTGGCTTAATTGCGATAAGCCCCTGATAAAGTCTAGCACATTTCTTATTAAAGTCTGTCGTATTTTACAGCGTAATCGCGCAAGCGTTGATATCAATATGCTGCTAGCATTATTACTGCTAGACCTTATTTCACTTCCAGTAAGTCTCTATTATCGGATAAAGTCGCATCAAATTTCGTATTCATCCATCAACTGAAACAAAACAGAGTTAGTCCACAGTGTTTGTAAAACACACCGAGCTCATCATCCACTAGCAAACCAAAAAAAGTCCGAGTTTTGCTGCCTACACTGTGGACTGTATCTGGATTATTCCGGGAATTGACGTAAGATAGATATAAGAACCATAAACTTTTTCAGGGAAAATACATCACATATAAAAAGCTCTAAAGAATAATTACCGATCTCTTGATTCAATAATATATTCTGTATGTAGCTAGAAAAGTATTGGCTCAAGAGTGATCAGTATCATTGAACTTGTTTTTTAAAGATGTCCTTTTTTAAAGCTAAGATTTAAAATTATCTCTGTTCTTTTTTGATGCTTATTGTTCAAAGGATTTATATTTAAATTTTCCAGTATCAAGTTTACCTATGTATACATATTCATTATTATTACTGTAGAAAATCAAAACTAGAATAAATGGAAAATAGACCTTTGCTGTTACACAACATTAGTTCATTCGCGTGAAATTTTGTAACAGACATGCACAATCGACGCTAAAAATGAAATCAGGGCCGACCCAGAACGGGGAAAACCGGGCATCTACCTCGTAATTAGATATACTGACTTGAGGGTTACCGATGAGCCCTCTCTGTCAGACCACAAACATATACAATTCACCGTCGGTATGGGATCTAGGAAAACAATTAAATATAGAGGCTTAAGAAGTACAGATTTGAGAAAAGCTGAATTCAGCAATGATCGACGTGTGGGATTGTGATAAAATCGAAATGGCAGCTGTTTAACGAAGGGAGGCTATCATAGCCGCGTATCATGAAAACTTACCTCTTTGGTATGTTTTGGTGAAACAACTCTCTGTTAACAAAAAGAAAAGAGGTTAGACGCCTAATCAATCGGGCGAAGGGGACGGGTAACTGGACAAGCTACAATGCCTCCCTTAGCGAATACAACAAAAAAATCAGTAGTGTCAAAAGAGAGTCAGGAGAAGGTCCTGTCATGGGCTCACCAAGCTTTCTGACACTACAAGAGTTCGTAAAATTCTGTCTAAAACCCAGCAGACAAACTTGGCGCAATAAAGCTTTCTGGCGTTTAAGTCTTTTAAACCGTACAAATAACCGGGCCTTTATGGTATTCTTCTAGTGCTAGTACCATGCCCGGTAAAACTGGACAGGGCCAGCCTAGCATGGAATTATAGTCTAGCTGGACCAAGGTCGGGCAGATAGTTGTCCAAAATGTTTCCGATTTATAAGCCTCACCTCTTTTATGATGAAGGGTTTGGAAATAATAATATGAGCACATATTAGAGGTGGCGCCTTAATGGTCCATCCAATCAATGCAAACCAACACGCAAACCCAGGCAAGTCAACAGAACTAGCTCTTAACTACCTTGTTGGAAAAAGCAATTAAAACGTCGATGCAAAAGGCGTTGCAGTGGGCATATTTTTTGATATAGAAGGAGCATTTAACAATGCACTACCCAATTTCCTCTTTGAATCAGCGTGCGCCCGAAGAATTGAATCAGGTGCACACTCGAAAACCGAGTGAGTAAAACCACTCTTAACGATGTGATGGTAAGTTTCGGAGCTGCTATAGAGACCGTCCACAAGAAGTTCTGTCTCCCCTCCTGTGGTCTCCACTGGACGATAATCTTCTTGCCATCTTAGAATCGCTAGATGTCGAGGTATTGGGCTACGTGGATGACGTAGGGGCAATTATTAGAGACATTCCAGAAGAAGAATTCTTTAAAAGGATACAAAAAGTACTAAACATGGTAAAAGCCTCATATGACAGGGAACAGATATCTGTTAATCCCAGCAAAACAGTAATTCTACCGTTCACACGTCAAAGGAAGCTAGACTTCCCGACTTAACAGTGAAATAATTTTATTTGCGTCAGAGGGGAAATACCTAGAGGTCACCCTAGATGAAACTCTCACCTGAAATGCCAATTTGGAAAAGGTTACGCGCAATGCCACATATTTGGGGAAAAACCTGAAAAACAATAGCCCCAAACAAATTTACTGGTTGTATATAATAGCCTTCAGATCACTTATTACGTACTCCACAAGAGTCTGATTCGAGAAGGGATATCAAAGAACCTCAAGGGACACATTCTAACCAGCTTAAACGAGAGGCCCGTGTTGCCATATGTGGTGCAATAAGCTCTAGCCCATCGACTGCGCTTGAATGCTTACTTAATTTACCTCGGCTTCACATTTTCGTAGAGGCAGAGGCAAGAAGAGCAACATATAAAATAAGGGCCATACACCAGGATGGCAGGGCACACAAAGTGACATCAACAGCCCTAATTAGAGAACAAGAGTTAAGCGCAACTCTAGGAATGATATCCGAATACGGTGTGCAGCAGAAAGCTATACAACATTATCCTCCCGAAGGGGACTGGTTAAAGAACAGAGCCAATTTTTTTAATAACGAGAGCTTCTGGTATACCGACGGAACAAAAATGCCATTAGGCGTTGGATCTGAAGTTGTTAGTATCAAAGAAAAAGTTGAGATTAAACATAGTCTCAGCTAATTGGCTACTATATTTTAGGCCGAACTCGTAGACATTGAACTGTGTGCCCTTTGGATTACTGACCACTAATGGATCAACAGGACACTTAAAATCTTTTCCAACAGTGAAGCAGCCTTAAGAACGCTGGGTTCCTTTACGGTTTTATCGAGAACCTAAAGGAGCTGCAGGGATTCGCAAAATGCGCTTGATAGCGCTAACAATGTGCCATTTGTATGGATATCAGGGCAGTCGGTGCACGAGGGAAATGAGGCCGCAGACCAAACAGCGGGGAAAGCAGCATCTTCCGTATTTTTCGGCCCCGAACCAGCTCTTTGGATATCATAAAATGCTATTAAATTAACCATATAAAAATGCATGGAGAACAGCTTCCAACAATACTGGATAAATATACCAGAACTGGCTTACTCTAAAGACTTCATTAAAGGACCATGTAGAAAGAGAGCCAGAAAGATATTGCACTTACCAGACCGGAGATCAGTATAGTGACTGGACTTTTTACGGGTCACTGTTGACTAAGAGTACCCATGCACAGAATGGGACTAACAGAAGGAACCAAATGTGGGTTCTGTATGGAGGATGACCAAACAGTTAGACAGGTACTGTGCGAATGTCCGGCTATTGCACGTTTACGTCAAAACACTTTCGGTTAACCTCAGATTGATTCAGAAGCTCTCAACACTGTCTGACATAAACTGATAACTAACGTTTTTGGAGGATCAGGTATACAGTGGTGAAAAACCAGTCAAAATTGAGCCACTGTCAACTTACCGATAGGCGCAGTGGAAGGGCTGCAAGGCCCACTCACATATTAATCATCATAATCATCAAGACCCATTGGTAGGAATATACCGATGCAAAAGATCTTAGCCAATTAAACGTTTTTTAAAATAATTACATATATTATGGTTCCCTGTGAACTTTGCTCAATGCGGCCAATTGTCTAGAGACAGCTTTGCTAAACTATAATAAATTATACTCAATAATTGTAATGAATATTTTGAGGTAAAACTGAATAGTTAAATAATTGGTGTTTACGTTTCTAAACATTTCTGATTTGAATTGACGCAGGAAAGGTGTAATTACAGATAAAGTTGTATGGCTAATTAAGTATCAAATGATACCTTAGATTATTAAATATATCCTTCATTGTTAATAATTATAACAGATACTAAACTAACAAGTTGTCGTTAAAAGGGGTTTGTTTCTATCGTTTTTGCAGTGGGAGCTCCAAAGCTTTTAACCTTACGGGTGTCCAAGATCTAATAGACACCCGATAAGTGTTAACAGTTAACTGTTTAGTCCTTACAAAACTCTTTGGAACACTAGTCGATATGAGGTGCCAGTTTAACGGGCTAACGGGCCCCTTCCCCCTTAACAAAGCCGCTAAAAAAACAAATAGATTCAGTAGGAGAAGTTAAAGTTAACAAAAAAAATTTACGTAAAATATTTGAGTCGAATTGACAGACAGCATAGATATTCAATATGTAAAACTAAATTTTCAGATGCCAACAATTATTATTACACAACCATTACAAAAAAATGTCGAGATCTGTAAGACAGACCTTGATATTCCTAAGTATTTTTTGACGCTCAATCTGAATACGGGCCAAAGAAATCCCTAGACGCCTAAAATTTTTCCCAGTTAGTTAATTTATATGAAATTAACAAAAATAAATGAATCCATGACGGATCTGATACCTTCCTAGCCCATTAGCACACTCCAAGTGAACTCCACGTTATATCAGCCTTAAAAACAGTTTTTTAAAAATATCTAACCGCCTACGACGTTTTTGGCGTTAAAAAGTTAGCTAATTTAAAAGTTTTAAAGTGTCAAAAAACTGTCATTAGAAGTTTCAAAAATGTTCTTGTCGGAAACATACCTTCTCCAGCCATTGCTGCGCGGGCTAGGAAGGTAAAAATTAGGTTTGGCAGACCATCTTTTCGATTTTAATTATTTTTTGTATACATTAATCCTAGCAAATTTCAAACTTTTCTGAAAACTATTTTTTTTTAATTAATTTTTTGAAAAAACAACTGCAAATTTGCTTGAAACATATACTAAAATAAATTTAGATTTACATAAGAAAATGCGGTTCATGCACTTAGCGCTGCCCTTGCTTATCAATCACTTCTAATAAGAAAACAAGTAGCGCCATCTAACAAAATTCATGAGAAACTGAAACAACAGCAAGGCAAGTAATTAACTGCTATTTCGATCGAGTAAAAGAAAGATTTAATTACATGACCTTCGAGAACGTATTTTTATTTAGGTCAGAATAAAACTGATTGCGTTTGTTTCGCCTTCAAGATGCCGGCGTCAGTCAGCGGAGTTTTAAGCCAAATACTGACAAAGGTAAAGTTTTAGAAACAGTAAATTAAAAATCAAAGTTTTGGTAGCTAAGCGAAAAAGAAACGTTTTTTTTATATTGTATTTTTCTGTTTTCTTTTATTCTACAGTCGGCGATATACAGATTCTTATCTCGAGTGGACTCATTCAAAAATTGCAGGCAAGTTTTGTTAATTGAAGTTTTTTGTTTTTTAACTATTTTTAAGATACTCGCAAAATACTGCCAAATTTGTTTTTTTCTTATTTGATAACCGTGACTCTTTCGACGACGTACGGGTCATCGGCCACCTTTGAAACCCCAGTGTAGGTATTCCAGGTCTTGAACGATGTGATAGTTCCGAGCCGTCACGTGCTGTGCGAAAAGACCTCCATTGCGCAAGCTTCTCCTACGATTCGACCGAGGATCTTTCAGTCGGTACCGGGGCAGGAGAACAGATTTCACTTCAAGCGCGTAAAATTTACTAAAGGGGTGTTTACACGGGTCGATTTTAGCCGTGCGATAAGTCGCCTCGACTTGCCGTGCGGCAAGTCGCGTCGCTACCCCATTTACACGGGGCGACTAAAAAATCGCAAATTCATATTTGTTGAAAATGTTGGGGAGACCAGCTGTTTTATGTGCTGTGGAATTCAAACAGTGCGTGAAGCAATTCTTGATGAATTGATCATTTTGGGATCATGGATGGGAAAAAATCGTGAATTTTGGGTTTGTCAGTGGATTTTTCGAAGCAAACTCTTAAGTGTTTTAGATATTTTATTGATGGCATGGAGCTCAGAAGATCCAAATTCTATTTTTCATTTTCAGATACCAAATAATGTGTCAAATACTTAATAGTAAACAAAATAGGGCGTAAATGACTATCACGCCGCTGCGAGTCGCCTAACAATGAAGCATTTACACGGTCGATTTTAGTCACGCGTCGCATGCGACCTACGGTCGCTCGGCAAAAGTAGAGAGGCACCCAACTTTTGGCAGATTCGATCTAGTCGCATGCGGCACAGACGATTTTCCATTTATACGGGCGATTTTAGCCGTGCGGTCTGGCCAGAAATCGACCCGTGTAAATGCGCCCTTCCAAAGTTAATATTTTATTGCTAAAATACCGGATAAAAATTGGATGGTCACATCGTTCAAGACTCAGAATAGATACCCAGACCGGGTATTTTTTTTGTCCTGTTCTTTTGTCCCTTATAATAGCCTACCGACTGAAGGAGTGTGTAACGCCTTCACGAGATATCCGACCTCATCCGTGAATGAAAGGGTAGGACAATATTACATTTTACACTACCCAGGAATCTCATAAATGTCCGCAACTGACGGGGATCGAACCCGCCACTGTAGCAAGTGAGATTTCTTTACCTCACTGATGTTCAATGCGCGGACGCACCGAGCCACCAAGGCTACCTGGTAAATTTGTCCAAAATACCTTATGATACTTATCCAATCAGATAAGATGAGTGCACAAAAATTATATTAGTTACGAATTTTTCGCTTTTAAAGATATATTTTAATACTAAAACGATAATATATTATTGACAAAACGCAGTCACATACAATATGTGGCTGAATTGACTGCACTGCATAAATTCATTAATTTGTGAAATTATTTTAATTACAGTTATTTATTAATCAAGGGACAGAGCATGTGAAAATTGTTTGATTTAAGTTATATAGTATCACCATTAAATTATAATAAAATAAAAAAGTCTTTAAAAAATAACTGTTCTGTGGAGGTGGCGAAAAAAACCGGACCATTTTTTTTCGTTTTAACTTTTTAAATATACAATCGATTTTAATGAAGCAAACTGCACTTGGCAGAGAATACTCAAAGTTTAGTGTATATATATGTTTTTGTCCGCCATCTTAAAATCTAAGATGGCGCACGAAATTAAAATGTACCCTTTCAGAGATGCTCGTTTATTATTGTGTTGCGAACATGTTTTAATTATTTCTTTGAATTAGCAAAAAAGCTCCGCTCTAGCCACCCACAATAGGGTACAAACCAGCAAAATCGGTTCAGTGGTTCTAAAAAAAATATTTTTGTTTCAACCACTGTTGATTGCCTTGCCAATCATATCTGCATTTATTTCCTTTTAAATTTATTACTACTAAACCGATTTTAATGAAATCAAAAGCATCCTAATAAGAATTAATTGCTTTTTAAAAGTCATGATCAAAGTTTATCGCCATCTTAAAATTTTTTAATTTATAGAAAAGCACTACTTTTTCCCCCACAATGAGGTACAAATTAGTAAAATCGGTGTGGTGGTTCTTAAAAAATCTATTTTTGTCAACCATTGTTTTACTTGCTAGCATTGCCAATCCTGTCTGCATTTATTTCCTTATAGACCAATTTTAGTGAAATAAAAAAAAATATGATGAGAATTGATTGTTCTTTAACGACAATGTATTAAAATCGATTCAGTGATAATGAATTTATAAAGAAATAATTGCAGACAGGATTGGCAATGAAACCATATAATTTGTAAAGCAATCATTAAAGCAAAATAAGATTTTGTGAGCACCACACCAATTGTATTAGTTTGTACCTAGTTATATGGGAGAGAAGTAGCACTTTCTATAAATTAAAAAAAAACTAAAACATTTTCGGAAAATAAGAATACCCATGCCTGGTTGAAGGGTCAAGTATGATTCTGTCGGACATCTCAACTTTTAAGATGGCGGCAAACCTCGATTATAATATATACACCATGGTTTTAATATTTCACTAAGATCGGTTCGCTCATAATGAGTTTATGAGGAAATGAATGCAGACAGGATTAGAATCGTATAATATGTAAAACAATGGCTGAAACAAAAATAGATTTTTTGAGAACCACCACACCGATTTTACTTATTAATTTGCACCTGGTTTTGCGAGGCAAAAGTAGTAAATAAGAACAAACACGCTATTTTGAAAAATCAAGTATGATTCTGTCGGCTATCTTAAATTTTAAGATAGCTATACATTTTGATCATAATCTTTAAAAGGCCATCAATTCTCATTAGGATGTTTTTTATTTCATCAAAATCGGTTCAGTATTCATGAATTTTTGGGGAAATAAATGCAAGCATGATTGGCAAGGCAATCGTATAATATTTAAAACAATGGTTGAAAAAAAAAATATTTTTTAAGATCCACCAAACCGATTTTGCAGCTTCTTTACCGATTTAAAGAAATAATTAAAACATGTTCGCAACATAACAATAAACGAGCATCTTTAAAGGGTACATTTTAATTTTGTCCGCCATCTTGCATTTTCAGATGGCGGACAAAAAAATATATTTATTCAAAACTCTGATTAATTCTCTGGCAAGTGCAGTTTTGTCCTAATAAAGTAGATGGTATATTTCAAAAGTTATAATTAAAGAAAAATTGTCCGGTTTTTTTATCCCACTCGGTAGTAGCGGTTGTAAGATTTATCGGGTAGGTAGGTTAAAAGAACTTGCTCTGAATCTATATTAAGACAATAATTTTGTGTACATAAGTGAGAGAGGTAAAAAAGCAAACGCCATGCTGTTGTATAGCAACGAAACAAAATTAAATTCTATCAAAACGAAACCCCATCTGGCTATAACCAACTCAACGAAAGTTGAGTTTATTTCCCATATTTTGTATGTTATCGACAAATTGAGTGTTTTATTCTAGTACAATATTAAAAAACCTGTTACCTCATTTATTTACCAACAAAATTGTTTCGGTTCAGTTTTGAGTTTGAATATCACGATTGTTTAAGTTTTAAAAATTTTATTTAAATATAGCTCCATTAATATTTAACCTTATTTAATTAATTATGCAACTAAAAAAATATTAAATTTAAATTTTATTTTTTAGTGTCGGTACACACTCGCGTTTCTCTGCCGTGCGGTGCCGCAGTGGTACCGCAATTGCGGTCAGTGATACTATAAAATAAATGACGCAATGTACACAGTTGAGCGGCAATGCGCGTGCGTCTTTAGTACATTTTTGACCGCCACTGCCCCCGGGAACGCAGCGGCTCTCAGTACATTGTAGTTGGTAATAGAATCGTACACACGTGTGGTTTGTTGTCACCGCAAAAAAGCGACGTGGCATGCAATTTACAATATCCGTCTCTCATAAAGCGTACAACACTAGCGTCATGTCGCGACAGGTGTGTGTATCAATTTTTGCAGCAACCGCTGTGTTACCGCTGTGGCACCGCGCGGCAGAAAAATGAGTGTGTGTACCGGCGCTAAGTATGTACAACAGCGCTAAGCGGCCTTCTTCGAGTAGACGCAGCGAAAGTTGATACCACGCACGTCATCAACTATATCTTGGTATACGCCTACTTGCGGTCGGACAGTGTCGAGAAGAATAAATTACACATAATAATTTATAGCGGTATAATACACTAAGCCTATGGATCTCCGAAACAGCCAATCACAAGCTACACGCGGGGCCATTAGATGATTCTCCACCGTGACGTGGGTGGCTTCAACTCTCGCTGCGCGGACTCTACTAGTTAATTATTGCTGCCGGAAATTGGCTGGGTTTAAACTGAGGATCTGTAAAAATGAATCGGTAATTTTAATTTAGATTTTGTATCTACTATAGAATAGTTCAAGTTTATTTTAAAACGACAATCTTGTACAATAATTAGAAAAAACCAAACTAAACTTTATTTGCTCTGAATAAAATTATCTTTCGTCATTTATATTATGTGCTCGTAATTTTACAAATTATAATTATACTCATTATTTTCTGGTTAATGGGCTAGTAATTAGAATAATTAATATTTCAAAATTGGTTAATTAGAGATGGTTTTACTAGTGCATCTCCCTATAAACGTGGCACGTATTTTAAACCTAATATCATTTCGACTTTGCGAATTTACCATCACAGTATACGGCTTAGTAGTCTGGAGGAAAACAAAAAAAGATGTAAATTAATGGTACAAGACTGTTTTTTCCGATTTTGTTAGGCGAGATGCTCTATATTAAGAATTCGAGTGATGTCACTCTGGCAGTAGTACAGAAAGTCAATTGAGGTGTATTTTTTCCAGTGGCGTGCGGTCAAATTTTTGGGGGGGCCAGACCCCCCCCAAAAATTATTAAAGCCAAATTTGAGCCTAACCATAGTCTTTTAGGGATGTCTAACTGAGGTGAGGCCCTTGTTTAAAATGTTTATACAGGTACGCCACTGCCCTTTTATTTGGGTCCGTACGTCTAGATGCAGCGCATTTACATAATGAGTGGTTTGTTCCCGCCTCTATTTCACTTTTGCAATTAGAAAATAGTTTTTGTTTTCACTTTTTTATTATTTTCAGTTTTTTTATTTTTACTTTTGCTTGCATTGAAAGTTTACTTAATTTAATTAATTTTACACTCGATAAGCTTTTAGTGTTTATCCCAATTTTTCTACAATTACCCTACATCCTTTGGGCCCTTTTTTCCTTGCTATCCCCTCTTTACCTTCCCGTAAAGCAGTGCGCGCTAGGCAAAAAGGACAAGAAGCGCGCGAACGTCTCCCCACTGCGCGGAGAAGTCGACCCATCGATCGACCAAAAAACAACGTCTACGAAAGGTATCGCCAATGCCACGTGCGAACCCAATCAATTTTACTACATGTGAAAATTACAATTTCCTTTAAGAAAATTACGGATTATTCCAAGAAAAATTAGTGAAAGTGCCCAATCTATACGGATTTCCTCTTTTACCCGGTGTTCCCTAGCAGAATCAAAAGTAAGTCGAGTGTACTTTTTTTCTTTGCGAATTTTCCTAATTTTTCATATAAAATTTTATATTCAAAAATATTATTTACAAGTGCTATACGGCACATCATTCATTATTGCCAATTACGGCAGCAGACATCACCAAATAGTCGAGATATCCACGGGAGTAGGATTGACGGTTGTTGGAGAGTTTCCGAACCAGTTTCCCTTATTTTATACAGTCCACCCTTTGATTTCTTAATTTAGGACTGCCCACCTTGTCCACCCCGAACATTTGGTCCTTCGAACCTTCGAGTTTTTTATTATTGAGATTTAAAAATTTAAAACCAAATTTTTAATTGAACATAAAAATTACATTTTAAAAAATAAAATTTTTATATTCAATTAAAAATTTGGTTTTAAATTTTTAAATCTCAATAATAAAAAACTCGCCACTCTGGGTTACCTACTGCCTAAATTCGTGCCGACCGCAAGGTCAGTGATCGTGTTTTTTGCTTTACAAAAAAGGTGTTAAAAATAAACTGCATTTCAAATCAAATCAGCTGTTTATTATTACCTTTTAAACATTTACTTTATAAAAGAAAACACATTTTGGGATTAGTCGCATAGAACCTTTTCTATTTTGTGAATTATGGCTGATTCGACAAAAATAGCGCGAGCTAAGGCTTTAAGACAATCGGCTATTGATCAATTACAGTTGATCTGCGACTCAGCTAAAAAGGCTAAAACTGACGCTAGTTCAAAAAATCGTTTTAAGGTTTCTTATAGAAACTTAAAAGTAGTACAAAAAGCGTTCGATAAGCATCATAATAGCCTTTTAGTGCTGATTTGCGCAGATCAAACTCAGCTCACAGCTGAAGCTAAGTTAGCCAATTCTGTCATGACCTTGTTGCAAGATGTAGAAACAATGTATTACGAAATATTTGAGTTGCCACTGGAAGAAGCGTCCCACGCTGGGGCGTCTCCCGGATTTCATAGTACCATGTTTCCAGCTCAAAATACATCCCCTGAGATATCTTTTATGCCAAAACCTAGTTTGCCATGTTTTCAGGGTGACGTCAGATCTTTTCCCAGTTTTATTCAAACTTTTGATTCTCTTTATCATAACAGTAAATCTATTTCAAATATCGACAAACTCAAGTGTTTGCGCATGTGTTTGCAAGGCACCCCGTTAGATTTAATTTCAGATTTACCCGTTTTAAATGAGAATTACCCAATTGCTTACAAAATTTTTCAAGATCGGTATAATAACCGCAGATTACAAGTAGTAACCCATTGGAAAGAGATAGAAAACTGCCCTGCATTAACTCAAGAAAATGCGCAGCAACTGCGCAGTTTATTGGATACTTTCAATAAAAATATTTCTGCTCTAAAATCCTTAAAAATGAAACCAGACAATTTTGATTTTGTTTTAATGCAATTTTTACTTGATCGGCTCGATCCCAACACGCGCAAGGCCTTTGAACAACATCATGCATCAAATGAGATACCCTTGTATAATGACGTCACAAGTTTCTTGCAAAAACACTGTACTGCTTTGGAATCGGTACCTACAAAAGGCCGCACAGATTCTAAGCCCAATTCTTTGAATAACCCTAGGTTTTCGAATACGAATATGCAAAATACTTCTAATAAAAAATCTAAAAATGCATTTATGTTGCAATCGCAACAAAAGAGTCAAAATAACCCCCCAGGTACATGCTTATTATGCGGCCCTACGGCTCAGCATATTATCTATAGGTGTAGTAGTTTTTTGAGTAAGACTCCTCGCGAACGCTTTGAAATAATAACAAAAAGCCGCGCATGCACCAACTGTCTAGCTTCTGCGCATGTGCAGACCCAATGCAAGTCTCAAAAACGCTGTTTGACGTGCCGGGATGCTCATCACTCATTATTACATGACTACAACCTCGCTCAAACTGGAGGTCAATCCTCCTCCTCAAACACTCAACATTCCGATTTACATGTTGGTTTTTCGAATATTCAATGCAAAACTTCAGTTTTACAAAATTCTACTCCAGAGTCAGAAATTCTGTTATCCACAGTTTTACTGAAAATTAAAGACTCATTTGGAAATTGGCATATCGCTCGTGGTATTTGTGACACTGGTGCGCAAGCGTCATTTTTAACGAAAAATTTGGCCAATAAATTAAATTTAAATAAAACGAAAATTAGTCTCTCTTTAAACGGATTAGAGGGAATGAATTCTGTAGCCAAATCTTATGTCAACTGCACCTTGGGGTCTTTGCACGATTCTGAATTTAGTCTTATTTCTGATTTTCTGGTGGTAGATAAAATTTGTGAAAATCTCCCCTCTACCACTTTTAACATGTCAAATTTTGATTTTTTCAAATCCTTGAGGTTAGCGGACGAATCTTATAACCAACCCGGAAAAATCGATGTACTTCTTGGAAACGATATTTGGCCCTACACCCTACGTGAAGGGAGAATTTGCAATGGTCCTGATCAACCGGTTTGCATTAATACTGTTTTCGGTTGGACCATTGGGGGTAAACTTTGTTCTCAACCTACATTCCCAAAAAATATTCAAGGCCTACTTACAATGTTGCCAAACGACTCACTTAGTACAACATTACAAAAGTTTTCGGAAATCGAGGAAGTTCCTGACATAAAAGCGATTTCACCAGAAGACTCGTATTGTGAAAAATACTTTTTACAAACTACTACAAGAAACGCCGAGGGACGGTACATTGTCTCTATGCCCTTTAAAATCAACTGCCCTGATTTTGGAGATACACGGGCCCTTGCCCTTAAAAGACTCTTTTCCCTTGAAAAAAGACTTGTACAAAATAAATCTTACTATGATGCTTATTCTGAGGTATTTCAAGATTATTTAAGTCAGAATCACATGCAAGTGGTCCCTAGACCCCTCGATTCTGAAATAAATAATTATTTTTATATTTCCCATCACGCAGTTGTGAAGAAAGATTCTTCAACGACCCCTTTAAGAATTGTTTTTAATGCGTCGAACTTTATTAAAAACAAATGTTCTCTTAATTCTGCTGTCTATGTAGGACCCAAGCTGCAAGCCGACATAGTCAAAATTCTACTTAACTTTAGATTACATAAAGTTGCATTGGTTTGCGATTTGCGACAAATGTATCGTATGATACTAGTAGAGCCTGATCAAAGAAACTATCAACGCATTCTTTGGCGATTTTCCCCTGATAGTCCCATTCTTGATTTTCAAATAAATACTTTACTTTTTGGCGTAAGTTGCTCTCCATACTTGGCTATTCGCACACTTTTACAATTATCTAATGACTATCTTGATTTACCCTACGCATCGGAAGTTCTACGCAACTCCACATATATAGATGATTGCGTCATATCTTGTTCCACTTTTGAGATTGCGCAAGAAGTCAAGACTCAATTAATTGAACTTTTGCAAAGAGGCGGCTTTGAAGCTCGCAAGTGGGCTAGCAACTGTCCGGATCTGCTCTTAGATTTACCAGAAACACACGTTCAGACTAAATCTTTGTCATTTGATTCCGAAAATGACAGTTCTTTAAAAATTCTAGGACTTAAATGGAATCCTCAAAATGATAATTTCTTTTTCTCAGTGGATACCAGCCAAAGCTCTAATCAGTGCACCAAAAGAACCATTTTAAGTTTTGTTGCTAGGCTATATGATCCTTGTGGTTTTTTGACACCTGTCACTTTTTATGCAAAATATTTAGTGCAACATTTGTGGTCTTTGGGACATGATTGGGACCAACGAGTTCCTGACAGTATTTTTGAAGTCTGGCAAAACTACCAATCTGACTTTTCATGTTTACAGAATTTTAATATATCTCGAGAACTAGAGATTTATAATTCTAAGTTCATACAATTAATAGGGTTCAGTGACTCTAGTGAAAAGGGTTACTGCGCAGTTACATTTTTTCGTGTTATTTATCATAACAATACCATAAAAACTTTCTTTATTTGCGGTAAATCAAAAGTTGCTCCATTAAAACGCAAAAGCTTGCCACGTCTAGAGCTTTGCGCATGCGTTCTTTTGAGCAAACTTATGCATTTTATTTTGGAGACGTTTTCTGGCAAAGTTCAATTTTCCAACATTTATGCTTTTACAGATAGCACTGTAGCTTTACAATGGATAAAAGCTTCGCCCCACAATTGGAAAACTTTTATCAGTAACCGAGTAACATATATTCAAGAAAGAATTAGTGCAAACTACTGGTTTCACGTTGGTTCTGAACATAACGCGGCCGACTGCGGCAGTCGTGGGTTATTACCCTCTCAGCTAATAGATTTTAAATTATGGAAGCAAGGCCCATCCTTTTTATTTGAACCAGAGGACTCTTGGAATTTTTTACAAGTCGAAATTTCTAAATCTAACGAAGCTTTGGAAGAAAAACGAAACTTAATACTTTCAACTATTATTTCACATAATTTTCTTGACGAGCTTTTTGAAAAATATAGTTCTTTGGCAAAAATAAAAAGAATTGTTGCCTACTTGTTACGCGCTGTCAAATTATTCAAAATTAAAAGAGAAAATAGACCTGCACAAAAGCACTTGGTTCTTTCTGAATTAAATTCCGCTGTTTTGTTTATTACTAAACATGTACAAAGCACGGAGCTCCAAAATGAAATTGTTTCTGTTAAAAACGGACAAATTCCAACAAGTTTAAAAAGGTTAGATTCTTTTTTAGATGATGCGGGTTTTTTACGTGTCGGTGGGCGTATCTGCAATTCTACACTTTCATACGACAGAAAATTCCCTATTCTTTTACCAAAAACATGTAAATTTACGGATTTACTTATTTTGGATATACACCGTACTTATTTACATTGTAGTATACAAACCACTCAATTCTTACTTTTACAGAATTTTTGGATTCTTTCGGCAAAAAAGGCAATTCAAAAAATTCTTTTTCGTTGTCTAACGTGCTGGAAAACTAAGCCGGTAAGCTTTCAACCTAAAATGGGTAACTTGCCAAGTTATCGCTTAGTACAGGCTCGTGCGTTTTTACACACCGGTGTAGATTTTTGCGGCCCTTTTAACCTGCATGTTACTGCGCGACTGCGCAACTCTCGCACGGTCAAAGCATACGTTGCTCTCTTTTGCTGTCTAAGCGTCAAAGCTGTTCATTTAGAGCTTGTCTCTGACCTCTCAGGAGAAGCTTTTCTCGCGGCGCTACGCAGGTTTTTTGCCAGAAGAGGCAAAAGCCAAGCTATTTATTCGGACTGTGCAACAAACTTCGTTTTTGCTGACAAATACCTCCGTCAAATTTTTGCTACCTGTGTGGAAACCGAAGCAGTTTCGTGGCATTTTAATGTCCCGACCGCCAGTCATATGGCTGGAATATGGGAGGCAAACATTAAATGTGTAAAAACTCATCTAGTTCGCGTAGTAGGTAATCAAATATTAACCTATGAGGAACTCTACACAGTCCTTACCCAAGTAGAGGCAGTGCTGAACAGTAGACCAATTAGTAGCATGTCATCTGACCCCTCGGATATGACCGCGTTGACTCCTGGTCATTTTCTTAATCTTGCGCCCTTGACCACAATTCCTGACCCAGACCTCACAGAGGTTCCCTTGAACCGCATTTCTCGGTGGCAACTTCTTCAAAGAATGCACAGAGATTTCTGGAATCGCTGGAAAAATGAATACCTACACACTTTGCAACAAAGGTCGAAATGGCACAAAAGTAACTTTTCTTCAGTAAACCCAGGAACTCTAGTCTTGGTTAAAGATGATAATTTGAAGCCTCTTGAATGGTCACTGGCACGAATTAGTGAGGTAATCTATGGGTCTGATGGAATACCAAGGGTGGCGATTGTAAAAACCACTAAAGGAACCCTTAAGAGGCCTTTGGTAAAACTCTGTCCGTTGCCGGACCCCTTACACTGAAATTAATATTTCAGGGGGGTGGGAATGGTTTGTTCCCGCCTCTATTTCACTTTTGCAATTAGAAAATAGTTTTTGTTTTCACTTTTTTATTATTTTCAGTTTTTTTATTTTTACTTTTGCTTGCATTGAAAGTTTACTTAATTTAATTAATTTTACACTCGATAAGCTTTTAGTGTTTATCCCAATTTTTCTACAATTACCCTACATCCTTTGGGCCCTTTTTTCCTTGCTATCCCCTCTTTACCTTCCCGTAAAGCAGTGCGCGCTAGGCAAAAAGGACAAGAAGCGCGCGAACGTCTCCCCACTGCGCGGAGAAGTCGACCCATCGATCGACCAAAAAACAACGTCTACGAAAGGTATCGCCAATGCCACGTGCGAACCCAATCAATTTTACTACATGTGAAAATTACAATTTCCTTTAAGAAAATTACGGATTATTCCAAGAAAAATTAGTGAAAGTGCCCAATCTATACGGATTTCCTCTTTTACCCGGTGTTCCCTAGCAGAATCAAAGGTAAGTCGAGTGTACTTTTTTTCTTTGCGAATTTTCCTAATTTTTCATATAAAATTTTATATTCAAAAATATTATTTACAAGTGCTATACGGCACATCATTCATTATTGCCAATTACGGCAGCAGACATCACCAAATAGTCGAGATATCCACGGGAGTAGGATTGACGGTTGTTGGAGAGTTTCCGAACCAGTTTCCCTTATTTTATACAGTCCACCCTTTGATTTCTTAATTTAGGACTGCCCACCTTGTCCACCCCGAACAATGAGCTTATAGTATGTAATCTACATATGCTTAGAAAAGGGAGCGAAAAGGACAAAACCAATAAAGGTAGGTGTGTGAGATTTCTTGTGCTATAAATAGGTGCTTAATATTCTTTTAAAAACCCACATATTATGATAATGTAGGTAAGAATAGGTTATCGGAATGTTATAATAGCAATATAATATATTATTTACTTTATAGTTATAGTTTTATGCAATAAATTTTTTTGAAAATGCATGGAAATATTTGTTTTAGATTGTTACCGTTTTTTGATTGTAACAATTTGTTTTTAGCAATGTAACAATTTCCCTTTTGGATTGTAACAGTTTGTATTTATAATTGTAACAATTTGATTTTTGGATTGTAACAGTTTTTGTTTACGATTGTAACAATATGTTTTTCAGATTGCAACCATTTATTTGTAGGATTGTAACAAAATTATTTTCAGTTTCATGTTTCAGCAAATGTCACAATTGATTAAATAAATAGTTGCATAGTTCTTAAAGTTTTGAAGCAATCTTTTTTTTTCGAAATTGTGACATTTGCTGAAACATGAAACTGAAAATAATTTTGTTACAATCCTACAAATAAATGGTTGCAATCTGAAAAACATATTGTTACAATCGTAAACAAAAACTGTTACAATCCAAAAATCAAATTGTTACAATTATAAATACAAACTGTTACAATCCAAAAGGGAAATTGTTACATTGCTAAAAACAAATTGTTACAATCAAAAAACGGTAACAATCTAAAACAAATATTTCCATGCATTTTCAAAAAAATTTATTGCATAAAACTATAACTATAAAGTAAATAATATATTATATTGCTACTATAACATTCCGATAACCTATTCTTACCTACATTATCATAATATGTGGGTTTTTAAAAGAATATTAAGCACCTATTTATAGCACAAGAAATCTCACACACCTACCTTTATTGGTTTTGTCCTTTTCGCTCCCTTTTCTAAGCATATGTAGATTACATACTATAAGCTCATTATGTAAATGCGCTGCATCTAGACGTACGGACCCAAATAAAAGGGCAGTGGCGTACCTGTATAAACATTTTAAACAAGGGCCTCACCTCAGTTAGACATCCCTAAAAGACTATGGTTAGGCTCAAATTTGGCTTTAATAATTTTGGGGGGGGTCTGGCCCCCCCCAAAAATTTGACCGCACGCCACTGGAAAAAATACACCTCAATTGACTTTCTGTACTACTTCTGGCCACCTTGGGCATTGTGAAAAATCCAAGATGGTGGCCATTTTTAAAAGATAAAATTGAAGAAAAATATACCTGACCCAAACATAGGTGTGTGGCCTAATATTTTAGTTGACTTTTCGGCACTGTTTTTTTTCTGAGGGGTACACCAACAGTGGGGCGGGATGATTTTATTTAAAAAAATCGATCTGTTGACATAGGTAAGCAATACATCGATTTTAAGGTTTTTGGGTCCGTTTAATCCAAATCTGCTGTAAGAAAAAATTAGGGGTAATTTAAAGAAGTGGAGGGGGAATATAATTATGACATTGGGATAAAACTGTTTATGTGGAGACTTAACAAACAAACTTTAAGCAAGTTTTTTTCACAGCTTTGCTTAACCATATTATAAAACTAACAATGACTTTTGGGCATCAGCCACTATTTTGATATATTTTAGATGGCGACCGAGCGCAAAACTTCAGAAAAGAATCATATGCATGTGATACGTTAGTTATGGGGTTGTTGGGTCCACCAAATCCAAATCCAATAATAAAAAAACATTGAATGGTAATCTATTAAAGTGGGTGGGAGGCTATTTATGGGGTGAACAGTAAAACTGTTTATGTGTAGACTTAGCAAACAAACTTTATCAAAGATTTTTTACAGATTTTGACAGCTCTGCTTAAAGCGGGGTCTTCACATAACGTTTTACCTTACGTCTTGCCTGTCAGTCAAAAGGGTCAGGTATTACGGTTGAAAGCCTAGAGTACACACTTCATAGATTTAACGTACGTTTTTAGATGAGTTTTTGATACAAAACGATCGTTTTATTGCAAAACAATGCGTGCTCCGGTCAGTTCTGTAGGCGGTCTTTCGTCTTGAATCAGTTCAAGTAAAACGTCCGTTTTTCCGTCTACACACAAAGTTTTACTTGATGCGTTTTGACTGAACCGGCAAGACGAAAGGTAGTAAGCAATGACTTTTGGGCATCAGCCAACATTTTGAATTATTTAAGTTGGTGACCATGAAAAAAAACAAAAGCAAAGTATACACTTGCGGTACCTTATAGGGTTTTTGGGTTCGCTAAATCCAAATATGTTGTTACAAGGAGATTTTGGTGTAATCTGGAGGAGTGGGGGTATTTATGGGAAAAAAAGTCTAAAAAGAAGCATATGCATATGATACCTTAATTATATGCATATGCTTTTTTTGGACTTGTTAACCACGGTTGCCATCTTAAAATTTCAAAATGGTGGAGGATGCCCAAAAGTCATTGGTAAATTTTATAATAGAGTTGAGCAAAGCTGTCAAAACCTGCGAAAAAACTTGATTAAAGTTTCTTCGTTAAGTCTCCACATAAAGTTTTACCCTGGTACTATAAATTCTCCACCGCTTTTTTAAATCCCTGCTAATTTTTTTTTGGATTCGCAGATTTGGATTCAGCGGACCTGAAAACCCTATAATCGGTGTATCGCTTGCCTATATTAACAGGTCGTTTTTTTGAATAAAATGATCCCTTCTCCGTTAGGGCACGCCCCAGAAAAAAAATAGTGACGTATTTTAATTCCGGCGACCAAACCCCGACTAATATAATGTGCCACATACCTATGCTTGGTTCAGATAATTTTTCTCGAATTTTTTCACTTGAAAATGGCTGCCATCTTTAATTTTTCAAAAGGTCTAAGGGTGCCAAAGTGGCATTACTCGGAATCTTAATAAAGAGCACCTAACAAAATCAGTAAAAAAAAAATTTGTTGTTTATTATGTTTATTAAACTTAAAAATGTACACCACTAATCTCTGGCAATTTGACAACTTTGATGTTTAACTTTTTTCTTGTATACTGTTTGTTAAACTGATTAAGTCAAGTCATAGTTCAGAAGGTCAAGGAGCGCAAATAATAGTGTTTTTTGACTTTCATATTTAAATTTAATTTCTTGTTGACAGCAATTTTGTAAGCTTCAATTAATAACAAATAATTAAATTAAATTTAAATCTAAATTTTTTTATCTTGGAGTTGTCGTTAGCTCGAAAGAACATAGAAATTTACCTTAATTGTTTTAACAAAGTATACAAGGCAACTATAAGGGACTGCTGCAGGAGAGGAGCCCGAATATCTGGCAGCCTCTCCGAGGAGAGACATAGAAGTACTTGAAGAGGAAGTAATCATCGAAAAAGAAATGATAAGGAATAGTATTAAAAAGCTTAAATCCGGAAAAGCTAGCGGACCTGGGGGAATATATGCTGAAATGCTCAAATATGGGTCAGAGAAACTACTCGAAAATCTTACATATATAATCAATCAATGCATAAACGGACATGCAGTACCTGATGATTGGAAAATTGCATTCATATCCTCAATACGTAAAAAAGGAAACAAGCTGGATTGCAACAATTACAGAGGAATTTCAGTAACCAGTACTCTAAGTAGATTGTACGGTAGGATTCTTAGAGATCCAATAAAGAATGATTTTCATAAAAAAGAAGAAGAAGATCAAAGTCGGTTTCGTGCAGGCAGATCTTGTAGTGATAATGTTTTTTGTCTTAAACAAGTAATTGAGAACAGGAGCGCCAGAAATATAGAAACTCATGTTAGCTTTGTGGACCTACAAAAAGCATATGATACCGTTCCAGTAGAAAAATTATGGACAGTGCTAGAGCAGACTTATATTAATCATACATACATAAAAGCGATAAAAGAACTATACAAATGGTCAAAATCTAAAATTAAAATTGGAAATCGACTTTCAAAAGAATTCCTGGTAACGAAAGGCTTAAGACAGGGATGTTGTATTTCTCCAACTCTTTTTAAAATATATATCGCAGTAGCTCTAAAAAACTGGAAACGCAAACTACACGGCATGGGAATACAAGTTAACGACCGATTGACCATATACACACTACAGTTTGCTGACGACCAAGTAATTGTAGCTAATGATAAAGAAGACATGGAGTATATGATGAGAAAGTTAACGGAAGAATACCAAAAGTGAAGTTTAAGAGTGAACGTGGACAAGACACAGTAGTTATGTATTGAAAACGAATCAAGTGAATTAGAACTAGAAAATGGACAAACAATATCTCCATGTAATGAGTATGTATACTTGGGTGTCACATTTGCTAAGACGGGAACAGACTGTAAAGAACTGGAAAAAAGAATAGTAAAAGCAAAAAAGGTTATTGGTTGTCTTAACAGTATTTTGTGGAGCAGAGAGATAAAAAAGAATGTAAAAGTTAACATATATGAAACAATGGTGAAAAGCACGCTGTTGTATGGAATAGAGACTTGTCGCGTAACAGAAAAATACAAAGCAAAAATGGAAAGTGTCGAAATGGATGCAATAAGAAGATCAATGAGAATATCTAGAACAGATCATATAAGAAATGAGATCATAAATGAAAGAATGGGAATCGAGGGAAGCATAACGGATGACATCACTAAAAGGCAACTGATATGGTATGGCCATGTACAACGGATGAGCGACGAAAGATTACCAAAGCAGGTCCTAGAATGGCAACCAATAGGGCGCAGAAAAAGAGGGCGTCCTAAACTGGAATGGCAACAGTCAATCTAAAAATCAATGAGTCAAAAAAACCTGATGGAAGATGACTGTCAGGATCGAAGGAGGTGGAGAATAGGCGTCGGAGAACGTAACCGACAAAGTAGTAGCACAAGGCAACTACGAAAGGGTAAAGTCAACCACGGACACCGGTGTTTTGGAAAAAAAGCATTTCTATCCTCAGCGTGGCTAGCCTAATTACAGTAAATCAAACTGACTACAGGATACAAGGTAAATAAAAAATAATAAAAAAAATTGGCGAAACCTATTTATTTATTCAACGGGTGAAGCGACAGCGAACCAAAGAAACTACGACGTCTATCGCGGGACGATAACGTCCACCGGTCTATAAATAAGAAAGACATTTTGTCAGAGTTCACCCAGACTATGCTATCACCCTATCCATGGCATGGGTTCGAAACGGAAAACAATTAGTTAACAAAATATACTTGTTAACTCATGGTTTTCGGTTCCGAACGGACGCCATGAAGACGGTGATAGCATTGTGTGGTTGAACTGTGACGAAATGTATTTCTTTCTTATAGACCAGTTGGCGTTTTTGTCCTGCCATCGACTGATTTCTTGGTTCGCTGTCGTTTTACTTGTTGAATGAATGAATAGATTTTTCCTATTATTTTCATTATTTTTAATTTAATTGTTTTGGTTGTATGGTAATACCATATGAGATAAGTATATGCCTATCCAGTACTTAATAATTTTTTATCTTTTATTAAATACGTATTTTTAAAATTCTATTACAAGGTACTAAATGCTATCAGATACTTAAATTTAAAAAAATGTTTGTTGGTATAAGTCTCTTAATAAAAAAGCGGCAAGTCAACGTTTTAAAAATAAAAATCAAAAACCCGAATCTGCAAAATAATTTATCCCTATTGTCATAAGGCCTAAAAGCTGGTATTTTAAAGATTATAATAAAATTTTATTATCTTTCATTACTTTCGCTGTTGTGATTTAAAAAAAAATGTAATGCTGTATCGATTTTTATTAAAAAACTGCTATGAAATTTGGTAAGAAACAAAGTATCTTGCATAAAGAAACTATAGGTAATGTGGTCTTGCTTTTAGTAAAAAAACTGCTATGAAATTTAGGATGATATTGTTATTAGGCAAAATAAAATGCCTGGCGTTGTTAAAAATACATAACGTTTGTGGAAATTAAAGATCAAAAGTGGACCAAATACCAAAACTGTGTTCCACTATAAAAAATCTAGGTTCTCAAAAAAAATTTTGAGCGAACTTAAAAACATAAATTAGTAAAATAACTATTCTTGTTCCGGACACACCTTTTGTATATAATAAATACAAATTATTTTATTTTATTTTTCCCTTTCAATTCAAAGTCTACTTTCTAGACTTTGAATTACTAGAAGTTTTTCTTTTAATTTTTCTATTTTCAAAACTTAGCTTAAATATTCTAAACTTTCGTTTCAAATTCAAATTGGCGCGTATTTGTTATTGGAAAGATCCCCTCTAACCCGCGCGCCATCTACATAAAAACCACGGTCATTGTGTGAACTACAAAACCGTCGATACTGCTAAAAAGTCAATTCAACGAAACGTGTGCCGAGCAATTCGGCGTTTCAAAAACCGATTTTTCCATCGAACTTTTACCGCCCAATGGAAGCTACCATCTGTGCTGTGACTTGGATCAACGAGGAAGCTGACAGGAGGTAAGATTGGACCAATAACTCGATTTTTGACCGGTATTTTTATCACTTCTTTTCTTGTCATTTCGCTGAAGTGGTGTGTTTGCACCAATTCTTAATACTTATTTATAGAAAATTGAACTTAAACTTCATATCTTTCAAAATAGTGACGAGTAACGGATAGACTTGCTAACAAGCAGCAACTGCTTAATTTAAACATCAATAGTTAATAACTGTAGATATTTATTTTTAATTGTTTATCTTATTTAAGTGTCTTTGCTTAAAAAATGATTTGAAACTAAAATTTCAAAAAATAGTTTTGGTAAATTTTTTTATCACTTTGGCTTTTAAAATTTACTGTATCTACCAGCAGTATTGATATGCTGAGTTTTACAAATTGACCGTTTTACAAATTATCAAGTGAACCAATTGTGACCACCCAAATTAATTATAAACCAATCGCACGCTAAAGTGAGTGTTAAGATACAAATTCGACCTTAATTTTATTTGACCTTTTGAGTTATGATTTATATTCTAGTTGTTGATAATTTTATTTGAAGTAAGGTAAGTAATTCAAGCTCTTTATTTAAATGTAACATTAAATAGCTGTGGAATAAAAACAATGTAATGGTTTAAGACATGTATTGGTAATATTAAAACTCCCTTTCTTTTATAAAATTATATCCAATATAAATATAAAGATACTTACAGTATTACTTGTAATAAAACCAGACACAGGTCAGGACACATCTTTTGGCTCTGTACTCTTTTACTTTCACTTACTTACTGATACCCGCTAATGAGCCAGCACCTCCTAATACAACTTTCTTCCTGCGTCAGCACTTATTGGCGATGGGTCGTTGCCAGGGTCATAATTGCTGACACATCAAAGCGAAGTTCGTTCACTGAACTTTTATTATTTTATATTATAGGTACTGCCTCATCAGCATTTAGGAGAAAGTTGTTTTTTTAAATAATTTTAAAATAATAAATTTTATGAAAATCTGATTTTAATATTTTACCTATTTGACAATATCATTTTATACAGGAGCCAGATTTTTGCTTTTTTTATTTATTCTAAATGGTTTTTATTTTCACGACATATTATATAGTGACTTTACACAAAAAGGTAACACTGACTCACTAAAAATAATCAAAATTACATTCATTAATTAATACAAATTCAATACGGTATAAGTTTATTACCAACATCACTAGTAATGTACTGAACCTATTACACCACTAGTGCGATTATACAATTTATTACGTATTTTACCAAGGCTGCAAAGAGTTATAGTCTATCGTATGGGTCATAGACAAAAACCAAATTAATTAAAGGAATAAGAAGTTTGGTGGGACAAAATGAAAGTTATTTTATCTTGGCTCCCACATACAGCTTACATTTTTATACTCCTAGAGAATTTAAAACTTATGACGATTTTTCTTATAAGTTTTATGTTTACTAAGACGTCTAGTCTGAACGCTATTTTCGCTGAAAAATAATGAAGACGTCAGGTGTCATAAGACGGGCGAATTTTTCTCATAGCAGATGATAAGCCTTGAGAGCGTTAAACTGAAACTTACGGTATATAAAGTCGAACTTGCAATATTTTAGACTGGAGAAAATAATATTTTAGCTCGGAGCAAAATGTACTGTTAAACATTTCATGTAATATCAGAATGTTGAGGAGATAAATTAAATTATTTATAAGAATAAATAAAGAAGAATAGTATTTTCTACATTTTTCTATTTTAAATAAATAAGAAGAAAATAAGTGCAACATTGACAGTACAAAAACATGCATCGGCTCGCGGATGTTGTTAAAAAAAATTTTTTGTTATAAGAGTGCTTTTTTTAAATTGCCAAATTCCAATATATCATTGTGGTTAAAGCCTTAACTTTACGAATTTTATATTAGAACCATATCGTTTTTCAATAAATTATTTATTTTTCTTCATCTCTTAGGTACAATAAATTGAATCTTGATCTGGAAACGCTTTTTGGTTTCCATATTGAATAGAGAATATACATTTTTGTCAAGGAGTTCGCCGTTTTTGTTTTTGTGATTTATTTTTGTTGCGCAGTAATGGGCTGCGCTGTGTATTACTTTATGCAGGTAAAACATTGCTCAGTAATGACTACTTGTTATCTTGCACTAGATTTATTTGCGCTGTAATTTTCTTACGTGGTTCTTTTTTTGAGCGGTTTTTGTTCTAGCGCGGTAAAAACCTTACGCGGTATTTATCAGAGGTAATACGATATTTGACCACGCACGGTATTTTTATAGTATTTTTATTGAGCTGCTCTGCGCAGTTATGGCGTGTAGGATAGTTTTTGCAACTTTAGGACCACGATTTAAAAAAAAATTACCAGTAGAATATTGAATTCGTTAAATATTCATTTGAAACCTAACTTAATCTGTCCATATTACTAAATTTTAGTGTTTCAAAGTTAATTGAATAATTTTTGATAGGCGATAGCAACAAGGATATAAGGTAACTTTTTAGCCCTATGATAAAACACTTTTGTTATGACCTAAAGTAATGAAGAAAACTAAATGACTAAAGTTTATATTTATTTCTTTTCAAAAACTTTAGGTAAAAGGGTTTTATAGGAACATCTTTATAAATCAGAAATCAATAGGACCCAAAGTATCTAATAACAACAGGAAATATCAGTTTTATTATATTGCCTTTATAAATTAGTTTTTGGTTGTGTAACACCTCTTTAGGTAATTGGCAATACAAATTACTTTTATGTAGCCAAATTGATCCTAAAAGCCATAACAGCACCCTCTAAATAACCTCGGAACCAAATTAATAAAACCTTGAGTGGTATTAATGTTACTTGGGTAAAAACTCAATTTAATAATTAATATTAGTTGAATTAGTACTACATCAAGTTGTATACAGATTGTATATGCAAGTTTCTAGCATAAACTGCTTGTATCATATGCAAATATTTTAGCTAGGTTAATAGTCTTTAGTCGCTGCGTCCGTGACCAATAATTAACGCACCTTTAAATATGTTTACCAGCAAGTGCAAAACTAAGTCAAAATCTAGTAGTGCGGGCGCTATAGGTAGTTGAGTATACAAATGATGAGGACCGCAGTTTGACAATGGATTCTAGCTGACAAAAGGTCCAGATTAACGATCTTCCAATTTCTTTTTTATTCCCCCTTCTTTTATAGTCCTCTTCAAATTTCTGAAAATTTAACTTAGTTAACGCCTTAAAGCCACAATGAAAGAGAAATTAAACAAAAATGTGTAAAATCCAACCTGAAAATAAAATGATATTAGTTTGTTAAGTTTTAGCTACAAAAACCCCCAAAAATCCCCCAGAATACGACCAATCACAAACCCTTCAGCGGCGTCTGTTTATTGAGGTAAAGTAAAAAAATTAAAAAAGGAACATGTTTGTTACATGATTTATCCGATTTTCTTGAAAACTAAGCTCTTTATCAAAAAATGTATCCCATAGTCAATTGTAGATAATGAAGTTTACTTTAAAATGATGTATAACTAGGCAAAGGTTATTTTTATTTATAACAATTTAGGGTCGTTCGTAAATTACATCAATTTTGAAAATACACTAAATTTTCCAATTTTTGTCGAATTTTCTTAAAAAATAAGCTTTTTGGCAAAAAATGTATTTTACACATTATTGTAGAAAATGAAAGTCCCTTTTTTAAAAAAAAATTAGTGCGGTCAGACTAATACCAAACTTTTTAGCGGCGTCCGTTTATTGAAAAATGTAAAAAAATAAAAAAAAACCACATGTTTGTCACATGTTTTACCCGATTATCTTGAAAACCAAACCCTCTATCAAAAATTATGTTCTATAGTCGATTGTAGACAATGTAAAAATTTATTTTATTTATGGACGCTGTGAAGTTTTAATTTGAAGATAAATCATGCTTTGTGTTACAGCGTTTAATAGAAAATATTGTTTATAATCGACTATAAAATACAATTTTTGAAAGAGGTGTCGTTTTTTTTTTACATTTTCTCAAAAAACAGACGCTGATGGAGAGTTTTAATCTGATTAAAATAACTTTTACACTGTTGAAAAGGGAATTTCATTTTCCTCAATAAAGTGTAAAATAATTTTTTTCACAAAAAGCTTAGTTTTTGAGAAAACTGTATAAAAATTGGAAAGTTTAGTGATTTTTCAAAATTGATGTAATATATGGACGACCCTAAATTGTTATAAATAAAACTATTCTTGCCTTGTTATACACAATTTAAAAGGAAATTTCATTGTCTACAGTCCACTATAGTGGCAATTTTTGATAAAGAGCTTATTTTTCAAGAAAATCTTGTAAAACATGTAATAAACAATTTCTTTTTTTTAATTTTTTTACATTACCCCAATAAACGGACGTCACTGGAGAGTGTGTCATTGGTCAGGCCCCACTGACTTGTATATCGTTAAAAATGAAATTTTATTGTCTACAATAAAGGTAATTACATATTTTTCTCTAAGAAGCTTAGATTTTAGGAAAATTTGAAGAAATCCCGAAAATTTCACGTTTTTGGAACTCTGCAGGGTTTTTAGGGGTTTTTGCAGCTAAAATTTAAAAAAACCGATATAATTTTATTTTTATGTTAGATTCTACATATTTTTAATGAATTTCTGTGTCATTGTGGCTTTAGGGTCTCAACTTAGTTAAATTTTCAGAAATTTGAACACGACTATAAGAGAAGGGGGGATAAAAAAAAGTGGACCAAAATATGTCTTGGCAACATCCAGATCGTTAATCTGTGACCTATTGCCAAACTGCGGTCTTCATGTTTTGCATATTCAACTACCTACAGCGCCTGCACTATTACAGGGAAAAGTAGTGGTCGACGGAAAAACTATTTATGATTTTTTTCTGTGGGGGGGGGGGGTAAGAATTATGCGGCTAGCCCGATATTTATTAACTAAAAGTCCATATATTTTTTTCTAGGGGGGGCAATTACAACGTTAGGGAATATGAGTATAAAGTTGGGTAAAAATCTATATTGAAATGGTGTTAAATTGTGTTAATTTGATTTATTTAATCTTTTTAGCTGATAGAAGTGAAATAAATAAAAAATATAAAATAACAAAATGTCACAACTCTTTCGCTTATGGCTGATTTATATGGTTCCAGTAGCTGAGACAAGTAATAAAGCCAATACAAATTTAGTTAATGGAACCGTGTCAACTTCATAATTTAATACTTGCACAAGTAAGCCTTTTAGCCTTTTGTAGCAATAAGTTTAGTCAATTTTCCCACTTTTGTTTTCGCACTTGAACAAAAATAAAGTTATTTTAGTTACTTGTTTCAGCTACTGGAACCTTGTAAATCCTTCATAACAGCACGTTTTTTATGGTAAAATTTATTTTATAGTATAGTTGGTGTTCCAGTAAATATTTAGTAACACAAATGGATCTATCACGGATCTGACACCTTCCTAGCTACCCGATTAGCACATTTTAAGTAAAGCCATAATATCAGCCTTGAAAATAGTTCTTTGTAAATATCTCAGAAACTAAAGCTCTTACGAATATAAATTATTGAGCAAAATGTAATCTACTACATTCCGAAAACCGCATATTGATATGATGCTCCTGTAAAAAGTAAGCATTAATAAAAAATTTTAATTATCAAAAAACTATAATTAGCAATAATGGATTTTGACCAAAATCTAATCAGCTTGTTAGTGTCACACTATGTCAACACCATTTTATCTGAAAATTTTATAAAAATCGGTTCAGCGGCTTAGGAGCTATCGTGTTACGGACAGAAATAATATATACACACACACAGACAGACATCACGACGATATTGCTAAGATACGTCAAAATACACCATAACAACACATTTTAGGCGTTATCCCAACTTCGTCGAAACTAATACCTTCTCTAGCCATTGCTACACGGGCTAGGAAGGTAAAAATGATTAAAACTGCATCATAGAGGGTAGAAAGTAGTTAAAATGTTGTAAGTCATTTAGTTTATACCCTGTGTATATTTTTTGTATACTGGAACGTCGATTTAGTTTTATTTTTGCCCGTACTACTTAATTCCATCCTAATGGTGCGTTACTTTTACAATTTTTGCTTTGTTTTCTTTTACTAGATTGTTATAGAATTTTTAAAAACATTTTGTTATTGTGTGTAGTTTTACAATTTTTCGCAATTATTTTAAACAATGTTTTAACAAATAAAGCAGAACAAAAAAATTTATTTTTTGGTTTTTTATATTGATACGGATTGGGTACTAATTTTATATAAAAATGAATTTTTAGATGATTAAGTCCAACTTAAAGGGAAACGACCGCGACTTTAAATTATTTTATGTATGTTTTTACTACTTTATTCTCAAAAAATATATTGCGCGATTCCATGGCATTCTCTTAAGGAACAATACGTAGCCGACTAATGGAGCTTGTTGGATAATGTCCATACAGTTGCTTCGATGTATAAACTGAAGCAATTTTATAATATTCATGCCATATTTTTGTACTTTTAGTTTTTCACCTTTTACAAAAATACAGGGTGTTATTGAGTTAAATGCTTTTAGTAAAGAAGGTAATTCTCCAAATCCATTAAAAATAACTTTTTATAAATATATGTGTTAAACGTCTTATTTTGACGTTAAACGTATGATTTTTTAACAAACTTTAACACCCTATATCTTAAAAGTTAAGATGTTTAGGACAAACCATTATGGCAATAGCTATATTGACCATAAAGATTCTGCTTATAAAAAAAAACTAATTTAGCAGTTGTTTAGATAAAAATATAAACCTAAAGTTGTACCCGAGCGATTTTTTAATCTGATTACAGTTGGTAGTCAGATTCAAGGAGCTTTCAAATTATGTAGACAGAATATATGATATGATATGAACAGAATAAACCCTTGGTGTTTGAGGACTTACCTCTTATTAACACCAAATAACGTAATTTTATAAAAATCGATTTGGCGGTTTAGGAGCTATCGTGTTAGGAACACACACACAAACACACACAGACAGACATCACGATGATATTGCTAAGATAGGTCAAAATACACCCAAATAACACATTTTCGGCATTCTCTAAAAAAAATTTTGTTCGTCGAAAATATTACTTTCTCTAGCCATTACTACGCGGGCTAGGAAGGTAAAAAACCAGAGCCCCCACTCTTAGGCAATTTGCGCCTTTAGCTTTACAGCTCATGGCCCGCCACTGTAACCTACTCGCGTTTACTACTAGTTTTAATAAATAGGTTCGGTTTGGCGCATTAATCCAATCTCGAGCGCCACTAATCTGCCAACGATACATTAAATGGCTACAAATTTATTGGAGTAAAGGGAAATCCATACCTGGACATCTTGATATTACATTTCCATTATCTATGCTCAATTATGTTATTTTTGGTCGCACTGTTAAAAGTTAGTGGCAAGAGTTTTGTTCTTAAATCTTTTTTGTTTCATTTTTGCCACCACTCAAGTTGCAAGGTACTACTACTATGTCGGTTTAGAACGTTTTTCTACGTTGTCCGACGCCTATTATCCACCTCCTTCGATCCTGACAGTCATCTTCCGTCAAGTTTTTTTTGACTCATTGATCTTTGGATTGACTGTTGCCATTCCAGTTTAGGAGGTGTGTTGCAAGGTGACGTCTTTTAAATGTAACGACAACTGTAGCTGCGTCATCGGGTTTTCATAAACCAAATGGTTTAAGTCAACCCTGTGAGGAAGATTTTTTAATCTGATTAGAGTTGGCTAGTCAGATTCAATGAGTTGTCAAATTATGTAGAGAATTTGTGTAAAAGTATAAAACCTTGGTGTTTGAGGACTTGTATTGTCTTTAAACTGACGCATAAATGTCGCCTTATAACGTTCAAAAACGCACTCAAATGATATGGGTTTTAGATATTTTTAAGACGTCAGTAAGGCAAAGTATTTGATCTTTACAAAACAGAACAATACTGACGTCTTTAAGGATTTTTTGAAAACTCAGAAGACGTTAGAAGTTCGACCTGCGTTGAAAAGACATAAAAAATGACCTCTTAAAGACATCACTCTTTGATATTCAAATAGCCATATTTGGATTTACAAAATACATCGTTTAACAAAAGCTTTCAGGGCAAGGCCATGGCGGAAAATGCCACACATGGAAACCCAAAGAAGGATCGAAGAAGAAGAAGTTGAGAAACCATAGCTTATAAACTAACTTCTCTCACGATGGAGAGAGATAGGCGATAATTTCTACTCATATAGTCTTGTTGACTAAAGCTCCTAAGCTTGAAAAAAAAAGATAAAAAGATTATCCTAATTTGTTTTCACTACCAATAAATTCCAAAATAACGAAGACTTGAAGGCTTTCGAAACTTATCTCTTATTAACACCAAATAACATAATTATATAAAAATCGGTTTATCGGTTTAGGAGCTATCGTGTTATGAACACACAGAGACACACATAGACAGACATCACGATGATATTGCTAAGATAGGTCAAACTACACCCAAATAACAAATTTGTTCGTCCAAAATAATACTTTCTCTAGCCATTGCTGCGCGGGCTAGGAAGGTAAAAAAACCAGAGCCTCCACTCTTAAGCCATTTGCGCCCTTAGCTTTACAGCTCATGGACCGCCACTGGAACCTACTTACTTTTACTACTAGTTTTAATAAATAGGTTCGGTTTGGCGCATTAATCCAATCTCGAGCGCCACTAATCTACAAACGATGCATTAAACGGTTGTAAAATTGGAGTAAAGGGAAATCCATACCGGGACATCTTGATATTACACTCATTTCCATTATCTATGGCCAACTATGATAATTTTAGCCGCACTATGTTTTACTGTTGGATCTTTTTTAAAATTTTTGGACTGTAGCTGCGTCATCGGGTTCCCATAAAACAAATGGTTTAAGTCAAACCGGTGATGTGGATTTTTTAATCTGACAACAGTTGGCCAGATCAGGTTCAATGATCTTTCAAATTATTTAGATGATTTCTGTAACAGTATAAAACCTTGGTTTTTGAGGACTTGTAACTTCTTTAAACTGACGGATAAATTACGCCTGTATAACTTTTAAAAACAAACCCAAATGATTTTTTTTTAAGATGCCTTTAAAATGTCGGTAAGACAAAGTATTTGACCTATACAAAACAGAACAATACTGACATCTTTAAGGCTTATTTGGAAACTCAAAAAGGCGTTAGAAATTATACCCATGTCGAAAAGACATTGAAAAATGACCTCTACAAGACGTCGCTTTTTGATATTCAAATGGTCATTTTTGAATTCACATAAAACGTCATTTAATGAAAACTTGCAGGGCAAGGTCATGGCGGAAAATGTCAGACATGGAAACCCGAGCGGGGATCGAGGAAGAAGAAGTTGAGAAAACCATAGCTTATAACCTGACTTCTGTCACGATAAAGATATATAGGCGATAATTCCTACTTATATGGTCTTGTTGACCAATGCTCCTAAGTTTTTAAAAATATAGATAAAAAAATGTTATCCCAATTTGTTTTCACTACCAATAAGTTCCAAAATGACGAAGAGTTGGAGGCTTTCGAAACTTACCTCTTATTAACACAAAATAACATAATTTTATAAAAATCGGTTAAGCGGTTTACGAGCTATCATGTTAGGAACAGACATACAAACACACTCAGACAGACATCACGATGATATTGCTAAGATAGGTCAAAATACACCCAAATAACACATTTTCGGCGTTGTCTTAAAAAAAAATTGTTCGTCGAAAACATAACTTTGTCTAGCCATTGCCGCGCGGGCTAGACAGGTAAAAAAGCAGAGCTCCCACTCTTAGGCCATTTGCGCCCTTAACTTTATATCTCATGAACCGCCACTCGAACCTACTTACTTTTACTACTAGTTTTAATAAATAGGTTCGGTTTGGCGCATTGATCCAATCTCGTGCGCCACTAATCTACCAACGATGCATTAAACGGTTGTACATTTATTGGAGTAAAGGGAAATCCATACCTGTACAGGGTGGGGCATTTTCGTTGGTTTTATAGGGTACAGGCTAAACGGTAAGAGATACAAAAAAACTTTTTTAATTTTTCTGGTTACGCCACTGGATTCTATGTAGAAAATCATAAAACTTTTGTATTTGAAGTTTTTTTCTATCTCCATAAATAACCGAGTAATAAGAGATAATAAAAATCGCCAATTTTCGAGAATCACCCTATATCTGCTAAACCAATATAGTGAGCGTAGATTTGATTGCGCCATTAAAAAAGACACTAACAAAGAGGACGGGACACGTATGTCAGTTTTTTTGTATATCTTACCGTTTAGCCTGTACCCTATAAAACCAACGAAAATGCCCCACCCTGTACATATTGGTATTACTCCATTTCTATGGTCAATTATCTTAATTTTAGCTGCACTGTTAAAGTTGATGGCTCGAGTTTTGCTCTTAGCCTTTTTTTAAAATTTTTGCTGCCACTCAAGTTGCAAAGTGACGTTTTTTAAATGTCAAAATACGGTCGTTCTTGAGCAAGGTCTTTATACTTTTACACAGGTTGCCTACAGAATTTGACCAGTCATTTAAACTTAACTGGACGACTGTAGCTGCGTCATCAGGTTTGCATAAAACAAAAGGTTTAAGTCAACCCGGTGACATAGATTTTTTAATCTGATTACAGTTTGCCAGTCAGGTTCAATGAACTTTCAAATTATGTAGATAATCTGTGCAATGATATAGAACCTTGGTTTTTAAGGACTTGTATAGTTGACAGTACTTACTGAAGGGCCTACAGTGCTACAATCCTAGGTTACAAGTCTAGATTTTGGTGGAAGGTTTAGTTTATTTTTCCCGTGAATGCAATAATTTTTGATATTTATATAAATTGTTCATAAATACCTTGCAATACGGGTCATCTTTTTTCATTGTAACAAAGACAATATTTCCACACAAAGTTAGAAATAAATAAAAATAATATAATGTTTTGGTTTAAAAATGGTCGCCATAATTAAACCAACAAACGTCACTTGGATATGTCGAATAAAAACGGTGTAGTCTTTTAGGCAAGTTCGCGATGATTAAACCGATGTTCAATAGTTTTGGTGAATGTGTAATTGAAAACGGATTCTAATATATCTTGTGCTACGTATTTAATACGATAATGTAACTAAGATATAGTTTTAAGTTATTTATATTTAATTAAGCTTTGAAAATGTTTGTATTTAATTGTTTTTTGAACTTTAAATTATCCCTCAGGGGTGGTACAACAATTTGAGACTATCTTTAATGGGAATCATACGACTGCACGGACTAAATTTCCAAAACATTACATTTCGTTACAAATTTTTTATGTGGTTTTTCTTTATTTCCAGAATTTATATGAAGTGACTCACTAAGAAATGCTTACTATCATATTACACATTAGGGTGAACCAATAATTTGCAGTTATTTGACTCTGAGTGAGTATTAAAAAAAATACACTTAAACCGGTCGGTATCAAGTCTATAGACTTGATACTAAAACCCGGTCTAAAATGCTAAGTTTTAAAATCTTAGTAAATACCGGTTAATGTCTTTAAACTGACTCATAAATGACGCCTTTATAACGTTCAAAAATACACCCAAATGATTTAGTTTTTAGATGTCTTTAAGTCAGTAGGATAAAGTAAATTAGAAATTATACCTACGTCGAAAAGACATTATAAAATTATTTGTTAAAGACATCGCGTTTTTATATTCAAATAGTCATTTTTGGATTTACGAAAAACGTTATTTAATGAAAACTTTCAGGGCAAGGCCATGGCGAAAAATGCCAGACATGAAAACCCGAACGAGGATCGAGGAAGAAGAAGTTGAGAAAACCATAGCTTTTAACATGACTTCTCTCACGATGGAAAGAGATAGGCGATAGTTCCTACTCATATGTTCTTGTTGACTAAAGCTCCTAAGCTTCAAAAATAAAGTTAAAAAAGTTTCTCCTAATTTGTTTTCACCACCAATCTGTTACAAAATGACGAAGACTTGGACGCTTTCGAAACTTACCTCGGACTTATTAACACTAAATTTCATACCTGGGTAACTTTTAATACACATAGTAGTGGAGACCAGCTTACCATGAAGTAGGCTTATTTCGAACCAAAATCAAATCCCTATAAGTGGTTCCCCTAGGGGAACTACGGTGAAATAGAAGCACAATAAAGTACGTAGCGCCATTTATCTCCAGCACTGGTCATGCATACCAAAAGCTAAGTTAGCCGAGATATGAAAAACGAGAGCCTTCCTACGACGCGGACCGCGCAATCTGAGGCAAGTTTCATCCACTGGTGTATTTTTAAGAACCACGTAGCAACTAAAAGGCCGCACTATACCGATGCTAGCGATCCGACAAGACGTAGTAGAATAGTAGCGCTATCTAAAAAATGCGTTACAGCAATTTACTCTCTAGTAATAAGAATTTGCAACTACTAAAATGTTGGGTTGATGTATTTTGACTCTCGTTTCGACTCTATATGGATTGGATCCCTATAAAAACGAAAGATATTACGACGGCACTCAGCCGGAATATTGCCTGGGATTTGATGTTTGAAGCACATACGTGACAGAAGTAAGTCGACGTTTAATACCTTAAGGAATTCGCCTTTTTTCTATCCCGGCGCATTTGGAATTGAGAGAACGGATTTTGGTATGGATGTAGAGGCAGATATAAAACATTGATAGGTCAAATTGAATAAAGAAATTGCTTTCTAAACAAAATTCTAGGGTTTGTATATGTTTCTATCTGGTTAGGTTCTTTCGTACGTCTTAAAAGAAAGGCTCTTAGAAATAGGAGCAACTAATTTCCAGAACACATTCCGTTTTTTATAGTTCGGTCATTTGCTATAGACCTAAACTTCAGACTAACCCTCAGATGCACCGTAACAACGCTTAGCTAATCCATTCTCCCTCTTTGTTGTTTTGTATGTGACAAATAAGGACTTAATCGCGATTAAACCCATAATCGCGTTTAAGTGCCTACTGTGCATATAAGGGTAAGGGACACACAAACGAAATCAGGGTATAAACGCTGAGAAAATTGTCAAAGTCATGACAAGGAAAAAACTCCTTAAATTATTATTTGCGTTGAGCCAAATTTAAACCGATGTCACTTTCTCTATCACCGCTTTAGAAAAAGGCTAGTACTTAAACTTGATTTAAAGAGAATCGAACCTGCTTTGTGCTCCCTATTGGTCCAAAATAATTTGAGGTGACGAAGTTTGTGTATATTAAGGCATATTTAGGTGACATGTCCCCTGTCCTTAGGTAAGGTTACCACCAATTTCGGCTTCCTAAAAGGAGACCAGGGAACGAAATTTAAAAACATGTCAGAATAAGACCTTACCTTAAAATATTTAACCCAGTACGATACGGTCGGGATATTGTCAGGAATGCAAATAACCCCTGACTGTGCCACTGTACGAAACCATCTTGGAAAAGCGACAAACACAATTATGGTTCTGTTGAGATAAGAAAGTGGTTCCGCCTCCCTCCAAAATAGAAAACATTTGGTTGCCGCCCACTACACAGCAGATGGTTATGGCGAGAAAAACTATTGAAAAGTCTAGAGTGGGAGTCGTAATGGTTGAGCGTGGGGATACAGCAAGTAGCGAGAGGGTTTTCCCTTTAAAGTGATTGGACATGGAAAAACTGTGAGATAAGAAAATATTGTCTATAAAATGTATTTTATCTCTGTTTTTGTTTAGCTTATCTTGTTTAGCTCATTAGCTAGAATGTAAAGTAAATTTTAGGATTATCAGCAACGCCACTGACTTGGTTCCTCCAAGCTCTTCAAAGAGGGGATAATGGATTATTTAGAACCAACCTACCCTTTATAAAAACCCAAACTTTGAGAAGACAAGTCGGTAGTTAAATTCTAAGTTTTGTTGAATTTAACTAAAACCTCTAAAATTAATTGTCAGTAAAGAAACATAAGATTTTTATATTTAAAGAATATTTTGCAGTTTGTTATTTTGGTAAGTTAAAGTTTTATTTTAATATTTAGGGTCTTGTTCGTTTTATAGGTCATAAGAAAAGTCTTGTAACAATTTGCGAATTGCAACAGAGTTTTATTTTGTATTCATTAAAGTTTGTAACGTTTTTAAAACTGTTTCATATTTATTTTATTCACATAAGAGATCTACCATGGTACCCTCGTTTAAGGGTTCGATTTAAAATAAAATCATACCCGACAAGTTGGTGGAGGCTTGAGGCTTGTGTGAATAAAAACTTGCAAATAATTTAGTAAAATTTATTTTTTTAAAATATATTTTTTTTAAATTTATAATTTTTTGGCTAATAATTATTTGTTTATCAATTTATTTTTAATTATTTAGTATTTATCAATTTATTTTGTATTGTATTTATTTTTAAACCAATGTTAAAACTATAAGACAAGCAAACCCTATAACGAATTTCGACCAGGTAAAACTGAACTTCTTCAAAACTTGGATGGCCCAAAGTTGTGCTACCCCCTGGTCTGAATTCGATTTTTTTATTTTAGTAATATATAACAAGGTTAGAGGTTATTTTAATAAAAGAGCTCTGTAAGTACTTAAAAATGTCGAATACTACAATTTCTGATATAAAAAATGAGACCGGGACGCCGGCAAAGCCAAAGTTTGTATCCCCAAATTTATTTGATCCCTCCTCAGATATAAATGCTCGTGATTTTTTGAGGCATTTCGAAAGATGTGCGGTCCAAAATTCTTGGACAGAGAAAGAAAAACTAATGTATTTTGGCACGTATTTAGTAAATCTGGCATTTACTTGGTTTCAAAAATATAAAGAAAAGGCAGAAAATCAAAATAAAAAATGGAAAGATGTATCCGGCGATTTTTTAGAAAAATTTGGAACAGTTTTTTACAAACGTGAATTAAAAATTTGTTTATTAAATACAAAGCAAAAAGAGAATGAAGATATTAAAAAATATTATTTTCGATTAACAAATATTTGTGACGAATATGATGAATCTATGACATTTTCTAATTTTTTGGAATATTTTGAAAGTGGTTTGCATAATGATATACTCACAAGTTATTATATTTTACGAAAAGAACCTCCGACAGATCCAGACGATCTTTTAAAGTTAATAAATCACTTGAGTTGAATCCAAAGTTTAATAGCACATTAGATATTAAGTTCTGGTTAATTTTTTAAAGTTCGTACAGCAGGAACTTTTTTTTATATAAATTAGTAGTATATATTTATAATTTATAAAGGTATCAAACAGACACTAAAATTTTTAATCTGTTGAATTCTATTTTATTTTTTCTGTAAATTAAGGTAACTATTTTTTTAAATTATCTGAGGTAAAATTTTCGATTGCAATGCATTGATTAATTTTATTTTAGTATTTTTTAAGATGGGCTTTATTGTTATCTTGTTGAAAAATAAGCACGCATCTCTTACTTAAAAATCCAAGATCTGTAAAACACCAAAGTTGAATTACTCTTTGTAAAAATTTAAAAAAGTAAAAAAAAAATATTTTTTAGTATTTAGAAGCGAATGTAAGCACATTAAAAAAGAAATTGGTACAGAAACACTTAAATTTATACTTTTTATTTATTGAATGCGATTTTTTGTAAATATTTCTTATGCAAAACACCCACTTCTAACTTTGACATTCAGTAAGACAATATTTAGAAAATACGAAAAAATTATATTTTAAACAACAAAATTGGTATTGGAATGAAAAGGAAAAAATAAGATTTGTCAGTATATGAAAAACCAAGTACAAGTTAAGATTTCATAATATGTTTTTGTTAGCCACAAAAGACCCGCTTGAGGTCGCATTGGAAAGGCTCTCGATAGCCACTTGAATAAATTAGACTTTCGTGTTCTAATAATTAAACTAGTGCCAAAATAAGAAGTTTTGCCGTATTTAATTATGCTTTCGTGAAATAAAGTACACAGATGGAGTGAAATAAAGTGAATAGTTATATCTCAAAAGCAATGTTTTTCCAAAACACGCATTTTGAAAACATTTTTGGTTTCCTTCAATGATTTTTTTCAAAACATAAAAGGTTGAACTAAAGTTCATAAGGAACTGCAGCGCCACAGGCAATACATTTCTTAAAAAGCTCATATAAAATTGTATTTTTAAAAATAGTTGTTTTAGAGTAATTGAAAATAAATCTTAAAAAAGAAATGAAGGATGGATTTGTGAAAAATTGGTAAATAACATAACCTTTAACTCAATTAGTAGAACTTTGTTTTTAATTGGCGCACGAAAAAAGTTTGGAAAAAACTTATATAAAAATAGAATAGCAATATCGCTATATCTTTTAAAGAATTTTTTCTGTTAATGTACTCAACTTTTTAGGTATAAAAAGCGATTTCGTGGAAAATCACAGAATGTTTTTCTTGTTTTAAAATCTGGACATAAAAAGAAAGTCACGGTTTTTAGTGACAAGGATAGAAAATATCGGCAAAATATTTATACAGGGCAAATTTATAACATAGGCAGAAGACCAAGTTAGAAATTTTATTTTATTTTAAAAAAATATTAAATCAGCCAGTCGGAATTTAAAATTTCAGACTATTAAAAATGTTAAGTGCTGTGAACGTCAATTTTTTAAGTCAGTTAAAGTCGCAACAAGAAAGGAAGGTAAAAACATGTTGTAAATTTAGTTGTTTTCATAACTATTGCTCAGCGCTGGAAAAAATTGAAAAAAAAAACTTGAAATAAGTTATAACTTATTATCCATAAAAAATTATTATAATATTTTTTCCTACAAAAAATAACATAAAAAACGACTTACATCGGTATCTCCAAGAAAAAATTAATTCTTTCGATGGATGGTGCATACAGGATTCAAGTGTAATGTAGAACTTCAACATAATGTTTATCCACTTATTTTCACAATTTTTTTAAAATATTTTTAAATTTATTTTAGCATAAACACAGATACTAATATAATTTTTTTTCTTAGGTTGACACGTTTTACAATTTTGGAGATTACACATATTACATATACATAAATTACCGAGCAGAACGATTTACGTTTTATTTTATTTTTTCAATAACCGTCACGACGTTACCGACCTTTGATGCCAACTTTTTGGCAGAACACACGTTATAATTTAACATCTGGAAGGACGAAAAGCGACTAAAACATACTTATAACTTACACAAGTACCACAGAACACGCAACAAATGGGTAACCTGTGCAAGTAGGAACTTTTACAGGAACAACGAACAACTGAAAAAAATTAGTAATTAAAAAAAAAATATGTTTTTTGATATTTTCTGAAAAACTTAAAGCTAAATATACAAAAACAGTAAGATTTAAAAGGGTACGTTTTACGCATGCCCCAATAGGGCATATCTCTTAGCAATTAAAAAAAAAAAAAAAATTTTTTTTAGTGCTACTGTACATTATTTGGCATACTAGTATGAGCAATGGCCAGTGTTCAAATTGGTTAGCTGAACTAAATAAGCACGCAATGACCCTTCAGCTTCACTCGTAGCTGAGAAAGCGAACAACTAATCAGTTTGCACAAAAAGTTTAACTGTTTTATATAAAATTTAATATTTAGCATAAATTTAGTCTCAAAAGATATTTTGGCATTTAAATAAATTTTACTAAAAAGAAAAATAACTTTTATTTTTATTTATCGAGAAACGGGCTAAGCATATTTTCAAAGCCACTAAAACAGGACTATTGTTCCAATGTCAAAATTAGGACATTATATTAAAAATTCAAATAGCACATAAAAAACTGTGCAGATTTTTTAATATATAATATTAGCTCAAAAGATTAACCTAAAGCTATTTAGCTCAACTGTCAGCTTTATTAACCAAAAAGTTAATTTTTGTTGAAAATTAAAAAGTATTTATACTAAGATTTTTTTTAATTATTAAAGATATTACAATACCTATTTTCTTAATAAAGAATATTTTTTTAACATGTAATATTTCCTGATGAGAGACTCTGTATTTGTTAAAAGTAATTAAACAAAAAACGCTAAATTTGCAGTTTGATATACATATACAGATTCAGTTTGGTTTTTATCTTAATGACTTCAAGAGCAGTAAAAAGCTCACAGAACAACAAAGCTTTTTTCTGAAATTCACACAATAATTTTATACTTTTGTCCCTGAATCTTTAAAGGAATTAAAAGATATAAAAATATATCCAATGGGCACATCTTAAGTAAAAAATATAGCTGCAGCGTAGGAAACTTGGATTTCTATAATATTTGGAAAATTTGAGGGGATGTTATTTTATTGATTTGATTTTATGCATGCATATTTGAATATTGGCGGGGATACGATAATTTAAAACTTTGGAGAATTTTTTTTTGTTTCTTGCAAGAAGGTACATGATGAATATACAAGGTGAACATACCAAGTGAACATACAAGGTGGACTTTTTTTTTTCTTTCAAATACAAGGTGAACAAATGAAACTAGCTATATAGCGATAGCAAACGATTTTGAAAATTACCTAAATTAGGTAATGAGCGCGCATCATATAAAATATTTATTTGGTTAAATATGTGTATTAAATATTTTGAAAATATGAGAGAGATATTTTTCTTGGAAAATATAAATCACTTTTTGCTTATAATTTTGTGAAAATAAGCAACAAGTGATATTTGGAAAATTAGTTTTTAAATACTCTGTTGGCAAGACTAATGCCTCACTTTTGTTACATGTCAATGGTGCACAACACACGAAAGCAGCCTAAAAACTCCCAGCATTTGATATCAGTACCACAGTAAAGATGAATGGTTCCAAAGTTTAGTTATAGTAAAATCCAAACAACCCTTAGACCATATAACGTCAGGTCGTCGAGGTCGCCGACAAATTGGTGGGGGGCATATGTCAGGAATGCAAATAACCCCTGACTGTGCCACTGTACGAAACCATCTTGGAAAAGCGACAAACACAATTATGGTTCTGTTGAGATAAGAAAGTGGTTCCGCCTCCCTCCAAAATAGAAAACATTTGGTTGCCGCCCACTACACAGCAGATGGTTATGGCGAGAAAAACTATTGAAAAGTCTAGAGTGGGAGTCGTAATGGTTGAGCGTGGGGATACAGCAAGTAGCGAGAGGGTTTTCCCTTTAAAGTGATTGGACATGGAAAAACTGTGAGATAAGAAAATGTTGTCTATAAAATGTATTTTATCTCTGTTTTTGTTTAGCTTATCTTGTTTAGCTCATTAGCCAGAATGTAAAGTAAATTTTAGGATTATCAGCAACGCCACTGACTTGGTTCCTCCAAGCTCTTCAAAGAGGGGATAATGGATTATTTAGAACCAACCTACCCTTTATAAAAACCCAAACTTTGAGAAGACAAGTCGGTAGTTACATTCTAAGTTTTGTTGAATTTAACTAAAACCTTTAAAATTAATTGTCAGTAAAGAAACATAGGATTTTTATATTTAAAGAATATTTTGCAGTTTGTTATTTTGGTAAGTTAAAGTTTTATTTTAATATTTTGGGTCTTGTTCGTTTTATAGGTCATAAGAAAAGTCTTGTAACAATTTGCGAATTGCAACAGAGTTTTATTTTGTATTCATTAAAGTTTGTAACGTTTTTAAAACTGTTTCATATTTATTTTATTCACATAAGAGATCTACTATGGTACCCTCGTTTAAGGGTTCGATTTAAAATAAAATCCTACCCGACAATATCTGGACCAATAGAAATTGAAATGCATCATAAAAATTGTCTGCTTTGCAGCGAAATAACTGAGTTAGGCAACCGCCTGACATTTAGATAGCGCTACTGTAATGGCTATATGTTTATTTTCCTCAAAAGCTTTTCTCCTTAGTGTCGTAGATTAGTAAAACTGATATTACAACAATAATAGTGGAATAAAGCTAAGACATAAATTCTACGAAATATTGCGCTAAAAGTACGTTTTGGTCATGCTGCAGTAATTTCTAGATATTTCGATTCAAACGTAATACGGGAGACTCGAATTTACCAATCTCAGAATTTTCTGTACAAAGCAGATGTTGTTTTTGATTTAATTTGACACAATAATTTTTCCTATATAATAATATAAAAATATTAAGCCAAGGCTTGCGTTGTGAAATATAAAATAATATTGGAATACATATGATTAAAATGAAAAGTTCAGAAATCTTACTGCCTGAGTGTTTTAGTTTTACTAGTACAGTGTGTCCGCAAAGTTCCTGGATGCAAAATATTTTGTAAAATGTCGATTTTAAAGAAAAATATTTAATAAAACACTTTTACACCAGTATTTAGTAACACATTATAACTAAGCATTTTAGACTGGGTTTAAGTATTAAGTCTATAGACTTGATATTGACCGGTTTAAGTGTATCTTTTTGATACTCACAGGTAAAATGACTGCAAAGATTTGGCTCATCCTAATGTAGAATATGACAGTAAACATTTTTCAGTGAGATTAATCTCATATAAATTCAAATTAAATTTAGAAATAAAGAAAAACCACATAAACAATTTGTAACGAAAAAGTTTCACTGGAAAATCCACTGAGATAAAGGTAGCTCGGGGACGCTGCGCTTCGGCCAAATTAGGCCTCATTCAGCCCTAGCTAGCATAACCATAAAATAGAAGGAGTTGAAATGATGTTGTGGTTACCTGAAAAAGAACCTTTACCTCTGAGAATTTGCTCGTTAAAATTTTTAGCTAATATAGTGTACAAAACTGTTAAGAGGTGATTACGTTTTAGTTAAATGCATTATTGCTAATAACAGATTTTTGACAGTTTAAAAACTAAAAAAACTTTTTTACACATTGCACCAACACGTTTTTCTCAATAATTTATAATATTATAAAACATCTTCGTAGGAGCTTCAGTTTCTGAGATATTTTTAAAAACGTTTTCAGGGCTGACAGCGGTGTTTACCTGGAGTTATGGGGGCACCCAGGGGGGGACTTCAAGGCCTGGGTTCCTCCAAAGCCTAAGATTTTTTAGATATTTTGCACATATTTTAAAAAAGATTACAAAAAATATTCTTGGGTGCGCTACTGGGTAATGAGCTAGGAAAGTATCAGATCCATCCTGGATCCATTTATTTTTAAAACATTTAGCGGATTTTGAAACTTTTGGGACACACTGTATATAAGTCGTGATTTCCCAAGCTCCGCATTAACCAAACTAATATCTGCTTATCCAACTCCTTATCCTTTTTAACTAACCTAACTTTAAACAACCCCAAGTACCCAGTTTAACACAAATCGGTTTATAAATAGTATAGTCTATAGGATAGAGATTTTGGGTCTGCCATGCTGATTGTTTATTGTTTCATTCAAAAGTTAAAATTAGCAACGACGTTAGAAACTGCAAAGTATCAGATCTAATACATATCGGTTTGTTGTAAACATCCGCCATTTCGGACCCGCTATGATATCTTTTTTTAGGTTTGATTCAGAAATCTCAATCTTATCGATTTTATACAACCCAAAGTTTCAATTTTGATACATATCGGATCATAAATACAGAAATCAGCGACTATAGACACGCCATAGTTCCAAATTTAATACATATTGTTAAATAAGTAGGAATTTTGGAACCGCAATATTAACTATGTTTGTTTAAGTTTAAGTTAAAAATCATAATTAGCGACTATTAACACTCTAAAGTTCTAAATTTCATATTTATCGTTTTATAAATAGGAAACTTCGCTATTTTGGATCCGCCAGTTTGATTCATAATTTCTTTTTTCTCCTTGAAAACAAAATAATGTTACAAAACATTTTTCTAATTTTGGTTAAAAATCAGGTCCGAGAGCCCACTGTGTAGCGCTATGAGTTGGGTAGCAATAAAAAAACTATCTATGCATTAAGATGCAAATAAGAATGTTCCAAAATTACAATTTATGTCGAGGCTTAAATTTTAAGCTGCGTCACGAGTTTGGGAGGCGAAATTTTCCCCTTTTTCGCCCTCCGTAGATTCGCGCCTGTAATACCATGATTTTTTTTTTCAAGTTATTTAAAAGGGGATGCCTTACTAACTAATACTCTCCCTCCTAAAGTATAAACTACCGGCAAATTTCGATGAAAATATTTAATTAAAAATTTTAAAGATTCTGTAATGCTTGGAAAACTTATATATTTACAAATTTTTTAAGTTTTTAAAAGCAAAAATTCTTTCAACTTTCTACCCATTATAGGATCAAAAAAACCTTAGGAAAGTTATAAATTTATTTTTATTATAATACGTTTATTCGCTGTACTTACGAAATAAAGGTTAACATTTAAAAAAATAAATCAAACCTCATAATGTTTAGTTTAACCTACCTTGAAAAAAAACCCTTTAATTCAAAAACAAAAATTACGTAATTGAAATTGCATGTTTATTTAAAGCTGGACAAATAAAAACAATATCCTCTAAATATTAATTTGTCAGCGAATTTTGACAAATAAATATCAGAAATATTGCGCAAAACAATTTAATATTATTTAAAAAATATTTTGCATTAAATATTGTTTGAAACATATTTGATATTACAATTTATGCCAAGTTCTAACAGTTATTTACCTAACGAATGCGAAAGCGATACTTTACCAGGTGATGAGGGCAGGGGCGCCGATATATTTTTTTTCTTGGGAGAATTAATCTTTTTTCTTGGGAGGCGTAACGGCTTTTTGATTTAGAGGTGCAGTGTGCGGTTTGTGTTTACTTTGTTTTTATGAAAATAATAATGAAAAAAGAGTCATTTAAAAATCAAATATTTAAAGAGCTTAAAAACGATTGTTGAAGATTAGTCGAAACGTCGCACTAGTGTTTTTTGTTAAACAGATAAGTTTTTTCCTAATTAAAAGATTTCCTAATAGTGAATCAGATAAAGTGTTTTTTTGTAAAATGAATCCGCTACAAACAAAGATAATATTTTTATTACCAAACAAGTTTCGTGACTAATCGGGCAAAAAGGAGTTTTTGTTTCCCTCATATTTTTCCTTAAAGCTTAATCTCACGGGGGTCCAAGATCTAATGGACACCTAATAAGTGTTGACAGTTAACTGTTTCGCCATTATGGGACTCCTCAGAACACTGCTGGTCAATGTGACAAATCTTGCGAAGTTAATTAGACGGTCTTGTCTCTGATCAAATATAAATAGTGAGAAAACTATCGCAAGAAGCGCCATCTACCGAGATACGAGAGATACAAAAAACAACAGCAGGCGAAACACTGCTATACAATATCGATCAATGAAAGATCGAATGCAAATAAAAGAAAACAACTATAGTCCGCGACCTACGACAGCTCTTTGTCTTTTAGGCCGGATCAACACATATTGCATTTTTACCCGTCATCAAGACAGTGAGCGTCAATCAACGGAACTTTTAAGCCAAACAATTTAATATTATTTAAAAAATATTTTGCATTAAATATTGTTTAAAACATATTTGATATTTACAATTTTTATTTTACCATTTTATCCTATTGTGCCATATTATACCAAGTTTTCCTAGCTAAAAATAATACAAAGTAGTCAAAAATGATTCAAATAATTAAAAATAAAAAAAAAATTGTATAAGAGATAAGATTTAATTTTTGATGTGTTTTAACCTAGTATTACCGGGTGAGCCAAAAAAAAACAATTTTTTTTTCATTATAACTTTTGAACTATACCATCGATTTTAATGGGACAAACTGCACTTGGCAGAGAATTATTCAGTGTTTTGACAAAATGTATTTTTTTGTCCGTCATCTTAAAATTTAAGATAAAGGACGAAATTAAAATGTACCCTTCAAAGATGCTTGTTTATTCTTGTGTTGCGAACATGATTCAATTATTTTTTTAAATTAATAAAAATGCTATATTCTTGCCACGTTCAAAAATCGGTTTAGTAGTTCTTAAAAAACTTTTTTTTCCAACCATTTTTTTAGATATTATTCGATTGCCTTGCAAATTATGTCTGCATTTATTTCCTTATAAATTTATTACTACTGAACCGATTTTGATAAAATAAAAAGCAAGGATGTTCTATATTTTAATAAAGTCGGTTCAGTAGTAAAATTTATGAGAAAATAAATAATGCAGACATGATTGGCAGGGCAATCGTATAATATGGAAAGCCATGGTTGAATTTTTTTTTAGAACTTTTACACCGATTTTGCTGATTCATACCTTGTTATGCGTGGCAAGATTGCAGCTTTGTTACTAATTTTAAAAAAATAATTGAAACATGTTCGCAACATAAGAATAAAATTTAATTTCGTCCGTCATCTTGGATTTTTAGATGGCGGATAAAGAAATGCATTAGTTCAAAACTCTGATTGGTTCTCTGCCTAGTGCAGTTTGTCCCATTAAAATCGATTGTATATTTCAAAAGTAACAATGACAAAAAAAAAATTCGCTTTTTTTGGCCCATCCGGTTTAAGGTTTATTTCTTCTGCGTTTATCTTAAAAACTAAGGCTTACAGGAAGTATTCAGGTTGGGTAAAAATACTATATAAAATTAGCTACACTTTAATAAAAACAAATAACATCTTACCTTTTGACACTTTATTAAGTACCGCTATAATTGAAGCAAATTTTAAGCAGAAAATTACATTTTAAAATATTGAACTGGGCATTTTAGGCATTTTTAATAAACAAAATTATTGTCTATATAATTATTTACAAATACGTACAAATTTATTTAACAAGCTGAATTAAAAATATCATCGGTATACTGGTAAAATCCTCAAGTCAAAAAGTTGGTTTTGCAGAAAATCGCATTTTATGAAGCTCAGAAATTAGGAACAACATTTTGAGACATTGGCTTTAGTGAGAAACTCCTGAATTTTACATTATTAATGTATTGGATATTAGAGAACGTATGCAAGTATGTAAAAAAAAGTTTTTTTGTTTTGGCCAGGCTTATACACGGCTGGTTTTACTAAGATAAATACTTATTAATTTTCTTTATTAATATGCAAATATGTCAAAAACTAAACAAACTTACTTAGTGGATTTTGCTTGTATACCGAAGATATATAAATAATTATTCGTATTTATTATTTTGTTAAAAAAAATATTTTTTTTAAAGGGAAATTAGTCAAAAAATTTAAAAAATAGATATTTTTTATATTACAAACTCTGTATATTTTAAATAATATTGACTAAACTTTTGATATAAACTGATAACTAATGATCAATTAATTTTTGGAATTTCTTAGGAAATCAAAAATTACCCTATACTTATGCTAGCTACGTACGTATAGGATTTGAATATACCACAATAATAATATATTTAAAAAAATCAAAATATGCTTAGGTATGTAAATTTTATAAATATATATTATAGTTACAGTGTTCGTAAGGTTATTATATTTACATCTAGTTTACGTATTTACAATGGGTAAAAAACAACATTGTTATAATATAATATTTTAAAATTAGGGGCAAAAAGATCCCCAACATCAATATAAAAATTTTCAGTGGATTTTTAAATAATTTTAATATGTTATAAAGAGGCCTAAACAAACCTGTACTATTATACATACTATATACGTACGTAATTACATATTTGATAGAAAATTCAGTCTAATGATGATGATTACCATAGTTCGTACCATAAAACATAAGAAAACGGCTCCTTATTATATTAATGAATTTTCCAAACTTTATTGTGGCTAGACTAAATAAATTAATTTACGGGCTGGTCCTCAGAACAAGGTAGTGGTAGCCGTATATGTATATTGATGTTATAGTCTCGTTAGACATATTTAGTATGGCACAACCACAATGGATGAAAAGGCGATGAAATGAAGGTGATAAAATCTGAAAAGGAAAAATGAAATCTGGATACCCACTACATACAGAACATCACCACCACTATCTTGTTCTGAGGACCAGAACCGTAAATTAATTTATTTATTCTATGACCATACCCCAAAAAATTCCTTTCATATTTAATGTCGATTTAAGTTTAGCCCCATTCTTTGATACATTAAAACTATTTAAAAAAATATTACTATTTCCAGCTAGAATCCATTGTGAAACTGGGTACCTTATAAGTTGTATACTCAAGTACACCTAGCGCCTTCACTGGGTTGTAAAAATAATAGGCTGCCGATTATCCCTTTTCTTTTGTTTGCATACGGTTTTTTATAGGTTGAAATTAAAGCGTACATTAATACGAATATAATTTTTACGGCCGTGCTACCGAAAAAAGAGGCTCAAACGGTGCGAATTTTCGTAGGTTTTGTAAATTCGTTCACTTTGATGTGGGAGATCCTTAACACCAGTATTTGCCAAAATCCTATAATCTCGTTGCTGTGCAAAGGGTTTAAGTTTAAGTGTATAAAATCTGTATAAATTTAAAAAGAAACTCTTTTTTATACGCAAAAGTCAAATACTTTTTCATGACACACTACAAATTGTACCTTAATATATATTAAAATTACATTTAAAAAAAATCAAAATATCCTCAGTAAGTGCAGAAAGAGGATTTCATATCAGATGTCCATTGTTAAACTAAAATGTTTTATTTTTATGTTTATTCTTAGGTTTTAAATTAATACATATTCAATAAACATGTAGTAAGCACCAGGTTTTCGAACTTAGACTTAAACTTTTTTAGTAAATTCTGACGTAAAATTTAGAAAAAAAATTTGCTTTTTGGTTTTCTTGGTGCTTGAACTTTCCTTATTTGACATTTTTATTGGACATTCAAAGGAAGACCGAGGCTAGTTGGGCATGCAGGACTAACGTACTTTTGTCTTGACTACAGTTCTGACTGAAATTAAAATATGTTTTATAAGTTAATTTTTTGCATTATTTGGAGTTAGTTTCATGTTTAAACATTTTTATTCAATATTATATGTAGTAGAACCGATCTTTGCCAATAAACTTTAGTAAGTATATTTTTTTAAAATTTTGATGGCCTAATTTTTTCATGGTATGGCCCAATCAGCCTCGTACATAAGGTAAGTTAAGCCACTACTTGCAAAGGTGTGTTTAAAAATAAAATTTTCAATAAAGTATATATAGTGTGTCCCCGTATGGAGTTGACAAGAGGAGAAAATCCTTTATTTTTGTTTTTACGAAAAAAACTCACTCTTTATAAAAAATTGTGCTTATTGAAAAATTAAGATTACCATAAAAAATCTTTGATTGGAAGTGTAATTAGGAAATATATAATTAATAAGAGGAAAAAATCTGTATTTTTAATTTCACGAAAAACATCACTCTTTATAATGTGACATTGATAGCTTTATTTTGTTAATTGTAATTGATTTTCAAGTAGTAGCACAACGGATTTATTTAATTAAGTGCTACGGAATCGGAAATGTATCGTATCACTATCAGTACGCAATTGACCTTTTCCACAAGAAGTTTCGTTCCGGTATCCCGTGAGGCAAACCTATTAAAAAATTTGATGAAACTGGATCTGTACGAACGAAGTATAAAAAAAAAGCCCAAGAAAAAACTCAACGAAGATGATGCGGCTACTATGTATTCAGCGACAGAGGCACCAAAATTATCACTAGGTACGTAAATATTCAAGATGGATATCAGTAAAAGCCATTTACAAAGAATTTTTCATGAGCATCGTTAAAGTAGTTTTTCCCTTTAAACCAAGGTTTAGGCATATACTTGAAGACAGGGATGATGAAAGACAACAAGCAAATGATGAAAGATGTTTGGAATTCTGTTTATGGGTTGATGAAAATTATCTAATAGACAGAAACTTTCACAAATTTGTTTTTTTCACTGACGAATCGACCTTTTGTACCAATGGGCATGTTTCCTCACAAAATAGTCAATAATGGGCTATTGACAATCCCAAATATGTCGTGCACAAACGAAGCGCTACAAAAAAATTAATGTTTGGTGTGGTATCTTTTACGATCAAAATATTGGTCTATATTTTATTGATGAAAATTTAAATCAACTTGTTTATTTAGAACTCTTGACAAATTTTGTTTTACCCTTTGCACGTACTTTGCCACCAGAAATTCGATGCAAGCTTTTTGGCAACAAGACGGATGTCCAGCGCAGTCTACCCCTCTGATTAGGCAGATTTTAATGCAACACTTTGAAGAAAGATGGATTGGAAGATTTGGTCCGACAAATAGGTCCCCCGTTTTTACGCCCATGGATTTTTTCTTGTGGGGTGCATTGAAGCAGAAGGTGTATACAGATAACTTACCTTATGATGAAGAAATTCTATAGCAACAAATACGAGATGCGATAACCGACTTGAATTCACCTGCAATAATTCGTAATGTTTACAATAAATTTATTCGTCAAGCGTAAAAATGTGTGGAAGTTGGAGGAGAATATCTAGAATAGCTGTTTTACATTTTGTTCCATATTATGTTATCTTGTGCTTTCATCAAATGTTTAACTTTTAAAAATTAAAATCTGGATACTTTCATTTTATGTGATACAAACAATTTTGTTTAGATAACATTTTGTTATGTTCCTCAATTCGATAACACCCTGTACTTCTATAAACAACAAGTGAAATTAAAGAAAGAAAAAAAAGAAAAAAGTTTTTGCTTCAGCCGGGACTCGAACCCGGGATCTCTTGCTCTGTACGCAAACATTCTAAACATTGAACTACCGAAACCATACATAAATTTTTGGAAAACTTTTATCTATGCAGGCTGCGGTGTCTCAATACAAGAACGAGAAATTCTCAGGGTATTAACTCGACCAAGTCATCCAACTGATCTCTTTAATTCTTCTTTTCCACTTCTAATCAAATATATTAATATCGTTATCTCAGTTTTTTGACAAGCAGAATTTTTTATGATGAGTGATGGCTTTCGTGAAATTAAAAATAAAGATTTTTCTCCTCTTATTAATTAAGTTTCTTAATTTGATAACACCGTGTAGAATTTTTTGTAAAAAGGGAGTTTTTTCGTAAAATCAAAAATAAAGGATTTTTTTCCTCTTGCCTTTTATCATTGCAAGTAGTACAGCAAGTTTTTAATACGCATTTATGTAAAAAGTTGCTTAATAATTAGCCTCCGTCTCCCCCACTGTAAAACTTACTGATTTCATGCTGGCCAATAAAAACGTCAAACCAATAATCTTTCAAAATCAAGTAAACTAAAAACGCTCATTTTTCGACATCTTAATTTTCCTGTTTAAGATGTGTGTCTTGCACAGTGAGGTAAAACCAAGTAGCAGCCATATGAAAAGTCCAAATGACCAACTTTTTTAAAAATATACCTGAATACAGATTTTTACCATTAAATTTAGAAATTGCTGATTTACTTCTCAAACTATTTATTTCATTTAGGTTGAATCAAATTGTGTATTATTTCATTTTTCGTTGTTTGAAAGGCAAATGTTTGTGTAATTAAATCACACCCTCAATAAATAAATCGAATATTAAAATTAACGTATAAAATCAACTGCGCAGTTTATTATTGTTTTCAAGCAGTCTGTTGTTTATTCTAATTTTAATTACACTATTTTTTTGTTACATTCTTACAATATTTCTCTAATAAAAGCTGGTTTGTATACGTATTGATTTTGAGCTAAAGATACAAACATTTACATTATATACAGGCTTTTACAATTTACAGACGCCTTTGTATTTATCTAGTGAGTTACAAAAATTATTTATTTATTACAGGTAGAAAATGATTAAGTACTTAAATAAATGAGGAATATAGGCTGAAGTTCTTTGACTTTTATTTGCTGTCACGATAAACCCAAACACTCCCTTGAAGTATCGATCGTGATTTTTCGTCATGCGGTAAAGAAAATTGTAAATCTTTAATTTACCTAGTTATAGACTTCAAAAATTTTATAGTTTTTAGAGACTACCAAAAATGATATTTTCGGAATTCTGATATTAATATGATATTATTATTACAATAAACTGATGGTCTCTTCTTCCACAATAATAAAAATAATTTTATTTTTATTTACATATCAATTTACTTTACTCAACCTTTCAATATTTTTCTGGGCCAGTAGAATTTCTATAAATAAATGCATACTGAAAAGTAAATAACGATTACCATATAAATTAGTAATCTATTCATGCAACGACTGCTTCACAAATATAATGGGCTGCAATAAGATAATGACATTATAATGCTCAGATAAAAGAATCCCTTGGATTTTTTTGCAGATACTTTTTTTAATTTATATATGGCTTTTTGTTTGATTTTTATCGGTGAAGGCTTGTCATTAATAATTAGATAAAAGAGTTTTTTAACAAAAAGTACATAATTCTTTTCAAAACATTAGTTGACCAATAAACCATTATAGAAGAAAGCTATACTGGCTATAAGGAATCATATACGTAATTACGTATATAATAGGAAAGCGGAGAACAGCCTGCTTAGAAAAAGAAAACCGAATTTTGGAAGTATTTATAGTAAAAAGAAAATAAACATGTAGTTTACCCCGATTTCAGCATAGCCCAGCCTACTACTTATGGATCTCAATGAGAAGACCGGAGGAGAAACAACAAACCACAATTTCCGGGAGAAATAACAAGCACGGCATCGACAAAGAATATGTTAAACCTTGATACTATCGGAAGAAGAAGAATAGAAGAATTTGCTTCTATTTAGATCTAAACATACTGTTAATAGCTTTTCTCTTTCAGCAGGCTTCCCCATGGACAGCATAGCTTTTTCATCATTAGCTCTGCATTTCATGTATTCAAAATAATATATATGTACAAGTTCAGTAAATTAATTTAATAAGGCAAGCAGAGAAGTACGAGACAAGAGCAGTATACAGTCAAATACCAAACGATTAAATAAAAAAGTAGAAAAATGGGGCCAAGCATCCACAACTAATAAGATAATGAGAAGTGTGATGCGGCACATTTCAGTTACCTCAGTGAAAATGCCATACCTTTTCACGGATGTCATGACTATGTGACGTCAGCCTTACGACAGTATGCAAAACCGCTCGTAAAATGTATACATTCCTTCGAACATTTAATGTTCTAAGGTACATTCAGATAAAAGGCAATTTAAAAACTGACTTGTCTTCTGTCATTGCTTTTGCATAATTCTTTCTGTGTTGTCAAGATTTTAATTTACTGGTGTAATAATGAGCGTAATAGCATTTTTACCATCCTAGTCCACGCAGCAACGGCCAGAGAAGGTATTGTTTGTAACGATTTTTTTTTGAGATAACGCCCAAAATGTTTTATTTGGTTGTACTTTGACTTACCAATATCGTCGTGAAATCTATCCGCCTGTATGTGTGTTTGTTTGTGTGTGGTGTATGTCTGTCTGGCCAACGATAGATTCTAAACCGCCTAACCAATTTTCATGAAATTTTCAGGTAAAATAGAGTACAGGGTGTCTCATTATATTTTTTCCCACCATTTTAGATCATTAATAATTGATATAGGAATATAAAAGAAATTGTGTTCGAATTCGCGAAATTTTTACTTTTAAATTGCATCTTGACTTTATTTCTGATGCTTACCGTATTTGACAGGCGCTCAAATTTATAGTTTTTGTAAATTGGATGCTCCTTATGTTATTTAATTAATAGATTAGGCTTGGAATATACTTTCCAAAAATACCCCATATGTCGCAGTTTTGATAAATAGTTTTTGAAATATTAGCGATAAATTTTTAAATGATAAAAAAATAACATTACCACTTTTGTGTTAATTTCAGTGTCCCTATTTCGAACTATGTTGTATAAACAGTGACATTTTTTTTTTAATGATGCTTAAAATGACAACCGGTAACGACAACAAAGTCACTGTTGATACATGGGGACTAACATAATTTGGAATAAAGATACTAAAAATTAACACAAGAGCGGTACTGTTATAATTGCTAATATCTCAGAAACTATGGCTCTAAACTACAGCATATCGGGAATTTTTGGAATATATGTTCCGAGCCTAATCTATTAAATAAATAATATAAGGAGCATCAAATTTACATAAACTATAAATTTGAGCGCCTGTCAAATATGGTAAGCATCAGGAATAAAGTCAAGATGCAATTTAAAAGTAAAAAATTTCGCGAATTCGAACACAATTTCTTGTATATTCCTTATTAATGGTCTAAAACGGTGGGAAAAATATAATGAGACACCCTGTACAATACTGAGAACAGCTGGCCAGAATCCATTAATGCTAATGACAGTTAGTTGTTTAAAAATTTAAGTTATGCTTACTTCTTTGGAGTGTGCTTATTGGGCTAGCAAAGTATCAGAGTAATTTTTTTGGCAACTCTATTAAGACGTTGGGAAGGTGAGTATAAAATGGGAGGTACCTATTAATGGCGTCAAGGGTAAGAAATATATGTAATTTGGTCTTGATAACTCAAACTTCGATTAGTCTTGAAACCCGAACATTGTATGTGGCGCCAACTTGCATAAGTCGAATTTTATGGGGAGATTGTCTAATTACGAATCGTTCTAACTTGTTTGTTTGCATGGGAATGTTTTTAAGGCGCAATTCAGTGTAACTTGTATTTGATTTGCTATACGTTAGGCGTTATGTGTACGTTACTATGTCACAAAAAATAACTTTTTTTCGGTAAAATAAATATGTACATTTATACGTATGTATAAGAACAAAAATAAGATCAAAAATATAGACTTGGTTGTTTCAGAATTATTGCAAGTATACCAATTTTTTCTGGAAAAAACACTTAAATTTTGATTTCCAAAAAATACGCGAACGCCGCAAAAATTTTTGTTGATTATTTGATAAGTCGAAGTATCGATAAAAGTTCAACTGTGTAACTGAATTGTTGTACAAAAAATTAGTATAAAAAAGGTTACTTAAAAAAACCGCAACTTTGGGTTTCAATAAATTTATACTGGAAAATATTATTTTCAAATGTTCAAGTGTGGTATTTGTTGATGTTACTATTTTTGGAGCAACACGAAAATGGTATTTTATTTATTATTTGAATGGGCTTCTATTTGCTATAGAATATCGATAATATTTCCTTCGCTACTGTTTGTCAAGTGTGCCTGCCCTCCCTCTGACCAGAAATAGAGCATAATTTTTGGTTCCAGTAAAAAAAATCGCAATTTCTTACAAAATTTAATTAAAGTGACACAAACTTGTACTTTAATTAACAAAATTAAAAAGGACTTACGACAGGATGGTTATTCTATGAAATTAATAAACTCAACGACTCTAAAATTAAAAACAAATCAAATGTAGCAAATCTCAAAGTAATAATCCGTTGCGTGTTATTAACATTCCATATGTTCAAGGGATTTCAGAAAACATAAGATGAATAGCCAAGTACTATAATAGAAAAACAGTATTTTAATCGGGAAATACGATAAGGAGTTTTGTAACTAAAACAAAACCAGAAAATCCCTCAAATAATAAGGAATGTATTTACCAAATCCCGTGTGAGTGTGGTAAATCATATGTAGGTGAAACGAAACGCCTTCTTCAGGTTAGAGTAATTGAACATCTAAAAAGTACCTAATTAGGGGATATTGAAAAATCCGGTTTAGCGGATCATGCATGGTCAAATGATTACAGGATTCAGTGGTCAGAAGAGAAATTTTGCATAAAGAGTTGCATTGGCGAAAATGAAAGTTTATTCAAGCTGCGTTTATAATGCAGAATAAAGAAGTTCTCAGTCAACAAAGCACATACATACCAAAGATATGGAAACTACTCCTTAAGTAAAACAGGCGTCTAAGGATTAAAAAGGGAGCGGGCCGTCACACCTGACTGCATACCAAGTGGTATAAGTAGTAGCCTAGAGACTAGATTGTTTAGTTTACACTTGAAAACGGTTAGAGATACTTACTAACCGAAACGTCTTGCTTAAAATAAATAAAACAATGGAAGTCCGAAATTTTAGGCCTTCTCTCTAGCAAAGCAATTAAGATATTAAATTGTAAATAAAAATGTAGGGATATTTTTACAACAGCTTATCCAACAAACAGATAAATAAGCCGGCTGGCGGTCTTTGATCTCGGTGAAATCAAAGATGGCTGGTCATTCGGAGTTAATCTCAGGCCGGATTAAAATAAATTTACTATAAACTATGTGTACTATCGTACTGCCAAAAAAAAATAAAAACCTTAAAATAGTTTTGCACTGCTCTTAAAGATGAGTGCTTAAATATAATTTAAGTCGCGGTCGCGTATAAAATTATATGTTATCCGCTGTAGGGGACTATGGAAATAATGTGTGTTTTTTTTGGCTTAATATTAATGATGTAAAAAATTCATTAAAATTGATCCCTATAGCTGTGTCAACTTATGAGAATTTGTTAGATTTATTGAGCAATATGCCAATAATAATCCCAAAATACTATTCTGGACTTAAACACGTTTAGCTAAATTTTCTTTCGCTATTCGCTTACATAGAACTATTTATTTGCAGGTAGTAAGCTCCGGTCTTCGGTTTTAACATTATACTTAATTTTATTATTATAAAATTATATTTAACTTCCAAGTAAGAGCAAAATTTGTTTTTTTAGTAAAAATATGATTTTCAAGCCTTTAGCAGCAAGGCCAGGCAAGCAACTTGCTCTTAAGTCCTACGGAAGTGCTGATATAAGAGTTTTATCTACTGGGTTTTCCCGTACATTCGAATTTGCTGGCCAAAATATCTAACCCTTTTGGTAAATGTCAAATTTTCATACAAGGGATTTTTTTTAATCGAAACACCCTACATGTTTAGATTTTTGTTTCCTTCTTATTTTAAAAATATTTATAGCATTTTCAGATATTACGCATTAATAACATAAATAATGAATTTATCAGAGCATACATGTACATGTAAATAGGTACGGGTAGACCTCGTCAGATGTCTATCAGGGGAAATGAATCGACCCCTGCCCTCCGTAGATTCCAGGTACTCTTCGACCCGGAGAGTTAGCACCTGTATAGGGTCCCTTTCCCAGGGTTACGGGAGAAGACCACATCGATATGAAAGGCGGAGAGAATGGACCTCGGTACGGTGATCATAGCGTAGGTGGCAACCCTTTCTTTTAGGGATAGTATAAAAGCCTACTGCCTTGTAGTACCGGCGTTGGAATCGTCAAAGGCTAGGGGAAGAAAACCTCGATCAAAAATCACCTGGTCCTCCAGGTTGGGGGTTGGGGCATCAGACTAACTCTCTGATACCCGGAAAAAACGTACACTGTTAAAAAAACCCAATCAAACGCCTCGGAAAGAAATGAAAAACCTAAGACGAACCAAGCAAAGAAACAGGAATATGATTTTTGGTACATGGAACGTACAAGGAATGAATCGAAAAATGAATGAAATAGTACATGAGTGCAGCAGAATGAAGGTAGACCTTGCTGTACTAACAGAAACGAAAAAGAAAGGAAAAGGATCTGAAAACCTTGGACAATATGACCATTTCTATAGCGGAGTGGCAAAAGAAAAACATGCCCAACAAGGAGTATCTATTTTGGTCAACAAAAGATTTAGAAAATTTATCACCAACTGGGAAGCAGTCAATGAAAGGCTAATTAAAATGAATATAACAATAAAAGGAATGAGACTTACGATTTTTGGAATCTATGCGTATAACGACGATGCAAATGTAGCCGTGAAAGACAATTTTTTTGAAGAAATACACAATGAAATATCAGCAGTAAGTGCATCTAGAGAAATTGTCATATTGGGAGATTTAAATAGTAGAACCGGTAACAGAGTTAATGATCTGACAGTTGGCCAATATGGAGAAAATCTTGTTAATGACAATGGAAACCGGCTAATTACAGTATGTGAGCAATTAGACCTAAAAATCCAAAACGGTTTTTTTCAACATAAGGAAATACACAAATATACCTGGACCAAACCCTCACAAAACCTGAAATCCGTCATTGATTATCTTATCACTAAACAAAAGACAAAACTAAAAATTCAAGATGTCAGAACAAAGCGTGGATCAACATGCGGAAGTGATCACTATTTTCTGGAGTCCAAAATTCTCTTTCCTTATCAAGGCCGAAGCCTGCATCAACAACATCTTGATGATACAGTGATTGAAGAAATTGATCACTGTAAATATAATCTACTAAGCCTAGAACATGACAGCGTAAAAAACTTATACAAAAAGAGACTGAACGAAAAACTTAATACAAGTTCAGGTGAAACCCCAGATGAGGAATACGAATGTATTACATTAAGCATCCACCAAGCTGCAAAAGAAGCACTAGGATTAGTGGAAGAAACTTCTAAAAGAAGAAAACCATACTGGTGGGATGCTGAGATTGAGAGAGAAATAGAGGAAAAAAGGAAATTATATCACACCTACTTATCCCAAAAGACAGATAGAAGCAGACAAGAATACAAAATCGCGCAATCAAAGGTGAGAAGAATGATCAGTGATAAGAAAAATCATTCGTGGACGCAAAAGTGCCAGAAAATAGATTCTTACTTAGGAGGTAGGAGAAGTACCGAAAGCTGGAAAACTATAAGATCGATTAAAAAAGAAACATGCAGAGATATCATTTCACCAATACCAGACAAAGAATGGGATGAGCATTTTAAAAAACTTTTAACTGAAGATAGAGCAGAATTCAAGGAAGACGCAAGAGACAATATAATTAGAACGATGGGATCTCCAGTACCCCTCACAATCTCTGAGGTCAAAAACGTGTGCACAACCTTAAAAAGCGGTAAATCTGCCGGACCCGGAAATATCCCAGCCGAACTTATTAAATATGGCACTGAAGAACTGTTTTGGAGATTAAGGAATCTTTTCCAAAAATATTTAAATGGAACTGTAGTCCCAACTGAGTGGAAAACGTCATATATATCCACAATACACAAAAAAGGAAGGAAAGATATATGTGACAATTATAGAGGTATATCTGTGACTAGTACGCTAAGCAGAATATACGGTAAAATAATAAGAAATAAAGTAGAGAGCGAATATAAAGACATGGAGGCAGAAGAACAAGCTGGTTTCAGGGCGGGTAGATCGACTTCAGATCACCTCTTTTGTATAACCCAAGTTATTGAAAAGAAAATGGCATACGGTCAAGAGCTGCATCTGCTTTACGTGGATCTGCAGAAGGCATATGATAGTATACCACTAAATCTGCTTTGGAAAGCGTTGGAAAACACAAACATAAGCGTACAACTAATTAAGGCCATCCAAGAGTTATACCGCAATAGTAAGGCAAAAGTTAAAATAAAAGCAAAACTAACCAAAGGCTTTCAAGTAAATAAAGGTCTTAAACAAGGTTGCTGTATCTCGCCTACGCTCTTCAAGATATACTTGGAACAAGTCCTTAAAGTATGGAAGAGAAAATGCCAAAACATGGGAATTCCGTTGGACGAAACCACCTTGTATACTTTATGTTTCGCCGATGATCAGATAGTAGTGGCTCAGGATTATGACGACCTCGAATATATGACACGAAAACTAATAGAAGAGTACAATAAGTGGGGACTAGAGGTTAATCTCAATAAGACAGAGTATATGTGTATCGGTGGAATGAAACAGGATCTAATCTTAAATACCGGGCAGCGAATTCACTCCTGTGATGAGTATAAATACTTAGGTCTAAAAATTACAGCTGACGGAACACTAGACAAAGCTATAAAAGATCGAAACGTACAAGGAAGAAAAGCAATAACTTTATTAAATGGAATAATTTGGGACCAAAGTATATCAAAACATAACAAAAAGCTTATATATAACACCATTATAAAAAGTATTATTACATACGGCTCAGAAGTATGGCCAATCAAGGATAGAACAGAAAAAATGCTTTCCGCTACGGAGATGGACTATTGGAGAAGAGCAGCAGGGAAATCAAAAAGAGAAAGAGTTACAAATCAAAGAATAAGAGAAATTATGACAGTGGGTGAACGTACTTTAGTGGATGATATAAGAACAAAACAACTGGTGTGGTACGGACATGTACAAAGAATGAATGATGAAAGACTACCTAAACAAATACTACAATGGAAACCAACTGGCCGAAGAAAACGAGGACGGCCAAGGAGAAGCTGGAGAGAAGGAATAGACAGTGAAATAAGAATAAGAGGCCTAGATGATGAATTATGGGCAAACAGAAACGAGTGGAGATTGGGTATCGGAAGACGTAGAACGTTGTGAAACCGATAAATATATATATATATACATGTTGTCAAGGAAGGAATATATGACAATTTTTGCATACCTTTTATTTAAAAAAAAAAGTACATAAATATCAGCCTATATATATATATATATATATATATATATATATATATATATATATATAACTCTATAGGTCAAGACGAAAAGATGATAAATCATTGTATAAAACCAACTTTTTTGCTCGAGAGAATGAGAGAAACGAGAATCTCAGAAGGTCTTTCTCTCTCGTCTCTTTCGAGCATTCATTGGAGAGAAAATATCTCTCTCGTCTCGTCGAGAGAGAGCGAGACCAGCCGAGAGCTTAGTGACAATAAAAATCTCCAATATAAGAGCGCTTGATTCGTATATGGTCTCCTTAAGAATCGTTAGGAGCTGCAGGGACTCACTGAATACGCTTGGTAGCGCTAACAATGTATCATTGGTATGGATACCGTGTCACGAGAGAAATAAGGCCGCAGACCCAGCAGCGAAGGAAGCGGCATCTTTCGACTTTCCCTGGCCCTTTTTCTACAAGGTCCTTTAATGAATTTTTAAGATTAAGAAGTTAGTAACCATATTATTTGGATCGAGAATACTTCCAACACTACTGGATAAATCTAGGAGAACTGGCTTAATCTAAAAAATTCATAAAATGACCTTGTAGAAAAAGGGCTAGAAACATAATTAGACTTAGCAGAAAGAGGATCCGTATAGTTACTGGACGTTTTAAAGGACACTGAGCCTAAGAGTACTCATGCAGAAAATGAGACTAATAGAAGAGACCGAATGCAGACTCTATCTGAAGGATGACGAAACAGTCAGACATGTACTGTGCGAATGTCCGGCTATTGCACGTTTATGTCAGGACACTTTCGGCAAACCTCAAAGTGATTCATAAGATCTGAATAGTGTCTCGCTCGAACTGATAGCTAGCCCTTTTGGAGAATTGAGCAATGGTGAGAAACCACTCAAATAGCCCCTGGTGGTCGCAGTGGAAGGGCTGCAATGCCCAGTCATATATGAATTATCATCATCATCCTCTTAAAGTACGGAACACACAAAATGTAATTGCATTTTTTACAAAAAATCCTTAATTTTGAAAATTAGAAACTTTATTGCTATATTTTCTCTGTCAATTTAAGGTGAAGAATCCCACAGATGTCAAAATTAAGCAGCATGCTCGACAATATTCATTGTTTATCGTATGACAATATTTCTTCTTGAATCAATTTAGGAAATTTAGGACCACTGAAATATTTAATTTGTTGAGCTTGCTCTTACACGCTTGTTTCGTTTTGTTTATTTGAGTCAAAATGGTCAAATCTAAACGCGGCTTAAAATATGAATTCACTTTCATAAATAAAATAAAATTTCTCTGCTTTAGGAGTTGTTGTTTAAAACAACAAACAAAAGCGTTTTGTAGCGTTGCAAGCTTTAAGTTGTTTAAACCTTGCCTGCTAATATAAATTCCTGTTATCGTTTAAAAATACTTTAATAAAGTGTTTACGTACCCATCATTGTGTTGCGTTCGCGATCTTTAATTAAAAAACATAATTTTAATTTAATTTTATACAGTGCGTTTTAACAAAAACTAAGCCGAGGCTTTGTTGGTTATTTACTAGAATGTTAAGAAACCCATAAAACATATCTAAAATTCAAATATTGAGGGATTTAATACTGGATTCATTTCCTTTTTTGCACCTCAGTATGCATATCTAATACTCACGTTGTTTTGAGTGGGCCCTTTGTGAAGGGAGGCCTTATTAATTTTTCGTTGCTAATTTTAATAAAAAATATACTAATAACACGCTAATTAAAATAACATAACCTAGATGCAAATTCAAGAATGACATTGATTGGCTTGTTGCAACCATGGACCTATAAGACGAACGGACTAGAGTCCCTGTATGTTGACATATTTGGATAATATATCCAAATATGTCAACATACAGGGACTCTAGAACGGACTAAGCCTCATCCTCGAAAATTGATTCCAGAATGAGACCGAGTTAGTCAGTTTAAAAATGTAAAGCGTCGTCATTGTTTCTTATGCGGTTGGTTGTTTGGTGATATTTCGTGTTTTTTTTTGCTATTTGAATAGAAAAACGCCGGGAGGTTATGGACACCGGGAGTTATTGAACACATTCATAATTCGCTCCTTATCAAAAAACCACTCAAAATACATACTTAAGCCTTTCATTAAAAATTTTTTCGAGCCCATTTAGGCGTTAAGCAAGCAGTTCATTTCGTTTCAAAGCATCGTGTTAATTGGATTAGTACACGTGTTTGTTCCAATGTTAAACAGTTTTAGACTACACTTAACAAACTGTTTCTGTATTTTTTAGGTCGCTTATTTATTGTCAGGATAAATATGCTTTAACAATAAAACTTTATTGTTTTATTGAGGTTACATAAACATTCTTTAACAAATATTGTATTTTGATTGTGGAATCAATTTGCGGAAGGCTATCGACACCCGTCCAAACCCTCTCGCATGAATCAAAACCCTTGAAATGTTAAACTTAAAAAGGCAAGTGGCTTTCAACCGGTTTAAATTTACTGGAAAGTCTCCAGCATTTATGTCATCCGAAGAAGTGATGTTGAAATTATCAAATCCTATAACAAACCCAAAGTGCTCCATATTTGGACATGCTGTATTTTAGGGATGACTTTACCAAGTACACCTTTGCTTAATGCTGAAGTTATTACCTTATGGTAATTTTGTTTTCGTTAGATTTACAAATATTAGCAATTTTTGTCAAATATATTTTTTTTCCATAATATTTCTGCTCATTAAATAATTGTCCAAACCCTCTCCATCATCAGGAAGGGTTTGGACATATTACATATAAATATATAAATGTATGAAGTAGTAGTAGTATTATTGTGGGGTATGCTCTAGACCTGGCGACTAGGCACATGAATGCAACCACCCTCTTCGTCAACCCCCGGGCATCAACCCCTACTGCGGCCTTCTTTCGCTAAGGGGTCTGCCCGTTTTCTGTACAAAGGCCATAATATCGGGCCCACTTATATTCAGAGGATCCTCCGTCTCAAAGGCTTCCTCTTCAAAGACCTCTCTTCTTGCATCCTTACCTGCTTCACATAATAAGAGGAAATGCGCCTCGAACTGGGCCCAGCATCGCTTACACATCGCGTGGGCCTTCTCTCTCATTTTACCCAGGTGTCCTTGTAGGAGGCAGTGTCCGGACTTCCATCTCTCTTCGTGTTCTACGGGCAGCCAGTCCCTACGGGACTTGCTGTATCCTGTCACATACTCCTTCGCCTGTCTTGGCGTTTCCTGTGTTGGTCCATTCCTTTTGTATCTCTTTCTGGGCCCACTCTGTTAGGGCCGACTTCATTTGTCCTCTTGTGAGTTCCAGGAAAAACTCTGGCCCGATGCATTTCTGCCAGGATCCACCCCTGGCGAGCTCGTCCGCTACCTCGTTTCCTGGGACTCCCATGTGGCCTGGGATCCATACCAGATTTACCTCTCTTACACCGGCCAACTCTTAATGTGCTACTGCACCAAACTCGCAGATATGGTTGGTTTGCACAGTACTTTCAGCGCAGCTTGACTGTCTGAAAGACTGTTGCATTGGATCCCAGTGAGTAACTTTTTCCAATACCCTTGCTTTCCACGTACACTCCTGCGCCGGTCGAATTCCCGTATGTTAGCTTTAATCCGTCTGTATAGCAGACCGTGGCATCGCGAAGGAATTAGCGTTATGGTTACACGGTATCTCCTTTTCTCCCTTAATCGCTTCTCGGGCATCGCTAGCCTGCACGTTGATAGAGGATCTCCTTTTCCGTCACAATCGCGATCTCCGAATGTCCTTTTTGTTCTCCGCTCCTTCTCTACACGCCCGCGTCCCTTATCCTAAGGTATGCTGCCATCACTTCCTTCTTTATCCAGGTGGACAGCGATGGGAGGCCTAGGATAGTGTTCAGGGCTATGTTGGGAGTAGACCTTAGAGCTCCGGTGATGCTCAAAGTCGCCAGCCTCTGCATGCTTTCAAGCTTTTTCGCGTTAGTGGTTTTCGTTGCCCCTGGCCACCAGACCATGGATCCGTATTGGATCCTCGGTCTTATGATGGACGTGTAGATCCAGTGCAAAATCCTTGGGCTGAGTCCCCACTTTCTTCCTACCACCCTTCTTATTGCCAGAATGGCTTTGTCGTCTTTGTTCTTAGTGGGTCTATATGTATAAATGTGTAACTTATAATATGAAAATAATTTTTCAAAAAAATATGCAAATGTTTACACATGTATCAATTATTTGCTTAAACTTTGTCCAAACCCTCTCGGTGCTCCCCTACGACCTGTTTATTAATAAAATAACAAAACAAAAAAACTATTTTATTAATATTCTATGGGATCATTCTTAAATTACGTCACGCTCAAGGTGGATCTAGTCTTATGTTATACACAATGTTTTTTTAATGTGTTTTTTCTTAAAAATGTGTTACATATATACTTACTTTTCAGTGAGGGTCGAAAATCCTGATTTTTTGTGTAATTTAAGAACGTTCCTTGTGCTACAGATAATCAAAAACAAAAAGTTAAACCTTGTGCAGCTGTTAATTGTACCTCTAGAAGAGATAAGGAAGCCAAACTAAAGGTATTAATTACTTTGAATTAATTTATAAAAGAGGTCTTTCTCATACAATGTATTGTGTTTATGTCCGTTTTTCGCCTTCACTAGCCCCATCTCACTCTGGATTCAGGCCACCAGCACTGCTCTTATGCGACGGGGCCAGTTCATTCGTATTCAATTATTTTAACATAGAGGGACTCTATCTAAAAATGTCAACATACCGGAAATTTAACCAATATAAGGAAAACATTTACATAATATTAATTTTAAAACAAGGGATTTTTTATCGCATTGTTTGGTTTATTATTTATTTTCTCATTTTTGATTCAGCTTTTTCCCCAAAAATTAATTCTACTAATAAATGTCAGTCTTTTGTTATACAAATTATTGTTGCCTAATTAAATTGCACAAACAAAAAAACAATTCATATTAAAGCAATGAATTTGTCCTAAAAAAACCTGTTTTCTTTTGTCCCCGAATTTTAGCCACATTTACTTTTTATTTGATTAAATGAACGCTTCCCATATTCTAATTTATAATAAATAGGTTTTTCGGTGGTAAAGTAGATATTAGGCTCAAAAAGCATCTCTGTTTATATGTTCGTATCACTATCGAACTGCTTATGTGCAGAATCGTTCCGGTATTTCCATTAACCTAGGTACGTGAAATGGATAGCTGAGACACACGTAAGGTATCGATCGCTAGCCCTAACGCATCCAAACCACTTTCTGTATTCTTTGGTTTTCGAATGTCAAATTTTCCGTCCAAAACGAAATGGTTGGATCATTCATACTTGTTTTTTGTCCAGTCTTTTGTCTTGATTTAGTCTTATGTCTTGTCATAAGAAAGTTAAAACCACTGTTTCTTATGGAAGTGTTCATGCAATGCTTTGGCTTTTATTTTTGATTAGTTTTTGTCTTAAAAGTTGCCAACTTTCAATCCTTAGTACAACGAATAAGACTTGTGACAGAAATCCGCTGATGTTTGTTGTTTTTTTTTACAGGGCGTCTGAAGAGCGTAAGCGCGCGGTCGAAATGTTGAATTTACCGCCATGAATCATGTTTTTGACAGAAAATTTTAACATAACCTGAAAATTTTATTTGTTTTTTTTTTATTTTTGCCTTTTATTTTTTTTTTGTTCTTTCGTGTCTGTGTTATGTGTAGAAAATTGCCTTTTTATTGAAAAATTTTTTTTTCAGTGGGTTATGACTAAGACTAATTAAAAACAAAAGACGAGCATGAACAGCCGATTTTATTTAAGACAGCTAAGACTAATCAAAGGACAAAGACTGATCAAAAACAAAAGACAAGACGAGTATTACCAATAATTATATTTTACGCGAAACTGAGATAATATCTTTAAAGTTAGAATTCTGCAGTTGCGACTAAATTTATCATTTTGAGAGCTACAATAGATCTCTCTGGTTTCTGAGTTTTAAGGAGATAAATTGATCAACTTGAAGTACAAATATGCAAATAACTCAATTTTTGGCAGTTAGCAAATAACGTATTAGAATTTGTTAAGGTTAATGATAAGTATGCAAAAGTGTAGTTTAGCTTTATTACCCAATTGTTCATTGTTAATTTTTTCAGAATTCCGCCTTCGTCTATTAATACTTGATCCTACTAGTTAATTTTGTTTGCTATGTTAAAGTGGAAAATCCCAAACGGCCGCCATCCGGTTTTTCCTTCAGTTTGACATTTTGTTCTCTGGTTTAGAAATTCTACGTGTTTGATAACCACAGTTTTTTTTATTTTTGTGTTTGCGAGTTTTTTAAACGAAACTTGTAATAAAATAAACTGCCAAAAATTCATTCCGGGTCTTAAAGAATTGCTTTTTCTCTAAGTCTTTGCCACCTTGACAAGGCCGCGATAAAATCAAAGTATAGCGAGTTTCGTTGAGCTGCCTAACGGGTTGCCTGTAAGTGCCCATTTTTTTCGTCCGTATTTCACCTTTTTCAATGGTCATGTCAAAATCATGGTTTACTCCCACTTTTTATTTTTGTTGATTATGAAATCCAATCTTTAGCTATTCCGGAATCTCTATACAGTAAAGATAAGCCTCCCTATCATGGTTTCTTGGACATATTAATATCGGTACATTTTGACAATTGTTTTACAACATATCAGCCAAATTTATTCAGGGTCTCTAATCAGTACTACAATAAATTGCGTGCTAAAAATAACAAATGCTTCGTTAGTTTCTCAAATACAAACTCAATCTTTTTGAAAAAAAAATACGGGTAAAATATTTTTACGTCCTAAATAGATATAAATCCACTTTGTTTGCAAAATAAGGGATGACCCCATTATGTTCCCTATTATCATACTTTGGGAGACTAATCTCTATTTACATATATAAGCAACCGTAAACAAAATAAATATCTGTAAATGTAGAGCATTTTGCGTCTTATGGGACTCCTGGCAATTTATAGTTTAATCAACTTTTCTTTGTCAAAATAAAGCCAAAATTTGCTTGTAAAATTTCTGACCCAAGTTACAATCATTATGATGCATTTATTTTATATTGTTAAATTCTACTGGCCTATTAGGCTAAACCTGGACATAAATAGGCTCACTAACACGCACGTCACTGTAATCATGGAAGAAAAGTTTCTCCGTTGAGCAAACACGTTGAATGATTGTGCGCTTGCGCTATTAAGTGACGCCGGTGGTTCGTTGATAGGCGGTGGACCGTTGGAAGGAAGGGTGTACTCCGCTTCGTAGTCGTACTCAACTGAAACAATAAAAGAATTTGTAAATATTTAAAAATACAAGTTATAACACTGCATTGGTGGTAACTTATGACCACAAAGTTACCAGTTTAAAGGAGGAGGCACCAAATACATAGCTTACCGGGATGCGTCAGATGAGCTGAATTTGAGATATGTTGAAGGCCAAACCTACCTGATATTTAGAAACAAATTGGGGGGTCATAAGATTTGTTTTCGAGCTATATTTATTTATATGCGCGCCACTGAAATACGGAAAAATGTGACTTTTTGTATTTTTTTTGTAGTAACTTATAATAGTCCTATTTTATTTAAAAAAAGTCCTTTTAGGAGCTTTATCAATTATTGACATATAGTTTGCGTCACATACCTACAGCGTGGCTCAAAATAATTTAAAAAAAAATACAGGAAAAATACCTGAGATATATTAAATAAAAGGAAACTTAAAATGCATAGTCGAAATTAACTTTACTTGCTTTCATGTAAGTCGTTTTAACTATTCTAGAGTGATGTTTGCATAATAGGTTATGTGATAAACTTACAGGGTATACATTTTTTTAACGCATGATATGTTCACTAATTGTCTAAGGAATTGTGTGTTTACCCGGATGCGTTATATGAGGTGAATTTAAGATATTTTAGAGCTCAAACCGCCCTAATACTTGCTTCATAAATATTGGGGGGGTCATCGGTTTCGTTTTCGAGCTATAATTATTTAAAATCGCGCTACTGGAATATGGAAAAATGTAGGTTTTTGTAGTTTTTTTGCTATAACTTCTCGTCAAATAGCAATATAAAACCAATATGTATTTTATTTTGTTGAGAGAAAAGAGCCGTTTCTTCTTAATTTTTGTCATATAGTTTTTGTCACATATCTACAAAGTGGCTCAAAGTATGAATATTAGAAATACAGGAATAATAATAAACTCAAAGGGCAATTCAAACATTTTTTGGATTCGCATGATTTGTTTACTAATTACCTAGAATAGTGCGTTTACTGAGATGAGACAGATGCGGTAAATTTGAGATACGTTAGAGCTTTTTTGGTAAACTTATCACGTCCTTGCAATGCAACTATAGGAAAATTTAGTGGGAATAAGGACACTGTTGTTCTGGTAAATATACGTTTTAATCCATCGGTAACGTTTCGACAATGGTTTCTGTCTTCATCAGACTAAAAAGGTTACAACTCATTAGTAAGATAATACAAAATACGGCACCTTAATACATCACCATTTAAAAATTATTATTCTTTTCCCAATAAATAACATTTAAAAATGACCTTATTGACAATATATTATTTTTTTCCTAAATATTTTTGTCCCTTTTAATGTATATGTAACTGATTTTTTTATTTATTTATATAAAGAAATAATTATGGTTTGTTTTTCTTCCTTTTTTTTTTAATATACATATATAAAATTTTATATACAAAGGTTCAAAAAATTTTTTGTCACTATAGTAACTGATGGGTGGCTCAATAAAATTAGCACAAAGAGATCAATCAGCTATTCATATAAAAACAACAATAACAAATAAAACCTGTAGCAAGCCATAATACCATGTAGAAAATAACAACAATGTACACATTATAAACCTATGTTAAAATTTAAAAAGGACTGTTAAAATATTTAAAATTCCGTACTCACCCTTCAGACTAGATCGTACATTGGAACAACAAAAAACAAGAATTCAAGCACATCAGGAAAACAAACGGCACAAAATTAAAAACGAAACCCGACATTAATCTGCTAATTATTTATATTTTCTTTTGTTTTGTTTATCAGACAGGTTATATTATTGGCGGCAAAATTAGTCCGCATTGTTGTCACTATTCTGGATTTTCATTGTTCCGAAATATTAAAACAAATTAAAATTCTTTAAGTTTAAAGGAAAAGGCAACCTTGAATAGAGTGGCACTAGTAGTGTATGGTACTGATTTAATTTAGAGTGGGACAAGTGTATATAGTATGATACAATTAAGACAGTGATGGAACTTATTTTCTAGTTTGGAGTTGTTGTATATTAAAATGCATTGATAACATGCATTGTTGTCAGAACACAAAACTTTTCCTGTTTAAACCTTGGTATATACAATTAATTTTTAAAAAAGCAAAAAATATTTGTTTTTTTTTTGGTTGAACGCTAATTTTGAACATATTTACGTATTCATGACTACTTAGAAAGACACTTCGTATTTTGTTGTCGTGGAAAAAAATAAAGCTTTTCCCCAATTAAACCACGACAACAAAATACGAAGTGTCTTTCTAAGTAGTCATGAATACGTAAATGAGTTGAAAATTAGCGTTCAACCAAAAAATATTTTTTGCTTTTTTAAAAATTAGTTGTATATACCAAGGTTTAAACAGGAAAAGTTTTGTGTTCTGACAACAATGCATGTTATCAATGCATTTTAATATACAACAACTCCAAACTAGAAAATAAGTTCCATCACTGTCTTAATTGTATCATACTATATACACTTGTCCCACTCTAAATTAAATCAGTACCGTACAATACTAGTGCCACTCTATTCAAGGTTGTCTTTTCCTTTAAACTTAAAGAATTTTAATTTGTTTTAATATTTCGGAATAATGAAAATCCAGAATAGTGACAACAATGCGGACTAATTTTGCCGCCAATAATATAACCTGTCTGATAAACAAAACAAAAGAAAATATAAATAATTAGCAGATTAATGTCGGGTTTCGTTTTGAATTTTGTGCCGTTTGTTTTCCTGATGTGCTTGAATCCTTGTTTTTTGTTGTTCCAATGTACGATCTAGTCTGAAGGGTGAGTACGGAATTTTAAATATTTTAACAGTCCTTTTTAAATTTTAACATAGGTTTATAATGTGTACATTGTTGTTATTTTCTACATGGTATTATGGCTTGCTACAGGTTTTATTTGTTATTGTTGTTTTTATATGAATAGCTGATTGATCTCTTTGTGCGAATTTTATTGAGCCACCCATCAGTTACTATAGTGACAAAAAATTTTTTGAACCTTTGTATAAAAAATTTTTTATATGTTTATTAAAAAAAAAGGAAGAAAAATACACCATAATTATTTCTTTATATAAATAAATAAAAAAATCAGTTACATATACATTAAAAAGGAAAAAAATATTTAGGAAAAAAATAATATATTGTCAATAAGGTCATTTTTAAATGTTATTTATTGGGAAAAGAATAATCATTTTTAAATGGTGATGTATTAATGTGCCGTATTTTGTATTATCTTACTAATGAGTTGTAACCTTTTTAGTCTGATGAAGACAGAAACCATTGTCGAAACGTTACCGATGGATTAAAACGTATATTTACCAGAACAACAGTGTCCTTATTCCCACTAAATTTACCTATGTTAGAGCCTTAACCGTAATACTTGTATCAAGAAAAAGTGGATGGTTATCGGTTTCGTTTTCCGGCTATACTTATTTAAATGCTGGAATATAGGAAATGTGACCATCTGTAGGGGACGAAAAGGGGCCTATCACCACTTTTTGCATCAGAAAGAAAGCCTGTGAACAAACTTAATTGACAAAATTTTAAATATCAACTTTTTATCTCTATAAGGCGATAGAAGTTATAGCAAAAATCCATAAAAGTATAGCTCGAAAATGAAACCGATGACCCCCCAATTCTTTTTATGCAAGTTTAAGAGTGGCTCAAGCATTACATATATCAAATTCACCACATCTAACGCATCCCGGTAAACACACTATTCCACTAGAAAGTTAGTACACCTATCATTTGTAAACCATTATGTATGTAAATGTTACTTTATAATAGTTACAACGACTCACATTAAAGCAAATTAATTTATTTTGACTATGCATTTTTAATTTCATCCCTTTAGGTATATTTAGCAAATCCCAGTTTATTATTCCTGTATCTCTATTACTCATATTTTGAGAACAAACTTAAAAAGATTTTTTTTTCAACAAAATAAAATTAATATTGTTTTTTTTATTTCTATTTGACGAGAAGTTATAGCAAAAAAAGTACAAAAACTCAAGTTTTTCTATATTCCAGTGGCCCGGATTTAATTAATTATAGCTCGAAAATGAAACCGATGACCCCCAATTTTTTTAAAACAAGTATCTGGACAGTTTGTGGTCTAACATAACATAAATTCGCATCGCGATAAACACACTATTCCGTAGACAATTAGTAAACATGTCATGCATTGAATTAAAAAAAATACCCTGTAAGTTTATCACATAACCCATTATGCAAACATTACTTTAGAATAGTTAAAGCGACTCGCATGAAAACAAGTGAAGTTAATTTTGACCGTGTATTTTCAGTGTCATTTCTTTATATTTAATAAATCTCAGGTATTTTTCCTGTATTTTTTTTACATCAATTTTGAGCCACTCTGTAGGTATGCGACGTAAACTACATGTCAAAAATTGATAAAATTCTTAAAAGGACTCTTTTCGCAATTCAACAAACCTAATATCGGTTTTTTATTTTTATTTTACGACAAGTTATAGCAAAAAATTTACTAAAAGGTACATTTTTCCATATTTCAGTTGCGTGCATTTAAATAAGTTTAGCTCAAAAACGAATTTTTTTTTGTAAAAATATCAGGAAGGTGTAGCCTTCAACATATCTCAAATTCAGCCTATCTGCACATCCCGGTAAACAATGTATTTAGTGCCTCCTCCTTTGTTTTTGTTGCAATCGGGGCTGGATCAATAGCGCGCAGGTCATTTGCGCGCGGGACAATTGCGCGAGTATAAATGCGCGCAACCAATAACGCAAAATTAAAATTTAACTATTATAACATTAAACAGGTTCGAATACCAACGCTCCGGCAAATGGGCTAATAAGTCGAATTGCCCTGTCCAGTCCAGGTGGTCAGTTTAGTATTCTAATCTGACCCGGTTAGGTTATTATACAAAAAATAAACTATCCTGATCTGGTCAGGAAATTTTTTTTTTAAAAATAACCTAACGTGTCAAGTTAGAATACTAACCTAACTGGGTCAATGCAATGCGCCGTTTATGCGAGCTATAGGTTACGCGCTAATTACTGCGCACATTATTCATGCGTAATTGGTTGCGCGCTAATTATTCACGTATTTGGCCGCGCGCAGTTGTACGCGCCTAATTGGTTGCGCGCAATTTTCAGTGCGCAATTCGTTACGCGCTAAAGATTGTGTGCACTTGTCCGTGCGCAATTGTCGCGTGCGCAAATGATCCAGCGCTATTGACCCAGCGCCGTTGCATTCTGGTTATAGTTTATAGGTTTTTAAAAGTATAAAACCACATTTGAAACAACGACGTAGATAATTTTATTTTTGCCATTCATTTGGAGAAATTGAATATTTTTTCAAGTTTAAATTTGTATTTCTAATTCTGGCTTGTTTCGGAAAAGCATTTTGCCGCAAAAAAATAAGGTTGTAAAAAATAACCAAGTTTTCCTTTAGGAAAATTTCCGTACAAAGGAATGGCATCTTTAAAGAGAAATTTTAGATTCCTAATTTAATATAGCCCGTAAGCTCAGGAGATTCACAAAAGCTCGATCTGAATGCGAATGATTTCTAAAATTTTGGAACAATGGAAACTGTGTATTTGGTAATTTTATTAAAATAGTGTTATACTCAGCTCTTAAAAAAAAACATATTTTGTTCACCTAATTGTTCACTTAGGGTTCGACTGCATTTTTCTATCTCACATACGTGATGGCAAAACGAACGCGGGTTTAAAACTCCAAATGCGATCGCAAACATCTAGCGCTAAGTAGCGTACATTAGACAGTTTTGGTACACAATCACGGATCCATGGTTTGTGGTCATGCCAAATTTAGGCCCGATAACTTCGCCGACAACGATAGTAGTAGTAGTAGTAGTAGTAGTAGTGTGGGGTAGGCTCTAGGCCTGGCGACTAGGCACATGAAGCGCCCTTTTCGCCAACCCCCGGGCATCCCCCCTACTGCGTCCTTCCCTCACTAAGGAATCTGCCCGTCTTCTGTATAAAGGCCAGAATATCGGGCCACCTCAGATTCAGAAGGTCCTCCGTCTCAAAGGCCTCCTCCTCGAATACCTCTCTTCTTGCCTCCTTGTATGCTTCACATGATGAGAGAAAATGCGCCGAGGTCTCGTCCTCGGCCCAACATCGCTCGCACGTCGCGTCCTCCTTCACTCTCATCTTTGCCAGGTGTCCTTGTAGGACGCAGTGTCCGGTCAGGACTCCCACTATGGCTCCCACCTCTCTTCGTGTTCTACGGAGCAGCCAGTCCCTACGGGATTTGCTGTAGCCTGTCACATACTCCTTCGCCTGTCTGGCGTTTCCTGTGTTGGTCCACTCCCTTTGTATCTCTTTCTGGGTCCACTCTGTTAGGGCCGACTTCATTTGCCCTCTTGTGAGCCCCAGGAACGGTTCTGGCCCGACGCATTTCTGCTGGGATCCTCCCCTGGCGAGTCTGTCCGCTTTCTCGTTTCCGGGGACTCCCACGTGACCTGGGACCCATACGAGCTCTACCTCTCTTACGCCGGCCAATTCCTGAAGTGCATCCGCACACTCCTGCACCAAACCTGCGGACATGGTTGGTTTACACAGTACTTTCAGCGCAGCTTGACTGTCTGAACAGATGCAGAGGCGTTTTCCTGTTTCGTTCCTAATTTCTTCCTCCCATGTTAACGCCAGTATAGCGTAAATCTCTGCCTGGAACACTGTTGCATTGGATCCCAGCGGGTAGCTTTTTCCAATGCTCTTGCTTTCCACGTACACTCCTGCACCGGTCGAATTCCGGTCTGTCAGCCTTGATCCGTCTGTATAGCAGACCGTGGCGTCGCTAAGGAATTCAACTCCGTCCTCCTTCCATGCATCCCTTGGTGGTATGGTTACACGGTATCTCCTTTTCTCCCTTAACCGCTTTTCTGGCATCGCTAGCCTGTACGTCGATAAAGGAATCTCCTTTTCCGTCACAGTCGCGATCTCCGAATGTCCTTTTTGTCCACCGCTCCTTCTCCACACGCCCGCGTCCCTTATCCTAAGGTATGCTGCCATCGCTTCCTTCTTTATCCAGGTGGACAGCGATGGGAGACCCAGGATGGTGTTCAGGGCTATGTTAGGAGTAGACCTTAGAGCTCCGGTGATGCTCAAGGTCGCCAGCCTCTGCATGCTTTCGAGCTTTTTGGCGTTAGTGGTTTTCATTGCCCCCGGCCACCAAACCACGGATCCGTATTGGATCCTTGGTCTTATGATGGCCGTGTAGATCCAGTGCATGATCCTTGGGCTGAGTCCCCACTTTCTTCCTACCACTCTTCTTACTTGCCAGAATGTTTTTATCGTCTTTGTTGTGAGTCGGTCTATATGTTGTTTCCAGCGTAGTTTACTGTCTAGCACCATCCCCAGGTACCGACAACGATAACTTTAACAATATTTGACAGTTCGAAAAGCCTTTTTGGTACCGATTTTAGTCGACGCCGATGGTACGGTTATTGCTCGTTTCGTGTGCAAGCCTATTAAAATCGAGACAGGGAGAGAAAGAGGCGTTTAGTGAATAGGGGAAGATGGAGGAATGTTTTTTGTCTGAAACTTGAACACTTTAGTTGCAGTGTTAAAACTTGGTTTGTGGTCAAATGTAAGTCTTTCTATGTATTTTTTTAAAATTTTTCTTGTGTTTAACAAGTAGTTGGGAATGGAATTTTTTCTTATTGCCCCTTCGTTTTGACTATCGTGGGGTAATAGGACACATCCTAATGGGGCAATAAGAAATATATTCATTTTTCTTGCATATTGATTTGCTGCTGTTCCCTTTAAATTTGACTAAAATGACTTATGTAAAGCTGTAGAAACAGCAAATTGCAGATATATTAAATGACGTAATTCGCAAATACTCCACAGTACACCGGTCTATTATTTAAGTGATGACTAACAGGCTGAAATCTGGTACATAGATTTATTCGGCCAAGACGCAAAGTTTTTCCTCTGCGAAAATTCTTGAAAGTGATTCCTAACAGAATTTATGATTTCTAAAGCTTTGCATTGATCACTTTTGTCAAATTTGAAGGCCAACCAAATGCTCAAGTCAATCTGTAACAAAAAAGAATATATTTCCTATTGCTCATTACGATATTTTCTATTATCCCACGATAGTCAAAATAAAAGGATAATAAGAAACATTTGCATTCTGAACTACTTGTTTATGACAAGCAAAATTTAAAACAATACATAGAAAATCTTACATTTCACGACAAACTTAAGATTTTTCCTTCAGACAAAAGAAAATTAATTATCTGAAATGGTTTGCTTGTCAAGAATATGTTTAAAAAAGAGCACAAGCGCTAAAACTTTATTAACATTTTAATAGAAGAAAAAAATACACAATGCAAAAGTAGCAAAAAATGTTTCCTATACCCCTGTTTCTTATTCCCCCATCTTCCTCTATGTCAAATGAATGGGTTCCTCTTAACACTACAGTGAGCTGTGCAGCCAGCACCATCCAAATGGCGCGGAGTGTAATAGAAGTTCGCTAAAACACAATGGCTCACGTTTTCCGTACGTCAAAATTCTTACGTTAACCGTCCGTGAGTTCATTCAAATAGCATTAGCCGTCTGCCGTTTTTGGCACCACCCAAAACAATTTATTATTTACAATCATCTACTTTAGGTTTGGTTAGGTTATTTTGATTTGGTTATGTCCTTTCCCAGTGTGCATGAAATGTAAGAATTAATTTTCTTTATATTGCCTCGTGGTAAATTTTGTTACGTTAATGATTCATGTGATTTGAGAGTAATATTTAATAAGTGATATAACTTGATACCTAAAATTAATAATCTGATACATTGCATGATTGTCTATAATGTTACGTTAATCAAATATATTGAAAGCTTCATGTAACAAACTAGCATACACGATGTAGTTAAATTGCCTCGTTGTAAAGTTTGTTACGTTATTCATTTAGGTGGTGTTACTCTCAGTAACATGTAACAAGTGATATAACTTGATACCTAAAATTAACAATTTCATACGTTGTCTAATTGTGTATTATGTTACGATAATCAAACATGTTGTTTAAAGCTGTATGTAACAAACACATGCCTTTTTCTTCTCTAAAAATTTAAAAACCAGATGTTCTGTGAAAAAGACAAAAAAAAAGAGCACGAACACTGACCACCGTCAACTGAAGTTTTAAGGTTATGCAAAAATAAACAGTGAAAACAACTAAGTATGTAACATTCATTTCATTATTTTTGAGAAAACTTTTTTTTGCCAGCCTATGAGTAGGTGTATAAAATTTGTCTACAGTACACAAATTTATTAGGTCACCAAATAGTCCGGGGTCATAGCGTCTTTCGTGGGATTTCTGATGAAGGTTTTACAACACCTGTTTTAATCAATTAGGTAATAAGCCCATTGATACTGCCTGAACTGTTGACAGACCCAAAATTTTCTCAGTCAGAAAATAAGGTTAGGGTAATTCGAAACTGGTAGCGAGCCCCCCTGCTAGATAGGGACAAAAAGGGTCGCGGAACTTGGTTCGAAAACACGTTGTTCAAAACCCATTTTTTTGAAAGCAATAGTTTGAAAACATTTTCGTCGTATGGAAATTTGTTCGAAAACAGTTTATTCAAACGGAATTTGTTCGAAAACAGTTTTTTCGAACGGAAATTTGTTCGAAAACAGTTTCTTCGAACGGTAATTGGTTTGAAAACATTTTTTTTGAACGGAAATTTATTCTAAAACATTTTGTTCGAACGGAAATTTGTTCGAAAACATTTTGTTTGAACGGAAAAAAAATTGTTCAATCGGAAATCTGTTCAAAAACGTTTTCTTCGAACGGAAATTCGTTCGACAGTTTGTTCATTAAAAACAGCCACTGTTGGACTAAGGGGTCTCTTTGTAACATATTTATTCAAAAAAAAACTTTCTTGACTTCTTTCGTGGGACCCTAGAGGGTATGAAACCAAACCGAACCGAACCGAACCGAACCGGCATCCTAGAGGTTGTGAAACCAAACCGAACTAAACCGATACTTCGATTTGGTTCAGTTTGGTTCGGTTCAGTTTTGTTTCACGCCCGCTAGGGTCCCGCAAAAGAAGTCAGGAAAGTTTTTTTTTTTTGAAAAAATATGTTAGAAAGAGACCCTTTAGTCAAACAGTTGCTGTTTTTAATGAACAAAATGTTTTCGAACGAATTTCTGTTTGAATAAAACGTTTTTGAACAAATTTCCGTTTGAACAAATTTTTTTCGAACAAATTTCCGTTCGAACAAAATTTTTTCAATTGTCCTTTCAAACAAATTTTTGTTCGAACAAAATGTTTTTGATCCAATTTTCGTTCGAACAAAATGACTTTCGAAGAAAATGTTTTCGAACAATTTTCCGTTCGAACAAAAAGATTCGAAGAAATTTCCGCGACCCGGGCAAAAATTTTTATAATTTACAATAAAAAAGGCTTAATTGACTTAATATATTCTTTCCCATGTCAGGAAATTTGCACCAAACGGTTGCGGTTGACCACTTCTTAATTTTATATGGTTTATACTTTGCCCCTGGCTCCTAAGGACTGTAAGGGACAACATCTTATTTTGACCCTAAAGCAAAATCAGAAAATCAGTCATTCAAAATATTTTATTGGGTCGGTCACATATCATAAAATACAAAATTTTTATTTTTACGGGCGGCGAATGAGAACTGAGAAAAAAGTTATGTGATTTTAAATGATAATAGCTGACAGGTATATTCGGATTTCACATCCCAAAAATCGCCGGGTTTTAATTTTGATAGTAATACGTTTAAAAATATTCATATATAATATTTAAAGAAATATATTTTAAACTTTTTTATTTGTAATTTGTATCTCGGTAGTAAAAAGTCGGCGGTTAGACTATTTATAAAGGCTTTTTCGGGACATTATGTACATCTAGATAGACATTATCCAACAAAAAATAGTTCTACACTTATTTATGTAATAAATCTAATATTCTACTTTTTAATGTTTATTTTTTTATTGGTACTCGTATATTTATTTCTTTATTGCATTATTCTTTGTTGTTCCGCAATATCGAACTTTTGAAAAAGTTTCCAGTATTTTCGTCCAACAATGAAAAACGAATTTTTCGTATGTTCAGGTGTAGGACCCAATTCCAAAGGGAAACTTCGGCAGTGGGCATTTGTGAATTCAAAGCCACTGATGTTGAAAAACTCATAAGTAGGTCAAGATTTTTACTCTTTTCCAGTAGGTATTTGGCGATAATATTTTGTGATAACTCGTGACTTTTTCGCCGCCACTAAGGCCGCCGTTTCGGAACGCCTAATTGCACGGGTCATGGGCCACCTTTGGAACCCCAGACCGGGTATTTTTTTTATCCGGGCCTTTTGTACCTTAGAATGGCCTACTGACTGACTGGAGTGTGTAACAAAATCCGCCTTCACGAGATATCCGACCTCATCCGGCCTAGTTACCGGCGTGAATAAAGGGGTAGGACAATATTACATTTTACACTCCCCAGGAGTCCTATAAATCTCTGCCACACCCGACCTCGGCAACCGACGAGGATCGAACCCGCCACTGTAGCAAGCGAGATGCCTTAACTCACTTGTGTTCGATGCAGTAAGGCTACATTGAGATAATAATATTAGGTATATTTTACAATAATTGTAGTTATCGTTATTTTGAGCCTTAATAACATCAATGGATGTGGTTATTATTTATGAAATTTTTACATTTTACACTTACCAAAACATTGATAGTTTTACATCATTAAACATTTTTGTTTTATAAGGGCTGTTTTTCGCTGTGGACTGGTTAAAAAATCTTAATTAAATACACACTACTAACTGCACTAAGAAAAAAAATGGTTAGAGAGAACTACAATTTATCGAGTGTTAAAAATTAGTAAAATAAAATAGATATTTAAACTAATACTTGAAAATAAATTAGTGGGCATGACATGGCATCCAAAGTCCAACATTTTTTTTAAATAAAATAAAAGTTTTTATATTATCAAAAATTGGTATAAGCGTCAGACTTTAAATTTTATGTGTCACCAATAGTAAGATATATGTGTTTTGCGTTTTTTTATAAGGAGTTTTTGTTGGAATGGTCATTTTTTCATCGCTTCTGGAGCGCGGTCGTTTTTGCCATATAACTTATCCAAAACTATGAGATACGTTAAAATATGCCTCAAATAAGATAGATGGTCAGAAACTAAGAAAAAAACATACAGCGCAGTAATTTCATTATATTAACTAGTAAAACATTTCTTAAAAACTACTTTTTAGAGATTTTGTTAAGGTATTTCTATTATTTTTTTCCTGAAAAATAATTAAAATACACATTGTTTAATAAATAATTTATCCTTTTACCTAAGTTGTATTTAAATAAATTAAAATGAAAAAACAATGGTTTAAAAGACCACATGGTGGCAAAAATGTCAGACATTTTAGGTGTTACAGAAGGGACATCAATGTTACAGAAGTGACAAAAATTTAAAAGCACACAATTTATTTCACAAAACGAAATTATAAAAATTGAAATTAGTCAAAAACCTCAAGGCAGATTTTAAATACAATATTTTCCAATTAAATTCCAAAGAAAAAAATGAATGTCCTGATCTGTAACACAGGACAATTTCTGTAACATCGAAAAATAGCGTTACCGAACGAAACAAGTCGTAGAAATAAAATTTCGGACTTCCATTGTCTTTATTTATTTTAAAACACGACGTTTCGGTTAGTAAGTATCTCTAACCGTTATCAAGTGTAAACTAAACAATCTAGTCTCTAGGCTACTACTTATACTACTTGGTGTGCAGTCAGGTGTGACGGCCCGCCCCCTTTTTAATCGTAAGACGCCTGTTTTCCTTAAGGAGTGGTTTCCATATGTTTGGTATGTCCGTGCTTGGTTGACTGAAAACTTCTTTATTCTGCATTATAAATGCAGCTTCAATAAACTTTCGTTTTCGCCAATGCGACTCCTTATGTAAAACTTTAGCTTCTGACCACTGAATCCTGTGATCATTTGACCATGCATGATCTGCTAAACCAGATTTTTCAATATCCCCTAATTGGGTACTTTTTAGATGTTCATTTACTCTAACCTGAAGAGGGCGTTTCGTTTCACCTACATATGATTTACCACACTCACACGGGATTTGGTAAATACATTCCTTGTTATTCGAGGGATTGTCTGGTTTTGTTTTAGTTACAAAACTTCTTATCGTATTTCCCGAAGAAAATACTGTTTTTATATTATAGTGTTTAGCTATTCGTCTTATGTTTTCTGAAATCCCTTGAACATATGGAATGTTAATAACACCTAACGGATTATTATTTTGAGAATTTGGTACATTTAGTTTGTTTTTAATTTTAAATATCGTTGAGTTTATTCATTTCTCGGAATAACCATTCTGTTGTAAGTCCTTTTTAATGTTTTTAATTTCTGTGGTTAATTCTTCATTATTACTACAAATATTTACGGCTCTTAAATACAAACTCCTTGTTTTGTTGCAACAGAATGATTAGACTTAAAATTTAGGTACTGTCCCGTGTGTGTAGGTTTCCTATATACAGTGGTTTGAATGTTTCTGTCTAATCGTTTGACAAGAACATCCAAAAAAGGTAAGGCCGAATCTTTTTCAATTTCCATGCTGCACTTGATTGTTGGTCGAATACCGTTTAAATGGCGTAGAAAATTTTGTAGTTCGTCATCATTTTCCGGCCATATAATAAATGTGTCATCCATGTATCGTAGCCATAGTTTTGGTTTGACTCTTGCTGTGTTGATCGCATGGTCCTCGAACCACTCCATGTAGATGTTTGCTACCACTGGCGAAAGAGATGAACCCATTGGGAGTCCATCATTTTGCGCGTAAAACTTATCTTTCACTTGAAAGTAAGAGTTACAGAGACAGAGCTCCAAAAGATCCATCACCCCCTCCACCGATAGCGTTGTTCTCTCATGAAGTGTATCATCAGTTTGTAATTTGTTTTTGATGATACTGAGTGACTCATTTATTGGCACGTTGGTGTAGAGACTGTGTTTTAAAATAAATAAAGACAATGGAAGTCCGAAATTTTATTTCTACACAATCATTGTCTACGAGTTTCAAACAAAGAAACAAGTCGTGTTACAGATGGGGCAATTTCTTTACATTTTAGCAGTTTCCAGCCAAATCAAATGTATGACACTTTCAGTTTCAGATCTGAACGGTTTTGCTTGGGAAAATGTTGATTTTATTAATTTAATCAAATTATACGTAAGATAATGCACGTTACCGAAAGGACAACATCATGTTCCTCAAATCTATAAAAAAAAATTTGTCATTAAAACACAAAACGATTTATTAATAATAATCTTCGACATTGTTCGCGGTCCCCTATATCCCACTACTTCTGGTCATACTAAAACTAAGTTGCCACGTGAAATAATTTATCTTGTGGATAAATTGGCCGTTACCGCCTAGAACAGCTTTCTTGTGACAAGTTATTTTTTTAAAATTAATTTTGAATGTACAAAATACAACTAAACCTATATGTTTACAATTCTAAAAACTTCAAATTTTATAAAAGTTATTACATCCATTAATTTGAAGGCAATATTTAAATTTAACAACTTGCCAAACGTCTAGTGACACATTACCGCTGGGACATTTTCATGATTCAAAAATGTTTTTATTGCTTTCTACTAATTAATTGGCTACTTTTAGTGGTTTCAGTCCCAAAATGTTTCGCGTTCTTCATAATAAAATTTAAAAAGCTTAGATCAGCTTTCAAGAAATATATATTTTTTTCTGTGAAAGCCAAAAATATGTTTTGTTTTAAAATAAGTTTCTTTTTTAGAGTCATGTCAACAGATCCATGTCCACTGTTTTAAATATTGTGCTCTAACTTTGAAAAAAACCAATTGTATATTGAAAAAAAAGGTATGTTATGAAAGCCAAATATCATTTTTTTTTGAAAAAATATATATCATTTACCGGGTGGGCCAAAAAAAACCGAAGAATTTGTTTTTATTATAACTTTTGAACTATACCATCGATTTTAATAGGAAAAACTGCACTTGGCAGAGAATTAATCAGAGTTTTGACCAAATATATAAAAAAAATTTGTCCGTTATCCCAAAATCCAAGATGGCGGACGAAATTAAATTGTACCCTTCAAATATGCTCGTTTATTCTTGTGTTACGAACATGTTTTAATTATTTTTTTTTAATCAGTAAAAAAGCCGCGTTCTGGCCATGCAAAACGAGGTACAAACATAAATTCATTACTAGTGAACCGATTTTAAAGAAATAAAAGCCATCTTGGTGAGAATTGATTGCTGTTTAAAGACCATGATCAAAATTTATCGCCATCTTAAAATATAAGATGGCGAACAGAATCATACTTGATTCTTCAAAATGGCGTCTTTATTCTTATTTTCTGAAAATGTTTTAGTTCTTATTTCAATTTATAGAAAAGTACTACTTTTTTCCCGCACGACGAGGTACAATATAGTAAAACTGGTATGGTAGTTCTCAAAAAATCTGTTTTTGTTCCAGCCACTGTTTTACAAATTATACGATTGCATTGCCAATCCTGTCTGAATTCATTTCCTTATAAACTTATTATTAGGTACTGAACCGATCTAGGTGAAATAAAAAAAAATATGGTGAGAATTGATTGTTCTTTAAAGATTATAATCGAAATTTGCCGCCATCTTAAAAGTTAATATGTCGGACAGAATCATACTTGAACCTTCAAAGAGGCAACTTTATTCATATTTTCCAAAAATGATTTTGGTTTTTTTATAATTTAAAGAAAAGCACTACTTTTCTTCCGCTTAACAAGGTACCAATTACTTAAATCGGTGAAGTGGTTCTTACAAAATCTGATTTTGTTTAAAGCATTGTTTTACAAATTATACGATTGCATTGCATCAAGTATGATTCTTTCAGACATTTTATATTCTAAGATGGCGGAAAATTTTAATTACAATCTTTAAAGAGCCATCAATCCTCACCACGATTTTTTTTTTCACCTTAATCAGTTTAGTAATAACGAATTTATAAGGAAATGACTGCAGACAGGATTGGCAATGCAATCGTATAATCTGTAAAACAATGCATAATATAATTATAAGCGTATAAATAATTTTACTAATTTGTACCTCGTTGTGTGGGGGAAAAGTAGTGATTTTCTTTAAGTTAAAAAAAAAACTAAAACATTTTCGGAAAATAAGAATAAACACGCCATTTTGAAGAATCAAGTATAATTCTGTCCACCATCTTAAATTTTAAGATGGCGATATACTTTAATAATGATCTTTAAAAAGAAATCAATTGTAACCAGGACGTTTTTTTAATTAATCGAAATCGGTTCAGTAGCAATAAATTTATAAGGAAATAAATGCAGACATGATTGGCAAGGCAATCGTATAATATGCAAAACAATGGTTGAAACAAAAATATTTTTTTTAAAAACCACAGAACCGATTTTGCTGACTCTTGCATTGTTGTGCGTGGCAAGAACGCAGCAGCATTTTAAAAAATTATCAAAGCGTACTCTCAACACAAAAATAAACGAGCATCTTTGAAGGGTAAAATTTAATTTCGTCCGCTATCTTGAATTTTAAGATAGCGGACAAAAAAATATATTTAGTTAAAACTCTGATTAATTTGCTGCCAACTGCAGTTTGTCCCATTAAAATCGATTGTACAGTTCAAAATTTAAAATGAAAAAAAAAATTGTCCGGTTTTTTTTGGCCCACCCGGTATAGTTTCTCTGCTTTGACCTACCAGGTAAAAAAAAACTCATCATATAATTATAAGCGTATAAAATTATATATTATAGGTTCAGTAAAGAAAAATTGACTTCTAAGATAAAATATTTGTTTAGAGAGCACTAAAATATTTAAGGCGACATTTTCATTATACACTTAAATTCAAAAAAAATATATGAGTTATTCGAGAATCGATACCAACAATAAATTGGCCAAAAATAAAAAATGTACTGTTAAGATGTTAAAAAATAATAAATTATAAAAAACAATTGCAAAACGTTGGATCATAACAAGCTATCAACAAGGGAACCGACTGCTCAACATACGGAAGGCAATTTCTCTAGTCATTGAGTAAAAAACCCATATAGAGGTGCCACCAGCGAGCTTTGCCATATTGAGGGGTAGATGGCGCTGAAATAAATTCATCTGGTACGCAATATTCAGAGACGACTACTATGATCTAATTGCATTTGTATAATAGGCATGAACCTCGGAACTCGTACATGCAACTAAACCGTACAAGCAGTCCCTGAATATTGTGTACTAGACGAATTTATTTCAGCGGCATCTGCCCCTCAATATGATAAAGCTCGTAGGTTGCACCTCTATTATATGGGTCATATACTCAAAGCTCCGGTCAACACTGCTGATGCTACACATATGGCAAAGAGATCACTTAGCAAATTGACCCAGTGTATCGGCCAATGTCTCAACTAACACATTCGCGAATCTATAGAGGCACAAAAGCCGTTTTCCTAGTAATCTAGTTTGCGGTTCTTCGTAAAACAAAACCTCTTCAATAATTTTTATATACCGGGTGGGCCAAAAAAAACCGGTCAATTTTTTTTTATAACTTTTGAACTATACCTTCGATTTTAATGGGACAAACTGCACGACAGAGAATTAATCGGAGTTTTCATTAAATATATTTTTTTATCTGCCATCTAAAAATCCAAGATGGCGGACGAAATTTAAATGTACCCTTCAAAGATGCTTGTTTATTCTTGTGTTGCGAACATGTTTTAATAACTTTTTTAAATTAGTAAAAAAGCTGCATTCTTGCCACGCACAACAAGGTATGAAGTAGCAAAATCGGGTCAGTGGTTCTAAAAAGAAATAGTCAAAACTCTGATTAATTCTCTATTAAGTGCAGGTTGCTTCATTAAAATCGATTAAAAAGTTCAAAAACAATAATGAAAAAAAAATTGTCCGGTTTTTTTGGCCCACCCGGTATTTTACGCATATCTACCACTAGGATTTGACTTTGCAGCATAGGAAACATTTACTTTACTAAAGAAACACCTCGTTAGTTTTTATACATTTTGTAAAGAAAAAATCTTCAAATCTTGTCGTAGTCCAACAGTCGAGTCAAGAACACACTTTGGTCTGCTAAAATATTTTATAAGTACTTTTTTTTGGTTCTGTCTTTGAATAATTATAAATAAGGCAATATCAATGGCTAAACTCAGTCAAGATTGACAAATCTGGAATATCACTCAAGGCGAAAAAGTTTGTTAGATTTCGCCGCCGCTTTTGCCCGACAACAAGACTCTTTTTAAAAACTTTTTATTAGTTTCTTTTTACACTTCGACGGCGACTTTAACAGATTTACCCAATTACTCAGTGGCAACTTAATCCTAATTTAATTTTGCTATACTTCTTTTAAAGTAACAAGCTACAAGAAATTCCTACCACCCTTCTCGCAGGGCCCTTTAACAACCTTCTTACACGTACTGATATAGATGTACTACTAAAGCGTGTTAAAACCATTATTGCCATATTGAATTTAAGGGTGGAATTTATAGTCGCTTCTTAAGTAGTCCTCGCACTCAAGACCTCCTTAAGGAGCCGAATGCATTATATGGTCCTGCTTCAGATATCCTCAGAATCAAGGCTACCTTAAGGCTTTAGTGGATGATAAGGTAGCTCTGGATCTACCTTAAGGAGGCCTCCGAGGGTATTTAAAGCATATATTTTCTAAAAGGGAGCATTATTTAAGGAATACCCCTACAGAATTCATAAACTTTAAAATAGCGATTAAAAATATTTAAATACATTTTTAGACATAACACTTTTTAATATTTGAGGCTTTAGATGTAGATAGAAATAATATCAATAACTAAAAATGGGATAAATTCTGCGGTGTTATAAATATTGAAAAAAACAAACAAAATCTGCGACGGTTGTTTTTGAAATTCTATGCAACAAAATAATTGAGGTTACGAAAGCAACAATTTGGTATTTCCTTTAATTAGTAGATTAAAAAGTAAAGCCGGCTGTTAAAAAAATCAATGTTTGAACTTTATAGATCAAGAGAGTTTAACAATTTAAAATTTAGATACAAATATCATTAAAGTTTCAAGTAATATATAGTTACTCATTTTTTTCTACGTACGGTTGTCTTTAATTTCTTTCCTTTTTCTCGAGTTTTTGCCGCCTCCAGAACATGCTTATAATTTTGATAAATAAAATATTTGGGATTTCCTACAAATAATAATTTAAGTAAATATTCAACTGCATTAAAACATACCTTTTCTAATTTTAAAAATTTTCACTTATTTGGTCTTTTTCGTGATAATAAAAATGATTTCTAAATAAATTTCTTGATAATCAAATTCATTTTCTTCCAGGCCTTTGATTTTCCCTGTGTTTTTTCCAGCAGTTAACTCCATCAATGTGTTTTTTTATTTGGAGGATTTTTTGTAGTTTTAAACCATTCTTCACAATCACAGTTTGTCGTTCTGTTGTGTTTTAACCATATACGTAATATTCCAATACTCCCTGTTACCTATTTACACAATGGTTGGCATTTGATGCAAACATTCAGAAATAAAGATACGAAAAATACACAGATACCAAATTTACATAGATAGAGTTTTTGTCAAATGTACGCCGATGATTTGACGTAACGAATACAAGAATAAAATAATATTCATGCGTAAAAGTATAACCAATCAGGACATTTAATCTTAAGGACCGCAAAAAGGATAGACTTATACCCATTGATATTGCTATTTCAAATATGTTTGCATATGTTTGCATTCTGCATCGTAAGATACCGTATAATATACGTATAATAATACGTACTATATGGAAATAATATGCATATGTCTTTGAAAGCAACCAATCAAGTCTTTTTTGCTTAAGGACCCCAAGGCCCTCATGTTTGCATCATGAATGGACAGTTACCGTGGGTACTGGAATATTATGTATATGGTTTTAACACAGATAAACTTTTATCAAAACTATGTTAATCACACTAACTTTGACAAATCAGCTGAAACTGTTAAAATATGTCATAAATATCAAAATTAATATAAATGTCAATGTTCCAAATTCATTTGCTTTCTTGACTCAACCTTTCTTGTTGAAAACTTTATAAAATTAAAACGCTAATGAATCTCCGAGAACGCCTCGCAAAAGGCCTTCCTTAAGGCTCAACTATAGATTTCATCCTAAATTCACCAAGCTAATAACTTGAGATGATGAAGCCGCTTGTGATGTAGGGTCACATTTATGGGCGTAGTCAGGGTCTCGCTCAGGGTGAGGCAAAAAAGCAAAAAAATGTACAATCAAATATTTATTTCCCCTTTAATTCTCGTATTACTAAATGAGCTCAAGCCAGGATGGGGCAGGTGACAAGCCAGGGTGAGGCAAGTGCCCCACCCTGCCCCACCCTGACTACGCCCATGGTCGCATTGAGAGCGCTGCACCCATTACCAGTAGCCTTAAATTATCCATGCGATACGAGGTCTTTTATATTTTGTATATAGGGACATAGAGGACGACACTGATCGAATGTGGTCACTAAAACTTAACCACAATCTTTACGTAAGAGGGATGAGACTTGAAAAACATGACAGCATTGTCAGTGGTGATGAATCGTGGATTTACGTATACGAACCCAAAAATAAACGTCATTCTCGAAGTGGAGTCAAAAGATGGTCGCGACCTTTGTTTTAAAAACATGTCATATAGCAACAATTCCTCTGGAAGATCAAAGTACTGTTACTGCCGATAAGTACATCATCATTTGTTTGCCAAAGTCATTGCTTAGCTTCGAAAAACGAATCCCGAACGACTAATTATCCTCCACCAAGACAATACAAGTTCAAATAAAGCACAAAAAAGCATTGAATTTGTAATTTAACAAACCGTTGAATTGTAAAAAATTCCAACGATTTCTATACCTTTCCGAAAATCAGGAATGCACTGCGTGGTCAAAGTATATATTAGCCAGAGGAAGCAGTCGGCACTTTTAAGAATGCAATTTTGACAGTACTGGTTTCAGCGCATGCAAAAGTGCATTAATTTTCGTGGAGAATACTTCGAAAAACAAAATCTTTAAAAGTTATCTAATGTTTGATGCCAGCTGTATGTGCAAAAAGACAACCTTACTTTGGAGTGTATTTGATATCTGACATGCACGCTTGTAGCAGTAATTTTAAGAGGTACTTTCCAAGTACAGATGTATATAAGTACGTGCCTCCTTATAAAGAGTTTGTTTTGGTAAGGTCCTCTAGTAATGTTGGAAATTATTCTCCATCCAAGTGAAAATAATATTTCACAACACTGTATGTCATTCTCGAAATCGATATAAGCTACTCCATGGCCCTTGTGTCCAGACTAATGGCAAATTCTTTTGATAAAGTTAGTGAGCTACTCGTGGTCCCCTGACATTGTATTGGTGCTGTCAAAAAATTGCCCCAGTGCAGTTTTAAAGTGCACTATTGCAACACGAGCTGAGAGAGCCCGTGGCGAAAAACGTGCACTGAGTGCAACACTGGGCTTTCTGCACAGCTGCACTTTTTTCCCAAAATAATTCATCATAATTTATTCTCGATACCAGTACCACTTAGTTTGCGCTTTTATGCACGTTTAATGTTTTTCTGAAGCTTCGACAAGAACCGGTGAATGCACCATTAGGGCTGCCTGGATATTGCAGATAGGTATTTTCTTATTTCGTCGGTTGTTACATAGTTCAATGGTAAAAAGTTTTGTCTGGAATATAGTAGTCTAAATGTCCGAGATTATGTCTAATCTCGTCATTTTCTTACATACTAAAAGCACCTTATCCTACCCCTAACAATATCTTTGGTCCATCAAAATACCAGAAGTTATCGCTTCTTAAAACATTTGTTCTTGTACCCATCAGTTCTCTCGTTTATGAAGAATAATGCGGTACAGATTTGTACTGTACTGCGTAGTGGGTATAAGGACGGAGATCATTCCTAGAGTTGAATCATTCTGTAGTTTTCTAACAAGGGTCGTTGATACTACATTGTTTTTCCTACTATTCTTTAGGTTGCTGTTCGTGTCTGTCTTTGCCTCCAGGAAGATGAAGCGAGGGCCACTAAATTTGGCAGTCGATGAGCCAAAGTTCATTGAGTTACATATTGCGAGGATACCTATATATCCATGTATTTTTATAGTTAACATTATTTTTCAAAATGAACCCACCATTTCTCCATCTTGTAATTTGATAAGTAAATTTTTGAAATTTTTTTAAAAACAATTATTTTTTAAAATTTTTGTTTTATTTTTAATAAAAATAAATCATATGTATAATACCTGATTCAAATATCACTTTCAAGAGCTTTCAAATAAGCCCTATGTCGCTATTCTGGTGTAAGTAGCTCTCAAGATATCTTAATTTTTATTGAGGATCATCCAAAAAGGCAATTTTTTTATTTTTAGAATTTAACATAAATTATCAAAATCAGTGAGGTGGTCTGTCAAACCTTCATTTCTTTTTAGTTGATTTTATATAAAATGACCACTGGGTGTATTATTATCACGAATATATATTCCTCCCTGAAGACGAAAATACTTTCTTCTCTTAAAAAAATTTGTATTAAGAATAAAAAAAATGGTTAATATTTTGTGGTAGTGGGAAAAAATTTAAAATATGGAAAAAGTGAAACATGCCAAAACTCCAAAAATTAAATATAGTAGGCATAGGTGGCTTAAAGCATCCGTGAATTTTAATTTTATTTAAACATTTTCCAGTTTTAAAAATGACAAATAATATAATTAAAAAAAGGATTTTTTTTGGAAATTGTTCAAAAAGAGGTTCGTTGGAGTCGACATCATTACGTCCAGTCCGCCGCGCCGTCAGCCGGCCCCGTTTGATACAGTTTTGTATTCACACTATACGTACCGGCAAGCCACTGGCAGGCAACGACACGTAAAATATTCTCCTCGAGAAAACTAGCCAGTCAGGACGGCGACGGTACGTTGCCGGTGCGGTGTAAAGTGAATACGTTCATTGTTTTCAATGTAAGAATATTTTACGTGTCTTTGACGGTACGGTGACGTGGCGGTTGCGGTACGTATAGTGTGAATCGCGCCTAAAACCTCTCTATTTACCAGTATCAAGCAAGAAGCTTTATAATACAATGGAACGAAATGGGTTTACTCGCGGTCACTGATTCATGTACTGTATTCGCCAGGCCAGGTTAGCTTTACACCCACTCTAGCTATACTATGACGCCTGAATGAATTGAGTGCTTTGGTAAGTTACGATAAACCTTAACGGTAGATAGATATTTGTCCTACATTGTTACTGATGCAACGAACATAGTGTCTTTCTATAGCCAGTGATTAGTAATATAATTTTATTGCCAGGGGTTGTAACGTCATTAGAAGTAGAATTTGTCTCTCGCATGGATATTTAAATTACTGTATTTACTTGGTTACTGGTCTGCAATTAAGAAGCTGAACTTGTGCAGCCCTAATTCGCACCTTGTTTGATAATGTCATAGAAATTTAACCGATATCTGGTGATTTGACTTGTCACTCACACACACGGTCCGTAAAGAAACCGGTTGTCTGGTAACTTGGTGTCATGGTGGCCGTGACGTCAGGGCTACCTCACAGTTTGCCTAGGAATCAGCAGTCAAACGCTGTTTATAGCGTAATTAAGTCTTTTTGCGAGGAAATTTTGTACATTTTGTGTTTTGTGTTTAAATACCTGTTTTGTCTTTGCTATAAATGTATTAAAGACTAACTAGAAAGAAATTTTATCCGCCTGTTCTTATTTTATGCTGAATTTAGGTCAACAGCCAAACGTAAAGAATTGCCTTAAGCTGGATTTGGAGTTTCGTTAAACTAAGTTATAATAAGTAGGTTTTTGTGTGAAGTAAGCAATAAGAAATGGTTGATTTCTTAGTTCTTTCTGCATATTTTTTCCTGCAAATAAACAGTTTATTTATCCTTGCAGCTTATGTCTTACTGCTTACTTTATGGAACCATGAATCCAGCTTTAAGTTTATTTTAAGGAAACTTATATTATATTTGTCAACAGACTGTGAACTCTATGAAAAAGTAGAGGAAGAAGTTGAGTTATTCTTACAGTTATGAGATCAAAATTCAGGGGAAAATACAATTCAAATATATACATATAAACTTATACATTTAATGTACTGTTTTAGTTTTGATTAAGATCACAGGATACCTAAATAGGATGCTCTGCAGTATTGCCACTTGCAAAAGTAATTATCTAAAGTCAAAACGAGCTGGAAAAATCATTAGATTTTTAAAATGTGCTATGTTGAGAAAACAATGGGTTCAACTTTGCTGTAGGAAAGACTCCTTTAATCCTGATTACAAAACAATTAGCGGCAAACATTTTGATTCAAGTCAGTTTGAGGATACAATACATGCAAAATTAACTAATACCTTACCTAGAAAACTAAAAGAAACGGGTGAGTCTTTAAATATAATTAAAACTTTAACAAACAGAAATTTTCCTGTGTCGGTTGTTTTCTACCCAGACAATGTGGGTCATACAAGGTTACGAGGGAAGCTTAGACATAGACCTTGGGGGATATGGGTTTTCTCTCCATACTGCATCTGATATCTGCAATCAACACACAATTTTTAAGATAACTTTTTAATAGTTCACTACCAGTATAGCCCAGGACAAAGATTATGAAATGTACTGTACATACACATAGAAAATTACTAATAATTTAAAAAATACTCAATGTTGTTGGCTGTTTTTAAGGCACCTGCTAAAAAAAGAGAGAGAGAGAATCGAGATAAAAATAATCAAACAAGTTTCGTGGCTAATCGGGTAAAAATGAGTTTTTTGTTTCCCTTATATTTTTCCGTGGGTAGCCTAAAAGCTTAACCTCACGGGGGTCCAAGATCTAATGGACACCTAATAAGTGTTGACAGTTAACCGTTTCGTCCTTATGGGACTCCTCAGAAGACGGGTAAAAATGCAATCTGTGTTGATCCGGCCTGAAAAACAAAGAGCTGTCGTAGGTCACGGACTATAGTTGTTTTCTTTTATTTGCATTCGATCTTTTCATTGATCGATATTGTATAGCAGTGTTTTCGCCTGCTTTTAGTTTTTTGTTTCTCTCGTATCTCGGTAGATGGCGCCTCTTGCTATAGTTCGCTCACTAATTACATTTAATTAGAGACAAAACCGTCTGATTAACTTCGCAAGATTTGTCACATTGACCAGCAGTGTTCTGAGGAGTCCCATAAGGACGAAACGGTTAACTGTCAACACTTATTAGGTGTCCATTAGATCTTGGACCCCCGTGAGGTTAAGCTTTCAGGCTACCCACGGAAAAATATAAGGGAAACAAAAAACTCATTTTTGCCCGATTAGCCACGAAACTTGTTTGATTTTTAAATTCACGGGTACGAAATTCCACGTTTGGTAAAAATATTGTTATTATTGTATTTTAAAAATTTGACTTTATTATTACTAAAGATAAAAAACCGTTTTAGCAAACAAGTAGAATTTTTAACGCTCTTTAAGTTGCTTAAATCAAAAAAAATCGAACATCGAGTTTTCACACATACACACACACACACCGATTTCACGACGATATTCCTAAGATAGGTCAAAGTACACTCGTTTTATGAAAATTAAATTATTCGTCGAAAATAATACCTTCTCTAGCCATTGCTACGTGGGCTAGGGAGGTAAAAATAAAACAACTAATATCAAAAGAGCATAATCATAAACCAGTTTAGAAAAGTTAATGGTATATTCCTAATTCTATGTAAACGAACTGCATTGATGTTATTAAATGAATTTATACAACAATGCCGGAAGTAAAATAACTATTCTAGTTCCACAAAGAAAAATCGTTTACAGAAAATGTTTGTGCAAACAGACTCTTGCTTTTCTTACAATATAATATAGGAAAACGCGAAAAATGCTGTGTACTTAAACCAAGCTGCACATCAAAAATGAATCCGTAAAACAGTAGTCTGGCCTTTAAATATAACAACATTTTGAATGCAGGAATTTCACTTTTCTAGGACTGATTGACCTAGAGCTATCTTATTTTCATTAAAAGTATAAATTTTTGTTGGAAATTCTCCATCTGACACCTTTAGTGACGCGCTATATTTCGTGCACCACTGGTAGACAATCTGGTAGATGGATAAATAGGGTTTCATACAACTAACAATCGTAAATGTGTATTCCACTCCCATCCCCATATAATACCTACCGTGTTCTCGTAGCTATTGGAAGTTTGAGAGTACACACCTGTACTAATAAAGAAAAATTAGAGATGACGAAACGGTTTCCAAATAGGCGAGTTTTGACGGCCGCGATAGCTTCAACACCGCTGAACCAATTTTCATTAAATTTTGAAGTAAAATAGTGTAAAGGGCTGACTAGATTTAGGTCAAAATCCATTAATGCCAATGACAGTTTAAAAATATGCTAACATTTTAACGGAGCATCGCATCAATATGCCTAAACCTACAAAGTGCTTTGAAGCTTCCGTTTCTGAGATAATTACAAAAATTGTATTCAAGGCTGATATAGCGTGAAGTTTACTAGGAGTGTGCTAATGGGGTAGGAAGATATCAGATCCATAATGGAACCATTTATTCAATTGTTAGCCGCCTAATCTTATTGCCAAAACTTTTTACTTAATCATAACGCTACTTGTAGGGAGTGGCCGATTAGTTTTCTTACACTACAAACATAATATGAGGGATAATTTGTGAGGATAATATAAACTTACGATCTACCTTCTAAAAATACGAGAAAAACAAAACTTTTTTTACCCTCGCCACGAAAAATTGTTAGATTTTTAATTCATTGAATACAAAAGTTTTGGTTGATCCCATTCATAAATAACGTTAATAAATAATGTCTTCCTTTTTTTTCCTTATTAAGATATTTGTTAGTTTACGATGGTCGATACGAAATAACAATGTTTTTTAAACAACAAGGTTTTAACGTTCTCTATAATTAAAAGTAAATAATAAATAAATATAATGTATTTTTACCGGTTGTAATAACGAAAATAAAACAAAGTCGTTATGATGTATAAAACGTGAGTTATTTAGAAATCTTTTGTTGTTTCCTCACGTTTTATATACAAAAACTCGATTTTCTTTTCGTTGTTTTGAACCACAAGGAAGATTATACATATTTAAGTAAGGACCTACTTTGAAGACAAATATTAATCTTAAGCTAAATCTCTGGACATCAGAAGCAGAGCATACTTTTGGATTTGCAGGAAAGCAAATAAAAATTTGTTTAAAAGATTTTATGAACATTGGAGAAAATATCTTTTTTATTTTTACCTTTATAGCCGACGCAGCAATGGCTAGAAAAGGTTTTATTTTCGACGAAAAACATTTTTTTAAGACAATACCGAAAATGTGTTATTTGGGTGTATTTTGACCTATCTTGGCAATATCGTCGTGATGTATGTCGGTGTGTATGTATTTCTCTCCTTAATACAATAGCTCCCAAACCGCTGAAGTGATTTTTAGAAAATCTCCAGGTAAAATGGTAAAATAGTGGTCGGCACTCTTACGAGCTGATTAGATTTTTGTTAAAATTCAATTTTGCTAATGACAGTGTTTGGACAATCACATAATTAAACAAATGTTAACTTTTTAATGGAGCTTCGCATCAATATGCGGTTTTTGGAATATGGTAGACTATATCTTCTTTTTTAATATGTGTTATAACCAAAAACTTTGTAGAAGCCTTATTTTTTTGATATTTTCAAAAAACTTTTTTCAAGGCTAGCTAGAAAGAATCAAGAATCAAGAATTTTATTTGACTACGGTAAGTAAGTCAAAATTTTTAAAACAGAAAAAATATCTGAATAGGTACATACATACAAAAAATTCTTAAACTAAACTAAATACACTAAAGAAATTCAAAATTTCCTAACATACACAAAAACAAGAACAAGATGACTAAAACGGGAACAAAACAGAGTTTAAATTTTAAAATGTTTAAAAAAATTTTTTCATTAAAAATCTAAATATGGCGTCTCTGTGTATTACTAAAAAATAGTTTGTATTCCTCAACAGAATAAAATGCTTCAATCACTAACAATAACTTTATTTTAATTTTAAATTTCTCAAAATCTAGATTTTTTATATTCAAAGGCACAACACATTATACAACTCAAAATCTAAAGAGTTTTTTCTTCAAATGTTAAGCCGAAACCTTGGCGGCCTGATAAGTCCTGCTGACCTTGTCCAATAGTCGTGAAAATCAGAATTTATACGAAAATTATTACTGTGTTTGTGTATTTCAATTAGTTGACCCAAAATATATAGAGGTAGGGTTAACAATTTTAACTCCTTAAGAAATGGCCTGCAGTGATCTCTGTAACCAGCGCGATTCATTGTTCTGACTGCTTTTTTTGCATTCTAAATAGTTTTATTGCATACGATGAGTTTCCCCAGATATGAATGCCATACGAAATATGTAAATTAAAAAGTGCCTAATAAACGGTTATCAGAGTATTGTTTTCAAGAATATCTCGCAAAGTACCGAACCGAACCGAAGGTATCAGATAAGTCATGGGTCAATTTATTAGAGCATAAGGCTATACCAAAATCAATTTTAATAAATATAAAAAACTAAAACTCTAACTTAAAGTCTAGAGAATTATGCATAAGATAAAATACTTAAATTCCACTAGACTTGTGCTTGTTTCTGCAAAGGAATTGCATTTTATGAAAATTATGCTCAGATGGGGAATATGCACTTTTTGGTATTACTTTCGCAAGCAATGTATCTTCTACTTAGGTTCAAAAGATACCTACAAAAATTATTCAAGTTCTGTTAACAAGCGTCAAAGCTCTGACTTGAACTTTGTATCAAATATTTATTTAATTTCCGTAAAGAACGTTTATTTTGAAATTAATATTTATCCACTCCGATCAAGACCGTCTCGGAAAAAATTGCACTCTACGCAACTTTTTATAGAATTTTCTTAAATGTTCTACCCTAAACCGTTTAGAATTGAAAAAATATTTTGAAATTCTAACCTTAATTTTAATCGAAAAGACCACGGATTGCAATTTTTGACGCTATGGCAATAATAACAAAGATATGGTCGATTTATGCAAGCATTGGCTAGAGAAGGAATTATTTTCGACGAAAAATTTTTTGAGATAACGCAAAAAATGTGTTATTTTGATGTATTTTGGCCTATTCTAGCAATATCGTCGTGATGTCTGTCTGTGTGTGTTTGTGTCTGTGTGTGTGTGTGTGTGTGTATATTATTTCTGTCCGTAACACGATAGCACCTAAACCGCTAAACCGATTTTAAGGTAAAATAGTGTTTGACACTCTTACGAGCTGATTTTTGTCAAAATCCCTTAATGCTAAGACTAAAAAATACAAACTTTTTACGCGAGCATTGTATCAATACACTGTTTTCGGAGACTGTTTTGCTCAATAATTCGTGTTATAACTAAAGACTTCGTAGGAGCTTTAGTTTCTGAGATATTTACAAAAAACTGTTTTCAATGCTACTATATTCTTATGGCTTCACTTGACGTGTGATAATAGGCTAGGCTAGAGGCTAGAGGCTAGAAAGGTGTCAGATCACTCATGGATTCATTTATTTAAACCTAAATTAAATCGCTACGATCAAGACCGTCCCGGATAAAAAAAAATGCACCTTACGCAACTTTTTATAGAATTTTCTTAAAGATTCATAGATAGCCTATTATCACACTTCAAGTGAAGTCATGATATAACCGTCCTGAAAACAGTTTTTTGTAAATATCTCAGAAACTGAAGCTCGTACAAAGTTTTTGGTTATTAGATATATTATTGAAAAAAATGCAGTCTACTATATTCCGAAAACCGCATATTGATACGAAATTCCGTTAAGAAGTTTTGAAAAATTTTATTTGTCATTATGGATTTTGACCAAAATTTAATCAGCTCGTTAGAGTATCAAACGCTATTTTACCCAAATTTTATGAAAATTGGTTCAGCGCTTTAGGAGCTGTCGTGTTACGGACAGACATACACACACACAGACAGACCTCATGACCATATTGCTAAGATAGGTCAAAATATACCCAAATAACAGATTTTCGGGGTTATCTTAAAAATTTTATTTTCGTCGAGAATAATACCTTCTCTAGCCCTTGCTGCGCGAGCTAGGAAGGTAAAAATATTTTTACCTTCTCGCGTGCAGTAAAATAATTACTTCCGCCCACTGTTTAGAAATCTTAGCAATGCATCAATAAGACAGCTTCAATATTTGTTTACATTTCAATTCCATCTAATTTGACATGTTTATTTAACGCATGCGAAAAGTGTCTTTACCATCCTTGATGACTTGACAAAACTCCGCTCCGCGTCGTTCGGCCAACTGACGTCGCGTGCGGTTGAATGGTCTAATAACAGGTCCGGCACTATTGGTGGGATTCATAGTAATCGATTAAAACAAATGTCATAAAATCTTAATCGAAAATCCAATTTTTGTGGCTATGACCCCAGACTAATTGGGGCGTGTTTTACAAAAACAACATATGTCCAAAACAAAAAAATTTCAGAAAATAAAAAAAAAACGGTGCATTTTAAAACGAATGATTTTCTTAAATATTTTTTATTACTCACAGTAACTATTGACTTTAGAATTCTGTTCGTTACATAAGAAAAAACGTTTGTTGCCTAATTACTTTGGAAAAAGAGAAAAGCTGTTGAACATTTGTTTTTGCAAGAAAGAAAAAGTTAATACAAAGGAAACTGGAATGGACATATGTGCTTTTTGCGGAACAATAAAAATTTTAACTGCTTTTATCTTGGCACTTGTGGTGTTTTTGCAGAATCTTATTTCATGGTCTTAAAGCCATCCATTTTTTCGACTAGATGACGCCACTAACTCCTTTTCGTCAAATTTGGACTTATGCGGTTTTTGTAAAACGCGCCTTAATTGAAATGTCTGCCCTAAGAACAAACATATGGCCGACTTTTTAAATTCCAAATTTTTATGATCTCTTTCTCGTAGCTTTAAAACAACAAGGGCTTCTCGTGCCAAAATTTGAGAACAAAAATGTAAAATCCCCAGGGGGAAGGAGAGGGCTCGAGGCCTCTGGTGGAGGCCCGATGCCTCATAATGTCGTATTTTATGCGATTTTATCTTTTTATTCATGAAATATGTGGAAAATATCTAAAAAAATCTTAGGTTTGCGGGGGGGGGGGGGCGAGGACCTCCACTGGGTGCACCCATATATAACGGCGCCGGCGGTGGCGCGGCGCAAGATGCTGCAGAGAGAATATAGCCGCCCCTATGCATTGTAGCCTAGCGTAATTGCTACATGCACCATTAAGGTGTTTGGTCAAGCAAACATTTCCCACGGGAATGCGGAGGGTTACTTGGCCAACTAATTGGGATAGCGTACGAGCCCAAAGTTAGCTGCAGCTCATTTTGCTTGTTATTTGTGAATCCAAGGCCATCAAAAAAACTGAGGCCTTGACCCTTAAAAAATCAGCTGATATTTTAATGCCTATTTTTTATTGAGTCTTATAGGAGGATGGAGGGTTTTATCAGCAGCGTCGCGTGCCTGAAGGGGCGGGGGGGGGCCGACAGCAAAAAGGGCGCCCCTCAACAATCTGGCGACCAAAAAAAAAAAAAAGTCATCATATCTTTCGTTTGCTCTCCCGCCCTCAAAAATCTGGCGACCAAAAAAAAAAGGTCATCATATCTTTCGTTTCCTTTCCCGCCCTCTCAATTTGCCGTTGGCAACCCTGCTCCTTAATACCTTAATGCAGCATGAGGCGCTTTGGCCACCCGTGGGGCGCCAGTACCCTCGGGGCGGGGGGGGGGGGGGCGACGAACCCCCCGTCCCCCCCCCCACCCTACGCCGCGCTGGGTTTTATGTGATATTTTCAAAATGGCTTTACAGATTTTTGTACAATTTTAGGTAAATATTATCAGATGTTCCACCAAACTTTTGTAAAGATGCAAGGTGATTAAAAGGTTCAAAGATTTAACATTTAGCATTCCCTATTATGGATTCAAATTTCCATCATGCACCGCACGCCAACTGTTAGATTCAGTGGCGTAGCGTGGGGGGGCGCCGGGGGTTCGTCGCCCCCCCCGCCCCGGGGGTACTGGCGCCCCATGGGTGGCCGAAGCGCTCTAAGTTTACTACTAGCAGGGCCGGGACAAATTGAGAGGCCGGCAAAGGAAACTAACGATATGATGACCTTTTTGTTGTTTTTTTTTTGTTTTTTTTTTGGTCGCAAGTTTTCTGAGGGGCGCCCTTTTTAGCCCCCCCCCCCCCCCAGCCTGTTCCGGCACGCTACGCCGCTGGTTAGATTTGACATGGACTTAACTTTATTATGTCATTTGTTTATTTATTTGTCTTGTAAAAGTGTTTCAAATTTTTTGTTTTTACAAAGTCCATATAATATCAAAAAAAGCCAGTATTAGTAAAGAAAAATTTGGTGTTGTAATTTGTGTAAATACATGTTAATACATAACTATTTGTTTTTGTTATTTTGGCGGTTACGTCACATTTCCATTAGTAAAGGCCATTCCTCATCTTCAATCAAACATAATTGTCAAATTAGCATTACCTATTTAAATATATATTTATTTTGTTATTAAGGTAAAGCTCAGCAAAACAATAAATGTCATTTCATAGATACCTATAATTTTAAAAACATATCTGTTATACCAGCCTTTTAAAGGTCAGCTCTCTAGCGTTCCCGGATGTGGACAATTTTAGTCGTAGTAGTAGTGGTGGGAAGACTATTTTTGGTCTAGCGAGTAGGCACACGGCGGGCGCGTCCCATTTCGCACACCCCGATTTGTCCGTACACCATATACCAAACCGATGCACGTGCCCCTTATGATGGAAGTTTTCTTTCTTTAAGGGCCGGTTTCTTAATAGGGCTGACCCGTGGGTTATCTTTGATAGCTACCTTTTTTTAGCATGTGGTAAATATGTCAGTCATCTCTTTTTTTAACCCACAGGTCAGGGCTAACTCTGTATTGAGAAACCGGCTCTTAGAGGACTTAATTTTGCCTGACTCATCTTTGTCGAGGGCAGGGATCTTTATACTGCGTAGCAAATATACACAGTTGACCCACACGTTTACACCCCTTCTGAAAGGTGGTCCTGCTACATGTTAGACTTGCATCTACCTAACATCGCTATCGTCCCAGCCGAACTTGGTTATAGACGATAAACTTTTTTCCTTTTCAGTGCAACAGTCGCGGTTGTCGCGAGTTGACTTTTATGAGATTTTTGCTGGCACCATCCTGGTCCAACTGTAGCAGGCTCCTGGGTTATTAATCCTGGTTCCTCGGTTGTTGGCTCCTGAACTACACCTGCTTATATTCTCGATGTACTAGGTCAACTTAGGTTTTTTGTGTGCATGTGCATCGCACACAATTTCGATGTCGACTGTTGATCGCTGAAAAGGAAGTGCGCAGCAGGGCTACGTGACTTTTTTTCTTTTCGCGTCGTTGTTTGAGACGCAAACCTGGTATCTTCTGCATGTAAAGCCGACGACCATACCACTGGACTACCCTGCCGCTTAAGTGGGCAATGTTAGTTTTACATAACCGTACATTTATGGGGGAGGGAAGTAAATTAAAATTTTGGTGTCTTTAAATTTTTTCTATAGTTTTATCTTAGTTCCTATCAGCCTTCCAAAGCTCAGCTCTCTAGCGATTTTAGAAGTGGGAAATTATAAGTTTACAATTAAAGGGAGTAGGGAATTTAATAAAAATTTTGGTGTTTTTCAATTTTTACCTTCCTAGCCCGCGTCGCAATGGCTAGAGAGTTATTATTTTTGATGAATTTTTTTTTTTTGAGATAACGCCAAAAATGTATTATTTGGATGTATTTTGACCTACCCTAGTAATATCATCGTGATGTCTGTGTGTGTGTGTGTGTGTATAGTATTTTTATTCGTAACACGATAGCTCCTAAACCGCTAAACCAATTTTCATACAATTTTTAGGAAAAATAGTGTTCGACACTCTTACGAGCTGATTAGATTTTGGTCAAAATCCATTCATGCTAATAAATAATAAATAAAAAATGCTAACTTTTAAAAGGAACGTCCTATCAATACCCTGTTTTCGGAATATAGTACACTATATTTTGCTCAATAATTCGTGTTATAACCAAAACCTTCGTGAGAGCTTTAGTTTCTGAGATATTTACTAAAAACTGTTTTTAAGGCTAATATATTATCATGTCTTCACTTGAAGTGAGATAATAGGCTAGCTAGGATGGTGTTAGATCCGTCATGGATCCATCTATTTTCTATTGTTTTATTATAGTTCCTATCGGCCTTCCAAAGCGCAGCTCTCTAGCGTTTCTGAAAGTTTGCAATGTTACTTTTACATAACTTTACATCTATTCGGAAGGGAAGCAAATAAAAATTCTGGGGCTTTTTAATTTTTGCTCATAGTTTTATTATACTTCCTATCAGTCTGCCAAAGCTCAGCTTTCGAGTGCTTCTAGAAGTGGACAATGTTACTTTTACATAATTTTACATGTATAGGGGAGGGGAGTAAATTCGAATTTTGTGGTTTTCTGATTTTTGCCAACCGGTTAGTCATAATTTCTATCGGTCTGCAAATTTCAGTTTTGTGGCATGTCTGGAAGTACAGTAGAATTTTGATGATCTATACTTGAGTGAGTGAGTGAGTCAGAGGAAATCTCGACTTTGAAATTTTGTAACTGCTTTACTCCTTTATTGAATTCCATGGAAGGATTGTTAACTCTATGAAGATCTACGAGTGTGCAAAATTTGAGCTTCGTAGCTCATTCCGCAGTAGTTTTTAGATAGTTTTAGATAGGTCAAATATGGGTTGAAATGTTTCAAGAAAATATAGTACAGCAGTTTAAGCGAACTTGGCGGACACTGCTGTGTTCCCAGATATTTCGAGTTAATATTGCAGTAATGTGACCATTCAAAAAAAATAAGCCTTGGTTTGTGACGTGGCCCGTGCCTTTTGATAGCCCTGGCGTAACGTAAAAAATATTACGCAAAATATTTCTCGTCAAATATTTCAGGTTGAACGAACAAACAGAACCAGACGAAATGGCTAAACAAGAAGCAATGGAAAATTTGCCGACGTAATAGGTACAAGGTGATATTATAATGGAAAGGATATGCTTTGGACCAATAAAAAAAAGGTTTTGTACAAAACAAAAATTAAATGCATAAAAATGTTGCCTTTTGCGTATAGGTTTAATTTACAAAAACTAAGTTATATTTTGAATAAAGTGTGGCAAATATTTTTTTTATATAATAGTAGGTAATTACATAATAAGTGTGGTAACTAGGCTATTACCGCACGAGAGTTAAATTTGTAATTACTTTATTATAAATGTAAAGCATTATAATAATATATACTATGTTATCAACAAGCGTGCGGTAAGATGCCGTTCTAATTTGCAGAAAGTACCACTGGCGTTCTAAACAGGGGACAAGCGGTTTGATTATGACAAAATTTCCTTTTTTTTTGTAGTTGTTAAAGCTTGTCAGGTTCGCCCTTAAGGAAATTGGGTTGTACTCATCTTTAGGCTTGTGGACAAATAAAGTTATTTTTGCACATTTTATTTTGCATTTTATAAGGATAAAAATGTCGCATTTAATCCTTTCGGAGTTACAGATTGGGAAAAAGAAATAAATTTAAGTACAAAATATTTTTGATTTTTACAATGCACACGGTAAACACAGTAAACACGTTTGCCCACATCAATCATATGATAGACATTTTAATTTTAGTTAACATAATATCACATCATCCGCATAATCAGTATAATAATTGCTAATATAAGAGAAATACGAAAAGGCAGAAAAATAACCTAATATACCTCGAAATAAAAGTGTTTTTTGTTCCTCGAAAAAAATTTTCGCTTCGAGATAAAAAGTGCTAACATGCCATTTTTTTAGTTAGGCAGTTACGACATAACGGATTATATGTAGTCATCACTTCTTAAAAAATGTTAGCTCTTTCTTGCCAATTAAACACATTATAAAATAACTTAGGTAACGAATGTCTTAAACACGAAGAAATACGCTTTGAAACCTGAACCAGCCAAAAACAAGTTTATTTACAATTTTGCACCAAAATTATGTGGTTGCATCCAGGAAAAGTACAAGAATTATTTAATATAATGAAAAACTTTCATTTTTACAATATTTTGTTAAAAGTTATCTCCATATAAAATTGAAAATTAAAAAGTGTTAAAGTTTTCGTATTTTTTTAAAAATTTAAGATTTAACTACTTTTGCCGTAACAACAAAAAGAAAATTTTTAAAATCGCATTGTGCTGGCTGTAATAGTTGTCTAGTTGTGATTTTCTTGTAACTTAACTATTCCTCTAACTCCTTACAAACCCATTACTGCCATAAAAACTAACAGTCTTATTCCCGAGCAACAAAAATTTTTCCAGATTTGGCTAAAATTGTTTAATATTATTTTGTCCTACTGTTTTACAATTACCATATTAAACTTTTTTCATGACCCCTATTCTTTTTGATACTGCATAACAAGCTGTTGTTAATTGGGTAAACTAGGCATATCTTCGATCATAAAATAAATAAATAATTATCTATGCATACAGTCCGAAGTAATCGTTTTCTGGAGTAATACTACAAATGGGTATAGTCCAAATTATACGCATTTGTAATGATGTCATTTTGGTTTATCTTTGTTTAGTATATTATAAACAGCGGTGACAATAAACTTTTTAAAAAAAGTAGTGTCTATGATTAATTCATTTTTTTAAATAGGTAGGTAATTGTTGGTTATGTGAAATATCCGTCACTGCTAATCAAAAACGTGAGTTTGTCAACTTGTCGGAAATTATTTTAAAAAGTTTTAAAATGCCGAGAAACAAATATAATAGGTATAGTGAACAATCGCAGCTGATAATTTTAAATATATTGGCTTTTTTTCAACTGGAAAGGGAACAAGTCCGAAATTGATTCGCACTTCAATTTAAAAATGTGATACAGCGAGCCGCAGATGCAACAAAATGGAGCCCAACAACGATAGTAAATATAAAAAAATATCTACGCCATACGTTTTTTCTTACCTGGTGACGTCATTATAAATGCGTATAATTTAGACTAGATTTTCCTTTTAGTAGAGTACTGGAATATCCCATAGTCAGTATAATAATTACTTATATTATGAGGAAGAAACCAGAAGATCAAAAAATAGCCTATAGGGTAAAGCGGGGGAATAACGGCCAGTGGGGTAATGCCGGCCTGGAATTATTCCGAGTATGACCGTTTATAACCGAGTGGTCGTTGGTAACTAGGTTTCAACCTCTACCGACCCAGCCTTCAGTTTATTGACGACCTCGGAGGTGTGCGGAGAGTTTTTATAAATAAACGTATTTTGCTCGAGTTGCTATAAGAAAGTGGTATTTTCAAAGGTAAGTATTGACGATTTGGTTCCTGGAAATTGATGAACTAATATGTAAACTCATAGACTAATAATTATGTTTCAATTATTGTAGTATATTTTGGTCATATAGCTGTAAAAAAAAATACCAGTACAAATAAATTAGTTTATGCCATTTTGGGGTTATACCGACCACCGTAAATAGGGTAATGGTGGTTGTGGCCAGTATTACCCCAATAGAAAAACCTATTTCACAGCGTTTTGCGGTTTTTCTGTATTTGCAGATGCCACCGGATTATAAGTAAACGAAAAACAAAAAAAGCTTCCTAAAGCTGGGATCATTTGCAAGAAGCAATACGTGTCGTCCAAATTGGTATGTCAATAAAGCAGGCAGCAGTGTGGTTTGGGATACCAAGATAAAGTGAAGACGGCTAGCATGACCCCGCCAAGCTGGGTAATACCGGACAGTTACAGTTTTTATAAAATACGTTTTTGAGAATTTGTGTTAAACTTTAAAAATGTTTTTCAATTAAAATTTGGTAGAGAAATATGTCTTTTTATTATTTTTTTATTTTTCATTCTTATAACTTGCCAAAATAGCTAACAACTTGACATTTTCTTTAGGGGGTCGCCATTCCCCCGCTTTACCCTACACCTCGTAATAAAAGTGTTTTTTTTTGTTTCTCGACGAAATTTTTTGCCTCGGGATAAAAAGTGCTAACATGCTATTTTTTAGTTAGGCAGTAACGCAACAACTGAGTATATGTAGTCATGACTTCTTAAAAAAATGTTATCTGTTACTTGCCAATTACACAAATTATAAAATAAGTTAGGTTACTAAACACGAAGAAATATGCTTCGCAAGCTTCTACATAAAAACCAAACAAAAACAAGTTTATTTACAATTTTGCACCTATCTTATGTCGTTGTAACCAGGAAAGTACAAGAATCACAAAATTAGTTAATATATTGAAAAACTTTAGATTTTTGACATTTTTTTCGTTTAAAGTTATCTGAATATAAAATTGAAAATTAGAAATCTCTTAGTTTTTGTGCTTTTTTTAAACTTGTTATGATTTAACTACTTTTCCTCAACAAGAACCCACCGCAACAACAATAAGCAAATTTAGCGCATTTTGCTGGCTGCGGTAGTTATATAGTTGTTATATTTTTATAACTTAACTATTCCTCTACCTCCTAACAAACCCATTACTGCCATAAGAACTAACGGTATTTTTCCCTGGGTACCAAAGAATTTTTGTGCCAGATTTGGCTAAAATTGCTTAATGGCATTTCGTCCTATTGTTTTACACTTCCCATATTAAACTTTTTTTATGACCACTATTCTTATTAATACTTCATAACAAGCGCTTATTCATTAGGTTTATATGATAAATAATTATCTATGCATACAGTCCGAAGTAATCGTTTTCTGGACTAATATTACAAATGGGTATTTTCCTTTTACTAGATAAGGGAATATTGGGTGGCAGAACAATAATCGAAAGACAAAAGATGGAAAGACAAAATATCGAATACAAAAGATCGAATAAAAAAAGATCGAAAAGGCAAAAGATCGAAGATACAAAAGATCGAAAAACAAAAGATCGAGAGACAAAAGATCGAAAATACAGAAGATCGAAAACCAAATAATCGAAAAGGCAAAAGATCGAAAATACAAATGGCCGAAACAAAAGATCGAAAAACAAAAGATCGAAAATACAGAAGATCGAAAGTGCAAAATATCGAAAGACAAAAGATCAAAAAGCAAAAGATCGAAAAACAAAATATCAGAAGACAAAAAAAATCGCAAGTAAATAAGATCGAATTATACAAAATGACGCGTATCATGTTTGCTTAGGTATATTCATATAAACATTTTAGGCAAGGTCAGGTAAGGTAAAATTACCTAACCGTTAAATAAACTAATGGCTTGGCATACTTAACCCAAATCATATAGTTTGATAAAGGGGTCTCTTTTTCAGTAATAATTTTTCAAAAAAAAACTTTTCTGATTTCTTTCCCGGGATCTTAGAGGATGTATAACAAAACCGAACCGAACCGAACCAAACGAACCGGTTCGGTTTGGTTTTACATCCTGTAGGATCCCGCGAAACATGTCAGAAAAGTTTTTTTTTTAATAAGTTATAAAGAGCCCATAGTCGAACCGATTCGGTTCGGTTCGGTTTAGTTACACACCCTCTAGGATCCCGGAAAAGAAATCAAGAATTTTTTTTTTTAACTATGTAATAGCGATATTTTGAAACGCGCTATTTTGATACGTTCTATTTTGATCTTTTGTCTTTCGGCCTTTTGTTCTTTCGATCTTCTGTACTTTCGATCTATTGACTTTTTTTCGATCTTTTGTATTTTCGATCTTTTGCATTTTCGATCTTTTGTTTTTTGATCTTTTGTAGTTTCAATCTTTTATTTTTCGATCTTTTGTGGTTTCGATCTTTTGTCTTTTCGACCTTTTGTATTTCGATTTTTGTCTTTTCGATCTTTTGTTTTACGATCTTTTGTCTTTCGATCTTTTGTCTTTTGATCTTTATTCCGCTACCCAGGAATATTACATAGCCAGTATAATAATCTTTAATATGAGAAAAAACCTTAGAGTAATAAAATTATTACTCTAAGGAAAAAACCAAAAGAGCAAAAAATAGCCTATATTCCTCGTAATAAAAGTGTTCCTCGACGAAACTTTTCGCCTCGGGATACAAGGTGATTACATTCTATTTTTTAGTTAGGCAGTTACGTAACAACTCATTATTATATAGTGATGACTTTGTTTTTGAAAAAAAAATAACTTATTTTTATTACATTTTTTATTTTAGCTTTAGTCAAGGAATAGACATAAAAAAGACAAGAAAGAAACACATTAATCGTAAATAAATTGATACAATATTTAATTGCTTAACATTCAAAAAATCAAATATATTATACCTTTCTTTCTTGCCAATTACACACATTATAAAATAAATTAGGTTACGAATGTCTTAAACACGAGGAAATAGACTCCGAAACCTTCTTCACAAAAACCACACAAAAACAAGTTTATTTACAATTTTGCACTTATATTATGTTCTTGTATCCAGTAAAAGAACAAGAACTTATCTCAATATAAAATTAAAAATTAAAGTGTTATGGTTTTCGTGTTTCTTTTTTTAAATTTTTTATGATTTACCTACCTCAGTAGGTACTTTTTGTTCGCTGTTGTTTTATTTCTGCCTTGTTCGAGAAACAGATTGTCCCTATGTTCCCAGTACCTCGGACGGAATTTTATATTAAAAACTGACGTAATCTGGGCATGTAGTTTTATAGAGTATATGGTTATAAGTGCTGTCAAGTATGTCAATACTAGAATGGACAATAGAGCCAAGACTGGCTTATTTCAACAGATTTTAACAAACCGAACCGAACCGAACCGAAACGAACCGAACTAATAAAGAAATACTATAAAAATCACGTGACGTAATTGTTATTTCACTATAACCTCCCCAACAGCCATATCTCAGTATAAACCAGTGTTGCTAGATTTAAACGTTTTCCTTTAATATGAAGGGTTTTGAACAAAAATTTTGACTATTGAAGGTTTTAAGGTTTTTATCCCATTTTAAAGGATTTTGAGGCAAAGTTATATATTTTGCAAATATTCCAATAATTCTACCAAACCTAATTTAAGTAGGTAAATTTAAATATTTAATTTTTGATATTAGTTTTTATAATTTATGATTTAAGTTATAAATCTTTTATTTCTTTGGTTTTCCATCAATTTGTTTAAAGTTTTTTTTTGGATTGGTATCGACCACCCACTGTTTTGAAGGATATGAATGGTTTTTGTCATTTAGTTAAAGGAAAGTCGTCAAAAAAAGTCTGGCAACACTAATAACTATAAACTATTTCTTACCCTTTTTAACAAGCGAAGTGATCCCTCCATGTTGATCCAACACTTTTGTTGTTGTTGGTGCAGGAATTTCTGAAAACAAAAAAAAGATAAAACATAGATTGTATTAGTTTCTCTCGGCGATCATTTTGTAAAATATTTAAAACTAGATAGCTAAAATAAGAGTAGGTACTTACAACGAAATTTATTTGTAAACTAAAGAATAAACATAGAATATAAGTACCTACGGTAAATTTATACAGAATCAAAACAAATTTAAACAAAATAAATTGAAATAAAATTTGCAAAACTAAAATTGCGCAAATTATTTCGGTGTCACGTGCCTTAATAATTTAAAAATTTTAGTCATTTTTTTCTCATTATTTTCTTGGATTTTTGTCCCTTTTAGGAGTAAAAGTTTTACAGCCCTACCTTTATTATCATGACATCCAACGATAGGCTTGGGCTTGCGCACATTCATTTTTGCAAAAAAATTATGTTTTGAGAAAGTTGGACTAACTTGTATCTTACTTATATTAATTATTTTGTTTAAATGCGCATAATATTTTTTATCAGGTTTTGAACTTGAATATTGTCACCATTATATTGGATAATTTTTCGAATTGGCGTATTTTTAACCAAATATTTTTGCTATCACTTGCATTATTAAAGTGGCTCAAGTGAATCCTTATCCATCGTCGTAAATGACAAACCATAACCGGAAATTATACAAAAACGTCATTCATCAAAACGAGACAAGAGCAAAATCGAAATTTAGTATAAAGTCTTTTATCAAAACCGGACACAATCAAAAAGGAAAAAATCATAAAATGGGGCCGGGTCTAGCATGAGCAACTCTCTCCTTTCTTTTTATGTGTACTGGTTCCGTCTGTCTTCCTCTTATACAAATCGGTCTAATGGAAGTTTGGCGGCAAATTTAAATCGGGAACAAACAATATTTTTGTTTTTGAAACCAAAAATACATTTTTAAAAAATGTCTGTTTTTTTCCTTTAATTAGCTCCACTGTCCTTCTTTTAAGAGGTCGAAATCGGTGTTAACCGAACTAAACCGATCCGAACCGAATCGTTTTCTTTAGGCATGGCAGTAAAGAAATTGCAGTGATGGGCGCTTCGGTTACATAGTAATATCAGAACCACTCTCCATTAGGTAAAAGTCACAAGCTAGGCTCGACCTCTTAGCATAGAACTGTTATGTCATTTTCCTTTATGATCTTAGACGATTTTTTATTTATCCTTTATGATAAATTATGGGGGCTTGCTCAAGTAAGCTGGTAAAGCAACTTACTAAATTTAGTTACATACGGTAACGACTACTTGATTTAGTACTTATGCAACTAGTCCTGTGCTAATTTCAGTTCTGTACAAGTAACTAAATTTATTTTCTGCTTTAGTAACTCGAACGTGGCATATTCCTAAAGCAACGCAAAATTAAAGTAATAATAAATTTAAGGCTTTTCCAATTTACCTTCAAGCTTTATGACTCCATCTGTCTCTCCTAAGGAATTTTTGGCAACACATATATAGGAACCGAAGTCGTTCTTGCTCACTTTTCTCACTTTGAGCATCATATACTTTTTATATCCATTGTCAGTAGAAACAGTTTCGTATTTTTCTCCTGTAATTAAGCAGACATTTTTCTCTATTAATGTAAGTTAAAATAATCTTATTTTATACACAATCATATATTTAACAATATAAACACCGATCTGTTTGTGAAGTGATGAGTACCAGCATCGAAGAAAATTTTGGTAACAGGCTGAATTTTTGAAAATGGCTTTATTTTGCTGAGGTTCATCATCAAGTAGGGCAATTTTTTCCTCTTCAAAAATCCCCAAGAATGAATTCTAGAATTGCTATAAAAATTCAATAAAAGGGCAACAATATATTTTTTACTTAAATGTAAAACTTTTATGGTTACAAAAATAAAAAAAGGCTTGTTTTACAAACTAAATCTTTTAGCGGCCCAGCCGTGTCCCGTCCAAAGATGTTAAAAAAACGAAATAAAAAAGTAACAGTAAAAAAGTATTCTCCGGTTTTTTTTTCTGTTTGAAAGTAAAAAAAGTACTTTTTCCATTTTCGCTGAGAAAAAAGTTGGGCGCATCGCCAATATTAAGCTATTTACAAAAATTCCGCCTGTTTCTCATCACTTAAAAAAAAATAGAACGTTGTAGAGTGTCCCATTTTTACATTACTGTCCTCAAATTTTGAGCCCCAAAAAAATATGACAAAAGTTTTTTTCCAGCCCTTGTAGTTTTCGAGCCACAAGGGAAAATTAAAAAATTCGCTATTATAAAAATCGGTTATATTTTTGTTTCTAGTGTAGATATTTTCTTTTGGTAAAACTTCTCTACAGAAAATTCACCCTGTCAATAAAATGACGTCAAATTTTTGGTCCGTCGAGTCGGATTCGAAATTTTAGAAAAAAGTAAATGGATCCATGACAGATCTGATACCTTCCTAGCTAGCTCATTAGCAAACTTCAAGTGATAGCCTTGAAAACCGTTTTTTGTAAATATCTCAGAAACCAAAGCTCCTACGAAATTTTTGGTTAGCATAAATTATTGAGCCAAATGTGATCTACTATATTCCGAAAACCTCATATCGATGCGATGCCCCGTTAAAAAGTTGGTATTAATTGTCAAAAACCTGTCATTAGCATTAATGGATTTTGACCAAAATCTAATCAGCTCGTTAGAGTGTCGAACACTATTTTACCTGATAATTTTAAGAAAATCGATTTAGCGGTTTAGGAGCTATCGTGTTACGGGCAGAAAAAAATATACACACACAGACAAACATCACGACGATCTTTCTAGGATAGGTCAAAATACACCCAAATAACACATTTTCGGCGTTATCTAAAAAAAAAACGTAAACAACACCTTCTCTAGCCATTGTTGCGCGGGCTAGGAAGGTAAAAATAATAAGTTTATTGACCCAGATTTTTCTTATTAATTTTTTACTTTACATTGAGTCTCCAATTAACCCCTAGCTATAAAAAAAGTAAAAAACAATCCAGATCCGTATTTTTTTTCTTAATTTTTAATAAATTTGACAACGTCATTTTATTAACAGAATTAACTCTCTGTAGAGAAGAACTAATATAATTGAAATATTTTCCTTAATAGTGGATTTCTGGGAATCCGAATTTTTAAATTTTTCCTCGTAGCTTTAAAATTACAAGGGATAGAAAAAATATTTGACATTTTTTTTCTTGTCACAAAATTTAAGGAGCGTAATGTGAAATCCCCAGTTCTCTATCTTTTATTATAACAGAGTTTCCTATTCAATACCAACAAAAATGGGACACCCCGTACTATAGACAAATACTGCAATACAAAGGTAACGTTGAAAAAGTGACAACGCCGCCTTCAAACACCATCTCTTACTTTTCAGTGGAAAGTCATTGTCGTGTTAATAGACGGTCTTGAAAAAAATCAGAACTTGACTAGACACGTGTATTGTGCACTTGTATTACCAGCCGACCATACTATTCGCCTTGTCTAACTACTGTTTTTAAAATTATTTATAAAAAATTTATATTTTGGTTATAATTGAGTTATACTACTTAGTATAATTTTATATTTGTTTAATTAATTAATTTTAAGTTTATTTTCCATGCGTTGATGAGTTAGTATGATTTTAAAACCTAAGCTTTTTTACATACCTTTACGCGTTGAGAAATGAAAAATTTGCCTTATTTTTGGCCAAAAGGTTAATATCAAGCCAATGTACATTTTTTTGTAAAAACTAATAACTTTTTACTCAAATATGTAAAAACTTTTATACAATTTAAGTTACACAACTGTGTGGCCAAAATAAAATTACATTTCAAACCCTGAAAAAATTTATTTTTTAAATTTGATCGCAAAAAGAATCGCAACGCGCTAAAACAATACTTGAACTCAGAGTGCCCTTTTTTCAATGCTAATTAATTAAGTACAGGATAATACTCTTACACCAGACGATGATTAATAGATGTAGCGATTTTATAATAATATAGACACAGAACATAGTTTAAACAGAATATTATACTGTTTAATTAAATTCAGTGCTATGGCAAACTAACACAATTTTTTTATCTTACAAAGAATATTTCAGAATATTCTTAAATACGTAACGTATAAACTTACTGGTGGCTCACACTCCCTTTTTCACAACGCATTTTTAAGAAAAACACATAAAAAACATTGGTTGTAACGCAAGGCCTATCCCTCCCTTACCCCTTGAGCGTTACGTAATTAAAAATTGACCGCTTACTGAAATCGTGATTACCGTTATTCGCTGACACAGTGTTACGCCATTTTGATCTTCCTAGCCTGCGCAGCAATGGCAAGAAAAGGTATTATTTTCGAGGAATTTTTTTTTTCAGATAAAGATGAAACAGCCAAAAATGTGTTATTTGTGTGTTTTTTGACCTATCTTAGGAATATCGTCGTGGAGTCTATCTGTGTGTATGTGTGCGTGTGTCTATACGTAACACAATAGCTCCTAAACCACTAAACCAATTTTCATAAAATTTTTAGGTAAAATAGTGTTCGACACTCTAACGAGCTGATTAAATTTTGGTCAAAATCCATTAAAGCAAATGAAAATTTTTAAAAATGCTTACTTTTTAACGGAGCATCGCATTACTATTCGGTTTCAATAATTTGTGTTATGACCAAAAACTTCGTAGAAGTTTTAGTTTCGAAGATATTTACAAAAAATTTGTTTCAAGGCTGATATATCATGGCTTCACTTGAAGTGTGCTAATAGGCTAGCTAGGAAGGTATCAGATCCGGCATGGATCTGTTTATTTTAATAACTCTAATACAAGTTTTTATTTAAGGTGGTTATTTCGAGGGGTGGCTCGGTATTTCCCTTTGGTGCACAGGTTAGGGGAAATACCAGGAAACACTTGGGAAGTACCGAGAAATATACTAAGAAATACCATTGGAAATACTAGGGGGGAAATACTAGGAAATACCACTGCTTGGGAAATACTAGGAAATACCATTGAATTTTGAGGAAATACTGGGAAACACCAGGAAATACCGAAGGTAATATACCGTAGGTATATCCTTTTGGTGTACAAAAATCGGCGATCGAGCCAAATCGAGCCACCCCTCGGGTTATTTAACGTAGTTGTTTGATGTTATACTTTAAGCCGCGACCAGATCAATAAATTTGTGTGTTGAATTCGACAAAAATATTTGGTGCGCAAATATTTTAAATATTTGCGGCGCAAATATTTTTATTATTCTTAATTTGTGGCGCAAATATGTGCGCTGTGTTAGTGTATTTACTGCGATCCATTTTCGTGCGTAGTTAGTTCACTGATGTGGTGGTGTTTGCATTTAGCAATAATTTTTGTCATTGTCTTATTATTAATAAGTGGTAGGTAATTCAGTATTATATAAACTGCACACCTTTTTTTAACAATAAGTTGGGAGGACATGATGGCACCCAAACAATAACTATATACACACTATGTGACACAAAACTTTCAAAACATACTTTTTAAAAAAATTCAAGTCCACATTAAAACAAGCACTCGAGGGTCGTTCGGCGCAAATCTCTTTGATGTTGGCAGAAAAACCGACAGACCGGTGGATGGCGTGCGTTGTATCTGGCGTACAAATTTGCGTGTATTTTTGTGCGGCGCACAGTCCACATCTATAAATATTTTGACGAACACGAACAAATTTGCGTCAAATACAACGCACGACACACAAATGTATTGATCTGGACGCGGCTTTAGACATTTAGTTTATGTTATTTTTCCCAAAATTAATCACAAGCAAAAAATTTAGGTAGGGTTTAACATGAAATCTTAGTTCTTGAAGGTTAAAATTTGGCGTCTCCAAAAATGACTTTTTTTTCTAATAAAGACTCAAAAATGTCATTAACCAAAAAGTTAACTAAAACTATACCCACTAAGAAAAAAAATAGCCCATATTTGTACTATTTGTATAACAAAGAGACGTGCGACATTAAGCCAATTTATCGTTTTAGCGTCGTTAATAGACGTTAATGTAAAAATGTTGCTTATTATTTCATATAAATAAAGAAAACTGTCTCGCCCAAAAGTACGTTTTTGTTTCATCGCTACTTTTTGTACTTAAAATTGATCTTTTGGTTTCTTCTCTGGGCACTTAATTTGACCTAGTAATTTAGATTCATCATGAAGGTAGCACCGATGCTGCAAATAAAACTGTTTAAAATTTGGTAGTCTGGTAACGCCATAACAGGCATAAGTTGTTATATGCCGTTCTACGGTCCGGTTATAAGGAGCAAAAGTATAATATAAATTTTGGTTTTTAAAATTTTATTACGTAGAGATGCTATGACGTCACAAAAATGGCCGATGGCAAAAATTGTAATACACCGTTCTAAGGTGTGTGTTTCTTCGTAAAGAGTAAAAGTAGGTATCATACAAATATAGATACATTATAAAACCATATAACGTTCTAAGGTACGTTTTTCTTTATAAGGAGTAAAAGTACCATACAAATTTGGATATTGCATAAAGTCGGGATCAATGTTTGGTATGAAACTTTTTAAAGTTCTGTAGCTAAGTGACGCTGTGAAGGCACAAAAGTAGCCGATAGGGGGAAATCCTAGTGGGCTGCCATGCATATATTATGTATATGGCGTAACAGTATCATACAAATTTTAATGAAGCACAAAGCCGGGATTAAATTTTGATGTGGAACTTTTTAATGTTCTATAGCTTAGTGATGCTATGACGTCACAAAAATGGCTGATGGGTGAAAATTGTAACACACCTTTCGAAGGTTTGGTTTTCTTTGTAAGGAGTATAAGTGTCATACAAATTAGGGTACTGTATAAATTGAAGATCAGTGTTTGGGATGACTTTTTAAGTTTCTGTAGCCATGTGACGCTATGACGTCACAAAAATGGCTGATGGGTGAAAATTGTAACACACCTTTCGAAGGTTTGGTTTTCTTTGTAAGGAGTATAAGTGTCATACAAATTAGGGTACTGTATAAATTGAAGATCAGTGTTTGGGATGACTTTTTAAGTTTCTGTAGCCATGTGACGCTATGACGTCACAAAAATGGCCAAACCTGGGGGAATAGTAATATGTTATTCTAGGTTACGGCTTCCTTTGTAAGGAATTAAAGTATCAAACAAACTTGGACACAGCATAAAGTCAGGTCAGGCTCAGTGTTTAAAATTATGCTTTATAAAGTTCTCTAGGTAAAAGTGGCTATGACGTCACAATGATAGCCGATATGAGAATATCCTAGTAATCTGCCATGCGTAACGGTTTAGTAAGGGTATCATACAAATTTTAATGGAGCATAAAGCTAGGATCAGTGTTTAAGATAATACTTTTTACAATCTATAGCTTAGTGACCCAAAATTGCCCACTTGGGGAAAATATACCATCCCAAACATTGATCCTGACTTTATGTTGTATTCAAATTTGTATGATACTTTTACTATAGATCTTTATGACGTCAGGGCGTAACTAATCCACAGAATTTTAAAAAGCATCACTATCTTTGCTAGGATGACCATTTTTGTGACGTCATGGCATAACTTAGCTCGATAATTTTAGAAAGTATCATCCTATGATCCTGGTTTTATAGGTACTGTATTTAAATTTGCATAATACTTTTGCTCTTTAGGAAGAAACTCATACCTTAGAACGAAATTGTTACCTGTTCGGCCATCTTTGTAACGTCATAGGGTCCCTAAGCGACCAAATTTTAAAAAGTATCATATCAATCAATATCATCGATACTGCCTTTATGGCGAATCTAAGCTACTAGGTCAAATTAAGTACCCAAAAAAGAAACCGTACGTGATCTCTGGCTTCACGCCTATTATATGTCATTATCTCGTTAAAAGTTGGATTACTATTTAACAAGAATATGAACCTTCTCGTTTCTTCTAAAGCTAGTATTAAAACATCAAGCAAATTTTACAAATACATTTTTTAAATTATTTTATAAAATATTTGATATAAGAGTACTCATTTTTAATATATTTTTTACATTCATAGCCCGTGTAGCAATGGCTAGACAAGATATTATTTTCGACGAAATTTTTTTTTTTTTGAGATAAGGCCGAAAATGTGTTATTTGGGTGTATTTTGAACTTTCGTAACAATATCTTCGTGTGTAAAACCGCTGTACCGATTTTCATCCAATTTTCAGGTAAAATAGTGTTCGACACTCTTACGAGCTAATTAGATTTTGGTCAAAATCCATTAATGCTAATGACAGTTTTGTAACAATTAAAAATTTTTAAAATGCTTACTTTTTAACGATGCTTCGTATCAATACACAGCTTTCGGAATATAGTAGACTGTAGTTTGCTCAATAATTTGTATTATAACCAAAAATTTTAGAAGAGCTTTATTTTCTGAGATATTTACAATAAAAATGTTTTCAAGACTGATATATTATCATGGCTTCACTGTTCGGCCATCTTTGTAACGCCATAGGGCCCCTAAGCAACCAAATTTTAAAAAGTATTATATCAATCAATATCATCGATACTGCCTTTATGGCGAATCTAAGCTACTAGGTCAAATTAAGTACCCAAAAAAGGTTAGCTAGGAAAGTATAAGATCCGTCATGGATCCATTTATTTTTATAAAAGATTGGTTAACTGTCCAATATTTAATTAAGCACATTTCATAAAACATTTTGATAAAAACTCTTTGGTAATATTTTGTACCAGTCAAGGATGTATGGTACATCCTTGTAGGTACCCCATTTTAAAGTAGGTATATAGACAGGGTAAAAAAATCTTTGGTTACGTGGATTTTGTAAGGAGAAACTTTTTTATAATCTTGAGTATGGTTTAAGTGATACTTTTAAGTATTTCAAATGTTGCTACAGTGTTGACACTATTTCGAAAGTCAATTGATTAACTTTCGAGATAGGGTAAATGCGGGAGAGTTGCCGCGGAGGGAGAGACGCCGCGTTTCACGTATTTCAATGATTACGCTATAACATAGGAAAACAAGTATGCCCACATTCAGCGGTCATCATTTAGTGAACGGTTATAATATCGGACGTGTTTGTTTTCCAAAATATCGCTTGCAATCCTTGAATTTACGACGGTAAGGTAAATTTTTTTTAGCAACATTTTAAGTACTGTCCTAATAAGTGTGGTTCTTTGCAATGTGGTAGTTTTTTTTTCACATTCGTCTGTTTTATTCAGTATTTTGGGGTTATGTTTACAGGTGCCATGCCGTATTTTGTTGCGTTTTGAATCTGTCACCTTCATAATCAGGTGCGGCATCTCCCCCAACAAAAAGGACACATTTTTAAGAAGACCGAGAAAAAATTCAATGGAGTGACAGCAATGATGCACCTCTAGCCAAAAAGAAAAATGAAAACCAGGAACGCTGCGTGGAATGCTTCGAAGTTTACGCAATAACAACTAAAAAAGTGGATTGGCTACAATGTATTAAATGCTTAAAATGGCTACATGCTTTGTTTACACGACTCGTGTAAACATTGCTACATGTCACTTGCACCATGTATGGTGAAGTTTGTAACATCTGTTCCAGACTCGAATTAAGAAAAAAAAAAAGAAAATTAGAGGTTTTTTAGAGAAACGGTTACAGCGGCGTATCTTCTATTTTCACGCGGTATCTCCCCCAGCAGTGTGGGAGAGATGCCGACTTTAATTAAAAAATTTTTTTTTTACTATGTTCATGTTTTCTTACATATATTTTTTATTTTTATATTTTAATAAACTTTAACGCAGTACCTGTCCATTGATCCATTTTGAAGAAAAAAATCTCAAGACTTACAGATTTTACAGCTATTTTTAAAAAAGTGCGGCAACTCTCCCGCATTTACCCTATTTGTTTTTTCCTTGAAAAATTGGTTTAAAAAAAGTCTTAAACAACCTGCTTATCCTGTGTCACATTTCGCCAGACGCCACTGATTTATACATTATCTGATATTGAACTGGACAGTGGACATATATCGATCATCAGGAATAATCTATATTCAGTCCATTAGCATTAGCAGTTGGTTTTTCTGTGCTTGTTTTATCGGAAAATCGCATGAAAAACTGGTTTTCGAAAAAGGAAACACATCGAACATTTAAAACGTGTGAAACGCCGGTGAGCATTTGTTGATTATGTTAATCTGATCATAACGTATTCTATACTGCGATTTGAATTTAACACACATGATTAATTACCTCTCCAATGGGGCTGGACGCATTCACGCCATAATCCAACTGTCCCACGGTTTTGCAAAATTTTCAAACAAATATTAAAGCTACATTTACAATCAATTTTGAACCTGCTTACTCCAAGGATCACTTACATTGCCAGTTTGACGTTTGCTTAAGCCAAAACGGAATTTAGACAGAAATTATGTAGCTGAATGATTGAAAGTAAAATTAAACCCATCAAAACAACTTCTACATAATGTGTGTCAGCAGGCCGCATGACGTCAAAAATTGGCGGTTCATAAATTTTTGTAAGAGTTTCTATGGGTGATACATAAAAAGCTTTTTTTTATAATTTCCAAGTGCGTTTTTTAACGAAAATAATAAAATAAAATATTTTTTTTTTAATAAATAATCTTTTTCCTTATTATTTGCAGTTACAGCGAAAAAAGAAATAGCAAATCTAGAGAACGTATTTTCTCGATAATATTATCTTTTCTAAAAGGAAGTTGACTTGACTTCATGGCGCGGCGATGTCTGCTTTTTAATAATATTTTGTTAAAACTTTGAAAAGAGAATCAGTGTTTCAAGTCAAGTATTAGAGTTTTCTTTAATGTAATAATTGACTTTTAAAAAATATATTGTTAAAATTAAACAAAGAATTACTTATACTAAAACAATAATAAATGTTATTAAAATAATGCTAATTTCCTTGATCGAGTAACATAAAATTTTTTAATTGGTGCTAAAGGTGGCTGCCGTTCTTCTTCTTTTGATAAAAAGTTAGTTTCCAAATTAGACCGCTTTATTTTCTTGGTTCAAGAAAAAAACAGTAACAGTTTTTACAAATAAGACGTTATCTTAATTTAAAATATTTTATATGGTTAAAGGCGCACTTCTATTTCCTATACTTATATCTATTTTCAACTGCGCATACTGTAACGTGTCATTTTTACGCAAGGCAACGTTGCATATTTGTTTATTTAGGTAAATAATCAAGGCTCTTCGACTCGTCTTTCTGTACACAAATTAAGGGTATTTTATAGAGCTAGGTTTGGAGGTTATACAGTGTCCAAAAAGTTACCTTATGAAGGAGACATTCCATCGAATTACTGTGGACATTGCGCACACCGTATTATCTGGACATCGTAATTGGAATTTAGGATCACAGGTTTCGGAAAAATCACATTAAAACTTTTGATTGTTTTGTTTATCTGTGGAATTTCGTGGGTTGCTTTGACGTTCATGAAAATAAACAGCTGTTCTGCTGGGGAATGGCGGCGTTGCCGCATCACAAATGGTTTCAGTGGGACAATAATTTCTCTTCCGAACCTCATATCCTTCACGGATTAGCTAGTTTTTATAGCACGAAAACATATTGAGGTCCACGGTTTGACCAGGAACAACCGAGGCTCCGCCCCCTTTGATATCTTTATTAATTTGATAGGGAAAGGATAAAATAAATACGAGTTATACACTTTTGTAAATGGGAGATAAACGAGGAATAAAAACCAGGACTAAAATAATAAACAAAATCGTATTTTTATATTATATAAATTTATATATAATCATAGTTATATAAAGTTAATAACTAGCTCAGTTAGTCGGATTGAAGGGCTTTGTAGGGCTGGATAGTGATGAACAAACTTAACATCTGAGCACTCTTGTGCCGAGTTTGAGCAGTAGTTCAATGGTATTTTAGGTTCAAGTTTAGAAACAACTTTATTAATGTAGAAATGTTTTACAAAAATGGCGTCAAACCATATGAATCTTAGAGAAAACATATATAAAGAGCAAAGGAAACTTTTGACTAAAACTGTATCTAAAATACAACTAAATTCTACACTTAGTATAGCTTTACCCATATGGGAATTAGTTGAATGTTCGAATATTCCTGGGTTTGCTGCATGCTCTGATCTCCAGTAATTGATTTTACAGTTGATGGTTTCAATGCTGAGCTTCTTTTAGTCCTGCTGGTTATTTTCCTCCTACTTGCTATGTTGGCAGGGGTCCGGTAGGCAAATGTTCGGTCTATGTATGGAGGGTGTCTCGACGTCCTTGTTATAAAAATTTCAACCGTGGAAATAGATCCGACAACACGTCAAGCTGCGTTTTACGTATTTTCAATATCCCCTTGGTCGATGCTGCCCCTATATACCGGTACGAAAGTATTAATGTATTTCCTCATTGGTTAGTTTGAAAACCGCGGGTTTTTTCCTCCAGTTTCGCAAACCGGATTTAGTGATTTTTTGGTGAGAGTGTTTTTTTATAAATAGGTTTGCATCCTTATTTGAATTTAACCGGGAAAATTAGGTTGGTACTGTCCCCATCAAATCTAGAAACGACTTCCGGCAACTTCATTTTTTTTGGTATTCTCGACGAAGTGCCTTGTCTCTTTCCTAACGAATTTTGGCTGGGCTGGTTCGGTTCGGTTCGGTTTTCGGCCATTGTTTCTGTGGTTATTGGCACTTATTGGCACTGCAGTAGATGCAGATTATACCAAAGACGGTATAATTGTGAGCCGTCGTGTTTAGGCGAATCTTAAAGTGACGCTCACACCCTTTGAGAGGAATTAAAACGCGGCCTACGCCATTTCTACGGGAAATAAGAGCGGTAAGTTCGATTTTTTTTGTATTATTTTTTTTGAATTCTTCAAGACAATATTTGCCTCCCAAATTGTAATTGTTTTTCGTGTGAAATGTACTTTTTCGACAAGAGACGTGGGGAATTTTTGGAGTTTTTTTATTTTTTTTTAAACCACGTTTTGGATAAAAACTATATATTGTTTTTCTCCTTTGTCTACAGCCCTGTCCATTCCATCGACGGGACAGTTGTGCTGGACGCTGGTGTGAAGCCGGGTGTAGCACTGTAACCCTGGGAAAGGTACGTTAGGATTATTTTGGTTCATCTGTTTAAATCTACTTTATTTTATTGAGTCGACATGGGGTTCTCGATTTGAGTTGCTCGGTGTAGGGGAACTTCGTGCAAAATAGACGAATTCCAGGAAACTGAAACATTTAATTTTCCACAGGGTTTTTACGCTCGGGCAAGATCCAACCACATTTTTGGACCACGTGCTGTCCTAGCGTCATGTGCTAGGGGATCACCAGGGAAGGCGCGAGCAGGACAGGGACCCGGAGTTGCCAGGAAGATGTTTGGGGACTTCCAGGTTTACAAATCAAAACACCCTTTTCTTTAACCATAAAATAATCAAGGACCAAGGTAGGAGTTTTCTTCAATTTCACGCAAGCAACCATTTTTTTTAGATATAATTTTTTTCCATAAATTTTAGAGTATAATTTAACATTTCGTGTAAACGCAAGGTAAAGGTATGATGTCATAACCAAAATTTTGCGAAGTATTTACTAAGTTGACTTGTTTCCTTCATTTCATTTATTTAAGACAATTTCTCTCGTGAAATTTGGAGTGCCTTGCTATTTTGGCCCGAACTTGTTTCATCCTTTTTTTTTTTAAACATATTTCATGTTTCCAATTTTTTTTACAGTAGGTTTACACCTAAAATAAACAAGATGAACTAATTTTTGTGTTATTTGTAAAACCCAATGACCAACTTTGTAGAGACAAAAGAGAGATGAGGTTATATTTTTTTTTGCGGTTTCCTTACATTGTTTTGCCTCATGGGGTAGATCTCGGACTGGGTTGCTGTCTGTCTCATTATACCCAATGTAGAATGATGACAGCAGATATGATTTTGGAAGTGTTTTTTTTACAATCATTTATATAATGGAGTCTTACACTACTGACTCAAATGTAGGTACACTGTGACCTGTTAGAAATGTGCATCTACCTATAAGGAACTTTCTATTTGTGTCATTTTGATTCATTTAGGAATCTTTTAGAATTTTAATTTGTTTATTAGACACTTTTTTTTGTTTTTTTAATTACACAAATACTCTGGAAGCCTCGGAAGTAAGTAGAGTTTCATTGTTTGGCTACAACGTTTGAGTTGAACTGTATTTTATTTAAGATCTTCTTTGTGAAACTTTGGTATTAAAACACTGTGGCGCACTTAAAATTTTCTTATTTCTGAATATCAATGTTTTACCTAGCTGGAAAATACAGTTCTGCTTCCAGATATTTTTTTAATTATTCAGTAGTTTTTTTAGTGTCAAAAATTGGCACAGCGTTATTGCTCTATTTACAGTGTCACAAAATGGCGGCAACGTCTTTTAGTTGCCACAAATGTCACCCAACGCATTTTAATTGGCCACAATACGTGTGTTTTATTAAGTAGACAGACAGCTGCTCTGTGGGTAGACGCCATATTTGTTGCTTGTTTACATTTTGCCGTGTTTTGCATTTGTCGCGTAAAATTATATTTTTTTCTGTGAAAAATGGGAAATAGTTCACGTTAGACATGTGCGGTTTATGAAAAAATGTCTGGGAGAAGTAAGGGAGTGCCATTCTCTAGGTGAGTACTTGTATTTTTTTCTATAATTTGTCAATAAAGTTAAGAGTGGTTTATAGATTCCCGTAAATACTTCATGGTGTCCACAATAAATCTGCACAATAAATTTAAGAAAAACTTACAATTTAATTTCACAATTTGATAAATTTTCACCTAATTAACTAGTTTTTAGAAAAAAAAAAGAATAGACATAACCCTAAATTTTTCACAATTATCAAATTATGTAGTGACGTAACGGAGTATGTTCCACAATCACCAAAACTGACGCATGTGTAGTAAGCGAATTCCTGTCTACCCGAACAAGGAATATTAAGAATTAAATGGGGTCCTGGCTTCAAGCATTGCGTGTGAGAATGCATGGGTATGCCCCATATTTATGCTCTAACGTATTTGGTTTTTTATAAAGGAGTTTATGAACCTTTTAAAAGCAAGAAACATAACGAAGGAAAAAAATGAATTTATGCAGCCAAGACCCTACCGAACAACTGCATTCAAAAATAATAAATTGCCACTGGAAAAGAAACAAGATGTTCCTCAAAAATATAGTAATTTAATGTCTTCTAAATGTGAATTTATGCAGCCAAGACCCTACCGAACAACTGCATTCAAAAATAATAAATTGCCACTGGAAAAGAAACAAGATGTTCCTCAAAAATATAGTAATTTAATGTCTTCTAAATGTTTTATTTTTAGCCTAAAAATATTATAGCAGTTTAATATATAGTAATTTTATTATGAGCTTTAAGTTGAATAATTATTATTTTTGTCCGAAGTAGCAAGCTAAAGCATAATTTAGACAAATATTTGTAGGAAAATATTAGGGACTTATTGGATAAATGCCATGCAATAATAGTGTCAGGCCGTATTTTGACAGTTTTGCATTGGAATATAACAGCTAGTCTTTCAACATAATTATTTTGCTTACGGTATGAACCGAAATAAATACTGCCGACTTTAATTATAGTAAACGACTTAGTTTTAAGTTCGACTTTGGTATGTCAATTTTGAAAGATCAACTGTCAGCCTGCAATATAAATCTGTCAAAATGCTTCCTAACACTATTATTGCATGGCTTCAATCCAATAAGTCCCTATTATATTGTCTAAATTGAATTAGACCCTAGAGTTTCAGACGAAAGTGTGTGGTATAGCAGCTTTGCTTTCTGCTCTCTATAGAGTCAAAATAATATATTTTCGTGAGCTTTAGCTTTGTCTGCATATAACCGGAGTATGATGGTGTTTTTTAGCTAAAAGCATTTCGGTCGAGGTCACTATTTTCTTTAAAATTAACCATTTTTTATTGTTTGATTTACTTTGGCTACTTATTAAGTGCAATTGTTACTGTTAAAAGTATGCTAAAAGTGAAATAAAATTTGTTGTAATTTTCCATTTATTGCAAGTAAAGCAAGATCAAGCATTATGCATTATTTCACCAACAGCGTGTCACTAGAAGTTACCTTATTTATTAAAAAATACTGTTGTCTGTAGAAAGAATAATAGTTACTTTGTTTAATCTGTATCTTATTACAGTTTCGAACAATTTTGAATTATATTAGCATTACCCCCACGTATTTCTTAAATATATCTGTACTGCTAAATCTGTAAGTGCGACAAGCGTTATACCATATTCGATTCAGATGAACCCCCAACGTAGGCCTTGGATTAAAAAAGTAGATGAATGAGATTGACAATTTGTCAATGACGTGATTTGACGTTGTCAAAATTGGAGTTAATTTTTATTTTTGATTTAAATTTAAGAACATTCTTTGGATTTTGGAAATTTTGGAAGACAAAGCCATTATCTTAAGTTGATGTAGCAGCTTAATTGGCATTTTTTAAACAAATTAAAAGGAATTTATCCTAAGGTAACTGACAATGGGGGTTCTTAAACATAGATGAGGGTGCAAACGTAAGTTGGGTTGAGTTTAGGTTGTCTGGTTCACCACTTACACCACTCATTCGAGAAATACCCAAATTTTTGAGATAACAAATTGAAAAACGTAATTGTAAAGTTCATTGAAAGGAAATCAGAAAAAACGATGCATATAAAATATCTAAAGTGCACCTACCTTAGTTTTCATTTAGTTGTAGTGGTTTTGGTCGCTTGGAAGATAGGAAAAACGGAAAAATTGTAGCACTCACGGCGTTTCTTGTGCTTCTTGTCGGTTTCCCAATTGCGACCTCGCACAGACTCGCGCGTGTCTCGGTGCGGGGATAAATCATATGCATATACCCCGCGAAATTTGAAATGAAAAATAATATTAAAATATAAAGGTAGCCAAAAGTTAGCAAATAATTATTGCACCAACAATAGAAAAAAGATGTCGCTCAGAGCGTGGCGCCAATTATCAGTAGCTTTAATTTATCCAAGCCATACGTTGGGGTTTATTTGAAATCCAAAATCCAGCACGCTTGTAGCATTTCTAAATGAACTTTTCCAGTACAGATACAATTTACACGTACGTAATTATGCCTTTTAAAAAAACGGCTTACTGGCGGCCATATTGAAATCAGCTGTTTTCGTACAGTGCCTTATAGTTAGGCTAGATCCAAGGTGGTTATAATACACGTTACCTACAGAATTTGAAAGGTCATTGAACCCGAATGGCCAACTGTAGTGTCACAGCAATCAGATTAATATCTATGTCACCTTAAGCTATTTGTTTCATGGCAACGCAATGACGTAGCTACAGTTCAAATGACTGGTCAAAAACCTTGGGCTAGATCCATACGCATCCGTTGTAAACCACGCGTGATTAGAGACTTTGATTTTTAGGAATTAAAGACTCGACAAACATATCAAAGTGAAATCTATTTAAGTCAGAATCGAAGGGAAATATCGGTTTAGATAGTAATAGAGTATAGCTATCATGGTAAACCAGTGGCGGATCCAAAATTTCCAAAGGGGACGGGCCAAAGGGGCAGCAAACATCGAAATATTTTTTATTAGCAGTTTTTGATAGGTCTGAGGTGTAAAATTTATTATCTAAAGGAGATTTATGGCGCAGCAAGCGAAACTTTTGTAAAAATTAAGTGGAATTTGTGACAAATTTTAAATAGGTAATGCTGCTTAACTCAAAACTAAGTTATATGTCTAAGAGGGGGCCCTCTGGCCCCTTCTGTATCCGCCACTGTGGTAAACAGAGAGACGAACGGATATGTATCACGAATGGATTGAGGCTTAGCGATACTTAAAATTACGGTAGGTAGGGTGTTAAAAGTTAAAATTTATCTTAAACAAAGAGTGGAAAAAAATACGACTACCTGATATAATCATATCTCCTCTTTCTGTGGTCCAATAGTTGATTGAAGTGGGGAAGGCTTCCGTGCGACACTCGAGCGTGACGTCTTGACCGATGTAAGCGCCCTCTAGCTGGTTGGGAATGGACAGCATCGGAGGAACTGTCAAGTGGAAAGACAAATTTATTTAAAAGAAGAACAGTAAGTAGCATGTGGTGCGTTTCAGTCTGATGATGGTATCAGATGTTTATGATTGTTTTTCTTTGGAATAAATAATCAATATGTATACAAATTTAGGATAATATTAAATTAGTTTTAATGTTTTTGTATTGTTAGTATTTAATAATATATTTTTTTTATTTTTAAAATTATTTTAAAAACAAATGCTCTGGTAACATATTTTAATATTTCGGTTAGGTGGTGTTATCGAATGTCCTTTAAGTTCCTTTTGGATTTCTTTTGTAGTTTAAAAGTTATTGATTGTTTGCTTTTTTCTGATTTTATTTGCTACGAGATTTCTTGCAAAAAAAATTATTTAATTCACTATAATGCGGTTTTTAAATATGTTTAATATTAAAGTCATCTTACAAAAAAATGTATTTTTTACAAACCCCAACCTCTTCAAACGTGTCCTAAGGGTGGTCCATTTGTAATTAAACAGATGTAAATCCTACTTGAATTAAACACTCTTTAGTAACTAATATTCCAACTTGGATCAAGAAGGAGGCAATGCGGACCTACCTATGCCTAATGATCACAGGTTAATGGAGAGTATGAGGGAAATCAACTGGGTATCTATTTATAAAAGAGCTGACCAAAAGGAAAGCCTAGCAGACTGAAGAGATAATACTTAATGGTGTCATTACACTATCACCGAGGCAAAATACAGAAAGAGAATCAGGAGTATATGTTAAAAAAACTAAAATTCAGAAGAGCTATCTGCTCGAAAAACAGGCATTTCGTTTTAAAATAATAGAAGCAACCCTAAAATATTTCAGGAATACGAGCAAAGGCAAATTTATATATCCTTGCTGCGATATCCAGGCCACCCTAAAAGCGCTCAGTGTACCTAAGATTGCTAAGGCCTTGGTAAAATAATGGGTAGAGGCGCTCGAGACCTTAAGCGATGGCAAAGGGGTGACGCTGGTTTGGATTCTGCGGCAGACAGGGCTACCAGGCAATGAAGGTGAACGAACTCGCACGCCTCCGAGAAGGGACCGACAAGGGAAGTTTGAAGTCAGTTCTGGGCGTGTCTAGAAGACAATTGTATAGCGGACTCAATAACTAGGCTTAGGGTTTGCAGATAGACCAGAAAATGCATTCACAAAAGCATTTAAACTTAGATGGTTGCTGGGTCGGAGATGAAATTGCGTTGGATTACTGATAGTTCTTTTAACTTGAAATGGCCGGTTGACGGCGCACATGATAACGACCCTACCTGCCCAGCCTGTAGACAGAAAAAATAGTCCTCAAGGCACCTAGTCGTACAATGTGAGATCTATGCAAGGGTGAGACAACAGGTACTCCTAAGCGATAGAAAGCTGCACTTTGCACTAAAAAAGGCTGACATACTAGACTTTGTATAGAAAACAGGAATGCACAATGAACTACTTATCACCCTGCCTCCAGTACTACAACTACTAATAATATCTAATATTAATTACTTAATATATTTTTACAGAGAGGCAGACAGACAGACATGAGTGAGACATGACAATATTTTGTCAAACCCTCATACATATATTATATTTGCTGAATTTCAAAATTTAGCTTTACTAGCTTTAAAATATGGCATTGTCACCAAAACACCATAATCTAAAAGAAGAGAGCAGACTAGTCGTAAAATATTTGTGTGACAGCAAATTGAGTCCTTGAATTTTATTATTTTTATTCAGGGAGAGGATCTATATTGGAGATTTGAGTGATGCTATTCTAGGCTTCTTGAGAACACTTTCATAAGTGCAGCAAACTGGATGTAGGTATTATATGACAAAATTTGAAAGTTTTGAAATTGGATATGTTTCAGTTTCATTAATGAGAAATATATTCTATATTTCGTGTATTAATTAAAACTTTAAAGTATACCTTTATATACATAATAAATAAGGTTCATTTAGAAATAAACTTTCATAATTAAATAACCTTTCAATACTATTATCCTTAAGAACAAGCTACATTCTGCTCCCATTTCATAAAAAATAATTCATGTGCTGGCGTTGCAATCTTTCTGTGGAAGTCGCAACGCACCTGTCTTTACGAACAACAGAAATAAATTTTAAATATAATATACTTGGCGTTTTTGTAAAGGAATATAAATTTAGTTTGAACATAAAGATTTATTCATCTTTTGTCCAGAGTTTTAAAACCCCTAAAAAGTTATATTGTGAGAAAATAGTCAAATGAGCTAACGAAATAGGCTTGCGGCTAATTTCTGTAAAAAAAGCTTACACATAGTAGTGTGTAATTTTTTTCACATTATTGATTTTACTTTAAATTTAACGCATATATCGACATTTGATTTTTAGTATTTTTTAATACATTAAAAAATTTCTTCAGGAAGCTCCGGATTTCGACGGGCTTTAAAGACATAAAATTATGACACTTTATCAAAAGGATGCAATCTTGTCAAGTCATACAATGTTTCTTTGGATTCTTCAAACACATGGTGTAAATTGTGATAAAAAAGGATAAAATAAGAAAAAAGTTTATAGAACATGAGGTGAACACCTCATCATTTACACGTAAAAATGTTGACCCTATGTTAATTTTGGTTCCACATCTAATTAAATATACAAATTTTGTACATGTATAGTATAAATTTCCTTTAATCTAATCAACAAACATGTATCTCTGAATTGTTCTCGTAAACAAAAATATTGACATTGGTAAATATGTTAGATAGATAAAAATAAAGTAAAAACTTTTTACGGTTTAAACAAAGTTTTGGTAACAAAAACAAACATTTAAAATATAGCTAAGACTAAGTATTCTTACTCTCATTTTAGTATAAGAATTTCTTTAAATCGGTTAAGAAAAGTCAAAGTTATAATATAATTTATACCAAGACTCCATTAAATTCTATGGTTTTTAATAACTTTAAATCAATGTTTTTAAGCTACCTTCTTTTAGTTTTGGGCTGTCGACCTGTAAACTAAGTTATAACGTATAAATTCATTGCAAAACAAAAATTAACATAATAAGATGAAATTTTAACATAAATCCATAATAATACATAATAAAATTTAATTGTATAGGATTTTTAAAGTTTGAGGAGTAGGGAAACTAGGGTTGTAGCAAAAATAAAAAATTACCACAGCCAAATGATTATGTGGCAAATTATGATAAAGAAATGTAATATACGTTTTTTTTACAAACTTACAGTTTAAGGAGTTACAGATTGTCAAACTGACTAATAACATAAAATATCAACAAAAATATTGCGTTTATTACACATGCAAGTTTATAATAAAAAAAAACAGTTTTTCTAGAAAAAATTGGCCGTCTAATTTTTTTTTTACATAATTTTTATATTGTTCATATTCCGATACACAATTTCACCAATCAAATTTCAAAAATTGTCAGTTTTGATTATCCGTATCTCAAAAACAAACAGTTTTGATCCCCATGTTATATAAACTTTTTTTCTTATTTTGACCTCCTCTATCAGGCATTAAAATGTTTTACACCCTAAATATTAGAAACAAGAGAATTTAAAAATAATGCGTACGTATTGAGAAGTATGTATTTTCTATAATTTAAATACATTGCCAGTAGTCAAAAATTTCTCAAATTCGTTTTCAGTTTTCTAAATACATAGCTATATATGTATATCAAGACTAAGTATTATGCAATATAAATTCTAGATATTACTGCGAAGATATGTTCATTAAAAATAATAAATGAACTGTTCCTTGTTTGTATATTCTGAAAACAATTTATCTGATAAATAAACATCTAAATTACTTTGAAATATATTTATTCAACGATACAAGCAAATATTCTTGTATTATCTATAACACATTCCTTTTTATTTAAAAAAGCTATAATTTAAGAAATAAGTGCAAAATTCTTAATTATAAAAAAATAAGTTAATTAAAAAACAATATACTTAATCATTATAATTAAACTATTGATTGATTGATAAAATTAGCATATCTGTCTAATAAGGACTTTAATCGAAAATGTTTTTAATAAACTCTTATTTAAAAACTAAAGCTAATATCATTCTTAAAACTATAACTAAATTAAAATATTTCTATAGTAGGAGTGGAGGGGGCGACCACATTCGATAAATAATGGCGAAACTGAAATATTTTGGATATTCATGAAAAATTCAATATAATGCCTGTCTTATTTTTATGTAAATTTTCAGTTGACCGCAAATTCCACAAAATACCTATTCCTGCACCCCACTTCTTACTATTCAAAACGTTCCCGCAAATCTGTTGTCAAACTTTAATGTTTCTGCTGTATAGCACTTTGCCCCATTTGATCTATCAATTTTGGTCCCCCATAAATACGGTTTTTGGTCTTTACCATGCAAATATTTTTTATGGCTACTGGATGCCCACGCCAGCACGTGCATAAACGGCTGGCCTCGGGCAAAATGTTCTTCATGCTACTGGTTCAAACCAGATTTTTTTACGAACAGAAAATAAGTAACTAAACAAATTGTAATAAATATTTTATTATACTGAATAATAAAATAAATATACTTAAAAAGACTTCTCTGTAAAACTAAGAAGGCTCGACAATGAATTAATTCTTTATATTTTGTCAAAAGGTGGCGTTAGAGCGAATCAAACTATGTAAATTGTAATTGTTACACAACCTACGTTAACTGAGCCTTGTTTGAGGTGCCTAATACCTAATAACCGGTTAACTGGAAGTCCGCCAAAAATGTTGAAACTCATTTTATGCCCTCTTTTGAAAATGATAAAATATCAAAAAATAACAAGTCATACAAAAAGTTACTCTAAGTAACTCAGTATAAGACCTTATTACTTATTTCATTTGCGCCTGTTTGACTTACGTAGTAAGTTTTGTTATCTCACTAATAACGTAATAAACTAATTATATTACTAGTAATGTGAGAAGCTCATTGTGATTATTATTTTTAACTGAAAACAGCGAATAATTTAAAAAGATTAATACGCATCGCAACTAAAGTTACATTTTTATTTGATTTTTTGTTTAGTCATTTACTATAAAGTCACTACTTGCGTGCCTCAGAAACAGTAGCGGATACATGGGGGTCACTAGTTTCCCTTCGAGATTTTTTTGCTATATACGTAGGATTGGGAAAAAGTTAGATATTTGATACTGAAGACAAGAAAAATATTGCCTGGGGCGTATGAAATTGTCTGTTATCAAAAGTGTACTCTTTTAAATGTTATTAGTTTAAATGTATGTATTTCTTGCTCGAGATGTCTGTTAATATACTAAACATGGAGGGGAGGGTAGATAATTTCATAATAATTTTATAAAATATTGTGACCAAATGAAGATTTTTAGTACTAAGAGGTAGATAAAAAGGGTTACTTTCTATCACCGAGGTGATAAGTGGCGGGTCCTGCAGAGACAAAAAGTAAAAATGCGGGATTAAAAATAACAGATCAGGGAAAAAAACGTAAAAATCCCCCAAATAAAACTAAAAATAAAAAAGGAAAAACCTGAAAAGAAGTCCAAAAGTTCGAAAAATTGCATTTAAAACTCGTGATAAAAGTATGTTTTTAACCCTCGACAAATCATAGCCCACGCTACGCTCGTGTTTCAAACTTTTGCCTCAGGCCGTCTATCATTGATTAAAACCTAAACAGTTGTTAAAAGTTAGAGCCTTAGTTTTTAAAATAGAGAAACGCAAAAAAACTATTATTTAAAATTTTAAATCAATTTGGTTAATTTGAATTGAAATTTTGCGGCAAATTCAGACCTTGGTTCATAATTTAACCTTTTATACCTTTGTATTGAAAAATATTTTCGGGGTAAAGACCACGTTCTCATAAATACACCCTCGACCGACGTAACAACAGTTAAATAATTCTGAAATATGAACCCTCGATCGCTGACGTCGGACTATTATGCTGAGATTTAAGTGATTGAAGGGGATGAGCAATGAATAAAGAAAGGCATTTTGAGCAAACATTATATAACAGCCTATAGAAAAAAAGCAATAAAGCATCGATTTATAAGGAACTAGGTGTCAAAGTAACGGTAGCCAAAGGTTTTATTAAAACTTTGATATGTTTTGTTGAGTGCTTCGAGCATTAAACCCTGGAGAAGCAGCATGCTTTCTTATTGATTGAGTCTAATATTTACAAAGGGGCCAGGGAAGAAAAGAACCCAAATTGCCACGTTTACATAATGTTATAAGATAACTAAAAAGCCAGAATTAAATAATCGGTATATTCTTAGAATTTTAACATTATTTTCATTTAAAATAAAATGTAAAAGCCTATCTTACTAGTTTCACCAAGAAAAATGCAATAAAATATTTTAACTTTTGTCAAATTACATTAATTAATAATAATTGTATCCTTTAAACGTTCGAAAAAAATAACAGCGCGGCAACCTCGCCAACAACGACGTGGTCGATGACGTACTGTCACTTATTGTTGATGGCCGTCATTGTATTTTGAATCGTTGTGGACTAAAAAGTGCTAAAAAGTCTGTGATTTTATGATTTTTTATTGTTTTTTTGCGTTAAAGTCAATATGGTAAAAAAGTGCGATGGGTTAGAACATCTTATGCCGTAGGAAATAAGCGATCCTTTTACAAGTAAGTATCCAGCTTATTTATCTGTATACAAAACATAGGCGTAGTTAAATATTTTAAGCATTGTTAGGTAAACAAATAGCCGGTTTTAAGCTGCCACATTGTTTTAAATGTATTACACCTGCACGATTTTGTATTATTACTATTGTGATTCAAAAAATAATATACTTACTACAATAGATTGTTGAATCATTTTTAATACAAATAAGTATTCTCTGGTTTAATGCTGTATTATGGTTTTGTACTATTTCTAAGATTTACAAAGAAATGTTTTTATCCTTAAAGGTTTAACCTGCTTATGGTTTGAGGTTATGCTGTTTCTAAGTAGTTCAATGGTCTAAGGTTAAGTATAATCTGTTCTTTAAACTTGGGAAATAATTGACACAAGTAGCATGATTTTTAAAGTTGTTCTATTGCTCGTCAGTAATAAAAATGAAAAACAAAAAATTCCATCAAAAATTAATATCAAAATCAGATGTTTTTTTTCGAAGGACATTTATCGCTTCTAGTTTTAATAAATGGATCCATGACAAATCTGGTAGCTTCCTAACTAGCCTATTAGCACAATTCATGTAATGCCGTGCTTTATCAGCTTTAAAAACAGTTTTCTGTAACTGTCTCAGAAATTAAAGCTCCTACGAAGTTTTAAGCAATATCTAGTCTACTATATTCTGAAAACCGCATATTGATGCGATGCTTCGTTAAAAAGTTACCAGTTTTAAAAAAATTTAATTGTCAAAAAATCATTAGCATTAATGGATTTTAACCAAAATCTAATCAGGTCGTAATAGTGTCGAACACCATTTTACCTAAAAACTTTATGAACATCGGTTTAGCGGTTTAGAAGCTATCGTGTTACGGACAGACATACACATACACAGGCAGACATTACGACGATATATTTAAGATAGGTCAAAATACACTCAAATAACACATTTTCGGCGCTATCTCAAAAAAAAATAGGTAAAAATAGATACATTAAAATCATTTGCTGATACGCTAGCACATAAACCTTATCAAAGCTCATAAATCAAAATTTTCTGCTTATAAATTAATATTACTGTGGGAATCTTTTAAACTCTTGTCAGAAATTACTTGCCTTCAAATATTTTAAGCATAATAATATTTTGTTAATTTTCATATAACATAACTTTTGGATGACGCAACAAAGACATGAAAAAAAACAAAAGATAGAAAGGATTGAACGATAATGGTTAAAAAGACAAAAGGTTTAAGCCAAAACATCAAAAAGACAAAATATTAAAAAAGAGTAAAAACATAAAAATAAGAATAAATTAATTAAAACTTAACTTGACCTGGGTGGTTTAGTATAATTAAAAACATTGCTTGATACGGTTAGGTTAATTTGCTTAAAAAACTAATCTTTTTAAACCAGGTTAGTTTTTTTTTGGTAGGTATACATAATACTCTACCTAGGTCTAGCTAGGTTTAAATCTTTTTGTTGAATTGAATAAAATCTTTGTTCCATCCCCACAATTTCAACCAAATCAAATCCAGCCCAAAATATCTTATTGAATTTCTTAAAATCTTTTAAAACGTTTTAAAGTTCTCAAAAGTTTTAAAGCGGTTTTTTGACTTAGTTATTAAATAGACCGTTTAAAAGTCGAGCTATTTTTGGATTGGAACCGAAGCAAAACAGCTAAACAATAACAACAAAATTTTCCCTGCTTTCGATTCAACTGCAAGGCTTACTTCTTCAGTAAAAATCGGTTAAAATTACAATTATCTGTAAACAAATTATTTATTTAGTTAATATTATGAAGACTAATTGATAAAGAAATAAGATGTTTGCTAAAAACAGATTTGGGTTTGATTTTCATTTTCAAAATATTCAATGAACTACTTACATTGTACTTTAAGTTGCACCCTTTTACTGATTGATGGTGGTACACCATTGGAAGCAATACACAAATATGCACCCATATGTAGCCTGCTGACTTTCGTTATGTATAAAATTTCTCCGTCGACCACATTTACTGAAACAAAAAAAATATGTTATTTTGTAATCACGAGAGACCCTGTATGTATGATATATTTTAAAGATATAGAGACGCGACAAACTCTTCAAAGTCAAATTTATTTAAGTCTAAATCACAGTCATCACAGTATACTAATTATGTCTAAATCAAAGGATGAAAATATTGGTCCTCTATACTCTAGCGATACTTAGGGAGAGACGCACCTTCTGTCCTTGTTAATTCATAACCGTTGGCAAATAAAAATAAACGTTTTATAACAAATCCTATACAGGGGTTCACCGACAAACATGTTTGTATGCTGCATGATGATTGATAGTAAAGTAAATTTGTAGGGTATTTCAATAAAAAGCTGCAAAAAGGGTATATTTTTTATATTTGGCATGGTAGTAGCTAACATCAAAAGCTAAATTTTCAATCGAGAATCCCTTGATCCGGCATGGGAATCCAAGATGGCGGCTGCCAAAGTTAAGAAAAAAAATTAATTCCCTGTTTTAAGTAAGGGACCTACGTAATTCAAAAATGTAAAAAAAAATTACACCTGTCACTTTAAAACAAAATGGCGGAATAGTTTTTCTTCGATATTTTCTTTAGTTTCTGCGCGATATTTATTTTTAATACCTCATATTAAAGCCACTGACCAGCTCTTTAAACCTAATAAAAAAAATTATTAGTTTCTCAGCCGACACAAAGAAGTAATATGTCGTAAAAGAGACCTTTATAACCTGTAGACCAAATTAAATAAAAATTTTGTTTTTTTGGATTTTATCAATAGCAAGCCAAGTTTTGTAAAAATTTTTAAAAATTTACAATTTGACATTAAACATTTTAAGATGGCGCTCGAAGTTCCGTTAAAAAAGTAATTTTTTTGTTCTTGATTGACAGAACTAGTATTGCCATGTAATATATCGATTTATACTAAATAGGGGTCGCCGATTTTAAATATTTTATTATACATGACACAAGTCTATTATTAAACAAGATGGCGGCGTTCAAAATATAAAAAAAACGTTATCTTCTTGGTTTGGTAATTTTTTTTACCAAGATATGTAGTTTACTCTTAATTAGTTTTAACTCATAATGTACAAAAATAATATAATTTATTTATTTTTTAAGGATAGCGGTCGAAAAAGTAAAAAAAACATTTTTAAGTTTATTTTTTCGAAATTTAACAAAAAAAAACTGGAAAAACAAAAGAGATATTTTAAAAATGTGAAAAAAGTTGACATATGTCACGTACCGGTTGATTTGATTGAATTAACAGTACCGTTTAAATAAGCAAAGTTAAATAATTTTTTATAAATCATCAGAATCTGATGTCAAAAATAACATATGTCATACACATGGTTTATTTTTTAAAATAAAACACCCTGTATATAATTTTTTTAGTTGATAAGACTCGTTTTTCTGATTTCAAAAATATATAATATGTTGACATTTAGACCAGCCGTTATTGAAATATTTGCATTTTAATAATCTAAGTAAACAATAAGGATGTTGCCATTTGGTTAATGGATATATAGTTTTTAAAATGCAAATATTTCAACAACGGCTGGACTAAATGTCAATATGTTATATATTTTTGAAATCAGAAAAAGGAGCCCTATCAACTAAAAGCATTATGTACAGGGTGTTTTATTTAAAAAAAACCATATGTTAATAGTTTGACAAGTGTATGACATATGTCATTTTTGACATCAGATTCTGACGATTTAGAATAAATTATTTAACTTTGCTTATTTAAACGTTACTGTTACATCAATATTAACAAAGATAGCTATTAAGTAAATGTCAATTTATTTAAATCACCCGGAACGTGACATATTTCAACTTTTTTGATATATTTAAAACATCTGTGTTTTGTTTAACGAGATGTCTAGGTATTCTCAGTTTTTTTTGTTAAAATTCGAAAAAATAAACAAAAATGTTTTTTTTTTACTATTTCGGCCGCCATCTTTAAAAAATAAATAAATTCTATTGTTTTAGTACATTACAATTTAAAACTAATTAAGATTAATATAAAACTACATATCTTGGTAAAAAGATTTACTAAACCAAAAAGATACTATTGTATTTATATTTTCACCGCCGCCATCTTGGATAATAATAGACATATGTCATTTATTATGAAGTACAGTCGAACCTCTCTAACTCGAACCTCTATAACTCGAACCCCTCTATAACTCGAACCTTTTAAGCGGTCCCTGCACTTTTTACATGTATTTTAACCTATGTAACTCGAGTTTCTATAACTCGAACTCTCCATAACTCGAACTGTTTTGGTTGTCCCTTCAGGTTCGAGTTATAGAGGTTCGACTGTATTTACAATCGGCGACCCCCGTTTAGTATAAATCAATATATTACACGGCAATACTAGTTGTGTCAAACAAGAACAAAAAAATTACTTTTTTATCTGAACTTCGGCCGCCATCTTAAAATGTTAAATGTCAAATTGCAACTTTTTATAAATTTTGACAAAATCTGGCTTACTACTGATAAAATCCAAAAAAATTTTTTGTAAAAATTAAATTTGGTCTACTGGTTGTAAAGGTCTCTTTTATTTTTGACAAATTGAGCGCCATCTTTGTGTCGGCTGGGAAACTTATCATTTCATTTAAGCAGGTTTAAAGAACTGAACAGTAGCTTTAACATAAGGTATTAAAAATAAATGTCCCCATGCCATTTTGTTTTGCAGCGACAGGTGTAATTTTTTTTACATTTTTAAATTGATTTGATTGAATTGAATTTCTCTTAAAACAAGGAAATCATTTTTTTTCTTAACTTTGACAGCCGCCATCTTGGATTCTGAGGCCGGAAAATCGGGAATCCTCGAATGAAAATTTAGCTTTTGGTGTTAGGTACTATTATGCCAAGTATAAAAAAATATACCCTTTTTGCAGTTTTATTTTACAAATTTACTCTACTATGATGTCACTCACCGCTGACAATTTAAATTATTTTAGTGAAACGCCAATGAACCGGGCAACAAAAGAACATAACCAATAAATGTGAATTTCAGTGACTTTGATGGGTTTGTTGCTTCTCCCTTTAGTAAAAATATGTCATACATACAAGGTATCTATCTATCCCAGTATTTACTAAGACCTTAAAACTCAGCATTTTCAAATAAGGTCAAATAACTGCAAAGATTCGGTTCGCCCTAATGTGCAATATGATAGTAAGCATTTCTCAGTAAGTTTCATTTCATGTAAATTCAAATTAACTTTAGAAATAAAGAAAAACCACATAAAAAATTTGTTACGAAAAACTCTTATGAAAAATGGCCTTAAATTGTGGTACCACACAAACATTTTCAAAGCTAAATAATACATAAATAACTTAAAACTATGTCTGTTTCAATATTTAAATATTGTAAAAAGCACAAGATATATTAGAATCTGTTTTCAGTTACACCGCAACCAAAACAATTGACCATTAATTTAATCATCGCTAACTTGTCTAAATAATTAACATGTAAAATATAGCGGACAGCTGACACTGACTTACACCGTTTTTATTGGACATCTCCTAATGATATTTGGAGGTTTAAATATGGCTACCATTTTAAACAACCAAAAAATTAAATTCTTTTTATTTATTTCTAACCTTTGTATGGAAATAATTTCTTTGTTACAATGAAAAAGGATGACCCATATCACAAGTTGTTAACGAAGAATTTATATAAACATTAAAAACTATTGCATTTATGGGAAAAATAAGTTAAAACTTCAAACAAAATCTAGACTTGTAGACCTAGGATTGTAGCACTTAGCACTGTAGACCCTTTTGTAAATACCGCAGCCAACGATAAAGACCGGCCATGGCGCGTTTTAAGCAAGTCGGCGGTCACGTGATCTTAGGAGTCCCAGGATACTTATTGTATTACTTAATATATTATTTGTTTTTACACAATTTAAATAAATTAACAAAAAATTTTTGTTCTTTTATAGGCAAAAATTGAAAAAAATATTTTGCTGATATATGTGTTTATTATGGATAAAAGAACTGAATCTATAAAATAAAAAATTATACAAAATTTGCACTCTAATATCTTCAGGTACATAATATCGTTTGTAACAAATCTATACAAGTCTTTCAAAATTCGACATATCAAACCTAAGTTTTTAGTTTTTTAATTTTTCTTTGAGTGTCAACATCTTTGTCTGAGTTCTTATTCAAAGATTTATTAGCAGACACTAAATCATTGTGCTTTTTCATAAAATTATTTAAAAAAACTTTACATGCCCTTAAACTAATTTTTTCAAGCTTTGACAACAGTTTATCTCCACAAAAACACTCGCTAGAGTTATCTGAAAAAAAAATTTCACTATAAAACATTTCACAATAATTTATTAAATTTTTAATAATAATTTATTTTGTGAATAAGTGAGATGGTTTTCACATTCAATGAACTGAATATAGTGGTCGTCAATAATTTTTTGAAAAATTACCCTGCACAAAGTTTAATATATATTTCATTAAAGTGTAAGTTAACTACCAACTCATGTTCTTTTAAAACCTGTATCTTACTTTTTAAATATTTCACACTACCAGAGAGATTACTATCTGTTAACAATATTTTACAAATCAGTTTTTTAATATTGCGAGAGTGCGGAAGACATATGACTGGATAAACAAAGATGAAGCCAACATTAAAGTGTATCCACCATATCTTCGATTCTCAGGTTACCTTTTCAAGAGACCTAATTGTTCAATAAGAAATTACAACTGAACACATTTTTCATTCTCACTATCGAAAATGTCACTAAGGATCTCTATTACTTGATCAGTCTTATCCAAGATCTTATCTTTTACCACTTCTTTCCCGTTTGCAACATATTAGGTTTCAGTTTTATAGTTGGACCGACAAGGAACAACACTAATTACACGTTCGCGGCATTGTTTATCTTATAGGTATTTTCTTTATAATTTACTCATTAGCCATTAATTATTTTAACGCAGCCCAGTACAGTCTTTTTCGTGGGCTGCGTTATTTCAATAACTTTGATAAAATTCACATAAAATTCGTGCCCGAATAGAAAAAAAAATCGACGTAAACAAATATACCAAAACTGAGGCGTTTTTTTGTGAGCCTCCTACGGTCACGTGATATTTCCGCGCCCGGCCGGACTTTCTCGTGGGCTGCGGTAAATACTGGTGTATATGTTTATATATTTAGATATAATACAACATACAGGAACTCTACGCAGAACCACTGCCGGTTATCTATCCTGCGTCTTGAGTAAGAATTGATAGATCATTTCGATAAAACAGATGAGTTAATAGCAAACTTTAAACCCTGACAAGAAATTGTTTTTTTGTTTATTGCTAAAGGAATCATTTACTAGTAAAGAGTAGAAGCACAGTCTCCGAAGCAATCGCGTTTGAATTAACCGTTTTTGGACACAGCGCAGTTATTTCCCAGTTTTTTAATATTGGTCGTTCTTGGCTATGATCAGTATAATTGTTCATTTAGATAGATGTGATGGGTTTCTACAAAAACGTGGTCATGAACGATCTATTACTTCATGTGTACAAAAAGGCTTTAGCCAAAAGGAAGCTTTGAATCATCTGTGAGTTCATAAACATTATGCGAAAAAATTGTATGAAGCAGGCCCTTTCTTGTGAAGCACTCGATAGTAGTCTATCGATAGATAATTTTATCTACCTCTGCACACGATATGGGCTCATCACGAAGGGGGGGGGGGGGCGATAGGCTCGGGGCCCGGGCCCCCGCAAGCCTAAGATTTTTTTAGATATTTTCCTTATGAAAAAAATAGATAAAATAGCATAAAATACGACATTATGAGGTCTCGGGCCGTCCCCCAAGAGGCGGCATCGGGCTCCCCCAAGACATATTCCTGGGTGCGCCACTGCACGATGTGATTTATCACTTCTCACGGCTGCAAGAATTACTTCCCAAGATGGAATTTGATCAGATAGCATCATTCAGAAAAATAGAAAAAACTATAAAGCAGAAAATTCAGTACTTAATCGTCATTCTATTGTATTTTTACACAACTGCAGCACGGCGAAAGAAAAGGTCATGTTTTTAGCTTGAGATATGTATGTATGTATGTAAATATGAATGTTTGTGTCGCGCTAGAGGCTAAACAGCTGAACCGATTTTCACGAAAAAGGTGTTGTACATTATTGACCTCAAAGGTGCTATAGGCTATATTTTTTTAAACGTGAGTCAAAATGGCAGTCGTCAGACGCCATTTTGTGAATTCATGTCGGCTTTAAGGCATACAAATTACCTAAATTTCAGGGGATTTTAATGAAATGCCTCTGATTTGCTGTAAATACTTTGGGTATCCCTGCATCCACCTGCCATTCCCACACCCTCTTAAAAAACCATATTCGCATAATTTTATCAAATATTGGGCGATTTCAAAAATTCTTTTTGCACATATTTTAGGACTTTTTTCCAAGACTATTTTACTAGGGCTTTAGAGGGCTTCCTCTCCCTACCTACTCCCCTCCCTCCTTATTAGTTCTAGTTGTAGCTATAACCTTCACAAATATAGAGCGATTTCAAAAAATTTCTGTGCTCGCTTTAAAAAAAATTTAACACCATTTTACTAGTTCCCTTCTCCCTCTCTTCTCCCTTACCTTCACTGAATCGAAAGTAACACTGTACTGCATAGTGCTCTTTATAAATCTGAATAAGAATTAAACTTAAAAGTTGGAAAGAAAAAAAAAATTGAACAAAAAAAACAACCAACTGCTAAATCTACTTGTCACTACTAGTCGCAGTTTGTTAATTACCGAATAACCCGAAACATGAAAATACAAAACTGTATAATTTCGTAAGTGCGCTTTGGGCATCAATACTAAAAGTTGAAGCATGTCATTATAGGTATACCTATTAACTTTATACCCAACTGCGACTACTAGTTACAACAAAAATTCTTTTTTATTGTGTATAAACATTTTCTTCATTTAATGTGTGTTTTTTTCCTAATTTCAAAGGAGAAATTGTACAAAATCCTAGAGGTTATCAAAACATTCCAATAAAAATTAAACCCAATTTTTGTTGGGCTATGTATTTGTCTGTGTTTTATATTTCCACGTTCTTATTTATGTAAACCTACGCAATTCTACCTATTTGTATTTGATCCAGATGCCTGGAACCGTGTTAACAGACTACAAGAACTGGCACTTAAATACTCAATATTATTCTTATATCATAAGCAGAAAGGCCATCTATAAAAAAAGGCTACTTTCGATAATATAAATTATAACAAATATTTACTTAGATTATAGGCTCTCCGAGTTTATACGTAAACGATAATATAAAATAGTATATTATATAACAAGGGATAAACTTGGCACTTTTTATTAACAGGCGAAAAGTTTGTACAATTCGTCGATGGTTGAAATGCACTTTTGTCATGAGTAATTTTTTTTTGGGGATTTTAGGTATTTAGAATTTTAACTTTTTATTTTTTTTTATGTCTCTTTTCATCCTAATTCTTTATTTCTTATCCCTTACTTTTTATCACTGGGATAAAAGGTGACACCTTTATCTCCAAAATGCCAGATGAAAAGTGAACTTTACATGCCAAAAATGCAAAAAAGTCTATTTTTGGCGTGCTTAAAAAAAATGGTTATTTTTAACTATTGAGCTAATCTTATATTTGTGGACCTTTGTGAGGTTAAGCCTTCGTGCTACCCATGGACAAATATGAGAGAAGCAAAAACTTCGTTTTACCCGATTACCCACGAAAACTTGTTTGTTTTTAAATTCAGGGGTACTAAAATTAACTTTTGTTAATATTATTTGGCTTAAAAATTCCGCTGATTGACGCTCACGCCTATAGGTTAGTAAAGGCGCTAATCAGCGGTGATCTGACCTGAAAGACAAAAGTGCTGCCCTAGGTCACGGATGGGTTTTTTTCTTTGCAATCGATCTTTTCATCGATCGATATACAGGGTGTTCCAACTAAAAGGTAACAGAGGTGTTTTTGGGTATTTTTCGTGCGAATTTGGAGAAACGCTCGAACACGTCGATTTTGTTTGCGAGGGGGACACTCTTTGGCTATCTCGAAATTTTTGTGACACGCACCATCTTCGAGGGGTATACTTTACCCCTATATTTTGAATAGGGAAAGTGGGTCTAGTGGTACCTTGTTTTGAAGCTCTCTTGAATATATTTATAACCATGTAAAAATTTTGAAAATCCATAGATTCATTTTTCAGATATTTGCTTTAAAATTTTTAAATTTTACATGGTATGATAAAATAAAAATTTTCCCATAAGGAGAAAATAGTTAATTGTCAACACATGTTGGGTGTCCATTAGATCTTGGACCCCCGTCAGTTTAAGCTTTCGAGCTACCCACGAGAGAAATAAAAACTTACTTTTACCCGATTAGCCACCAACACTTGTTTATATATCAATTTTACGATTAAACCCCCAACCTCCTCCCCCACCATCCCGGCCAATGCTAAGCTTATATGCCTGCCGAATCAAATAAAATTAAATAAAATACTTTGCCAATTTATGAGCACCTCAGCTTACAGAATTCTACTCCCACCCTTTTTTTGGCGTATCTCTGGTGGATTTTAATTATTTTAAAACAAGACGATCTAGAACTAAAACCAAACCTAGGTTACCGAATTTTATTAAAATCGGACAAAGCCTTTTAAAGTTATTTGCGTTGGTTTTTAGAAATACAGACCGACAGACATACGAACAGATGGCATGACAAAAAAGTTTTTTAAAGCTGAAACGCAAAGATATATATAAAAAAATTGAAATCGGAGGAACTTTTAAACATTACTATAATTATAGTATACGTGGAAGCTAATAAAACTAAATAAAAAGTTTAACTTACGGAAAGCTATATTAACGTTTAAATATAATATTTTCGTTAGATTAAATTTTTTATTTAAAATCGGATGTGCACAAGCCCAACTCTTCGATTCGTATATTTAAGATACAGGCGTGTGGCTGTTATCCATATAACGGTTTCTATGTTTGGACACTTTAATTATTTTTAATACAAAACGAACAAAAATACCACAAAAGAATGAAACACATTTTAAAACTCATCAGGAAAAATAAAAAATTAAAACAAAAACAAAAATCACAAAAAATTAAGTAAAAAATCACTTTTATTATTTAATTTGTAATAAACATGCTGTGATTTTCCAAATTTAATTTAGCTTTCTTTTATTTTATTTGGCAGCTAAATAAAACCAGCCTTACAAAGAATGGAAAAAATTAAAATAAAAAAGAAGGTATTGCGCCCCAAAAACAATATTTATTCCAGTTTGGCCTTTCCAAGCTATATTGCGACATATTATTCTTTCCGAGTCAATTCTCCCCTTTGGCTTTTTTATTCTTTTCCGTAATATACACGAGTGTAAATAGGTTCGTTTCAACCGGTCCCAATTTGGCTCTTGATGTCTTAAAATGTTTTCGCTGGTTGTCTGTAGAGAATAACTGGCCATACCCACCAGCAGGGAAGTGACTAACTTTTTGGTTGCTTAAGGCAAAGGGAAAAACTGCTGCTCCCATTTAAAAACAAACAACTCCTGCAATTTTTTTTCTGCACCCTAGGAACCATTTTATACACCTTAAAGTATACCTACTTTTAACCTCTGTTATGTTCTGTAAATAGTAAAACTTTAAAGTAGTTAAGGTTGTGAGTTGCGCGCAAGATTCGCTACTGATCTATTTAATAAAGGTCGCGCTAAAACCTACATGATCCATAGATCAGTTTTGGCTCAAACTTCGCGTGATATTGCGAGCGTGTACCCATTGCTACTTCGGTATATACTTCATTATACTTCGGACTACTTCAATAACTTCTTACTTCATAAAACTAGTGATTAAGTGACTTTTATTAACTATAGTGTTAGTGACTAAAAATACCTACATGCCACAGAGATAAGGGTAGTCGTATTTTGCTTTGCGATATTCTCAAGTTCAGCGCAGTGAAGAAAAAAACTACAAAATATTTTTATTTTAAATAAATTGAAATAAAAGAAAAATTGGTGACAAAACCCTACTTATGCAAAAAACAGTCGAGTTTGACCCTAGTGTCATAGATTTTGAATTGTATAAATTAAAATTCGAGAACTTTTTAACCCTCAATGACATAAAGATGAGACCTTAAAAAGGGCTTTGGTCATTGACTCACTCACTGAAAAACCTCTACAAGGCTTAATTGCCGCATCCAAATCCAAATCGGTATATAGCTATAATTATAAAACACTGGTGCTAAAGCTACGAATTATACTAAAGTTACATTTACAGAGCAATACAGATTTTTCAATACAAAACAACAAACGGGAGAATCGATTCAAGATTATGCAAATAAATTGTGGAGTCTTACTTAAAACTGTCAATTTCCGATTAATTTTTAGATGACACTTTAAATACTGCTTTTACAATGGGAATTTTTGGTAATAATATAAGAGAAAATTTGTTACAAAAAGAAAAACTATTGATGTAAAATCGCTAGCAGGCCTCTACAATTCAGGACCAGGACCAAGCAATGAAAATACTATACAAAAAACTTCGTTTCGCCAGCGTCCAACTTCTATAAGTTCTACATAAAATAATTATACAAAAACAAGCTACAATCAAGACAGGCAGAAAAGTGAAATAACGCCATGTCATAGCTGCGGGGGATTTCACCCTAGAGAGAGGTGCAGGTTCAGAAATGCAACTTGTTTAAAATGTTCTAGGACTGGGCACATAGCCAAGGTCTGTGGGACCAATAGATCTAGCTTCTCAAGAGAGAGCAGAGCTAGAAGCAAATCGCCTCGTAGGTACAGAAATCATGTACTTGCTACAGAAAAAAAGTCACAAAAATTACTAATACTATGTATTCACAGTAAACCAAATGTCATTGTGGAACAAAAAATTTATGATACCAGTTTTCAAGGACGAATTAGGACATTGTACAGAAATAAAAGCTCATTTATATTTGAAACCGGAAGCACAACCAATTTTCCGTAGGGCTAGACCCATTTCTTTTGTAGTTCAGGATTCGGTAGAAGCCGAATTAAATAGGTTAGTCGACGCATGCGTACTGGAACCTATTGACTACTCGGTGTAGACAGCACCAATAGTGGTAATAGTATAACATGTAAGGAGACCTTGAAGAGACCTTTGAAGTACTAAAACGATACTTTTTAATTCTTTGAAGATAAAAAGCAGCCGCTTAAATTAAGTAAGTAAGTATACAATACATGAAACTTTGAGGAGTCCTACGCAAAGGCTAAATCTGTTTCGCCTTAAAATATAATAATTTCCCTAAAATTGTTTTCAATAATTTCAAAACTTTTCTTCTCGACAATACCCATCAACATAGGAACGTAACCACGCAGGTCATTTTGAGGGAGCTCAGGGTTAATTCCTAGAAAATGCGAATAATACTACTACCGAAATAGCTTTGAGATGGCTTAATACCCATAAGATTAAGGAAAGAATTACCAATAATAAAAAAACGACAAGAAAAACTAATTAAAAATTGCACCGCAGACGAAAATAATAGAAAAATTAATTGTTAATTTTTTTGTAGATATAATGAAGAACATTTTTGTAAAATTAAGTTCTTTTCGGCAAAAATAGCACCACAGAATAAAATGTCTGCAATATAAAAGAACTACTGGAAAATTGAAAACAATTGCGCGGCAGGGAAAGATGTAAAATTCAAACGCGAAAAAAATCGCGTTGTCGAAAACATTTAGCAAATATGACGAAAATACAGGCGCCGCAGGCGAAAACTAGAGAAAAATTAAGAATTTTTTAAAGAAACTGACGCTAAAGTAGAACATTTGTAGAGTGGAAAGGCTAATTGATCTAAGTGCCAAAAAGCGTTTTTGTGGGAAACTAAAAAGAACTGTACAATACATGCACGCGGACTTACGGATGACGTGATTTTAAACATGTTTGTTAGGGCATAAGGTGGGGAAATTGCACTTAGTTTTTATAGCCCCGTATTGGCCTTGACACATACATCATTTTGGGTGAAAAATCAAAAATTTGTATATTTTGGCACTTAGATCATTAAGCGCGGCCCCTCTACATTTATGGTAAAAAAGAAATGAGATGTGAGCAACCGAAAATTTCAGAAAATTTAAATATTAAAAAGAAAAAAGGCGATACAGGCTAAATATTTTTGAAAAAATGATAGAAATTAAAAATTTTGTTTTAAAAGAGCGGAGTCGGAAATTTTGACTGACTTATTGGTAGAGTCAGTTTGCCCCTGATAAATTATACTCATTTAGATTGCGGAGCCTAATTTTATGCTTGAGGAGGCTAAGCCCCCAAAAATGGCTCCTCTGCACTACCTGTAATATGACACATAAAACAATCCAATTTTATTTGCAACATTCCAACTGAACTACGGCATCAATAAATATGCATACCTAGATATGCCTATTATATAACATAGGAACTATCTGTTCACAAAAATACGTATGGGGAATCAACTAGCTTTTTCAAAAACCCAAATGCAATTAACTAACATGAACTCGTAGACAATGATTGAGTAGAAATTAAATTTCCTTCTTTCTATGGTTGTAGTTGAATCTTTTGGTAGTTGCTTGTAGTCTTCTTTTTCCAGAATTTATTCGATCTTTTTGTCATACGTCTCGACATGCATGATCACCGTCGCGTTTCCTTGATTGATTTGTCAGTCAGCAGGTGCTTGAATGTCCGTTGTTCTTGACTGGTAATCTTTGCCAATTGTTGCTTCTTTCTGTCCAAAGTTTACTTTATGGCGGAACTCATCAGCTTAGGGTTGAGGTAGACTTATGATCTCTATTGTAGCAATGATCTCCAGTGTCGGTGTCTGTGTCGATGCAATTGTGAACTTAAGTCCTTTACTGAGTACCAATTCTTCGTTAATGCTCGGATTCCTTTTCGAGATGTTCACTATAGTGCCTGGTGTTGTTGAGTTTGTTACTTCGTAAGAACTTGTCTGTAGTTTCTTCAGCTTTTCTTGGTAAGTTGATCTTATCTTCTGTCGTTATCTGTTGCAGGTACTATAAATTTTACTTAGTATTGGCTCGTAGTCTTCCTCCCATGTGTGTCGTATAATTTCCTCAAAATAGTCCTCCATGTCGCTGGTAAAGTTCTTCGATGGTTACAGATTTGGGATCAGATTAGTGCTTGGCTGTTCCTGCTTGGATGTGCTGTGCGGGCTAGATAGGTAAAAATTGTAAATTTTAAAACAACTGTCATGCCACTGCAGTCTTATTATATCTTATTACTAAGGCTGAACCGCGACAGGACTAAACGAGAGTTGATATCATAATAATGTCAGGGATGAATAAAAACCTCATCGCTACGCGGAAAATTACCATTTTATAACCTTTTTAAGGGAAAAATGTGTACCCAATATTATTCTCAAGTGCTATTAAATATGAAAAGGGGAGCATTAACAAGCGGTTTTTCTTTGAGGTTAAAAATTAAATATCGAAAGACATAATTAGGTGCGGACTTTAAGGAATTCAGTTCAAAGAATACTTATAAAGTAATTTAAAACCCTTAATATACCCATTGAAGATATTAGAGACTTATTGCAATAAAGCTAGGCAGTAACAGTGCCGAGCAGGATGCTAAAAGTTTTAAAAGTGCCGGATCTGGGGTAAAATACCTCCTGGGAAAGGCAAAATTTTGTGCTTCCACTCTACAATCTTGGACACATTTTCACGCCTCTGCGGCACCCTTGGCGCCTTGCGTCGTGGGCGGGTACCGACTCTGCCCACATCTAGATCCGCCACTGGTATTACACTGAAAACAGATATCCAATCTTTCAAACTTGACATACCATAGTCGAATTTAAAAACAGGTCGTTTATTTTCCATTAATAAATATATAATATAATTATAATGAACAAAGGCCTTATATTAAAACATCACAGCTGATCTTATAATGTACAACTGCCCAAATACTACTTGGTACTATTACAGCCTGACTTTATTGCAATAAGGGAAATTACAATAAAGTCAGGTAGTAATATTGTCGGGCAGTACTCTGACAGTTTTACATTGAAAACTGACACCTGATCTTTTCAAATTGACATAGGACAGTTGAGTTAAAAAATAAAGCTAAATTTAGGTATGACAAAAATATTTTTATTACCCTAGCCCGCGTAGCAATGGCTAGAGAAAGTATTAATTTCGATGATGAATGAACCTATCTTAGCAATATCGTCATGATGTCTGTCTGTGTGTGTGATTGTGTATATTATTTCTGTCCGTAACACGATAGCTCCTAAACCGCTGAACCGATTTTCATAAAATTTTCTGGTAAAATAATGTTAAACACTTTAACGAGCTGATTAGATTTTGGTTAAAATCATGATAATAATAGTTTTTTGACCATTAGAAAATTAATAAACGCCTAAATATCCGGGTTTCGCAATGTAGTAGACTGCATTTGGCTCAATAATTTGTGTTATACTCAAGAACATCGTAGAAGCTGCAGTTTCTGAGATATTTACAAAAACTGTTTTCAAAGCTGATATATTATGGCTTCACTTAAAGTGTGAGTAAGTCCATATCAAATCAACCAATGGTTTTAATAATTTTTGGCCAAATTCTTTACTAAGACTACTAAGAAGTAAAAATGCAAAATTTTAGATTTTTTAGCAGTCTAGTTTTTGAGTTATTAATTTTTTTTAAAGCTTAATATCGCCTGTCTTAGTACTGACTTGATTTCTTTAAACCCTTGTTATTCATAAAGTCTTGGGCATATTGAGGTAAAACTTGCTGTGTAATCTTACAGGTATACAAGTTTAATTATAGCATGCCTAGTGGCATCCTTCTTGTAAAAAAAATGCAGAGGTCTCACCAGAAAATTTATTTTTGATGCAGTTTAAAAACGGATTTTTTATTTTGTTCAATTTTTTTATATTTGTTTTCTAGACTATTTATTTACATGTAGGCCAAGTTTTGTCATGGGATGACAGTGGCTTCCTATTTAAAAATTTATTTTTGTAAATTGATGTTGTTCAAAATTCTTTTATTTTACCTTAATTATAACTATTTGACAATTCCTCTACTAGCCGTGACTGAAATTATACTATTTCAAGAGTTTTTAATCATTTTCACTTACTTATTTCGACGCCTAAGTTAAGATTACACATTCACTCTGTAACATTTCTGGAATTTCTCACTATCGTGGGATGATTTTGGCCATCATATGGGTTGCAACATTAAGTGGCAAATACCAACCAATTTTTTTTCGATTTTCTCAAATCTACGGAAAATCAAATTAATTTCCAGAACGGATACGTCGCCAAGCCAAACAGACTGAGAAAACACGCTACGAAACGCCATGTTTACGCAACTTCTGCTTTTTACAAAAAGTCATCAGTCAAAATAATACGCCACCTCTGATATTTAATTACCTTACGGTCGATTTTTCCACTATTTTAACAGCAGTGGCGGTTCCTCTATAAGTGCACATGTGCACGTACACTCCCAAATTTTACTTTAAAAAAAATATTAAAATCTGACTATTCTTTAATTAATAATTTCATCATAAAGTATCAATAAACCCCAAAAGGAATTTGCCAAAGACTTGAATACTAACTAAGAATTAATACCCGGTATGTATGTGTTTGAATTTTAGTTGAAACGAGGATGCGTAGGTCGGCTACCGCCAGCGCCGCGCTTAACTGGATCCGAATTCTATGCACCGTTGATGTTATGTCGCATTCTAATTACGGAATATAGAATATTACAGTACACAGAATCTGGGCCTTACTTCGATACATGCTCTTGTGAATCAATTGCAGCGATCGATAACGCCCGCACCCTCTTGATGCCACCCACCGGTTGCCGTTGGCTGTGAAAGGTGAAGCTTAAATTAGTGTACCGAGACAACTTGGCGTTATCTGTTGGGTATGGCTGCAATAATTTTTTGGTAAGCACCACTAAAGTTTTGCTCCACGTGCAACCCCTGTTTAAGAGATAAATAATGTAACTATTATCATCAATATCAAACATTGCAGCGAGAAAGGGCGAAAAGGGGGCATTTATGTACAGGTTCTCAAATATTCTTGTGAGCCCGTTATTATGTAAGCACGTTTTTTAATTAATTGTTTCTTTATTTAAATGTCAACGTAGCGAAACCAGATGCCCATGGTGTCCACGTTTTTATAATATACATGTTACATAAATAAGATGCCTCATAACAATATGTGCACTTTAGATATTAATTTTTATAGTAATAAAAATATCAAACAATATATACATCAAGATATAAATAATTTTTTAAAACTATGATCCCATTGTCATCCCAAGGTAAAATTTAGAACACATGTAAACAAATAGTCTAAGAAAAAAAATTATAAAAATTAAGAAAAACAAAAAATCTGTTTTTGAGATATCATCAAAAATATAATTTTGGCATAGACCCTTTGTCCTTTTTTTTAGGAAATGAGTCAATCAACACATCAAAGTTTGGCTTGTGAATCGTTCTCTACAGATAGCGAGTTTCACCTAATTATCTTAAACGGTTTAAAAATTATAGAAGTTTAAAGAAACCGATGCAGGCTAAAAATGGGTCAATATTTTTATTTTTGAAAACGCATAACTGCAACCAAAAAATTTAAAAATTTGTATTTTTACTTTTTATTAGACGGATAATAACTACACAAACACTCACTATCATCAAAAAACAAAATTATTTTTAAATTTGTTGAATTGATGAGGACTTACCCGTGTGCTAATAGGCTAGCTTGGAAGGTATCAGATCCGTCATGGATAGAACAGTATGGTTTAAGAGTCTATCCTGTGTTACATTTGTTAAAGCGGGTATCAATTTGTTGCAAATGATATCGTGTGATCAGACAAAATTAGAACAATTTTTCATTATTTGACATGAAACGATACAATAATGAGGGTAATTCTTCAGCATATTATTTCAAGACATTGTCTATTTTTAACTAGTCTTAATATTTCACCGACGCCGACTTGGGTAGGTCGTAGAGTTTTGTTCAAAACGCTTTATTTAAAAGCATTAGTTTAAAAAACTTTAGTATACAGGGTCTTTCAGACCAAAAATCACTGTCAAGGTAGTAAGATGTACTCTTTCTGATGATGTTAGTTTTAAATTCCTAACCCTACAGGTCAAGTGTCAAAATTCTGCTCGACGTTAATTTTTTTAATTGAATATGCTATTTCTAATTGCAAATTTCAAATCTACGGAAAAAAATTAAAAATTTTTTTCCGAAAAATGCTTGCCTTAACATCAAAACAGATATTCAATTATCTGGTAGTTATAACCAAGAAGCAAAACGAAAAGTAACCAGTGGCAGATCCAGGATTTCCATGGAGGAGGGGCCAAAGTGGCAGCAAACATCGAAATATTTTTTATTAGCGCTTTTTGATAGAAGTGTGTGAAATTTAGTGTCTAAAGAAGATTTATGGCGACGCAGGGGAAATTAAAAAAAAAATAAGTAGAATTTGTGACAAAGTGATGCTGCTAAACTAAAAAACAAGTTATATGTCTGGGAGGGAGGGGGGACCCGGGCCCCTCTGGCCGCTTCTGGATCCGTCACTAAAAGTAACCATTTGTAAAATAGGTAATTATAGCTTCATTTTGTTCATTGTTGTTTTAGATTAATTAGGTTTATTTTTTCATTGTTGTTTTGAAATTTTTGATTCACTGCATTCAAAAACTGTTTTCCGAAAAATGCTTATTCGATTTTACAACGGACATTACTGGAACCAAAATAAATACAAATATTAGCCTTTGTTGACACCCAATGACAATTTCATTGTTGACACAATTTAATTCAGATTTTGGTTACTTTCCGTTTTGCTTCTTAATTATAATAGAGAACTACGAAATAATAAAATATCTGCTTTGAGGTTAAAACAAGAATTTTCAAAAAAATGTTTCGAATTAAAGTTTCTTATTTTTTTACGTAGAATTGAAATACTCTATTTAAGAAAATTAACTTCGAGCGGAATTTTGACACCTTCTGTAAGGTTAGAACCTCGAAACAACATCATCAGAAAGAACACATCTCACAACCTTGATAGTGATTTTAAAATAATGTTTCCTTTTGAAGTAATCGACCTGTACGGGTGGTCTGAAGGAAAATGTCTCTAACTGTTTTATAAAATCATATTGTATGAATTGAATTTACGTATCTGGAGGCTTGTATAATAATTTCATTAGTTCTAGATTTGTGCTTTTCGCAGAAATGTCTCTAGCAGCATAGAAATAGAAGTGTCGTTTTGAACTAAAAGCTAATTTAAATTATGAAATATTTAAAAACTTTACAGGGGTCTTTCTTTAGTTAATTAAATTGCATGAATTTAAAATAAATAGATGTATAAATATTTACTTTACCTTTAGATCCTGCAGAAAATTATTCTCATGATACCAGTAAATAGTAATAGTAACAAGCGTATTGTACAACTAATAAGGGCTATGAAAAACAAATATTTTCTCTCCGCTAAGCAAAATATTTGCTTGGAAATTTTCGTTTCTGACACATTTATTTCTAATTAGCGTACTACTAGGGGTGGCCGTGAAATTTTTTGGAACATATTTTTTTAATCAGCAAACATTAATAAAATTGTTCATTGAGGAATTCTAAGAAAAAGTGTCTATATAAACCCTTCCTATTTTCCGATGTGTTTAGTCGCAAAATGCAAAAGAAGATATAAATTCGAGGAATTTTTTTCTTAGTAATGCATATATGTTTATGAGTAAAAGCTATACCCAAGCTAATTATAAAAAATAATAGGACTTATCAATAAATATGGGAAATATCTCTGGCAAAATTTTCAAAAATTGGAGATTTCATTTTTTGACAATTTTGCCAAAAATATTTCCTATACTTAGAGACACTATCCATGTAGGTAGTTTTAATCAATAAAAATTTTCTCCCCGAGTAAAAACGTAACATTTACTAAATGATTTCTCGGAAGGAAATAATTAAAAATGACAATTTAATTTCACGTCACATAGCTGGAATTCCGGTCGAGAGATTTAAGATCAAGAAAATGATATTAAGGACTTATTACAATAAAGCCAGGCAGCCAGGGCGTACGCAGAGAGGGGCAGGGAGGGGCATTTCCCACCCCTAAATAATTCAATAATTTCCTAATTTTTAAACAAAATTATCAATCAACCAGGTTAAAACTATAAATTTATTCCTATCTACATAATATTTGGGATACAATTACGATATATTCTGTAAAGGATATAATTCGTTTTTTCCGTGAATTAGTTTTACGAAGAAAGTATAGTCCAACCCTTTTGTGAAACACGACGGTCTCAAAAATACAAAAGTATTGCTGTATTTAAAGACAACTTTTTGGACATTCTTAAAGGCCTTTAAAAACAGAACACGGCAATTCTGCAACTAGAAAGGTGGCAGTTCAGCTTTACAGTGCTTTAGCAAGGCCGGTATTTATTATTTCCCTATGCCTGATAGCAAAGTTTTCTGCGCTTTGGAACCTGTATCCAATATCTAAAAGTTTAGATTTATCGCAATGTGAACATCACATTAAAAGAGTATTAGACCTAACTAAATATCTTTGCGAATCTGCAGAAGAAGCTAAAGCCAGCAAACATGCTGAAAACTTTGAGATAGAATTACAAGTGCCAAGGATAGTTGAGCGACAGCAAAATCGTATGAACATTCCCGCAACCAACGCACCAGAGCACTGGAAAAAATCTTTACTAATACCTTATTTGGCGCATCTGATAATGTCTTTAAAGCATCGCTTTTCTGATGAAAACCTACCAGCTTTCGAACTATTGGCACTTCATCCTTTTATTATGCCGGACTTGTCATTAAGTCAATTTAAGATGGGCAATAAACATTTTCTAGAATTTTATCATTTAAACGGGTTTGACGATGAGGCTAAATTTTGGAGAGACAAAAAATTTGATAAAGAGGAGTTACAAAGCTTGGAAGTAGCAGAATTTGCAAAGCAAGCGGATTTTTTTTCCATCGACAAAAACTACTCCACATTTTTTGCCAGCATTGCCACGTAGTACCGTGGAACGATCTTTTCAGAGGGTAGATTAAGTAGTTTGTTCATCAGTAGAAAAAGTGGTTTTAAGTAGATTTGCTGAAGATCCCAGACGTTTCGTTTTACTATAATAGGTTAAGATTTCAAAAACTGATGTCTGTATGTTCGATTTTCGTTTTTGTTTTTTTTTAAATTTATTTCAATAAATTACTATTTTATTTTTAACTTAAATTGCTTTTGCTCTTCCCTTGCTGATCTTTCAAAATTGACATACCAAAGTCGAATTTATTAATCAAGTCGTTTATTTTCCTTTAATAATTTATTTCGATTCTTTTAATATACAAATGCCTAATTAAACTGTTAAAATAGTGCTCGGCACTATTACTGCCTGGCTTTATTGCAACAAGTTTCTATTAATTTATTATCCTTCTATCAGATTAAGGAACATATTTTTAATGGAACCAAGAATAAAAAGCAAAATATAAGTTTTTCTTTGGCCCGTATTTCTGTTTGAATAATAAAAATCCAATTAGTTTTGGTTTTCATTATTTCTTTTTAATTTCTAAATCTTTTTGTTTTTTAACAACTTTGTTAATTAATTAATGAATGTATCACAGTGGTCACATTTAATACGTTAGTTCAGTTCTGTTTGAATACACACGATAAATCAAGAACACCTAAAACGATTTTAAACCAATATGATACAGAAGTCTTTTGTTGGCATTATATTTTGGTTAAAAAGAAAGGGTCAAAAGTGTTATTTAACCAATTTTACCTTAAAACTTCAGTTATGCATAACTTTACTTGTTTTATCGATTTTTGTTTAAAACGTTTTTGCCTGTGGTGTATGTCGCTCTTTGACAAAAAGTGCAGCATTGTTGTAAAAAGATACTTAACGCGAAAAGATTTTTGGTACCTGCAGTGTATTTTTCCGGATTTAAACTTTTTTCTGTAGGTTTCGAGTTATCAAAAAAGTTCTCTTTGTATCTATTTTCGCCTGCGAGCATTTAAAGTATTATTCCCCCAATATTCTCTGAAAATTTTCTTTCCTACTCATTTACTCAAGAAATGTCTGCCTTTTTTTAAATTTTCATTTGTGGATTAAAAGGGACTACTAATCATAATTTTGATATTTGTCTAGGAGAAGTACTCAATCAGGATCTACTTTTGAGGCTTCATAACACCACTGCCACCCACTAGGGTCTCGCCCTTCAGGGGCGGATCTGGGAACTTTATTGGGGGGGGGATATTATAATAAATATTGTATAAAACTATTTTGCATAGTGACCAGAAGGTGTATTTTCTGTCTCTGTGTCAAAATTAAATATAGTTTGAGATTTGGAGGGAAAATGTGAAAATGTTCACATTTTCCCCTCCCGTAAATCCGCGCCTGGCCCCCTAACGCGTCTCCTACCCACGCTGCGTCATTGTAGTCCACCATTACCTTTTTTTATGGTTGGACTAAAAATGCATTAAAAAAACTAAAATTAAATAATAGGTAGCTTATCTGAGGAGCAACTTATCAAAACCCATTATGTCCATCCAACATTCTTTTTTACAATCAACAAAAAACGAATATTTTCTTGTTCCCATTTATTTGGAAACTACATGGTATGGTATTTCCATAGATATTGGTAGATACTTTTAATAAAAGATCTCATTGAAGTCAAAACTATCATAAATTGTTTTAAAAAAGCAATAAATAGTTGGACATAATGCGTTTTGATCCATTACTGTGTATATAATGCGTTTTGTTGTTGCCGATCTTGGACATAATGCTCTATGTTGTAAACATTTAATAGAAAATAAAAAAGATAGAGCCCAATTGAGCGGTTTCATAAATTGCTATAAAATAAAACACATAAAATCAAGATTCAAAAATAACTTTAATGCAAGAACCATACTTATGAATTAAATCTAAATTATATTCGCAGACGCTTTCTTCCTCGTCATCGTCTCGAGGTCCTTCTGGAATATGTGGCGCAACATTTATAAAGAAAACTGAAGATGCTAACGGAATTTTATCTTCCCAGTCGGTTCCAAATCTTGCTTGGAGCAATTTTTTAACATATTTTTTTTTTATTTTCTATGACTAAATTCACAAGTGGGACGTCAGATAGCTCTTATACGTTTTTCACGCACGATCTCATGCGAACTGCAGGCCGCCTACAATTGGTCAAATATCGTAATGCGTTTTGATCTGTCAACTCTCGTGGACATAATGCGTTTCGATGTGAGCATCATACTTTGCACTCAAATACGATAGGGATATAATGCTATTTGATTTATTCCGAGTTAGCAGAAGTACAGAAGAGGTGAAGGTAAATCCTTAACCGCAACAAGCTGAATTTTGTCCTCGGGTGAACATAATGCGTTTTGATAAGTTGCTCCTCATCTGTAGATTGGTAACTTATCTTAAAAAAAAATTGACTTTAGTGAATTTGAAACGAAAATAATGTAATGTAAAAGTAATTTATTTAAATATAGGAACAAGCAGAATTTTATTGTATTATTCTGGTTGTGTATCGCCCCGTTTGTCACTTACATAAAGGTGACTATATTGACATTTCGCGAATTGAGTCGTGGCTTTTACTGATATTTTTGCTAAACCGGCAACGTTCGTTTTACGCATTTCTCTTCACCCATACAATACAAAAGAATCTACCCCTAGGTAAAAGGCTGGCTACGCGGTATAAGTTTAAAAAACTTCAGTTTAAAAGGTATTTATTTTCTCAAACCTTTAATCAAATCATAGATAGATAGATAGATATATAGATATTTATTTCATTCCGAGCACCACAATACAGTAGAAAGGAGCAAGTCAAGAAGTAGTACAATAAAAAAAATTACTAAGTAAAAAAAATATTCAAAAAAATCACTATTTAAAATGACTTAAAACAAACAATAATAAGACTTATAAAATCACAAAAAAAACACAAAAAAAACTAAAACAAGAAAACTACCGAGAGACCACAACCCAAAACGTTCGGTATATTAGCCAATAGCTTCTAAGAACTCTGTTATAGAATAAAATGTATTATTGCTCAAAAAAACTCTTAACTGGGATTTAAATTTTTTATTGTAAAATAATTTATGGTTTGATGTAACTTGCTTTACAGGTATCTGAAAAATTGTTGGAGTATTATTTCTGCCATAAAGCAATACAGAAATAGAAGTGTCATTTTAAATTAAAAGCTTATTAAATTTTAAAATATTTAAAACCTTTACAGGGGTTTTTGCGTAGTTACGAGAATTGCATGATTTTAAAAAACATAGATGTACAAATTTTAACTATACCTTTAGCTCTTGAAGAAGTTTAATTTCAAAATACCAATATAAATAATAATAATAAAAAGCGTATTGTGCAAATAATGAGAGCTATGCAAATCAAATATAACTTCTCTAGTTCTGCTCAGTAAGCAAAATTTTTTGCTAATAAATTTTGCTAAGAAAATTTGCTAGTAATGTCGGGCGCATTTATTTCTAATTAGCGTATAAACCTGCGAAGATATTAAGTAGTACCTCTCATTATATTGTTTATGCTACAAGAAGCGAAAGCTCTAAAATAAATCATGCAAAAACATCTTGCATACTATCACTTTTCATGTAGGTAGTTTTTCACAATAATTTTTTTTTCCCCGAGTAAACTGCATTTTAAAACTGTTAAATTTACTAATGGATCTCTCGGAAGGAAATAATTAAAAATGTCAATTTAATTTCACGTCGCATAGTCGGAATTTCGATCATGAGATTTGAGATAAAAAACTCGATTAATCGAATATCGGATTCAAGCGCGGATTTGAGGGGGGTAACGTAATAACACCCCTTAGAAAAATATATATGCACTTTTAGTTAATAAATAGAGGGCTTAACGGATAATTACCCCCCCTGGAAAAAAGTCAAATGCACAAATATTCTTTTCGTCGACAATTCCCCCCCTCTAGATTTATGCCCAGATCCGCCCTTGGTGAGGCCCTAATGATGCGAAAAAACAACACCCTGAGTAAAGATTCAGAAAAACGTCATTTAGTGAATTTGAGGCAATCCCATAAGACCCAAATGGCCAAACTTTGAAAATTCATATTTTTGAAACGATAGAGTTTAGTTGGGAAAGTATTTAGTTCTTAAATCTTTGATCAAATCATTACATATTGTTTGATGTTGGCTTTACAAGTATCTGCAGACTTGCAGTGGCGGATCTAGGATTTTCGGGATGGGGGGGAAGGGCCAAAGTGGCAGCCAAAATATTTTTTATTAGCGGTTTTTGATAGATCTGAGGTGTGAAATTTAGTATCTAAAGGAGATTTAAATTAAATAATTAAATAGAATTTGTGAAAAATTTTAAATAAAGGATGCAGCTTAACTGTAAAATAATTTATATGTCTGGGAAGGGGGAGGCAGAGCCGCCCCCTGGATCCGCCACTGCAGATTTGTTAGAGTATTATTACTACTATAGTCCAGTCATTATAGAATTTTAATTTGCAAAAGCTGGCGTAGTTTTGGGGGGGCCGGCTTTCACCGCCATCTTGGATTTAGTATGCACAAAATGGTTTTTTTTTTAATTACTTGTTTACTATACTTCTTGAAAAAAAAGTTTTAAGCGAAAAGCGAAGACAATAAAATTTTCTGTCAGACGAATGGTTTTTGAGTTGTGAGGGTAAACATTTCGCCGCCATTTTGAATTTTGACCTATTCTTTTTAGTGGCCTTTAATTTCGAAACTGCTTATTTTTGGGAAACCCTGTAAAACATAAAATAAAGACCAACTAATAGCCTATAAAATGAAACATCACTCAGTGCTCTGGATAGTACCCTTGCTGAGATACGAATACCGAAGTGTTAGCAGTACACCCGTTTCCTATGTATTTCTATAGGATATGCAAAATAACCCGAAATTATTCAGTTTATGTCATTTTTTTACAGTATAATCATTTTACAGAAAGTGTGTAATTAACTTTAATGTAGAAAATTAAATTATCTTTTAAACAGTGTATCACTTAATTGGCATTTATAAATTGGGGATATTTTTTCTTCATGTTTTTTGAGGTTTTATACATTTTTCAAAAAATTTAGCATTTTAGGAAAAAATTTTATATATCTTTTTTAAAGAAAATAAAATGTTCTTATAAATAACGTATCACAAAGTTGTGCTAAAACTAATATTAACCCACATAGCACAAAAATCACATCAACGTTAAATTAACGTGAACAAAAATAACAAAGTTTTTTTTACTTGAAAACAACCGCATACCATGTATTTTGTTAAATCTACATGCTTAAAGAAAACTTAAAAACAAGGAGAAATCAAGCTATAAAAATGTACTTTTTGCTGAAGTTTCTGGTGCTGTGTATACAACGTGTTTTTTACACTCGTTATTTTCATGTACCAAATTCACACTTGAAAAGTCCTCCACAACATGTTCTAAAACGCCACTAGATTAAGAGTTCTCAAACCTACTAATTTTCTGCGTCTTTTTTGGTCACGTTTTTTTAATAACATTTTTTTAACTTAAAAGAGAAGCAAAAGGAAGTTATAAAAGTTTACTAGTTTAAGACTACAACACTTCAAGACAATTTTAAAGATGACGCTCAAGGCAAGACAAAATATCTATATATCTATCTATATATATTATGTTTTTTTAAAAGCTAAACAAGATTTTTTAACAGTAAACACTTTCACAGAATATTAATGTGTCTTTATCAGGTTAATAACAGATGCGTCGTGATCGTGGATCAGAGATCAATTCCTTAACAGGTTTTTGGAGTTTAGAGGCCTGATAGATTTCGTCAAAGTGAAAAATCCCGACAATAGGTGGCGCTGCTGCTAGTAAAATCGCAAAAATATTCGGTAGAAAAGCAATGCAAGTCGCGTTTTAAAATTCGTGTAAAAAAGGCGTGAATCTAATGTGATTTTAACGTTGATAAAAATCACGTGAAACTAACGTAAAAACATTGCTGTTTTAATTTGATAATGGCGTTATTAAAACGCAGTTTTTAGCAACGTTATTTTTTATAACGTTAATGAATGACCTTTTAAGCTTGTTTTCATATATGAAATAAACGTTTTTTTCTGGCAACTTTTAAAACCACGCATTTTTTACGTGTTAAACACGTGATTGTGCTATGTGGGTATACCCCAGAGGCGTTTTCGTAGGAAATTTTGTCGTCAAGTTTAGGCTAAAATTTTTTGTGTACACTAAATCGAAGATGGCGGGGGGAGCCGGCCCCTTCCCGAGATAGAAAACCCAAATTTTTCTAAGGAGTCCAATGTAAACAACATGTCAAAATCGCGAATATACCATCTTTTGCATGTTTGGGCTCTTTTTTTCGTTCTAATGACTGGCCTACCAGAATAATTTAATAAGTTATAACTTTGCGATTTTCGTAGAAATGTCTTAAGCAATACAGAAATAGACGTGTCATTTTAAATTAATAGCTTATTAAATTTTAAATTATTTAAAAACTTTGCAAGGGTTTTTGCTTAGTTACATAAATGGCATGATTTTAAAATACATGGATGTATAAATCTTTACTTTACCTTTAGCTCTTGCAGCTCTAAGGTAGTGAATGTGAATTAAATCTTTTGTAAAAACACTATTTTTTCCTAGGCATTGTAATTTTTGCCAAACCAAACTTGGCAATTTTTTACTTATTATAATAGACACGCATTTTTTATACCCTATCGGCAGAACCCACAAACTTTACTGTCACGAGCCGCCACTGGTCTATACTATCACTCTTCATGTAGATAGTACCTAAGACAACAATAAAAATCTTCTCCCCGGGTAAACTGCATTTTAAAAACACCAAATTTACTAATGGAACTCTCGAAAGAAATAACATAAAATTTCAATTTAATTTTACGTCACATAGTCGGAATTCCGATCAAGAGATTTAAGACCAAAAATACGACATTACTTTATTACTCTACTATATAAATTTAAGTGTTTTTCTTTGGTCCGCATTTCTGCTTGACTTATAGATCCAATTAGTATTTGGTTTTCACTCTTTGTTGGACTGTTCGGTTATTAGTTTTCTTCATTTAAATGCGAGAATCAAACAAGAAACGTCAAAAAATTATGCATTTGTTGTTTCTTTCTACCTCCGGAGTAGGGTTATTAATGGTTAGTAGAACAATGAAACTGCATAATTTTTTGTCGTTTCTTGGTTAGACCTTCTCTGCTAGGTAGCTGTACCATACATGAGTCGATTTGAAATTTTACGTGCTATAAAAAATGTTATAACCAATTTTAACATATCTCATGTTAGTTTTTTAGAAATTCGTGTTTTATATAACAAAAACATAGATTTTTCTTAAAGTCACTAATTGAAGCTGTCCTGCAAAGCTGCAAATTTAAACTAGGAAGCTAATTTATATATTTTTTCATAAGCAATTTCAATCTCTACAAGACTGGGTACTTCAAGTTTTTTGAAAAACTTACGATTTTTGAGTTAAATAACTAAAGTTCGAAAGGTTCATCATGGTTTAATTTAAGTGACTTAACAGGTATCTCCAGGCTTGTTAGAGTATTATATCTACCATCATAATTTAATTAGTTCTAGCTTTGCACTTTTCGCAGAAATGTCTCTAGCCGTACATAAAATGAAGTCTTAAATTAAAAGCTAATTTAAATTTGTAAAAATTAAAAAGGGGTCTTTGCTTATTTATCTCAAAATAGATAGATGTATAAATTTTGATTTTACCTTTCCTTTAGCACTTGCAGATGTTTATATTTATGATACCAATAAACACTTGTAATTCTAATCATTTTAAAAAAATTTCGTAGAGCAAAAAGAATTTAATGTAAAAAAGCTAAGTACGCGAAAATGGTATTCCGTTTAAAATAAAAATAAAGCCAAATTCTCCGATACAAATTTCAAAATAAAAGGTTCCTACTAGTTTGAAAATGTTTTTTAGCTCACACATATACTATACTATAGTAGTGTGAGCTATAGGGATCCTAATTTTTTCGAGAAAAAAAAAGTTGCTCCGAAATTTTTATATATTTTTTAACTTTGCTATTGCAGCCAAATTTTTTTATGTTCAATTTAGCACTGTCTAAGAGTCACTAGCAGCCGAAATAGCCGAGTTTAGAAAAACATTTCCAAACTAGGTAGTAAGAATATTTAATTTTGAATTGGAGAACTTGGCTTTACTTTTATCTCAATTCTTTTTAAGGAATACCATTTTCGCGTATTTGGCTTTTTTTACAAGAAATGTTTTTGTTATCAATTATCTCTTTTTTTAAAGTAGTAAAATATGCGAAATATTGTTCAAAACTTTTGCAATGTCTTTTTCAAAATTTTGAGGTTTTTCATTTTTTTCCTGTGGTTTTATCATAGTTCCTATCAGCCTTCTAAAGCTCAGCTCTCTAGCGTTCCTGGAAATGGGCAATGTCCCTTTTACATAACTTTATATTTATATGGGAGGGACGTAAAATAAAATGTTGGTGTTTTTAAATTTTTTGTTCTAGTTTTATCATATTTCCTATCAGTTTGCCAAAGCTCAGCTCTCTAGCGCTTCTGGAAGTGCGCAATGTTACTTTTACATATCTTTACGTGTATAGGGGTAGGGAGTAAATTGGAATTTAGGGGATTTTTGCCAAGGGTTTGTTCATAATGTCTATCAGTTTACCAAATTTCAGTTTTGTAGCATGTGTCAAAGCAGTAGAATTTAGAAGATCTGTAAATAAATAAGTGGCAATTTCGACGTTTTTTGAAATTTCGTAACTTCTTTAGTACTTAATGGAACTTGGAGAGGCTATTAACTCTATGAAAATCTACGACTGTGCAAAGTTTTAGTTTCGTACCTCATTGCGAAGTAGAGTTTCAGATAGGTCAAATATGGGCTGAAATGTTTCAAGAAAAGATGGAAGAGCAGTTTACGCTAACTCGGCGGGGTACTGCCGTGCTCCCAGATTTAATGCAAACACCTGGATCTTAGTTTAGGACTGCTGTATAAATGCGTTAATAAAAAATACTTTGTTCAGGAAACAATAAAATAGTTTCCTGTAGTTTGGCCGTCGCATTTGGGATAAGAAAAATACGAATTCTTTGTTAATACGTTTTAGCTCTTGCCGGCCGGCGGCGCGGTGGTCTATGAAATGTGCCACCAATTTTTCGACGCATTGCGATGGTTCATTATATAGACCACTTTGAAATCTATTTCTCACGCTACTCACGAGAACATAGACGGTTTGCAACACCGCGCTGCGAGGTGACATCTGTAGACTCGAGCGACAACTTGTGCTGGTGTATTGGGAGTTGTCTGTTTACTCTGATTCTTTCCAAACATGCCAATTTTGAAAAAATAAATAACAAAACATGTTTTGACGCCGGTTGGGTCTGAAAATTGTTGAAATTTTGGTACAGATAAGAGTAAAATTGGGATGAAAACTTTATTGGTGCTAAAATACCTAATCGACTCACCATTTTCACCATTGTACCGAATATCTTCGCCATCCTCTCGCCTCCACATCACATAGGGTTCTGGATATCCGGTCGCCTTACATGTCAGACTCACATTGGTTGACTCTAGCACCACCATATCTGAACTGGTTTCTCTGTCTATGATGCTGGGAGGAACTGTAATCAAAAAATATAATTTTTTAAAAGACACAGCACCAATTTTGTTTTTGAGCAAAAATCGTATGTAGCTGCTGCAGCAGCTCCGTAAACGTTTTAAAGAGCTTAAATCGGGTTAACTTTGATGGATGGCTAATCACAAATCACAAATATGTGTCTAGACATCAAGCAGTGAGACAAGTGACTGAAGCGAAGTTTCTTTTTCTGTGGAGAATGACCCGCTGTACGATTATCGTATTTTCATATTAGATATCCACTTCACTTATTAGAAATAGATCCTTGCGATATCGTTTGATTTAAAAACGCAGAAAGAATAAATCGTGGCTGTCAAGATATTTACACTAGTATTTACTGAGATCTTAAAACTTAGCGTTTAGACCAGGGACTACGTATTACAAATCAAAAAGGAAATTTGTGCTAACAGACAAGGTGTATAATACAAAAGAACAGGCACACACCAGCAAAATTTGGCATATGAAAAACTTCAAGTTAACCAAAAATCAACGCTGTAACTACAGTTTTAATTTATTTAGAGAAAATTGTGTTGTTTCGAATGTTTACAAAACTTTGTTTTTTTATTGTAAAAATGCTAAACACTTCAAAGTTTGATTTAATGTACCTATGTTTTCCTCTTGTTATGGTAGTTTACAAGATATACAGGTTTGAAATTTAAAATAAACCCGAGTGATATCTGACGTTTTCATTGGGTGTATGTAAAGGTGTTTTTGTAATTAAAAGAGTGACACCAACTAAATTTTCCAGTGGCTCCGATAGAATGGATCATGATTTTCTACTAGAAATTTTGCTTCTAAAATTGAAACAAATATTTTTTTTTCTTGAGTAACATAAAATTTTGGCCATTAAAAAAAAACTCTCATATAGCTAGAACAAGCTAGATCTTCAACTATTTCACCCAAAAAGCTGCGGCTTGTTAATTATTAGTAACATAAAATGTACAATTTAGTTTCTTGCTGTAAAAGCATGTTGCTCAACCGTTTTTGTTGCTAATCAGCATGACCGGTATTTTTTGCTGTGAAAATATTGGTGCAATCAATTTGTTTGGCGAAATAGCCATTTTAACTAAAATCCAGCCCAGTGTGCCTGCAAAAAATATTCTTAAAAGGAGTTAGAAGCTTATTACTTATAAAAATAAAGAGGTAATTAAAAAAAATATTGTGTGTGCTTAAGACCACACGGCAGAAGTGTGAACTTCAACAAGGCGAAATTAATAATATTGGCCCATAACATATTCTGTAAAGCGGACCGAACCGAACTCTTCTCTGTATTGGCCTTCATCTGCATCATCATATCGCTCGCTGAATGTTTCTCACAGTTAGTAGACTCGAGCCGATTTCACCTGAATGAGCATTACATAGCCGAGCCTGACGGCTCAGTTCAATTCACTATCTCTAAAGATGTTTACACTTCAAAACTTCAAAAATTATTGTGTGTGTTTAAGACCACACGGCAGAAGTGTAAACCTAAACAAGGCGAAATTAATAATATAGGCCCATAACATATTCTGCAAAGCGGACCGAACCGAACTCTTCTGTGTACTGGCCTTCATCTGCATCATCATATCGCTCGCTGAATGTTTCTCACAGTTAGTCGACTCGAGCCGATTTTACCCGAATGAGCGTTACATAGACGAGCCTGACGGCTCAGTTCAATTTACTACCCACAAAACTGCTAAACACGCCTAAAAAAATTACACTTCAAAAATCTAAACATAAAAAAACAATAAAAAATTCAAATTCGTCAATTTAAAGGAAATATTATGCTGATTTACAGAAATCAAATAACGCAAGGGTCAATTAATAAGAAAAATAACAACTTTGCGTAATATCTCAAAAACTAAAAGTGAAACTTAATTTAACAGTTGGATTCTTTATTAAAAAAACTACAAAAAAGCAATTTATAACAAAATGAAAAACTACAAAAGTTCTCTACTACTCTACTCTCAAAATGCTCTTTTTAAAAGATAATATATCTTTTTATAAACAAACAGTAATGACTAATAGGCATATTTCAGTTAAGATTCATTTTTAATTATGTTATTTATAAGCTAATTATGACTGAAGGACGACAAGTATCCAGAGTCGTAGGCTTTATTTGTTTTTAATAATCTTCATTATTTGCTTATTATTGCTTATTTAATACTCTTTATTTTTTGTTTCAGATTGTGGCTTGTGGGTTAAAAACATGCACCTTTCTGATTGGTCTTTCACAATACCCAAAGGTATAAATTTGAAAAAGATTTATAGGTCAATTTAAATAGAAAGAATTTATAAAATCAACTACAGAAGAAATTAAATCTATATTTGAAAAATTAAAAAGTAAAAAAATTATTGGTAACGAAGCGAGTTCAATATATGTCTTAAAATCGTCACAAAATAGTCTCTCAATTCCTCGCAGTCATATAAAAAATATATAAAATTTTTTGAAATCGGAGCAACTTTTTTTTTCTCGAAAAAATTAGGATCACCATAGCTCACACTACTATAGTACTATACATATAGTACAGGGGATTTCCCTTCGTTGTCAAAACAAGCTTACATAAAGCCACTTCACAAGAAAGGAAGAAAAGACCAAATTAACACTTATAGACCCATCTTGCTACTACCAAATATTAGTTAAATATTTGAAAAAGAAATAAGTGAAAGATTCACAACGTTTTTTGAAATAAACCACTTATTAACTTTTTCTCAAAACGGTTTTAGAAAAGGCAAATCGACAAGGGCGGTGTATTAAATAAAATATTAAATGGCTTAAATTCAAATAAAAAAACTGTTGCTTTTTGTTTGGATTTGTCAAAAGCCTTTGATAGCGTAGATCATGAAAGATTGTATGAACAACGTAATAATTATGGTATAAGGAATAAAGAACTAATGTTTCTTAAATCATATTTAAGCAATAGAAGTCCATGTGTTGATAAAAAATATCAGAATAAATTGTGGAAGTCTTCAATAAAGTCGATTTAAAAGGTAGTACCATAGGGATCAGTTTTAGGGCCACTAATGTATATAATACTCACAAATGAAATCAATTCAATAATCAATGATTTTCTTTCACAATTTTGCGATGGTGTCACTGTTGATGTGCAAGAGGATACACCTGAATTATGTAATATTGGAGCAAGTCGATATCAATATAGAGTCATTAACTAATTATTTTAAAAAAAATAACTTGCAACTGAATCGTAATAAAACGCAAATAATAAATTTTAGAAAAAACCAAACCAAAACTTAAATTAATGATATTGGGTTGATAAATCTTTATTCGCTCTTGGTTCTAGAACTAAATATAGACAAAAATCTTAACTGGAAAATTGAAGAATTAATCCATAGCTCGAAATGGAAGTACAAGTAGAAGAAAAATAAAACTCTAAGTCCTCCTCCTCTGTGATTTTTATATGGTTAACTGGAAAATACATGTCGAAACATTATCAAAAAACATGTGTCAAAATTGGTATGCCCTCAAACTAGTTCGATCTAGCAGCTTCAGGTCAGATATGGAATATTTTACAGGGTAACTCAGTTGAGGCCAATAGAGTTTTAAAATTGCAAAAAAGAGAATTAGTTTTCAGTTAAAATGTACCGTTAGTTCTAAAGAAGTATTAAAAATAAAGTACTAACTATATTTTCATTGTATATATTGGAGTGTGTGAGTTTCACGCTTTCCAATCATGATCTTTTTATGGGGTTGGAACAAAAACATGTATACAATACAAGAAATAAAAACGATCTTAAATGTGAATCAGCACACTATACATATATACAAAAAAAAACGGAAAAACTCTATCCTTAGAGTTTGGTGTAAATTACCACTGAAATTTAGAAATCTTGCTCTTAAAATCCTGAAGATAAAACAAAAAAAATATTTTGTAACAAAGGTACATTATTCCGTTGATTAGTTTTTTGAAGCAAGTTTAAAATATTTATTTTGAAATGATAATTACCTCTTCTGTGGATGTTATAAATGTACTAAATTGTTTTTGTTGAATATTAAAAGTTATTCAAAAACCTACTTTAGGGAAAGAGACTGCTATAAAACGACGATTTACAATAATTATTATTGGTTTTAGTTTTAATTTTTAACAATGTATTTTAAATTATATTATGTATTTGACAGGATTCATACCCAATTGGGTTATAAGGATTAAATAAAGATTTTACTTACTTACTACTTACTATATAACCATTCATTTTCACACAGCCTATCTGATCTGCTATTCAACTTGCTAGAAGATTTAATACCATTTCTATTTGTAATTGGTCAGAAAAGTAATTTTTTTAACAAAAAAGGTTTGCTTTAGTGATTTTTCAGACGAATGCTATTTTTTGCCGAGAAACACCTACCCTTATACTTTTGTGAGATACCACTTGTAGATGCCCCAATATTTTAAAAATATTTTAATGTTGGGGCAACAGACAGCAAAAGCAATATTGCTATATTTTTTGCCCCAATCGCAATGTTCGGGCAGCTGTTGAGCAATACATTTTGTTACTTGGGTAAATTTTATGTCTATGCTATGGTCGCAATGAAATGCAGTTACATTAGGCTAGGTCTATTATTTGCACAAATATAAAAGAAAACAAAAATTTTCAGTGCCGCGGTCGGCGTTGTACCACCTTTGCACCGACACCCCGTGTGTGCGTGTCGTAAGGGCGGATTTTACGGGGCGACTTTGCCCTTATTTCGCGCTAATAAAATATCCTGCGCTCCCAACGATCACGGAAATCGTAAAAATTCTCCAGAAGTTATTTTAAAAAGATAACAGGGGCGGGCGTTTAGCTTTTATACAATCTTGCAATAAAATAAATATTTGTGGTTGCGCACAAAACAAAGTCGCATCGAAGTATTAGCCGAGAATAGCCAACACATATTTTTGGGTATTAGATCGCACTTTTCTTCATTCAAGACGACGCAGTACCGTGAAGTCAATGTTATTTTAAATAACCATAACAGATATTGATATTAGGGTGTTTTTGGATAGTACATGTACAGTAACGCACCCAGGAATATGTCTTGGGGGGGGGCCCGAGGCCTCATAATGTCCTATTTCTTGCTATTTTTTGTGTTTATTCATGAAATATGTGGAAAATATATACAAAAATCATAGGCTTGGGGGGGGGCCGGCCCCCCCCTGGGTGCGCCCATGCATGTAAACATCAATTTACTTATGGTTGTGGTAAACTTAGCGGTTAATAAAGATAATTTTTGTCGCGAAAAACTCACATTTTGAACATTTCAACGTTTACAAACTCACTGAACTGAACAAATTTTGTTTTTTTTTTCACAAAATTATAAGTAAATCATTTTACAAAAAAATAACTTTAACTTGTTAGAACATTCACAAAAAAACCTACAAATGGCAGGGGCGGCTCGTGACTTTCGCAATAGACACATATAAAAACTATAAAAAACATACCTAAATTCAGTAAAATAAGCGAAATCAGGTAGAATGATAGAATTACAATTTAATTTTAATTTTACTGCTCGTATAATAATTTTTTTATACCACGATCCTTTAAAATGCCGAATGTACACTTTGTCTATAATCTTAGCCGGTTTATTTACGTTTAATTTAGGGAATGGCTTTTCATAGTTCAAAAAGTATTTCTTGTCATCATCGTTTCTCCTTGAAAACGGTTCTTCCAGTAAAACACACACTGTATGGTACACAGGGAACATTGTGCAAAATAATTAAAATAAAAACCGAATCAGAACCAAATGTAAACAATACACCGGTAACCGGACACTATTTTAATATTGTCCGCAGGTTCAACACCTGATTCTTTGCACTGCCAAATCTTGCGACGTTGTCATGACAACCAATAGACGCCTTCACGCGGCATATCGAGTAGACACCGGCGAACGAAAAACAAAAATCGTTCAGCAGTGCTTGTCTGTACGCTGGGCATGCAGTGGGTAATGCTCACGGTTTTTTATCGGGTTATAGGTATAATCTAGAATAGACCGGTCCATGAATCGTATATGAAATTGCCTTGGTTTTCTAAAAATACAAAAATATTATGTTCATATCATATCTAACTTTTGTTTACAAAAATCAGCTGAACCACCAGTGACGTAGACCGGTCTATTCTAGGGACCGTGATAGGTAATAAGATAACCAACCGCTCGTTTTGATTTGCTGACGCGGCTCGGCGAAGCTCGGCGCGGCTTCGATTTTTAATTTCCTTTTCCGTCTTAGATTCTTAGCTTAGATTCTTAGATTATTATAATTAAACTGAAAAAATAGTCAATTTCTCAAAGTGGAGTTTGCAAATTACAAAGAATGTCTTTTCCACTAAAGTCTTTATTGTTTCGGGTTTTATTTAGGACATGTTTCGAGTCTAAAGAGACCCACCATGAGCTGAAACAAGGTAAACAAAGAAGTGTAACTACATTCGAAGCAATTTTCAGTGCCTATTAAATAGTTTAAACTAAACCCTCGCATTAGCTTGCTAGGGGTATGAGGGTCTTTTAAAGGTTTTTGAAAGGTATGTTACATTTTAAAAGGAGTATCAGTTTATAAAACATCAAAAATGATAGAGGTGGAATGGTCACTTTCGGGGTACATTAGTGAACCTGAAAGTGATTATTTGATCCTCTTCAAAATAATTTTATTATCTCAGTTTAATCTATTTAATAGGCACTGAAAATTGCTTCGGATGTAGTTGCACTTCTTTGTTTACATTGTTTCAGCTGATGATGGGTCTCTTTAGACTCGAAACATGTCCTAAATAAAACATGGAACAATAAAGACTTTAGTGGAGAAGACATTCAGTTTTTTCTTTGTTATTATAATTAGTTTGGAAAAAAGAGGTGAAGTAGCGCTTTACCTCCGTCATTGGGCGAGCCGCCACTGACAAGTGGTGAGGTGAAGCAAACTATTATATTCAGCAAAAAAACGACCTCGAAAAGAAAAATGTTACGACTCTGTTCTAAAATACTACTTATTGCAAATACATTTTGGTCTCTTTAAAAAGATCCTGTATATAAAATAAGGTCAAAGAAAAGAAAAGAACTTGCTTTCTAATATATTTCTCAAAAAAGAGCTTGTCATTGTTGTCCCGCTACTGCTTCCCTTACCTACATAGGCTTATTCCTTTTTTTTTTCATTGAAAACTGAATGATGAATGATAAATTCTCTGGAAATTTATTTATGGTTGGCTTTTATAAAAATGCAAAGTGCAACGTTAAATGCGGCTTTATATTAATTTGACAACATGACAAACGAGCTTCTGTTTGTATTGCCGATGATATGCCGCAGGCCTCAGGCCGCAGGGCACGCAAAACAAAAAACTCTGCCACGAGAATTATTTAAAAGCTATATTCCTTTACAAAAGGAGTTAAAATTATTATCTGAAAAAAAAAAGATCCTTAAGGCCACATTGTAGGTTTTTGTTTGAGAAATATTATTTAATATATATTTAAATAGTTTCTGTCTACCCAAAACTAAAAACTCTATGAGACTTTATTTTTCTTCCTTAATTGTTTTGATTCAGTATACTCAAGTTTGTAACAAAGCAAATTATCTTCATATAAGTAATATTTTGCTTGTAGAGAAAACGGTGCCTTAGATTAATTCAGTTCCAACTTATTTTTTGTGCTATATCAAGAAAATATTATCTTGGTGAATAGGAAAGCACAAATCATTTTACTTCAAAGCAATTTGCTTTGATAAAAGACATTTTTTTACCGTGTATAGTTTAACAGTGTTCGGTAACACTATTTTTCGATGTTTCAGAAATTGTTCCTGTGTTACAGATCGGGACATTTAGTTGAAAAATAGTTGTATTTATAATCTACCTTGATAGTTTTTAGCATTATCTATTTTTGTAATTTCGTTTTGTGCCTTAAAGTGTGTGGTTTTCAATTTTGTTCCTTCTGTAACGTTGATGTCCCCATTCTAACACCTAAAATACCTGATATTTTTGTCAAATTTGCAAATCCAGTGTTATTTTAAAATAATGTTTTAAATTTTAAGTTGTCCTTTAGATATTCCTTAATTAAAAGGATAAATCATGTTTTAGGTAATTAGTATACTTTAATCATTTATGAGGAAAAAATACTAAACCTAATACCTTACCAAAATCTCCAAAAATTAGCTTTTAAGAAATATTTTGCTGGTTATTATAATAATTTTTAAATTGATTTTGTCATAGTTCTAAAAATATGTAAAATTCGCCAAAAAAATAAATGATTTTTTGTTTTCCTAAAAACTAATAAATTTGGCCGCGCCCCCCACCCCCCAAATATTTCAAAATTTCAAATTTAAAATAAGGGGCTGTAATAGCTATTAAATGTATCTTATGTGTCTAAGGAACACGAACACTAAAAAAAATCATAATTATTATAATATTTGACCGCGCCCCTGAGCACTTTCCCCTAAATACGTATACAGTTTTTTGCTTGGAAAAGAGATAATATAATATAATCATTATTAATGGATATAAAAAATGTATTCATCGCTTTTTCAACCCAGAACTAACCGCGTGGAGGTAACTGTATACAGTGGCGTGTATAAGGGGGGGGGCTGCTGGGCTCGGACTCCCCCCGAAGCTAACATTTTTCATTTCATGAATACAATCATAAAACGAACTGTCTCGGCCCCCCGAAACTTTTTTCTATATACGCCACTGACTGTATATCGAGTCCCACCCCCACCTCCTCCCTTTTTCCCTGCCCTGCATACTCTTCTATATATCTATCTATCTATTTAGCCTTCTTCGATCCATCTTTGGATATAGGCCTCCCCCAATATCTTCCACTCTTCCCTGTCTGTCGCCGTGTTCATCCATCTAGCTCCCGCATATTTCTTCAAATTGTCCGCCCATTTGTGGCCTTCCCCTACTTCTTTTATTTTCCCAAGGTCTCAAGTTTACAATACATTTGTTCCATCGATCGTCTTTCTGTCGATATTATGACTGACAAATTTCAATTTTAATTTTGCTAGTTCTCCTCTGACATCCCTTACTTTTGTTTCATTTCTCATCCATTCATTCCTTTTTCTATCTGTTAGCTTTACATGTAACATTTGTCTTTCCATTCATCTTTGGGTTTGTGTTACCTTATCCATGTTTGATTTTGTTTCTGTCCAGGTCTGGGATCCATAGGTAAGGACAGGAAGGATACACTTTCGTTTTGAGTTACTGAGGATATTTTTTATTTTTTAATATGTAGCTTAATTTACCGAATGCTGCCCAGGCCAATCTTACACGTCTCTTGATTTCAGCTGTTTGGTTTTCTTTTTTTAGTTTAATAATTTGTCCCAGGTATTCCTCTACTTGTTCTATTTTCTCCTGGTTTATTCTGTGATATATCGTGATATTTTCATCTGTGTTTGTTATGATTTTAGTTTTAGTGTAGTTCATACTCAAGCCTATATTTTTAGCTGCTGTATCCAATTCTTTCAGCATTTTTATCAGTTCTTCTTTCTTATCTGTTATTAAGGCGATATCATCAGCATATCTTAGGTGGTTTAAGTATTCTCCGTTTACTTTGATGCCCATTTCTTCCAAATCTAAGTTTTTAAAAACGTCTTCTAGGGCCTGGTTAAATAGTTGTATCACCCTGTCTGATACCTCTACCTCTTCTTATGCGGATTGGCTTGATTCCTTCGTGGATTTTGATTGATATTGTTGCTTCGCTATATATATTGGCTATTAAATCTGTGTATCTGTAATCGATTCGGCTATTAATTTTATTTTATTAAATTTTTAAAAAACTGCCCATTTTATCCCCCAGGGGCGCGGCTAGAAATTAAAAAAAATATACGTTAGCGTTTTTGACCCGTTACACAACTTTTTTTAACTATGACAAATCAATTTTCTAAAAAAAAATTTTTTACGCCTTTTTCTGACTGACCAATTTAACAAAAACTTATAAAAATCGCAACTCACATATATTTTACTAGCTTTTGGTAAAACATAATAGTTTAAAGTCTGACACGTTTAGTTTACAACATTTTTCGCTGATATAAAAACTTTTACTTTCCTCAACAAAAATTTTGGCTTTGTTCACAAAAAAAAATTGCCCTAGATATTTTACATAAACCAAAAAAATTATATTTTCCTTTTTGATTTGTATCTTTTTTACAAAATTTGGTAAAAACATACCTTTTTATGTCCTAAACACGTTGTACATATTTTAAATCAAAATAATAACTTTTACATTTTATTTAATCTTTTAACTGGACTTGATTTTTTTCGGAAAATTTTAGGTTAAGTAACAAAGTGGTTTTTGCTACTAAAAGTTCAGCCGGTTTTACCCTAATAAGTTGGCTCGAGTCTAATTTAGATTCCTATTGACTGCGATATATACGGTGTAGTTAAAAATTAAATGGAGATTTACCGGTGATAATATTAGACAGAAAGATGATCAAATGGAACAAGTGTATTGTAACCTCGAGACTTTGGGAAATTAAAGAAGTAGGGGAAGACCCCAAATGAAATGGGCGGACGATTTGAAGAGACATGCAGGAGCTAGATGGATGAATATGGCGACAGACAGAGAAGAATGATTGAATGAAATAACATGAAAACTAGCAGTTTTTTTAATAAACGTTTCAAGCAAAACTTCTAAGGCTTTTAATTATCAGTGGTATCTTGACTTTGACATTGACACATTATTTTTAGGTTACTTTGAGTTCAATCAACTTTTTTTAAAGGCAAACGCCAATTAATTTTTTTTTACATTAAAAGAAGTCAACATTATCTTTCTAATGTCATGCATGCAAAGTTGTAGGTTGACCTCAAAACAGCCTTTAAATGATACGTCAGTGTTAAGTCAGTATAAGGCCTTAAGTTTTGCTTAAAACATGTTCGAGATATTTAGCCGTTCCGGTATTTATGGGTCACCCTTTATTTTCTTTTTAGTTTCAATAGTTTTGATGATTTATGCTCTTGTTTGTTTTTCTTTTATTGTAATTTTTAAAGGTCTGGTCTATTGATGACGGTTTTATACTTTTTTTAAACATATATCCTTAGAGCCGTAATAGCTTTAAATAAATTGCAAATAGTCAAGAAACATATAAATAGAACAATATTACTTTTCCAGTAAATCCGTTTGAAACGATCAAAGCTTTGCACACACAGAGCTACAGAGCTCTAACACTTTTTTCCCCAGAACCTAATTCGACTTTTCTTTCAAATCTCGTTAAAAAAGGTCCGATTCGCATTACCGGCAAATCCGTCTTTCCCGAGAGATCATTTATGGGAAAAGTGGCGACAATATATAACCATACCGATAAGAAAATTACGTCTTTTATTTTAAAAATACTCTGTCAATTTATGGTTAACAAAAAACCCGCCACCCGGGAACGCGTCCGATTGGAAATTCTCCCCCCACACCACTGATCAAAACAAACTATAATTTTTTTTTGATCTGCGTGGATAGTTACCATTAATAAACAACCACACAAGTAATATTATTAACAAAACACCTCTAGTTGTTTAGAGAGATAAAAAATTAAAAAAATAACCTCAATATGCGGAAGCCCCTGGTGTGTCAGTAATATTTTTAACACCTTTGTCTAATATATGGGCTAAAAGAACATTCTTTTTTCTCTGAAAAAAGTGTTTTAACTTTTTTTCTTAAAATCCTTAGTTTTTTGAATACTGTATAAAACCTAAAAAAAACATGATTTGTTTTCGTGATCTAAAAACTTAATCACCCTAAATAGGGTGGCCAATTAAGTGCTAATCGTCGGCTCGACTTCTTAAGTGATACAGCGTTAAAAAGATAATTTAATTTTCTACAATAAGGTTATTTACACATTTTCTGTAAGATGCTTGCCTTTTGATAAATTTATCTGTATCACAGCAAAGGTCCAGACAAGTCAAATAGGCTGTAAACTAGTTTTATTTTACGATATTAAAGATTTTCTTAGATATACGTAGTGTCTCAGTTAACGGCCACTAAAAAAAATTGCTCAAAATCCAAAACGGCTGCGAAATGTGTAGCGTCATAACTGGAATAGCACTCGTCTGACGAAAAAAATTGTGAAAGTGCTTTTGTAGGAAATTTTTTTATCTTCAACTTTCGTTTAAGTATATTCTTCTAAAATGTACAAAAACCAACTAAAAAAGCAAGCCGGCCCCCCAAGGTCGAAACCTCATTTTGTTTTTTGGATTTTATTGTGAACAATATATGTCAAAACTGCGACTACATGAACTTTTGCAAGTTATGAGATTCTTTTTCGCTCTAATGCCTGACCTACATCTTCAACAACACAACAAGAGCCGATTTTTTATTGCTATGCCCTATACGGCAAACCATCTTAATCGTTACTAGTATATCGTGTGATTTAAAAGCAGACACTTAACATAAAATTTGGTGCCTATCCAAATCCCATTTTTTCAATTGCGCATGACCAGCATTTTTTCTTTTTGGCATGTATACTGGTTCCCTCTTTCTCTCCACATACAAATCGGTGTGGTGATCGGTATCATAAAAGTCTGGCGTCAAATTTAAATCGAAAATAAATAAGCCTGTTGTTTTAAAACTCAAAAAAATATTGAAATATAAAACTTTTAATTTTTTTTCTTTATATTAGCACTCATGTCCTTTTGATTGAAACCAGTGTTAGCCTAACCTCTTGGTCAATTTATTGTAAACGAATCTAAACCTAAGGTCCAACACGACCCGTTTGATCTTTTTAAAGGATGTGCCTTACACTAGAGTCCCTGTATGTTGACATATTTGGATATTATCCAATTATGTAAAGATACAGGGTGGGGCTCCCTGGTGGTCCAGAAAGGAGATTTGTCTGGAATTTAACGGTGTCAGGCGTGGACTGTAATTTTAAGGGAATAAGGTCATAGGCTAAGCTGGTACAAGGGATTCTGAAATGGTCTAGTTTACCTTCTAGGTTAGTGTAGCAATAAACAAAGGTATGTAAGGTAAAAATAATGCATTTTCACTTACCATTTTTATACAGGAAGCGGAACTCATGGGAGGACACGCTGTTTAACCGTATTCTTTGCACCCACATTCATGTGGTAGGAGAGTCGCTAACACGCGTGTATTATCGTTCGAAGGCGAAACGGTTCTCTCTGATGCAGCAGATATCGCTACTGCGTTCGTTCTCCCACATGTCGCCCAGTGGCGTCGTTAATCCATAGGCGTAGGAGAAAAGGGAATAAGTAGGAGGGAATGAGATTACGAAGGTCCATATTAAAGGAACTAGGAACCTTAGTAATTCAAAATGCATTTTATGTAAAGTAAATTGATTATAGCAAATTGTAATATTTGCCTTTAAAACCGCGGGAGTTTCAAATGCAAATAACCCAGTAATTTTAGGTACTTAATTAGTTAATTAATACTAAATAAACCAAAAATAGAAAATGCTCTAGTGAATCACCAAATAGCCTAATTCGAACCAATTTGGTAAATTATAGTAAAAAGAACATATTTACAAAAAGGAAGGCGGGACGAACCATTTCCCACCCCCCTGAGAATGCCCAGGGGCATTTCAGAGAGTTTAATTTGTAGGCAGGGCGCATAGTTTTACCAAAGGCCGTTTGTAGGTACCTTTAGTAGTCTTTACAATAGCAACCCGTGGAACATTATCAGAACCTTTAATAAGGTCTTCAATGCGGCCTAGGGGCCAATCCAATGGAGTGGAATTTTCATCTTTGATCAGTACCATAGTACCAATATCAATGGAAGCAAGAGGTTGGTGCCATTTGGCTCGCTGTTGCAAAGTGTGCAAATATTCGCGATGCCAGCGAATCCAAAAATCGCGGTGCATTCTTTGCAACAGTTGCCACCTGGACAGCCTGTTTAACGCAATATCGCAGTAGTTTGGATCGGGTATTGTACCTGGAGGCCTCAAATTTAAAAAATTATTAGGAGTCAAGACCGCCAGATCAGTAGGATCGGTGCTTAAGGCACATAAAGGACGTGAGTTCATTATGGCTTCAACTTGGGTTAAAACCGTATTTAATTCCTCATAGGTGAGTATTTGATTTCCAACTACCCTGTGAAGATGAGTCTTTAAAGATTTAATGTTTGATTCCCAAATGCCTCCCATGTGGGGAGCAGCAGGTGGGTTAAAAGACCAAACTATACCTTCCCCCTTCACGCAATCAGAAAAAATTTGTCGCAAGTATTTTTCAGAGGCCACGAAGTTGGTCCCGCAGTCTGAAGAGATCTTTGAGCATAGTCCTCTTCTAGCTATGAAGCGGCGCAGAGCAGCCAGAAAGGCTTCTGATGTCATATCAGAGACTAACTCTAAATGCACGGCTTTAACAGCGCAACAGATAAATAAACAGACATATGCTTTCATGGTTTTTGCACCTCTGGTCCGACCAAGAGTAATCGTGAACGGACCACAAAAATCTATACCTACATTTTCGAACACCTTTGCTTCGGAAACTCTAAATTTCGGTAGGTTACCCATAGGGGGTTGAAGGGAGTTAGGTTTAGTTTTCCAGCAAGTATGGCAAGAACTTAAAACTTTTCTCACTACCTTTTTAGCAGACAATACCCAGAAGTTTTGCATTAGTAAAAAAGTTGTGGTCTGTATACCACAATGAAGATTGCTGCGATGCAAATCTAAAATCAGTAATTCAGTGAATTTTGCACTAGAAGGCAAAAGAATTGGAAATTTTTTATCGTATGATAAATTTGAATGGCATAAACGGCCTCCAACACGAAGCAAATCGTAGCTTTCATTATGCAAAAATGGACATAATTTTTGAAAAGCTTTTGGAAGCTGTTTCTTATCTTTTAGTAATTCAATTTCTTTTTGGAAAGAAAAAGATTGTACGCATTTCGAAATAAAAAGTAAGCTTTTGTAGTAATCCTGATTTGTAAGGTAATCAGTAGCAAAATTGTATGAGGGATTTTTAAACTTTTGTAACCCTCGCAAAAAGTAAGCAACTATTCTCTTAATTTTAAAAAGAGAACTGTATTTTTCAAACAAGTTGTTTACATAATATTCAACTGTTTGTTCGCAAGTAAAAACGTTAAAAATATTTTTTCGCTGTTCTTCCAAAACTGCATTCCCATCGTAAGTAACTGTCATAAAATCCCAAGTATTTGTAGGTTGGTTTAGAAAAGAAGGCCCTTCTAACCAAAAATAAAATCTTTGTAAATCAGAGGGATACATTTCCCTAGTACCGCAGTCAGCAGGATTTTGTTCAGTAGGAACATAATGCCAAAACTCAGGGCTAATTCTTCCTTGTATATAGGCAGTTCTATTCGAAACAAATGTTTTAAATTTGTGAGGAGATCCCTGAATCCAAGATAAGGTCACTGTGCTATCAGTAAAAGCAAGAATTTTATCAAATTTAATTTTTTCCGAGAACGTTTCTAGTAAAAAATCCATTAATTTAGCCAACAAAACAGCTCCTAAAAGCTCTAGTCTTGGTAAAGTTAGTTTACGACGCAACGGTGCGACTCTAGATTTACTACAAACAAAAAAAACTTTAATGTTTCCATCAGAATAAAAAATTCGAATATAAGCGACAGCACAATAGGCCCGTTCTGAACTATCGCAAAATCCTACTAGCTGGATTTGACTAGCATTAGGCAAAATTATTTGACGAGGAATTTTAACAGAATGCAAAAACTTTAATTCATTTTTAAATTTTTCCCATTTAAAAACAATTTCCGGACTGACAGGGTCGTCCCAGTTTAAGTCTTCTGCCCAGCAGTATTGAACAATTAATTTTAAAATTAAAACTATTGGCGCCAAAAAAGACAGAGGGTCGTAAATGCGGGCCAAATTACTTAAAATTGTTCTTTTAGTGCATGTTTGGAGAGAACAGTCGAAAGTATAAAAAAATTCATCAGTATGAGGGTTCCAATTTAAACCGAGAATTTTCAAAGTTGAATTTTCAGCATCTAAATCGAGAGAAAGAGCCTTCATCGAAATGTGTGACTCAGGAAGATCGGATAGTAACTCGGGACAATTGCTCGCCCATTTACGCAATTCGAATCCACCTCGGCTAAGTAGCTCGATTAATTGATTTTTCATCTCAGTGGCCTTAAAAAAGTCATCACTTCCCGAAATCACATCATCGACAAAAACTGCCTCCTCAATGATTTTTGAGGCAAGAGGAAGGTCCTCATGCTCTCTAGCAAGTTGCAGCAAAGTTCTGATAGCCAAAAATGGGCTACAAGAGACCCCGAATAAAACTCTATTTATTTCGAAGTCTTGAATAGGCTGGTTAGGATCAAACCTCCAAACTATTCTTTGAAAATTAGTTTGACTAGGGTCAACTAAAATCATCCTGTACATTTGACGGATGTCGCAACAAAAGCAAAATTTATGCAAACGATAAAGTAATAAAATTTTTTGTAAGTCCCTTTGTAAAGGGGGCCCAGTATAAACAGCGTTGTTGAGCGAGATTTTGCCAGGGGCGTGCATGCTCGCATCAAAAACCACCCTCAGGGGGGTGCTAGTAGAATCTTTTTTAAACACCGCATGGTGTGCAATATAAAAATGATTTGAAATTTCGGTCGGCAAAGGTGCAGAAACCGGTTGCATATGATTATTATCTAAATAATCTTGTAAAACAGAGCTGTAGGCAGCATAAAAATCAGGGTTTTGTAGCAATTTCTTCTCAAGGGAGAAAAAACGACGTACGGCAATGGATCGAGTGTCGCCAAAATCTGGAGCAGTAACTTTAAATGGTAAAGATACAATATATCTCCCCTCCTCATTTTTTGAGGTAGTTTTCAAAAAATAATTTTCGCAAAACTCATCTTCGGGGTCAATGGCCTTGACATTAGGTATGTCATCTATTTGCCAAAATCGTTGTAGATTTTTATCTAAATTGACAAAAGAATCGTTCATTGACGTAGTAAAAAATGTTTTAATTTGATTTGTAGTTGAAGGTGAAAGTGAAAGATTGCCCATTATTCCCCAACCAAAAATAGTATTAATGCAGACGGGGTTGTTGGGTCCCGTAGACAAACGACCATCTAGCAAAATGTAAGGGTACACATCGCCGCCCAACAATAAATCAATTTTATCGCTTTTATTAAAGCCTGGGTCAGCTAGTTCTAAGTTGGCGAGAAAAGGAAAACTTTTAATCGAAAATGAGGAATGAGGTAAATCACTACAAATTTTATCGAGTATTATCGCATCAAAATTAAAAACAAAATTATTATCACGCAAAGAGGATATATTGCAATTAATTCCAGATTTTGCCGAAGTTGTCATTCGATCTAAGCTTTGTAGAGTCATGGCGATATTAAATTTAGGAAGGCCCAAACTATCAGCACATGACTTAGATATAAATGAAGATTGAGCACCAGAGTCACAGATGGCGCGCACTGTGTGCCAATTTTGAAAAACATCCTGTATTTGTATTAAAGCGGTACAGAGAAGTACTTCGCGATCATTTAAAGACATACCAGTAACAATGGTGTTAGTGGTTCTATTAAATTCGGTAGCCACGGGGCTCCTCGGGGGTTGCACTGCAGAAGTAGAGGGGCTACTCGCAGAACTAGGTGTAGAATTAATAGGAAAAAAATGTAAGAGACTGTGATGAAATTGGCCACAATGTAAACATCTTTTTTCTGATTTGCATTGCTGGGGTAAATTATGCTTTGAGGCCAAACAGTTGACACACGCTTTATGTTGTTTAACAATCTCAAAACGTTGCTGGGGAGTTTTCGCCAAAAAATTAGGACATCTGTATATTATATGATCGCCACTTTTACAGAGAAAACAAAAATTTTGAGGGTTTGGAGTATTATTTAAGCCACTTTGGCCATTTGGAGACTGGGAGGCATTTTTGGAGGCTCTCTGAGTATTAGCAAACAAAGCAGATCGATTTTGAAACTTTGCTTGATTTTTCTGACTTGAAATTGACAAATCTTTATTTTTTAAGTAATCTTGAGTTTGTTGTATTTGTTCCAACGCAATGCAATGGCTAGAAACAAAAGCACGAATTTTATCATAAGAGGGGATCTCATTGGAGCAATAATTATGCTCAAATGCCTTGCGCGTGGTTGGGTCCAACCTATCCAAGAGCATTTGTGCCATAATATAATCCCAAAACTCCGTTTTAAAACCCATGACTTTTAAAGCACTTAAGTTTTTCGAAAAACAATCAAGCAAATTCCTCAAATTCGTAGCATTCTCTTTAGTAAGAGGAGAGAAGCCTTCAATTGCCTTCCAGTGAAGGTAAGCTTGTAATCGTTTATTTGTATACCTATCCACCAAGGTGTGGTAGGCATTTAAATAATTTTCAGCAAGGATAGGAATGTCAGAAATGACATCCAGGGCAGGGCCCTTTAAATTAGAAAAAAGCAAATTGAATTTTTCAAAGTTTCCCAGCGACCTATTATTGTGCACGGTAGCATTAAAGGCTTGCAAAAAGGTTGGAAACTCCTTAAATTCCCCTTGAAAACGAGGTATTTTTATCCTAGGCAGTAAACCATGCTGGTCTGTGGAGGCACAGGGACTGCCCATGGGATTTATCGTACTGCTCAAAAGCCCTCCATCTTCAAAGGGTAGTTCGAAAAGTTCGTAAAATATAGTGGAAATCTCGTCACAGCGTTTGCAAAAGTCCATAAACACTTTGTTTTCTACTACTAAGCGATCCTCATCAGAGGCTACCAACGTCAACAAAGTATTATGGTGCTTTTCAAAATCTTTTTTGATTTTTGACAATGTCCGAAATTTGACTTTAAAGCCGCTGTGATAGGCAGGGTCATTTTTTGCGAGGGTCGCGGATTCAATGATCAAATTTAGCTGTGAAATCGCACTATAGCGCAAGGCTTTAGCCTTTAAAATTTTATCCGAACTAGACATGATTTAAAAAAAAAATCCAAAAAATAATTGACAAAAATTAGGTAAACTGAAAAAAAAATCAAAATTTGGACACCCTGTATAAATATTAATGTCCTACGTTTAATTACAATAATCAAACTATAAGCGCACAAAAGTAAAGAAAATACCCGATGCAAACTAATGATAACAAAAAAACTTGTGTATAAGTTTTTTTATCTTCGCCTCGCGAATTCAAATAAGTAGGTACCTACTATGTATTAAATTTAAAAATAAATACCTACCTACAAATCAAAAGCATTTAATTTGGTAAAACTATTTATCTGCCTTTACACGAAAACAAATTCTCAAGTTAAGAATTAAATTTCCTTCAAAATTTATTATGCACGCAAAAAATGGATACAATCATAGCCATTTGCAGACAGATATTATAATAGTAAATTAGAAATAGATATATTCATAGCAATTTTTACGCAAAAACGAATATAGTAAAGCATCCGCAATCGGATATAGTCATAGCAATTTGCAATAAGCAAAAATGAATATGGCAATTTGGAGATTTTTTTCGAGCAAATTGGATATAATTATAGCAATCCACAAATGTGAAGGCACAACGGCTAAAATAATAGCACTTTGCAGACACTATTTTAAACTATTTCCAGTGACAAACAAAAAAACACCCAAATTCCATACGGTTTTTTTTTTACAAAAAAGAAACGAAAAAACTTGATTTATTCGAAACAAAAAAAAAGCATAGTAGTTTACAGATTTTATCTGTGTTTGGTTTTTCGCATGAAAAGGCTAAATTTATTGGTAAAAATATTTAATTTTTACACAAAAAAAATCGCAAAATGTATTTTAGAAACCTAGGGGTTTTCTAAAGTAGGCATGTAAGAAAAACAAGGGTTTTTCTTGCATTTGTTTTTACACAAAAAAAAATCGCAAAATGTATTTTAGAAACCTAGGGGTTTTCTAAAGTAGGCATGTAAGAAAAACAAGGGTTTTTCTTGCATTTGAAACCAGTAAAAAAGGCATTTAGGAAAAACAAGGGTTTTTCTTGCATTTGAAACCAGTAAAAAAAACTAACCTAAAAAGGCAAAAAAACGATTCCAGAAATCCGGCTCGAAGGACCAAAAATGGGGCTCCCTGGTGGTCCAGAAAGGAGATTTGTCTGGAATTTAACGGTGTCAGGCGTGGACTGTAATTTTAAGGGAATAAGGTCATAGGCTAAGCTGGTACAAGGGATTCTGAAATGGTCTAGTTTACCTTCTAGGTTAGTGTAGCAATAAACAAATGTATGTAAGGTAAAAATAATGCATTTTCACTTACCATTTTTATACAGGAAGCGGAACTCATGGGAGGACACGCTGTTTAACCGTATTCTTTGCACCCACATTCATGTGGTAGGAGAGTCGCTAACACGCGTGTATTATCGTTCGAAGGCGAAACGGTTCTCTCTGATGCAGCAGATATCGCTACTGCGTTCGTTCTCCCACATGTCGCCCAGTGGCGTCGTTAATCCATAGGCGTAGGAGAAAAGGGAATAAGTAGGAGGGAATGAGATTACGAAGGTCCATATTAAAGGAACTAGGAACCTTAGTAATTCAAAATGCATTTTATGTAAAGTAAATTGATTATAGCAAATTGTAATATTTGCCTTTAAAACCGCGGGAGTTTCAAATGCAAATAACCCAGTAATTTTAGGTACTTAATTAGTTAATTAATACTAAATAAACCAAAAATAGAAAATGCTCTAGTGAATCACCAAATAGCCTAATTCGAACCAATTTGGTAAATTATAGTAAAAAGAACATATTTACAAAAAGGAAGGCGGGACGAACCACAGGGAGTCTACCTTACACCACAGCAATATAAAATTCGCTCCTTTTTGTATGCTTAAAATGGACTATATACTTAATACTTTTTTAATTTATTTTTTCTTCAAAATGCGTAACGAAGGAGGACGGGGGGTCATAAATCCTGAATTTTGGTGTTACTTTATTAAAGAAAAAGCCCTAACTGCAAAACTTTGATTCTGCTTTTGTTCGATTATTACTAATTATTTTTTGACCGAGCCGAAATGGCTCAAATTGCATATTTGATAAAGTCGGGTATTTAATAATTCAATTTTTAATATATTTTTACCATTTTTTGTGATCTTTATACAATTTTTATTTTCTCCTTTATGATATAGAGTGGGAACCAGTGGCGAATCCAGGATTTTTGGGGAAGGAGCCAAAGTCGCAACAAGCATCAAAATATTTTTTATATCGATACCCTAATTCTAATACGTCGTAACCCACAAAAAAATTAAAATTCATATTTTTGCGTCAAAGGTTAGTAATTATGCATAGCTATATGCTGCTAAATCCTGGCAATCAAAAACAAAATATAAAACGGTCATTTCATAATGCTTACCCTACCTACCCTCTAATTTGCTTCTAACTTTTCTTATTCCTATAAAATTCTGTTGAGTTAGGTTGCGAAGTGTCAGAATTAGCATGGGCGCACCCAGGGGGGGCCCGGGGCCGTTGATTTTTTTACATATTTTCTACATATTTGATGATAAAACACAAAAAATAGCTTAAAATTTGACATTATGAGGCTTCGGGTCCCCCCAACCAGCGGCGTAGTTCGTCGCGTCCCCGCTAAAGACATGATGACCTTTTTTTTGTTTTTTTTGGTCGCACGATTTGTGAGAGGCGCCTTGTTAGCTGTCGGCCCCCAAGAGGCCTCGCCCCCCCCCAAGACACATTCCTGGGTGCGCCACTGGAATTAGAGTGACGACATGCGGTTTTTAATAGATTTAAGGTGTGAAATTTTGTATCTAAATTTGAATTAAGTGATGCTGCTAAACTAAAAAATAAGTTATATGTCTGGGAGGGGGGGGGCCTCTGGCTTCCCCCGGGATCCGTCACTGGTGGGAACCCGCAGCGTCAGGGTCTTCAAAACCTAACTTCAAAACTATTTTTATAATAAAATGTTTAATTTTGGATATATTGTATTAATAAATCAATTAATCAATCTCACATAATAAATTAATAATTCCTAATTAGAACCATTATTTCTGATTTGATAATTGAATCCATTTTTAAAATGACCCTATGAGCTCTTGCTATGTATAAATAGATCACTCTTTAGGTGTAGTTTCTTGCTTTCAATTAAATTAAAAGTATTACAGAAGTTGCACAAAGTTAAAGGTAGTCGATCTAGCTTAAATGAGATTTTTCCAATAAAGTTATGAGCGTAGCTGATGAAATGTCGAACATTATTACATTTTTTGGCTTTTATCCTCTTGTCACAAAAGTATTATAGTTTCAGCAGCTAAAATCTGGATCCCTATTGATATATAATTTTTTTATTTTTTTATATGAAACAATTTTTTTAAAAGACAATAATTTTGAAAATGTATGTTTTGATCAAAAATTTTTTTGTATATTTTTATTTAGAACACATTTCATTCTAAAACACTTAGGTTACATTAGATTGCTTTTTTTGTAAAAGGTCGGGAGGTTTTTTTTATGAGGATGGTTTTTTGTCAATCCCCCTCAAGCCAGGATATACCTAACCTACCCTTTACTTTTACCCTTAAATCCGATGACCGACGGTAAAACAAGTTAGGTTACATTTTAATTGCAAAAATATTGTCTTTTAAATTAATAAAATAGGAATTTACTTTTTTGAAATATACTACCAGTTTCCACCATTGTTAACTTTGTTATTATTAAAGATAGAAAAATTTTTTAAGTAGCACACTAGTAGAATTTTTGACGCTCTTTAAGACACTGAAATAAAAAAAAATCAAACATCGAGTTCTTCAAATAGAATAAAACAAATTTTAATTTAACACGCCCTTTATAGTATTTTGTAATTTTTTTTCTGATAGGCCTTTCAATTCTAAACAAAAATGGTCTGTGATTTTTTTTTATAAAGTTACAATAACGCAGATATTTCAAATTCAAAATTACGCTTAGACTTCTTCCTACCAAATAAAATTTCAATACCTACGTAATTTTAAACTTTAAAATATTTTCGTTATTTTTAACTTTGGGAAACAAAAATCAAGACAATTTTTCGCTGAAATTTAAAAAACTATCTGATCTGGCGAAAGCTTTTGTACCGTGTGTCACAAAAAGCTTCTTGAGAAACTTGAGCGACATGAAATTCGGGGGCCGTGCCTTAAACTAATAAGAAGCAATTAATGAAACTTATAGTTCAATGATAAATCTAGAGTTCCGCGTTCCTCAGGGCACGGTACTTGGTCCTTTGTTGTTCATTGTTTACGTGAATGACATCTCTGAACTGAACTTAAAAGGTATTTCGGGAAGTTTTGCTGACGACACCTTTCTCTTCGTAAAAACCAAATCTTGGGGCGAGACAAAAAATATTGCTGAGGAAGATTTAAAAAAACTAAAAGACTGGTTTGATTACAATAAACTAACCTTAAATACTACAAAAACTAACTTTATTCCATTTTCATCCTATGCCACTAAAAGTCCAATTATAAAAAGCTTGGTGTCAGACTCACAAACTATAATGTTAACAGAATCTGCCAAATAATAGTAATCGACCAACATTTACGTTGGAATTTACAAATAATTAACTTAAAAACAAACAAATTGAGATACTTTAGGTATTTAGAATTAAGTATCTCAGAATGTACCTTAAGTTGCCTGAACTTAAAACATTATACTATGCACTTGTCCAATCTCATTTGACCTATGGGATATGTGGTTGGGGAGGAGTAAGTCATTTTAACATAAAGAAACTAAAAAACTATTCAAAAGTGGATAATTAAAGTAATTTACAATTAAAATTTTAAATATTCCACCTAAAAATTGTTTGGTGGTTCTAGGTTTTTAAATATTAGGCAATTATTTTGAGTGAAGATTGCTATAAGAATTTTTAATAAGAAAGAAAAAATTGAGTTCTACCGCCACCCACATCAAACTAGAAGCATCCTCAAACAAAAAACAAAGACAGTAAGGACAAATAAGGTTATAAGTGTATTAGTGCTATTGCTCCAAAATTATTTAACTTAATACCAAGTGAAATTAAAAAGGTGGAACAATTACAAAGGTATAAATTTTTGGTAAAGAACTGGATACATGGGTGTAACAAACAAATTGAAAAATTGTTTCATTAGTGTTTTAAAATAATGAAAAAATAAAACATAAAATAAAATACTAAAGAAAGTGATATTAATCTCAAAAGAGTCTTCAAAAACCTGATAGTTACTTATTAACCAAATTAGACAAAATTAAACCCAAAATTAGGATTATAAAACCAAATTAGCGACTTTTTCACAAGTGGGTAACTCCACATTGTTGTATACATTTAACTTTGTAATTGCTGTACAAGATTGAAAATAAACATTTATTAATTTATTTATTTATTTTATTTATTTATCTAAAAAAATTATAAAATATAGTGTGTTGAATTAATATTTATTTTACGTATTTTGAAAAAACTCGGAAACGCGATATTCGATTGTTTTTTTAAATAAGCATCTTAAAGAACGTCAAAAATTCTACTAGTTTGCAAATTTAAACTTGGTGTTAAATGGTGAACACTTAACTTGGAACACCCTGTATAATAATATAAAATAATAGTTACTTACCTACGACTTGTAAATATCCCTGTCGTGACCTCATGGGATCTGTATTAATTTGACACATATACCATCCTCGATCAACTTCTTGTACGTTTTTTATGTGAAGATACCATGATCTACAAAATAAGATAACCGATGTCAGATATAATCGGTAATTCAACTCATAGTTGAGTAAATTTTTAGAGTATTTTAAGAAAAAGGTGCAAAAATGGTATATTTTTGAAATGAACCTAGAGGCCCTCGATACATTTGACAATTGTTTTACACCAAAACAAAACAGTTGTCAAATGTATCGAGGGCCTCTAGTTGTACCTAACACTAGTAACGGCTGCTACAGGGAGGGCAACGGGGCAGTGCTCACCTAAAACTAGACAACAACCAGTATTTTTAATTGATTTATTTAAAAAAAATTAAATCTTTCCTTACGACATGTCTAGTTCTTTTTTTTAGTCTGTGGTTAACTGGGAAAACTTTTCTAGCGTAAATACGAGTAATTACAAGCCGGCAGCACCGGCACGGCACAAGATTTCAATTTTACACATTTTTCAGCAGTATATGGGTAGCTGTTCTCACGCGGGGGCGGGAGGAATGTTTGTTTTAGTTGACGTCGGCAATATTTATCTTGCCAAACCCTTCGTTGCCCTTCCTGCGGGTTGCCGGTTCTATCCTTAATGAAGACGTATGAGCTTGTTTTGATTTGGGGTACGTCAGGATTAGTAGTTTAGCCTTGCCGGTCGCGTGTCCATTGTTTTTGTTTGTTTTGAAAATGGAAATAAACATCGTCAATTATATAATTAACTGTGCAAATTTAAATACGTTGACATATGAACTTCAATTACAAATAACATCCTTAGGGCCACATAGACCGGACCGAAAAATCCTAAAATATAACCAAAATTTAAGTGCAAGTAATAAAAAATTATACGATGCTGAAAACTGATTGTGTGGTTGTGAAAAACGTAACGCTTTTTATTGCTTTATTTGTCTTATTATGAAAAATCCACGAAGTGACCCTGAGTGGGTGGCAAAGGGAAGGTGTGATATCAAGCATTTTAGTGAGAAGTTAAAGACACAAAGTAAGTGCTACTTATTTAAATAACTACATAGAATTTTCTATGCTAGATTTCAAGACTGATATTAGGTGTCAATTGAATAGTGCCTATAGGCAAAACATTACCGAAAAAAATAGACATATACTTAGTAGGTTAAAATTCTGTGGGATTTTTGAGGTTGCTCTACAGGGCCATGATTAGTTTGAAACTGGTGCTAATCCGAGCACTTTGCGCATATAAAAGAAGGGCGAATAGACTTTATTTATAAACAAATAAACTAAAAACTACACCAAGCAGCTGCTTGTTTGTCAAATGCTAAAATAAAATTGTTTAAGGTAAGTTTTTTCATGCAATATAAATTTCTGCCCCCCCAATTTATAACGTCACCAGTCGCCACTGCCTAACACTTAAAGCTAAAACTTGTGTCGAGTATCCCCGATTTTCGTGCTTCAGAATCCAAAATGGCGGCTGCCAAAGTTAAGAAAAAATAATGGATTCCCTGTTTTATAAGAAATAAGTCTCCTTTAAGCGGTACCTACTCAATTTAAAACTGAAAAAAAATTGGCACCTGTCAATTCAAAACAAAATAACACCTATATTTTGAAAAATTGGTCTTTCCTTGATATTTATTTTTATCGCCTTGTATTAAATCTACTGACCAGCTCATTAAACTACTAAACAAACAAAATTTTTGTAAATAAAACTAACAATAAAAAATTAATTTAAAGAAATAAATTAATAAGATAATTTTTTTTAATTTAATATTTATGCGCATGCTTAAAAGTAACAAAAAAATAATAACAGTTTCAAACTAACTTACCTATGATCGTTATAGGATAAACTGATTCTTGGATTTTGAGTGATAACATTGTGATGTATAGAAAGGATTGTTTGAGTGTCTACGCGAACCCATGCTACCTAAAAAAATAAAATTCTGTGTAGATTCTTAAATATAAATTTAAAATTATAAAATAATTTTCTACCAATTCAAAAGTTCTTTTTTTTCTTAATTTTAACCATCCGTAGGTTATGGTTAGGTTTCAAACTAAATTTGACAAACAAGCGAAAGAGTTAACAGGATCATCACAGGCGTAACGTCATCTAGATGAAGTAGGGTGCAACTGATTTAGAAGAATTTTAAAGATTTGTATTCATGAACTTTTAGGTCATTATATAAAATGTATTTTCTGTTTCTTTTGGTAATATATAGTATGTCTCTAAAACCTGAAATCATAATTTTTTTTATTTAAAGTTTTAAAGAAGCGAAGCGATTCTTTTATTAAGAAGATGTCAAAGTTTAAATTATCTTCTTGACGCAACCAGTTTTGATGTTATTTGTAGATTAGAAATAGCAGATAGCAATGCGTTAAAAATGATAAATTTTGGTGTGTTTACAGGCTGTTTAAAAAAAAATTTGATCGATTTTTTTTTACTTTTACTATATGCATAGCTTAGTTATCCTAAAAGTCAAGTCTCGTTTTTTGCAAGTAAGAGGGGGGTCAGTTTTCTTCCGCAGTGTACATTTTTTTTAATCGTAAAAAAATAGATAAAATAATAACATGATTTTTCAAGTGTAACCCCTCTTGATATACCATGAAATAAATACAATAACCTACTTGAAAAATCTGATAAAATAAACTGTTTTTTAAATATTTTTATTAAAATTTACTTTTACAAGATTATTGGTTTCATTCAAATCTTTACAAAAATGTTTTATATAAATTATATAATTTTTGGCCTTGCTATTAGTAAAATAGCATCTTCGTTGAGAGTACCAGATAATTTGGAATTTGGTGTGTCTACAGCGGCGTTTCAAATAGAAGGTGGTTGGAATGAAGGAGGTGAGTTTAAAATTCTAATTTATTTGAAAGAAACGTTATCTACTAAAAAAGGACTCACTTTTAAATTCAAACACCATTTAAGTGAGTTCTTCTTCGTCTTTAGGAAGCATTAAAACCCCTGGTGGGTTTAAGCCTGATTCACCAGAGCCCTCTCTTCTGCTCTCTCTGGTACGATTCTTCGCTACCGTCTTATTCCCATATTATTAATGTCATCTTCGATATCGTCTTTTTATCTTTTTTGTGGCCTTTCTCTTACGCTTCTTCCTGCAGGTCTACAGTTTATTATTTTTCTTGGTGCTCTTGTCTCAATTTGGATGAATCTCACAATATCTACGCCATCTATTAGCTGTTCCAATTGATAATTCATCTGAATCCGCCATTTTCTGTTTGCACTGGTCCAAAGTTCTTAAAAATAATTTTTAGTTCAAATAGTTTCAGTTGCTCTTCATTTGCATTTGTAAGTGTTCATGATTCGCACCCATATGTCACTACTACTACTATGTCGGTTTAGAATGTTTTCCGACGTTGTCCGACGCCTATTCTTCACCTTCTTTGATCCTGACAATCATCTTCTATCAGGTCTTTTTGACTCATTGATCTTTGGATTGACTGTTGCCATTCCAGTTTAGGACGCCCTCTTTTTCTGCGCCCTATTGGTTGCCATTCTAGGAACTGCTTTGTTGATCTTTCGTGGTTCATACGTTGTACATGGCCGTACCATATCAGTTGTCTTTTAGTGATGTCATCCGTTATGCTGTCTCCTTTGTTGCTTCTGCTATTCTTTTTTCCAGTTCTTTACAGTCTGTTCCTGTCTTATCAAATGTGATACCCAAGTATACATACTCATTGCATGGAGATATTGTTTGTCCATTGTCTAGTTCTAACTTACTTAATTCGTTTTCAATAGATAAGTATTGTGTCTTGCCCACGTTTACTGTTAACCCTCACTTTTGGTATTCTTCCTTTAACTTTCTCTTTATATATTCCAAGTCTTCTTTATCATAAGCTACAATTACTTGCTCGTCAGCAAACTGTAGTATGTATAATATACAGTAAACCAGTTTATAAGTTGTATTCCCACACCGTGTACTTTAGGTTTTCAGTTTTTTAGAGCCACTGCGATATATATTTTAAAAAGAGTTGGAGATATACCACATACCTATCTTAAGCCTTTTGTTACCAGGAATTCTTTTGAAAGTCGATTTCCAATTTAATTTTAGATTTTGACCCTTTGTATAGTTCATTTATCGCTTTTATAGATGTCTGATTAATATAAGTTTGTTCTAACACTGTCCATAATTATTTTTCTACTGGAACGGTTTCATATGCTGTTTATAGGTCCATAAAGGTAACATGAATCTCTATATTTCTGGCACTCCTTTTCTTAATAATGTCTTGTTTAAGACAAAAAAACATTGTCACTACAAGATCTGCTTGCACGAAACCGACTTTGCTCTTCTTCTTGTTCATTCCTTCATTATTTCCTTATAAATTCATTACTACTGAACCGATTATGATGAAATAAAAAACATCTTAAAACTTAAGAAGGCCACAATCATACTTGATTCTTCAAAATGACGTGTTTCATTTTATTTCCTGAAAATGTTTCACACACACACACACACAACGAAGTACAAATTAGTAAAATTGGTGTGGTGGTTCTAAAAAAAATCTATTTTTGTTTCAGCCATTGTTTTACTGATTATACGGTTGCATTGCCAATCCTATCTGCATTAATTTCCTAATAAACTCATTATTACTGAAACGATCTTAGTGGAATAAAAAAATCGTGGTGAAAGTTGATGGTTCTTTAAAGACTATAATCGAAATTTGCCGCCGTCTTAAAAGATAAGATGTCGGATAGAATCAAACTTGACCCTTCAAAGAGGCACGTTTATTCTTATTTTCCGAAAATGCTTTAGGTTTGTTTAAATTTATTGAAAAGCACTACTTTTCCCCCGCTTAACAATGGACAAAGTAATAAAATCGGTGACGTTGTTATCACAAAATCTGGTTTTGTTTTAAACACAAAGAATTACTTTGTGGTTTTAACCAATGTTTTACAAATTATACGATTGCATTGCTGATCCTGTCTTCATTTAGTTCTTTATAAATGCATTATTACTGAAACGATTTTAGTGAAATAAAAAATATCATGCTGCAAACTGATTGATCTTTAAAGATCCATCAGTTTACACCATGATGTTTTTTATTTATCTAAAATCGTTGCAGAAATAATGAGTCTATAAAAAAATTAATGCAGACAAGATTGGCAATGCAATCGTATAATTTGTAAAATAATTGTGAAAACAAATTCAGATTTTGCGAGAACCACTACACTATAATGAAAAAAATAAAATCTAATGCCCAACAAGATTTACTTATAGCAATTAATTAGGACCAAAATTATCAGAATACGTAATTTAAGCCGAGAATTTATGACCGTTGGTGAAAAGATTTGTCGAAACCGAAACAGTAATAAATATTGCAGTTTCCCAATACTAAAAGCAACCGAATGTATCGCGGCAGCAGGCGGCTGGAAGCAGGGCCACATTTTACGGCACCCTTAAGCATTTAAATAAGTAATACCCCCCACAAACATGATGGTTTATTTCTTCCTCAGACAACGTGCAGCCATATATATACAGAGTGTTTTACTATAAATGTCGTCTAATCGTCTCATTATTACTCCTTGGGCAAACATATTGGAATTTACTTAATACGCCAACAGAATAGAAACCCTGTAGAAGCAGCATGCTTTCTTATTGATTGAGTCTAATATTTACAAAGGGGTCAGGAGGCAAAAGAACCTAACTGTCACGTTTACATAATGTGATTAAATAACTAAAAAGGCATAATTAAATAGACGGTATTTTCTTTAAAAATTAACATTATTTTCATTCAAAATAAAATGTAAAAGCCTATCTTACTAGTTTCACCAAGATAAATACAATAAAGTATTTTTACTTTTGTAACAAAACGGGATTTAAATATAAATGGTATTTTTGCCATTTATAAGTTTTTAAAGATTTTTAATTAAATATTGTTTTTGAAATCAACAAGAATTAATTATATGCAAGACTAGGTTAAGATTAAGTAAAATTTATGGCAACACCGGCGACTTGTTTTTTGGCATGTTTTTAGGTCTGCTGTATTTTAATTAAAGTTGTATTCGGCTAATTTGAGCCACTAACATCAAAATAATTCATATTTTGTAACTGGAAACAAATTTGCTAAACTATTTTCAACTTTTAAAAAACACATTGTGTAATTTTACTTTCTAACGGTTTCTTTAAGTCTGGCATGCGTTGGTATTTTGTCTCTTAGTGGAGCGTTTAAAGCGCAGTCTATCTCCTTCTCGCCAAGGCGAAAGGGAGTAGAATTCTTGCCAATCAACGCCAAGATATTTGTCCCCTTAAGCGCAGAGTCGCTTTAACTGAGACAGGAAACTTTCGAAAGTCGTAAGAGCAAATATTCTTTAGTTGGGCTTAGCTTGGTTCGTTTCAATTCTTTAGTTTGCTTTGCTTTCGTTCATACTTCTTAAGGGGGGTTTTTTTCAACGGGAAATTTATCAATTATTTTAACTTTGTATAAAACTGTTAACTTTAATATTCATAATTATTTTAGTCTTTTCTTTTGGAGTTTATTAATTTTAAAGCTTTTAATTATTACTGTTTCCAGTCAAATCAAAATAATGTTTTTACCTGTTTTGTGGTTTTTTAACAACAAAATATAAACCATTCGTTGCCCTAAAATCGGCATTTTTGATCAATAATATATCCCAAACCTAAACAGTAATACTAAGTAAATTAAACAGTTGATTGAATAGTTTCACCTATTCAATCAACGTTTAAAATGTTGATAAATAAATATATTTACAACAAACATACAAAAGGTTTATAAAACCTAAAAGTTTAAGAAGTGCAAATATTTGAATACAAAAGTTTAATAGTACAAAAAATTTGATATTCAATTTATAAACATAAGAAGTGAAAATGTGAAGCTTCGGAAAGAAAATTGAAAAGGTATGTATGATTTTCCTACATTGTATATACATTTGAGAAAAACGTTTATAGCATAAAACTTCCTCCAAGGATCATCAAATTCCCTTTCGAGATCATGTAAATTTAATAACACAGTAACTTTTATAAATTTTATCAATTTTTAAATAGTTGCATAAATTGGTAGCTCGCAACTTTTAAGCCTTGGCCACTTGAGGTAACAGTACGACTGTCACAAGGCCCCTGTTATACTTTTGTCAAATTACATTAATTAATAATAATTGTGCCCTTTAAAAGTTCGAAAAAATTAACAGCGCGGCAACCTTGCTAAGAACGGCGTGGTCGATGACTTACTGTCACTTGGTTTTGATGGCCGTCATTGTATTTTACATAGTTGTGGACTAAAACGTGATCCGTGCTAAAAAGCCTTTGATTTTTTTATTTTTTATTGTTTTTACTTGCGTTAAAGTCAATATGGTAAACAAGTGCGAGGTGTGTAAAACATCCTATGCCGTAGAAAATAAACGGCCCTTTTACAAGTACAGCTTATTTATTTGTAAACAAAACATAGGCGTACTTAAATATTTAAAGCATTGTTATGTAAACAAACAGCCGGTTCATAAGCTGCCACATTCTTTTAAATGTATTATACCTGCACGATTTTGTATTATTACTATCGAGATTCAAAGAATAATATACTTGCTACAATAGAATGTTGAATCAATTTTAATATCAAAAAGTATTCTCTGGTTTAATGCTGTATTATGGTTTTGTACTATTTTTAAGATTTAAAAAGAAATGTTTGTCTCATTAAAGGTTTAGGAATGTTTTTAAATTGACTTGACAACAATGTCTGGAGATCATTTACTCAAACAAACCTGCCTATGGTTTGAGGTTATGCTGCTTCTAGTAGTTCAATATTCTAAGAGAATCCCTATTCATCATCGTAAATGACAAAAACTATACAAAAACGTCATTCATCAAAACAAGACAAAAGCAAAAACGAAGTTTAGTATAATGACTTTTATCAAAATCGGACAAAATCCAAAAGGACAAAATCATATAAAGAGGCCGGGCCTAGCATGAGCAACTGTCTCCTTTTTTTATGTATACTGTTTCCGTCTCTCTTCCTCTCATACAAATCTGTCTAATAACCGAACCGAACCTCTTGGTCAATTAACTGCAGATGAATCCCTAATAACCTAATGAATAACCTAGGGTCCAACATCTGACCTTTTTTGAGGATGGGCCTTGCTTAAAGAAAATGTCATATGTGCTTAGCAATCCCTATGTAGATACGGCGTTTTCTTTAGGCATGGCATTAAAAGAAACTGCAATGATGAACCGCTCTTCTTTAGGTTAATGTCACAAGCTTGGCCCTACCCCTTTTAATGATTTTATCCTTTTTGATTTTGTCCGATTTTGATAAAAGGCAGACAGTTATACACAACTTCTATTTTGCTTTTGTTTTGGTTTCAAGAATGATGTTTTTGATAATGTTCGGTCATTAATAATTCCGTTTTTAATATAGAACTGTTATGCCATTTTCCTTTATGATCTTAAACAATTTTTTTTATGAAGTGACCTGTATTAAATTAAGAATTTTACTGATTATGGGTTTTTTCATTAAACTTGCAATAAGTCAAAATATTAAAAGTTGCTGATTATGACTTTTTAATTAAACCATAGAAAAATTAAATTTGCAAATCCGAAATGGTAGACTATGCCATTTTTAAACCGATATGTACTAAACCATAAAATCATAATAGTCACCCCAAAATTTAAAAATTAATACTATAATGAAAATTCCGCCAATAATTTAGTTATCAAATTACTCCAAAATACCAAATTTCAACAAAAATTAAAAAAATATATTAAATTGAATTTTTACCGGAATTCTAAATATTTGAAAAAGTTCCAACTGAAACTACGGCCGGCGACCGGTGGCAAGTTGTCACGGCGGCGGCGAGTTACCCCAGCGGCAAATCGGATCGACAGCGAATTAGGCCGGCGGCAAATCCAGTCGGCGACGGCACGAGGACCCGGGGGCAAATTAGCCGCGGTAAGTAGGCGGCGGCAAATTGTCCCATTCCCCTGGTCACAATGCAAAATACGAAAAGTTACCCCCTCTCAAATGAAATTCCTAGATCCACCCCTGGACTAAGATAGGTGTTATAAAATCTTTATCAAAAAGCCCACGAAAGACGTTATGTTCTCTTTGGGTATGATTTGGTTTGGTGCTTGAGAAGATCTATCTACCGATACCCCTTTTTACCCCGACGGAAAAATCCTAGATACATGCGCATTTGCAATGCCGAATACTTTTATTAAGTGGTCTATAATCTATAGTTTCAAAGTTAATTATTTGCTAGCTAGTTTGATCTTTTAAAATTTCTTAAAAATAACGAAAGTCATGCCTTCAGTTTAAACAAAAAAAATACAGTACTAGAGAAAGAATGTCAATTAAAGCAAACTTGGACAAAAATAAATGGAAGTTTACTGTCGTCATAAGGAAAAACCACGTATTCAATATTTTTTGCAAAAACGAGATATTGTGTTCCTGTGATTTACGTTAGCTTTCTAAACATGTTTGTTAAGAAAAATACGCGTATATATCAAATTTTTTCATAAATTTCTGGTTAAGTGTTCACGTATTTGCACCACACTAACCAGTCATATGAGATATAAGTCACGTACTTACACAGTACTAAGAATAAACCACGTAAAACCGAATTATATACGCGGTTGTTTCTTAGCAGCCCCAATTTTACGTGGCTCTTTTCTAGCACTGTACATTTCCACGGTTTTTTCCTGTCACGACCCGCTTATTTTCGGGATGCATCGAACGCATTTGCATTTTTGCAATGAATCGAGCATGACGTTTAGTGAGATTATCACTACATAAGTGTGAACAAAATGACGATTATGCAAACTTCAGTGCATGTAGTGATATAAATAATACTAGTGATAATACTAAAGATCAGTCAATACTGAATTTTAAGTCCTTTAAATGAAAATGTTACCAAGAGACGATAAATATAGAGCAATTAAATTTCAATACCTAGTAGATGGTTTTTTTATCATCCCTGTTTTATTTCTAAAGCTTGGTTTTTTTAAGGAGTACCTTGAGCGGTCCTAACACTGTAAATTTTAAGCAATTAAATCGTTTATCATGTCTATTGCTCGACTGAAGCTAGCAGAGATAGATAAGATAATATTGGATAGCATAAGATTTTATTCCGGAAAATAAATTTCTGTTTTATTTGCATCCAAGACTTTACTCTCTGTTTTCTCAAAATAGCGATTTTGTTAAATACGTGGTTTTTTCTTTTGACGGCAGAGTAGGAAGGAAGCATCTACCTTAATTTCAGGCCTTATTTCCCGCATTAATAAAAACAGAAACATAAAAAGCAACAACGGCAAAAATGGTTTGACCTTTAATAAAAATGAGATTTTTATTCGATGGAAGATTTATTTTACTCCGGATTAGCCAATTCATTATAAGTTTATACTTATAACGCAAATCAAATACTACACTTTTATTTCTAAAAATGGAATATTTAAAAATGTAAATAATAAAACTAGGAAGCAAAGACCTTTAGGTTTTTCTAGCAACGTGTAAAAATGTGCTTTTCATTTCGGATTGTTTTTAGTTCAGAAAATCGGCTTTTCTTTTTGTCAATGGTAAGGTTTTTTACGCAACTGCAGCACGGCGAAAGGAAGGGTAATGGTTTTTGTTTGTGATATGTATGTAAATATGTATGTTTGTGTCGCGCTAGAGGTTTTGAACGACTGAACCGATTTTGACAAAAATGTTGTTGTTAATTTGCTACTGATTTCTAAGGTTTTATAGAATATGTTTTTTTAAACAGGAATCAACATGGCTGTCGTCAGACGCAATATTGTCACATAATGTAAGCTTTAAGGCATATACAAATTACCTAAATTTTATGCGATTTTAAAAAAATTCCTTTGATATTCCATTACAAATGCCCTCTAATTTGCGGTAATTCCTTTGTTGTACTCCCTGCTCCCACTTATCTTCCCTCCTGTCAGTCCCCCCTACGCTCTTCAAAAACCATATTCGCATAATTTTATCAAATAGACGATTTTAAAAATTATTTCTGAACACAATTTAGGTGTTTTTTTCCACCACTATTTTACTAGTTTCCCCCTCCTTCTCCCTCTTTCCGTCCCTCCCCCTTATCACTAATTGTTGTAGCTAGAACCTTAACAAATATAGAGCGATTTCAAAAATTATTTCTGCGCACGCTTTAAGATTTGTTTGAACACCATTTTACTCCTCACTCTTGCCACCTTCACTTAATGTTTGTAGAAACGCACCTATCTACCCTTTTGGCATATTTCAATGTTTGTCAGGTAGGTAATAATTAGGTACCGTTACATGGGGCGACTTAATAGGTAGCGAAAATTGGTTTAGATTACCTTAGACCTGCAGGAATAAATTTAGCTATAATGGAATATTATAACTCAAAACATTTCTGAGAAAAAAAAATAAATCTGTCATTTTCAAGTCGCCCCCGCAATTGGGTGACTTGATAGCTTAAAATGGTTTTCACTATTGTTTTATTTGTAGCCGCTTAAGGGTCTAAATGAAAATCGGAGGTAATAGGTTTTCGTTTTAGCTCTTTGCAAAACTAATTTTTATGATCAAAAACCCGTTAAAATGGATTATAAAAAATATATATTGATTATAAGTCATTATTGGCTAATAAAATCTAAAATTCTAATAATTAAAGTAACATATCATTTGGAACAAAAGGCGTACATGTCGTCGTTGATCTTACAAACTCACGTATCTCTAAAAAATGCAGTTTTGAGATGACCATAATACTACCTTATTTGTGTCGTTCTTTCATCTCACAAAGTGTCGTAACTCATAAAAATCCTTTAAATAGCACAAAAATCATTAGATCCAAGAACATTTTTAGTGATATAAATCCAATATAAACTTTTCTTAAAACTTGAAATTACTCTCTTGTAAAATTACAATAAATGAGTTACGTCAGTTTGTAAAATCAACGACCATGTGTGAAAAACACTTAATATTTCAAGTCGCCCCCGGTTTTCAAGTCGCCCCATGTCACGGTACCTTGATTTAGTGAAATGAATGGCTGATTGAGAATTAAACAAAAAAGTTGGAAATAAAAAAAATTTTAATAAAAAAAACACAACTTCTAAATCTATTTTTAACTACTAGTCGCAAAATTACCCAATAATCTGATTTATAAAAATATAATTTCGTAAGTGCGCTTTGGATAGTAAAACTAAAATTTGAAACACGTCGTACATCATACCCAAATGCGACCAGAAGGTACAAGTAGATTTAGCAGTTGGGTGTTTTTTTTTAAATTTTTTTTTTATTCTAACCTGATAAAGAAATATCTGCAATAAAAAACCGGCATAGTTTGTATGTGTATTAACTAAAACGTTGTTTATTTTTTTTAATAGAACACTTTATTGTTTATTTAATCACGAAAATTTCCTTTTATTATTTATTTTTGTTTTTAATGTATTGTTACTTAAAAAATATCACCGTCAAATTGTCATAAAAAAACATGCGCAACTTACGTCCACCTTTTTTACGCTAAACTTACTCCTATAAAAGATTCAAATTCTTATTTGATGAAAGCTTTTTTAAAGATGGGGGTTCTTTTTGACTTTAATATATTAACTTTTCATATATTTATATTTTTATATTTTTATACTTTTTTGTATTTTTCATATTTTTTATATTTATAATATTTTTTATATTCTTTCACTTTTTATTTTCTATAACTTGTATAGTTTATACGTATATTTATATTCTTGTACTTCTGATCTAGGTAAAGGAGAAAGTGTTTGGGATCGTTTTGGTCATGACCACCCAGACAAAATATCTGGAAGCGAACACAATGGTGACGTTACTTGCGACTCCTATCACCAGTGGAAGGAAGATGTCCAGTTACTAAAAGATCTAGGCGCTAATTTTTATAGGTATAAAATAGTAAATAACTATGAGTTTGATAGTTAACAAGGTAAAGCATTTAAATAAGACAATCGGTAACACTTTGTTGCATGTTGGGTTGCGTAATATTCGCGTTTGAGATACGGTACAGTCCCGATTATCCGAAATAATGTGGACCAAAGTGATTTCGTATAATCGAAATTTCGGTTAATCCCTAAGAGTAATAAATGGAACTTAGCTGGATGTAGAAATAATCAAGAAGTGCTACGTTTATAAAAATATTGTGAAAATTCGCCGGGGATTCTGTAAATTCTAAGTTTTCAGGGATGACTGCCACGAATAGGGAAAATTTACACGGGGCCGCGGTTGATTATTTCTCTTTATATTTTTATTACTCCAAGGTTAATCCGATTTTTTTTTGGAAAATAGGAGTTTAGGATGCGTATATCATTTGATCGACTTAAAAACATTTGTAACACTCTGTTGGCTAACTAAAACAATTCGCATTTTAGACCGTCGTATTGCCGTGAAACATAGAGGGGAACCACTTAGGAATATAGGTGAATCCCAGACGCGTTTCGTATAATGCGAATTTTTTCGGTTAATCGGGATTTTTGTTTTTAAAGTTTGTTTCGGATAAACCGGATTTCGGAAACTCGCGATTCGGATAATCGGGATTGTACTGTAAAAGTAGCGAAAAAACAGAAAAAAAATAATAACAAATTTAAAATCATAGTAGCGGAAGAAAATCGATTAAGCACAATTTTATCTGAACACGAATAATGGCACTTTTATCAAGATAATAATTCGAATATTTGTTACAACGTTTAAATATTCGCTAGAGAAAAAATCGCTAGAGCGCGCTAGACTCGAGACTACAAAACAAATCACTGAACAGAAGGGAGCACCGTGACGGTCCGTTTGGTGTCCGGAGATAAGAGTTGCATCGAGGTAATCCCTAGGCCTGTCGTAAGAAGCGACTAAAGGGGCCTTGACCTATGGGGAAATGTGTAGTCTGGTAACGGACGAGCTTTGACCAGTAGGTTAACAAAAAAAAATTAAAATTGTTAACCTTTGGGATCACACCAGAGAACATTTATGGTAAAGGGGGCGGTTAACCTGGTGAATCTCTGAATGGATTCGGTGACCTGGCCATTCAGGAAATCACCACATGGGACATCGTATATGGAGTGACTATTTGGACCAAGCAGGTAGTGCGGGCACATTGTGGCTCTCTGTACCCTGTTGATTATGTCAAAAGGTTGATGACTCACCAGTGGTCTAAGGCTACTACCATGGCATTATGTGGTATATCATGATGACTAAGTTTCTGGCCTAAAATATAATCTACTGTGTTCTATTTACTAGATAGTATTTAAATTATTTTCTGACTGTATTAACAGTAGGTAGGTACGTGGTGCACAATAGGCCCAGAAAGGTGTGCCTAGGTGCCAGGTTAGATCCTTTAAGGGTGTAGTACAATGAATAGAGGAGTTTTCGTCACCCCCACCCCTGTGCTTCCTCCGCCATCTTGAAAAAACCATCAAGAATTGGCACTTTTTGTAGTTTTTTTGCCTGTAACTTCGTTCCAGTACACTAAGTCGCAAAAAGAGTTATATAAAATATTTTAGAGGATATAATTATCTATAACTGGGTGGTACTATGGTTGTTCTGCGAGCAGTAGTAACGGAGCTAGGTAATTTCCAAAAATGACTAAAATCACGTGTTTGGGCAAATTTTCAGATTTTTTCTACTTTAGACGGCATAAGCTCCGAAATACTTTGTTCTAGGATAAAAGTTCTAAGAACATATCTTCTAGAGAATTTTATCAGCTACAAAATCCATTCTTTAAATGTATTTTTAAATATTCTAGCGGAGTGGGAGTAACTTTTATCTTAAAGTAAGTAAGTTAGAAAATAATATATTTTTTTTAAATTTAGTGCTTTAAACGGCACGTTTTTTATTTATTTTTATTTTTTTGAGTAAATTTAGTGACGTACAAAAAGGTAAGAGAGCTTAGAGGTCAAACACCTCCTTAAACTAACCACCTCTTCAAAAACCCCCCCAGACCCCCCAAAATCTAACATATTTGGGTTTTCTCAAATTTTCTCAAAAAATACGCATCTAATAGAAAAATGTGTAATATACCTTATTGTAGACAATGAAATTTCCTTTTGAAAAAGGTACAACTCGATGGGGGTCAACTATTTATAAACTCTTCAGCGGCGTCCGTTAAATGAAGTAATCTAAAAAAGTCAAAAAATATCCATGTTTTTTCCATGATTTATTCGGTATTTTTTTAAACCAAGGTTTATAGAACAAAATGTGTTATACATTATTGTAGTAAATAAAATTTCCTTTAAAACGCTGTACGAGGAAGTCGGATTTGTTTCATGGTTATAAATTCAGAGGCGCCCGTAAATTTAACCAATTTTAAAAAATTACAAATTAAAATATTTTTGATACGTTTTATCTAATTTTTTCAAAAACTAAGCCTAATTTTAAAAAATGCTTTGATGCACTTTATTGACAGTAAAATTTTCTTTTCAACGCTGTGTAACACGATGGGGTTTGACTTACAACGAACCCGCCAGCGACCTCCGTAAATGGGGGCCATTTAATTAATTTTTTTAAAAATTATGTTTTGCACTGGTTTTATTTGATTTTTTGAAAACCATGCGGTTTATCAAAAAAATTGTTTTTTACTTCATTGTAAATAATAAAATTTCCTTTTAAACGTTTTGTAACATGGTAAAAAATATTTCATATTTACCGCTCCAGTGGTGTGCTTAATTTAAAACAATTTTTTTTAAATCACCAAAAAAATTAATTCTGTTACATATTTTATTCGATTTTCTTAAAAACCAAGCCCTTTATCAAAAAATGTGTTGTATACTTTATTGTAGACAATAAAATTTACCTTTAAATGGTGTATAACAAAGTCAGATTGGTTTCATGGTAATAACTTCACAGGCGCCCGTAAATTAAACCAATTTTAAAAAATTCACCACATTCTTGTTCTCTGATCACTTCTACATACCAATTTTCCACATTTTCCTGCAAAAAACTTCTGAAGTATAGAAAATACCCAAAATCATATAAAAAATTTATGAAAAACAGAAAAATGGCTATATTCTAGCCAATAAATTTATTTGAAAGCCAATATTTTGGCTTTTGTCTATTCTCCAGGTAGGTAATATTCCCACAAAAAATCAAGAAAATCGGAGGGGGTGAGGGACAGGTCCGGCTTTTCTTAAATAATTTTGCTCCATTAGCCATTTCCCAGACAAATAATAAACAAAACTGAGATTGAATGGCAAATTATCGTGGCTCGCAGTGGTATAGGTTTTGAAATTAATATTTTGTGTTTTAACGCTCTAGCTCATATTTATAGGCTTGTAAGTAAACTACCTCAAAGGGCAAAGAAACTACTAAAAAGACAAATTCATTTTATTGAAAATTTTTTGGAAGGAAAATATTTTCGTAAGGTAAACTTTTCGTTTTATTACAGATTTTCCATCTCCTGGCCAAGAATTTTACCCGACGGACTTAGCCACAATATCAGTGCAGATGGAGTCAAATATTACAACAATCTTATTGATGCCTTACTGAAAAACAATATTGTCCCATTGGTATTATTTTTATACTTTTTTTGTAATTGTTTGTATTTTTGTAGCTATACTTAAAGGAGGATTATGTTAGTGTGGTCTACAACCCTCGGTGGGCTTTAGCCTGATTAACCAGAGATTTTCATTTCACTATCTGGTACGATGGAGATTTTGTCAAGAAGTCTGTCCGTCTTAACAAGATATAACTTAATAAATAATCTCTTAATCTAAATATTCATGAACCGTCATTTCAACTTCAATTATTTTAATGACAATCAGCTGTGTCGTAACGTGGCCATCAAAAAAAAAAAAATCAGCCCCGGATGTGACGCCAACAAAGTGGAGAATCGTGGCCCGTCCGTTTGGATAGCCCTGTACGTATATGCTTATCATTTTCTAGTATTCAGTCAATTTTCTAATCATTTTTACCTTTTATTATGCGACGATGCAACTAAACTTAGCAAGTTCCATCTTTCTTTTTGATGGATGTGTATTATTTCTTTTTATCTAGCTCATCAATGATATTTTTAAGATTTTGTAGGTGGTTTTTATTTTATTACTGAGTGGTATGATGATAAATATTTTGTAGGAGTTTTTTTTATTAAGTATTGACAAAACCATCTTTAGGACCAGCGCCAGCATGTAAAAATAGTAGTCTTCCAGATCCGCCGATTTATGGTTCCTCTCTTAGACAAGTTAGTCATGGCTTATGTCATTTAGAATGTGATTATGTTAACAGTTTTTAAATTGTGTTTATTTTTTTGGGTATGACATTTCGCAATAGACAATGGCGCACTGTTTTATTTCTAAACCGATTTGCCTTAAATTTGAAACATCGCGACACTTAAGACATATTTCCTAACCAGAAATATATTAACAACTAAATTTATCATGTTAGTATAAAATTAAAGGTAAAACTGTCATTGTCTCTGGATAAAAAGATGCTGACTGTAGGTTGAAAAAAAGGCACAGATAAAAACAACTCAAAGACATGCCAATTTTCAGATTTCTTTTCATCATCATCAAGGCCAACAAAAAAATACAGGCCACGACCATGAAAAAATCAGCTGTTGTCTGGGGGCTGACTTTAACATTGGGTCTTATGGGAGGTCAGATGTTTTTTTATGATATGTTCAAAATGGCACTACAGATATCCGCGAAATTTTAGCCAAATATTCTCAGACACTATCCTCATATTCCACCAGAGTCTTGTAAAGATGCCAGGTGATTAAAAGGTTAAAATCTTCAACATTTAGCATTTTTTATTTTGAATTCAAATTACCCGCCATGTATCGCATGGCAACTGTTATATTTGACAAGTATTTGACTTTGTGATCTGTGTTTGTCACAGAGGCGTATATAGGGAGAGGCCTCCCCCCCCCCCCCCGAAGCTAATTTTTTTTTAGGTATTTTCCACATATTTCATAAATACAAACATAAAATAGCATAAAATACGGCCTCATGAGGTCTCGGGCCCTCCCCCGAAACTGTCTAGGCCCCCCCCGTTAACTTTTTTCTATATACGCCACTGGTTTGTCACATTCGCTTCTGTTTTAAATTTAATTTTTATGTGAGCTAATAAAGCGGCTCTGAAAAATTAAGGATTACTATACATATCAGCCCCGGATGTGACATCAACAAAGTGGAGGATCGTGGTCCGTCCGTTTTGATAGCCCTGGATAAATAAAGAGGTTGGAAATGTCACAAAAGTGTAATTGCCGACGGCAAGGTCTATAACTCAATGCAATTATTGGCTCAAATTCAAAATAATCTAAAATATAAATTGAAAATATTTGAAAATTAACCTTAACCTTGGAAAATAGCCGATTTTAACGTAAATTATTAGTTTTGTTATTATTATAAGTTAATAACTTTTCAGTTAGTACCTAAACGTTGATATTTACGTGTGGAGTTTCATTGTGGCATTTTCTAATCTAATCTAATGTAAATACTAACTTTGGGTCTCCTGGTTCATTACCGGTCTCTAAAGTGACACTTCCTGGTACGAAACATTAATTTACGCAATTTGTTATTTTTACCTTCCTTGCAGCAATGGCTAGAGAATGTATTATTATCAACGAAATATTTTTTTTTGAGATAACGCTAAAAATGTGTTATTCGGGTGTATTTTGACATATCTTAGCAATATCGTCATGATGTCTGTCTGTGTGTGTGTTTGTGTGTGTGTATTTCTATCCGTAACACAAAAGCTCCTACACCGCTGAACCGATATTTATAAAATATTCAGGTAAAATCATGGTAAAATACTCTTTGATACTCTTACGAGCTGATTAAATTTTGGTTAAAATCCATTAGTGCTAATGACAGTTTTTTGAAAATTAAAATTTTTTAAAAATGCTAACTTTTTAACAAATCATCGCATGAATATGCGGTTTTTGGAATGTGGTAGACTATATTTCGCTCAATATTTCGTGTTATAACCAAAAACTTCGTAAAAGCTTTAGTTTCTAAGAAATTTTCAAAAAACTGTTTTCAAGGCTGATATATCATACCTTCACTTGAGGTGTGCTAATTGACTAGTTAGAAAGATATTAGAATTTAATTAAAAGATATTTATATTAAGATTTCAGCTCGTATAATCAACTGTGAAACCTCTCCTTGTGGACACCTCTATTAGGCGGACACTTCCTTTAGGCGGACAAATTTGTTGGAACCAAGCTTTTCCCTATTTCTTTACATGTAAAATTCACTCCTATACCCGGACACTAATAACTGGACGCAAAAAATTTTTTTGGTTAAAAATTTTTTAAACTTTCCTTAACCGGATGACAACGGGACGGAACGACACACGACATGGGCATAAATATTATGTAGTATGTTGGCAACAAGGCACTCTGCAGCCTGTAAATTACCTATTTCCGTTTTAATGCGAAAACTAAATACTGTCGTATTTACAACATATTATATTCGCGGGTCTACTGTGTTTTATTTTTATTGTTCAGTTGGGTAGTAATAGATCTCTTTGAAATGGCGCCTAGTAAAAAACTTCTTGGTTTAAGTGAGAAAATGGAAGTTGTTACCGTTTCGGAGAAGGAACATCTATTAGCACGAAAGATCGCTGAAAAATTTAATATCGGAAAAACTTAAGCAGCGGAAATTGTTAATAAATATATATTAAAATTTCGCAGTTCTCTCTCATAAGCGGACACCTCCAATAAGCGGACAAAATCGATGAAACCGTGAGTGTCCGCTTATAGAATGTTTCACTGTAGTGCACTTTAGCTTGACTCATGTGACGAGCACTAATTTATTTGCAGTAGGCTGCGTAATCAATTTAATTCATTTTATTAATAAACCCCAAACTAGATAAGTATAAATTTAATTTGTAATATTAGTTCTATTTAAAATAAGTTAAATAGAAAATCAATTCCAACTCCAAACACTGACCCGGATTCAAAAATAAATTTTGCAGGCTACGAGCGAAACTTTATTTTAACAGACATAGATTGACTACCTGTTGCCAATACAGAGTTTCTTAAAAACTAACTGTGTCAAAAAAAACCTTCTTTTAAACCTTCGTCAAAAATACCATTTTACGCACGGTCAGTAAATTACAAAAAAGTGGGACTTCTTTTCACTGAAAAAATATGCGCATGGGTGCAAAACGAAACTGTCTGAATTTAGCTGCTACATGAGTCTTGTATTCAATTTGTGGCCTTTTCATAGATGCTACCATAAACATTATCTCCTTTGGGCTTTTTGTTTATTGATTTTAAGACTTTAATATTGGGAAAAAAATATTTGGCATTTATTTATTATTTTTACCTTCCTAGCCCGCGTAGAAAGGGCTAGAGAAGGTATTATTCTCGACGAAAAATTTTTTTTTGAGGTAACGCCAAAAATGTGTTATTTGGATGTATTTTGACCTATCCTAGCAATATCGTCGTGATGTCTGTCTGTGTGTCTGTGTGTGTGTGTATATTATTTCTGTCCATAACACGATAGCTTCTAAATCGCTGAACCGATTTTTATAAAATTTTCAGGTAAAGTAGTATCTGAAATCCTTCGAGCTGATTAGATTTTTGTCGAAATCATGTTAGTGACAATTACAAATGCTAACTTTTTAACGGAACATCGTATTAATGCACTGTTTTTAGAATATAGTAGACTATATTTTGCTGAATAATTCGTGTTATAACCAAAAACTTCGTAGGAGCTTTAGTTTCTGAGATATTTACAAAAAACTGTTTTCAAGGCTAATATATTATCATGCCTTCACTTCAAGTGTGATATAAGGCTAGCTAGGAAGGTGTCAGATCCGTCATGTATCCATTTATTTTTATTTCTGTTTGTCCAGCAGATCCTATGCATGACTTTAACCATTTTTAGATATTTTACTAGTACGCACACTTTCGGATTTATAAATAATATTGCAAAAACTTCACTAGATTCGAGTCATTTTTAGAATAAATTGGTAAAATTTTTTTTTTAAGTCACGCTTTTATAAAATGCACTAAAAATTAAAAAATAATTTTCTAACATTCTAATATTATCATAATAATAAAAGCGATGGCCGCCTGATAGAAATTTTGACGATGTTAGCACGATAAGATATCCGTATCAATTAAATATCACTATTTGCAAAAGAATCAATCTAGCAGAAAAATGCAGAGGTACCAAACCCACCCAACCCGACCTAAGATACCCCAGCATTTCTCTGACATAGGTATGGCAATGGCATAACATTGCGGCACATCAAACATATCTTTGATGACCTGCTATGTTGAATATTCTTGAAGTGTTTAGTATACAAATTTAGATTAACTTATGCTTTGATTTGCGACCATCGCTTTTATTATTATGATAATATTAGAATGTTAGAAAATTATTTTTTAATTTTTAGTGCATTTTATAAAAGCTTGTTTAAAAAAAAATTTACCAATTTATTTTCTACTTTTTAACCTCAGCTATCTACTCTATTTAATGAAAATATTTGTTCAATAACAGAAGAGTTTATTCTAGATTATAATGAAATCGCTGATCGTGAGTTGTTTGAAAACTCATTTTTCTATTGGGGGAAGGAGAGGGTGGGAGTAGAGGTAGAAATATATCTTTTATTTGGGCTGTATTGCCATCGGTCCTTTATGCATATACCAAATTTCATAAAGTCATTTGAAGTGAAGTGTGTCAAAAACGCATTTTTTATGGAAAGGGGTAGGGGTGGGAGGACATTTTTTCATTATTGTTGTATTGTCATCGGACCACTATATGTATACCAAATTTCATCCAAATCGGATAATGGGAAGTGTGTCAAAAACGCATTTTGCTATAGATGAGGGTGGGGGTAGGAGTGGTAGGATTTTTTTTTCAATGTTGTATTGTCATCGGACCACTATATGTATACCAAATTTCATCCAAATCGGATAATGGGAAGGGTGTCAAAAACGCATTTTCTATGGAAGGGGGTGGGGGTAGGAGTGGGAGGATATATTTTTTTAAATGTTGTATTGTCATCGGACCACTATGTGAATACCAAATTTCATCCAAATCGGATAATGGGAAGTGTGTCAAAAACTCATTTTTCTATAAAAGGGGGTGGGGGTAGGGGTGGGAGGATATTTTTTTCTTATTGTTGTATTATCATCGGACCACTATGTGTATACCAAATTTTATCCAAATCGGATAACGGGAAGTGTGTCAAAAACACATTTTTCTATAGAAGAGGTGGGGGTAGGGGTGGGAGGATATTTTTTTCTTAGTGTTGTATTGTCATGGGACCACTATGTTTCATCCAAATCGGATAATGGGAAGTGTGTCAAAAACGCTTTACAAGATTTGATAGATAGTTAGATAGTTAGATAGATAGACAGAACATCTGAAGCTAAATAAAAGCTTGTAAAAATACTACGATTTGGTACCAAGTGTATTAAATGACGAATCCAAAAGTACATTTCTAAATAGCAACTATGATTATAGTCAGAGCATATTATTTTAAAAGGCTTTCCGTTTTCGGTCTAGAAGCAAATCATATTACTTTTTGGCAACAGACCATTTTCCCCTAATTTGACCCCGCTGAATCCGAATATCTCTGTTCGACAGGGACGGAGAAAATCCCCCCCAAACCCCCAAAAACCTGTTTTTTTTTTCATTTTTATGCAATTTTCTCGAAAACTAACCTTTTTATCAAAAATTGCAAAGAACAGTTTTTTGTGGAGAATAAAATTCCCTTTCCAACGATGTATTGGTCAATAAGGTTAGGAAAAGCAAGTAGTTCTTCAGTGGCGTACGTAAATTGGGATTATTTAGAAAAAACATGTTTAGTATAGGTTTTTCAAAATTTTCTCAAAAACTACATTTTTTAGGAAAAAATATGTAGTATACTTTATTGTAGAATATTAAAATTTTGTTTTAAAAACTTTATTAAAATTTCGAGTTGTTGCCATATTTAAGGCTTCAGGGGCGTACTAATATAAACTTATTTTCAAAAATAACTGAAATAATCAGTTCCTCTTGCATATTTAAATATCTTTTCTAACTAAGATTTTCAGAAAAAAATGTGCCTTTATTCTTTATTGAGGATAAGACAATTTATTTTTAAATGATATATTACAAAGTGAGGTTAATGTTATGATAAATACTTCAAAAAGTTTCGTAATTTATACCTACTAAAATAAAATGTTTCCAAATTAAAATAAACTGTTTTTTGATTAGATTAGATAATTTGATTTATCTAAATAAGTTCTTTAAAGCAAAAAAACACCGGTGGTTATAAGGGGAGGGGGCATAGGGGCCATGGCCCCCCTAAGCAATATTTTTGTGCAGAAAGTAACAGTAGTAACTTTGACACAGGTGTTTTTGGTTATTTTTTTAAGCATTAGAACTAAAAATAAAGTGGTGAATCTTATGCAACGGTTTGGGGGGGGCATAGTCATAATAAGGTACTCATAAATATATACATTTTTGCAATTTACGGACGCCCCCGAGGGGGGCTCGGTATTTCCTTTTGGTGTACAGGTTACGGGAAATACCAGGAAGTACTTGGAAATATACTAGGAAATACCGGGAAGTGCTTGGGAAATACTAGGAAATACCATTGAAAATTGAGGAAATACTGGGAAATACCAGAAAATACCGTAGGTATTTCCCTTTGATGTACAAAAATCGGCGATCGAGCCACCCCTCGGACGCCCCTGGAGAGTTTTCTATACTATGGGTCACATTTTGTGACACACTGTTTAAAAGGACATTTTATTATCGAGCCTGCTGCCGAAGCCATAAAAGGTCGAAAGTACAAAAGGTCGAAAAAAAATCGACAAAACAAAATATTAAAAATACAAATTTACCGTATCTAGTCGAATTGACCTGTCCAGTCCATGTGGACCCGCGGCCGTACTTTCGATCTTTTGTACTTTCGATCTTTTGTACTTTCGACCTTTTGTTTTTTGATCTTTTGTACTTTCGACCTTTTGTATTTTTGACCTTTTGTACTTTCGACCTTATTTTTTCGACCTTTTGTACTTTCGACCTTTTATCCGCCGCTCTTTATTATCCACCGAAAAGCTAATAAGACACAAAATTTATTAATTTGGATTGATCTTAAATAATTTTTTTAAATTAAGAACACCACTGGAGCGGTAAATATAAAATAACTTCCACTTTGTTATACAACGTTTGAAAGGAAATTTTATTGGCTATGACGAAGTATAGAACACATTTTTTTACTTGGTTTTTAAGAAAATTGAATAAAACGTATGAAAAACATGTTTTTTTTAATGATTGGTTAAAATCACCCCCATTGACGGACGTCGCTGGAGAGTTTGCTATAAGTCAAGCCCCACAGAGTTTCACATTTTTAAAAAGGGAATTTTCCTTTCTACAAAAAAGTGAAGAACAAGTTTTTTCATGTTAAGCTTAGTTTGTGAGAAAATTAGATAAAACTTGTAACAAAAATGGTTTATTTTCTGTTTTTTCAAAATTAATTTAATTTACGGATGCCCCTTAAGTTTTATTTATAAAACGAATTTAATCACGTTATACGTCATTTTGAAGAAAATTTTATTGAATATACCAAAATGTAATACATGGTTTTCTGTAAATATTAGTTTTTAAAAAAATTAAATAAATCTTGGAAAAAACTTAGGTATTTTTTCAACTTTTTTAAATTACTTCAATTAACGGACGCCGCTCGAGAGCTTGTTATTAGTCTAACTTTATAAGGTTATACTGTGTTAAAAAGGGAATTTTATTGTCTACAATAAAGTCTGTTATACATTTTTCTCTTAGAAGCTAAGTTTTTAAAATTTTTTTGAAAAAACCTCAAACTTTCAGATTTTGGGGGTCTGGGGGGGTTTTTAGGAGTTTTTGCAGCCATTAAAAAAAAATAAAATGTTATTCTTTTTTAGGTATACAAATGTATATCTTGAATGTACACCTGTGACAATTTGAGCTTTCCAGCGGCAATTTAAAATTTCGCCGCCATTTTGGCCGCTATCTTGAATATCTCAGCCCCTGTCAATATTTCGAGTTGGCAACAGGGATACTCGGAGTCAGCGGGGTCAAAATAGGGGAATTGCTCATTTGCCAAAAAGTGATATAAAATGCTTCTAGAAAGTGGATTTTCCCGAATCTTGCCTGAACTATTAGCTGCCAAATGCTCTGCTTAAAATCGCCCAATTATCGCATATTTTGGGTGCGCACTTGACCCGCTATGCGCACACACTTGTAAATAGCAACACCAATTGAAACAAGTTACTTAAAATTAAACACGGAGCGCCCTTAATTCCGGAAACCAAAGTTATTAAAACAAATAACGAAAATTTGTGTTTCTTGCAAAGTAAACCGAACATTAGAGATCGATATCAGTTTCCCTTATAAAACTCGTTTTACCCTTACAAAGATAACCTACAAAGCTCCCGATCAACGCCTGCCGAGTAGGTAAGAACGAAACAGGACAAGGAAGAATGAATGCATTGTTGTCAACTTGTCTGAAATATATATTCCTAAGATGAATGAATCCGAATCTACATACGTGAATACCTAAAGAAAATTTCACTAACAAAAATTTTTAGCTCACACTACTACTATACTATAGTAGTGTGAGCTATAGTGATCCTAATTTTTTCGAGAAAAAAAAAGTTGCTCTGATTTCAAAAATTTTTATATATCTTTGCCATTCAGATGATTTTGAAACTTTTTTTGTTACGCCGTCTGTCTGTCTGTCTGTCTGTCTGTCTGTCTGTCTGTCTGTCTGTCTGTCTGTCTGTCTGTCTGTCTGTCTGTCTGTCTGTCTGTCTGTCTGTCTGTCTGTCTGTCTGTCTGTCTGTCTGTCTGTCTGTCTGTCTGTCTGTCTGTCTGTCTGTCTGTCTGTCTGTCTGTCTGTCTGTCTGTCTGTCTGTCTGTCTGTCTGTCTGTCTGTCTGTCTGTCTGTCTGTCTGTCTGTCTGTCTGTCTGTCTGTCTGTCTGTCTGTCTGTCTGTCTGTCTGTCTGTCTGTCTGTCTGTCTGTCTGTCTGTCTGTCTGTCTGTCTGTCTGTCTGTCTGTCTGTCTGTCTGTCTGTCTGTCTGTCTGTCTGTCTGTCTGTCTGTCTGTCTGTCTGTCTGTCTGTCTGTCTGTCTGTCTGTCTGTCTGTCTGTCTGTCTGTCTGTCTGTCTGTCTGTCTGTCTGTCTGTCTGTCTGTCTGTCTGTCTGTCTGTCTGTCTGTCTGTCTGTCTGTCTGTCTGTCTGTCTGTCTGTCTGTCTGTCTGTCTGTCTGTCTGTCTGTCTGTCTGTCTGTCTGTCTGTCTGTCTGTCTGTCTGTCTGTCTGTCTGTCTGTCTGTCTGTCTGTCTGTCTGTCTGTCTGTCTGTCTGTCTGTCTGTCTGTCTGTCTGTCTGTCTGTCTGTCTGTCTGTCTGTCTGTCTGTCTGTCTGTCTGTCTGTCTGTCTGTCTGTCTGTCTGTCTGTCTGTCTGTCTGTCTGTCTGTCTGTCTGTCTGTCTGTCTGTCTGTCTGTCTGTCTGTCTGTCTGTCTGTCTGTCTGTCTGTCTGTCTGTCTGTCTGTCTGTCTGTCTGTCTGTCTGTCTGTCTGTCTGTCTGTCTGTCTGTCTGTCTGTCTGTCTGTCTGTCTGTCTGTCTGTCTGTCTGTCTGTCTGTCTGTCTGTCTGTCTGTCTGTCTGTCTGTCTGTCTGTCTGTCTGTCTGTCTGTCTGTCTGTCTGTCTGTCTGTCTGTCTGTCTGTCTGTCTGTCTGTCTGTCTGTCTGTCTGTCTGTCTGTCTGTCTGTCTGTCTGTCTGTCTGTCTGTCTGTCTGTCTGTCTGTCTGTCTGTCTGTCTGTCTGTCTGTCTGTCTGTCTGTCTGTCTGTCTGTCTGTCTGTCTGTCTGTCTGTCTGTCTGTCTGTCTGTCTGTCTGTCTGTCTGTCTGTCTGTCTGTCTGTCTGTCTGTCTGTCTGTCTGTCTGTCTGTCTGTCTGTCTGTCTGTCTGTCTGTCTGTCTGTCTGTCTGTCTGTCTGTCTGTCTGTCTGTCTGTCTGTCTGTCTGTCTGTCTGTCTGTCTGTCTGTCTGTCTGTCTGTCTGTCTGTCTGTCTGTCTGTCTGTCTGTCTGTCTGTCTGTCTGTCTGTCTGTCTGTCTGTCTGTCTGTCTGTCTGTCTGTCTGTCTGTCTGTCTGTCTGTCTGTCTGTCTGTCTGTCTGTCTGTCTGTCTGTCTGTCTGTCTGTCTGTCTGTCTGTCTGTCTGTCTGTCTGTATGTCTGTCTGTCTGTAACGACCAACGCGCAGAACTCAAAAACCGCTTGTCCGATTTTAATTAAATTTGGTACCTAGGCTGGTTCTTGCCTCGAGATGGTCCCATTTAAAAACCAACAAAATCCACCGAGCACAAGCCAAATAAAAGGGTGGGGGTAGATTTAAAAAATTAGAGTTTATGTGAAAATATGTTGTGTGTGATATCAAACGACAGGTAATTAAGTCTGGAGTTAAACAAAATTAATTTTAGTTAAAAAAAGGGTGAAGGTATATTAAAAAAATTAGAGTTTAACTCAAAACATGGCTTGTGTGGTATCAAACGATAGGTAATTGAGTTTGGAGTTGAATAAAATATATTTAAATTTTTAGTTATATTAGCTTACCCGTACACCCATACCAACAAAATCCACCGAGCACAAGCCAAATAAAAGGGGGGGGGGGTAGATTAAAAAAATTAGAGTTTAAGTGAAAATATGGCGTGTGTGATATCAAATGAAAGGTAATTGAGTCTGGAGTTAAACAAACCACATTTTAGTTTTTTTTTAACAAAGGGTGGGGGTAGATTTCAAAAATTAGAGTTTAAGTCAAAACATGGTTTGTGTGGTGTCAAACGATAGGTAATTGAGCTTCGAGTTAAATAAAATATATTTAAGTTTTTAGTTATATTAGCTCACCCGTACACCCGTACTCTACATCTATAGAACCTAGTGTGAGCTTAGGTGCCCATATATTGGCAGAGTATTTTTTTACCTACGAGGGTTTTGACTCAAGAACTTTTGCAAGAATCTTGCACTTGTTGCACTTCTTTTTCTCGTCTAATCATAAACTGCAAAACCAAAAAATTTTCTGCATCACCAATCGAAGCTTAGAGGTAGGATCGAACAACAGCATTGTAAAATTCTGGTTTTGATTAAAATTTTGCAGAGGCCACACAAAATACGGCATCGCAGTCATGCCAGATCAAAGTGATTTAATTTTATACGCGTCTCCCGCTAAGTTATTTTTGAAGATCAAGCCACATACAGATAAAAATATTAATTTGAATGTATTTAGGTGCAGCAAACAGAGGCCAGTCTGTGTCGTTAAAAGCACACAAGATCCGTGTGACCCCGCAATATCTATAATAATAAAATCAATTAATGTAATGTCAATGTTACAAGTTTTTGCACACTGGGCTATTTATTGTCTTTTAAAAATATTAAGTCTGTGTGTTAACAGGTAACTTTGTACCACTGGGACTTGCCCCAAAGGATCCAGGATCTCGGAGGCTGGACAAATGAAGTGACGGCGTTTTACTTCACAGAGTATGCTAGACTGGCTTTTAACCTTTTTGGGGACAGGGTCAAGAACTGGATAACTATTAATGAGCCAATCAGGTTAGTACATGATTATAAAATATTAATGTAGGTACCTAGCTGCTGCAATGTTTGGTTTAATAATTAAGGTAGGTAATTTAAGAGAAACATGCTTAGCACATTATCACAAGATATACAGCTATAAATTAATCATACCCTAGTTTCGCTATGTTTAAAAATAGGTATTTACCTTAACAGGTGCGGAAAGTGTTCCTTTACCGTACGCGACAGTCTGTGTATAAAAGACACGAAGCATGGCATCAAGAGCGGTAAAGAACTTTTGTACGAGCGTACGGAAAGTTTCACTTTTTCGCACGCATTATAGTTTTGAAAGTGGTAAATTCTAAGATGAGATAACGCCAAAAATGTGTTATTGTGTGTATTTTGACCTATCAATAATATCTTTATGATGTCTGTCTGTGTATGTGTGTGTGCCTGTCTGTCCGTAATACGATATCTCCTAAACCGCTAAACCGACTTTCATGAGATTTATAAAAAAAAGTTTTCGATACTATAACAAGCTGATTAGATTTTGGTCAATGTCAGTTTTTTGACAGTTTAAAAATTGAAAATATACTTACTTTTTAACGGAGCATCGCATTAATATGCGGTTTTCGGAATATCTTTACGTTTTTTCTGAATAATTTGTGTTCTAAGCAAAAACTTTTTACAAAAAACTGTTTTCTAATGGGCTAGGGGGTATCAGACCCGTCATGGATCCATACATTTTTAGCTCACACATATACTATACTATAGTAGTGTGAGCTATGGTGATCCTAATTTTTTCGAGAAAAAAAAAGTTGCTCCGATTTCAAAATTTTTTATATATCTTTGCGTTTTGTTGCGCCGTCTGTCTGTCTGTCTGTCTGTATGTCTGTCTGTCTGTCTGTCTGTAACGACCAACGCGCATAACTCAAAAACCGCTGGGCCGATTTTAATGAAATTTGGTACCTGGGCTAGATCTTGGGTCGAGATGGTCCCATCTAAAAATGAACAAAATCCACCGAACACAAACCACATAAAAGGGTGGGGGTAGATTTCAAAAATTAGAGTTTATGTGAAAATATGACGTGTGTGATATCAAACGAAAGGTAATTGAGTCTGCAGTTAAACAAAATACATTTTAATTTATTTAAAAAAAAAGGGTTGGGGTATATTTTAAAAATAAGAGATTAAGTGAAAATATGGCGTGTGTGATATCAAACGAAAGGTAATTGAGTCCGGAGTTTAACAAAATACATTTTAGTTTTTGTTTTTTTTTAAGGGTGGGGGTAGATTTCAAAAATTTGAGTTTAAGTCAAAACATGGCTTTTGTGCTATCAAACAAAAGGTAATTTAGTCTGGAGTTGAATAAAATATATTTCAGTTTTTAGTTATCTTAGCTCACACGTACACTATAACTACAGTACCTACCTAGTGTGAGCTTAGGGGCCCATATTTTTTGGTATCCCTAAAAACTCAACTTTCAAATAGTTGTTAAGAATCGTCCAATGTATTAATAAATTAAATTTAGAGTTCCGGCATAAAAGCAATTTAATATTTTTTTATCACAAAATGGCGGATCTAAAATGGCGGACTTTCTTATGAACCGATATGCATGTATTAAATTTAAAAGTTTAGAGTGTTTAAGGTCCTTGATTTTGATTTTTGAATTAAACTTAAAATTAATTAAAATTACCTAAATCGTCGTTGATCTTACAAACTGACGGAACTCATTTATTGTAATTTTACAAGAGAGCAATTTCAAGTTTTAGGGAAAGTTTATATTGGATTTATATCACTAAAAATATTCTTGGACCTAATGATTTTTATGCTATTAAAGGACTTTTATGATTTACGACACTTTCTGGGATGAAAGAATGACACAAATAAGGTAGTATTATGGTATTATCTCAAAACTGCATTTTTTTGAGACACGTCAGTTTGTAAGATCAATGACGAAATGTTCGAAATTGGCTGCATTTGGTAATTAAATTAAATTTGAAAAAAAATAAAATGCGAAAATTTTCATTTACGAGCCGACAAGTATTAGTTTTAAAAAGGGCGATTATTATGACTTTATAAATTGAATCCGACAATTTGATTGCTCTAAGGTTTAATTTGAAAAAAAAATAATTAGCGACCTTTAACACTTCAAATTACCAAATTTAATACATATCGGTTAATAAAAGGAATTAGATCGCCATTTTGAATTTTTGTAATTTAATACATATCGCTTCATAAGGGAAAAAATCCGCCATTTTGAATTATCCATTTTGATTTTATTTGACATTTTATTCAAAAATTTTAATTTGCTACCTTAAACACCGCAAACTTCAAAAATAATACATATCGGTTCACAAATATAAAAGTCTGCCATTTTCGATTTGGCATTTTGATTTTTGTAGTAAGTAATATAGTACCCATCCGTTTTTTTTTATTCAAAAATGATAATCAGCAACCAATAAGACCCAAATTTTATTAAATATCGGTTTTTAAGTAAAAAAAGTCCGCAATTTTGTTCGGACATTTTGGAACCGCTATTTGACTAATTTTAAGTTTAATTTAAAAATCATAATTAGCAGCCTTAAACTGAAACTACATTTTTACATATTATGTTATAAATTAATAAACAAACACAATAATTTCTCAATTTGATATATACCGGCTAGTAAATGGAAAATTCCACCATTTTTGTACATAAATATAAGTAAAAAAATAATAAAAATTAGCACATGCAAGTAGGTACATAATTGAATGTTTTTGTTTTAATTTTTAATTTAATATAGTACATTTCTGAGTTCAAGAGTTTCGGTGATTTTTCCCCCTCCAGCAAAGGTATATTTATTAAAAAGTGATAAAAAAATATATTGTAAATTTTAGGGTGTTAAACAAACTTCCTCCCACACCATAAGCGTTACCTTAATTGTACCCATCCCCTTTACTAAGGTGTCTAAAAAATGAAGACATAATTTCAAGTGACGCGATCATTTTATTATGTGTGGAATGTATATCTTGCCACCACTGTATATTCTCTTTATTTAATTTTTAGTTTTTGTGAAGGTATCTATGACAAGGATATTGCCGCACCTTCTATAGTGTCACCTGGAATAGGAACATATTTGTGTGGTAAAACAGTTCTTTTAGCACATGCGAAAGCTTATCACATTTATGACAAAGAATTTAGAAAATCTCAAAATGGTAAGTTTAAGCAAATGATATAAATCCGTTTTTAGAAATATGGCGGAGGTGACAGTCTCCAAATCAAAACAGGCCTGTGGTTCAGCTCTAAGCCTTATTTCAAAGTCCAAATTAAATAGTTGGTCAACCAAATCATAAAATTTTAGCTCGTCAGTTCTTAGCACGTTTTCTGGCACAGTGGCGTTATGGGGCCCAAGGTATACAGATATACTAGAACAAATTCAAACCTCCTTTATTAAAAGGACTCTATACCTGCCAAAAACTACCCCTTCTGCTCTTGTGAGGTTAGAGACGGGGTCGGTTCATCTTAAATACCTTGTTTTTAAATTTTGTATTAACTTTCTAATTAAATTTCTTTCGATGGGCCGCTCGCGCCTGCCTTACATTTGCCTCAAAAGACAGCTTGACTTGCAAGACATTAATTTAACTTATAACTGGACTTTACAGATAAGAGAATTTTTGGCTGACATTGGCTTTGAACATATTTGGAATTACCTTACTTTAGCAAACCTTAGATTAAACAAAAATTGTTTACTAACAGCCTTCTACGACAAATGCTATAAATCTGACATTCAAATTGCACATCAATCTACCTACATGGTTTTTTATTCTTATTTTACCATATCGCAAAAATCTGCCAGCCATCTTAATGCTCGACTACCACTCGACCTCATTTGATTACTCTCGCAACAAAGGTTTCTCCTACAAACTTGTTCATACCGAACGATGTTCAGTCTGCAATCTTAATACTTTGGAAACAATTGAACAATTTTAGTTAAATGTCCGATATACCGGGAAGTCCGTCTGCTTTCTTGGAATGGACGGAATTGGACGATATCTTGTCACTAATTGCAGACCCTTCACGTTCGAGAAATGTATGTACGGTGTTAGTTCATATTTTGCGTCTTTTCTTAGATATGAATAGTGTTTTATTTTTTGTTTGATTTTAGTTTTTTAATTTTTTTTTATAAATGGTTTTCTGGCAATGAATAATTATGTGTTAGTTTAGTGCGCAGTCTACACACATCTGATATATTTTTATTTTATTTTTTACTAGGGATAAAAACCAGTTGTAAGCAGAACTTCTTGCTATAAAAATTTGTAATTTTTTTTTTAAAAGCAATAAAGAAAGTAAGTACAAAAGTAAGTAATGATATAAATCAAGAAGTATCTAAATAATCAGCTTAAACAAAGGCGCTAAAATATTCGCAGAATAAAAAGACCAGTTAAATCTTTTTGAAATTGCTATTTTTGTAACAAGTGCAGAAAAGCCTCTTTTTTCGAATGAAATATGCTATTCAATTTCAAAAAAGAGGAAGAGTTGCCAAGCGCGAGCGCTTCGGGGCGTCAAATCCAACGCTCAAGCCTTTGGACACCCTCGGTTGGTGCTTCTGCTAACTCTATCTATCTATCGATCTATTTTGCCTTTTTCAGTTCTGTCTGTCGCCGTGCTCATCCATCTAGCTCCCGCGTGTTTCTTCAAATCGTCCGCTCATCTCATTTGGGGTCTTCCCCTACTTCTATTATTTTCCCAAGGTCTCTTACAATACATTTGTTCCATCGATCGTCTTTCTGTCTAATATTATGACCGGCAAATTTCCATTTTAATTTTGCTACTTCTCCTCTGACATCGCATACCTTTCTTTTATTTCTTATCCATTCATTCTTTTTCTATCTGTTAGCTTTACATGTAACATTTGTCTTTCCATTGATCTTTGGCCTTTTGTTAGCTTATCCATGTTTGATTTTGTAAATGTCCAGGTCTGAGATCCATAGGTAAGTACAGGAAGGATACATTGGTTATACACATTCGTTAGGAGGTACTGAGGATATTTTTTATTTCTTAATATGTAGCTTAATTTACCGAATCCTGCCCAGGCCAATCTTACTCGTCTCTTGATTTTATTTGTTTGGTTTTCTGTTTTCAGTTTAATAATTTGTCCCATTATATATTCCTCTATTTGTTCTATTTTCTTCTGGTTTATTCTGACCGTAATATCTGTGTTTTTTATTATTTTAGTTTTAGTGTAGTTCATAGTTAAGCCTATATTTTTAGCTGCTGTATTCAGTTCTTTTAACATTTTTATCAGTTCTTCTTTCTTGTCTGTTATTAAGGCGATATCATCAGCATATCTTAGGTGGTTTAAGAATTGTCTGTTTACTTTAATGCCTATTTCTTTCCAATCTAAGCTTTTAAACACATCTTTTAGAGCCTGGTTAAATAATTTAGGGGATATGGTCTCACCCTGGCTGATACCTCTTCTTATGCGGATTGGATGGTTCCTTGGTAGATTTTGATTGATGTTGTTGCTTCGCTATACATATTGCCTATTAAGTCTGTATATCGGTGATCTATTCGGCTATTAATTAAAGATGCTTTTACCGCCCATTGCTCAATGCTATCGAAAGCTTTTTCGAAGTCTAAAAACGCAATATATAGTAGAATGTTATATTCGTTGGCTCGTTCTATTAAGACTTTCATGGTTAATAAGTGGTCAACTGTACTGAAACCTTTTCTAAAGCCTGCTTGTTCCTTTGATCAATATCCGTCAAATTTTGTTGTTAGTCTATCTGTTAATATTTTCGTGAAAAGCTTATAAATTACATTGAGGATTGTTATAGGTCGATAGTTTTTTAGGTCTGCTCTATCGCCTTTCTCGTGTGGAATAATGGTTATGGATTCTTTCCAGTGGTTTGGAATTATTTTTTCTTTTAGTATTTTATTCAGGAGAATATGGAGGGTATTAACTCTTTACTTTTTACTTTTTAAAGCTTTACCACCGTGCTTGAGCATTTCTGTCGTTACTCCGTCTTTTCTGCTGACTACCTTATTCGTATGCTACTCGGTATTAATTAATTAATGATAAAAAAGTCGAATTTTGTAAATGTCCTGTGGACCATTTTTTTATTGTCATGGTAAATATTTTATAATTTTATTTAATAAAATAAAATTGAATTTATTTGCTAATCAATGTTTATTTGTCTGACAACATCAAAAACTGCGTGGTCTTTTTATTAACAAAACATATTTAAATATAAAACAAAACTAAAAAAACTCAATTTTATTTAAATTCAGTTTTTTTTTAAATAAACGTAAAAATACGAGAAAAATAATTTTGTAAATATTGTTGTTGGCTGTTAAAGTATTTTAACAAATTGCTTTATGGAATGTTTTGAAAAGCTAATAAAAAAGTTTTTTATGTTTTGAGCGTTCATAAAATAAAAGATGGAAATATCTACGATATTTTGGTTTAAAGGCAAGGGGTTGCCAATTGAAAATTAAAATTTTTTAATACATTTTAACGGGGATTTCTTATAAAAGGATGGTTTGTCAACAGACTCGTATTGTCATTTCGGATATGTGTAAAAGAAATATTCAGCAGTGAAAAAATTTGATTTTGGGAAATTCTAAATCAAATATTTAATCCTTCTGACATCCACAAAGGAATTTCTTAAGGGTTCACATATAGTAGGAAAGGATTTATTATTTTATTGCCTGTTATTGGTGAACTAATTTTCTTTACTAGTTTACTACACCCACTTGCTTTAATTTTTTTCATAGAAATGCTAGTGGTAGAGAAAAGTGTGGGCGAAATGGGATACGGGTGTAAAACAGGATGTTGCAGTTTTAGCTAAACTGCGCAAGAATAAAACCTCTTAATATCAGATATTTTACCCCCATAACTAGTTCAACTCTCTGCAATATGATTGGTACCGGTCGGCTGAGTTTAAGTTAGTTTTTGCTCAACATGTGATGTGCCCTGACTTCAAAATTTTGTTTACATTGAACAATGAGTGGGTTAATGTATTTATTACTAACTAATTACACGTTGCCAGTATAATTTGCCTTTTACTGTGTATGATCCTTGTTTGAAATTAACTGGTAATTTGGGGCAAAATGGGTTTTTTTCATGGGTGCAAAACGGGGAACTTTTTTTTACCTAGTAACCTATACCCCATTTTGCCTCAAAGTTGGCAAGAAATGGGCGCAAAATTCGTGTAGGAGAGTCGACAGCGATGACTGGTCGCTGTATTCTTTACAAATTTTATATGTACTAAATTTAATTAATATAAATGTATTTTTTTTTAAACTTGGTTAGTATTTTGATTAATAAAAAACTTGTCTTAGAAAAACATTGATTCTAAATTACACAATCGCCTGTTTTGCCACATTGCAAAAATTAAAATAAAAGCCTAATGGAGTTTTAAATCGCTTAAACTAAAAATGAAAACATAAAGATAACATCCCATACAAGTGTCCCATTTTGCCCCCATTTCTACTATCCCTGTTGGTTTCACACATAATGCTGGGTTGCCAAACTGGAGCCCTAAAGTGTCATTGGTCGTGTTTCTCTGTATTATCTGAGTATCATTCTCAAATGTGAAAGCTGTACTAGGTATCTTGAAAATATTTCACACGCTTTTCTTAAGAAAACAGTATTAATATTACATTTCAGTATGATAAATGATAAACAAAAAATGTTTAAAATAAAAGTTTGAACCAATTTTCTTTTCTATATTTCAACCATGCTATTGATAACTTTTCCAAATTCAAAACTATGCATCTGTTTTGTTTTAGGAACAATTGGAATAACTTTAAATAACAGATGGGCTGAGCCAGCCTCAAACAATACCAAGGATATTGAGGCGGCAGAGCGTGAAATGCAGATGAAAGTAAGCAAAAGTACTTATTTATTTTTGAGCAGGTGTATGGGAAAAATTTCATTTTTCCTTAGCGAAATCAGAAAGTTCCAACCCAGAAAAATAATTTTATTTTTCTAAAGAGGAGGATTGTTAGAACAGTGAACCCAGCAAGGTGGCCGTGGTGCAAAAGACACTCTCCGCTTACATAAAAATATAAAAAAATTGCAAAACATTTTTAAAACAATTTATCATGGAAAAGGACATACAGGGTGTTTCAGGAACATCGAAACACAGGCCTTTTTGGGTATTTAGAGTGCGATTTCGGAAAAAACCTCGTACACTTCAATTTTGTATTCAAGACGGACATTAATTAGGCATCTTGACGTTTCTGATAGTCGCGCTTCCTAAGCAGGGTGAAAATAACCCCTTGAATTTAAATACGGAAAATGGGTCGAGTGGCACCATTTTCTAAAGGAATTTCAAATACCTTTATAGTCATGTTAAAATTTCAAATATCTATTGATTAGTTTTTGAGATATTTGAATTTTAATTTTCAATGGAACCAACTACAAACCGTTTATTTATGAATTACTCCAACAATTTAAAAGAAACCCGGAGACCCGTCGATTTTACTTTTGTTAGTAGTGCATTTGTATGATGCATTTATGTTTACTAGATACACCACCTCGAGGGGTAAAAGTGGATGAAGTAATAACTCTTTTTAAAGGTCTTCAAATTGCCTTTACAGATGGGTTAAAATTTTAAAAATCTATTGATTAGTTTTTGAGACATTTGAATTTTAATTACCCATTGCACCAACTTCAAACCATTTTTTTACGAATTCTTGCAAAATTTTAAAAGAAAGTAGTGTATTGGCATTTTGGACTTATATTTACTAGATACAACCCCTTTGATGAAAAAAACTTTCCCCAGATTTTGAAAAAGGGTCAAGTGATACCTCTTTGAAACACCTTTACAGATATGTCAAAACTTTTTAATTCTAATGATTAGTTTTGAGATACTTTACATGTCAATATGAAAATCAAGGTGTACAATGTCAATAAATTTTATGACCACTATAAAGATAAAACAAAGACTGTCAAAAATGGGTATGACTTGACCCACTCTCTCTATTTAAATTCTTGGGGTAACTTTTACCACTTAAAGGGGCTGTATCAAGAAAACATAAATCCAACTATAACTAAAAACGGTTTAAAGTTGGATCTATAGGAAATTAAATTTCAAATATCTCAAAAACAAATCGATAGATTTTCAACATTTTAAAACGTCTATAAAGGCAATTAGAAGACCTTTAAAAGAAGGTTTTACTTTATCCACCTTTCTTATTCAAATTTTAGGGGTAAGCTTTACCTCTGGAGGGGCGGGCAGCTAGGGAACATAAATTAATTATACAAATCATATACATAATATCATACAAATGCACTTCTAATAAAAATAAAAACGACGGGTCTTGGGGTGTGTTTTAAATTGTTGGAATAATTCGTAAAAAAACTATTTTACTTAGTCCCATGAGAAATTCAATTTCAAATATCTAAAAAAAATTTAACAAAGCTGTAAAGGTATTCAAAACTCCTTCAGACAATGGTGGCACTCGATACACTTTCCCCATTTAAATTCAAGGGGTTATTTTTACCCTGCTTCGATGTGTCCGAGTTTATTCCTGAAATCGAACTCTAAACACCCAAAAAGGGCTCTGCTTCGATGTTCGCGAAACACTCTGTACAACAATATTTGTTTATTTTCGATTAAACCCCCCGTCTTTTTTTTTAAGACGTATTACACACCCTGGTGGGTCTTAGCCTGATTAATCAAAGCCTTTCATTCTGCCTTCTCTGGTACGATTCTTCGCCATCTTCTTATTTCCATATTCTTGAGGTCTTCTTCGACATCGTCTATTCATCCTTTTTGAGGCCTCCATCTTACTCTCTTTCCTGCAGGTCTTCAGTTCATTATTTTTCTTGGTGTTCTTTTCTCATCCATTCTCTGTACAGGTTGTATCATTATATTTTTTCCTAGCCTTTTAGACCATTAATATTTAATATAGGAATATGAAACCAATTGCGTTTGAATTCACTTTTAATTTACATCTTGACTTTATTCCTGCTGTTTACCATATTTGACAGAAGCTCAAGTTAATTGTCGCAAACTGAATGCTTCTTATATTATTTAATTAATAAATTTGGCTTGGAACGTACTTTCGAAAAATACCCTATCTACGGATTGAGTGCCGGTAAGGTACAAACACAGCATTCGTCTATGGGTACAAATGACAAAAAATGTCGATTTAAATTCTGATTTTCTGGGAATTGCTCCTGCTTGGTTGCAAACTAAGATGTTAAAAAAATGAACCAAATCAATTTATATACAGGGTGGTTTAGTAGGGTGATTTGATAAAAAGTGTTAAGAATAAAGTACCTTTGTTTTGAAAAGATTATTAAAAAGAGTTGTTTAGAATCAAAAGTTACGGCAGATCCTCAATTTTAAACTAAATTGATTGATTTGGCTTATTAACTTAACATGTTAGTTTAAGACCAAGCAGGTGCGATTCCCAGAAAATCAGAATCTAAATCGAAAATTTGTTGTCATTTATACCTTACCTGCACTCAATTCGTGGACACACTGTATATCGTAGTCGTTTAGAGCCATAGTTGCGGAGATATTAGCGATTATTTCTTTAAATTATAAAAAAATAACAATACCTTGTGTTTCATTGATCTTATTCCAAATTATGTCAGTCCCATTTATTAACAGTGACAACGTCATGACATGATTGACATGACACGACATACTATTATAAACTTTGTTGTCATAACCGGTTGTCATTTTAAGCGTTGTCATTGTGGAAACTGACATTTAAGGACAAGTTAAGGTTGCGGTCACTAGCTAATGAAACAGGCGCAGATCTAAGGGGGCGAAAAAGGGGAAATTTCGCCCCTCAAATCTTAAAGTATATTTAGTTTTTACACACAGAATACACCTCCTGGTAACCGTGCAAAATAGTTTTATGCAAATAAAGTTTCTACATCCGCCTCTGAATGCAAACTACGTCAAGTACTAATATTTTTTGACTATTTTAAAAAATATTTGCTAATATCTCAAACACTATGGCTCTAAGCTGTGGCATATGCGATATTTTTGTAAAGTATGTCCCTAGCTTAATTGAATAGTTTAATAATATAGGGACCATTCAATTAACAAAAACTTTGAATTTGCGCGCTTGTTGTAAAATTTCGCAAATTCGAACAAAATTTGTTTTATATTCCTGTATCAATTATTATCATTGGTCTGCACAGGTGTGAAAAATATAATAATACGCCCTTTACACTTTACATGTCTTAACCAACCAAACCTTCTAGTTTTAATAATAACCATCTTCTGTTTGGACTAATCTAAAGATCTTCCAATAATTTTTTTTAAATATTTTTATTTGTTCTTCGTTCGTTTTTGTATGTGTCCATGATTTGAACCCATATGTCATTACCGGTTTAATTATTGTAATGTAAATTTTTGGTTTGAGCGATCTTATTAGAATCTTTGACTTAAGCAGACCCTGTAACTTAACCATAAGCTATAGTATCTCTTTTTGTATTTAAAATATACTTTAGGCTGTGTTTTAAAACAAAATATTTAATAAATTAATTTTTGACATACGGAAAATAGCTTAAAACAGCTAGAGTCAATTTTATTTGGTAGAAAAAAAATCTGAAATAAAATACATATTTTTTTTCGCAGCATTTGTTGTCTGAAAATCAAACGCGTACCATTTTGTGTTACAAATTTGCTCCAGGTACCTTATTAAAATGCTTTTTATTCTTTACATAGCTTGGCTGGTTTGCGCATCCAATATTTTCAAAATCTGGTGACTATCCGGAAATAATGAAAAATGCAATTGGAAACAAAAGCCAATTACAAGGATTTCCAACTTCCAGGTAAATTGGCAAAACAATCTACTTTTTTGATTTGGCTTTTTTTAATTTACCTTCAGTGCGCTACTTATTGTAAAGTTTGCTACACCAAAATATTACAAAGCCACGTACAGGGTCATTGGTTATATTTGGGTGGCCTTTATTAGAGAATAATGTGGAAACCGTTTCAGATTGATGGCGACGTCACCTGTATCAGCTGTGGGCGCAAAGACTGGCGAATGTACGTCTTAAGGTGCATTTCTAATCGTGTTCGCTGGCAGAGTTGCAATCACGCGTGCTAGGCATATGGGAATCAATGTAACCATTTCTAATGACGAGCACCGTATCCGCACGATCCTTCGTGCTTGCAAGCTGCAAACTCTGCGGCCCGTGCTGACTTCCGTGCGGCGTACCAGACATGCGCAGTTCCATCACCTAAATGATCGGTATCGGGAATAATCTCGATCGAGATCTTTTTGGCTATATCTGTCTCGTATATTAGTACGTTATATCTGGAACGTTTATGATCTGGAATTTTCATAAAAATTCTCGATGTTTCAATTACGATATATAAAGCGGCATGCAGAGCCCGTTCAGCTAGTTGTAGAAATAAAAGTGAGCTAGAAACAGATAAATTACGCATGCGCTAACCACAGCATGCATGCTGGCACGCAAAACGATTAGAAGTGGCCTAGTCCGTGACGACTCCCGTGCTGGCGGTCCTGTCGGCCCGCAGTCCTGTCTGTTTACGTTCTTGGGCTTGCCCAACCAGGGCTATCAAAATGGACGGGCCACGATCCTCCACTTTGTTGACGTCACATCCGGGGCTGATTTTTTTTTTGATGGTCACGTTACGACACAGCTGATTGTCTTTAAAATATTGAAGTTGGAATGACGGTTCATGGATATTTGATTTTTTTTTAAATAAAGCCGTTTTTGAGATTGTTTTTACTTTATTCTGGCAGAACAATTTTTTTTAAATGTATAGTAAGCCCTAATTTTTCATAGTTGCTTCATTAGCTCACACAAAAATTAAGTTTAAAGCAGAAGCGAATGTGACAATCACATATGACAAAGTCAAATACAGGTCAAATATAACAGTTGGCATGTGGTACATGGCGGGTAATTTGAATTCAAAATAAGGAATGCTAAATCTTGAAGATTTTAACCTTTTAATCATGTTGCTTTCTTACAAACCTTTGGTAGAATATCGGGATGGTGTCTGAGAATATTTCAGTAAAATTTTGCGGAAATCTGTAGTGCCATTTTGAAAATATCATAAAAAACGTCTGACCTCCCATAAGACGCAATGTAAAAGTCAGCCCCGGGAGAACAGCTGAATTTTTCAGTCGTGGCCTCTATTTTTATGTTGGCCTTGGCCCAACTAAAGAAATCTTGATCCGTCTTCCGATTTCCGTTTTTATGACCAATTTGAAAGTAAATCGTATTGAGAATGTATTAACCTAGTTGTAGTATGTAAACCTAGTGGTTTTCACTTGTATTACTGGGACATAGTAGATACCTAATAATTTTCCGATGTGTAAGAAACTTTTTCGATTTTAGACTACCACCATTTACCCAAGATGAAATTGATCTTATTCGAGGATCAGCCGACTTCTTTGGAATAAATCACTACACCACATGGTTGGTTAGTGACCAGAAGTACCCCGATGATCTAATAAATTTTGAATCTGATAGAGGTAATTTCTATTTAATTATAAAGATGGGCAGAAAAAACTGAAGAAATATGACACTTTTTGTAGATAAGACAATTTATTATTAGGTTAGTTTTCGCGATAATATGGGTACGTCTCTTTGTGATTTGGGTAGCATTTAAGAAAATATGGGTGTCATGTTACCTATTTTGTCATATAGGTACTTTATTCACGGTAGCCTGAACTATTGGCTCAACTAAAGTTTTGTTTTTAAATAAGGAAGTAGGTAGTTTAGTATAGAGGTTCTCCAGGTCATCAGATAAAGCCTGAAGAGGAGAACGCTAAACTTAAATTTAATGAAAACTTAGGCTCCCCAGCTGAACCAAATGAGCAGTACTTATTACATAAACTATTTTTATAATGTACTTGGTTTTGTAAATTATAGTACTCACTGGCAGCTCGTACTAATTTAAAATGAGTCTTCAATTTTTAGAAAAAACCACAATATCGGGTTGCTATTCGGTCGTATAATAAAATATTAAAAATAAAAATAAATAAACACCCAAGTTCTTTTTATATTGGTCATCCTTAAGACTACGTTTAAACTTTTTGCTTCTTATGGCCTAAACTGAGTGATAGCCCGCGATAGAAAAACGATAAATGCAATGGACTGTAAATATTTAATTAATGAAAGCGCGAGCAAACATAAATATATTGATATGAATTACGAAATAATTAATAAGGTCCATAGGTTAAATTATTTGTGTCACACAACGGTAATCAGAATCAAATGCACTCGCCAGTTTTGCAGCCAAATTCTCCACTCCTAAGGGGCCCCTGATTAGATCTAATGATGTCACCACGTACTGGAAGGGCTGAAGTTTCTAGTTCTATGCTTCAGTACACAAAAATCGAGCACTTTCAGGTGTAGATATTTGAAATAGTTGGAGAACGAAATTAACACGCCATTTTCTCGAGGCGGTCGACAAGGATCTCACTGGTTGTTGGTGCGCATGTCCAAATACGCGAAATGCGCTTTGTCCTTCATACAATTGTGTGGTTTTAAAAATATATATAAACAACCGTGAAATTTAGCGGGAGCTAACACTGAGGTTATCTTCACCAAGGTGGTCCTTTTTTTATTACCACTCGATTTTATAAATTATTTGCGTTTTCTTGTATAAATTCCACCAAACAAGGCTCCATGTTTTTGGGAATTCACCTTAAACAATATCTATTTATATTACGCAACAAATAAGCTAGTCTGGTCAAGCAGAAGCACTTGTACACATAGAATCTATCTATGTATGTGCATGGTATGTGCGCTGCACCAGTCGATACTAAAATTTGCATTGTTTTTTAAGAATGCATCCTGTGTTTCATAAATTTAGATACCTTTCTTTTCTTACCACAGACATTTACAGAAATCATCGCGTTCAATGTGGATATCCCAAGCTCACGCGTACTATCAAGTCTTTTAGGCTTACTATTAGACCGCGCGCTTACTGAAGAAATATAGTAAAAATATGTAAATGGGTAGCTGTGAATCGGAAGTTAGCACAGTAAACGGCTCGGTTAGGTCGGTTTTTTTCAGCAATGAAAGTAGGCTCTCCCGCCAAAAGGTATTTTATTTCTGGGGACTGCCGGGATGTGGCGCTGGGTGTTATTATTATTTTTCATTAACAGAAATATTAGCCTATAGTGTACCATTTGACAAGATTACATTTCATTTTCAACTATTTTAAAAGTAAGAGACAGAAGAACAAAATCACTGGCGATCAGGCTTTCGATTTTCTCAAACAAACCCTATAAAAGCAAAAAAATCAAATTTCCTGCCTTTAAAATTTATTACATCTTCCGCCCTTAGATGAGGATATAAAAAAAAGGTTTAGCCTATCTTTTTAATTAACCTCATATACAAGTTTTTGGGGTCACCCACGAGGTGGGGCTGCTGTTTGCGTAAAACTAAAATGTGAATTGTATAGTCAGTTTCGGATCTAAAAACCCCTGGGTTTCTTGGTAATCTGTGTCAGTTACACTCAAGGTATGGGACCTTAAGCACCGCGCTTTTGTTATAAGATAGTTTTACGCAAACAGTGGGCCGATCCCGGATCGTAACACGGTTTTAAGGTGAACGCACATTACCAGAGTTGAAGGATCCGAAGAGAAATCCAAGCCATTCCACGAAAAATGTTACAACGTTCAATGTTCAGGGAACGTCTGAAAACAATGGCGACATCTGCGCGATGATATTTTTGCCATTTATTTTTCTAAGAGATTTTTTTAAAACTCTAAGTTTGTGGAACAAAAAAAAGAATTTGGTTCATAACTAAAAATTTGTGGCTTTTTGAAAACAATGCGATTCCCGGTGATCACCCTGTATAAATATTTTATTGATAATTGATATAATGTCGGCTTGTTTTATAATGTCGGCTTATTTTAAAACCGCTTAAGTCAGCTTCAGTTGATTTTACAGGAGGGCACAAAAACTGCTTTTTAAAGTAATGAAAATCAAATTTAATTCAACCAAAATAACTTATACATGTTCGATAGAGGGCGCTAGTTTAAAATAGAAGTTACGCAGTATTGTAAGACTGAAGATCTTGATATCCTGCTTCCGATTAAAATCGTATCACAATTTTCCAATTTTTTTACTTACGAGGTTGGCGGCAGGGTAGTGCCGTGGTATGGTCGTCGGCTCCACATGCAGAAGGTACCAGGCTCGCTTCTCGAACGATGCAAAAACAAAAAAAAAATCTGTCGCCCTGTCGCTGAGTTCCTTTTCAGCGTTCAACAGCCGTCATCGAATAAGCATGCGATGCGATGCACGCAAAAAATATAAGTCGACATTGAACATCGAGAATATACGCAGGTGTAGTCCAGGAGCCGACACGCAGCCAGCCGAGGAACCAGGGATAATAACCCAGGAGCCTGCTATAAGTGCTATATAGTCGGAACCAGGACGGCGCCAGCATAAATCTCCTACAGTAGTCAACTCACGACGACCACGACTGTTGCGCTGAAAAGGAAAGAAGTCTATCGTCTATAACCAAGTTCTGCTGGGACGATAGCCATGTTAGATAGATGCAAGTCTAACATGTAGCAGGACCACCTTTCGGAAGGGGTGTAAAAGCGTGGGTCCACTGTGTATACTTGCTACGCAGTATAAAGATCCCTGCCCTCGACAAAGAGGAGTCAGGCAAAATTAAGTCCTCTTAGAGAAAGAAAACTTGCATCCTAAGGGGCACGTGCATCAGTTTGATATAAGATGTACGGACAAATCGGGGTTTGCGAAAAGGGCGCGCCGTGTGCCTAGTCGCTAGACCAAAAATGGTCTCCCCACCACTACTACTACTACTACTACTACTACTTACGAGGTTTTAAATTTAGGTCGACGAATTATATTTTTAAAAGACTGTAAGTAATGTAATGAAATTTTATTGGGTGTTTATTGCACACACTTACTTCCAGAACACTAAAATATACTTATTTTATTGGTTATTGATATATATTTTGTTTAAAAAAACTGTATATGTATGAAATTTTAATATTGGGTGTTTCTCATGTTCCCCAATGACTTACTTCAAGTATACTAATATGTACTTTAAGTACACGACTAAATACTTTTATATGTTCTTGAAAATTGAAGTAGGTATATTTGAAAAAAAATCCTAAAACTTCAATTACTTTTACAAATTTTTATACAATATTGGTAAAAGCTTTACTGTCCATTGCATAGCCCGCTTAGAAAGAGGCAAATTAATTTTTCAGTTTTAGGATGAGTGTAAAAGCACATGTCCGCCCCTGAACTTCCATTCTATTGATGCTAAGCTCCGCCCGCCTCTGCCACATCGAGTCATGAGTGTCTAGGGGTTGTCCGTGCTTTCATTATCTGAGAGATTTTGGTTGTGAAATATTACCCATCACATTAAAATTTCTCCTCTTATGTTCCTCCTCTTCTATCCACTCTTACTACGGAGGTCGGGATTGTCTAAGGTCGGTAAAAAGCTTTTAGTACCTATTTTTATTTAAACACCTGTTAATACAGTTTTTATTTTTCTAATCAGGCTTCCCTATGCACAGGTAAGATTTTACCTATATTGTATACTTTGTACTTGTACTTCAATTACCTTCATATATACTTTTAACAAGTCTGACCTAAAATCATTGGGCTACGTGGTCATTGTTTTATTTCATCCGGAAATATCTCTGTCAAAGGCATTAATCCAATTTTATGAAACCTCATGATTTTACATTCATGGCCACACTCTTAGTTTACATGTAGGTAAATCCTAGTTAATGATATTTTCAGGAACGTCCCAAGTTCTGGAAACTAGCGGCATTGGCCCGCAGGGTTTCAGAAAGTTGCTTAATTGGATAAGAGTCCAATATGACAACCCTTTGACGTATGTTACTGAAAATGGATATGCTGATTCGTCAGGAGAGTTAAATGATACCGAGAGAATAAATTACTTAAAGGTTTGTAATAGCGTTACCAACCTACCGCTTAAGCGAATATCAAATTTATTAAATAATGAATATAAGTTAGGTCAGGTCAATCGAAGAACTAATGTACATGATTGGTTGACTGAAAACTTATCTGTTTTGCATTATAAATGTTTAATAAACTTTCGTTTTCGCCAATGCGACTCCTTATGCAAAACTTTAGCTTCACACCTTTAATAGTTTAAATTTAATGTAATACTTCAAATTTTTCAGTCAGCCACACACGGACAAACCAAACATATGGAAACCCAAGGGGTGAATAGCTCTCACAATCGGTGTACACATTTTTCATAATCTTGTTACAATCCTTACACAATATCTCACAATCTTACACATGCAATCCCTCACAATGGGTGTACACACATTGTGTTAGCTATTCACCCCTCGTGGAAACCACTTCTTGTGAAAAACGAGCTTTTAGTATTTAAAGGGCCGTCACACCTGAACAAGTATTATAAGTAGTAGGCTATAAACTGGATTGTTTAGTTTACACTTGGAAACGGTTAGAGATATTTACTAACCGAAATAGACAACGTAAGTCCAAAATTTTGTTCTCTACTGAATAGTTAGTCAATTTTGTTCGAGTTATTAAAATACCTATAACACTATATTTTTTAGAAATTCATTACCGCTCTTACTCAAGCAGTAACCGAGGATGGATGTAAAATTAAAAAATATACAGTATGGACCCTCATAGATAATTTTGAATGGAGAAGTGGTGTAACGTAAGTATATGGATCCTGATCGTAAAATTTAAACCGCTGTTGGTTTCTATAAAAACCTAATTTAATTTAATCGACCCCTTCAATCGAAAACCGCAAGACCCCAAATTTATAATATAAAGTAGCATTAGTCTGACTTAAAAAATAAACTTTAAGGTTTTTGTCCTTACCTGAAGAATACCGTATCTTGTAAATAATGGTAATAAATAAAACTGTATATTTTATGATTCCTTAAGCTACGTTTACATTTGGAAAGTTTACAGGCAAAAAGTACTGGTAGCCACTAAACTTGTTCATTGTTTTGTATTTACACGTTTTTAAGTTGTTGCCAAGTAGTAAAAAACAAAATGGCGGTAGTGCGTGCTGCTGTTAAAGTTGTTGTGTGTAAAATTGCCAATAATTTTACAAATAAGATAGAACGCATGAAAAATTGGAAAGAACTAGTTTGGGTTAGAGATTGGATCAGACGTAGCAGTATTCTGGGTTCTTATAGAAATTTTATGAGATTATCGTACTAAAAATTTAAAGAACTGTTAAGATTAGTTGAACATAAACTGACAAAATCGGAAACTTGTATGAGAAGTCCTCTTCTCCCAAAATATAATTGAAAGTCACATTATTATTGTTTCTATCTTCGTTTTTAGCACATTCATGTCAATGCCTCCAAATCCTGATTCTGAACTCCTTTAAAAGTTTTTCAAATGCACTATCCCTGTTTAACTTATTCACGTGTTCTTTTAACTTGATATTCCATAAAATTTCATATTTTTGATATATGTAGAGTGGCCAGGCTAAATGATCTAAGTGCCAAAATATACAAATTTTAGATTTTCCACCCAAAATGATGTAGGTGTCAAGGCCAATACGGAAAATCTAAGTGTCATTTCCCCACCTTATGCTCTATATGGCATATTTAAAATGACGTTATCCGTAAGTACGCTTGCATAAATTGTACAGTTTTTTTAGTTTCCCACAAAAATGCTTTTTGGCACTTAGACCACTTAGCCTTTCCACTCTACATATGTTTAAAAAGGAAATTATTTGATTTCCATCCCACTTAATCATTGTAAAAGACGTGGACACTTGCTTGCAGAACGCTTGCTGACCTGTTTACACACGAAACGTACAAACAGAAATTCCGCCTAGCAGCAAGTAAACTAGCCGGCCCGTCAACTCTTGGAAAGTACTTGCGGGAGAGTAGCACGTGCACTTTCTTATAGTTTACACATGTCAAGTATAGTGGCTGCTAGTACTTTTCGCCAGTAAACTTTCCAAATATAAACGTATACTAACGTATACGTAATACTTTAGTTTAAAAATTAGTATTTTTCGCGATGCAGGGTGTGCAAGTAAATTATTTTTTTTAGTGTCAAATATGGATTATACAATGTAGACTTTTCCAGTGCAAACCGAACAAGAACTCCTAAATTATCTGCTTCCTACTACAAAAACCTCATAGTTGATAGAGAAATTTAGTAAAATTTTCTAATAAACTTTTGTAATAAAGGAAAATGCGAAAACTTAGTTTGCCCCAAAGAGAAAACAATGACGAATAAAAAACTTTTTGATTAAATTTTAAGGGTTTTTTCTTTACCACAACTAAAATTGCACTCATCTTATAATCAGAATTTCATTTTAGAGAACTAAAAAATTAATATTCTTGAGTAAAAATAAAGTCCTTTTTATTCAAACTTTTACAGTTCTATTAAAAACTATTAAAAATTTTATAAGCTCTGAAACTGTTCACAAAGAAGAGTAATACCCCATCATTTTGATATGCTAGAGCTTATAAGCCAAGGCACACGGAGGTCAGCTTGTCTAATCTAGACGATCGAAGCCTCAATATCAAACTGTTTTCTAACATAACCACTTAAAAAAGTTCTCAATTACCTTATTAGTAAACCTTAGAGATCATGTATGTATGACATATTTTAAAGAAGTAGAGATGCGACAAACTGTTCAAATAAAATTTATTTAAGTAAAAATTAAAGGATGACAATATCGGTCCTCTATACTCTAGCGATGTTTAGAGAGAGATACACCTTCGGTCCTTGTTATCTTATAAGCGTCGGAATAATATATAAATATATAATTAACCTATACAGGGGTGCGGACATGTCACTCACTGCTGACAATTTAAATTATTTTTTTATACGACTGTCTTGTAAAAGGGGGTTTTGCGCACGGAGAACACGATCTGAAAATGGCATTTTGCGCACGCTGTGTGCAAAACGTTTTGCACACGTTTATGTCATTTTTGCGCACGCCTATGTCATTTCTGCATACGGGTCTCCCGTCATTGTGATTTTTGTTGTTGTCACCCATCAATATAAGTTGGCTTAGTTTCGTAGCAACCGTCACTGCTCGTATGTTTTGTTGATTAGATACGTCAAAAAATTGTTGAATTTTTAAAATTTTGTTGTAAAAATGTCGGAAATAAAAACAAGTTAAATTAAAATTTGATTTTTCTTTCTTTATTAGCAGTCGTGTAAAAAATATTGTAAAAAACTCGTTTGAAAACCTCTTTGCACACTCCCTCGACTTGTACTAAACTGTCTCGATCGTGTGCAAAGAGTCGTTTTCAAACCTTGTTGTTTAAATAACTATAGAAAAACGCCAATGAAATTGACAAGAAAATAACATGTAGCCAAAAAATGTTAATTTCAGTGACGTTGATGGGTTTGTCGCGTCTCTCTTTTGTAAAAATATGTCATACATACAGGGTCTCTAGTTAACCCCAATGCAAAAAATCGATCAACTAACTCGTTGTCACTTGTCACGACGACAAGTCATAGGCCGTTTGATAGCCTGATAATGATCCGCACTTATTCCGCGCGAAAAGGCGATTTTCAAAAGTGCTACAAGTTGGTAAACCAGAGTTTATTTGGTGATTTCTTTACGTATATTATAAATATGGGTTGGTGTCTCAAATTTTTGCTATTAAATCAATTACAAAGTTTAAATTTGCTTATTAAAAAAAATAGATAAAAGTTGTGTATTGAATTATTACAATTTTTCAAATATGTATTATATATATTGGACTGAAAAAGTCCGTATCATTACGTATCAATTGCGTGTGTGACTTTCTGATTTAGTTTTAGTGTAGTTCATACTCAAGCCAATATTTTTAACGGCTGTATCCAGTTCTTCCAAAATTTTTATCAGTTCTTCTTTCTTTTCTGTTATTAAGGCGATATCATCAGCATATCTTAGGTTGGTCAAGTATTGTCCGCTTACTTTGATGCCTATTTCTTCCCAACTAAGTTTTTATTCACATCTTTTAGGGCCTGGTTAAATACTTATAGCAGATATTGTGTCACCCTGTCTGACACCTCTTGTAATGCGGATTGGCTTGGTTCCTTCATGGATTTTGATTGATGTTGTTGCTTCGCTCTATATATTGGCTATTAAATCTGTGTATCTGTGATTTATTCGACTATTAATTACAGATGCTTTTACTGCCCAGTGCTCAATGCTGTCGAAATCCTTATTGGTCTATAATATAGTGTGTATCGCTTTTGTCGAGGCTTTAGAAGAAAAACATGGAAGCTAATTGAAGAGTGGAAGTAACAAAGGTGCCAAGAAAAAGTTTCAAAGCATTAACAAGTTTGGCGCTTACCGGTAGCCCCATCTTGCCTTGCCTGCATTTGTTAGGGCATAAAACCATGTCGTTTAACACATTTCTACTACAAAACCCGAATTTCGGAAATTATGGCACCTGGCACCTTTCTTAATTCTGCTCTTCAATTTTAAATAAATTTTGGCCTGTTGTATTCTCGGTCTTTTGAAATGTTGACCTTTTTACATTTGACCTTATGTAATTTCGACCTTCACTATTTTAGCTCTTTTACAACTTTCGACCTTTTGTTTATCGCTCCAAAAGTTCCGTGGAATAACGGAATGATGTCGGAGAATGTTTCACTACATAACAGTCAAATTCATGAAAGTCTTTAGAGTTATTTTGAAAATATCGCAGAAAAAACCTCAATCCTTCCATAAGATTCAATGTAAAAATAGGCCTCAATAAATCTAATTTTTCAGGGTTAAAGCCTGTATTTTTTTATTAACCTTGATTTATTTTACTTACATTATTGTTTACTTTAATATTCTACTTTTAAATTGAGTTTATCCTCAAAAAAAGATTAAAAACCTAATAGTTTTTTGGACCAACATAATAACCATAGTTTTTTGGACCAGTTAAGCTACATTTCTAATCGTGTTTGCGGGCCGACACAACCGCCAGCACGGTAGTCGTCACGGACTAGGCCATTTCTAATCGTGTTACGTGCCAGCGTACGTGTTGTGGGGAGAGCATGCGTAATTGATTGTGTTTATAGCTCACTTTTATTTCAACAGCTGGCTGAGTGGGCTCTGCATGCCGCTTTATAACATCGAGAATGTTTATGAAAATTCCAGATCATAAACATTCCAGACATAACCACATTTTTCGGGAATGCGTATTTCTTTTAATCGCCCAAGTGCACCTTTAATATATGTTCGCCTTTCTTTTACTCGTACTAATATACGAGACAGATATAACCAAAAAGATCTCGATCGAGATTATTCCTGTTACCGATCATTTAGGTGATGGAACTGCGCATGTCTGGTACGCCGCAAGAACGCCAGAACGGGCATCCGAGTTTGCAGCTTACAAGCACGAAGAACCGTGCGTACACGGTGCTCGTGGTTAGTAATGGTTACATTGATTCCCATATGTCTAGCATGCGTGTCGGATTGCAACTCTGCCAGCGAACAGGATTAGAAATGCACCTTTACTGCTTATTTGGTTTTACTTAACCGACCATAACAACCAAAGCATAAAAAAGAAAACACTTCTAGGATTTTGGCTGGACCCTGCAATATTCTAGCCAGCACTTTTTAGCCACTTATATTTCTACAAGATTAAAACTTAGTAGTTATTTGGACCAACATAGCAACCATAGTTTTTTGGACCAGTCACTGCTTATTTGGTGTTACCTAATTAACTCAGAAAGCATAAAAAGAAAATACTTTTAGGATTTTGGTTGGACCTTACAATGTTCTAGCCAGTACTTTTTTAGCCACTTATATTTCTACAAGACTCAAAAGTTATTAGTTATTTGGCCAACACAGCAACCATAGTTTTTTGGTCCAGTTACTGCTTATTTGGTGTTACTTAACTAACTCAGAAACCATAAAAAAGAAAATACTTTTAGGATTTTGGCTTGACCCTACAATGTTCTAGTCAGTACTTTTTTACCCACTTATATTCCTACAAGATTCACTTTTTTAGCCACTTATATGTCTACAAGAATAATACTTAGTAGTTTTTTGACCAACACAGCAACCATAGTTTTTTATACCAGTCATTGCATTGACCAACTCAGAAAGCATAAAAAAGAACACACTTCTATGATTTTGACTGGACCCTACAATGTTATAGCCAATACTTTTTTAGCCACTTAAATTTCTACCAGATTCAAAACTTAGTAGTTATTTGGATCAACACAGCAACCATAGTTTTTTGGACCATTCACTGCTTATTTGGTGTTAATTAACTAACTCAGAAAGCATAAAAAAGAAAACACTTTTAGGATTTTTGCTGGACCCTACTATTTTCTAGTCAGTACTTTTTTACCCACTTAAATTCCTACAAGATTCAAAACTTTTTTGGACCAACACACAACCATAGATTTTTGGGCCAGTCACTGCATATTTGGTGTTACCTTACCAACTCAGAAAGCATAAAAAACACTTTAAGGATTCTGGCTGGACCCTACAATGTTCTACCCACTTATATTCCTACAACCTATAAATAATAATAAAAATATATATTTTTTTTTTAATTATTTTAATCCTGTAGTTTTGTGGGCCCACAATTTGGGAAGTAATTACAGTTTTTTGGACCACCCGAATTCCCATTATGTACTACGAAACGAACAAAACTATTAAATAATATATTTAGACCCCACCTTATTCTAACTCATATTTTTTAGGCAAATACCTATTCTTACAAACTTTTAAGGAATTGCTATTGCGTCAAAATTCCCTTTGTTCGACCTATAGTTTTTTATTATAAAATTAACGATGGGGTTATAAATCCACTAATATTTTTGCAATAATAATAAATTAAAATTAAAATGACATTTATTTAACGAATCTCAATATCTATATAATAATAACTAAGTGTTTTGCAGCTCCCTCTTTATTTAAATATGCCACCTGAGCCACAAGTATTTTAATTAAATTCCTATTCGTTTCTAAATATTAGATGACAAAGCCGCTGCACTTTCGGAAACTAAAATTATAGTTTCTAACACATTACGCAAATAAGTTTTGGCACTTTCCCATTAGGCCAGTGTTACTTTAGCAATATACCTATATTACGAAAATATGGAAGTTTAGGTAATTAGAATAGATAGTCACAAAGTATGAAGAGATTTGAAAACGTTCTATTTTCAGCATAAAGTAAGGATCGACAAAAATTATTTTTTTTTTTAAAGTAGGATGTTAAAATAATATATACTGGTCGCACATGCAACTAGTCGATTGCTTATGAAAAATGTATGGCTTTAATATTGTTTTACCCCTCCACCTTACGTACGTAATTAAACATAATTTCTTGCCAATGAACGAAAAATATTGGTTCAATATACACGAACATTAATAAGATGAAATTGTCTTTAAAAATTTAATACATTATTTCTTGTGTATATTGAATCAACGAACAGTAGTTGATTAGCTAAAAATTATTGTACACCGAAAATTTTCTTTTTCCTCCGTAACATTTCCGGTTTCCGGACGGTTTTAAATTTGCGTGGTCCCGCATTCTAATCTTTCCTGCTACTTCTGTTATACTGAGGTCAGAAATTAGGAGGAACAGCAGGTCGCCTTAAAGGCGCTTAGAACAAGGGCGGATCTAGCAAAAACAGAAGTACGGGAGCAGGTTTATAAATTTTATGGCCTTCTTAAGGGGAACCAAATTCATAATCTACCTGGGGGCACGTGAGTGCCCAGCCAACTTCATGCAAACTGCTCTATCATCTTTTCTTGAAACACTTGAGCCCATATTTGACCTATCTAAAACTCTACATTGGAATTTGCTACAACAAAAACCTTGCACAGTTGTAGATCTTCATAGAGTTAACAAACCATCCAAGTTTCATGGACTTCCATAAAGTAGTAAAGTAGTTAGGAATTTTCAAAAAACGTTGAAATTGCCAATCACTTACTCACTCAATCACTCACTCACTCATGTATAAATCATCAAAATTCTACTGTACTTCAAAAAAGCTGAAATTCAGCAGACTAATAGAAATTATGCAACTCTTGGAAAAAATAAAAAACCCCTAAATTCTAGTTTAGTCTCCTCTCCTATGTAAATTTATGTAAAAGTAACATTGCCCACTTACAGAAATGCTAGAGAGCTTTGGCAGACTGATCGAAACTATGATTAAACTGTAATAAAAAATGTAAAAACCTCTCGTAACTATTGAACTCTGTGGATTACTGACCCCGAATGGACCAACAGAACAATAAAAAATATTCTCCGACAGTCAAGCAGCCTTAAGAGCGCTTGATTCCTATACGGTCTCATCGAGAACCGTGAGAAGCTGCAGAGCGCTGAATGCGCTAGGTAGCTCAAACAATGTGTCATTAGTATGAATTCTTTTCCCCAATTTTTCGGTCCCGAAACGGCCCTGATTATATCATACAATGCTGCTAAATCAACCATATTAAAATGGATGGAGAATAGCATCCAACAATACTGGATAAATATACCAAAACTGGCTCACTCTAAAGAGTTTATTAAAGGACCGTATGTCCGGTTATTGCGCGTTTATGTCAGAACACTTTCGGTAAACCTCAGATTGATTCAGAAGATCTGAATAGTGTCTCACCCAAACTAATAGCCGACCTTTTTGGAGGATTAGGCATACAGTAGTGAAAAACTGCCCAAAAGTGAGCCATAATAGGTGGTCGCAGTGGAAGGGCTACATCATGTAAGCACGGAGGCGTAACCAAAAGAAAAGTGAAGAGCGAAACTCTTGGATAACAAGGACAGGTTGCACGCAGACAAGAGAATTTATAATTTAACCAAAAGCAACCAGAATAGATGGTCGCTGGGATGGACATGAAAAGAAGTTGAATTGCTGATAGATAGATCAAGGCACTTCATGGCCGAATATGATACCTACGCAAGGATGAAACAACAGGCATTTAAGACACAAACCCTGAGTGACCGGACTTTTTAAAGAGAACAGGAAGGTCCAATGAGCTACCGAGACATCGAGTGGGAAATGCAGAGATTGGGTTAAGAAGAGAAAGACCTGAGTTATTGCTAAAAGAACAATGCTGATGTGTGATAAATTTGATTGTAAAGAGTGTTTCAAATTTTTGATTTAAAACATGTTTTTGAAGCTATTTGTCACAAAAGCCTTTTTAAGTCAAGTTTTCAGCAAAATTTATAAAATTATTGGTAGTTGCTGTTTGTCGCGGTGTTACTTTTGGGAGTTATATATTTTTTTGACGTATTTTGGTGCTACATTTCGAGGTTACGCTACATTATTATAAAATCGTAAAAAAGTGCTGTTAAACAGGTTGCAGAAGAAAACTATCCCAAATGGGTTCATTTGCTTAAAATAAAGTTCTGAACTTTGGTGCATGATCAGAACAGAGTGTTATGAGGAGTGGGGAGGTAAATAATACGCACCTTGTATAGAACTTCTTAATTCTGAAACTATGTCTGTTACATGTCTGACTATTTGATTATGGTTAGTTAAAGTTTTTTTACTATAAATAAACTACCCTTCAGATAAAAATTAGGATTTAGGTCATAGACAGATAGACAAACAGACACAACAACAAACTTTACAATAAATGCATTGCTTTAGGTCAAGAAATAAACAAATTCATCAATATTAACTTTATTTTTAAATGTTAATCTAAAATAATACGTTTTGTAACTACAGACTCGAGAACTGGGAAATTAAAAAATATTAAAATAATTGTGAGACAAATGAGCATGATTGCCCGATTTGACGCCATTTTAAACGCATTTGAAACCACACTTCATGATTTTGGCAAGAAACTTTGCTATGAATACGTTTTAGCTAGCCATTATACATTTGCAAAAATAAGAGATAACAACAAAAATAGATAAAAGTTATACCTTTATTTAAATCACATACCAATTTTATAACAAAACTGCTTAAAAATGAAATTTGTCTCTCCTAATTGAAGGAGCAAATGAAACCAAACCAGAATTTATAAGCATTGTTTAATAGAAGTTTGACACGAGCTTAAATGATTATTGACCAAAATTAACAATTTAGTGTTCAAAAAAGATGCGTATTATTGCCCGCTGCATATTATTACCAGTGGCGCACCCAGGAATGTGTCTTTGGGGGGCCTGGGTGCGCCCATGTTATTACCCTTCCCTCTCAAATAAAAAAACCCGAGGGTTTAAAAAAAAATGTTCACATTATTTTCGACTAAATACCGATGGTCTCGGTATATAATATAATAAGTATTTCATAGAGTATACCTACCTACTTCAACTGCGCCGAGCTGCTATGGGGCAAAGTTTTAATTTACCACTATTTAAACACAGCAAAAGCACCTGGTTTAAATTGGCTCCATCCAGGTAAACGGGAACAATTACCTGCTCTTGAAAAATGCAAAACGGCAAAGGCGCGAGCTCTCTTCTGCTGCTAGTTTTTTAGAGCCGGATCCAGAACTTAGAAGGCCTTGGGCTAACCATTATCAGTGGCTTGCAGTGCTCATCAAAGAAGGGTAGAGAAAAATTTGAAGAAAGTTGACGTCCTTAGATTTTACAGTGAGGAAGGGTTAGCGGAAAATTAGGAGAACGTTAGAGATTTAACCCTCTTTATTTTCTGGCGACGTTTTGACGGTGGTTTTTCGTCTTTTTCAAGATATAAAACAAACACAATAAAAATGTACAATGATATTATTATACATTCATAAATATTATAATCATATAAAACTAATAGGTTTTTTTTTTAATTCAATTACGGGTCCACTTCTTTTTCGGTCCACACCCACTTCTTTTTCGGTTCCATAGCTTAAGGGTTTTTTAATATAATCATAATATGACGTAATAAGGAACACTTTACGCTAAGTAACTAAAAAAAAGTCGGTGCGATGGGTTATTACTGACCTTAATACATAAGATATATTAGATTACCATTTTTTTATTATTTCTTTATTTTATAACTATTTTTATAGATTTTTTCTATTTAAACTCTTATTAAAATTAAAAAAAAATAAAATTTTTCATGGTGCTTAAAAAATTATAATAAGAATTTAAATTGAAAAAACATAAAAATAGTTATAAAATAATAAAAAATGGCAATAACAAACAAAATAGATAAAAAACCTAAAAAAAAAACAGAAGAATATATCTTATGTATTAAGGTTATTAATTGAATTAAAAAAAAACCTATTCTAATGTATAATTGCTATATTGTCTTCTAACGTCATTCTACATTTTTATTGTTTGTTTTATAGCTTGAAAATGACGGAAAACAACCGTCGAAACGTCGCCCCAAAATAAAGAGGGTTAATCTCTAACGTTGTCCTTATTTCCCGCCAACCCTTCCTCACGAGAAAAATTCGCATTTAACTTGTACCTTGTATCTTGAAGTCAGTTTGATTACTGTAGTCAGGCAAGCCACGCTGAGAATGGAAATGCCTTTTTCCGAAACACCGGTGTCCGTGGTTGAGTTCACCCCTTTGAAGTTGCCTTTTATACTTCGTTAACTCATTGTTTTCGGTTTCGAACAGACACCGTGGAGAAGGTGATAGCATGGTCTGGTTGAACTATGACGAAATGTATTTTTTCCTTATAGACCGGTGGTCGTTTTCGTCCCGCCATGGATTTAGTTTCCTTGGTTCGCTGTCGTTTTACTCGTTGACTGAAAAATAGGTTTTACCTATTTTTTTATTCTTTTTGACACACTGTGCCTGAACGAAGTATAGGTTACATAAAAATGGTTCCAAAAACTAATTACACATTTTGAATATGGACTCTTTCCTGACTTCAGAGCGATATTCATATAAATCCTTGCTGATCCTCTTCTGGAAATTTTATCAATTTTTTGTCAATTTTCTAGTTAGTCTAGGCGCTGGCTCCTATCACCTGTGACCTAATTTGTGCGCTCAATTTGACTGCGGGGCATTGTTAAGCACCCATAAGTGTACAAAAAAAGTTTGGTCACGTGGTCGAACTCATGGTCATTGGCCGCTATCTTTGAAAATGGCCGCCAAATTGATAGATTTTTAGGTCTAGTTTTTCTCTAGGGATATTATGGCAAAGTTGCAAAGCCTTCCTTGTTTTTGAGTGTTGCGCAAATATTTATAGATCCTTTTTAGTCCGAAAAAGATCGTTCTGCTGATGCGTTACTAGCTGATTTTGTCATTACTAGTTTCGATGACTGATCGTTTGCAGCGTTTGTTAAGTTGTTCAAATCTGCGTACCCTGTATTCCTCTATGTGCCCAGACGTTCTTGTCTTTTAAAAACAATAAACAGGGCCATCCAAAGAGGTGGTTTATATGCTTACACTTTGAGTTGAAATACCTACTAAAGGTTTTTCTATGCTAAAATATGCTCGGAAATATGTTAAGCATCGGTATCGGTACGTGCCACATAAATTATGTTTCCCGTTTCTCAAAATGTTTTAGAGATAAATGGAATTGTTTTTAAACGTTGGACAAGGTTTTCGCTTTCACTACATTTGCACTGCATTGTTTTCGACTTTGATACAAGTCCAAATTATCCCAAAAAAACTCTATCGTCGCGGTGAGCGGGCGTGCTAGGCGCAGGCACCGGTTGTGAAGAAATTTAATAAATAAGAAACTTATGTTTGTACGAATCTTGTATATCAGTAAATTGCCTCTGCGCTACAAAAAGTTAACAACAAACTTAATGAAGTTGGAACCGTGAAAGCGTACTGTATATATGAACAAAATTTGGTAAAGAGGTAAATTATTTGGAAATCCTGAATTTTTACCTGGTCTATTAGGCCGGCAGAGCGTCTAAAAATTATTCAGTTGTATTTCGAAAATCAGTGACGCTAGAGGACTATATTTTATTTTAACTAATTGTACGCAGCACTGTGAGAAAATTTTAAACTGGGTTTTCTTAAACGACATGTGCACATAGTTTTAAAAAAAAATCTAATACATTAGCACGTTCCAGGCACAATACGAATTATTTGTAGGCACATGATTTTTTTTACCCTTCTATATAATTTGTATCATAGGCACAGACTAACCTTCCCTATTGTCTTGGGGTTACTGTTTCAGTTTGCGTTGGTTATTCTCTGTCAAGAAAAATATCATGTTGTTACAAGGAAAACAAATAAAAAGATAAGGACAGTTGACAGTTAAAACTGAAATATTAAATTATCGTTTACAAACGAGAAAAAACTTTTTTGCTGGAACATCACATGATAGTGAATCGGTTGGAGTCCATAATTTTTGTAAAACACTTTTGTTTAGTTCGACCTATGTAATTGTTATGATATGCAGCTAATAACTTTAAAAAAGTTTTTTCAAAAATGATGAAATGTACTATAAAACGAGTTTTCAGGAACCCCTTTTTTCCATTCAGCGCAAATATTCGCTATGTAGATCCGGCTCTGTCTCTTCTTACAACATAACGTTCAATTTAAATTTCTTTGTAGAGAGTACTTAATTACTTTGATTGTATAAAAAGAAATTGCCTTTTCTAGAAATCCCGTCGAGCTCACTTTTAAATTATTCATTTTATGTTGTCTTATATATCCTTTTATAGAAAAAGAATTATACTTTATAAAATTCAAAATTATTATATTATGGGAACCGCGGCCGATCAGCTTAGCGCGCTGGTTAATGCATATGGCTGCAGTGCCTTATATATGACTGGACCGACCGCGCTTAGTCTGGGCTCGCTGCGTATCTTGTGGGTTTGAGTCCCACCTCGGCATATGGTTCTTTTTGGAACGTCCCAACAAGGCATATCGCGGCAAAAAAAATTCTAAAAAGACTGTGCGATTGATCCTAGCTATGGAGGAACAAGTATAAAAAAAGTTCAAAAAAAATACAGCGAAATAACACTGACAAGCAAGAAATCGGATTTTTATATAAAACTGTGTATTTCGCTGAAATTTACATTTTTTGCTTATGTTATTTTCTGGTCAAGTTGATACGCGTTTCATTAAAATAATTTAAGCGGTGAGTGACATCAATCAAACAAACACACACCTTCGTCCGTCACTCCCGGTATATGTTTTGTCAACACGTTTCCATTTTTATTTTCCGGAGCTTATGACTTAACACGAACAGAAGGTGGGTCTCTCTCTAAACAATGCTAGAGTATAGAGGACCGATATTTCCCTTCTTTGATTTTGACTTAAATGAATTTGACTTTGATATGTCTCTGTATTATATTAACATACAGGGACTCTAACTTTGATAAGTTGATCTCATCTTTATTTCTTTGAAATATGTCATACATACAGGGCTCGGGTCTTTAACTTGTACAACAGGACCAGCAATAACTTAATCCTGAATTGCAGTTTTATTTCAATTCTAGCCACGTCCCCATGCTAGGTACTAAACCTCATCTTATGTTCCTTTATTAATTTTGATTTTACTAGTCCTTAGAGGAAACTTTTGACAAATAACTGACGCATCATTAAAATGAAAATGGGATCAGCAGAATAATAAGTGCGAGTAAACGTAGAGTTTAAGTAAAAAATTCATTTTGGGTGGAAATTTTGGGTAGAACGTCAGATTAATTTAGCAGAACTTTTTGTACTTTATCAACCAAGTTGTTTTTTTTTTCTACTAATTTTATTTATATCATTACAATTGACATGTTTTAATAACATTAGTTGATCAGTCTTGTACAGCGTTTTTCCGTATATTTTACACCATATCTAAAACGTTTATTTAAATAGATATTAAAATATGATAAATACAAAAGTTTCGTAATTTTTTAAAAAGTTTAAGAATGTTAGGTCCCAAATGTCTAATTTTTCTAATAAATGTCAAAATTTTACATGTTTTTGATTTTTTTTTAATTGAACACCCTACATATTATTTTAGGTTTTTATAGATCTTTTCTTCCTGATTTTAAGAACATAAATGTTGGGATCAGATATTTATTTTATTATTTATATTTTAAAAGTTTTAAAAACTCTTTAAAACATCAATGCAGCCATGAAAAAGACAATCGACTTGACACAAAAAGTGATGCGGTTGCTTGTGTAAGGTATATAATTTATTAATATTTACCATCCGTAGTGATCCTGCGCAGTAATATGTGGCGCCGCAAGCCAGTAAAAATAAAAAAATAATACAATTTTTTTTAGAAAAAAATTAATATCTAATACTTCATTGGTAATTTTCTACATACCCGCCTTGATTATTCATACAATTTTAAATAATTTTTATAAATTTTCTGTTAATAGCTTAACAGATACAGTGCACAGAATTTCTATTAAGATCGACGAATGTCTGTTCTATTTTCTCTTTCGTCGATCTCAATGGAAATTTTGCGCACTCTATCTATCAAGCTTTTTACAGTAGTATTCAAAATTGTATTAATAATCAAAGAGCCTATGTAGACAATTACCAATAAAGAATTCGATATTAATTTTTTCTAAAAAAATTGTATTAATTTTTGTTTTTGAATGACCACGAATGGTTAATGTTAATAAATTATATACCGAACCTTAAAAGAGCAACAGCATCACTTTTTGTGTTACTGCGATTGTCTTTTTCTTGACTGCCTTTATGTTTTAAAGAGTATCAACTTAAGTTTCTAAAACATTTAAACGCATACATCTTTAAAAATAGTAAACGAAATAATCCCAACATATATATTATTAAAATCAGGAGGGAAAGATCTATAAAAATTTAAAATAATATATAAAGTGTTCAATTAAAAAAAAACCATCGGCCTTTCAAATTTTGACATTTAGAATTTTTTTTTACTTTTATATTTATAAGAATTTGATTTCTATTTAAATAAACGTTTTAGATCCGATGTAAAAATATACGGGAAAACCGTGTACACTCAAAAAAAATAACACAGGACTAATACATAAATGTTTTAATAAAAAAAGCCAGGTATCTTTACAACAGTGATCAACTTTAAACAATGTCAATTTACTTATTATGTGTCCGTAGCGAAGTTCTTATATATATATATATATATATATATATATGCTGTTAAATTTAAAAACGTCGATTGAAAAATTTCTTCTCCATATTTTTCAGTTCAGTTAAATTTGCTACCCTTAATAATTTCATGTTTCCAAAAAATGTTTCAATACATTTATTTTGACAAATAAAGCTAATTATCTTTTGATTTGAAAATTGCATTTTAATGTAATTATTATTTAAATATCAAACCATTGTTTTAGATATATATTTTTGTAATGTTTTTAACAAATATGCCAGAAAGGCCAGGATTTAATTTTATTTTTGATTAGTATATTAGTTTCGAGTGTTTTTACACTTTTATTGTGCGTTCGGTGTTTCAAAGAAAACTTGCATGTTGGAAATTAGTTTTTTTTTTCATTTGCCGTTTTTTCGTTTATATTTATATTTTATAACTAAGCAAAAAGTACGGATTAGGTCGGTTGGCGATTACTTTTTCTTTCGTTCTCTAATGGGGTTTTACCGCTTGGCATGAGTCGATTTGTGGTTACATATGCTAGGTTATTTCTTTTCTTAATAAAAATAATTTAATTTTGCATGAAACTCTTTGTGGAGCCCAAGGCTCTTTATCGTGCTAGCGCCATCTACGTCATCTATTTTAACACCGGACCATTGTATTGATCATCAGCTTTGCTTATTTTGCTTATGATCTAGCCCCGCCCAAGTCAGACGTTTCTCCTATTCATGGTGGATGTGTATTCACAAATTCGGTTCAAGCTATTATGGTAGGCATGAGAATTAAACCCAACATCGTCAGATCACAATGCAGATTTCTTTCACTAGCTGCGTTCGGTATTTGCATCTCAGACGCGACGGATTTTTGGTCATGTGATTACAGAATAGTCTGAGCAAATTGGAATTAACGAACGATCCGGATCAAATCGATCAAATTTTTATAAATGGTTATAAGCTTAAATATAACCAAAAATATTATGTACATATTGCAACTCACGCCCAGCCATAATTTTGACAAAATTTTCTTGTGATGTCGAAAATTTATATAATTTAACAATCAAACATTAATTAATTCGATTATAATCAAAGAAATTTATAGTAAATTATTTTTGTAAACAAAACAAATACACAAAATTACGTCACAATCTCGGATTAATCTGTTTCGTCGATCAAAATGTACGGAGCAACCAGATTTACGTCAGACTAGTCTGTGCAGAATTACCGAACGATTCAGATCTACCTCCCCTAGATCTAGATGGAATTAACGAACGATTTTGATCAAAAAGATTAATCCGACGACAATACCGAACGCAGCTACTGCAAACAGAGTTATGATGCCAAAAGTTGTTCGTCAAAACTATGCATTGGGCTTTGATGCTCGGATTTAATTTAATCCAAGTTGCACTCACGCAAATTTGTGACGTCCGTCGTTACTCGAACACTGATCGTTTAAAGGGCAGTCAAAGAGTACTTAGGCTGGAAATACTATTTAATTAAATTTTTTGTTTAAATTTAGCAGATTTCGATTTGGTTTTCTGGCATCTTTTTCGTGCCGCAAGTAGAATTTTGTCAGTTTTCTTGCGATATATTGCGTTTACAAGAAAACGAGCTCGGGCGCCCAAAACTCCATTTCGCAAATCTGGGAAGCAACTCACGTGCGTTAAGTCTGTGTAGAGACTTTCTCAAAAGGTGTGCTCGGTATATTGTTGCCAGCCTCATTCTTATCGCCTAAAGAAGGACTATGTACTGCGTAAGACAAAGACGATGTCAAGGTTAGTAACATGGAGGTAGATATATTGAAAATGCTTTTGATCTACCTATTCGGTTCATTGTTTGCGTTTCGGATTTTATGATACATACGAGGGTAAAAAATACATTTTAAAGAGTGGCAATAATAATAAAATTCAAATAAAAGTAGCTTGTCCTAATTTAATAGTGCCAACTAGCCCTCAATACCTCTGTTACTGTTTCTCTAGAGGTGAGTTAACTCATGTTGCCCTTTTTTTTATTACATAATCGACTTTTACATATTAAACCGGTTTTAAGAAATATATATAAATATATAAACCTTTTTCTGTCTAAAGTATTTCGCTGGATATTATTATCCTTTTAATTTTCAAAACGAAATTAACAGATTAACACAACAAATTACTAACAATAGAAATAGATGGGATACACACAACAAGTCAAGCTCAAGAATAATCTGACGAACTTTTCTTCGATGTATCAGCAATTATGGCGTTGGCAACGGGCCATCGCCAATAAATGCTGACGCACTGGCGGCATCAGTAAGGGTGTGAAAGTTAAACGATAGAGGGTCCAAGAAAATGCGTTCTGACCTGTTGCTGTTAAATACTATAAGTACCTTTATATTATTTTGTTTAAAAATATTATTTGCTATTTTTGGATTTTAAATAAACTTTATTATAGGAAAAGTCTAAAAAACTCGAAAAAGGGTTAGAGGGTCCAAGAAAATGCGTTCTGACCTGTTTCTGTTAAATACTATAAGTACCTTTATATTATTTTGTTTAAAAGGATTATTTGCTATTTTTGGATTTTAAATAAACTTTATTATAGGAAATGTTTAAAAAACTCGAAAAAGGGTTACAATACAAACAAATAAAAAAGTGACAAATTCAAATCTGTGTCAAATCTAACAGTTGGCTTGCGAGGCATGGCGGGAAATTTGAATTCAAAATAAGATATGCTAAATCTTGATGAGTTTAACCTTTAAATCGTCTTTCATCCTTACAAATATCTGGCGGAATATCGAGATAGAGTCTAGGAGTATTTTAGTGAAATTTCGCGAAAATCTGTGCTGCCATTTTGAAAATATCACAAATAAACTTCTACTCTCCCATAAGACCCAATGTAAAATTCAGCCCACGATAATAGCTGAGTTTTTTAGGGTCGTGGCCTGTATTTTTTTGTTGGCCTTGCATACATAATTATGTTTTGCCAAGTCTGGCTTTACAAGACCTACTGTTATTAAAACAAATGTTACTATTTGACCCAACTCAAATTAAGATCAGTGTCCTTTTAAATATACAATTAAGTTCCACTTTAGTTCCTAGGTTAGTAACGTACCATATTACCCTCGTAATGCCAGGAGTTTTGTTAGCAGAGAGACATAATAGAAATTGAGGTGAGTTGAACGATGGTGTATAGAATACACCCCAAACTAATGTCGATTCCTGTCACGAACCGACCCCTTACTAGGTTTCTGTACCGTCTCTCGCACATTATTATCTGTCTTGTTGTACTTTGCTTTGTTTTCTCGCTGTCCGATTTTATTGCTTGTGTGCTCGTTACTCTAGACTTTTAGAGATATATGTCAAGGGATAAGAATTTAAAGAAAAGATTTAATATTAAAACTGTGAAGAGAACATTAACAATAAAACATGAGGATTCTCGATCAATCTAAAATTAAAAAGACTTTTGTGCTTACACCAGTAGGTATTTACTAAAGTAACTAAAGTCCTAGGTTCTAAATATTAGATCTTAACGTCTAGATTTAGGTTGAAGGTTTAACTCGTTGTTTTCCTTAAATGCAATAGTTTTTATTATTTATATAATTTGTTTATAAATACCTTGCAAACAGGCTACCTTTTTTCGTTGTAGCAACGACATTAAATAAATATAAAAAAAATATATTTTGGTTCAATTGTTTAGGTAGAATGTTTCTGAAAAAAGGATTCCTATATATTTTTACAATATTTAATTATGATAATTTTTTTTATTGATCGATTTGATCGATATTAATTCTGTAGTTTTTAGAGCCCTCAGGATCTGTACCACAATTTTAGATTATTTATAGCGGGAATACCATGAATGTACGGGTTATATTTCAAAAAATGACATATCGGTACAAAATTTTAATTAGTTTTTCTTAGTTTTTAAAGTTAATTTGCATTTCTGTGAGATCAAACTTACCGAAAATTGCTTACTATGCTATTGCACGTTAGCGTAAACCAAATCTTTAATCAGTTATCTGGCCTGTAAGTATAAAAAAAAGTTTAACTGGTCGGCGCGGCGTCAACTTAATTAATTTGTAGGGTGTTTTAATAAAAAGCTGCAACAAGGTATATTTCTTTTATATTTTGTGGTACATAACACCCAAAGCAAAATTTTATTCGAGGATCATCAAGTTTCTGGCTTCAGAATCCAAGATGGCGGCTACAAAATTTAAGAATTTTGATGGATTTACTTTAAGCATGACCTACTCAATTTAAAACTGTAAAAAAATTTGACACTCAGTGGCGTATATAAGGGGGCCCGGGCCCCTCCCCCAAAGCTAAGATTTTTTAAGATATTTGCCACACATTTTATTAATCCAATATAAAATAGCATAAAATACGGCCTCTTGGGGTCTCGGGCCCCAAAAGACTTTTAGCTCACACATATACTATACTATAGTAGTGTGAGCTATGGTGATCCTAATTTTTTCGAGAAAAAAAAAGTTGCTCCGATTTCAAAAATTTTTATATATCTTTGCGTTTCAGATGATTTTAAAACTTTTTTGTTGCGCCGTCTGTCTGTCTGTCTGTCTGTCTGTCTGTCTGTCTGTCTGTCTGTCTGTCTGTCTGTCTGTCTGTCTGTCTGTCTGTCTGTCTGTCTGTCTGTCTGTCTGTCTGTCTGTCTGTCTGTCTGTCTGTCTGTCTGTCTGTCTGTCTGTCTGTCTGTCTGTCTGTCTGTCTGTCTGTCTGTCTGTCTGTCTGTCTGTCTGTCTGTCTGTCTGTCTGTCTGTCTGTCTGTCTGTCTGTCTGTCTGTCTGTCTGTCTGTCTGTCTGTCTGTCTGTCTGTCTGTCTGTCTGTCTGTCTGTCTGTCTGTCTGTCTGTCTGTCTGTCTGTCTGTCTGTCTGTCTGTCTGTCTGTCTGTCTGTCTGTCTGTCTGTCTGTCTGTCTGTCTGTCTGTCTGTCTGTCTGTCTGTCTGTCTGTCTGTCTGTCTGTCTGTCTGTCTGTCTGTCTGTCTGTCTGTCTGTCTGTCTGTCTGTCTGTCTGTCTGTCTGTCTGTCTGTCTGTCTGTCTGTCTGTCTGTCTGTCTGTCTGTCTGTCTGTCTGTCTGTCTGTCTGTCTGTCTGTCTGTCTGTCTGTCTGTCTGTCTGTCTGTCTGTCTGTCTGTCTGTCTGTCTGTCTGTCTGTCTGTCTGTCTGTCTGTCTGTCTGTCTGTCTGTCTGTCTGTCTGTCTGTCTGTCTGTCTGTCTGTCTGTCTGTCTGTCTGTCTGTCTGTCTGTCTGTCTGTCTGTCTGTCTGTCTGTCTGTCTGTCTGTCTGTCTGTCTGTCTGTCTGTCTGTCTGTCTGTCTGTCTGTCTGTCTGTCTGTCTGTCTGTCTGTCTGTCTGTCTGTCTGTCTGTCTGTCTGTCTGTCTGTCTGTCTGTCTGTCTGTCTGTCTGTCTGTCTGTCTGTCTGTCTGTCTGTCTGTCTGTCTGTCTGTCTGTCTGTCTGTCTGTCTGTCTGTCTGTCTGTCTGTCTGTCTGTCTGTCTGTCTGTCTGTCTGTCTGTCTGTCTGTCTGTCTGTCTGTCTGTCTGTCTGTCTGTCTGTCTGTCTGTCTGTCTGTCTGTCTGTCTGTCTGTCTGTCTGTCTGTCTGTCTGTCTGTCTGTCTGTCTGTCTGTCTGTCTGTCTGTCTGTCTGTCTGTCTGTCTGTCTGTCTGTCTGTCTGTCTGTCTGTCTGTCTGTCTGTCTGTCTGTCTGTCTGTCTGTCTGTCTGTCTGTCTGTCTGTCTGTCTGTCTGTCTGTCTGTCTGTCTGTCTGTCTGTCTGTCTGTCTGTCTGTCTGTCTGTCTGTCTGTCTGTCTGTCTGTCTGTCTGTCTGTCTGTCTGTCTGTCTGTCTGTCTGTCTGTCTGTCTGTCTGTCTGTCTGTCTGTCTGTCTGTCTGTCTGTCTGTCTGTCTGTCTGTCTGTCTGTCTGTCTGTCTGTCTGTCTGTCTGTCTGTCTGTCTGTCTGTCTGTCTGTCTGTCTGTCTGTCTGTCTGTCTGTCTGTCTGTCTGTCTGTCTGTCTGTCTGTCTGTCTGTCTGTCTGTCTGTCTGTCTGTCTGTCTGTCTGTCTGTCTGTCTGTCTGTCTGTCTGTCTGTCTGTCTGTCTGTCTGTCTGTCTGTCTGTCTGTCTGTCTGTCTGTCTGTCTGTCTGTCTGTCTGTCTGTCTGTCTGTCTGTCTGTCTGTCTGTCTGTCTGTCTGTCTGTCTGTCTGTCTGTCTGTCTGTCTGTCTGTCTGTCTGTCTGTCTGTCTGTCTGTCTGTCTGTCTGTCTGTCTGTCTGTCTGTCTGTCTGTCTGTCTGTCTGTCTGTCTGTCTGTCTGTCTGTCTGTCTGTCTGTCTGTCTGTCTGTCTGTCTGTCTGTCTGTCTGTCTGTCTGTCTGTCTGTCTGTCTGTCTGTCTGTCTGTCTGTCTGTCTGTCTGTCTGTCTGTCTGTCTGTCTGTCTGTCTGTCTGTCTGTCTGTCTGTCTGTCTGTCTGTCTGTCTGTCTGTCTGTCTGTCTGTCTGTCTGTCTGTCTGTCTGTCTGTCTGTCTGTCTGTCTGTCTGTCTGTCTGTCTGTCTGTCTGTCTGTCTGTCTGTCTGTCTGTCTGTCTGTCTGTCTGTCTGTCTGTCTGTCTGTCTGTCTGTCTGTCTGTCTGTAACGACCAACGCGCATAACTCAAAAACCGCTTGTCCGATTTAAAGGAAATTTGGTACCTAGGCTGGGTGTTGAGCCGTGGTGGTCCCATTTAAAAATGAAGAAAATCTACCGAACGCAAGTGAAATAAAAGGGTGGGGGTAGATTAAAAAAATTAGAATTTATGTGAAAATATGACGTGTATGATATCAAACGAAAGGTAATTAGGTCTGGAGTTAAACAAAATGAATTTTAAGTTATTTTATAAAAAGGGTGGGGGTAGATTTCAAAAATTAGAGTTTAAGTGAAAATATGGCGTGTTTGATATCAAACGAAAGGTAAATGAGTCTGGAGTTAAACAAAATACATTTTACTTTTTTTAAAAAGGGTGGGGGTAGAGAGTTTAAGTCAAAACATGGCTTGTGTGGTATCAAACGAAAGGTAATTGAGTCTGGAGTTGAATAAAATATATTTCAGTTTTTAGTTATATTAGCTCACACGTACACTATAACTATAGTACCTAGTGTGAGCTTAGGTGCCCATAGATTGGCAGAGTATTTTTCTGATCTTATTAAACATCTAGTTGTTTTGACATGTTTGGTGGAGACCGTGAAATCATTTAATTTTGGAAACAAACGTTTTTTTAATTATTATTATAAAATCTTTAGATCTAAGCAAAAAAGGAATTCTTACTAATGAGTTGACTACAGCCACTAAATTGACATGTTTAGCTCAGAAATCACTTTTAAGAATTTTCGCAGAAGTAAAAAAGAGGCGACTCAGCAAAATGAAGCGATAATTCAGACTGATAATCATCATTTAAAAATTGACTGGTGTACTGTGGACTAATATCTTTTGAGTTGGATTTCGTCAAAAAATTTAAAATAAATTAAAATTTCCGGCCGTCCGATACTTCCTTATTTAGCCAAGGTAATTAGGTCTGGAGTTAAACAAAATGAATTTTAAGTTATTTTATAAAAAGGGTGGGGGTAGATTTCAAAAATTAGAGTTTAAGTGAAAATATGGCGTGTTTGATATCAAACGAAAGGTAAATGAGTCTGGAGTTAAACAAAATACATTTTACTTTTTTTAAAAAGGGTGGGGGTAGATTTTAAAAATTAGAGTTTAAGTCAAAACATGGCTTGTGTGGTATCAAACGAAAGGTAATTGAGTCTGGAGTTGAATAAAATATATTTCAGTTTTTAGTTATATTAGCTCACACGTACACTATAACTATAGTACCTAGTGTGAGCTTAGGTGCCCATAGATTGGCAGAGTATTTTTCTGATCTTATTAAACATCTAGTTGTTTTGACATGTTTGGTGGAGACCGTGAAATCATTTAATTTTGGAAACAAACGTTTTTTTAATTATTATTATAAAATCTTTAGATCTAAGCAAAAAAGGAATTCTTACTAATGAGTTGACTACAGCCACTAAATTGACATGTTTAGCTCAGAAATCACTTTTAAGAATTTTCGCAGAAGTAAAAAAGAGGCGACTCAGCAAAATGAAGCGATAATTCAGCCTGATAATCATCATTTAAAAATTGACTGGTGTACTGTGGACTAATATCTTTTGAGTTGGATTTCGTCAAAAAATTTAAAATAAATTAAAATTTCCGGCCGTCCGATACTTCCTTATTTAGCCAAGATAGGAGGATATATATACCCCTAAAAATCTCTTAACTACCCTTAGCAAGAAACGAAATAATTCATTTAAATAAGGGGGTTCATTTACAGCAAGTTTATGATGTCAGTTAGTTTTCCTGTGTACGGGTGCGTGTCCACGAAATTTGCTTACGAGAGTAACTAAAAGTAATTGTCAGTTATTCTCCAAAATGTACCCATCTGCAAAAAAATACTTTCGAGAACAGCTCTCGATAAGTTATTAGCTCACACTACTACTATACTATAGTAGTGTAAGCTATGGTGAACGTTGCTCCAATTTCAATTTTTTTTATATATCTTTGCGTTTCAAATGATTTTGAAACTTTTTTGTCTCGCCGTCTGTCTGTCTGTCTGTCTGTCTGTCTGTATGTCTGTCTGTCTGTCTGTCTGTATGTCTGTATGTCTGTATGTCTGTATGTCTGTATGTCTGTATGTCTGTATGTCTGTATGTCTGTATGTCTGTATGTCTGTATGTCTGTATGTCTGTATGTCTGTCTGTATGTCTGTCTGTCTGTCTGTCTGTATGTCTGTCTGTAACGACCAACCCGCATAACTCAAAAACCGCTTGTCCGATTTAAATGAAATTTGGTACCCACCACCGAGCGCAAGCCAAATAAAAGGGTGGGGGTAGATTTCAAAAATGAGAGTTTATGTGAAAATATGGCGTGTGTGATATCAAACGAAAGGTAATTAAGTCTGGAGTTAAACAAAGTGAATTTTAAGTTATTTAAAAAAAAGGGTGGGGGTAGATGTCAAAAATTAGAGTTTAAGTGAAAATATGGCGTGTGTGATATCAAACGAAAGGTAATTGAGTCTGGAGTTAAACAAAATATATTTTAGTTTTAAAAAAAGGGTGGGGGTAGATTTTAAAAATTAAAGTTTACGTCAAAACATAAAACATGGCTTGTGTGGTATCAAACGGACATGTACAAAGTATGGATGATGGAAGACTACCTAAACAAATATTACAATGGAAACATATAACATATATTGCAGCGTACCTGCATGATAGTACTAACGAGGTCAAAGTCGAAGTTTGTTTTGTTTACAATAAACCTCGCGCGCGAAAAACCTGTGTTAAAAATCTATATACAATGTGTATTATAAATAATATATCATGTTTAAAAGCAAAAAAAGTGTACCATCACCTGTGAAACTTGTTTTAAAAATTAGCGAAAAGCCCAAACAAAATCAAGAAAAAATGGATAATGCCAAATTATTTCAGGATAGCCATGCTAGAACACAAAATGAAGAAGTTTTATATAGCGAATGGAAAAAATCCCAAAACGAAAATAATTCACTTAGTGTACAAGTGGATTATCTCCGAAGTCAACTGGAAAGTATGCAAAGAAAATTTGCAGATTTAGAGACAAAAGTCACTAAAAAAGAAGAGTCTGACATGGACTACATTACTGATGAGGACGATCTGGCGAGAGAAACTGAGTGGATCAGACAAAAAGGAAAAGGTTGGAAAAAACGTCGAATGGATACTTCACTCTCACCACCACAACAAAGCTCGGGCACTGGAGAGCCCTCCAATAAAACACAAAATGAAGAACCCCCAACTAAGGTTAAAAAAGCTCCATTACCTCCACCGATTATGGTAAATGGCGTAAATAATTTTAATGATATTTATGAAAAGTTAAATATCATACAAGGAGTTAAAATAAAAGTTTTAAATAACGAAAATATTAAAATAAATGTACAAGACGCAGACAGCTATCGGCTGGTTACTAAAATGCTTAATGAAATAAAGCATCAATGGCACTCATACGAAAACAAACAAATAAGGCCAATTAGAGTAATAGCGAATAGGCTACACTTCTCATGTGACCCACAAAAAATTGTAGCTGATCTACAAAAAAAAGGTTTTAAGGCACTGGAGGCCAGCAACAAACTTAAATGAAGAACAAGACAACCTCTTAAAATGTTTATGCTCACATTTAGCCACGATGAAGATATCAACAAAATTTTTGAAATTTCCAGTATCCTTGGGATTGAAGTGGAAATAAAAGCACTAAAAACCTCAAAGTTAGTCCCTCAATGCAAAAGATGCCAATCTTATGGACACACGCAAAAATATTGCGCTAAAGAACCACGTTGCGTGAAATGCACGGGAAAACATCTTACTGTAGAATGCCCCAAACCAAAAGAATCTGAGCCAAAATGCATCCACTGTGGAGGCAAGCATCTTGCTAACTACAGAGGATGCCTTGTTGCTAAGGAAATACAAAAATTGAAAAATAAACCTAAGAAACCGAATCTCATACCAAACGTGAGTACAAATAGACAAAACCAACAGACAAGAAACACAGTCACACAAAACTCTGTGACAAGGACATACAGCCAAGTAGCAGCAACAGCTACTATACCTGATATTAATATCAGTAGTCAAAATACTATGGAACAAACACTACAATTAATTTTGGAGAAATTGAACAAACTTGATGAGCGATTAACTAAACTAGAAAGTAGCAATAACGGAGCTACCAATATGCCCCAAAATGGTCAGTAATCTTAGAATCCTAGCGTGGAATGCCAATGGTCTCTTGCAACATCAGCAAGACTTGCAAGTTATTCTAGACATAGAAAAAATTGACGTCTGTCTTGTGTCAGAAACGCATTTCACTAACCAGTCTCACATTAAATTTAAAGGTTATAAAGTGTATCATACAACTCTCCCTAGCAATACTGCACATGGGGGAAGTGCTGTAATAATTAAAGAAAATATATCACACTATGAGGAGATGGGATATAAAACCATAGAGATTCAAGCTACATTAGTAAGTGTAAAAACCAAAACATATACATTAGTCATAAGTGCTGTCTATATACCACCAAGGCACTTACTAAAGAAAAATCATTATCTTAATTTACTCAGAAAATTAGGAAACCGTTTTATAATTGGAGGTGACTTTAATGCAAAAAATACCTACTGGGGATCTAGACTGACGAATTCTAAAGGAAAAGAACTTTTGCAAGCTATTAGTGAATATCAATGTGAGCCGATATCAACTGGTAAGCCCACATACTATCCAACAGATCCAGGAAAAATTCCAGATCTAATTGATTTTTTTATAGTAAAAAATATATCTTTAAGTTTTGTAGATATAGAAGAAAGTTTTGATTTACACTCAGATCATTCACCTATTATTCTAACTCTTAGTAAAAACATAATAAAGATAGAAGCAAATATCTCACTAGTAAATAAACTGACTGACTGGATTAGTTTTAAACAAAGTCTGTCAGAAAAAATAAACCTATCAGTACCATTGCAAACGCCAGAACAAATCGATAAAGAAGTTGAATATTTTGTTACAAATATTCAACAAGCAGCTTGGGAAAACAGTCCAAAACCAAAGAGAATTTTTAAGGGAAAAAACTATCCAAAGGAAATTAGAGACCTTATATTGGAAAAAAGGAAACTAAGAAGAAAGTGGCAGCAAAGCCGTGATCCTCGGGACAAAACAAATCTCAACAACATGACGCAGCGCATTAGGCGAGAAATTCTAGTAATAAAAAATGAATCTATTAACCATTTTCTTAATGAACTTACAGATGATAAAAATACCGACTATTCCCTTTGGAAAGCAACCAAAGATTTTAAAAGACCAATTATCCAAATTCCACCCATACGAAAATCTAACAACCAGTGGGCAAGGAGTAACGAAGAAAAAGCAGATATTTTTGCAAGTCATTTAGAAAAAACATTTCAGCCCCACGAAGCACCAGATGAACACTTTCATTTACATGAACCCCATCAAATCGAGGACCATATTAAGCTTACATCACCAAAAGAAATATTAACAGAAATCAAAAATATTAATTCGAAAAAAGCCCCAGGGTATGATCTTATTAACCGGGTAACATAAAACAACTCCCCAGAAAAGCTATCGTAAAACTATGCAACCTAATTAATGCGTCTTTTAGGCTTAGGTATGTACCTAAACTGTGGAAAGTTGCAGAAGTTATCATGATTCCAAAACCGGGAAAACCACTCCATGACGTGTCATCTTACAGGCCAATATCTTTGCTGCCAATTATATCCAAGCTCTATGAAAAATTATTGCTTAAAAGAATAAAACCCATCATAGAAAGACAAGAAATTATTCCATCTCATCAATTTGGTTTTCGAGACAAGCATTCCACGATAGATCAAGTACACAGAATTACTAATATAATAGAAAAAGCACTAGAAGAGGGAAAAGTTTGTTCTGCAGTTTTTCTAGATGTAGCACAGGCATTTGACAAAGTGTGGCATGAAGGCCTTAATTTTAAACTAAAACGGTTTCTGCCAAAACAATATTCGGATATTTTGGAATCATACATATCTGATAGACATTTTAGAGTAAAACAGGAAGACTCATACTCAAATTTAAGAGAAATTCAAGCAGGCGTGCCCCAGGGTAGCGTACTAGGCCCTTATCTATACTTATTATTCACTTGTGATATCCCAAAGCCAGAAAATTGTCACTTAGCAACATTTGCCGATGATACTGGTTTATTGATGGTAGAAAAATCTATTGAAAAATGTATAGAAAAACTTCAGGATGCAGTCACCCAAGTTCACAGTTGGACCACAAAGTGGCGAATAAAATTAAATGAAACCAAATCAATTCATGTTGATTTTACAAACAAAAATATAAATCACATACAAATAACAATTAACAACATTCCAGTACCATATTCGAATCAGGCAAAATATCTAGGTATGACACTTGATGCCAAATTGCGCTGGAAAGCACATGTTAAAAAAAAAAAGAAGAACTTGAGATAAGGTATAGAAAAATGAACTGGCTAATTGGAAGGAAGTCCAATTTAACAATTCATAATAAGTTACTGCTTTATAGACAAATACTGAAACCAGTATGGACATATGGTATTCAACTATGGGGTTGTGCTAAAGAGAGTAACATTTTAGTTGTACAGAGATTTCAAAATAAAGTATTAAGAAACATTTTGAATGCACCTTGGTACGTTCGAAATAGTGACCTTCATCGAGATCTAAAAATCGAAACTGTAGCAGAGACTATAAAAAAGTACGCAAAAAGCCATGAAGATAGACTCCATCGGCATGTGAATGTGGAAGCAATTCAGCTTCTAGACAATACTATGCTAGTTCGAAGACTAAAAAGAATGAAGCCGTTTGAGCTAGTAAACTAAGTGAATTACACATAAAACAAAATAATGCTATAAACACAACACAATTGTGAGTTACAGACTAAACAAAGCGGGGAGAACTGTTGAGTAAACCCTAAGTTTAAATCTGACTTTTCTAGTAAATTAAGTTAAAACAAAATTGCTAATTAGTCTTACTGACTAGATTGTAATAAAAAAAAACACAGTGTGTTTGACAAATTAAAAAAAAAAAAAAAAAACAATGGAAACCAACTGGCCGAAGAAAACGACGAAGGCCGAGGAAAAGCTGGAGAGAAGGAATAGACAGTGAAATAAGAATAAGAGGCCTAGATGATGAATTATGGGCAAACAGAAACGAGTGGAGATTGGGTATCGGAAGACGTAGAACGTTGTGAAACCGATAAATATATATATATATATATATAAATATATATATTTATATATATATATATATATATATATATATATATATATATATATATATATATATATATATATATATATATATATATATATATATTTTTTTTTTTTCTTAAGTAGACATGCGACATGATGCACCATTAGTTTTTACTACTCTTTATTAGTATCTGGTTCTGTTATTTCAAGTTATATTTAGTTTCACGTTGTAGTTTATTATTGATAAACAGTCTATTTTTCTTGATACTGGGACTTTCCATCGATTGCTAGGATCAATCCGTCTTTTTAGCCAAATCTTGGCCGAGATATGTCTTATTGAGACGTCACAAAAACAACCATATGCCGGGGCGAAAGTCGAACTCGCACAAGATACGCAGCGCGCCCAGCATTCGCGTGGTCGGTCCAGTCATATAGCAAGCACTGCACTGCAGCGATATGCACAAACCAATGCGCTAAGCCGGTAGGCTAAGGTTCCAATATTGATAAACAATCTATTACCAGTCTATTATCCACTATTTAGTCGTCAATAGAGTCCCTGTATGTGTCACAGGGACTCTAGTCGTCAAATACTAGAAATTTTACTTTGACAAATGCGTAAAAATATGATGCTTTATACCATGCTAATTTGTCTTGAATAAAATATTTGTAAATTTGAAATCCACGTTTATCTTTCAAATCTAGAAATCTTGTCATGCATGCCTCGCTTTAAAGAAAATCAAATAAGAAAACGGTGAAATAGACAAATTTAAAGTATTTTATTTAAAGAAAAGGTGAAATAAAAAGGTATTTATTTCTCTACTGCGAGCCTTGTAAATTGTTTGCGGATTCGAAAATAGAATTGTGTGGCGGATACTGAAATAAGAAAATGGAGTAAAAAGAGATAAGTTTTTGTTGGTTTTACCCATCCCTTTAAGGGAAGAATTTTTTAAGGGTTACTAACAAGTTGAAATTTTTTGAGTACAGGGAAAGTTTTATATAACGACGGCGAAGGAGCCAATGAAAAAACGTTATAAGAGACCGACGTTTCAGTTGAATTTTTTTTTATTTAAATTTTTTTCAATTATTAGGGGAAGGTCTTGTACCTTGGGACAATTTTTGGTTTTTATTTTTTTTCTTCGACATTTATCAAAATAAATCAACTTTTACACTTCGAATATTTATGAGGCTATGTTACTTACCTATAAAAAATTAATCAAGCAGGTACTATCACGTAATCAGATAATATTTGAGCACATATGTCAAGTTGCAAATTGTCCCAAGGTACAAACATGGGTTGTACCTTGGTACGGTGCTGATTGTACCTTGGGACAATACTTACAATACAAATAAACAAAAAAAACTTGTTAAGAATATACAAAAAACTATATTAAAAAGCGAAAATACCAATATTCTTCTATAATATCACGTATTGCATGTTAGGATATATTATATGACATAAAATCTATAGAAAACGATAGTTGTTCGTTTCTGCGTTCAGAGCGTCCTACAACCGTTGGTTTTGGCAATTTTGATAATATATCTGTTCCAGAAATTTCGTACCCCTGGTCCGTTTTCACAAATTTCTGACTACCCATAACTTTTTTCAAATAAACTCCCGCAAAAGAGTTTCCTCCCAAGACATTTTTTATTTCAGCAATGTAATGGCGAACCCACTTCTTCCCCTATAAGGACACCAATACAAAATCCCCTTTTAATATTGTGGAACTTTCTAAACTTTTTTCCTCTTCTTGTTTTATGGTTTCTTCATCCACTGGCTTATCTAGAAAATCTTCATCATCACTGGAATCATCCTGGAGAGGAACTTCAATGTTTTCGTCATCGGAGCTTTAATCGCAAACCTTTCTTGTCATCTTCTGAATTTTGCTTTTATTTTTTTTGCTTGCCTCTTAAAATATTCAATCTCAATTTCTGTTTTTTTCTGGTATTTCTGTCAAAATACGAGTTTTCCCTTTCTTTCTTCCACCTGTGGTCTCTCGTGGGACAGCCTTAGGAAACGGTCTTATCATTTCAGGACTTACAAACTTCTTCTCTTTTGGCTTGTCTTTATGAGATGGTCCTGTTTCGTCATCGTTTTCGGCTAATTCAGTTGGCGTAGCTACTACTGGCTCGGGTCGGTCTGTTACAAATGCGCTAAGGAATTCATCCTCACCAAATATATCCTCGTCTAAGGGACAAATACCTGTCACAGAAAATCCCTTGGTTATATTTTTTTTGTGTGAAAGCTTTTGGGTAAGCTTTACAGACTATTTCACCAACTTGGTAAATTGTAATAGCTTTCCTGGGTTCTGGAGCATGCATTCACTCATAGCTTGGTTATAGTAGGTCTTGTAGGGACCGAACACTGTTCGGTCTAAAGGTTGCAGTTTATGTGAGGTGTGGGGTGGACATGTAAGCAGAACAATACCATTAGACGTTGCCAGATCTATCACTGGGACAGACATATGGCTCTCATGATTGTCATATATTAGTAACACAGGTTTTTCCTTTGTTGGTTTAACATGCGTAATAAAATGTTCCATATACTCTAGGAATTTTTCTTCGTTGGACCAGCCCGACGGATTTGCAGTTCCCTTTGTACCAAGCGGAGTCTCATTTATCATATGATCCTAATAGTGCACCCTTGGGAAAATAAGCATCGGTGGAATGTGGTTTCCTATAGCGCTGATTCCGGCAATCATGGTGACATTTATTCCTCGTTCTCAAGAAGTCATGGCACCTACTTGCTTTACACCTTTGGGCGCTACAATACGTAATGGAACGTGAACAGTACTATTTGAAGTTTCATCTACGTTGTAAATGTCGCTTGGTGAAAACTGAAAACAATTAAAATATAAAAAAAAGTAAAAATATGTAAATATTTGAAATGCATGTACCTTGAGACTGTCCAAAGGTACATGCATATCGATGTCCCAAAGTACGTGCTTTGCATCTTAAATTTTTTTTAAATTGAATTGCCTTAAGTTAGAAAAATTCAATTTTTTATTTTGCCAAAAAAAGTAAAGAACCTTTATGATTATACTTACATAATTTTGATTCACAAAAACTGTAACTTTTAATCAAAATACACACCACAAAATAACTAAAAAATTTACATGGAGGTCTAAAAAAGGGCAGTCACGCAATAACAAGTCTGGTGTGCTTCGTATCGACCACAGAAAACAGAAATAGAGGAACCCCAGATATCTTCAAAATATAACAAAAAGTTGTTGCACTCAAACAAAAGGTGGCGCTGCTAGGGCGTTTGTCCCAAGGTACAAGCGTCCCGAGGTACAACACCTTCCCCTATATTACTAGACTTGAAATACGTAAAAGGATAAAAGAAAATGTAAAGAAAAGCCTAGGTCAAAGATAAGAAAAAGTGTTTCTTTTACGAATAACAATTACTTTGATAAAATGACATAGGTGGCATTAAATTTTTAAGCGCATCTTTACGGAATATTTCAGACCCACTATGGAAAAACTATATTACTTACAGAGCACTTACTTAATTCCAAGGGGCTTCTGTTTTTTAGAGACCTATATTTGTTATAAGTGTTAAGAGCTTAAATGAAAACACATTTTTTTGTAAATATATTTGACGGTCTCTTTTTGCAGAGAATATATTATTGTTCAAGTGGATAGTGTTTTAATAAAACAAAGGTTTATTCTTAGTTTCATAATTTTTTAAAACTTTTTTGTTACGTTTGTTTAAATTAACCTCTATTTATATAGGGTATGTAATTTTCTCGAACCCCGCCCCCCTGGATCTACCACTGTCTAGTTTTATACATTTCTTGTAGGAGAAATATATAAAATTTAAAAAATACGAAGAGCTTCCAGACCGCTACATTTTTTTACTATTTTCAGTGCAAACACACATTCCTTGTGGTAACAAAAAAATTCTTAAATAATTTATCAAATAAAGACGAATGAAAAGGATTAGTATTGCAAATTAGAGAGGCAATACTGCTTGTGTTTTGGATACTTTGGGCCAACGGGTGAATTCAGGTCTGGACATGGTTATTTAAAGTTTGTTAATTTATTTTTGATTTTCTTTTTATTGATTTATACTTTTTAAATGTATTTTTTATTTTATTGTTAAATTTGCCCTTATATATTTATTATTACAAAATGTAGTCACTATTAATTGATGATGATTCATATATGAGTAGGCCTTGCAGCCCTTACACTGAGAACACGAGTGGGTCTATTGTGGCTCACTTTTGAGTGGTTTCTCACCATTGTATGCCTACTCATCCAAAAAAAGTTACCTATCAGTTTAGGCATGGGCGTACCCAGGGGGGGCCCGGGCCCCCCCAAGCCTTAGATTTTTTAATATATTTTCTAATTTGACATCAGGAGGCTTCGGGCCCCCCCCAAGCAGCGGCGTAGTTGCGAAAAGAATGACCTTTTTTTTTTTTTGGTCGCAAGTTTTTTAAGGGCGCCCTTTGTAGCTGTCGGTCTCCCCCACACATGATGACTTTTTTTTTTTTTTGGTCGCAGGATTTTTGAGAGGCGCCCTTTTTAGCTGTCGGCCCCCCCCCCCAAGACACATTCCTGGGTGCGCCACTGGTTTAGGTGAGAAACTGTTCAGATCTTCTGAATCAATCTAAGGGTTTCGGAAAGTGTTTTGACGTAAACGTGCAATAGCCGGACCTTCGCATAGTACATGTCGAACTGTTTCGTCATCCTTCATATAGAGTCACTAGAGATGGGCTAATTTGCGATTTCAGAGGATCAGTGACAAGACGTAACTGCTCCAAGTGATAAATAGCAGTGATTTTTTGGAGCAGTTTAACCAATAATTTTAAATGCTACAACAATAGGAAAATCGCAGTCTAGAAAATTGTTCCTTCCCTGTTACGACTGTTGGCGCGGGCCGGCAAACAGCTGTGAGTGTTTGGGGTACTCACGATCGCGACTTTATGCTGCGATGCCAAAGACACGCGAGTGTTTGGACGGGCGCACGTGACCGTGACTGCGACAGACAAGCAATGAATTATATACGAAGTAACTGGAACGGCCACGGCTATACATTACGTCTATGGGACACTGAGGCAAAAATTTAAAGAGGTTTTTTAGAGTAAGACCATACAATGAATGCTTAGCATTGCAACGTTTCTCTCTCTAGTTCTAATCACCGGTGATATTTTGTGAACCTAATACTTCAAGAACATTGTCATTTAAGACTTTTCATTAAAGTATTTGTCAATGTTGTCAGTATATTTTTGAAATTGCTTTTGTTGAACAAAAATATAAAATGGTAACACTACACGTTGCTTGTAAAAACGAGTTTTATAGGAGTAAAAAGCCGGTTTCCTTTTTAAATTAAGTAGCTTTGATTATTTTTTAAAAATTACTAGTACCTAATCGCAGTAAAAATCCAGTTATAGACTAAACATCAAACATCCACAAACTTTCAAAACCACAGAATATTATCGGAGAGTAAAAGTAAAAAAAGAAAGGTAGCACCTCCTGCGCAGCATGCTCTCTCAACAATAAATATCAATATTTTTACCTCAATTTGCTTATATGTAAAGGCCTATCCAGTTATAATATATTATATATATATATATATATATATATATATATATATATATATATATATATATATATATATATATATATATATATATATATATATATATATATATATATATATACAGATCATTGCAGACAGATCACAGTGAGGAAGTCATTTCGTGAAATCGCACCACACCTCTAGAGTCTACATTCGGTCTCTTTTGTTAGTCTCATTCTGTGCATGGGTACTCTTAGTCGAAAGTGACTCGTAAAAAGTCCAGTCACTATACCGTTAATTACTCGATTACACTGTTAAAGTACAGGATGTTAATTAAAAAAATATTTATAAACCTATTGCTAAAATATATAGATTCTAACAAAGGGTAATAAATTTTACAGGGATCTTTCCTTGGTACAAATATTACCATTTTGATTGTATCTAAAAAGAGGTATGAGTTAAATTTTGTGTGTGTTACACTAAATCCCTCTCATAAGTTTAAAAAGCAAATGTATTTCTATTCCTACTGTCTATTATTAGATCTTACCTTGAATCCCTTCAAGTTGTCAACAACACAAGCCAGAAGAGCATCTCTGCCAACCGTTACGGTAACATTAAGGATTGGCTCTGTAAATCGAGGAAATCCATCTGAAATAAAAAAAAATAACCTTTTTATAGCAGTAAAGAAATACTCTGCCAATATATGGGCCCCTAAGCTCACACTAGGTACTATAGTTATAGTGTACGTGTGAGCTAATATAACTAAAAACTGAAATATATTTTATTCAACTCCAGACTAAATTACCTTTTGTTTGATACCACACAAGTCATGTTTTGACTTAAACTCAAATTTTTAAAATCTACCCCCACCCTTACAAAAAACACAAAAACTAAAATGTATTTTGTTAAAGTCCGTACTCAATTACCTTTCGTTTGATATCACACACGCCATATTTTCACTTAAACTCTAATTTTTAAAATATACCCCCACCCTTTTTTTTAAATAAATTAAAATGTATTTTGTTTAACTGCAGACTCAATTACCTTTCGTTTAATATCACACACGCCATATTTTCACATAAACTCTAATTTTTGAAATCTACCCCCACCCTTTTATTTGGTTTGTGTTCGGTGGATTTTGTTCATTTTTAAATTGGACCATCTCGACCCAAGACCCAGCCTAGGTACCAAATTTCATTAAAATCGGCCAAGCGGTTTTTGAGTTATGCGCGTTGGTCGTTACAGACAGACATACAGACACACAGACACCTATACGGACATAAGAGGCGCTGTGGGGACTCCTACTTTTCACATGCGTTGCGCGGACCACTAGATAGAATAGAGATAAATTAAATGTTTAAAAACAAGTGTTTTTTGAGGCGCTCCAGTAAGGTGGAAACCTACTCAAAATTTTCAAAAATGTCAAAATAAAGAAAATCTGTCAAACAGGTTTCACATGCGATGTGAGGTCCCTACGTTGTGAAGTCCATAAACGATGTGTGGTCCTTAGTCACGTTGGCGTCGCGGCGCCTCGAAAAGTATGAAAATCGAAATGTCGCGTCGTTGCGCGGTCCGCTACAACAAATGACTGAGATAAGTACGATAGGGATTTATTTCGCAGACGGACCGACATTTTATATATGATGTGTGGATTTTTTGCGACACGAGGCCCTAACAGGGTAAAAATATGGACAGCGCGTCGCTGCGTGGACTGCCTGAATTAATAGCTACTCTACAAAAATAAAAATCAAATTTGAATTTATTGGATAAAAACTACATTTCTTGGACAGAGGTCTGTTTATGAAATTTACTTTATGCCTAGTACAATATTTATACACGCCCCAGCTGGCGTAAACTTCAATACTCCACTTAGCGTAAATATGGCTAATTAATAATTTGGGCACTGTTCAAACTTGACCCCTTATAGGGCTAAAATTCTGAACTCATTCTTTCATTGCCTTGCCAATTGTGTCTGAATTCATTTCCTTAATTATTACTGAACCTATTTAGATGAAAACAGGCATAATCGTAAAAATCAATATCAACATTTTCCTAGGCATATAATTATCCAGTTCGGTTCACTTTGCTTTATGCTCGAAATAAAAAGTTATTTTTCGACAACCACCAAACCGATTTCAACGGTTCCTGGCTTATTGTGTGGCAGAAATAAAGTTTTTTTTATAAATCCAAAACTATTTCTAAAAAAATTCTGGATCATAAAAATAAAAGGGCCTCTTTAATGGGTCAAGTTTGATTCTGTCCGCTATTTTGGATACTAAGACGGATTAAAAAGAAAGATTTTTATATATACATATGTATATATATATATATATATATATATATATATATATATATACACGTTTTTTCACCGAAAACTGTTAATGGCCTATATCTTAAAAACGGTAACGAATTTGGAAAAACCCTCGGACACGTCGATTTTGTTTGCGAGGGGGACACTTTTTGGCTATCTTAAAATTTTTGTAGCATGCACCATCTTCGAGGGGTATACTTTACCCCTATATTTTGAATAGGGAAAGTGGGTCTAGTAGTACTTTCTTTTGAAGTTCGCTTGAATATCTTTACAACCGTGTAAGAGTTTCGAAAATCCATCGATTTCTTTTTGAGATATTTGCTTTCAAAGTTTCAAATTTAACATGGAATGATGAAATAAAAATTAAATCCGAAAAATATAAAATTTTTGATTAAATTTTTATTTTTTTAGTCCATGTTCAATTTGAAAGTTTGAGGGCAATTATCTCAAAAACTAATAGATATATTTTTGAAAATCTTACACGGTTGTAAAGAGATTAAAAAGGCCTTCATTACAAGGTATCACTAGACCCACTTTCCCTAATCAAAATATAGGGGTAAAGTATACCCCTCGAAGGGGGTTCGTGCTACAAAAATTTCAAGATAGCCAAAAAGTTAGTTTCTTTTTCAGTTTTCAAAAAAACTAAGCATTTTAGAGAAAAAATGTTAAATACCTTTTTAGAGAACATAAAATGTTCTTTTAAATAGCGTATTACAAAGTAATGTTTAAGCTATTATTGGCACTACAGGGGCTTCCGCATATTGAGGTGATTTTTTCTAATTAATTTTTAAAAATTTTTTACTTATTTTGTTAAAAACTAAGCTTTTGGAAAAACCTTGTTTTGCTCTATTTTGTTGAAAATATAATTATCTTTAAAACGATATGTATCTAGTGGGTTTTTGTAAACAGGGAACACTCATAAAGAATATACGCATGAATAGTGAATTTTTTTAAATCACAAACGCCCCTGGTGTATTAACGGCTATGTAAATGTTATAACTACACACATGGTTCAAAAGAAAATTTAATTTTCGATAACACATGGTAAAACGTTTTTCTCGGTAGAGCTGGTTTTACAAAAAATTGGTAAAATACTTGATAACAATACTTTTTTTTGTGATTAAAAAAAAATCCCTAAATATGTTGTATATTCTTTGAGTGTTTCCCATTAACAACAACCCACTAGATTAAACCAGTGGCTTTAGTTGGATTGCCTAAAATGGTAATAAAACACACAAAAAACGAAAAAGAAAACAAGTATTTTTTGATTGAACCAGTCGTTTTAGTTGGATTGCCTAAAATGGCAATAAAACATAAAAAAAAACGAAAAAGAAAATAAGTATTTTTTGGTTAAACCAGTGGCTTTAGTTGGATTGCCTAAAATGGTAATAAAATACCAAAAAAAAACGAAAAAGAAGACAAGTATTTTTTTATTAAACCAGTGGCTTTAGTTCGATTGCTTAAAATGGTAGATAATAAAACTCTAAAAAAAAAACGAAAAAGAAAACAAGTATCTTTAGATTAAACCAGTGGCTTTACTTGGATTGCCCAAAATGGTAATAAAACACCAAAAAAAACGAAAAAGAAAACAAGTATTTTGTTAATTAAACCAGTGCCTTAGGGGCCCATATATTGGAATGCCTAAAATGGATAAATAAAACATGAAAATGAAAACAAAATTCTACATCAAAACGAAAACAAAGGTCATGCGATGCGATTTCACACATCCGCAAAAATAAAAATATCTATTTTTTTTTAATTTTAATATTTATATTTATTTTTATTTGTATAAACCCAGCATAAGAAACTATGGCTGAATACTAACCAAACAAATCCTGAAGTCCATCTTTAAAAGTATTGTAGTTCAAGGGGCCGACTACTGGTTTTGAAAAAAATATTCAGTCGGCCGCCCGGCCGACTAGTAGATTTTTAGAATCATGCGCTACCAGTAGTCGGCCATCAGAAAAAAAACTAGGTTGTGATTATTTTTTACAAGCTTTTATCAAAGAAGATATATCAACAAGAAGCGAAATACTGTCACTCACAACATTGTTCATATGGGAAATAAATATGTGACGTCACGCTTAGACCAAATGAAACTAATGCAGTTATATTACACTGAGAAAAATTTTGTGTAACTGTGGTTTGTGGTGCATTTTTATTACACGAAGAAAAAAATGAAATTAAGAGGGACATTACACCTATATAATCATATAACTGTGGTCACAGAAAGTCGACCCTTTTTAAATTTTTATTTGATTGTTTGCAAGAACGGTTATATATTTTTATCGAGAAAAATCGGTTACGGAATTAAATAGAAAAAATAATAACTAACAAATACACAATAATTATTGTAATATTTATAAAAATCTAAGTAATATTATTATTATATTGTTTAAAGATTATTCCCGGCCATTTTAAATTTAAAAATTATAAGAAAAAGGAAATTAAGGGGATTGACAATAAAACAAATTTTGTTAAAGTAGAGATTTTTATAAAACGTTTATTGTTTTAGAAACAGGAACAAACCCAACCACAATTGGGAGAAAATACAATTAATAGCTATTTACGTTACTAGACCTGTAAAGATTTCCGGTCGTGTATCGTACGTATTTTTTTTAAGCCGGTATAAAACAGCACAAACACAACTAACATGTAAATAATATTTTTTTAAAAACGATATGAAACACTACAACCATGCTACTCTACATGTAGATATTAAAGTACTTACTCAAAAGCTTTTATATTTATAAATATCAAAAAACCCATAGGTTGCATTTATAATTGACTATATTTCAATTAATTCTTGCTTAATTTTAAATGTCACTTTATATTTTAGATCATTTTTAAAAAAGGGACCGTAAAAATGGATTTTCCGGTCTCTTTTTCCGTGCCTTTTGAAAACGGAAAATTTTCCAAAAAGAAAAAAGTATACGCAAAATACTTGTTTTTCAGTCGGTTAAAAAAAAATTAATTACAGCTAAAACATGCAAAAAATTGTGTTTATAAAACAAATTCTAACGAATATAAAAATAAATAAGGTGGTCTCAGGCGGGGGCAATCGCCATTTTCCAGAGAACTTCAAAAATAAGAGGCACATTCTGGTGTATTACACACCTACATGCAATTCTTTTATGTCAACATAAAGAAAATTTCCACTAGGCACTAGAGAAATGGATTAGTCGGATAAAATGATTTGGAGTCAGCCGCGGCTCGTGCCGGTGGCGAGCTGAAGACGCACATTATAAATAACGGGTACAAACCTTCTCTTTTAAAATTCGTTACATCCTAGAACTCATAGAACATGCTAGACCAGTTAAAAGGGATAACTAATATATTTATAGGCCAAAGTGAAACATGCATCCCTATATACAGGACGTGGCTCCATTATACAAATAAACAAATAAGTTTACCATTCAACACAGTAAATTACAGGGATTCCTGACAGTATTTTTGCTAGTAAAGTTTTTTTTTGTTAGTGTAAAACAAAAATTGCACAGTTTTTTCTTTGAGTGTAATAGTACTGCATTACTGTCATTCAGGTTTTATCGCTTCTTGTTGATATATTTTCTTTGCTTTTATTTAGCTTCAGATGTTCTGTCTAACTAACTATCAAATCTTGTGAAGCGTTTTTGACACACTTCCCATTATCCGATTTGGATGAAATTTGGTACACACATAGTGGTCCCATGACAATACAACAATGAGAAAAAAATATCCTCCCACCCCTACCCCAACCCTTTCTATAGAAAAATGTGATTTTGACACACTTCGCGTTATCCGATTTGGATAAAATTTGGTATACACATAGTGGTCCGATGATAATACAATAATAAGAAAAAAATATCATCCCACCCCTACCTCCTCCCCCCTCCATAGAAAAATTTGTTTTTGACACACTTCCCGTTATCCGATTTGGATGATATTTGGTACACATATAGTGATCCACTGACAATACAATATCAAGAAAAAAATATCCTAACCACCCCTACCCCCACCCCCTTAATAGAAAAATGAGTTTTTGACACACTTCCCCTTATCCGATTTGGATGAAATGTGGTATTCACATAGTGGTCCGATGACAATACAACATTTAAAAAAAATATCCTCCCACCCCTACCCCCACCTCCTTCCATAGAAAATGCATTTTTGACACCTTTCCCATTATCCGATTTGGATGAAATTTGGTATACATATAGTGGTCCGATGACAATACAACATTGAAAAAAAAATCCTGCTAGATTGATTCTGGCAAATAGTGATATTTAATTGATACGGATATCTTATCGTGCTAACATCGTCAAAATTTCCATCAGTCGGCCATCGCTTTTATTATTATGATAATATTAGAATGTTAGAAAATTATTTTTTAATTTTTAGTGCATTTTATAAAAGCTTGTGACTTAAAATTTTTTTTTACCAATTTATTTACGATTTTTAGCTTTAAATTACTACAAAAATACCTCCCAAATAATATGCAATCTAAAATTTAGTAAGCAGACTTTACAGTTCGCTAAAAAATACTATTTCCCACACCACCTACATGTAGCAAAAATCTTAAAATTTCGTACTTTAAACGAACATAACGTGCACGGCAACACACGGCACGGTCATTTTAAAATGACAGTATTTTCTATTTATATAAAAACTCTTGGTATTAATAGAAAAATGGAATAAAAATGCATAGGATTAGCGCTGAATTTTCTAAGCACAGTCGAACCTCTATAACTCGAACTCAAGGGACAACCAAAACAGTTCTAGTTATGGAGAGTTCGCGTTATAGAAATTCGAATTAAACTGGTTAAAATACATATAAAAAGAGCAGGGACCACTTTAAAGGTTTGAGTTATAAAGGTTTGAGTTAGAGAGGTTCGACTGTACATTATTTTTCTTATTTTTTTATAAAAATGACCAAGATTGCCGAGTACCGGTTGGGGGCCGACTACTGGTGCATTTACGCTACATATCGTCTTAACGATCATTTTATTTTCAAGAATACAGAGTTAAAAAAGATTTTTTAGAAAGCTTAGTTTTTAAGAAAAATAAAAAAAGCAAGACATTTTTTTTTAATAATAAAAAAAATAACCTTAATATGCGGACGCCCCTGGAGTGTCGATAATAACTTTAAAACAATTTTGTGACAAACCGTTTAAATGAACATTTTATTTTCTCTAAAAAAGGTCTTCTAAGATTTTTCCCTAATATGCTTGGTTTTTTGAAAACTGAATCAAACCTAAAAAACATAATTTTTTTTGTGATCTTAAAAAATAACTCCAATTTATGCATACCAATTAAGTGCTAACTGTAGACTTGGCCCACTTTGGTGATACATCGTTTAAAAGATAATATAATTTTCCATAATTAAGTTGATTATGTATACACACTTTCTGTAACTTTTTGAGAAAATGACATAAAACTGAATAATTTCGGTTTATTTTGCATATATATACCATAAAAATAATTACGCACTGTAATAACTGTCAAGCACCCGAATTTGCCGAATTATGAAATACAAATGGCCCTCTCTAGGCACGTGCCCGGCGTTAAGGGGTTTGATTAACTGGACCTCACATCGTAGGAATGTAACCGAATTTTCACACATGACCAAGAGACGCATGGATAGGTGTTGGTGTAACATACCTTGTGAGGACACACGCCAACCCCTCACCGGAGCTGCGAGGTCCGCTGTGTTTAGACCGTATTTCTGCACTCTTCATAAAATTTTAAAAATCACCTAAATTTTTACCTGGACCACACAACGCATGTGAAAAACAGGAATTTAGCTCCAACAAATTTCTTGAGAGTATCGTAGAGTGCGCTTTTAGTGTGTATGCGAGTGGACCTAGAAATCATTGTGAGGACCCAACTCTTTGCGTATGTATTGTGTAAATTTAATACAAACTTTGGTAATTTTCAAGTATGGTCCTTACATCGTCGGTTCTGTTCGGTTTGGTTTGGATACCTAAACGCTTTTGATAAAACGTGTTCATCAAGTGCATTTTTTAATTTTTTATAATAGCATAGAATTGTCTGATCCTTATAGCATCGTATAGATATTAGGGACCTATTCCATGTCCCATTTTTCTCAAGCCAAGTTTAGAAAAACATTTCCAAACTAGTAAGAATCTTTCATTTTGAAATTTGTATTAGAGAACTTGGCTTCACTTTTATCTCAATCAAAACATTTTTTATTTCGTAAGCTAATAAACTTTTTCAATGCCTTATTAAAACTTTTGAGGTTTTTCTGAGGGCACGGCGGTGCCTCGCCAAGTTTGCGCTGCCGTACCATCTTTTCTTGAAATATTCCAGCCCATATTTGACCTATCTAAAACTGTACTTCGAAATGAGCTACGAATCTCAAACTTTGCACAGTTGTACCCCTTCATAGAGCTAACAACCATTTTAAGTTTCATGAACTTCACTAAAGAAGTAAAGTAGTTACGAAATTTCAAAAAACGTCGAAATTGCCACTCACTCACTGACTCACTCACCCATGTATAGATCATCAAAATTCTACTGTACTTCCAGACATGCTACAAAGATGAAATTTGGCAGACTGATAGAAATTATGACCAAACCCCTGGAAAAAACCCCAAAATTCTAATTTACTCCCCTCCCCTATACATGTAAAATTATTTTAAAAGTACGAAAATAGGAACTATGATAAAACTATAGAAAACAATTTAAAAACACGAAAATTTTAATTTACTTCCCTCCCCTATACATGCAAAATTATGTAAAAGTAACATTGTCCACTTTTAGAAACGCTAGAGAGCTGAGCTTTGGAAGGCTGGAACTATGATAAAACCATGAGAAAAAATCAAAAGACCTCAAAATTTTAGACTTTGCAAAAGTTTTGAACAATATTTCGCATAGTTTACTACTTTAAAAATTAAATATCCAATCCCTTTAAACAAACCGTGAAATCATAACAAAAGTATTTAAAAAAAAGCCAAGTACACGAAAATAGCATTCCGTAAAAAGAAGTGAGATAAAAGTAAAGCCAAGTTCTCCAATACAAATTTCAAAATGAAAGGTTCTTACTACAGTCGAACCTCTATAACTCGAACTCAAAGGGATAACCAAAACAGTTCGAGTTATGGAGAGTTCGAGTTATAGAAATTCGAATTAAACAGGTTAAAATACATATAAAAAGTGCAGGGACCACTTAAAAGGTTCGAGTTATAGAGAGGTTCGAGTTATACAGGTTCGAGTTAGAGAGGTTCGACTGTAGTTTGGAAATGTTTTTCTAAACTTGGCTATTACGGCTGTAAATAACTCTTAGGCACAGTGCAATATTGAAGTTTGGCTGCAATAGCAAAGTTTAAAAAAAACATTTCCAAACTAGTAAGAACCTTTCATTTTAAAATTTGTATTGGAGAACTTGGCTTTACTTTTATCTCAATTCTTTTTACGGAATGCCATTTTCGCGTACTTGGCTTTTTTTACATGAAATAATTTTGTTATGATTAATTTTTTCACAAGGTTTTATTATAGCCTATCAGCCTTTCAAATCTCAGCTCTCTAGAATTCCTGGAAGTGGACAATGATACGTTTACATAACTTTACATTTATGGGAAAGGCCAGTTTTGCTGTTTTTAAATTTGTTCCTACAGTTTTATCATAATTCCTATCAGCCTTCCAAAGCTCAGCTCTCTGGCGTTTCTGGAAGTGAGCAATGTTACTTTTACATAATTTTACATTTATAGGGGACGGAAATTATTTAAAATTTTGGGGTTTTTAAATTTTTTCCTATAGTTTTATCGTATTTCTTATCAGTCTGCCAAAGCCCAGCACTCTAGCGCTTATTGAAATGGGCAATTTTACTTTTACATAACTTTACATGTATCGGAAAGGGAATAAATCAGAATTTTGCGTTTTTTTTGTTCAAAGGGTTTGGTCATAATTTCTACCAGTCTGCCAAAATTCAGCTTTGTAGCATGTCTGGAAGTACAGTAGAATTTTGATGATCTCTACGTGAGTGGGAGAGTGAGTGATTGAGTAAGTGGCAATTTCGACGTTTTTTTTAAATTTCGTAACTACTTTACTACTTTATGGAAGTCCATGAAACCCGGAGGGTTTATTTTTTGAGAAAATTTGGAAAACCCTAAACATTTTAGGTTTTGGGGGGTCTAGGGGGTTTTTGGGGGTTTTTGCAGCTAAAATTTAAAAAACTAATATAATTTATGTTAGATTTTACACATTTTTGATGCATTTCTGAGTCATTGTGGCTCTAGAGCGTTAACTTGGGGAGGATAAAAAAATTGCCCAAAAACTGGCTTGGTAACATCAAGACCGTTAACCTGTGACCTATTCTCAGCTAGAATCCATGGTCAAACTTTGGTCCTCATATTTACCATAATCAACTACCTTTGGCGCCTGCATTAATATCTCAAGGCACCTTAAATAATATGAAGAATAGTAATATTAGCAATATATTTTATAACATATTTGTTATGTTATGAAAAAAAAACAGATTTGAGAATTAATTTTTTTTAAATAATTATTATTTTTATTGTAATGCTGAATTTCAAAAAATGTCAATTGTCTGTTGTCATTTTTAAGAAAGTTATTAAAAAAATATATTTTATTTTGACACCCTATATCTAAAAACAAAACAAAATTTTTTTAGCAAATTAATTAAAAGTAATACTGATTTTGCTCTCGCATGTCTCTTTTTCGAGATATAGATCAAAAACTAAAAATTTAAAAACTGTTCTTTTTAAAAACACAAGGTCTCATCTTTGCAGTATCTGGGTGAGATGAGGAATGTTAATTTTGTGGTTTTTTAAAGAAATTGATTCAAACCGACGGCGACTCTGTCCCATTCAAATGTTTAAGGCTATACGCTGGAATGTACCTCGGAAACTATCAAACCGATCTAAATTTGATTCTCGTTTTTAAATAAGAGGGGCTTTCCTACGACTCCCGTAAAAAAAGTAGGGAGGATGTATTCTAAAAACTCGATTTAAAAAAAAAATAGTTGACTTTCCTATGTTCACATGATTCTTTTTACAATTATTATTATTTTAGAAACAAAATATCGGACTTCCATTGTCTTTATTTATGTTAAAGTATCTCTATCCGTTTTCAAGTGTAATTTATTTACACTTGAAAATGGTTCGAGATACTTACTAACCAAAACGTCGTGTTTAAAATAAATTATGACAATGGAAGGCCGAATTTTTTTTCTACTTAATCATTGTCTACGAGTTTTAAACAAGAAATTACTTTGTTATGGGTTCACTCGCTGGCACCATTAATGTAAAGAAATAACACCAAGACTTGCAGTGGTAATTTGATGAGGAAAAAAGCTGGAGAGGGCGGTTCGGTTTTGCTCCAGGCGGCCAGTAGTCTAGCGACGCCGACGGCCTGACATCATTTAAATTACAGCCACCTTTTTCACTTAAATATTTAAAAAAATTATAAATTTATTTATTGGTTCTTCTATAGATACCGATTACACCAAGATAAAAAATTAGAAAAAATGTTGCGATTCCTTAAATCTACAGGGTGTTTTATCTTCTTAATTGGCCAAAGCATATCTATAGTTTATGATTTTACCTGAAAAAATACAAGCTTTGCAAAAAAAATATACTACTGTTTAGAAATAAGAACAAGAGGCATTAGGAAAAAATAATAAAAATGACAAATAATCGCATCAATGACCTTAGTACACGACAATAAATTTAAAAAACCGCCATTTTGAAAATGTGACACACATTTTTCTAATTAGATTAGGTACCTATTCCCACACTTTTATGACACTGGACGCCCTATACAGGGTGCCCCAAATTCGATTTCTTTGAAAAGTCTCGACCCTCCCTTTCAAATGTCCAGTAAAAAGGAAAGCGATTTTTTTAAACTATGCGCTTTGGGAGCGGGGCTTAACTTGCCTAAAAAAATACCTAAAAAAATTAAATACTGAGCGATACGTTTCTTTAAAGGAAACTTTTCACTGGCTGTTTCACTTTATGACTAAGTATACCCTAAAAATTAAAAGTTCAGATGAAATTTGAGCAGAAATTCAATTTGTATGAACATTAAAGTGATAGCCTCCCTCCCAAAACGCAGAGTTATATAACAGTGCAGGACTAGGTATTCTAATTAGAAAAATGTTCCACAATGTTGGTAGCCGATAAGATTTTAAACAGTGGAAGGCCAAGGCCCGTCTTGGCCCTTCAATTTGACGCCGCTAATGTCACATGCAAGGGGGTCTCAGAATAAAAAAAAGATATTTTCCTTAAAGAAAAACATCTTTTTTCAATAAAACGTATATTGATTCACACGTTGGGCGCCTCAATTGGACTGTTCTCTTGCCCATATACATATAAGTACGGCCAAGGCTTCCGCGCACTTACACAAGAATTTTTCTCTTTTGGCATTTATACTTCTCAGCCCACTCTAAAATTTTTAAAGGCAATAGACAAAATATTGGAGCATCTTTTTTCAAAAAATATAAAAAATCAAAGGGGTCACATTTTCAAAATGACGATTTTTTTTATTTATTGTCTTGTACTTTTCCTAAAGCCGCTTTTTCTTATTTCTAAACAGTAGCAATTTTTTTTTTCAAAGTTCGTATTTTTTCAGGAATAATAATAAACCATAAACACCCTGTAGGAATCGCAAAATTGTTTATCTTGGTGTAATTGGTATTTATAGAGGAACCAAAAAATATTTTTTTTTTAAATCAAAATTGCAAAAGGTGGCTTGTTTGACATGGAAAGCCCCATATAATATAATTATTTTGATGACCACCTGTGCGTTAACACTCTTGCACATGTGACCTATGAAAATTCGGACCTAGCACACGATGTGAGGTCGCCCTGTGCATTGTATCCCAAAATCCTATTCTTTTATTATGTGATAATTTTGTATAAGTATAAAACTCTATTTCAATCTTGTATGTGAATAAAATGCTTTTTTTAATAGGCGGCTAAATTGATTAACTTACACACTTGACTGCATCTCAAAACTCCTATTTTACTTTTGTATTTGCATTCATATCATTTGATAAATGAATATGTGAAGTAGCACTTTTTTTCTCGAGCCAAAAGTTTGCTAAGGATGCATAGGGTAGCTCAATCTTACCTAACCCGAGCCCATGAAAGGTAACAATTTGCTTATGGATTTAAACACTTTTTGACACGTGAATATCTGAGGGCACGGCAGTGCCCGGCCAAGTTCGCGCAGCTGCTGTACCATCTTTTCTTGAAACATTTCAGCCCATATTCGACCTATCTAAAACTCAACTTTGGAATGAGCTACGAAACTCAAACTTTGCGCAGTCGTAGATTTTTATAGAGCTAACAACTACTCCAAGTTTTATAGACTTCCATAAAGTAGTAATGTCGTTACGAAATTTCAAAAAAAGTCGAAATTGCCACTAACTCACTCACTCACTCACTCCCTCATACATTTAAAGTTATGTAAAAGTAGCATTGCCCACTTCCAGACATGCTAGAAAGCTGAGCTTTGGCAGACCGATAGTAACTATGATACAGTTATAGAAAAACATTAAAACACCCCAAAATTCTAATTTACTTCCTTCCCCTATAAATGTAAAGTTATGTAAAAGTAACACTGCCCCCTTTCAGAAACGCTAGAGAGCTGAGCTTTGGAAGGCTGATAGGAACTACGATAAAACCATGGAAAAAAATTTAAAAACCTCGAAAATTTAAGTAGGGCATTGCAAAAGTTTTGAAAAATATTCCGCATATTTTACTACTTTAAAAATTAAGTATTATCCAATTCCTTTAAAAAAGAAGTGAAATCATAACAAAAACATTTCATGTAAAAAAAAGCCAAGTTCGCGAAAATGGCATTCCGTAAAAAGAATTGAGATAAAAGTAAAGCCAAGTTCTCCAATACAAATTTCAAAATAAAAGGGTTTTACTAGTTTGGAAATATTTTTCTAAACTTGGCTATTACGGCTGTAAATGACTCTTAGGCACAGTGCTAAATTGAACCTAAAAAAGGCCACACAATAAGCTAGGGGCCGTTGAAATCGGTTTGGTGGTTGTCGAAAAATAACTTTATTTCAAGCAACGAACTGGATAATTATATATAGGAAAATTTCGATATTGATTTTTACAATTATGCATTTTTTCATCAAAATAGGTTCAGTAATAGTGAGTCAATGAGGAAATTAATACAGACACAATTGGCAAGGCAATGAGAGAATAAGTTCAGAACTTTCTCAAAATATCAAAATATACAAGACGTACAAGTGGTCAAGTTTGATTCTATTCACCATTTGGATTTTAAGATAACTGAAATTGGTTAAAATGTTCGTAGGGCCTCGTATCGTAAAAAATCCACACATCATACATAAAATATCGGTCCGCCTGGGTAATAGATCCCTATCGTCCTTATCTTAGCCATTTGTTCTAGCGGACCGCGCAACGACCGACGCAACATTTCAAGTTTCATACTTTTCGAGGTGACGTCCCTAAGTACCTCACATCGTTTATGGACCTCACAATGTAGGGACCTGTTTGACAGATTTTTTTCTATTTTGACATTTTTGAAAATTTTAGGTAGGTTTCCACCTTACTGGAGCACCTCAAAAAACAGTTGTTTTTAAACATTTCATTTGTCTCTATTCTATCTTGTCGTCCGCGCAACGCATGTGAAAAGTAGGAGTCCCCACAGCGCATCTTATGTCCGTATAGGTGTGGTCACCAAAATAATTATATTATTAAGGCTGTAATTTAATGATGTACCATACTAAGGCGTGGTAGGAAGTCAACAGCAAAAAAAAATATACAATGTGTCCCCGGATGGAGTTGACAAGAGGAAAAAATCCTATATGTTTGATTTTACGAAAAAAACTCACTCTTTATAAAAAATTCTTATTGCTTGTTGAAAAATAAAGATTGCCATAATGGGGTGTTATCAAATCTAATATAACATAATATGGTAATATAAAAAATCTATCAATCTAGATTTATTTTGTTCATTGTCATATTGCTTTTCAAGTAATAGGTTTTACATTCTAAAATGTTTACAAAAGCAGAACGGATTGTTTTTTCATCAAATGATTAACTTTTAAAAATTAACACCTGGTTAGATTTTGTTTCCCTAGATTTTGTTATGTTGTGATACAAACCTTTTTGTTTACATAACATTTTGCTTTACTGAATAAATACGGTCCTCTTCCTCTTGGATTATTTTATGTTTCTTAATTCGATAATACCTTGTACTTCTTATCAAGGATATATCGTTATCTCAGTTTGTTGACAAGCAGATTTTTTTATAAAAAGTAATATTTTTCGTGAAAGTAAAAATAACGATTTTTGTCCTCTTAATAATTACATGTTTCTTAATTTAATAACACCCTGTACATCTAATCAAAGATTTTATTATGGTAATCTTAATTTTTCAACAAGCAGTTTTTTTCGTAAAATAAATTCCTCTTGTCAACTCCATCCGGGGACACACTGTATAATATAGGTATATCATGGCGCCAGCAGCGGCGCGTGTTCTTAAATAGTGTATAATTTCTGAAGTAAATAAAATTTTACATATTACCAGAGAACACCAGTTATTTCTTCGATGATATTACAAACATATTATGGATTTTGAAAAAATATTATGTGGTTTGAAAAAAGTGTAGGGGCCAGTGGGGAGGGGCCTTGGGACACCCGATTTTCTTAAAAACCAGGCTCTATATCAAAAATGTGATATCCGCTTTATTTTAGACAATTTATTTCCTTTTAAATGATGTAATAAGGCAAGATCAGGAAGAATACTTTAGGGGGTCCGAATTTTAAATTAATTTTAAAAAATCACTAAACTTACCAATGTTTTACAAGTTGTATCCAATTTTCTCAGAAATTAAGCCTGGTTATGGTATTGTAGAAAATAAAATTCCCTTTTCCACAATATGTATATATTTTAGTGGGATCAATTTAATACCAGCGGCGTCGGGTAAAAAAACCACATGTTTGTCACATGTTTTACCCGATTATCTTAAATTTCTCAAAAATCGTAATCTATAGTCGATTGTAGCCAATACAGTTTCCTTTTAAACTCTTTATATTAACGCAAAATTTAGCTTCAGATTAAAACTTTACAGGTGTCCGTAAATTAAATTACTTTATTACAAATCATCAAACACATGGGCGTAGTCAGGGTGTCGCTCAGGGTGGGGCAACAAAGCAAAAAAAATGTACAATCAAATATTTATTGAAAACTTTTATAGCTCCCCTTTAATTCTCGTCTTACTAAATGAGCTAAAGCCAGGTGGGGCAGGTCAAAAGCCAGGGTGGGGCAAGTGCCCCACCCTGCCCCATCCTGACTACGCCCATGATCAAACACATTAATTTTGTTACAGGTTTTGTCTAATTTTCTCAGTAACTAATACTATTGACAAAAACTTATTCTACACTTTCTTGCAGTGGAGCTTCGTAAACAAACTCTAAAGCAACGTCCGTAAATGAGGGTCATTAAAAAAATAAAATAAGCAAATACATTTTTCTCACCCGATTTTCCTAAAAACCAAGCTCTATAAAAAATGTGCCCTTAGGTTGTTTTAAAATCTGAGGGCACGGCGACAGTGCCTCGCCAAATTCGCGCGTCGTTCCATCTTTTCTTGAAACATTTCAGCCGATATTTGACCTATCTAAAACTCTACTTCGGAATGAGCTACGAATCTCAAACTTTGCACAGTCGTAGATCTTCATGAAGTTAACAACCCCTCCAGTTTCATAGAATTCCATAAAGTAGTTTACGAATACGAAATTTCAAAAAACGTCGAAATTGGCACTCACGCACTCACTCATGTATAGATCATCAAAATTCTACTGTACTTCCAGACATGCTATAAAGCTGAAATTCGACAGATTGATAGAAATTATGACCAAACCCCTGGAAAAAATCAAAAAACCCAAAAATTCTAATTTACTCCCCTCCCCTATACAGGTAAAGTTATGTAAAAGAAATGCTAGAGAGCTGAGCTTTGGCAGACTGATAGTAACTATGATAAAACTATAGAAAAAATTAAAACACCACAAAATTCTAATTTACTTCCCTCCCCTATAAATGTAAAGTTATGTAAAATACCTTTGCCCACTTCCAGAAACGCTAGAGAGCTGAGCTTTTTAGGACTGAAAGGCACCATGACAAAACTAGGAAAAAGTTTAAAAACACCAAAATTTTAATTTATTTTCCTTCCCTTTAAATGTAAAATTAACATTTCCCGCTTCCAGGAACACTAGAGAGCTGAGCTTTAGAAGGCTGATAGGAACTATGATAAAACCATAGGAGAATATAAAAAAAAACCTCAACATTTTAAATAAGGCATTGCAAAAGTTTTGAACAATTTTCCGCATATTTTACAACTTTAAAAATTAAATATTATCCAAATCCTTTAAAAAAGGAGTGAAATCATAACAAAAACATTTTATTTAAAAAAAGACAAGTACGCGCAAGTGGTATTCCGTAAAAAGAATTGAGATAAAAGTAAAGCCAAGTTCTCCAATACAAATTTTAAAACGAATGGTTCTTACTAGTTTGGAAATGTTTTTCTAAACTTGCAAGCGCGGATTTGAGGGGGGTATCGGGGTAATTACCCCCCCCCCCCCTAGAGAGAAAAATATGCACTTTTTCTTAATAAAATAAGGGAAAACAGGAGAATTACCCTCCCTAGAAAAAACAATTATATGACAAAAAAAATTTTTGTCGACCATTTCCCCCGCCTAGATTTTGACCCAGATCCGCGCTTGTAAACTTGGCAGTTACGGCTGCAAATGGCTCTTAGGCACAGTGCTAAATTGAACGTAAAGAAGTTTGGCTAGAATAGCAAAGTTAAAAAAAACATTTCCAAACTAGTAAGAACCATTCGTTTTAAAATTTGTAATGGAGAACTTGGCTTTACTTTTATCTCAATTCTTTTTACGGAATACCACTTTCGCGTACATGGCTTTTTTTTACATGAAATGTTTTTGTTATGATAAATCCTTTTAAATGATGTTTAACAAGGTAAGAATAACCTCATTTTTAAAACTGCAAAGGCGTCTGTAAACAGAATAACATTTTAAAAATAACCAAATGAATCATCATACTATAGCCGCAATCCGCATTGATAGTTTCCAAACCCCCCAAACGATCTTATCCCCCCTACGAAACCCATTTTGGATTGCCATGCGTGATACGGGCCAAATAGATTGTGAGAGGAAAGGTACTATTCGGCACTGCCAACTCGGCGCGAGCGATTCGGCGCTAGTCGAATCAGCGGGAAAAACCTGGCGCAGGTTTAATTTGATATTAAGTTTATTGTTTTTATATGATGTTTACAAAATTTTTATGTAAACTCACTTAGTTGATTTATATTATGTTACCAGGTATATTTTGTCAGACGACCTTTTTAAAAACATACTCTCCTTACCTCTTCACCGGGGTTCTAAAGAGTCGTTATCAATTGATTGCCAACTTATTCTAACCGTGACAATAAAGACCCCTAATCTTTAATTGGCACGGTTAGGTTTGACATTCTCTATAATTCCCAGTCCCCCAATTATCATCCGTAGCTTAGTGTTAGCAAAATTTGCTTCACACTCGGTCGAGCCGGGTTCGATTCCTCACTAGGTACTTGGATGTTTTTGATTGTTTAAAATGCTTTAATTTTGCTGTAACCTTGCGAAACTCGGCGATTGATCCTAATTGGAAGGAAAGACAAAGTATATAAAAAAATTCTAGGATACCGGAAAAGAAGCCAGGAGAGTATGTTTTGCTTCCTCGCAGGCAATAGGACATATAAATTGGGAATTTACGATTTTTTAAAGAAAGATTGTGGTTCTGAAAAGAACTGGTTTTGTTGATTCGGTCCGCGTCCAATAGTACGGGCGTTAAAAGTTACTCACGCACCTACTAATTTACAAGAATTGGTATTTTAAAATTTTACAGAAACAGGCCTAAAATTATCTAAACTAACCTGAAAGAACATTAGGTTTTCGTCCAGGATTGTAGTAATAAAAGTTTTCAGCTTTCTTTTTTCCTCTTTTCCAAAAAAGCTAAAATCTACTTTTTACAAATAGTTTTAGTTTTGCAACCTAACCACAGGCCTTTAGGTTTGTAAGCTCATATGGGCATAATAATAGGGACCTTTACCCTTATAAATGCGACATTAAATGACAGATGTTACGTGTTATTTAGAAGCCCAATTTTGACCTTTTGCAGACACACATTATCCATTACCCTTTATTTATCTGTCAAAAGCCTTTCTTTTTGTACTGTAGGCAAAATTAATTAAAAAGTTCAGATGACCACTAAGGAAAAAACTGAAAAAGCAATATTAGTGAAAAATCGCCAGGAAAGTATACTGCCATCATAATCAAAAACACAGTAAGTAAATTTAACAGTTCACAGTCTCAGGTAATACTCTATTCAAAATTTTATTTTTTGAGAAGGTTTGACTGTAAATTATCAAATTTCCTTCTGATCCTGTTGCCAAACAACACCTACCAGTTTTTATAAAAAATAGTGTTCAATAATTGGCATAAAATTAAATCTCCGGATTACCCCGCATTGGTAGCTCTTGAAATAAGTCTGGTATTAAAAATATTTAAATTTACATTATATTTTGTCATAACGTTATATGAGCGGCAACACTTTCTTTATACTGTGCGTCCGTAAAGTCTGAAATCACCGATTTTTTAAAGAAAACTACAAGTTCTTAAGAAAAAAGTTCGAAAACTTCGATTCTTATTCTAAAACACGGCATAGGTACCTTTTTTTAAAATCGTGTCGTGGTTTAGAATAAGAATCATAGTGTTCAAATTTTTCGTGTAATTTTCTAAAAATTCGGTGATTCCAGACTTTTTGGACGCACAGTATAAAGGAACTAGTAGCCTGCGATATTCGAAAATAAGTAAGGTCAAACAATATCTTTTAGTAAAGGATAAGGTTTAAACCAGGTAACTGCACATGCGTCAAATAAAAGATAAGAGAAAATGGTACATGCAAAAGATCCGTTATATCTTCATACGACGCTGTAGGGATCAAACAATGCTACACTACTATAAAAAAATTTAAAATGTACTAGTTGAACGGGTTTTATCAAAGGCGTTTAGGTATCCAAACCAAACCGAACAGAACCGACGATGTAAGGGCCACACAATGCTACTACTATAAAAAAATTTAAAATGCACTCGGTGAACGAGTTTTATTAAACCAACCGAACAGAATCGACGATGTAAGGGCCAGACTTTAAAATTACCAAAGTGTGTGTAAAATTTATACACACGCAGGGAGTTGGGTCCTCACAATGATTTCTAGGTCCACTCGCATACACACTAAAAGCGCCCTCTACGATACTCTCAAGAAATTTGTTGGAACTAAATTCCTGTTTTTCACATGCGTTGTGAGGACCAGGAAAAATTTAAGTGAAATATATCAAAATGTTGGAAATTTTATGAGGACGACCAAAATAAGGTCCAAACGTTAAGAGGTCCAGAAATTGGACCTCCCAACGTAAACGGTCCTCGCAACTCCGGTGAGGGGTTGGTGTGTGTCCTCGCAAGGTATGTTACGCCAACACAGACAGACAGACAGACAGACAGACAGACAGACATACAGACATACAGACATACAGACATACAGACATACAGACATACTGACATACAGACATACAGACATACAGACATACAGACATACAGACAGACAGACAGACAGACAGACAGACAGACAGACAGACAGACAGACAGACAGACAGACGGCGCAACAAAAAAGTTTCAAAATCATCTGAAACGCAAAGATATATAAAAATTTTTGAAATCGGAGCAACTTTTTTTTTCTCGAAAAGATTAGGATCACCATAGCTCACAGTACTATAGTATAGTATATGTGTGAGCTAATATATATTTAAAAGGACACTTTGTAAGTGCAAAAAGTTAAACGGAACAGTAAAAAAATGTTTAGACCATTTTTCGGTTAGAATAGGTACTGTTTAAGGAAACTAGTTAAAAACAAACTTTAGGTCAACAACGTTAGAGCATAAATACATGTTCAAAAAATCGACAAGTAAAGTACTCATAGCATGCTTTTGAAACAATGGCAAATTTAAATTTGCACACCCGAATTTTTAAGTGCTCATGCGTGTGTTTTCTCACGTTGACACACTGCTGCTGTGAAAGTGAATGCCATATTTATTGTTTATTTACATTTTGCGTTTGTCGTATTAAATGAGGTATTTTTCTGTTAAAAATGAGAAATAATTCACGTAAAACATGTGCGGTTTGTGGAAAAATATTGAAGAAAAGTAAGGGAGTGCCACTCCATAAGTAGGTACTTGTATTTTCCTTTATAATTTATTATTAAACTTAAAAAGTGGTTTATAGGTGTCATTAAACACTCTTCATGGTGTTCACAATAAATCTGCACAACTAATTTTAGAAAAACTATAATTTTAATCCACAATTTGATAAATTTTCACCCAATCAACTAGTTTTTCGAAAAAAAAAAAATAGACATCAACCTAAATTTTCACCCAATCAACTAGTTTATCGAAAAAAAAAATAGATATCAACCTAAATTTTTAACAAATAATTATCAAATAATGTAGTGACGTACCGGAGTATCTTTCAAACCACCAAAGTTGACTTGTGCGCAGTTTTTGAAGTCCTATCTACCCTCATATTTATGCTCTAACGTATTTGCTAAGGTATAGAGTTCATGGGCGCACCCAGGGGGGCTGCTCGGGGCGCGGGCATCCCCCACTCTAAGATCTTTTAGATTTTTCCACATATTTAATGAATAAAAACAAAATATACCATGAAATACGACATATAAGGACTCGGGCCCCCAAGACACAATTATATACCTGGGTGCACCAGTGGAGTTCAATCTAAGTAAAAATTTTGCCAGAACATCAATAGTTCATTGCATTGGAAGATAATTATGGCCTGTCGGTTTCGAAAATAAGAAACGTTTGAATAAAGGAGTTTCTGAGTTAAAGATAAAGTTGATTATGCATAGATAGAGCCACATAAGGCTGCATAAATCACATCAGATAATAATTAATAGGTTTGGATCAATTTTTTCCTTAAGGAGGTCTTGAGTCAACCTCAATTAAAAATACAAGTGAATAAATATAGATGTTAGACGTCCTCGATAAATTTGACTGATGTCTGATGGCACCGGTTCAAAAGAGCGATGTTTAAAACGGCGACATATCAAAACAGCGACATTCAAAAAAGCGATATATCAAAACAGCGACATTCAAGAGAGTGACATATCAAAATGGCGACATTCAAAAGAGCGACTTATTAAAACAGCGATATTCAAAAGAGCGATATCTAATAAAAACAGCAACATAACAAAACAGCGACAATTGGCAGGTCAAAATTGGTGTTTTCCTAACAATTGTTAATTGATCGAAAACGTATCGTAAGCGGTCCAGATACCCTCTGACTGTTTTCCACCAAAAATAATATCCCCGAGTCACAAGTTAGGATACGTTTGCGCTCATTTAACAAAGACTAAAATAACACCGATTTCAACCTCCCAAAATGAGGATTGGAAAGCTTATTTAGGGAAATAATTTTTCGAAAAAGTTGGTTTGGTTTTAATTTGGTTTGGTTCGGTCTAGGATTCCGGGAAAGAAACAGAAGTTTTTTTGAAAAAGTTTGTTAGAAAGAGACCCTCTTAGTCGAACTGGTGCTGTTTTTAACGACGCTTTTTTAAATGTCCCTGTTTTTACTAGATGTCGCTTTTTTGAATATCGCTGCTTTGTTGATATGTCGCTGTTTTAAATTGTCGCCCTTTTATGATGTCGCTGTTTTAATATGTGGCTCTTCTAAAAGTCGCTCAAATGAGACCGCTGTTTTAAATGTCGATGTTTTAAATATCGCTCTTTTGAACCAGAGCCCTTCCTGACAGTTTGGTAAGTTTCCAGGTGAACGCCCAATCTCAATATAGCTATGATCATGAACCTTGTTATCGAGGATAGTAGGCCTAATTTGGATACCTAATCAATCCTTCTTAGTTGATGCGTATGCAGTCTGTAGACCGATCATAACTTAACATGGTTTGTGCGTCTGCGCAATAAGTATATAAATTACGGGACGCGTCAATAAGAACCAGTCCTCAACAACTCGGAATGATATTATCTTATTTTTTTAAATATTGTGTTGTGATGGTGCGGATGCGGTGTCGTCTAACGTGAAAAATGCAGAAGAATTCAATACATTGGCATCAGCTGTTTTTGATTTTATTGGTGCATCCCGTTCAAAAATAAATTTAAATGTTTATCGACGTTCCTCAGAAATTCCAAGTGAAAATTCTTTATTGCCTGTTTAAAAGGAAATATTTGGATTTTCCCTAAAGTTTTAGCGCAATAAGTTCAATTTCCGAATTCTGCTAAACCTGTGCAAGATGTGTCACCCACGTAGTTATAAAACTAAAATGTAAATTTCTTATTTAGTATTAGTGATAAATTACAGAAAATTAATAGTATCATAAACTTTTTACGAGCTAGTAACCTAAGTTGATCAAAAATATAAAAACATTAAACTTTTGACAGGTTTAAAGTTTACTATAATTATTAGTACCCGTGAACTTAAAAATCAAACAAATTTTCGTGGCTAATCGGGTAGAAAGAAGTTTTTGTTTCTCTCATATTTTTTCCGCGGGTAGCTCGAAAGCTAAATCTTACAGTGGTCCAAGATCTGAGGATGGGTAAAAACGCTAATCAACGTTGATCTGGCCAGAAAGGCAGAAGTGCTGTCGTAGGTCACGGATAGTTTATTTTTCTTTTTAATCGATCTTTTCATCGATCGATATATATAGCAGTTTATACTCGCCTGCTCTTGTTCGAGTTTCTCTCGTATCTTGGTAGATGGCGCTTCTTGCGAGGGTTTTCTCACTATAGACGAAGGATGAGAGACAAAACGGTCTGATGTGTCAGATTGACCAAGCAGTGTTCTGAGGAGTCCCAAAACTACGAGAAAGTTAACTGTCAACATCTATTAGGTGTCCACTAGATCGTGGACCCCTGTGAGCTTTTCAGCTACCCATGGAAAAATATTAAACTTGTTTGATTTATAACTATTTTTTTTAAATAGTTAGTAAATAGTGTGTGAAGGAGGCCCTAAAGCAGGAAAATAGATATCTGATGCGACCGTTGTGCTGACTCCCATGCATGTCTTATCTCTTTCCTGTGCTGAGGAGCTATAGGACATGATGACAGGCCACCTAAACGTTAGAAGGTTCTACATTTCATACATTTTCTGTCTTGCCTCACTGAATGCTCTGCGTGAAGTAAAAAAAGTGTCCGGCACAACATCTCTTGCACGTTGCGTCCTCCTTCAATTTTGTCCTTGCCAAGTGTCCTTGTGACACACAGTGTGCTGAATGAATCTCATTTTGCTTCTTGTTCTGCCGATTACACTTTGTCTGGCTAATCAACGCTTTCTGCAGCTTCGATTGGACCCACTTTGTTAGGGCCCACATGGTTTACCCTATTGTAAGCCTGAGGCAGGGACTTTTCTATCTCTGCCTCAGGACAGGCTCAGGCTTGATGTCCTTTTTCCTGGACCCACCTAAACCTGGCTGGCATTTCCTGTATTGATCCATATCTTCTGCAGCTCTGCTTGGACCCACTGTTACGACGACCCCTTCTTGTGAGCCCCAAGAAGGCTCATGGCCTGATGTCGTTGGGCCCGGATCCATCTACAACCCGTCGGTCTTCTTTCTTGTCATCTGGGACTCTTATGTGGCGCAGGACTTGCGTTTAAGCGTTAAATCAAAAAAGCACAGGATAAAACAAGCCCTCTGTCATGTTCTATACCAACTAGCATTTTTTTGGCTGTATAAGTTATGAAAACCTCAATTGATCCAAAGATAAATTTTGTGGACTACAGAACGGTGCACCCAAACAATATTGTTTGACTTGATCTTAATGTTAACTTGCCGGTTCGATGTTGCGTGAATGCCACTTTCCGCGTCATGTTATTTTAGGTTATAAAATGTTTATAAAGGAAACGCCGTTGCATTTAAATCATATAAAATTAAAGACTATTTAGATTTATTATGTTTTAAGGGCAAATCAGTTAATGCATGCACAAATAACCATTACATAAAATTAAAAAGGGGAGAGGCTTTTAGGTCTATAATTTCCATATTGGTCAGTAAACTTATATCCGTTTACAATTTACAGCACCGAATTATGGTACGATATTGTTGTGTCTTTAAATATTATTTGGGTAAAATGTTAAACCAGATGACTATTAGAACTATATACTGTACTTGGCGCTCTGACGTAATAGGCTTCACAATATTTTACAATTATTACCCACTAAATAATTAAATATTTTGTTACGCACAGTCTTTGATACTGTTACATGTATGCTCAAGCTCCTGAAAGCTCGATGCTGAGACAACAACGCCACATTTATTGGCATTGTTATTGACATTGTTTTGGTACTACCTGTGTTAATTTATTCATTAGCCGAATACGTGAACACAGCTTTGAGTATAAATCAATAAAGTGCCTACACTTCGTTGTGCAAACTTTGTTAACCTTTAATCAAAGCAAAATAGAGCGTGCTATGGGCCTCTCTGGAAACCCCTTTAATCTTTTCTTTAGCTACCGTTTAGGTAAACATTGGTAATTTTAGTTAGGCACCAAATAGTTTCAAAGCCTACACACCACTTGTAAAATTGTTAAAGATAATAGTCCGTGGCCATAGCAGGCAGGACATGAATGGTTTTATCACAAAGAATAGGAAATACCAGCCTTCTATCTAGGGGTTGGATTTTTGTATGGGCCATGTAACAAAACGGGATTTGAATATAAATGGAATTTTTGCCAGTTATAAGTTTTTGAATATTTTTAATTAAATATTGTTTTGACATCAACAAGCATTAATTATATGCAAGACTAGGTTAAGATTAAGTAAAATTTATAACAACACCGATGACTTGTTTTTTGGCATGTTTTCAGGTCCGCTGTATTTTAGTAAAAGTTGTATTCGGCTGTTTTTAATTTTATAGTATAGAATATGTCCTTTGAGCCACTAACATCAAAATAATTCATATTTTGTAACTGGAAACACATTTGCTAAACTATTTTCAACTTTTAAAAAACACACTGTATGATTTTTTAAAAATCGATACAACGAGAAAAGTTAATAGTAAAGTTGATAGTTTTAAGGTAAAATTAGTTATAATACTTTTAACTAACCCTTTTTTTTAACCAAAATCTAATGCCGACATAAACTTGTGTATCATAATGGGTTAAAACCATTTGAGCTGTTCTTGAGTTATTGGGTATTGATACAGATAATTTATTTTATTATCTGATCTAGGTGTTTTAAGAACTAAATTACTCACATTTAATAAAATTTTAAAAATAAAATGTTCACATTTCTAATAGTCCACTTCTTGTATAGTGCCAAGTCAAGTAATAATTCTCGCCCTAAAAAAATTGTCCGCTCCTTGACGAGTGCAACCGCGTGCGCCTGTAGTAATTTATCAAGGTCACCTTTGACAACGCTGCAAAGCTTTCTGCGGGACTAGAGCGTATCGCGGTATCTTTTTAATAAATGTTATGCTCCATCTGTTTTTATCCTCTTATGGAAATTTATACATCTAGATGTGAACTTGTTTACGCGGTATACTTGGTGGTTTTATTTAGAGTCAAGAACTATGCTCAAGTGCAATCGGCTCACATATTTTTCACTTTTCTCAAAAAAAATTGTAGCCCTAGGATCTCGCCCATGTAAACGAAAAGCACCAAAAGCATTATTTAATTTTAGATTTTTCTCCTGACATTCAGGGGCTTCTAGGAGCCAAAATCTCTTTTGACGCAGCTTCATAATCATCAAAAACTACTTAATCTGGATATCTAAAACTTATCATTAGAATAGGTTAGAGACCCTGTATGTTTACATATTTCGATATAATAGAGTCGCGACAAGCGGATCGATGTCATTCTCGAATTTGCGTCTAGGTTATGTTATTTTCTTGGTCTGGTTGAACTGAGACGAAATGTCTTTCTTCCTTATAGACCGGTGGAAGTTTTTTATCCCACCATGGACTTAATTTCCTTGGTTCGCTATCGTTTCACTCGTCAAATGTAAAATAGGTTTCACCCACTTTTTCATTCTTTCTGATTTACCTTCAGATGGTGAGATCAGCTGTGATCTTTCAATATACGGCCTTTGTTTACTATATGAACTATAGTATTGGAAAATAAACGACTTAGTTTTAAGAACGACTTTGTAATAACAATTTAAAAAAATCACGTGTCAGTTTTTAATGTGAAACTGCCAGAATTCTGTCTGACACTATTAGAGCCTGGTTTTATTGCAATAAGTCTCTATTAAAATAAAAATATTAAACATTTTAACCAGTAAGGTGAATTCTAACGAAAAGATCTAATTATAGTTTTCGATTTTTTTAAAACCAAGTTTTTAGACTTAAAATACTTTGGTTCTAGAGTACAGAGCTTTGCCTTTGTAGTGCTAAAATGACAGTTTTCGCATTTTGCCGATGTGCACCTCTATTGTGTGTGCTTTTGTCAGGCGCTTCCATAATACAATGAGTTTGCGTTATGTTTTCCGCAGACAATATACGCTTTTCAGTGTGTTTTGCGGTGTCTATCATTTAAAATTCCAACTAAGAAATAAAACTTGAATTCTAGTGTGTGTTAGAATTTCTAACACAAGTTTTAATTACAAACAAAATAACCTAAATCTAAACGTACGAATCCTATTCAAGAAATGCGCAAACGTCTTTATCGATCACTGTTCATAAAGAAACGGTTATCTGGTAATTCGGGTGTCATGGCTGCCGTTATGTCAGTGCTACGTCATAGTTATCCATGGAATCAGGAGTTGTAATGCATTTCATAGCGGGTTTGGACATTCTGCGAGAATTTTTTTACATTTTGTCTTTGTAATTGTTTTAATAACAGTTCTGTGGTACCTAAACATAAAAAATTGTTGGTCGGACTCCTGGAAAGAGGTCTACTGTTGACCTGTTTTTTTCCAGATTGGATCACCCAGCTTACAATACGTCATTCGAAAGCTTATAATAAAAAAAGAAAAACAACGGTAAATTTTTTTTTGATATACCCTATAACTAAACCGTTGTTTATAAGTCATAAGTGGGGCAGGTCACCCACTCTGAAAAAAGTTGTACGTGTGTAAAATCTTTTCCAAGGGTCCTACCAAAAATTTTTTGCTGACATTTTTTACTTATTTCTAAAAAGCCAATTACTAACCCGCTAGAAGCAGCGTTTCATTCAAAGTCGCCACCCCGATAACACGCTGCTTTACACTCAATCGCTTAACACAAGATTTTTTTAAAATCATATATTTAGATAAAAACATCAGCCGGGTTTTAATATTATTATTTTTTTATTTAAAGTCTAAACCAAAATTATGTACGAGTTTTAAATATGGTAAAAATAATTTATAATTTTAGGTTGATAGAGCGCATCTCTTACTGACTTGTGATTAAAAAGATAAAAAGGTGTCAGATACGTCTTGGGTCATTTGTTTTTAATTTATTTTTCTTTAAATCCATTTTTTTTTAAAACCTGCACCAAACACTAACAAATACATTTTTTGTCAATAGAAATGAGGGGCTTCTAAAGAGTTCGGTTAAAAAGTTCAATTCAATTAAAAAAGAGAGTCTATTTCAGTTAGGAAAGGTATTAATGGTGTCATTAATTTAATATTTAATAATTGGAATTTTCATCATAAATTTTTAAATTATGTAATTTTCTACTATATTTTTGTGGTTTTCTGACTTTCAAATAGATCCATATTTCTCTCATAATGTGATAGTATAATAGAAATAAAATTTCGGACTTTCATTGTCGTTTTAAGTATCTCTAACCGTCTTCAAGTGTAAACTCAACAATCCAATCTATAGGCTACTACTTATACTACTTGGTGCGCAGTCAGGTGTGACGGCCCATTCCCTTTTTTTGATGCTTGTTTTCCTTAAGGAGTGGTTTCCATATGTTTGGTATGTCTGTGCAAGTTTGATTAAAAAATTTCTTGTTCTGCATTATAAACGTAGCCTCAATAAACTTTTGTTTTCGCCAATACGACTCCTTATGCAAAACTTTAGCTTCAGACCATTGAATTCTGTGATCATTTGACCATGCATGAACCGCTACACCAGATGTTTCAATATCCCCTAATTCGGTACTTTTTAGATTTTCATTAGCACTAGCCCATTAGCACACTCCAACTGAACTCCACGCTATATCAGCCTTGACAAAAAGTTTGTATAGAATAGAATAGAATAGAAATTGCCTTTATTTTCATATGCATTCAAATACATAGAAATTGAGTCAAAATTACAACTAGCATAAAAAAATTAAATAAAGAATCTAAATAACAAATATAAAACGTCTAGTTGTTACATAATAAAATAAATATAAACATAACTAATATAAAAATAACTAAAAAACGTAAAACAATCAAATAAAATAATATTTTAATGAGATTATACAATAATTATAAAAATAAAAAACGCTAAAAAAGACACTGTTAATTAAAAAAAACTAAAAAACTCATGTCATAAGGACCTATTTCAATTAAAAGTTTTTTAGTTTTCGTTTTAAAACTATTTAAATTTGCTGTTATTTTCAAGTCATTTGGAAGAGCATTAAAAAACTGACAGCCATTATAATAAGCAGCCCTTTGATATAGGGCAGTTGAGTGTTGATCGCTGCATAGAATCTTCTTATTCCTAGTATAAATATCTCAAAAACGGAAGCTTCTACAAAGTTTCTTTTATTATCATAAATTATTGAGAAAAAACATGTTCTACTACATTCCTAAAACCGTGCTCCCTTAAAAAGTATATATTAAAATTTTATGCAAATCGGTTTAGCGGTTTAGGAGCTATCTTGTTACGGACAGACATTCCCACACACATACGGACATAAGTCACTACGATATTGCTAAGGCTAAGATGAGTCAAAATACACCCACATAACACATTTTCGGCGTTATATAAAAATAACTACTCTAGCCATTGCTGCGCAGGCTAGAAAAATAAAAATAAGTAAATTTAGATTTTTTCTTAAAAAACGCCAAAAGTTTAACTAAATTCCATAAAAAAAGTTCAAAATTTAAAAAATTTTGTTTTTAAACAAAAAAGAACTTTAGATTTTATGTATCCTATGTCAGGAGCCAATTTTGAACCAAATTCAAAATGGCGAATTACTTAAAAACAGATTTTTGGACCCCTCTAAGAAATGTTTAAGTGCGCCACTGTAATAAAACTTAAGCACTAGAAAAAATGATTTATCTTTTGTACGTACGGTATATCAAATTTAATCAACAAATAATCAAGTTATTAGCCACTATATTAGCTGTTTTAATCAGCCTAAAAAAATTAACAGTTTTCGATAGATCTGAGGTGTGAGCACAGGCGAAATTTTGTTAAAAATTAAGTAGAATTTGCCGAAAATTTTAAATAAATTATGCTGCTCAACTAAAAAATAAGTTATATGACTGAGAGGGAGGGGGCGGACCCCTCTACCTGGATCCGCCACACTCATTATTACGGTAGTTTGTTAGTTTAACCTTAAAACTCTATCAAATGGGTTAGTATTTATTAAACTTGGTCAAAAAATTAAAATTATGTCGAAAAAAAATGTATTATTGCAGTTTAGATAATAACTATTAACGTAGTGAAAACACCCCAAATAAGATAGTTTTAAAAAAATGTAAATTCCAAACGGGATATAGAGGGATAATATTTTCGTGCCTATGTATAGTCATGATATTCTGAAATATTCCACGAAGGTTTTCCGTTAACTTGAAAGTGGTATTTATTAACTTTTCTACATTTACTACAAAAAATAAAAAGTTAACTTAATTCGGCTATTTTAACTAAAACCCCTTAGGACTGGGTTTTAATTTAATTGACTTAAGTTGAAAACTTCATCAAGACAAAGGATTAAAGTACACTAGTATATAAAGTCAACCGATTTTACCATAAAAAGTCTAAAAATATACCCAGATACTTTTTATAGGTCGATAGTTTTTATTTATAAGCTTTTCAAGAAAATATTAACAGAAAGACTAACAACAAAATTTGGCGGATATCAATCAAAAGAACAAGCAGGGTTCAGAAAAAGTTGCATTAAAATTGGCTACCTATTAACCATGAAAATCTTAATAGAACGAGCCAACGAATACAACATTCCACTATATATTGCATTTATAGACTTTAAAATAGCTTTCGATAGCATTGAGCACTGGGCACTAAAATCATCTTTAATTAATAGCCAAATAGATCACAGATATACAGATTTAATAACCAATAATATATAGAGAAGTAACATCAATCCTATCTACGAAGGAACCAAGCCAGCCGCATAACAAGAGCTGTCAGACAGGGTGACACAATATCACCTAAACTAATTATCCCCATCAGATTGGGAAGAAATACGCTAAAAGTAAACGGACAATACTTGAACCACCGAAGATATGCTGATGATATCGCCTTAATAACAGATAAGAAAGAAGAACTGATAAAAATGCAGAAAGAACTGCATTCAGCAGCTAAAAATATAGGCTTGAATATAAGCTGCACTAAAACTAAAATCATAACAAACACAGAGGAAGATATCACGATCAGAATAAACCAACAGAAAATAGAACAATTAGAGGAATATATATAACTGGGACAAACTATTAAACTAAAAAAAGAAAACCAAACAGCTGAAATCAAAAGACGAGTAAGATTGGCCTGGGCAGCATTCGGTTAATTTTAAGCTACATATTAAAAAATAAAAAATATTCTTAGTACCTCAAAATGAAATTGTTTTGACATTTACATAAATTATATTTGTTTACAATGCTCTTGCCAATTTATGCCAGCGACTTAACAACCCATCGAGAGATTCTTGGCAAACATGGTTTGTTATTGTTACTACGCTGTTTTCACTTGGTAATTTGATCAAGAGCTAAATTCATTCAATTTCAGCAAAATTTACTATTTGAAAACTGATTTAAGCTTGATTTGTGACGTCATCAGCATGCTAATGGCATAAAAAAACACCAAATTGGAACTGGGGAACAAAATATATCCGTAAACGACGTTAAAGCAAATCAGTCCACATTTTATTGACTTTGGCCTTGTTCTCGCAACATTTTGTTGTCTGGTCTGGTATGGACATGGCTTTTTTTAATTTTTACTTGTTTTTTACATTACAACAACACGTGCTAGTCTTTTATCAGGGGCCACGGCAGTACCCCGCCGAGTTCGCGCAGCTGCTGTACCATCTTTTCTTGAAACATTTTAGCCCATATTTGACCTATCTAAAAATCTACTTCGGAATGAGCTACAAAACTCAAACTTTGCACAGTCGTAGATATTCATAGAGTTAGCAACCCCTTCAAGTTTCATGGACTTACATAAAGTAGCAAAGTAGTTAGGAAATTTCAAAAAACGTCGAATTTGCAACTCATGTATATGTTACGGTTAGTGTGATTAATCCGGCTATTTTGCAAAATCTCCGGCGATTATTCATAATAACCAAAAAATTTGGTAAATGTGATAAACTAATGAATATTTATCTAATTAACCGGGTATTTTACATATTCGCCGCAATTTTACGGGGATTATGATAAAAGTAACAATTTCTTAAAAAAGTGTTCAATTTAACAACGATGCGCTGGAGGTGCGGCGGGCATATTTGTATACAACACCCAGGATCGCCAGTCGGCTTTCGCCCGAACATCTCTGGTAAATAGCAGACGATATGGTAAATCGCTTGGGTAACTAACACACGTGATCGCAAAAATGTTCGTTAAAAATCAGTCTGGATTTCAGAACCACAATCTTTCTCAAGAAAGAATTCGTAAATTTCTAACATACATATATTTTTTTTAAAACATACTCTCCTGACCTCTATCCCGGGATCCTAGAGAATGTGAAACCTAACCGTTGTCACTCGATCGCCAACGTAACCGAACCGTGTCAATGTAGAATAGGGCTTCATTGACACGGTTACGGCAGCGTTCGGGCTACAACCGAATCGCAATCATGGATGTCGTTTACAAATATGCGTGTGGCGGCGGTCGGCTCGCTGCTACTTGTAGAATCATTCTACTGGCGGTTAGATTAGTTTTGAAAGCACACAGCTGTTCTTATAATGAGAAACTGTCAATATAGTGCCCGGCACAATTTGTGCCTGGCACTATTGCAATAGGTCCCCAATAACTATAAAAACGTACACTATATGCTACTGACTCAAACATTCAAGCAATTTATTATATTGACCATTACGAGTTGGGAATTATGTAAACTCGCCGGGTAATAGGGATAAATTTCAATTATTTATCATATTCACTGGTATTACTGGTAATTATATATAATAACTGGCAATTATGCATAATAACCTATTTATTACATTTACCGTAACATATGTTTCATCAAAATTCTACTGTAGTTCCAAATACGCTACAAAGCTGAAATTTGACAGACTGATAGAAATTATACTCCCTTTGCCCACTTCTAGAAACGCTAGAGAGCTGAGCTTTAGCAAACTGATAAAAACTAATATAAAACTATAGGAAAAAATTCAAAAAACCCCAAAGTTTTCATTTACTTTCCTTCCCTATAAATGTAAATTTATGTAAAATTAATATTGCTCTCTTCCAGAAACGCTAGAGAGCTGAATTTTGGAAGACTGATAGCAACTATGATAAAACTATAAGAAAAAAATTAAAAACACTAAAATTTTAATTTACTTCCCTCCCCTATAAATGTAAAGTTATGTAAAAGTAACATTGCCCACTTCCAGAAACACTAGAGAGCTAAGCGTTGGAAGACTGATAGTAACTATGATAAAACCATAAGAAAAAATTCAAAAACTTCAAAATTTTAAATAAGGCATTGCGCAAGTTTTGAACAATATTCCGCATATTTTACTACTTAAATATTGTCCAAAAAGGAGTGAAATCAAAACAAAAACTTTTTTCATGTAAAAGGAATCCAAGTATGAGAAAAATAATATTCGGTAAAAAGAATTGAGATAAAAGTAAAGCCATGTTTTCCAATACAAATTTCAAAATAAAAGATTTTTACTAGTTTGGAAAGGTTTTTCTAAACTTGGCTATTACGGCTGCAAATAACTCTTAGGCCCAGTGCTAAATTGAACAAAAAGAAATTTGGCTATGATAGCAAAGTTTAAAAAAATATTCCCAAACTTGTAAGAACCTTTCATTTTGAAATTTGTATTGGAGAACTTGGCTTTACTTTTATCTCAATTCTTTGACGGAATGCCATTTTCGGGTACTTGGCTTTTTTTACATTTTTTGTTATGATATTCTTTTCTGCAAGTATATCCGTAGCAACGATCTAACGCTATCCATTTACTAACAATATAAGCAAACCGAAAAAGTGATTTTGCTTTTGTGTAGGGCTGCGTTAGCGGAACAAAGGCTAAGGCTTACGATTTCCGCGTGTTCAATAAAAGCGGTCAATCAGATTAAGAAAAAGTGCCTCAAATATGTGTGGTATAATGCATTTGACTTATTTTGTATCCAGGGAGCGTGCTGCGTTAAGTCGTTCATTTACGTGTAGTTTTAACTGACAATCGCAACTGGTCAGTTTACCTAAACAGTTAACTTTTACGAATATAACAAAAAATCAAAGAAGACCGAGTACTTTTAGTAACCTTTTTAATTTCAGACTATATTATACAAACAGAAGCCAATATTATGCACAAGATGTATCAAAATATATCTATTTAGCCTTCTTCGATCCATCTTTGGACACAGGCCTCCCTCAATATATTATTTACTCTTGTTTGTCTGTCGCCGTATTTATCTATCTAGTTCCCATATGTTTCTTCAAATCGTCCGCTTCTCATTTGGGCTCTTCCGCAACTTCTTTTATTTTCCCAAGGTGTCCAGTTTACAATACATTTATTCCATTGATCGATATATAACGTTAGTCGTTCCGAGGGGCTTTAATTACCATATCCATGTTTGATTTGGTAAGTGTCCAGGTCTGGGATCCATAGGTGAGTATAGGAAGAACATATTGTATACACTTTTGTTTTGAGGTACTGAGGATAGGCCTTATTTGATTAATATAATTATGTATGGAATAGTTGTGTGATATTATTAATATCCTCTCTAACTTTATTTGCTATGTCGTTCATAACCTTTATTTTAAATAGTTCATATTTACCTAGAATCGGCCCCAGCCATTTCATATTTTTGTTATTTTCTATGACTCTCGGAACTTTTATTTCTTGGTTCTTTCTGTTATTTCAATTGTCGCCGTCGTGGTGTAGTGGAAGCAATGTTTGTTTCCTACACCGGCGGTCCGGGTTCGATTCCTGGCTAGGTACTAGGTTGTTTGTGTTTGCTTGAGAGTGCGTTAACCTTGCTAAAAAAACTTTGCGAAACTGGGCGATTGATCACCTCTATAAACTTAGCATTACCACTTAAGAATTGGATATTCGCAATATATGCATTAATTGCCGTCAATTTGTCGTAAATTTGTCGTGAAAGAAAAAAATTTGTCGCGCCACCCGTTTTCCTGAAAAGGGTATGTAATGCTTAGTTGAGTCTCAACTTAGCATTACCACACCAGAAAAAATTAAAATTTTTAAAACTAATCTATGGAATAATTGTCGTAAATTTGTCGTAAATTTGTCGTGAAAGAAAAAAATTTGTCGCGCCACCCGTTTTCCTGAAAAGGGTATGTAATGCTAAGTTGAGTCTCAACTTAGCACTACCACCCCAGAAAAAATTAAAATTTTCAAAAACTAATAAATGCATTAATTGTCGTGAATTTGTCGTAAATTTGTTGTAAAAGAAAAACAATTGACGCGTCATCCGTTTTCCCGAAAACGGGCAGTGGGCAATTTTGATTGATTTCCCAGCTAAATCTTAGTGATCTTTAAGCTTTTTTACAATACAAAGATGTAGTATATTTAACCTTGTCGCGCAATTGTAAATTTTTGGTGAAACAATCATTATATTACGTTCCGCTTTTACTTTTCAATATAACCTTTTGTGGTGTTTGGGTAAATATTCATTGATCGCCCGGATTTTGCGTTGTTGAAATTTGTCGTGAAACAAAAAAAATTGTCGCGCCACCTGTTTTCCTGAAAAGGGTATGTAATGCTAAGTTGAGTCTCAACTTAGCATTACCACCCCAGAAAAAATTAAAATTTTTAAAAACTAATCTATGGAATAATTGTCGTAAATTTGTCGTGAAAGAAAAAAATTTGTCGCGCCACCCGTTTTCCTGAAAAGGGTATGTAATGCTAAGTTGAGTCTCAACTTAGTACTACCACCCCAGAAAAAATTAAAATTTTCCAAAACTAATAAATGCATTAATTGTCGTGAATTTGTCGTAAATTTGTCGTAAAAGAAAAACAATTGTCGCGTCATCCGTTTTCCCGGAAACGGGCAGTGAACAACTTTGAGATCTAAATCTACATCTCAGTGATCTTTAAGCTTTTTCACAATACGAAGATGTAGTATATTTAACCTTGTCGCGCGATTGTAAATTTTTGGTGAAACAATCGTTATATTACGTGCTGTTTTTACTTTTACCCTTACCCTTTGTGGTGTTAATATAAATATTCATTGCTCGCTGTTTTCAATGATCAAGCTTACGCCAGGATTTTGCGTTGTTTTAGAATTAATGAAAAAAAGCGAACTTCTCAAGAAATATTATGTTGTCCTTTTAACAATCATAGGGATTTTTTCTGGGGTGGTAGTGCTAAATTGAAACTCAACTTAGCATTAGATACCCTTTTCAGGAAAACATGTGGCGCGACATTTTTTTTTGACAAATTTACTACAAATTTAAGACAATTAATGCATATAAATGTTTCGTGAGAAGTTCACTTTTTTTCATAATTTCTAAAACAACGCAAAATCCTGGCGATCAATGAATATTTACCCAAACACCACAAAAGATTATATTGAAAAGTAAAAGCGGAATGTAATATAATGATTGTTTCACCAAAAATTTACAATTGCGCGACAAGGTTAAATATACTACATCTTCGTATTGTAAAAAAGCTTAAAGATCACTAAGATTTAGCTGGGAAATCAATCAAAACGGATGACGCGTCAATTGTTTTTCCTTTACGACAAATTTACGACAAATTCACGACAATTAATGCATTTATTAGTTTTTGAAAATTTTAATTTTTTCTGGGGTGGTAGTGCTAAGTTGAGACTCAACTTAGCATTACATACCCTTTCAGGAAAACGGGTGGCGCGACAATTTTTTTTCTTTCACGACAAATTTACGACAAATTCACGACAATTAATGAATATATTGCGAATATCCAATTCTTATTCAAATACAATTTTACGACAATTATTCCATAGATTAGTTTTTAAAAATGTTAATTTTTTCTGGGGTGGTAATGCTAAGTTGAGACTTAACTTAGCATTACATACCCTTTTCAGGAAAACGGGTGGCGCGACAAATTTTTTTCTTTCACGACAAATTTACGACAAATTCACGACAATTAATGAATATATTGCGAATATCCAATTCTTAAGTGGTAATGCTAAGTTTATAGAGGTCGATTGATCCTAATTGGATGGAAAAGTCCCAGTGTAAATAAAAAAAAATTACCCATTTTTCTCATAGTTTTATTTATTTCATCCAAAGATGTCCTTTTTCCTTCTTTCTCCACGATCCACCTTTTTTCTATCAGTTTTTTATATCTTCTGATATACATTTTTTTATCTTTTTATTTTTTGTGCGTTCTTTTTAACTACGTTAGTTCCTTTAGCCTTTCTTTGAATATAGTTTTATTTTGGGTAAGTTTATTTTATTTTAAATATTATATTACAAAATATTCCCTTTAGAATATAAAAGATCCCAATATTTGCCTTAGTCTGCTTAATTGTTATCTAAACTATTATCAATATTATGATAGATATATAGATAAACTGCATTGATTCATGATGATTGATGTACTGTGCTATGATACTTATTTTACAAAGATGCTCCCTATGAGTCACTTGCCACGACATTCTCTCTTATACATATGCTTCCAGTGAATAGTTTTAACTACACAATTTGAACTTTACATGTATTAGTTGATATAACTTTATGCCGAAATGATCAATTCAGTATGTTCTTCTTCAGTGGCGGATCCAGGATTTCCAGGGGGGAGGGGCCAAGAAGGATGCAGAAACCAAAATATGTATAATCTAATCAATATAAAATTCAGGCGACAAAATGCGCAGCAGGCGAACATTTTTGAAACACTCAGTCTGTTTTAGGAAAAAAACATGAAAAATGTGATGTTGGGGGTAAATTTTATTGATAATTGCGGTTGATGCATTGGCATTTTCTTCCTTTCAAATAAAAAAAGTTTTATGTCAGGCAGGGGGGGGGGGGGGGGGGGGTGCCCGGGCCCCTCTGTTCCCCCCCTGGATCCGCCACTGTTCTTTTTCCTGATTAGTTTGCCTTGCTTTTGATTATTTTGCATGCCTTGAAGCTTAAACAGCAAAATTCGTCAAACTTTTTGTCTAGCTAGACCAATGCCTACTAGATCGCGAATTCGAAAGAAAATAGTGCGGGATTCAGTATCGGTTGAATACACAATGCTGACCATTTAGAAAAGAATTTTATAGAAAAACGTTTTGACAACGATCGCGTACTGCCCGTAGATGTATAGAGAAAAATTTTCCCATTGTCGATTTCGATTGAGTTTGCGGATACGAGGCTATATTGGAATTGGGTTCTTTCATAAGCACTTTAAATTCGTGTTTGTATCTTTAAGGACTTTTTAGCAAGCAGGTTCTGAGTTATCATTTTAACCAATGATCTATTTCGGATGTCCTTATTTGGTCAAATAAATCCCGTGAAATTCACGACATATTCAATTTTAGAATAGGAAATTAACTGCTTTAAATAACACATTCAATTACAACTGAGAAGGATAAGATGAATTAACTAGAACATAATATACTACCTGCAACAGCATGTGTCTTGTAAATACCTACCTACAAAAAATACTGTAAAAATTGGTTTTTCAAATATACAGTCAAAATATTTCTTTGAAGAAATTTTGTAAGAGACCCCAATTCTCGAAATAAAATTTCACAATGGAAAACAACATTACATTTTTGCAAAACCAACCAATCATAAAAATAGGAAACATGAACCCTTTTGCAAAGTTCTTTCATAATAACGAACAGGCAAATAAACCCATACAAAATATTGGAAAATATCTATTTTATGGCAGGTAAATTCCGAAAGCCAGACTTTTACGAACATTTTTAAATAAATAGTTCCTTTTTCTTTATTAGATGAAGATGGTAAATAGCGCATTTAAAAAAAAATAACAATGGTTATTATACCTTTTAAAAATGTTGTTTGGTCAATGCTACCTATACAGGCTGTTTCAGATAAAAGTATGAGGATTTCAGAAACGGTAACCCAAGTAACATTTCTTTATTTATAGCAGAAGCTAAAAGGTTACCAGCGCCTTTCCTTAAAACCATTAGTTTCAATGTTTGGTCGCTAGCACGTTCCCATTACCCTTATATACCCCTTAGACCTCCTAAATGGGACTCTCCAATTGGTGGTGGCAACCTATGTATTAAGCTTACTAAAAAACCATAAGAAATAAACTCCAGCTTCGCCCTCTAGCGGTTCCACAAGTATAGAACCTTTTAGAGCCTAAAGCTATTATGCCAAATTCTAAAAGCAACTCAGAAACGTCCTCTATCCTATTATAAAACAAGATTTGGTAATTTGGTATTCTGGCGATTCTCTTGAATACCTAATACCTTTAGAGTAAAGAAGTTATCCTATAAAAGCTATGGCGATATTTTAGATTCACAATGGTTATATAAAATAATTTAGGTCACAAAATTGCCAAAAATGTCAGGGTCCCAAAATTATTTTATCATATAAAAATATACCGAGTTTGTCGTTTTGTTGATGATCAAATTGCTTGCCAGATTTATTTTTCTGATAAAATCGTATCTGAAAAGCTCTCAAAACAAGCGCGTTAACTCAAAAATGCTTTTTAATAGTTTTTTGATAACAAAATAACAAATATTTAAAATAAAAATAAAATAATTTACACTATTCACCATTAAAAAATCTGTTTGATTTATATAAATCAAAATTAAAGTAAAATTATTGTTAGAAAACACTGCTAAAACGACTAGATTAATATTTTCTCTTTAAAATATTTTTTAAATAAATTCATATCCGCCATTATGGTTTTATAGTGGTCACTTGGTTTTATTTGTTACTGTATCGCAACAAGGATTTTTAAGTGCCCTTATGAAACCAACAAAAAAGAACAAAGTAAACATAGTCAACATAACCTCACTTAAATTTTTTGTATTTGTTTCAAGTGTTTAAAAACGTATAATTCAACACTTTTAAATCTTTTTTATCGTGCAATTTCGACACAATCAAGAGGGCCAGTGCAATGATATTCGTTGTGCCTGCAGGTTGGACAGCAACCTCTTATATTGGCCGTCTAAACAGGCCTTATCTAGGCCTGGGTATCCTACCCAGGAGGACAGAAACTCTTGGCTTTAAATAATCAATCTTGCAATAGGTAGGTACCAATCTGTACCTAGGTATATCTATTATTTTTACCAGAAATACCTAAAAAAAAATAAAACAAGTATTAACTTACTTCTGTTAGAACCCTTAAGGAAACAAGGTTTAATATGGCCGCCTATTTAAATAATATTTAATATACAGCTATGGGTAACTATAAATGCAAAAGAATTAAGTTTATCTCTAAGCCTTCCTATAAAACCTTTTTAAAATGCCTAAAAGTAATGGCAAAAACCAAAAGTCTAAAGTTTATATTTACTACTCTTAAAAACCTTAAGGAAACTAGGTTTTATATGGCCGCCTATCTAATCATATTTACTTTTAAACTACTGGTAACTATAAAAACAAAAGGATATAAGGTAACCTTTTAGCTCCATTATAAAACACTTTTGTGATGACCTAAAGTAATGAAAAAAATTAAATGACCAAAGTTTATATTTATTTCTTTTTAAAAACTTTAGGTAAATGGGTTTTATAAGACCATCTTTAAAAATCAGAAATCAATAAAACCAAAAGTATCTAAAAGGAACAGAAGGAATATCAGTTTTATTATACTCCCTTTATAAATCACTTTTTGGTTGTATAACACCTCTTTAGGTAATTGGCAATATAAATTACCTTTATGTGGCCAAATTGATCCTAAAACCCATAACAGCACCCTCTAAATAACCTAGGAACCAAATTAATAAAACCTTGAGCGGTAATAATGTTACTTGGGAAGAGATACAAATTTGGTTAAATAAGAAAAAGGTTTTACAAACACAACTTTTTCTGGGTATTACGCCACTAGTAAGGAAAAATTACTTTAAAAAATTATAAAAAACCACTGCGTTTCTCCTAGAAAAATAAAAATCACTAATTTGTCAGTGGCTTTCTATAAAAATAAATAGTTGCCTAGTAAAACCTAAACCACTTATCTTTTAATTGAATTTGAATACGCTACGTTTCGATTGCCAATCTACAATCGTTTTCAAGCTTTTTATTTATATTTTGTCTCAAAATCTTAAATGTTTCTTGTTCAAATATATTTTTTATTATTATATTTGAACAAGAAACATTTAAGATTTTGAGACAAAATATAAATAAAAAGCTTGAAAACGATTGTAGATTGGCAATCGAAACGTAGCGTATTCAAATTCAATTAAAAGATAAGTGGTTTAGGTTTTACTAGGCAACTATTTATTTTTATAGAAAGCCACTGACAAATTAGTGATTTTTATTTTTCTAGGAGAAACGCAGTGGTTTTTTATAATTTTTTTAAGTAATTTTTCCTTACTAGTGGCGTAATACCCAAAAAAAGTTGTGTTTGTAAAATGAATCCGCCACAAACATATAGATTTTATTTACAAGAAAAAGGTTTCCCCCTATTCTAAGATGCTGTATCAAACAACAAACATTTTTTTTAATTTACTTATATATGACAAATTATCAACAAAATCGCTTTAGAAAAGTAACTAATAAAATCAACAAAATTACGAAACCCTCTAAAGCAGTGTTTACAATGTGCAACATTGTTTGCTGCTATTGTAAGTCTGACACAGTTTTACAACATGTGTGAGAATGCATTTAAAAAGCTATACAACAAACATGTTTTACAACATAAAATCGTTTTAGGTGTTATTCGCAGCCTACGAGAAAGACCGGCCCGGGCGCGGAAATATCACGTGATCGTAGGAGGCTGACAAAAAGACGCCTCATGGCCCGCTGTCATTATAAAACATGTGTGTGTTCAGTTTTGCTATGTTTATTTACGTCGAATTTTTTTTAATTCGGGCACGAATTTTATGGGAATTTTATCAAAGTTATTAAAATAAGGCAGCGCACGAAAAAGACTCTAGTGCGCTGCGTTAAAATAATTAATGGCTAATGAGTAAATTATAAAGAAAATACCTATAAGATAAACAATGCCGCGAATGTGTAATTAGTGTTGTTCCCTGTCGGTCCAACTATAAAACTGAAACCTAATATGTTGCAAACGGGAAAGAAGTGGTAAAAGATAAGATCTTGGATAAGATTGATTAAGTAATAGACATCCTTAGTGACATTTTCGATAGTGAGAGTGAAAAATGTGTTCAGTTGTCATTGCTTATTGAACAATTAGGTCTCTTGAAAAGGTAACCTGAGAATCGAAGATATGGTGGATACACTTTAATGTTGGCTTCATCTTTGTTTATCCAGTCATCCAGTGCATACACGTCAATTTACAATCCTAAGGTAATATGCCTTCCGTACCCTCGCAATATTAAAAAACTGATTTGTAAAATATTGTTAACAGATAGTAATCTCTCTGGTAATGTAAAATATTTAAAAAGTAAGATACAGCTTTTAAAAGAACATGAGTTGGTAGTTAACTTACACTTTAATGAAATATATATTAAACTTTGTGCTGGGTACTTTTTCAAAAAATTATTGACGACCACTACATTCAGTTCATTGAATGTGAAAACCATCTCACTTAGTCACAAAATCACTTGTTTCTTTTTAATAAATTATTGTGAAATATTTTATATTGAAAATTTTTCTTCAGATAACTCTAGCGAATATTTTTGTGGAGAAAAACTATTGTCAAAGCTTGAGAAAATTAGTTTAAGGGCATGTAAAGTTTTTTGAAATAATTTTATTAAAAAACACAATGATTTAGTGTCTGCTAATAAATCTTTGAATAAGAACTCAGACAAAGATGATAACACTCAAAGAAAAATTAAAAAACTAAAAGCTTAGGTTTGATATGTCCAATTTTGAAAGACTTGTATAGATTTGAAGTTACTAACGATATTGTGTACCTAATATATGTACCTGAAGATATTAGAGTGCAAATTTTGTATAATCTTTTATTTTATAGATTCAGTTCTTTTATCCATAATAAACACATATATCAGCAAAATATTTTTTTTCAATTTTTGCCTATAAAAGAACAAAATTTTTTTGTTAATTTATTTAAATTGTGTAAAAACATATAATATATTAAGCAATATAATAAGAATCCTGGGACTCCTAAGATCACGTGACCGCCGACTTGCTTATAACGCGCCATGGCCGGTCTTTATCGTTGGCTGCTGGTGTTATTAAACAAAGCCGGTAGATCAAAGGGAATTTAAATATTTATAAACTTTTATTTATAAAACATGTTTAAAAACCTATTTGGAATTACAACTTGTTTATGAAAATTGCTGGCTACCTGTGATCAGTATATTTTTGCGGCTGCTTATTAAACACTGTATCATATTGGATATATTGCCGTTAGAATCAGACGGGCAGACATGTTCTCGCTAATTTTGGGATGATATAAATAAAGAACATTTCTCTGGATCCACCAATGACATTTTAGTTGAGTAAATTTGTAGGGTATTTTAAGAAAAAGTTGCTAAAAGGGTATATTTTTTTATATTTGGCAAGCCAAGGTAAATTTTTAGTCCAGGATCCCTAATTTTCCGGCTTTAAAGTCCAAGATAGCGGCTGCCAAAGTTCAGAAAAAAAATTAATTTCCTGTTTTAGGAGAAATAAAACTAATTGTGATGGATTTACTTTAACCAGCTCAATTTAAGTCTATGAAAAAATTTGCCACCTGTCACTTCAAAATAAAATGACGGCTATATCTCAAAAAATTGGTTTTTCTTCGATATTTCCTCTAATTTTTGTGTAATATTGATTTTTAAGGCCTCCAATTAAAGCTATTAAAGTCATTAAACCACATGCAAAAAAAATTAGATACCTCAGTCGACACAAAGATGGCGCTTAATATGTCAAAAATAAAAGAGACCTTCATAACTTATAGACCAAACTTAATTTTTACAAAAAGAAATTTTGGGTTTTATCAAGACTCACCCAAATTTTGTAAGTATTTGTAAAAAGTTACAATTTAACATTTACCATTTAAGATGGCGGCCCTTAAATTTGACGTGTCTAAGTCTTTTGTAAAAACATTTAGCTTCGGCTAAAAATGGGTGATTCCACACTGGATGGATACAATTATAATTATTGTATATAAAAGTTTAAATAAAAATAGATAGCGAAAGGTCGCTGGTTTGATCCCATCCTGAGGTAAATCTTTTTGTTATCTTATTTTTCTTATATTGCCTTGCCCTTTTGCCACTAAATTCTCCTCTTTGTTATTTTTTAATTTTTGTTTGACAAAACGTGTTGCGCTGTAGTTAATCAATTTACACTCAATAAAGGTCGCTATGTCTAATATAATCGAAGATGACGGCGTTCAAAACATAAAAACAACTGTATTTTTATGGTTTGGTAAAAATGTTTACCAGAAAATGTTATTTCATATTAATCTAGGCTAGTATAAAAAAAAATACCATTCATTTACTTTTTAATGATGGTAGCGGAAAAAGTAAAAAAAAAAACATTTTTGGTTTTTTTTTCCGAAGGTAACGTAAAAAACCAGACAAAACAAAAAATCTCGTTAAAAAAAACACAGATTTTTTGAAAATGTCAAAAAAGTCAAGTATAGTTTTTGCAAAGTCACCTGAAATGCTCCTAATACGGGGTTCTATCGATTTCATGAAATTTGGTTCAATCTGCCCTTCAAAATTTATCCAAATTCATATAAAATCTTCCTGGTATAATTTCAACCCTACCGACAGAGAAAAGGCGCGACTCTTTGCGGTCCAAGCACAAAGTATTTGTTTTCTGACCGACCCAAAACAGGCACCTGATTGGCAGATTTTTTTGAGATGCGCTTTTAATTGCTTTCAGGTGTTCTTTTCGGGACCCCTTTAGTCGGCAGTATGCAGAGCTAGAAAATAAATCAGTGTCGTTTCTGTAGGTGTAGGAATAGAAAATTTGAGTCTGAGAGTAACGTTTAAATTAGCAAAGTTGAACGGTTTTTCCTTTTTCTGTTTTCAAAAATATTTAATACCTTGACATTTAACGAAGCCGTTTTTGAAATATTTGTATATTAATAACCTAAATAAACAATAAGGTTGTTGCCATTTTGTTAATGAATATAATTAGGTTTTTAAAATGTAAATATTTCTAAGGCAGCTTTAAATACGTAATATTTATATATTGCTATTAGAGCAAACTCAGTCTAACCTTGAGGATATTTTAACAGACGCCGACGGATAATATTTAATTTGGATTATAAAATTTGTAATATTTTATTAGTATTAGTATAGAACTTCAATGGGTACTTACAAGAAGGTTGAGAAAAATATTACAAAGATTAATACGTCTGATATTTCAAACAGCAATGCTTCGCATGGCACGTTATTGTCTTATGAAAATTAGGCAATTAATACCCCATCGCACCGACTTTTTTTTTCGTTACTTAGCCTAAAGTGTTTCTTATTACGTCATATTATAATTATATTAAGAAACGCCTAAGCTATGGATTAATTTTGCGAACAAAGTTATCGTTATCTTCATCCGTAATAAAATAAAAGAAATATACATTATGGGCCCATCTCTAAATTTAAGCTGGTTTTCAAGGTTTAAATACAGGGTGTCCTCTAACTTAGGGGCCATAGGCCAACAGGTGATAGAGGAGGTAATTTCTGATGGAAAATTCATATAATGCAGGGGTCAAAACTCTTTCTTTATCGAGATATAGAACATCAAAGTTGGTGATTTTTTTTTTTAAACCCAGTAAAAATATGAATTACGGTAACGTCGTGTATTTAAACAAGAGCAATAATTTGGAACAATTTTTTTTTAAAATTATGCGGTCAAATTTTTTCAGGAAATATCTATTTTTTTGTTATAAACTTTTATTAATACCATAATAAACGCAATATTTTTCTTGATGTTTTCTATTTTTTAAAATAAGTCTTTAGGGAGACATAACAATAAAATGTTTTTGATATTTTTTTAAAAGAATAAGTACGAAAAATAAATGGATCTATGACAAATATGGTACCTTCCTAGCTAGACTATTAGCACACTTCAAGTGAAGCTATGATAATTAGCCTTGAAAACAGTTTTTTGTAAATATCTCAGAAACTAAAGCTCCTATAAAGTTTTTGGTTATTACACAAACTATTCTAGTCTACTAACTCATATTGATGCGATGCTCCATTAAAAAGTTAGCATTTTTAAAATTTTTTAATTGTCAAAAACCAGTCATTAGCATTAATGGATTTTGACCAAAATCTAATCAGCTCGTTAGAGCGTCGAACACTATTTTTCCTGAAAATTTTATGAAAATCGGTTTAGCGGTTTAGGAGCTATCGTGTTACGTACAGAAAATACTCTGCCAATATATGGGCCCCTAAGCTCACACTAGGTACTATAGATATAGTGTACGTGTGAGCTAATATAACTAAAAACTGAAATATATTTTATTCAACTCCAGACTAAATTACCTTTTGTTTGATACCACACAAGCCATGTTTTGACTTAAACTCAAATTTTTGAAATATACCCCCACCCTTAAAAAAACAAAAACTTAAATGTATTTTGTTAAATTCCGGACTCAATTACCTTTCGTTTGATATCACACACGCCATATTTTCACTTAAACTCTCATTTTTAAAATATACCCCCACCCTTTTTTAAAATAAATTAAAATGTATTTTGTTTAACTGCAGACTCAATTACCTTTCGTTTGATATCACACACGCTATATTTTCACATAAACTCTAATTTTGAAATCTACCCCCACCCTTTTATTTGGTTTGTGTTCGGTGGATTTTGTTCATTTTTTAATGGGACCATCTCGACCCAAGACCCAGCCTAGGTACCAAATTTCATTAAAATCGGCCTAGCGGTTTTTGAGTTATGCGCGTTGGTCGTTACAGACAGACATACAGACAGACAGACAGACAGACATACAGACAGACAGACAGACGGCGCAACAAAAAAGTTTCAAAATCATCTGAAACGCAAAGATATATAAAAATTTTTGAAATCGGAGCAACTTTTTTTTTCTCGAAAAAATTAGGATCACCATAGCTCACACTACTATAGTATAGTATATGTGTGAGCTAAAAAATACACACACATACACACACACAGACAGACATCACGACGATACTGCTAGGGTAGGTCAAGATACACCAAAATAACCCATTTTTGGCGTTATCTCAAAAAAAATAATCGTCGAAAACAATACCTTCTCTAGCCATTATTGCTAAGCTGGCTAGGAAGGTAATAAAAAAAATCAAAAATTAATATTTTTTATACATTTTTGGACGTTATTTTGACAGCCTGTATCTCCTCAACTTGTAATTTTATCAAAAAAGGGCATACCATATTTTTGGATTACAATTACCTAAGTATTCCTTTGGGAGTGACAGATTTGCTTTTTCTGCAAAAACCCCCTGCTAGGGTAGGTCAAGATACACCAAAATAACACATTTTTTGGCGTTATCTCAAAAAAAAAAATCGTCGAAAACAATACCTTCTCTAGCCATTATTGCTAAGCTGGCTAGGAAGGTAATAAAAAAAATCAAAAATTATTATTTTCTATACATTTTTGGAGGTTATTTTGACAGCCTGTATCTCCTCAACTTGTAATTTTATCAAAAAAGGGCATACCATATTTTTGGATTACAATTATCTAAGTATTCCTTTGGGAGTGACAGATTTGCTTTTTTTGCAAGAACCCTTTTTCCCCCCACTCCTCTTACTTTAAAAATCCTATATCTTGAAAGCAGATGAGTGTTGCCCTCCATGTTATATAAACTTTGAAATAACCTCCTCTATCACCTTCTGCACTATGGCCCCTAAGTTATAAGACACCCTGTATAAATATTTACAGAATATTAACATTTTATTTAGTTGGCTGTTTTTGATTATTGTGTCTAAATAGCATAGCAAATATACTTTCCCGAAAATTGAATCGAATATTATCAACACATCAATATTCAATTAATACATACCTATACAGTGTGTCCATAAGGTATAGTCCTATTTGTGCCGAAAATAAATATTTTGTGAGCCTTTATACAGGGTGCCAAACAAAAATATGGCCTAAATTTTATTTTTTAAAAGAAAAATATTTCGCTCTGTTTGCTTTTTGTGAATTATTTTAAATGTTTGCCATTAAGCAGTTCCTATACCTAACAATAGATAGTTTAAGTTGTGCTACGTATTTTTCCGTAAGCATGAGATTTGACAGTTACGCAAGCGCACTTCGTCACACCGTCGTCAAGGTCACGTTAGGAGCTTACGTATTTACGTTAGCTTACGGCAGTTTGCGGGCACCTTAACGTTACCAAAGAATAGAATTGGTTGATTGACCGATCGAAAAATGAGGCCTAGACGATAATTTCCGCTTCCAGTACAAACGATTCTTTGCAAATATATTCCTACCGTAGTTGAAAAGACAAAAAACAAACTTGTAACATCAAAAAAACACACTGCCGAATTCCATATTCTCTGCTATTAGTGGACTTGTTATGGTAACGGAAAAACATTCAACTTAAACTCAAATTTGGAACAAAACGTAGAACGCTTAACGTGCAGTATTGCGTAAAAATACGTAGCACAACTTAAACTATCTAATAAGAGTTGTCAAAACAGTAAACATTTTAGCTGTGAGCACCCCTATTTATCATTTTCTTGAAACTGTTTGTTTTCTTTAGTTGACGTTGAAATTTAAAATTAGTTTTAAAAACTTGATAAACAAGGGCACTAGGAAAACTTATGAACATATGTGTACAATGCAATAAGTAGGACTTTTCGACAAAAGACAATGACCCTTTAACTCAAAATAATTCAACATATTATGTAGGGTGTCTTTTTCTTTTTGTTGGGTCACTCTGTATAAAAGGTCGTAATTGCATTTTAAACGTAAATTCGACGTGTCTAAGCTTTGAGATAAGTAACATTCCACACTGGATGGACACAATTATAATTGTATATAAACCAAATTTATTAAAAAGCTTATCTTTTGTCAAATTTAGGGAACCAAATGATTCGAGCTCTTTAAAAATATTAAAATAATCCTTTAACAAAATAACTTTATTTACCTGGGCTGTTTTCTGCTCCATTGAGGACTGATATGCCATTTGATTCTATATTTCTAGCATGCCGACCTGAAACAATTGACAACATTAAATTATTGCTTAATAAGTCAGTTTATCTTGCATTATTATACAAGGTGCCCAAGGGAGTGCTCGACTGCCACATTTTTTTGAGAGGGCTCCCGCTGGGCTACTAGGAGACCCGAGAGTGTAAAGTAATTTCCATACTATTGCGCAAAGCAGCGCTTATATTGTCAATTAAACTAATAAAAATTTCAAAATGGCGAATTTGAAATGGCGGGCTTTCTTTCTTATTTATAAGTTCAAGTAAAAATCATAATCAGCGACTTAAAACAAAGCAAAAAATTTTGTTAAATGACCTCAAGCAATGTAATATTTTAAGTTTGAGACAAATCAGTTAGTAAATAAGAAAATCCGCCATTTTGGATTCGCAATTTTAAAATTTTTATAAGTTTGTCAAAATCATAAGCAGGGACTTGAAACCTCGGCAATTTCTATATTAGATACACATCGGTTCATAAATAAGAAAGTCCGCCATTTTGGATCCGCCATTTTGATTTTTTTAAGTTCGAGTAAAAAATTGTGTTGAATGACCTTAAGCAATGCAATATTTCAAGTTTGAGAAAAATCGGTTAGTAAATAAGAAAATCCGCCATTTTGGATTCACCATTTTGAATTTTTTAAGTTTAAGGATAAAACTGTATTAAGTGATCTTAGGCACAGCAAACTTTCAAGTTTAAGACAAATCGGTTTAAAAATAAAGAAATCCGTCATTTTGTAATAAATTGTAATTGTAATAATGTATTGTAATAAAAACGTAAATTGTAGTGTTACCAGGTTACCAAACTCTAAACCTACTAAATTTCAACACTTTACTTAATGGATTTAACTTTACTTAACAAAAACAAATTTCAATAAAATTGCGTAAAGGATTTTTTAAAGATGTTTTTGTATAAATAATATATCTATTTTGTTTTTCATCTGCACATTTTATCGAAAAAAAACTTTTTAGTCAGGCGCCGAGTTGGCCCGGCGCCCAGTTGACGGTGCCAAGTTGGCTTGGCGCCCAGTTGGCCCGCCCCCCCCATTGGCGGCGCCGAGTTTGCGGCGCCCAGTTTGCAATGCCCAGTTGTCCTAGACCGTCGCACAGTAGTTCAATACCCCCTAAACATGACGCATATGATTTTAGGCAAGTCAATAATTAGCTACTATTATTCTCATGATCAAGATCATGACATATATCATGTCTTTCATTGCACCATTTCTTACTATCGCCAAACTGCTTATCGTCGGGTCGCTAAAGTGTTGCATTTTTTGTTTTGTTTATCTCCAGTCCTGGATGGAATAAATTAGTGACTTGTTTACATTGTTTTTATTGGTGAAAATTTTTTTTTTAATTATTTAATATGAATAAATTAGCTACTATTATAGATATTTAATAGTTTAAAACGATTTTTTTTAAATCTGTGATAATTTAACAGGAACTTGAGATTTAAGTTAATATATCTTTAAAGCTTCACCTAGCGCACCTTTAAAATTAATAACGGTAAAACCCTATATGTTACTGCTTTTATTGCTTATAATATCTCACCCGTCCTTTTAAGATAGGTACCATCTTTTAATATAGATAGATGTCGGTTTATTATACAAAGTTAATCACATATTACCCTGTTTTGAAAAGAAAGGTTACTTTTTCAATAAAGAGTGCAGTTTTATCCCTTAATTAAAAAATAAAAATGTCACTTTGCAGAAAATAGATAATGAACCTCGTAATAAAAGTTTTTATCCCCCAAAAAATTATAGTCCTTGCTATGCTTGTGCTACATCCTTTTTGCCTTGGGGGAAAAAGTGCCACTTTTTTCCCTTGGTATATAATAATATACAGTGTAGCCGTAAAAATGCAGCCTAAGTAACAACTTTTAAACGAAATTAGATATCAATTTTAAGTAAAAAAAAACTGTTTTAGTCTGACTGTTTAGATTTTAGAGCGCCTTAAATTGTCAAAAGTTTCAATATTCACATGTCAATATCTAGAAAACTATACTTAAGTTTTACCTATTTGAGCCACCCTGTATGCTTAAAACTAATGTGCATTATCAATACCCTCAAACTAATGAAAGGAAAATATAATTATAATAATTTTATTTGATTTGCAATTCGGATGTTTTATATTTGAATAAGGTTTAATGATTTTTAATCACTGTGGCTTGACAGGTCGCTACTGTGCCGACTCAGAGTAACAATAACCATGATTTTGCTGACCAAAAATACTTTATTATGATTGGTAAATATTGTCAATTTTATTGGTAGCCAAAAGTCACCTTGTTCATTTCATTCTGTCTTTTTTAATGTATGACCCATTTAAACAAGTGATACCGTTTTATTCACGACAAGGATAAAGCTTTTAACAGATTTAAACTAAAAATGACAGCGGTACGAGCAATTTTTTTCAAGGGGGTCAAAAATTCGCATTTTGAAAAAACGTCTGCCATCTTTAATTTTAGCGAAATGTTAATTTTAGTAATCGGGTCGTATAGATTTAGTTTTCCAACAAGCCAAAAGTTTTTGAAATCGGTCCAGTAGTAACAAATTTATACACAAAGAAAATTGTGCGGTTTTGAACCACTGTGCGTCGCCTCAGTGTGCCTCGTCGAAAGTATAATGCCTGCATCAGCGTTAAGTATGAATCCTATATATATATATATATATATATATATATATATATATATATATATATATATTAATAGTTTAAGATTATCAAACGGCAGAATAGAATTCCAATAATAACAAGTTATTTAAAAATCTTATTCCACGAAAACCGGTGCAAGTCTGTAACTTTAAATAAACTCAGTAGTTGAGCTCCACCATTTATTTTTTTATAGAAACAAAATTATCTCTCTCTGTACACGATCCTGTAAGAATGGTTTCCAATATAGGTGCAGCATTACATACAATTTTTTGTGTTAAGAATCATCTTTATCTCTTTACTTTCAAATATTGCCAAGTCGTATGTCATCTTTTTTGCCTTTTCTCTCTAAGGACCGAAGGTTTTAACCGCGAAAGGGAAAAAGAAATAGCAATCCTCCAGCTACACGTCTTTTTGCTTTTTTATTTTTTCCGCTAGTCATGCAGACGCACCTGACCTTGCCCTAGTCTATTTGAAGTAGAATTTTGTCAGAGTGCGTCTGCATATTACGTCTCCTTTCCAGAGAGTCGCCAGGTCTACCCATTAATATAGTTAATCTATTGATTTTTTCAGGGTGAACAACCATCGAGCCTTGAGGCCGGCCTTTTGCGAGGCGTCCTCGGAGATTTCTGAGCGTTTTTATTTTATAAGCTTCCTTTAAGAAAGGCTGAGTCAAGGAAGCAAATAAGATGGCAATATTGAAATTTATATTAATTTTGATATTTATGACATCTTTTGACAGTTCCATTTGATTTGTAAAAGTTGGTTTAAATTACATTTTTTAGGTTTAATAAAAGTTTATTCGTGTAAAGGTCGGTTGCCTTATAAATTACATTAGATTACATTAAATTAACTTACATTAACTTACCCCAAGCGAAATTAGACTAACTTAAGGGATTTTCCCGAATTTGGCAGTTTTTAACTTGTATTTTATGTTTAGACAGTAGCTAGTGCCTTTAAAAACACCCCTAAATGAAATAACTCAATTTTTTTCAAATTTTTTACAATTTTTTGATAAAAAACAAAACCAAAAAGTTGCCTGGTTGCCAGGTGTTGATACATTAGGAAGATCTAGCATTGTTATCTAGGAAAAACATAGGCAAGATAGTGTTTTTTCTCAAGAAACGTGGCTACCGTGTAGGTTCGGTTTTTATCGGTATAAGTCGGCTTTGCGTAGAAAAAACTGTTAGTTGCCAGTTGGTTTTAGTTTTCTGGTACTCTTGGAGTTTTTAAAAATATTTTAAAAAAATAAATAGTTTTTGGTTATTTATTAAACATATTGGGACTTGCCAGATGATTTGTTTTTATGTTTTAGCATTTTTGTTTTAAACAATTTTTATTTAGTGGAAAATTATTATTAATAAAATAAAAAATTATTATTAAATTTGTGTTTTTTTGTTTCATGTCGAACTGACAACCTTGCTACATAACATTTATTAATTTTTATCTGGATGGCCATTTGGCCATATTCGCTCCTAACAAAATTATGTTTTAATCCCCCAGCTGATTTTATTTCTCAGCTGTGTTAAAAGGGCGGGGACCCAATTCTTGAACCACTCGGATTTTTTGTCGTAGACGAGTATACGAGTAAAATTCGAATGGTGGTTTCGAGTAAATTTGCTATTCTTGAATGCCACTCGAGCGCCATTTCCGTATACGACTTTTTTTTCGACTACACTACTTGGCAACGCTGTTTTCGTATAATTTTGGCCAACCTACCGCCGGTATGTCCGCCTAAACTTGCCGCGATAAAGCCTTTGTTTTTGTATTTTTTTTAAGTGATTTAATTTCACCATATGTGTTTTTAAATAAAAAAACAAGCTGTGTTTTATTTTGGTAACGGTAATGATTATGTAATCATTGGTTACGGTAAGTACCATATTATAGCAATGGAAATTTGGGGCCTAGGGGCATCTAACGTCTTTGAAGTGCGGAAATTGGGGGGTGAAATTCGCAGTTGAATTTTGAGACTGCTTAAGAAAACAAATAAACTTCATAAGTATTCTGTATATACACAAGGAAAAAACAAAAGCCTGGAAGAAAATGAATTTGGTTATTAATAAATTTATATAGAAATAATTTTCATTCCCATGAAAACCACCAAATTAGTGAAAAATTTTAAAATTAGATAAGGTATGTTTTAATGTAGTTGAATATTTACTTAAAATATAATTTGTGGGAAGTTCTCATAGGGTGTAATGGTTATTATCTTTAGAAGTTTTACTAAAATTATATATAATTTTTTATAACCATTTTATCCATTTTGCTATATCGTGTATTTTTTTTTAAATGGATTGAAGAAGACGTAGCAAAAAAACCAGAAGAACACTAAAAACTATTGTTTGTACTATAAAAAGTATACACGGTAAAAAATTTTGTCTACAATGAAAACACCTTCTTTTTTTAAATAAATTGTTTTACCTTAAAACAATTTGTTTTAAATGAAAATATCTATTTTTAGTTCAAAGCAGCGTTTAATCTTGAAATGAGACTTTAGTTTTCTTCTTTAATTGTTTTGATTCAGTATACTTCATTTTGTAACAAAGCAAATTCTCTTGATATAAGTAATATTTTGCATTCAGAGAAAATGGTGCCTTAAGTTGGCAATTTTATTACATTTATTACATACTTCTTTGTTATTTGTGAAATATATTCTAAATATAACTTAATATTATTAAAACGGGATTGTCAAGAACTTTTAATACGATTACGTATATGCGTTTTACCCAGTGGCGTATTTAGGGGGGAGGGTGGAGCAAGGTAGTACGCCACGGGCGCCAAGTCCTGGAAGCGCGAAGAACTCGAGAAAAAGAAAAATAAATAATAAGACAGCCATACGTAGCAAAAAATGAGTACCTACCTATATATTATTTGAGACTAATGAAATTTCTATATAAATTTTAAGTTTTTTACCTTTCTTTACCTATAAGGTTTAAAAATTATGTTTTTCAACAGCCGGCTTTAATTTTTAATCTACTAGTTAAAGGAAAAACCAAATTGTTATCTTCCTCAACTAATTATTTGTCGTATAAAATCTCAAAAACAACCGTAGCAGATTTTGTTACTTTTTTCAATTTTTATAACATTGAACAATTTGTTACATTTTTGGTGGTTGATATTATTTCTACCTACATTTTAAGGCTTGAAATTTTTAGCTTTATGTATACTAACTTTACAAAATTATCTCCTTGTTATTTCTTTCTGGTACCTCCGACCAAAAAATTAAATATCTTTATCATTGTTTTAATTTATGTATATTAAGTATGGGTATTCCCTAAATAATGCTGCCTTTTAGAAAATATATTTGCTTTAACCTTAACAAAAATTGTTTGGATTTAAAATAATAAATAACCGAAAAATACCTTCAAAGGCCTCCTTAAGGTAGATCCAGAGTTAATTAGCCTCCTCTCAAACTTAAAGCTTTCTCAAATTCACAATAAAATGCATTCGGCTCCTTAAGAAAGCCTTAAGAGGACGTCTCAAGCAGGACTATAAAATACATTCGGCTCCTTAAGGAGGCCTTGAGTGCCGAGGACTCCTCAAAGAGCGACTATAAATTCCACCCTTCTACTGATCGTTAGAAAATCTACTAATTTTTAAATGACATTGAGTTAAAAAAAAGCTTGCCTATCCCATTCAGAAGTAAAAATTAAATTTAGAATATATGTTTTTAATGTTACTACGTTCATATAATTAAAATATTTGAAGATGTGAAGCGGTTTTGGCATTCGGTTGAAAATTTAAAATGTACGGATAACAGGGCAATGTTTTCTCAACTTATGTCTTTTGTATTTAATATGTTGTTTTTGCCACAATCCTCTGCAGCCGCTAAGAATATTTTTCTTCAGTCTAAATTAAAACATGACTACCCGACTGAGTACACCGACTCGATCTGGAATTTTACATATTATCTACCAAAGTTATTAGGCAACGAGATATGTTAAAGGTTGTTCTGTTGATTTTACAGGTGAAGTTTTAAAGATCATTATAGCCTACAAAATGTATGATAAACAAGCAAATTGAGAATTATCAGATTTTGATAAACTTTGTTGTTAATATAACTAAAATATAAAAATTATTATTAAAAACATTAGAAATAAAAAAATAGTTTATTAGTTAATAAGTTTTAAAATGAGGGACCGTACACACATAAAGACACAAGATTTTTCAACTTTTTTGCACTTCTACTCGATATTACAACTGATCACATTATTACTTAGCCACTCTGAAACTGATTTCAACCATATTAAAATTAAAATAAAATTCCGCAAATTTCAAAATTTTTGATTCAACCAAGTATTTTTTTGTAATTCTAATTTTTTCTACCAATCCTACACCCCGCCTTTTGTCGCATCGATCAGACTGAACCAAATGTAAACCAAACCGAATCTGGCGTATCATGCTTGGTGAACAAACCCCTAGTCAATCTAATGGCTAGTTCTAACCAGGCATCTACTGAATTTAATTTTTTTTACCTTGCAAGCCCGCAGTCATGTCAATGCCTTTTCATTATCGGCCTTTACACACTAAGGACACTTATCGTAAAGGCAAGAAAGCTTGCTTTACGATGAGTGACCATATTACATACACCTTCGTTAACGCGGTATAGCATCAATCTCTAAAATCTAGGAGAAATTTATGTGTCTAAATATAATCCATTTCCATTTATTTAGCAAAAAGCTAGTTTTCAAAAGTAAATAATACGAAATGCAATAATCTTTAATAATGCTAGCAACAATCAAAAGGGCCTAAATATATAAAATCAAAAAATTAGTTCTTTAAACCAGTTAATAAAAGTTATTAGAAACAATAAAATAAAAAAATTAAAAACAGTCAGTTTGTAAAAAATGTAAAACAGATATTAAAATCGTTTCAACAAAATGGGACTAATTATTGAAGATAAAAATAAAAGACCTCAGAAAATTTCACACTACAGTTAATAAAAGTTCTAATGTAAATAAAATTAAATAAATAAGATTAAGACGTAAATATTTATAAAGACGATAAATTAAAAAAAATTGAAAACAATTAGTTGGTAAAAAATATAAAACAAACTCATATTATATACTAAAGTTTATCCAACAGAGCAATAAGGACTTAAATTTAAAAATACCTACATATAGATATCACAGCTTTTTATGTTTTTGTTTACCTTTTCCACATACTTCATTGTGCATTTTAAGTTTAACAATCTTAGTGATCATCATTTCATCATTTTCTAGTTTTAGTTTTAGTAGCTCATTCATCAATTTATCTTGCTTTTGTTATTCTAAGAGTAATATTTCTTTCAGATCTATGTTTTTTTATAAGCTCGTCTATATTATTGTTACTTTGTTTGCTACTTGAAATTTTGCTTATTTTTTTAATTTCCTTATCCAATCTTTTATTTTTCTATATAAACTCTTCCTTTTCCTTTTCTTGCAAACAGATACCATCTTTTACGCCTCTTTTGTTAAAATTTGGATTATATTCTCTTGCTGTTTTATTTTTTCTTCTAGTGAATTTTTGACTGAAAAAAACCTCATCCTGAAAATCCATTGTTTAACGTTGAACTGCTTCATTCTTTGTAATTATTTTATTGTTTAATTCAATAATTTGTTGCCCAAGTTTTGAATTCGATTCTTCGTACTGACTTTCCAACAGTTGCAATGCTTCATGCAGTTTCTTATTATCAATAAATAATTTTTCCAGCTTCTCTTCATGATTACATATATTCCTAAGGGAATCCTTGCAAGTAACACCATTAAAAATTAGGCTTCTATCATTAAGCGCCAAGGTATGGGCTTCTGTTGTTTTAAGTTCCACACAGATTTTACAATATAGCACCTTGTAGGAGTCGCACGCTGCTCCAAATAGTTCATTTTCAGCTGGACTGGCTATTAACAAATGTTTTAAGACAGCCTGAACAAAAATTTACCATTTTCTCTCTTAATGAACTGTTTATAAATTACAACAGGTACTGTGAATAGCACTTATATTTTACATTTATCTCTACCTATTGTTTATTTACTTTTTTTCTTTACCTAAATTATTAATATTTATTCCAATTTTTTTTATTTAATTTTTATTGCTTTTATGGCAGCAGTGAGCCAATACAATTTGAAGTTGCCTGCACAAAAAGCAACATTTATGAAATTAATTGATGTATACCGTAAAACATTTTTTTAAAAACTCTTTTGATACTAGTTTTACTATTTTTGGCACAGTTCAAACCAACTTTAACGCACTTTAGCAGGAGCATCAATTTTGTTGATGCTTATTGCTTATTGTGTTCTGGCCATAGAACAGTGAACATTGCAGGAAACCATAATTAAATGGGAAACGATTTGGTACGTACCTTCCTGGAGTGTGACGTCACGACAGATTAAAACAAACACAAACATATGTCATTATAAATTACGGTCTGAACCATTTGGATACCCGGATATTTTACAAATGTATGGGACATTCGCTTTTCTTACCATGTCTTTCTTTCGCGGCTATTTCCTGTCGCGTATTATCTGCGAGGATAAACCACGTGAATGGAGGTGTCTGGGTGGCTACTACTTCAAAAAACCAGAGTCATTCAACCTTCCTACTTGCAATGATTCTCCCAGTATCAGGCGACTGCAGTAATATTTAATTTTAACATTTTTTAAAATAGCCGGTTTTGTCCAGTAAATAATTTTATAAAAAAAAACAGACTGCCATAAAGTCAATTTACGTAACATAACATTTTCTGAAACGAATATTATAACATCCACTTTATCCCTTATTTTTCGAATTCGAGGGCCGGCCGCCGCAATCTCTTAAGCTTCATTTCCTCGGCGAGCCAATTATTTATGTGGTTAATTTCTTGTTAAGGGTTCTTGATCAGTTATATTCTACGACCGAGCTGGAGAGTTGGCCCGGCCCCAACTTGCGAGTGTTAAAGGCCTCCCAAACTTAGGTCTGACTAATAAGGGCAAGGAGGTAATGTTCCCCGCAAGCTGGTGTTCGTACCCGTTACTCTCAAGCATAAAAAATTTGAAGAATACCTTATTTAGTTTTGTGTTGAGTTAAAAATTTTTTGAACTATATATGTATCGACGCCCTAGCCTTCTCAAGGCGCGTATTCATCGAAAAAGCGAGAAAGAGCAAATATAGGCGATAATTTTATTGTTTTCTTGCAGAAGAAAAGCTTTATTGAATGCTCGCTTATGTTCTCTCTTGACGCTTGGTAGATTTTCGTAACGTATGGCCGACCATTCATCGTACAAGCTACGAATGTCAAACGTTCATATTATTATTATTATCGGTAACGCTTGAGCAAATATATATACCGGGTGGGCCAAAAAAAAATTGGTCAATTTTTTTGTATTATTACTTTTGTACTATACCATCGACTTTAATGGGACAAACTGCACATGCAAGAGAACTAATCAGACTTTTGAATAAATATATTTTTTTGTCCGCCACCTCAAAACTCAAAATGGGCGGACGAAATTAAATTGTACCCTTCAAAGATGCTCGTTTATTCTTTTGTTGCGAACATGTTTTAATTATTTTTTTAAATCAATTTGTCTATTAAGTTGTTTAATTTGCTGAGTCGAACCCTAAGCCTATTCTTTGAGGCTCAAAGAAAGTCAAATTTACATACTGTTGTTCCTGCATTCCATGAGTTGGCAAATGAAAGAGTAGTTTTAAGAGATATACCTTCTCCAACCCTAAACAAGCTAAAGCTGGACGATTTGTGCTTGGGAATGATTTTAAAGCACATAACTTCACGGTCATATTTGTTGAAGTTACACAATCCGATACTGTGACATCGAGTTGGAAATTTGCAACATGTTGCCAGGTGCACCTGGTCACCTAAACTGCTGTGAATTTCTTGTCATACAGTCTGATGTGCCGTGAATTACTATTTTGGTCTCATTGGTAGGATAGTGGATTGTGGCAGAAGCTCCCTTCGATGTCGATTAGCTAGGTCATGAAGTCTATTGTACTGATTAGGATTTTGTTGATTTAATTGAATAGAGTCTTTAAGAGCTCTAAAGTAAGTTTTTTTTCATTTAGATGATTAAAATCATTTAGGATTGATGTTGAGGTTGGTTGTTAGTTATATTAAAGTTATTTTTGTAGGTTGATAAAAATTAATGCTCTTTGCATTTTGCAATTATTTGATATTTTGAAAATGCCTGTAGATATCTCTAATTTTGATATAGCATCTCTATCGTTTTAACACATGGATATTTGACCTTTATCTGGAACCAATTTTGGAAATAGTTGTAGTAGAATGAAAAAAAAAATGGCAAGAACGATTGGATCGTGTATCAAAAATAGATATATCTATAAGGGTTTTTAAAGCATTTAAAGCAAACACTAAAAATACTAAAGTATTGTCACCATCCCGCAAACAATTTTAATAAAATTAGGTAGTTTGGCAGCAATTACGGTAAATCCAATGTCGTTAACAAATTTTTTCTCGGCTTTCTACTTTTTAAAGACATAATGTGCTATTATCTGAATATAATAGGCATACCGTCTTAACGGATATGCTATAGTATTTTTACTTTCTTTAATACCTGTTCTTTAATTTTGACTCCAGCTAGTTTGGCTTGTTGGTGAGTATATGTATATGATTTATGATTACCTATTCGTGCAACAGCAAGTGCTAGAATAATTTTGCTACATTTTTAATTTGCATAATACCAACATTAGGTTACTTTCCGTTTAAAGGTTTTTGAGGCATTTTTATCATGTTGGTTTCGATTTCGCAAGCATTTGGCCAAGATTCAAATAGCCCGTTACCGATAACGATGAGAAATAAGTTATGTGGTGTTACAAAGGTTTTGGAATGGATATTCAATATTATTTTAATTTAATATGCAAAAAGGAATAATTAGATTTATGCCACGCCCGATTAGTTTATAAATAATTATCTCTTATTTACGATGTTTGTTTTTTTTGTTTCCTAATTTGTTCTTTCTGCTTAAGGGTAGAGGACAGTTTGCCGCGGGCCCATTTGCCTCGGCCGATTCGCAGCGGGCTGATTCACCGCCGGCCGATTTACCGCGGGTATAATTCGCCGCAAGAATTTTTGTTTAATATTTATTTTAATCTTACCTAAATATATTTTTCCTAAATCATAACCCCCATGTCATCTTTTTGGGAGATCAAAAACTGTTTTATATCTAACCGTGGTTCATTAATCGCAAACGTATCCTAACCGGTGGCTAGACCACCATTTTGCAAAAAAAAAACTAAAACAAAATGTTTCTTTGAAGAAAATAGAAGTAGTTTTTCCAAAAATTAATTTATAAAAAAACAAAATTTTTGTTTTACAAATTATTTTTGAAAATAATACTTTTTTAAAAAGTAGTTTGTTATGTCTTATGACCGCCATATTGGAGAGCATAAAAGGAGCTTTTCAACCGTGTATAATAAGCTTATCTTTGGATGACGAAAAATGTGAATTTATTTAAAAAAATAGTTTTTCACTTAGTTGGCTGTGAAACAAATGCCTTAGTTGTGTTTGTTGTACTACCTACGTAACTACCTTTCAAAACTTTTCCATTTATTTGATTTATATGCAAATATTTAAGGCCCTTATTTTTTATTTCTTAAAATATATCTTTTATTTCTAAAACAAAAGTTGGCATTTATTATTTAATTTAAAATAAAACTAAAAACCGATAGCAAAGCATTTAAATTAGCAAATGTTCGAAAATTCCACCGTTGTTATTCATGAAAATCCTGCCTTGATGGCTTGAACAACGGCTGCCTCAAGTTCTTCTATCGTATTATGAGTAGTAGAATACACTTTATCCTTTAAGTATCCCCAAATACAAAAATCAAGAGGCGTAAGGTCCGGCGAACGTGCAGGCCAGGCAACTGGACCTCGATATCCGATCCAGTTATTTCCATGTTGCTGATTCAAATAGTCGGTTATGATTCTTGCATTATGTGGGGGTGCTCCATCTTGCTGGAACCACATGTATGTTACATCTTGAAGAGGCAAATTTTCTAAAATTTGGTCAACGTAAATAAATCTCGAGGTGCCGTCAAATTATTATGAAAAATTATGAACCAATTGCAAAACAAGGTTCTTCTTTCTAAGTCACCATCACGGAGTGCTTGATTAACATGTGTTGCATATGGATAATACTTAAATTTTTTAATAATTCTTTGTGCAGTTGTTGAGTTTGAGTACTTCAACATTATTTTCCAGTTCACGAAGGGAGATGCGAGGATTGTCAACGACACTTTGTAAAACCAGAGCTCCAATATTTTCATTAGGTTGTCGATTACGATTTTGTTTTTTAAAGGAACCATATTCAACTAAATTATTTCTTAGTATTCTGAAGATTGAAAAACCTGGTTGTCGTCTTTCTGGATATCTCTGAAAGTACATATCTTGAGCTGTTCCAGCATTCTTATTACACAAAATATAGCATTCATACATATCTACTTTCTTCCAATTTGGAAACCTTTCCATGTTAAATTTGATTGATCATATGACTCAAAAAAAATCTTAACTAATTTAAAAACTAAAACTTTAACAGATAAATCAAATAAATGACAAAGTTTTGACAGATAGTTACGTAGGTATGACAACAAACACAACTACGGCATTTGTTTCACAGTCAACTAAGTGAAAAACAATTTTTTAAATAAATTTACATTTTCCGCCATTAAACGATATGCTTATTATACACGGTTGAAAACCTCCTTTTATGCTCTATTTATTGAAGTATAAATCCAATATGGCAGTCATAAAAATAACAAAGTTGGCTATGTCAAAGAATAAGGCCTAGAAAAAAATGTTAATGTCATTCATTAGTAGTTGCTTATACAAAACTACCAAATTTCATTAAATTTGTTTACAAGATGGCGGCGATATTTAAATTTTTCGAAAAGTACAATTTTTAGTTTTTGCTCGATATTTTAGTATCCCCTGTAGAAATCTTTAATATTGATACAGCACCTGATTGGGCTTAGAATAGCGCAACTTTTTTTTTCATTTAAACAAACTCGTATCTCTTACCGTTTCCGAAATCCACATGTAGTTGCTTTTATCTGGGACACCCTGTATATGTGATAAATCTATAATTTCAGAAGGGCTATACTCTCGGAGAGCAGGCTACTCTTTTTCGAGTAGAAGTGTACATCATAATGGCGGCAGCCCTTCAAGACACTTTGTGGAAGAATGGGAGGCCTACGCAAGAATAAAACAACAGGCACTCTATGCCCCTTGCTAAAATAAATATCGAATGGAAGAGCAGAGAGTGAGTTAATGAACAGTCCTGGGGCATGGCAGAAAGGCACACTTGCAGGACTTACGGGTCACCCCCTACTACTATTACTACTAGTAATACAACTACTACTACTACTTCTACTACCTATATCCTTAAATAAAAGAAATTTGTACTCTATCCATTATAAAAGTACTTCCGTTTAATTTTACGCCCCATAAAAATCTCTCCACCCAAAAATTCATTGTTTTTCTTATTTTCCTTTCTTATTTAATCAAAATTCAACATCAGCACCGATTTATATTCCGTATAGCACCAATTTCGAAAGCATTTTACCCTAGCCGGTCGTTGATTTTGTCAGCAAACACAGAAATTGCACCCGTACACAACCCTCCCTTATCTTGAAAAAAGTATTTTAACCTCACAGTTTCACAATAGTTTATTTATTGGAGTTTTTTTTAAGGTTTCGTCAGGTTTTTCTTAGTCTGTAGTAAAATTAGCACAAGGCCAATAAAGAAAAATTACAGGCCAGACCCTAAAAAAATAAGCTCGCATCGTTGGCCTTATGTGAGGATATAGGTTTTTTTTGTGATATTCCAATAAACTTTATTGAGTGCGAAAGCTGATAAAAATGTTTAAATGTTCCTTCCTTATTTTAAATTAAAATTCCCCGCCATTCATTGGACGCCAACTTTTAGATTTGATGTGGATTTGACTTTGTCATGGCATTTGTTTAAGGGTCTGTATTAATAGTTATTTAAACAACAAGGTTTGAAAACGACTCTTTGCACACGATCGAGACAGTTTGGTCGAGGGAGTGTGCAAAGAGGTTTTCAAACGAGTTTTTTACAATATTTTTTATACGACTGCTAATAAAGAAAGAAAAATCAAATTTTAATTTTACTTGTTTTTATTTCCGACATTTTTACAAAAAAACTTCAACAAATTCAACAATTTTTTCACGTATCTAATCAACAAAACATACGAGCAGTGACGGTTACAACGGAATTAAGCCAACTTATATTAATGGGTGACAACAACAAAAATCACAATGACGGGAGACCCGTATGCAGAAATGACATAGGCGTGCGCAAAAATGACATAAGCATGTGCAAAACGTTTTGCACACAGCTTGCGCAAAATGCCATTTTTAGATCGTGTTCTCCGTGCGCAAAACCCCCTTTTACAAGACAGTCGTATAAAAAAAAATTTTGATGACTTTCTAATGACTGTTTACAATAAAGTTCTTTTAAGAGCCAAAAATTTCATAGGTAACCTTTGCAAAACAAAAATAAGCCAGATAATAACTATTTCCATAAGAAGTGCAGAAAATTGATTATTTCGTACGCAATTGCCGTTGACAGAACGAGGCGGGCATTAAGGACACATGCGCACAACCATTAGCGCGCAACCAATTGCTCGCGGACCATTGCGAGCAACCATTAGCGTGCAACCAATAGCGCGCAAAAACCGCGAATTACTCGAATTATTTGGTATCAGATTCCTAATCAACATATAACCAAGTCAAATTGCCCTGTCCAGCAGAGGTGGACAAGGAACCATAGTATACTATAATAATTAGTATACTGTGCAAGGAACTGAGAATAGTTGATAAATTGGCCCGGTTAGGTTAGTAATCTAAACTGATCCGGTTAGATTATCTTACAATAAAACCTTCTCTGATTAGAAAAGGAACTCCTCACGCTAATGGGTCATTACCTCGCAATTACAACTTTCTTCCTCCGTCAGCATTTATTGGCGATGGCCCGTTGCCAATGCCATAATTGCTGACACATCGAAGCAAAGTTCGTTCAATGACTTTTGTGAGGTACTCGACCACTGCGTTATTAGCATTTTGGTAAAGTTGAATTTTCAATAATTTAGAAACAATTTATTTGCAGAAAAATCTGATTTAATATTTTACCTACTTGACAATATATTGTTGAGCTCTACGAAGTAGTTGGGTATACAAGTTTGGAGATGAAAATATCATATATCTGAAAACACTGAAATCCTACGTTGGGAAGAAGGTTGATAGATTTCTTATCCAGTTAAAAATAGACAATTTGAGAGGCTTAAGCCAAGTTGGAACGATACCGGCGTGGTAACGGACAGGACAGAAAGAAGTTCGATACTTTAAATTGGAAATTCACCTCCATGTCAATATGATGACTAACGATTTTAAGATGATTTTTCGCAAAAACACCCAACAATACCAAAGTATGGGCTCTATGTCTTACTACTTTCGCTACCTATCTCCGATCTATTGCCACCCCGTTTCCTTTCGACTACTAAGGCAAAATCGAAAGACTTTTTTCATCGGTTAAGCCCTTAATATCGCTTGAAAGTAATTTAGTCAGGGCTACTGATAATAAAGGTTCACTGAATAAGAAATAAGATTTAAATGTATTTAACATTTCTGACCATACAATCGCCAAAGCTTTTAATAAACCTAACAATAGAGAAAATAGTCTTATCTCCTAGACTTTTTCAATCGGTTAGGCACATAATATCGATTAAAATTAATTTATTCGGGGCTACTGAAAATAAGGGGTCACCCTTAGATTGATACTCTGAGGGTTCACCGAATATGAAAAAACGTTTAAACTAATTTAACATCTATGACCAGAAAATCGTCAAAGCTTTTAGGAACTTAATAGAGAACGTAGTCTTATCTCCTAAACTTTTTCCATCGGTTTAGCCCTTAATATCGCTTGAAAGTAACTTAATCGAGGCTACTGATAATAAAGGTTCACTAAATAAGAAAGTAAATTCAAATAATAAATTGATCTCAAATGTCAACTAAAAAATATGTTAATGTTAATCAATGTAATGACCTGCAAAATTAAAAAAAAAATTAATAAAAAAAATTCCTAATAATAAAAAAAAAATTGCATGCGTATGAAATAAAGATACAGCAAGTTCATCATAAACAGAAACGCCATATGTGGCGCTGTTTTCAGTAAAAATACACGTCTATAATGAACTAATTTTTTTCTTGCCAAATGCTGTTTATTTTTTTTTTAAACAAAGTGTATCAATTTTTATTTAAAAATTATAAGACAATAAAAAAGTACAAAACTTTAAATGCGTTTTTCTCAAAACGTCAAATTTCGGCATGCGGCTTTCTTCTTAGGGACAGCAAAAGAGTAAAGGGTAGGATTTCTTCCATACTTACAACTAAGTCGCGGTAAATCATTTGTCTACCATTGGTATCTTTTCCCAACCAGTAGGAGGCAAATGATTCGCCGAGCCGAGTCATAAGTGACCGAAGCTTAAGTTTTCAAATAGGGATTTTTTATAAGAATCACATTATAGGCATCACTCACGATTTCAGGGTCGACTTTTAAACTTTAGCAGCTGTTTCCTGCAAGTGTCAAATCTATACTAAATTATGATCTTTTCAGTGCCGTCAACAGAATTGGCCTTATGATTCTCAAGAATAATATAACGCTTTTACTTTTTTTCATCCCACGTTAATCAATTATTCAGTCGTGTTCCTTTTGTTGGTTTGTCCGCATTGAGAAATTCAAATTTCGCCAGAAGCATCTCAATTGCCGTAACATGGAAAAACAATTTGGAAAAATATTTCCTATTATTTCCACCCATTCAAATAGGGATTTATCTTAAAGTACTGTATTTTTTATCTTCCATTTACAATGATTTGTTTAGAAAGATTGAATTTATGTGTTTTAAATGTTAAGGAATTTACCACCAGTAGCGTCGCATGCAGTAACACACCCAAGTGCGGCTGATGAGTGTTTTCCTGCATGAAAACAGGTGTAAAGCGTGTCCCATTTTCGGTTATTAGTAAAGATATAGATTTTCTGATTGCAGCTGTTTTTTTGAGCCCTTAAAAATGGTATAATCAGATTTTTGCTATACCCCGTGGTTTTGCTAACACAAGGAATTTTTGAAAAAATTGTATTTTAATAATTCCTTATATCTCGTTTATTTTGCAAAATATTTTTATTCTGTAAAAACCTTTACATTTACTTTTTTAGAGCAAAACAATGACGTTGTCAATTTTTTAAAATATTGTTTAGTTTTTGAGATATGGTATTTATCATAAAAAATTAAATACGGACCTGGATTTTTTTTATTACTATTTTGATTTGTTTCATGCTATTACCATGCTAAAATGATAAAACTTTACTATTTTTTTGATTATAGGTTAAGAAAATATTTATTATTAAAAAAAAAATATTCCGAACCTTGAAATTTCCAACGTAAATATAAATTAAAAATTGCAAGACACACTAGTTGAATGATTTTTAGTTTATCTGTTTTGAAACATTAATTAAAATATTTATAAATAAATTAAAAAACATTAAAAAGTTACAAAAATATCATAGTAATTATCTGATGGTGAAAAACAAAAGCTTGGAATAGATACTCACATTTTACTTGTGATTTTTGTGAATAACTCACTCAAAATTATTCTAAAATGGCTAGAAATGGACCATCCATCCATAAGAAAAATTACACATAATGGCAATCAGTTTGAACATTTCATCATCATTATAGAAAAATGAGTTATTATTGTTTGTAATTCGTTATTTTTTTTGTTTTTGTCAGTAGATATACTATACGGGTTCTGGCTCACTTTTTCCATGTAAAGCCCCATAAGACGAAAACGTGGTCATTTTTTTGGATATGTCACAGAATATTTAATTCGAGGCAGTAATTTCCACATAAGACGAAAACGTGGACATTTTTTCGATATGTCACAGAATATTGGAGGCAGTAATGTCTCCATGTCTTTTTTGTACTACCCAATCTAACCTTCAATAAATGTTTGACCCTCAGTTGACTCTTTAGGTGTTGCAGTTCATCTTGTACCTTAGGCAGACCTGTAACTTGCTATCTTTTGCTTGTTACAGGACTGTAGTATTCACCTAAACAGTGAGTTACTTGAAAGCGATTTTATTCCTTTAACGAATGTCTATTGATTCTTTCAGTTTAAAGCCCTTTATTTTCTCCACTTAAAGATGTTAATTGTTTTAATAGATAGTTCGTTATTTTTTAAATTGTTAGTATTACTTACTTGGACTAGGTTCATAGTAAACACTTTAGAATATTTTTTACTTGTTTATTTTAAAAAAGTTTTATATACAGATACAATTAATTATATAATCTTATTCATAGCATAGAGAAATATATTATGTCCTTCTATGATCATATATCTATAGCTAAGTAGACTTACAAGTTCTATTAATCATATTTAGACGGTATATTATAATAACATTACAGGTACTATGACTATCATTATATATATTCATTTTTACATGAACATATTAGGCGCTACTAAACTTTTGCTTATTCTAGAGGTTTTATAATATAATCTATAGGCAAAACCAAGATTAAATTTAGGTTATACTTATATATAGTTCACTATTAAAAATATCTAACCAAACACAATAAAAACATAAACAAGACACCATTATTAAAATTACATTTAACCTAAGTTATCACTAAATCCTGTAGTGCCCCCACGGTAACGTTTCATAACAGTCCTTTGAAATACATCTTTTATCATCCAGGGGACTTAGTCCAATTTTTGTTTGTTTAATGGAGTATAGTCTGTGCTTTTCGGATCTTATAAGATTTTGCGTAATCACCTTTTCTTGAAAGTTATTAAGGCAGTCGACATAGTCCTCAAATAATATTTTTGATTTTACAACGTTTTGTTTTACACCCTTGGCCTTCTTAATCACTTTTGCAGCTTTACTCTTGCTGTCCACTACTTTTGTAGCATACATTTTAGCTCTAAGGCCAATAAAATGCGTCATTATTTCGCCATTGTTTTCATCTTTCATCATGCCTAAAACTTTTTTATTCACCCTCGGAATGTTATATATGTTATCTTCAGCATAATCTGAGGTATCAAAGTACTTGTCACAGTTGCGCTGTATTGATTCATAAATATCATGATTTTTTATGTTATAAACTAAACTATCAGTATCTGTGTATGCCACAGTACAATCCTTCCCAAAAGCTGGTACCATGTAGTTGTAGTGAAAATCATATATTGTTGTTTTGGCAATGTCCAAAATACACATTCCCACATATATCGGTTTATTAAAATATATTTCGGTTTTTTCAAGTTCTACGGCAACCAAGTTTTCATTGAATATTGTAATGCTTTTGAATTCAGGTCGAGAAATCAGTGCTTCTGCTCCGTATCGTCCATCCCATTTCTTGATTAATTTAACAACACTATGTTTTCTAATATTTTCCATGGTTTTACCAAACACGGCGTTGTTCATTAATTTAAAAAGGTTTTTCTCAAAATCATTTTTAGCATTCTGTCTTAGTTGAGTATTCAAATCAATGTAGGATTTAAGCCATGCAGATTGCTTAAAGCATAAAATTTTATGAATTTTTTCAAGTTTTATACCAAGTTTTAACGCTTGCTTTAGATTTCTATAATGAATTACGTATTCCGTTTTATTATATAGTGTGGCCATAAGTTTCTTATTTTTAGGGTTTTTCTCGTTAGGTGGGCAGCGATGTTCAGGACATAAGGGTAAGTCTGAGAAATAGTCATGTAATTCTACAGGAATGTGCAAGTCGACTTCCAGGATGTATCCATTACTCGAGTCATCTTCAATTTTATTAACATCAAAATTGAGCATTTCTTCACTTTCTAACCAATTAAATTTTTCATACGGCAGTTTCTGACTCATGCTATATCCATATTGGTTATTGATATCAAAATACATCAAAAAAGATGTTTCTTTGGTTAAATCATAGTTGGCCATATATTTATTATTGGCCTCCACATATCTTTTAGAGCATTGGCTTAACCCTCCTCTAATGCCGCGTTCTATAAAAGTCACCATATTATAGTCGGTCAAAAGCTCTAATTTTTGTTGCGTGCAATACAGCATGCAATCCCACGTATAACCAGGAAGCGTATAATAGTTAGCAGGATCCAGACCATACGTTTTATGACAGCTCTCTCTAAATCTCTGAAATACCTGCATTAAAAGTACTATGTCAACTTTCATGTAGAGTTCCATGTAATCTTGTAGGGTTTTACAACCAAAGCTTCTCCATACATTTTGGGCATGATCATAATCAGCAGGCAATGTTTCTCTACTTTCGAGTGTGTTAAAGAAATTAAGTTGCTCAGGCAAAGATGTGTCTCTTAATTTTTCCCAACTATTCATATAGTCATAGCAAAATACTCCTTTTTTAAAAATAAGTTTGTATTGTTCGTCAGACAAGTTGGGAAATTCGTTTCTTACTAGTGGATACTCCTCAAGATATGAAGCTAGCTTGTCCAAGCTACTGGCCATGAAGCGGAACGAATCAATAAATCTAAATTCGATTAAATTTTCATTAATTTTTTTGGTAAATGCTATATATTTTTCTTTGTTAATTGGTAGCAAATTTATTGATCCGTCCGAATTGGCGATGTTTTCAATTATCAAATGTCCATCATAGGAGCTAAGATTGTGGAATACTACAGGGACAGTATGACTATCCTGAAAGTTCAGATTACAGCTTTCATGGGCTGGACCACGATACTCAGATGTAAGGTGACTATGATCGCGTATTTTCTTTTCACCAGCTAAAAAGTCCTGTTCACAAATATGACATTTTTTTGCATTGTTAAAGTCAGTTTTTTGCTTTTTACTTAAAGGCTCAAGGGGTAAGTCACAGAGAAATACAGTTTCCAAGTTTTCAGCGAAATCTAGTAACTGTTTACTGAACCATTCCATACAGTCAGGCCCCGTGTAAGATTTATAAAATGATAAAGAATCATCGTAGGCACATTTTACATAATATCCTACCGAACAAGGCACATGACTTTGATATTTTTGGGTTCTTTTTCCAATATTTTCTGCAACAGGAAGCAGTAAGCACTCAATATCCGAATAGATAATGAACGGTGCAAATTGTTTATTTTTAAAGTTTTTAAATTCAACAACTTTTTTGTCGCTACTTGGTAATTTCGGAACCACAAAACTGCCAATAACTTTGCAGTCTTTTATATGTTGAATAAGTCCAGCTTCAGAATAGAAGTAGTGCAGGCATCTATCACATACATAGGTTGCTTTTTTGGATTTGCTGATTTGACTACTTATTAGCCTTGAAAGATTTTTTACCCATACAAAGTGGTAAATTGGTTGCGAAAGGTCTTTAATCTGTTCATCATCCAAATAGTAATTATTTTGAATCATTAGCAAATTAACATGTTTTTCGTTCCTTTCTTCAGAAATGTACGCAGGCAGTACTTTAAAACTGTTTTTATTAGGTTTTTGCAGGCGATACACATTTACGGATACATTATTTTGCTTTTCGAATCGGGCGACTTGGTTTAAAGTCATTGGAAATTTTATATTTTTTAAATTTAACACCTCTTGAGGACGCGGGTAGGATGAGATTCTATTTGAGTTTTTTTCAACAGGATATAATGCTGACACAATAGCCCAACCAAAACATAAATCGTCATTGTTTTCCACATTTACACAAGCTTTACGCTTAAGAATTTCTTTGGGTAGCTCTAAATAAGATCCAATTCTAATGGGATTATATTTATTAAATCCTAACATAAGATTATTTATCTTTGTAAGAGACCATCCAGATTGATTTTGCTCAAATTCTTCCAAATCAGTCAAAAGCAAACTCTTTACATGTTTGTCAAACCAGTTTTTTAAATTTGTGTTACGGTCAATAACCGCATTAGCGGTATTAAAGTGTTTTGTCTCACTTCCATGTTGTCCTTGTTTAATTATTTGAAAATCTCCACTTAAAATAGTATTGACTTTTATCATATTCTCTTTTTTTAATGTATTTTCAATCCTTCGTTTTAATAAACTAAAACAATCCTCTAAAAACTTTTTGGGATCCTTATGTTGTAAATTTGTAATCACAGCACTTCTTACTCGGCTTTCAAAAGCTGATTTTAGGTCTTCCCATTGTACGCGATGTTTGGCTGTTTCTTTGGTGCCAATCGCACCACCAAACTTAAGGCTTTTTTGTTTTAAAATGTGCTTGCACTGTTTAACTTGTCCCAGGCACGCAGTTAAATGAGATTTTTCAGCAACTGAAGAGGCTTTTTTTAAAGCAATGCTTATTTGTCTACTGGCCAAAGCACAGTCTTTTAGAATTTTTAAAATTGAAACATTTTTATCCATATCTTCTACCATACCAAGCTGACACATAATTTTATAAACCAATTTCGTTGCAAAACTCATTTTATTTTTTTGAATAGCACCAACTTCACTAAAACACTGTGTTGATAGAACTCAATAATGCACTTTCCTTGAAAAGTTATACCTAACTAACTGCAGTTCAACACGCTCCGCCCTTTTATAAGTGCTTTTCAGATACACGTTAAGACTTGTCGAAATCAGGTTTAGACTTGTTAGAAATGGGTTGCAGCTGTTGAATATACTACATTGACCTTTTTTTTTATAACCCAAGTATGTAAAAAACAGATGTTCTTTAAGGTTTAGATTAGTAAAGAAGAGCTATAAGTTCAATAAACCGTTCACCGTGGATGGTTAAAGGTGCCTTATAAACAGGTTCAATGATATTTTTAACTTTGAATTAGTAAAGAAAACAATAGACTAAAAAAAGAGGGAATATACAAAGGTTCAATAACCTTTTCAACAAGAACTAGAAGAGAAGCGGTGTAAACTGGTTTACTATTTCTATGTCTCACTTTTTCTAAAAGTGCTTTGTTTCGTGAGAAGGCAGCTGAGCCTCTAAAAATTTATAAAAATTTGTTAAAAATGAATTGGTGGTATACACAAAATTTATTTTTAGTTTTTTAGTTGAAACTTTTATAAATATTACATATTTATTAAGTTGCATATATACATATACGTAAAACCACCAGAAAATAAAGCTTATATTGTATGGGAGAGACAAAAACAAAGCTTGATGGATATCATATTCTAGGGTATTTTTAGATTTTTGAGCAATGTTTGTACCTGCAGCACATAAATCCATTATAACTGTGTGTTATGGTATTGTTAGGTCACCATTTATCTATTCATCTTCCTCCACACCTTAATTTTTTCTCTTAATCCCCCGTAAATTTTTTCATTTGGAAATAGCCCATTTCCTCCATAAATAAAACTTTCTAGCGTAAACGCTGGATTTTATATTGATACATTATTGATTGTTAGTATTTTCCTTGCTTATGTTTATATAAATAACATTTCGTCTTCTTATATACCTATGTCGAGCAATAATTAATATTACCCTAGGTAATCATTTATATGTTTTTTAAGTTCTGTGCGCTTTATTTCTTGCTCCTTTGCGATTTAGATGTTGGACAGTCTTGGTGTCTTTCTCCTATGCTCACAAACTCAGTTTAAAGTTCAATTTGATTACCTAGTTCTTGCTCAATTTGTTCTATAATGAAAAGTCAAAACAACACTTTAAGTAACAAAAAAGCACAATTTTTATCACAAGAAAAAAAGTTTCATATATGGTTCTTATCAGCGGCGTAGCGTGGGGGGGGGCGCGGGGGGTTCGTCGCTCCCCCCGCCCCGAGGGTAGTGGCGCCCCATAGGTGGGAGAGGCGCCCTTGTGTCGTAGCGGCCGCCCCCTTATACATGATGACCTTTTTTTTTTGTTGCAAGATTTCGTCAGAGGCGCCCTTGTGACTTATCGGCGTCCTGACATATGATGACCTTTTTTTTTTTTTTTTGGAGACGGCGCGGTTCAAATAAATTTCTACGGCGTGGTTCTTTTTTTTTGGCCGCAAGATTTGTGAGAGGCGCCTTTGTGACCTTTTGGTTTTTTTTGTTTTGCCGTAAGATTTTTCATCAGTTTTCAGAGGCGCCCTTTTTAGCTGTCGCCCCCCCCCCCGCCCTTTCGGGCACGCTACGCCGCTGGTTCTTATAAGTAGATGCTTTAAACTTATTAAAACATTATCTTTTAGGTTTTATATATTTTGTGCGTTTAAGATAAATACTTTCCTTACTTTTTCCATGTATATATATATATATATATATATATATATATATATATATCTATTAAGATTCTTAACTGAAGACAAGGTTTCAAATTCATAACATAAAAAAAAATATCCTGGCTGATTTGTTTGATTTAGAAAAGCAAATGCATCAAACTATTTTGACTGTAAATCGCCATGATGATATAAGGAAGCTTGTTAATACCCACTTTTTGCCCGTCTGCGTCTGCGTCTGTGCGAGTATCAGGTTGATAGTAATGGTTCATCATCCCGAATACAATTATCATTATCTTTCAGATTAAAAAAAATCGGTGATCATATGCGGCTTTTACCACTTTAACGCCTAAAAGAGAGACCGAGAGCTAAAGACGAAGAGCTATATATCTGCAATTTTATTCTACTGTATCAGGAACGTATAGTCATAAAGATGACTCACACAACTTTACAACACAGATGCTGTTCAAATAATAATATTACTAAATAGCAAGTCGTTCACCCATTTTGTTACTGTTCTAGGCATGCGCATTAAATAACTAATACATCTGCTTTTGTTTTGGTGCTTTTTAAAATAAAAGTTCTAACATTCTCGGCTGATACATATAGGACATAAAAAACACACACTATTTAACCGGACAGAAAATTTTCTCCACGTCCATCAAGATGATTAATATGGTTTTTATTGATAAACATCAATTCACAAAGAAATATTTATACAAAAAATCAGATTCAAAAGAGTCAAAATCTCAATGATACCTTAAACTTAATGTATACATTCCTAAATGTCTGTATGGGAGGGGTTTTCTCTGTCAACAATATAGACACTAACTTAACAATATACAACATAATTGTAATTCCTTTATATTCGAGATATGAACAAAACTTATTGAGAAAAAATATCAAACTAACAAACTTGATATTTTATAAACTTAACATATTATTATCGCTACAATTTGCTTTAGATTGCTACCGTTTCGATTGTAACTATTTGTTTTTAGTATTGAGCATTTTGTTTAAGGAATGCAATAATTTCCCTTTTAGATTGTAACAGTTTGTGCTTATAATTGCAACAATTTGAATATTGGATTGTAACAGTTTGTGTTTAGGATTGTAACAATTTGTTCGTACGAATGCAACAATTTCCCTTTTGGATTGTAACAGTTTATATTTATAATTGTAACAAGTTGTCTTTTGGATTGTAACAGTTTGTGTTTAGGATTGTAACAATTTGTTTATACGATTGCAACAATTTGTTTTTCAGATTGTAACTATTAGTTTGTAGAATTGTAACAATTTGTTCATACGATTGCAGCAATTTGTTTGTAGGATTGTAACAATAGCTTTTTTAATTGTAACAATATGTTTTTAGGATTTTAATAATTTATTTTTAGGGTCACTAATAAATTTACATACATTTTTGCATGATGTCAATGCCTAGTACAGATAAATTTGAGTTTCAAGCTTCCAATACTGCTTTTGAATATATCAAACAAAATCAATTTTTTCAATAAGAGGACAATTGGTCCTTACTAACTAAATATGATAAATCCTAACATTTTTCAACTTTAACTCAACTACCTTTCATTAAATAATGTCCAACTTAAATCAAATTTCATTAAAATTCTACAAGAGATTAATTAAATTCAGACAAGGTATGACACCAGAAAAACTTGTTCATTTCTCAACTGAAAATTTTTACTGCTGTTACTATTTGTTTTTACATTAAAACTGTTTTCTTAAATTTTCTTACTATTTTATTTTATAGGTACAGAAAAACATACACCAGTGTCGTATTTAAAATACATGTAATTTTAAAAATTAGAAATAACTTTCTGATTTTTTATTTTATTACACCCCCACCCCTCAAACTGAATAACTAAAAAATCGTCTTCTCCATTAGTGCCCCACCCTCTCTTCATGCATCGAACCTAAAAAGTTTCATCAGCAGGGGGGCCTCGCATGTGCGACAAGGAGCAAAAAACTAACTAGTCACAGACACGTGTTTCGAACTTATTGTGATCTCTTTAGTGTGGCATAAGTCAAAAGTGGACTATAACGCCTGACCAGTATAATTAAATTGAAAACAAATCCATTTGACAAAGTGGAGTATTGTAAATACAAAAAATAAATCAATATTAGAATTTTTCTACTCTACGCTTAATTACCTTTCATTTGATACCCCACAAGCCATATCTTGCCTAAAGTGATAATTTTTATTTAAAAACTACCCCCGTTTTTGGGTTATTATTATGTAGACCTTAGCACTATTTAAACACCTTTAACCACAGCTTTAGCATAACATACACACCAAATTTTATCAAAATCGGTCAAGTAGTTTATGTCTTATATTTTTTTAAAGTGATTTATGAAAACTACCCCATTAGTTGGCTTCTATAGGGTTGCTTAAAATTATCTTTAAACGTAGTCAACAAGAGCTTAACTCTATAGTACATACCAAATTTTATTGATATCGGTCAATTAGATTTTAAGTTATAAGCCTTTCAATTATTTTTTAAAAACTACCCTTTTTCTTCGGTTTTAGGGGGTTTATGTCAACCATCTTTTGCAAGGTATCACCGGAGGTTATATCGAGTGTAGGTATAAAATGTTATTAAAATCGCTTAAATGGTTCTTTGTTTATAGACGATTAAAGGTTTTAGAAAAACTACCCCTTTTGCACGCTTCTAGGGGGTTGATTGTTACCATTTTCATACATGAACAGCAAGACCCCAAGCCCGGTTTACCCACAAATTTTCATGAAAATTGGCCCAGTAGTTGGCGAGCAATAGACAAAAAAGGAACGGTAGTACAGAAAGTCAATTTGGGTAAAACTATAACTATAAAGTAAATAATATTTATATTGCTATTATAACATTCAGATAACCTATACTTACCTACATTATCATAATATGTGGCTTTTCAAAAGAATATTAAGTACCTATCTATAGCACAAGAAATCCCACACATAGGTACCTACCTTTATTGGTTTTGTCCTTTTCGCTCCCTTTTCTAAGCATATGTAGATTACATACTATAAGCTCATTATGTAAATGCGCTGAATCTAGACGTACGGACCCAAATAAAAAGACAGTGGCGTACCTGTATAAACATTTTAAACAAGGGTCTCACCTCAGTTAGACATCAAATCCACCCTAAAAGACTATGGTTAGGCTCAAATTTGGCTTTAATAATTTTTGGGGGGTCTGGCCCCCCCCAAAAATTTGACCGCACGCCACTGGAAAAAATACACCTCAATTGACTTTCTGTACTACCGTTCCTTTTTTGTCTATTGCTCGCCAACTACTGGGCCAATTTTCATGAAAATTTGTGGGTAAACCGGGCTTGGGGTCTTGCTGTTCATGTATGAAAATGGTAACAATCAACCCCCTAGAAGCGTGCAAAAGGGGTAGTTTTTCTAAAACCTTTAATCGTCTATAAACAAAGAACCATTTAAGCGATTTTAATAACATTTTATACCTACACTCGATATAACCTCCGGTGATACCTTGCAAAAGATGGTTGACATAAACCCCCTAAAACCGAAGAAAAAGGGTAGTTTTTAAAAAATAATTGAAAGGCTTATAACTTAAAATCTAATTGACCGATATCAATAAAATTTGGTATGTACGATAGAGTTAAGCTCTTGTTGACTACGTTTAAAGATAATTTTAAGCAACCCTATAGAAGCCAACTAATGGGGTAGTTTTCATAAATCACTTTAAAAAAATATAAGACATAAACTACTTGACCGATTTTGATAAAATTTGGTGTGTATGTTATGCTAAAGCTGTGGTTAAAGGTGTTTAAATAGTGCTAAGGTCTACATAATAATAACCCAAAAACGGGGGTAGTTTTTAAATAAAAATTATCACTTTAGGCAAGATATGGCTTGTGGTGTATCAAATGAAAGGTAATTAAGCGTAGAGTAGAAAAATTCTAATATTGACGTTATTCAGTTTGAGGGGTGGGGGTGTAATAAAATAAAAAATCAGAAAGTTATTTCTAATTTTTAAAATTACATGTATTTTAAATACGACACTGGTGTATGTTTTTCTGTACCTATAAAATAAAATAGTAAGAAAATTTAAGAAAACAGTTTTAATGTAAAAACAAATAGTAACAGCAGTAAAAATTTTCAGTTGAGAAATGAACAAGTTTTTCTGGTGTCATACCTTGTCTGAATTTAATTAATCTCTTGTAGAATTTTAATGAAATTTGATTTAAGTTGGACATTATTTAATGAAAGGTAGTTGAGTTAAAGTTGAAAAATGTTAGGATTTATCATATTTAGTTAGTAAGGACCAATTGTCCTCTTATTGAAAAAATTGATTTTGTTTGATATATTCAAAAGCAGTATTGGAAGCTTGAAACTCAAATTTATCTGTACTAGGCATTGACATCATGCAAAAATGTATGTAAATTTATTAGTGACCCTAAAAATAAATTATTAAAATCCTAAAAACATATTGTTACAATTAAAAAAGCTATTGTTACAATCCTACAAACAAATTGCTGCAATCGTATGAACAAATTGTTACAATTCTACAAACTAATAGTTACAATCTGAAAAACAAATTGTTGCAATCGTATAAACAATTGTTACAATCCTAAACACAAACTGTTACAATCCAAAAGACAACTTGTTACAATTATAAATATAAACTGTTACAATCCAAAAGGGAAATTGTTGCATTCGTACGAACAAATTGTTACAATCCTAAACACAAACTGTTACAATCCAATATTCAAATTGTTGCAATTATAAGCACAAACTGTTACAATCTAAAAGGGAAATTGTTGCATTCCTTAAACAAAATGCTCAATACTAAAAACAAATAGTTACAATCGAAACGGTAGCAATCTAAAGCAAATTGTAGCGATAATAATATGTTAAGTTTATAAAATATCAAGTTTGTTAGTTTGATATTTTTTCTCAATAAGTTTTGTTCATATCTCGTATATAAAGGAATTACAATTATGTTGTATATTGTTAAGTTAGTGTCTATATTGTTGACAGAGAAAACCCCTCCCATACAGACATTTAGGAATGTATACATTAAGTTTAAGGTATCATTGAGATTTTGACTCTTTTGAATCTGATTTTTTGTATAAATATTTCTTTGTGAATTGATGTTTATCAATAAAAACCATATTAATCATCTTGATGGACGTGGAGAAAATTTTCTGTCCGGTTAAATAGTGTGTGTTTTTTATGTCCTATATGTATCAGCCGAGAATGTTAGAACTTTTATTTTAAAAAGCACCAAAACAAAAGCAGATGTATTAGTTATTTAATGCGCATGCCTAGAACAGTAACAAAATGGGTGAACGACTTGCTATTTAGTAATATTATTATTTGAACAGCATCTGTGTTGTAAAGTTGTGTGAGTCATCTTTATGACTATACGTTCCTGATACAGTAGAATAAAATTGCAGATATATAGCTCTTCGTCTTTAGCTCTCGGTCTCTCTTTTAGGCGTTAAAGTGGTAAAAGCCGCATATGATCACCGATTTTTTTTAATCTGAAAGATAATGATAATTGTATTCGGGATGATGAACCATTACTATCAACCTGATACTCGCACAGACGCAGACGCAGACGGGCAAAAAGTGGGTATTAACAAGCTTCCTTATATCATCATGGCGATTTACAGTCAAAATAGTTTGATGCATTTGCTTTTCTAAATCAAACAAATCAGCCAGGATATTTTTTTTTATGTTATGAATTTGAAACCTTGTCTTCAGTTAAGAATCTTAATAGATATATATATATATATATATATATATATATATATATATACATGGAAAAAGTAAGGAAAGTATTTATCTTAAACGCACAAAATATATAAAACCTAAAAGATAATGTTTTAATAAGTTTAAAGCATCTACTTATAAGAACCAGCGGCGTAGCGTGCCCGAAAGGGCGGGGGGGGGGCGACAGCTAAAAAGGGCGCCTCTGAAAACTGATGAAAAATCTTACGGCAAAACAAAAAAAACCAAAAGGTCACAAAGGCGCCTCTCACAAATCTTGCGGCCAAAAAAAAAGAACCGCGCCGTAGAACTTTGAACCACGCCGTAGAAATTTATAGAAATTTATTTGAACCGCGCCGTCTCCAAAAAAAAAAAAAAAAAAAAGGTCATCATATGTCAGGACGCAACCGATAAGTCACAAGGGCGCCTCTGACGAAATCTTGCAACTCAAAAAAAAAAAGGTCATCATGTATAAGGGGGCGGCCGCTACGACACAAGGGCGCCTCTCCCACCTATGGGGCGCCACTACCCTCGGGGCGGGGGGAGCGACGAACCCCCCGCGCCCCCCCCACGCTACGCCGCTGATAAGAACCATATATGAAACTTTTTTTCTTGTGATAAAAATTGTGCTTTTTTGTTACTTAAAGTGTTGTTTTGACTTTTCATTATAGAACAAATTGAGCAAGAACTAGGTAATCAAATTGAACTTTAAACTGAGTTTGTGAGCATAGGAGAAAGACACCAAGACTGTCCAACATCTAAATCGCAAAGGAGCAAGAAATAAAGCGCACAGAACTTAAAAAACATATAAATGATTACCTAGGGTAATATTAATTATTGCTCGACATAGGTAAATAAGAAGACGAAATGTTATTTATATAAACATAAGCAAGGAAAATACTAACAATCAATAATGTATCAATATAAAATCCAGCGTTTACGCTAGAAAGTTTTATTTATGGAGGAAATGGGCTACTTCCAAATGAAAAAATTTACGGGGGATTAAGAGAAAAAATTAAGGTGTGGAGGAAGATGAATAGATAAATGGTGACCTAACAATACCATAACACACAGTTATAATGGATTTATGTGCTGCAGGTACAAACATTGCTCAAAAATCTAAAAATACCCTAGAATATGATATCCATCAAGCTTTGTTTTTGTCTCTCCCATACAATATAAGCTTTATTTTCTGGTGGTTTTACGTATATGTATATATGCAACTTAATAAATATGTAATATTTATAAAAGTTTCAACTAAAAAACTAAAAATAAATTTTGTGTATACCACCAATTCATTTTTAACAAATTTTTATAAATTTTTAGAGGCTCAGCTGCCTTCTCACGAAACAAAGCACTTTTAGAAAATGTGAGACATAGAAATAGTAAACCAGTTTACACCGCTTCTCTTCTAGTTCTTGTTGAAAAGGTTATTGAACCTTTGTATATTCCCTCTTTTTTTAGTCTATTGTTTTCTTTACTAATTCAAAGTTAAAAATATCATTGAACCTGTTTATAAGGCACCTTTAACCATCCACGGTGAACGGTTTATTGAACTTATAGCTCTTCTTTACTAATCTAAACCTTAAAGAACATCTGTTTTTTACATACTTGGGTTATAAAAAAAAAGGTCAATGTAGTATATTCAACAGCTGCAACCCATTTCTAACAAGTCTAAACCTGATTTCGACAAGTCTTAACGTGTATCTGAAAAGCACTTATAAAAGGGCGGAGCGTGTTGAACTGCAGTTAGTTAGGTATAACTTTTCAAGGAAAGTGCATTATTGAGTTCTATCAACACAGTGTTTTAGTGAAGTTGGTGCTATTCAAAAAAATAAAATGAGTTTTGCAACGAAATTGGTTTATAAAATTATGTGTCAGCTTGGTATGGTAGAAGATATGGATAAAAATGTTTCAATTTTAAAAATTCTAAAAGACTGTGCTTTGGCCAGTAGACAAATAAGCATTGCTTTAAAAAAAGCCTCTTCAGTTGCTGAAAAATCTCATTTAACTGCGTGCCTGGGACAAGTTAAACAGTGCAAGCACATTTTAAAACAAAAAAGCCTTAAGTTTGGTGGTGCGATTGGCACCAAAGAAACAGCCAAACATCGCGTACAATGGGAAGACCTAAAATCAGCTTTTGAAAGCCGAGTAAGAAGTGCTGTGATTACAAATTTACAACATAAGGATCCCAAAAAGTTTTTAGAGGATTGTTTTAGTTTATTAAAACGAAGGATTGAAAATACATTAAAAAAAGAGAATATGATAAAAGTCAATACTATTTTAAGTGGAGATTTTCAAATAATTAAACAAGGACAACATGGAAGTGAGACAAAACACTTTAATACCGCTAATGCGGTTATTGACCGTAACACAAATTTAAAAAACTGGTTTGACAAACATGTAAAGAGTTTGCTTTTGACTGATTTGGAAGAATTTGAGCAAAATCAATCTGGATGGTCTCTTACAAAGATAAATAATCTTATGTTAGGATTTAATAAATATAATCCCATTAGAATTGGATCTTATTTAGAGCTACCCAAAGAAATTCTTAAGCGTAAAGCTTGTGTAAATGTGGAAAACAATGACGATTTATGTTTTGGTTGGGCTATTGTGTCAGCATTATATCCTGTTGAAAAAAACTCAAATAGAATCTCATCCTACCCGCGTCCTCAAGAGGTGTTAAATTTAAAAAATATAAAATTTCCAATGACTTTAAACCAAGTCGCCCGATTCGAAAAGCAAAATAATGTATCCGTAAATGTGTATCGCCTGCAAAAACCTAATAAAAACAGTTTTAAAGTACTGCCTGCGTACATTTCTGAAGAAAGGAACGAAAATCATGTTAATTTGCTAATGATTCAAAATAATTACTATTTGGATGATGAACAGATTAAAGACCTTTCGCAACCAATTTACCACTTTGTATGGGTAAAAAATCTTTCAAGGCTAATAAGTAGTCAAATCAGCAAATCCAAAAAAGCAACCTATGTATGTGATAGATGCCTGCACTACTTCTATTCTGAAGCTGGACTTATTCAACATATAAAAGACTGCAAAGTTATTGGCAGTTTTGTGGTTCCGAAATTACCAAGTAGCGACAAAAAAGTTGTTGAATTTAAAAACTTTAAAAATAAACAATTTGCACCGTTCATTATCTATTCGGATATTGAGTGCTTACTGCTTCCTGTTGCAGAAAATATTGGAAAAAGAACCCAAAAATATCAAAGTCATGTGCCTTGTTCGGTAGGATATTATGTAAAATGTGCCTACGATGATTCTTTATCATTTTATAAATCTTACACGGGGCCTGACTGTATGGAATGGTTCAGTAAACAGTTACTAGATTTCGCTGAAAACTTGGAAACTGTATTTCTCTGTGACTTACCCCTTGAGCCTTTAAGTAAAAAGCAAAAAACTGACTTTAACAATGCAAAAAAATGTCATATTTGTGAACAGGACTTTTTAGCTGGTGAAAAGAAAATACGCGATCATAGTCACCTTACATCTGAGTATCGTGGTCCAGCCCATGAAAGCTGTAATCTGAACTTTCAGGATAGTCATACTGTCCCTGTAGTATTCCACAATCTTAGCTCCTATGATGGACATTTGATAATTGAAAACATCGCCAATTCGGACGGATCAATAAATTTGCTACCAATTAACAAAGAAAAATATATAGCATTTACCAAAAAAATTAATGAAAATTTAATCGAATTTAGATTTATTGATTCGTTCCGCTTCATGGCCAGTAGCTTGGACAAGCTAGCTTCATATCTTGAGGAGTATCCACTAGTAAGAAACGAATTTCCCAACTTGTCTGACGAACAATACAAACTTATTTTTAAAAAAGGAGTATTTTGCTATGACTATATGAATAGTTGGGAAAAATTAAGAGACACATCTTTGCCTGAGCAACTTAATTTCTTTAACACACTCGAAAGTAGAGAAACATTGCCTGCTGATTATGATCATGCCCAAAATGTATGGAGAAGCTTTGGTTGTAAAACCCTACAAGATTACATGGAACTCTACATGAAAGTTGACATAGTACTTTTAATGCAGGTATTTCAGAGATTTAGAGAGAGCTGTCATAAAACGTATGGTCTGGATCCTGCTAACTATTATACGCTTCCTGGTTATACGTGGGATTGCATGCTGTATTGCACGCAACAAAAATTAGAGCTTTTGACCGACTATAATATGGTGACTTTTATAGAACGCGGCATTAGAGGAGGGTTAAGCCAATGCTCTAAAAGATATGTGGAGGCCAATAATAAATATATGGCCAACTATGATTTAACCAAAGAAACATCTTTTTTGATGTATTTTGATATCAATAACCAATATGGATATAGCATGAGTCAGAAACTGCCGTATGAAAAATTTAATTGGTTAGAAAGTGAAGAAATGCTCAATTTTGATGTTAATAAAATTGAAGATGACTCGAGTAATGGATACATCCTGGAAGTCGACTTGCACATTCCTGTAGAATTACATGACTATTTCTCAGACTTACCCTTATGTCCTGAACATCGCTGCCCACCTAACGAGAAAAACCCTAAAAATAAGAAACTTATGGCCACACTATATAATAAAACGGAATACGTAATTCATTATAGAAATCTAAAGCAAGCGTTAAAACTTGGTATAAAACTTGAAAAAATTCATAAAATTTTATGCTTTAAGCAATCTGCATGGCTTAAATCCTACATTGATTTGAATACTCAACTAAGACAGAATGCTAAAAATGATTTTGAGAAAAACCTTTTTAAATTAATGAACAACGCCGTGTTTGGTAAAACCATGGAAAATATTAGAAAACATAGTGTTGTTAAATTAATCAAGAAATGGGATGGACGATACGGAGCAGAAGCACTGATTTCTCGACCTGAATTCAAAAGCATTACAATATTCAATGAAAACTTGGTTGCCGTAGAACTTGAAAAAACCGAAATATATTTTAATAAACCGATATATGTGGGAATGTGTATTTTGGACATTGCCAAAACAACAATATATGATTTTCACTACAACTACATGGTACCAGCTTTTGGGAAGGATTGTACTGTGGCATACACAGATACTGATAGTTTAGTTTATAACATAAAAAATCATGATATTTATGAATCAATACAGCGCAACTGTGACAAGTACTTTGATACCTCAGATTATGCTGAAGATAACATATATAACATTCCGAGGGTGAATAAAAAAGTTTTAGGCATGATGAAAGATGAAAACAATGGCGAAATAATGACGCATTTTATTGGCCTTAGAGCTAAAATGTATGCTACAAAAGTAGTGGACAGCAAGAGTAAAGCTGCAAAAGTGATTAAGAAGGCCAAGGGTGTAAAACAAAACGTTGTAAAATCAAAAATATTATTTGAGGACTATGTCGACTGCCTAAATAACTTTCAAGAAAAGGTGATTACGCAAAATCTTATAAGATCCGAAAAGCACAGACTATACTCCATTAAACAAACAAAAATTGGACTAAGTCCCCTGGATGATAAAAGATGTATTTCAAAGGACTGTTATGAAACGTTACCGTGGGGGCACTACAGGATTTAGTGATAACTTAGGTTAAATGTAATTTTAATAATGGTGTCTTGTTTATGTTTTTATTGTGTTTGGTTAGATATTTTTAATAGTGAACTATATATAAGTATAACCTAAATTTAATCTTGGTTTTGCCTATAGATTATATTATAAAACCTCTAGAATTAGCAAAAGTTTAGTAGCGCCTAATATGTTCATGTAAAAATGAATATATATAATGATAGTCATAGTACCTGTAATGTTATTATAATATACCGTCTAAATATGATTAATAGAACTTGTAAGTCTACTTAGCTATAGATATATGATCATAGAAGGACATAATATATTTCTCTATGCTATGAATAAGATTATATAATTAATTGTATCTGTATATAAAACTTTTTTAAAATAAACAAGTAAAAAATATTCTAAAGTGTTTACTATGAACCTAGTCCAAGTAAGTAATACTAACAATTTAAAAAATAACGAACTATCTATTAAAACAATTAACATCTTTAAGTGGAGAAAATAAAGGGCTTTAAACTGAAAGAATCAATAGACATTCGTTAAAGGAATAAAATCGCTTTCAAGTAACTCACTGTTTAGGTGAATACTACAGTCCTGTAACAAGCAAAAGATAGCAAGTTACAGGTCTGCCTAAGGTACAAGATGAACTGCAACACCTAAAGAGTCAACTGAGGGTCAAACATTTATTGAAGGTTAGATTGGGTAGTACAAAAAAGACATGGAGACATTACTGCCTCCAATATTCTGTGACATATCGAAAAAATGTCCACGTTTTCGTCTTATGTGGAAATTACTGCCTCGAATTAAATATTCTGTGACATATCCAAAAAAATGACCACGTTTTCGTCTTATGGGGCTTTACATGGAAAAAGTGAGCCAGAACCCGTATAGTATATCTACTTTTGTCGTAGACTTTGTTTCAAATAAATTTTTAAATTAACCATTTTAATTTGCTAAGCAGCAAAACAGTTAAACTAAGTAACGCTCATTCGGGTGAAGTCGACTCGAGTCGACTAACCGTGAGAGGAACATTCAGCGAGCGATATGATGATGCATATAAAGGCCAGTATTATTAATTTCGCCTTGTTGAAGTTTACACTTCTCAAAATAATAAATATTTTTTTTTAACCTAAAAACAAAAAAATATTAAATTCTTATTATTTTGTCATAATAATAGCATGAAACCAAACAAAATAGTAATAAAATAAATCCAAGTCTGTATTTAATTTTTTTATGATAAATACTATATCTCAAAAACTAAACATTATTTTGAAAAATTGACAACGTCATTATTCTCTTCTAAAAAAGTTACCATAAAAAGGTTTTTACAGAATAAAAATCTTGCAAAATAAGATATAAGGGATTATTAAAAATGCAATTTTTTCAAAAACTCCCTGTAATCAGTGGCACACCCAAGTATATGTCTTGGGGGGGGGACGAGGCTCCTTGTGGGGGGGGGCGAAGCCTTATTATGTCGAATTTTAAGCAATTTTTTGTGTTTTTATATGAAATATGTGGAAAATATGTAAAAAAATCAAAGGCGGGGCCCCTAGGCCCCCCCTGGGTGCGCCCATGCTGTATTAGCAAAACTACGGGGTATTAAGAGCTCAAAAAAAGAGCACGGTAAGGTGCAATCGGAAAATTAATATCTTCAATAATAAACGAGTTTCCCATTTAATCCCATCGAAAATGGGACACGCTGTACGTTGACCGAGGAACCTTGAAATATATAGACTAGTGCAGATACCTTTTAAAAGGGAAAAAATTAGTAACCAATTCCTATCCATCGTCGTAAATGACTGGAGAATTTTAAGAAACGAATATAATAGTTACTTAGGGATCTACAACAGTAGACTGTGTACGAAATTTAGTGGAAATCGATGTAACGGTTTAAGAGTTATGACGAAAAAGTCTTTTTTTTTTCTAAAATGTTGTCACCCTGTATCTTTCTTAGGTAACGTTTTTTAAAAAAGTTTTGTTATGAAACTCTACTTTCTTTGCGACGTTCTATCACCTATTGAAATTAATGTACTTTAACCTGGACCACCCTGTATATTAGTATAATATACAGTGTGTTAATATAGTATGTCGCCAATCTTCAAAGGAGGATTTTTTGAGTGATTTTAAGAAAAAAACTTCAAATTACCATGGTTCCGCAAATGCTTAGTTATCGAGATACAAGGTATCAAAGTGTCAATTTTTTGGTTGTTTTTTCATTATAGCTCGTGCAGTTTTTAGGATGTTTGGCTCAAATTTGGGACATGTATTTAGCTACAAGAAATACATCAGTAAGCATTCCAATAAATATCAGGAACAACTACAAGGTGATATTTTTTCAGGGGCTCTGGTACAAAATAGCGCAGGACAAAATAGCGCGGAAAAAATAGCGCGGGACAAACTAGCGCAGGACAAAATAGCGCAGGACAAAATAGCGCAGGACAAAATAGCGCAGGACAAAATAGAGCAGGAAAAAATAGCGCAGGACAAAATATCGCGGGACAAAATAGCGCAGGACAAAATAGCGCAGGACAAAATATCTGCAGACCAAACCTGACCTGATTAAGTTAGGATACTAAAAAATAAACTAACCTGTCTTGGTTAGGTTGCTCCTAATATATTAAAACCTAACCGCAGACCTTACCTGACCTGGTTAGGCTAGTTTTGTTTATGTTATTATTATTATTACGGCAGTGGTACAAAATTGCGCAGGTCCAAATCGCGCCGACTAAATCGCGCAGGTAATAATAGTGCATGACCAAAATAGCGCAAGCCTTAAAAGCGCATTACTAAAATAGCGCATTACTGAAATAGTGAAGGCCCAACCTTATCAATCAAATTACCCCGGCCGCAGTGGACCAGGGGCCGAGGATAGGTTAGGTTAGTATCCCAACCTGACCCGGTTAGGTTTTTCTACAAAAAAAAACTTACCTGATCTGTTCAGGCAAGTTTTTTTTTTGTAAAAAAACCTAACCGGGTCAGGTTGAGATACTAACCTAACCTATCCTCGGCTCCTGGTCTACTTCAGCTGGACAGGGCAAATCAACTTGGGATTTTTTAGCGTGCGCTATTTTGTGCTGCGTTATTTTGTCCTGCGCTATTTTGTCCTGCGCTATTTTGTCCTGCGCCATTTTGTCCGGCGCTATTTTGTCCTGTGCTATTTTGTCCTGCGCTATTTTGTCCTGCGCTATTTTGTCCTGAGCTATTTTGTCCTGCGCTATTTTGTACCAGAGCCTTTTCAGGCGTTATGCCTACCGCAGAACTTTTTTGCAGTAAAGCAATGGCAGATTTAAAAAAAAAGTGAAAAACGTTTTGATCTCTTGAAAAATTGTACCGTGTTAAATGACATTAAAATTTTATTTTTATTTAATTTCTTAATGGCAATCGAAGATACAAATTGTATTTTTTGTAATTTTTTTCAGACGGTTAGAGATTCAAAACAACGAGAAAATTCAAATAGTTTCTGAATAAAACACGGAATTTATTTTATGTTTCTGAATCTGCCAGTGTTTTTTTCTAATATTTGGCATGATTAATAATATATGCCTTGTAGTTAAATACACGTTCCAGATTTGAGCGAAACATCTTAAAAAGTGCACTAGTTATAAAGAAAAAACAAACAAAAGATTAAAACTTTAACAACTTGTATCTCGAAAACTAAGCATTTGCAGGCCTATATTTATGCAAAGTTTCTTTCTTAAAATCCCTCAAGGAATAATCCTCTAAAGTTTGGCGACAGACTTTATTAACACGCTGTATGCCAAGGGACAAAAGTGGCACTTCCTTATCCGAGGCGAAAAGTATCGAAATTTGTCGAGAAATAAAAATACACTTCTACACACTACACACTTTTTAGTTAATTTTCCGAGTTTTTTCTATTTTTTATGTTTTAGGTTATGACGTTTATTTATCTTTACTTTTTTTTTCTGATCAGTATCCCGATATCCCGATTTTTACATCTTGTTCCTGTCATGTCATTTTTCATTCCGATTTTTTGTTTATTTGTCACTTTTTATCTGGAATTATAAAGTGATACCTTAAAAATCGGGATGGAAAGTAAACTTTATATGGCAAACGTGGGATTAGGTATATATTAAAAATTGCGATTCTTTTAGAAAATAAAACTATCAAATTTTTGACGTAAATTTTGATACAAGGGAATGTTTTTTTTTATTATTTTAATAAATAACGTAAAAAACAACATAGGTATGTCAGAGATTTGACATTTTAATTTTGTTTCCTCTTTAAAAGTATCTAGTCACGATGTTTCACGAACATCGAAACAGAGCCCCTTTTGGTTATTTAGAGTGTGAATTTGGAGAAACGCTCTGACACGTCGATTTTGTTTGCGAGGGGGACACTTTTTGACTTTCTTGAATTTTTTGTAGCACGAACCCCCTTAGTGGGGTTTACCTTACCACTATATTTTGAAGAGGGAAAGTGGGTCTTGTTTCGAAGGTCTCTTGAATATCTTTACAACTGTAAAAAGTTTTGAAAATTCATCGATTAGTTTTGAACGTGACAAATGCCATAACTTGGAAACAAAAAATTTTTGGCCCAAAATTATTTGTATACTTACTTTTTTTATATTATTGAATTCTGGTAAAAGTTCCTTATATTTTTCCAGCTATAATTTATTTTAATTATTACTTGGGATTTTGTTAAAAATATGTTATTACATCATTACAATTCCGTTTAATGAATTTGTAAATAATAAATATACACGAATATATTATGGATAGTTAATTCAAGTGACCATAATGAGAAACAAAAGGCTTAATTTGAAATGGAAAATTGCGGACCCTATGCAATAAATTAGGTAAATATGAAATAATGTTAAAATAATTAATCAACTGTTAAGTTAAATAGGATGTCTTAACCTTTAAAAAAATAAAGCAAAATTGACAACAAAAAAAAATTAAATAAAAAAATGAGCAACAAGAATTAATAATAAACATTATTGTTAAAAAGTCTATTTTGTTATAATATTAGATTCATAAGCCAGCAAAATATATAAATAAATGATAAATATAAGTATATCTATCTAGTTTACTATTTTATAATATATTATAATAATCGATACCCCAAAATAGATAGCTTGACGCTTCCGTGGAACGACGCAAACTTACGGACAATTAACATAGGAATTTTCACGTGACAGTGCGCAATTGTATTTTGATGAGCTTCGATTACATTGATCAATAACAAACAACACTTGATGTTAATAATCCATTATTTTCTTTTTAAACAGTTTATTAATGTGGGTAATGTAACAAAACGGGATTTGAATATAAATGGTATTTTTGCCATTTATAAGTTTTTTAAAGATTTTTATTTAAATATTGTTTTGACATCAACAAGCATTAATTATATGCAAGACTAGGTTAAAAATAAGCAAAATTTATGGCAACTCCGGCGACTTGTTTGTAGGCATGTTTTCAGGTCCGCTGTATTTTAATAAAAGTTGTATTCGGCTAATATGTCCTTTGAGCCACTAACATCAAAATAATTTATATTCTGTAACTGGAAACAAATTTGTTAAACTATTTTCAATCTTTAAAAAACACACTGTGTAATTTTAACTACTGTCGATTTTCTCCAGTCTTAAGTCCACGCATCTTGGCTTGCGTTGGTATTTTGTCACTTAGTGAAGCGTTTAAAGCGCAGGCTATCTCTTTCTCGCCCAAGCGAGGATGAGTATTGTTCTAGCCAATTAACTACAAGCTTTTTATTAATTATTTTAACTTTGTATAAGCTATTATATTTATTATTCATAATTATTTTAGTCTTTTCTTTTGGAGTTTATTAATTTTAAAGCTTTTAATTATTACTGTTTCCAGTGCTTTAAAATAATGTTTTTAACTGTTTTATGGTTTTTTTAACAGCAAAATACAAACCATTCGTTGCCCTAAAATCGGCATTTTTAATCAATAATACATCCCAAACCTAAGCAGTAATATTAAGTAAATTAAACAGTTGATTGAATAGTTTCACCTATTCAATCATTGTTTGAAATGTTGATAAATAAATATATTTACAACAAATATACAAAAGGTTTATAAAACCTAAAAGTTTAAGAAGTGTAAATATTTGAATACAAAAGTTTAATAGTACAAAAAATTTGATATTCAATTAATAAATATAAGAAGTGATAATGTGAAGTTTCGGGAAGAAAATTGAAAAGATATGTATGAGTTTCCTACATTGTTTATACATTTGAGAAAAACGTTTATAGCATAAAACTTCCTCCAAGAACCATCAAATTCCCTTTTGAGATCGTGTAAATTTATGACATATAGTAACTTTTAATAATTTTATCAATTTTCAAATAGTTGCATAAATTGGTAGCTCGCAACTTTTAAGCCTTGGCCACTTGAGTTGACAGTACCACTGTCACACAGGCCGTCTGTTACAGTACCTTTAAATAAGGGACTTATATCTAACTAATCACAATACCTTACTTTCGATAGGCAGGTAGGTGCCCACTTTAAAATACCTTTCTTGGGAGCAGTCGCGTTACTTATGTAGTCCAGTCAACGAGAGTGCATAAAGGGGAGGAGAATTTTTCTCTTCGGGAATAGTTTTAGGGTAGCTAGGACATTACCATATCAAAAGTCTTCGTCCCTAGCCCTCCCGCTTCAGTGGCAGAGGGGGTAAAAATCATAAATTAAAAGATATAGGCGTTTTAGATTTAAGCTGATATTTCTGATTTTCGACAAAAACTGTATATATGGCTTCTACTATCATTTTCTTCCTCATCATGATCATCAATACGAGTCTTCGGTAAAGCTATCGAGTTTAAGGATACTTGGACGGGGGTAAATTAACAGAAGTAAGTATTATTTGAAAAAAACTTCTTACTCTAGTTTATTATTATTAAGGGTTATAACTTTATTGAGCCAGCTAAAAAATTGGATAACTAGTCATTGAGAGTCAAGTTTTTATAAGTCACGTATTATAACAACAATTTTTAGACGGATTTACATTAATTACAATTCAATGAAGCATTCTTATTGTACTGATAATCTACAAATTTTAAAGTCATATTGCATATGTACTAAAAAGAAAACCTCTACATCTGTAGATTCAAAAACTGATAAAATTCTCTTCAGTCTTCAAGAAGCTGACAAACACTCAACATCTCCTGAAGATGCCATCCACTCGAGATGGCGAAACGTCGAGAACGAATTTCCAACGATGACGGCCGAACAGCCCGAAAGCACACCCACCATTGGACGATGGGCGCGAAAGCCTTTCACAATTTGATAAAATTCTGTACGTAGTAATATTTGGATAGAGGTGATGTGAAAATGTTTATAATTATTTTGTATGTATTAATTTATTATGTAAATGTTTGCAATTAATATAATTATAATTATTTTGTTAGTCTGGCTTTCTTGGGTTTCTGCTGCACTTAAACATTTTTCAGTCAATAGTTGTATATTTGCCTCTGGTTTTATGAATAAAGGAAATCTGTAGGCATTTCGGGAACCTTCATATGCCGGAGAGTTATAACATTTTAGCAGGTATAACTGTTAAGCAAGTTCTACTTCAACATGCAAATAGCGGGGAATATAAAACACTTTAGCTGGTTTTGGATATTGAGGTATTTTTGGTAAAGCTTTATAAATCCTAGCTGAGGCCTCCAAAATGCCTCTGATGTTCTTTTAGTTCTAGCTGCTGCATTTCGTAGCTGTAATATACATGGGTTTCTAGTTTTTCCCTGACTGGATTTATAAACAAAATACTGTGATCGGGTGGAGAATTTGCGAACAGAATTACCGAAAAATCTATCTTCTACAATGTCGACTGCATGGAATTTGGAATTAAAGTGCTCATAATTTCATGTGATGCTTGTAGCATTGTGATTCTACTTTATTCAAGTTTTTTTTTCTAATTTTATAAGAAAATCTCTGTTTTTAGGATTTTAAAGAAATTCTTGACTTACATTAATTAGATTATTAAAAGTAAAATAAGCTAAATTTTCCATACAGTAGCGTCTTTTTTCTTTTATAGTACTCATTTTTGTTATGTTATATATCTATCGAAAACAACCTTAGAGAATTGCATTGAATAAATGCAATGTTCTAAGAAAACAACAGTTCAAAACTTGCCTGAATAATGGATCTTGCTTAATTTGACTTATCCATTACAAAGGTTGGTTGGTTAGGTCGGTTTATTAGGCTGGTGTAACGTGTCATTTTTACGTTTAAGACAACGTTACATATTTTTTTATTTAGGTAAATAATCAAGGCTCTTTGATTCGTCTTTCTGTACACAAAGTAAGGGTATTTTATAGAGATAGGTTTGGAGGTTATATAGTGTCTAGGAAGTTACCTTAAAAGGAGGCATTCCATCGAATTACTGTGGACACTACGCACATCGCATTATCTGGACATCGTAATTGGAATTTAGGATCACAGGTTTCGGGAAAATCACATAAAACTTTTGGTTGTTTTGTTTATTTCTGCAGTTTCGTCGTTTACTTGACGTACATAAAGTTAAACAGCTGTTATGCTGGGGAATGGCGGCGTTGCCGCATCACAAATGGTTTTAGTAACAGGAAGGAAACATTTGGATGAACATTTCATTCCCTTACGTTTATTTTCGAGGATATTGGGACAATCCGAACCTCATAGCTAGTTGTGACAGCACGAAAACATATTTAGGTCCACGGTTTGACCAGGAACAACCGAGGCTCCGCCACTTTGATATCTTTATTAATTTGATAGGGAAAGGATAAAATAAATACGAGTTATGCACTTTTGTAAATGGGAGATAAACGAGGGATAAAAACCAAGACTAAAAGAATAAACGAAATCGTGTGAGTTAAGATCTGAACACTCTTGTGCCGAGCTTCTTAGCAGTAGTTCAGTGTGTATTTTTGGGTTCAGGTTCAGAAACAACTTTATTACAGTAGAAATGTTTTACAAGAATGGCGTCAAACCATATGAATCTTAGAGAAAACATATATAAAGAGCAAAGGAAACTTGTGACTGAAACTGTAGCTAAAATACAACTAAATTCTACACTTAGTATAGCTTTACTCATATGGGAATTGGTTGAGTGTTCGAATATTCCTGGGTTTGCTGCATGCCCTGATCTCCAGTAATTGATTTTACAGTTGATGGTTTCAATGCTGAGCTTCTTCTAGTCCGTCGGGTTATTCTTCTTCTACTTGATATGTTGGTGGGGGTCCGGTAGGCAAATGTTCAGTCAAATGTATGGAGGGTGTCTCGACGTCCTTGTTATAAAAATTCCAACCGTGGAAATAGATCCGACAACACCTCAATGTACGTTTTACCTAATTGCAATGTCCACTTGGTCGGTGCTGCCCCCTATAGACCTGTATAGAACTATTGCTGTACCTCATTGGTTAGTTTGAAAATCGCGGGTTTTTCTGGTTGGTTGGTATTGCGTTTTACTGTCCCCACTCCCCACCAAATTTACAAAACGGTTTCCGGCCACCTCGGTTTTTGTGTTCTGCCTGGTCTCTTTGCTAACAAATTTTGGCTGGGTCGACAACAGTTTCTGGGATCGCCATTGTTTTTGTGTAGTGGCACTGCAAAAACTGCAGGTTCTGTCCCAGAGACTGTAAAGAGTGAGTCCGTCGTGAGGCGTATCTCGTGGACGGCTCATATCCTCTACATAGAGGGATTTAAGTCGGCCTACGCCATTTGCACGGAAAGAGCATTGGTAAGTTCGATTTTATTTTTTCATTTTTTTTTTATTATTTGAGGACTCTTCAAGATAATAATTGCCTCCCAAATTGTAATTATTTTTCGTGTGAAATGTATTTTTTTGGACAAAAGACGTGGGGAATTTTTGGCGTTTTTATATTTTTCTTTTCACCACGTGTTGGATAAAAACTATATATTGTTTTTCTCCTTTGTCTACAGCCCTGTCCATTCCATCGGCAGCGGTGCTGGACGCTGGTGGGAAGCCGGACGAGCCAGTTCTAACCCTGAGAAAGGTACGTAGGGTTATTTTAGTTCATCTGTTTAAATCTGCTGTATTTTATTGAGTCGACATGGGGTTCTCCAGGAAACTGAAACATTTCATTTTCCACAGGGTTCTACGCTCGGGCAAGCATCCCACAACCTTTCTACGCTCGGGCAAGAATCCCACAACCTTTTTATGCTCAGGCAAGAAACCAACAACATTTTGTCCACGATGTGCTGCACTAGTACCATGTGCTAGTTAGTCAGCAGGGAAGGCGCGGCAGAACTGGGACCGGTGAAGTAGCTGAAGATGTCTGGTACAACACATCCAGGTTTACAAAATAAAACACATTTATACACAAAATAATCAAGGACCAAGGTAGGAGCAAGCCTTAACTATAATTTTTTTTCCTCATATATAAATTTTTTTAATATAATTTAGATGTAATCTTTTCATATATAAGTTTTCACAGTATAATTTCAACATTTCTTGTAAACGCAAGATAAGGTATGACGTCATAACCCTGGTTTTGCGGCATATTTACTACATCGACTTGTTTTCCTTCATTTCACTTATTTAAGATAATTTTACTGTCAAATTTAAAGTGCCTTGCTATTTTGGCCCTATTTAAAGTGCCTTGCTATTTTGGCCCTGACTTGTTTGGTATTTTTCTCAAGTTTTACAATCAAAATATACAAGATGAACTAAATTTCTTTGTTATTTGTACAATCCAGTGAGCCAACTTTGCGGAGACAAAAGAGAGATGAGATTATATTTTGTTTCTAGCGGTTTCGTCACACATTTTTACCTCATGGGGTGGATCTCGGACTGGGTTGCTGTCGGTCGCATTCTACCCAACGTAGAATGATGACAGCAGATATTTGGTCTAGATCTCCCCTATGATGGAACGATTTTGGAAGTATATATTTTTTTTTTAACAATCATTCATATAATTGAGTCCTATGCTACTGACTCAGATGTAGGTACACTATGACCTGTTAAAGGAGTCCATCTACCTGTAAGGTATTTCTGTTTGTCATCTGAATTCAATCTTTTAGAATTTTATTCTGTTTATTTTTTTTTGGTTAATCTTAATTACACAAATACTCTGGAAGCCTCGGAAGTAAGTAGAATTTCATTGTTTGGCTGCAACGTTTGGGTTGAACTGTATTTTATTTAAGATCTTCTTTGTAAAACATTGATTGGTATTAAATAATGTGGCGCACTTAAAATTTTCTTATTTCTGAACCCCCCCCTTCTCCACTGTATAAAAGTTACCGGGCATATCAATGTTTTACCTAGCTGAAAAATACAGTTCTGCTTCCAGATATTTGTTTAATTATTCAGTGGGTTTCAGTGTCACAAAATGGCGGCAACGTCTTTAAGCTGCCACAAATGTCATACAACGCATTTTAATAGGCCACAAATTGGCGCCCAAATTTTTTTTTAACTTTTTTTTAAGGCCACAAATTGGCGCCCTACGTGTGTTTTGGCTAGTTTTTTTAACATCTGATGTAATTTTTTTTGGAATTGAATTTGGAAAAGAAAAAGACAAAATTATTTTTAATTTTTTTTTTTTTGAGAAATTTTTTTTGTGGTACAGCCAAAGCCAGGTTGAAGGCTTTCAGTGGCTATGGGTGGTTTTGACACTCAATCATTTTTTTTTCATAAAAAACAAGATCATTGGTTTTTGGAAATAACATTTTTTTAAATATTTTTTTAGTAATATTTGAACGTTGATTTGGAACTCGGTTTGTTGTTTTAGTAATCCTCTTAGTTTTTATTAGCTTATCTTCACAAGTTTTTTCTTGGAAAATAAAAGATTCATTTTTATTTATTAAGGAAGAATAAGTGGATAAAAAAACATAGGAGTTTTTATTGAACAGAGTCCAACTCATGTTCTTAATTCTTTAAAGTTTTTGTAGGAAAAACATGTTTTAATTTTTTAACTTTTTTTAAGAAAAATAAATACAACAATGTGAATTTACTTCAATTTTTTTTGTTGATTTATAGGTGGATGGACCTCCAGACATGGTCTTTTTATGTTTTAAATATATGACATAAGTAGTGTGTTTTTTTATTCTAACAATTTTTTTTGCAGGTTGCCTACTACTAATATGTTGTTATTTCCTGCTTGTGATAAGATAGAAATTGTTTCACCGATTATTTTTTAGTGCAGTCAATTTATTTAGGTCAACAAGTTTTTTTTTTGGTGATTTTAATTTTTTTGTGGGATATCACCACTTGGAAATTGGAATATTTTTACAGGGTTTCACACAAATTTTTCTTGGCTGAGTTGTTTTAAAGTAAATATAGCTTAACAGCTAGTAGATTTGTTTAGTTGAAAGTATTAATTAGTAATGAAAGAAAAGGAAAATGAGTTTATTTTGCTTTGTCATTTTCTTTTCTTGTTTTTGGAGGTAACTGTTGATGACAATTAAGAACTTACGTCACTCAGTTACATCGGGTCAGAGGAGGGTACTACTACTAGTGTCGGCTCGGGAGGTTAGGAAACACAAGGCTAAAACCCCTAGAGTGACACCTTGGCTGAAGATCAATGCCAAAAGTCCAGTTGACATTTTTTTTTTGGGGTATTTTCTTTGAAAGACAGTTTTTAGGTCTTTGGTTTAGTTGTCTAGTTGTGTTTCGTGACTGGTCAAATTTTTTTTGGTAGAAAATACAGCGTTGGGCTTTGGAGTGCATTTTTTAAAAATGACCTACGGGTATTTCTATCAATTAAAGTTTTCTGGTACACATTTATTTTTTTTTCTGTATTTTTTTCTGCGTTCAGGTCATAGCTTGGTCATGGCCATTGGAGAGCAAACATTTATGTTTGAGCCTTGAGAAGTTTTGCCTGCTCCAGATTGAATACAGAGAAAATGAATTTGAAGCCCAACTAGATATAATACCACAAAAGAAATGTTTAACTGAGACAGATATAGATATAAGTTTTTTTGATTTTTTTTAGTTCATTTGTAGAGTTCATTTGTAAAGTTCAGTAATTTTTTTTAGTAATGTCATTTTGAGGCCGAGAAATTGGTCAGTGAATTTAAGAGAGACTTTCAACTAAATATAAATGCTAGGCGGTGGTAATTGGTAAAAATATTTCAAAATTTTAATTCGTTTTAAATAATTTAATTTTTCTTAAAAAGATTATTTTTTTTTGTAAACATAACTTCTCGAATTCTTGTTTTGGTCAAAACGGTTTTTATAGTGGTCGTAGTTTTAAAGGGTGACCAGATAGGTTATATTTTTTTTTGGGGGACCAAACAGAAATTTCTTGAGTTACAAAAGGTGAACTTTTTTTTGTCTTAGTTGATCAGGCAGGAATAAATAAATCTTTTTACTTCCGAATCATAATTTTAAATAACAAGATTTATTGGTTAAGTGTTTGGGTCTTATAAAAAAAAACGTTTTGTTTTTGGAGGATACTGTATGATATGGAATTATTTTAATTTCATGCCAAATGTTGTTTGACAGCAGATATGCTAGTCTTCAGTTTTTTAGTTAGTTTGCATTTCAGGACAGTGGCGTGTACTTAAAGGGGCCTTACATCTGCGCCCATTGTAAAGCAACTTCCAACATACTTGCTTAGCTTTTCACTTAATCTTCGTTTTGTTGCTTCTGAAATTAAAGCGTTATGTTGGATAACGATGGATGGTGTTAGACTGAGAAAGTATATAGGTATTTAGGGATGAAAACTTGGAAGTTGTGGACAATTGGGAAATAATTTTTTTATTTCATTTTTTTTTTTTAATTTTAAAATAGTTTCATACTGGTGACCTCAAATAATGAAGCAAATTTTTAAATTACAATACACTGTTGTGGAATAAATGGGAAAGGGTTCAGGTTAAACAATAAATTTAAGATGATTGATTTAAAAAAAAAAAAACGATTTTAATCTAAGAATAAATTTAAAAACAATAGGTTTTCTTTGATGAGACTAAACAATGATGAGGGCATATACTTTTTTTGTTATGCATAATATGATAGTAGTACCTTTTGTATTGCAATAATTAGGGGTTTTCCTCCCGCGAGCTGGGTGGAAATGGAAGAAATGTTTGGTTCGGAGTGTAGAAATCGAGGAACGAGGACTTCCTGCTAATCTTTTTAGGATTTCGCAACTTCGGTTTTCGCTAAATTAAAATACATCCAAATTTGGCCTACAGGCTGAATCTCACATCTTCCAGGACCTTGCAGATTCGCGGAGAAAGACAATTTTTGTGATCTGTTTAGTTATGATAGGAATTAAAATAGTAACATGCACATGAGGGAACTAGATATATTTAGGTTAAAAAGTAGTAAGAACACTGATCTGAACAATTTTCCATAATAGTGTCCTATTTTCACAGGGTGCTTCAAAATATCTTCACCCTTTCTTTGAAATAAGATATTGTTTCGCCTGTGGGTGTTTGACCGTTTAAAAAATATATATGGTCCAGATGGGATTGGAATGGAAATCACAAGTTTTTGGGTTTTATTGACATTATACTTAGGGAATAGGGGAAATGTCTAATAAAAAGTTTTTTTGGTTTTAGGCCGAGTTTTGTTGAGATAACAAAAGTTTAATTGGGGCCGGGAGTTTTATTATGCTCTTTTAAAATTAATGTAATAGTTTTTGGTTCTTGATTTTGTTCTCTGGTTTTTACGCAGGATTATTCCCAACTGTTTCATTTTTAAATATCATTTGTAGGTGATGGGGTCTCATTAGCCCTTGGACATTTGGTAGATTTGCTTTGACTGATAGTTGTGGAGTGGGCCCAACTTAATTTTATATCTCGTAAACACCAGGAATAGGGATCTGAGAATGCATTAGGCAGTAATTTTTTTTTTGATTAGATGTTGTGTGTAAAGACACTTGAGTAGGCAGATTTAGTTTTACAACGTTCTTATAGGTGAACCTTGAAATTGTTTCCATATTTGTTTTTTTTTGAAAGTACACACAAGATAATTCTTTACGGAGTTGAGTGCAAAGTTTAAAACTTAGGTTCACACTATTATAGTGGTACAGTAAATAAGTACTCACGTTGTTTATTTCCTTTAGTGATAATTTTGAACAAATATACTAACATCGTTTGTTTTTTTTGAACATAAATATTTTTTTTTACTTTTCCTAAACTGATTGGGTTTTTTGCAATTACGATTTTTATACCTTATGATTCTTAAGTAAATTTAATTTTCAATTTTTTTTTGTATAGTAAATTAATTTTTCTAGCTCATTCACTTTTCACATTCACACAGTTTTGGGAGAGGAAAGGGAATTGACAACTGTGTTTTTAAAGGAAAAGAACAAAAACTGTTGCATGACAACTCGAATAAGATTTTTCTTGTGTTGATTTTATAAAAAAAAATTTAAGGTTCACTAATAGGAGCTGCAACCCCACTTAAACATTTTGCATTTTTTTTGAAAATATTTTTTAAATATTTTTTCTTTTTAATATTTTTTTTTAAGGAAGGAAACTTGATTTTCTTGTTGAAATTTTTTTTTTGATGCATAGTAGTACCTGGCCTTACAATGATTTTACCAGTTTATTTAAATATTTTTTTTTGTGAATTAAAATATAATTTCATTTCGAAACCTCGCGTTTTAACAACCTATCATCATTTGTTTTAATTTTTTTTCTCCCTACTCCAAACCACCTATTAGAGTGGAGTAATATTTTGGAAATTTTAGTGAGCCAATTCATTTTTCTTATTATTGGACTACTGTGGTCGACACCAGAAAAAAAAAATAATAATTTTTTTTTGACACTTTTCGGTACGATCCTAGGGTCTTTTTGACCATGACCATGGGTGATGCATCAATTTAGTTAAAATTTTGGGAATTTCATTTTAACGATTATTAGAGAGTTGCAGTCCTACCAAGACGTTATTTGTGTAATTTTTTTTACCATCGGTAATTTTTTTTTTCAAATTTTCTTTAAATTATTTTTTAATTACACACAACATCCTTACTAGTCTAATTCGACGCAATTTCAGCGAGCGGATTTTTTTTTATTGAGCATATTTTACGATTTCTATAACATGAACATCTGTCCCGACGTTTATTGCGTTCACTTATATATTAAGGGATGATGTGACCTTAAGCAATGCATGTTTCGTGTAAACTCAGAGTAGGTAAGCAGGTTAAAGTGGGTTTTGATTTTTTCTTTTTAGAAAAATCATTGTATACGGCGATTTGGGTTTTTTTTGAGGAGTTTATTAGTGGAGCCGTTCTGCAATAGCAGGAGTATACCCTAGCGTTAACTGTGTACAACAGCTTTGGGATTTTTTGTTATAGGTAGTCTGTTGTATGTTCCATTTAGGGATAAAATTACCTATTCGGTTGCTGAGGTAAACAAACATCACTTAACTTTAATTTTAATCCAGTTCAGCTAGGATAAGCGCATAATTTTTTTTTGGTTTTACTCACGCAGGAGTGGAACATAAGACCTAAACACTGCCAAAACTCTTGTCTCTCTTTTATTTTTTTAAACTTTTTTTTTATGGCTACTTGTTAATTCTAATTTAGGACTTAAGTAGTTATTTCTCTCTGCAGGGTTGGACGTCATAGTTGGTTGTACAAATACTTAATATAAATTATGATTACATTTTTAAATGCAAATAAATTTTATTTTCTTACTGCTCCGGTGTTTTTCGGTTTTATTCGCGTCTGCCCGTATTTAAGTTTTATATTTTCTACATTTGTGAGAAAATTTATAGTGATTTTCACTGGTGAATTTAAAGTGAACTTTGTGTTTGTTATTGCGTGGTTTAGTTTTTATAATTGGGAGGTATAATTAACAGTTTTAATTAAAGTTTAAAGTTTGAAGATAAAAGGCACTATGGCTGTTTCTGTGAGTCGGTTGTCTGACATAAGGTACTTAGTCAAGGACGAATTAATCTATGAGTTAACATGGAGAGGCATAGCCATTGGATCGGTGGAAGAAATGAAACAACAGCTTATGCTGATTAAGCAAAGAGAAAAGACTGATACAAGTATGAGATACCCTCCGTATCCCTTTAAATTTGGGCAAGATGCTTTTAGCTGCATGAAGAAGCTAGATAGTCTGGTACCGCTGGTAGAGAAGTTCTCTGGTACGAGCAAAGGGGGAGAGTTTAGAAAAATCGCTGTAAGGTTGGAACATGTGTTAGCCAGGATAAATAACATGAATCCGTCTAACTTTGAAGAAAGTCAAACCAAAGGCATACTGGTTGCGGAAACCTTGAGTTTGATTGGGAGGTTGCAGAGCCAAGCAACAGATTTACTGAGAGTTGGCGTTACCTCAGATGATGATGAAGCATCTGAAACCCAATCAACGAGTCGAAGCTCAGATCACTCGACAAATGTTGGCAACATTCCCAGCCAGTCTCAACTACCGCAACCACAGCACTCGAGCACACAACAGCCCACGAACCAACCGTCGGTCATTGCTCCAGTGCAAATGCAAATGCTAGCGAACCCAACTCAAGCACCAATACAGGCACCACCCCCAATGCAAATTCAGAATGGCCGTGCATCAGCTTTTCATTATCAACAACCGTCTACCGTTCCTTTGAGTTTAGCAGCCCTCCAAAGTAGCATTGCACCAATTGCTCAGTCACGACCATTTTCATGTTCGTCGCCAGTACCAATGTCAAGTGATCCTGGTACCTCATATGACGTTGCACCTGTACCTCCGCATAAGTGGAACTTAAAGTTTACAGGCGAGAAAGGTACAATCTCCGTCACCGCATTTTTTGAGAGAGTGGACGAGTTGAGTCAGGCTAGAGGAGTTAGTAAAAAGGTTCTACTGAACTCAGGCATTGATCTTTTTGAAAAGTCAGCCTATACTTTTTATAAAGATGTTCGTAGAGAAGTTCATACATGGGAACAGCTGGAACAGAGGTTCATGGCAGAATATCTTCCTTCTTCATATGGCGAGAAGCTATTGAAGGAGATTTAAAAACGTAAACAAGGCCCTGGAGAGTCTATAGGGATCTATATTGCTGTCATGAACACGTATTTACAAAGACTTGGCTGTCCTGTGTCCGTCTTCAGAAATATCGCGGACATTTATAAGAAAGGGTTGATTGCTACTAAGGTCAATAGCCTATCACATTTGAAGGATCTGTGTCGTAGAATAGACCAGAGATATGGTTTAGAGGAAGAAAATTTTACACCTAGAAGAAACCAATCAATCGAACCTGACTTAGCCTACGTTGACGTAGAGAGCGACAGTGACGATTTTCCAACAGCAGTCAGTGCAATTCAAATATCAAGTACCGCGACATCTAACCAACGGAATTCAAATCATCATGCTGATAGATTTGACAGAGATAGGCAACAGCCAGCAAGCAATTTTGCTGTTAGGGCTGATAGAGATAGACAGCAACCAGCTAGTGGTCAGGCTAGTGTAAATGACAGAGATAGACAACCACCACAAGGTGCTAGGTCTGGTATGGCGAATAGGGACGTTGTTTGTTACAGATGCAACCAAACAGGGCACATGGCAATCGGGTGCGCATTACCTAGAGGCAAACAGTGCTATTCGTGTGGTCAGGCAGGGGTTACAGTAAGAGAATGTCGTAATTGTAATCGTCAGGGAAACGGACCCAGGCGCTCGTAGGTGGTCGACCTTCGAGTCAGCCTGAACAAGCATCGACCGATAGGCTAACGTACGTTTTAGATTATGTGATAAGTCATGCTCGTAAAGATGAAAGGCCTTATTTAGAAGTGGATGTGCTCGGAAATAAGTTATTAGGTTTGTTGGATTCCGGGGCTTCACGTACCTTTTTAGGGAATCATGGTTGGTCAATCATCGAGAGGTTTGGTTTTTCACTTGATACGACGAAGAAGACGAGTTGTATTGTGGCAAATGGTCAAAGCACGAGTAGTATTGGGACAGTGCAGCTTCCTATGCGAGTTCAAGATAAATTTAGGTTAATAGAGGTCGTCGTCGTTCCTGAGTTGCCGCACACTTTCATTTTAGGATTAGATTTTTGGATTTCGATGGGGATAGTACCGAACTTAAGTACTAATGAGTGGCACTTTGCCGATAATAAAGATGTGATTTGTTCTTTAGAAACATCAGACCAACAAACTACTCTTTCGCCTTATGAATCAGAACGACTAGAGGAATTGGTCGTTAAATATAAGAATATGATGGGTGACTCACTGGGATGTACAGACAGAGTAGAACATAAGATTACAACAAATGCAGCACCGATAAGACAACGTTCATATAAGGTCTCACCGGTCATTCAAAAACTTATTGATGACGAAATCGACGAAATGCTGAAAATGGATGTGATAGAACGTAGTAGTAGTTCATGGGCTTCACCAGTGGTAATGGCACAAAAGAAAATCACAAAGAAATATCGGTTCTGCGTAGACTACCGCAAATTGAACTCAGTGACGGCGCGTGATAGTTATCCTTTACCACTCGTATCCGAGACTCTTGACAAGTTGAAAGATGCTAAATACTTGTCAACTTTAGATATCAAAAGCGCTTATTGGCAAGTACCAATGGAAGAATCATCGAAGCCACTAACAGCATTCATCTGTCGACGAGGTCTCTTCCAATTTAAGCGGTTACCATTTGGTCTTCATAATGCACCTGCAACTTGGCAGAGACTCATAGATAGCATCATAGGGAACGATTTAGACCCCTACGTGTACGTATATCTCGATGACCTCGTAATTGTCACACAGAGCTTTTCTGAACATCTTAGAATTCTTGAGGAAGTCCTACGAAGATTGCAGAATGCAAAGATAACGGTAAGTTGGGAGAAATGCCAACTGTGTAGGCCAGAAATGACTTATTTAGGTTTCGTAGTGGACCGTCGAGGCATCCGAGTTGACCCTAATAAAATTAGAGCCATGTTAGAGCTCCAGAGGCCAAGAACTGTCAGAGAAGTTCGTAGAGTTGTAGGTACAATATCCTGGTACAGACGTTTCATAGAGAATTTTTCAGCGATAATAGCTCCGATTACAGCTCTAACTAAGAAAAATCAAAAGTTCGATTGGACTCCAGACTGCGAAAAAGCATTTATTAAGATTAAGGAACTTTTAGTGACTGCACCGATTCTTACATGTCCAGATTATACCAAAGAATTTGTCATTCAAACAGACGCATCAGGATATGGAATAGGAGCATGTTTAACGCAGCCTTATCCTGAAGGAGACAAAGTCATATGCTATTTGAGTCGATCTTTGACTAAGCAAGAACGTGTTTACACGACCACCGAGCGAGAATGTTTGGCATTGGTTTGGGCGATAGAGAAGCTCCGGCCTTATATTGAGGGGATCTCATTTAAGGTCATAACAGATCATTTTAGTTTAAAATGGCTTCATAGCTTAAAAGAGCCCAGTGGAAGACTTGCTCGTTGGTCTGTAAAACTGCAGCAATATGATTTTGAAGTAATCCATCGGAAAGGGAAAGATTTAGTTGTCCCGGACATGTTGTCTCGTGCAGTACCTATGATTGATACAATTTCGCAGCCCAGAGATGTTTCAACAGCAATTAAAGATCGATGGTACCAAAAGATGGTAAAGAGGGTCGTAGAATCACCGTTAAAATTTATGAACTGGAGATACACTGATAATAAGTTGTATAAATATGTCAAACAAGAATGCCCTCAACTTTCACCATCTAACGAATATTGGAAAGAGGTAGTCCCCAAAGATCATAGGCGTAGAATTATTGGAGAAGCTCACGATCCTCCTACCGCAGGACATATGGGTGTGTATAAAACCTTCCACAGACTGGCAGAAAAATATTATTGGCCAAAAATGCGCCAGGACGTGGCAACTTTTGTAAAGAAATGCTTTGTCTGTGCAGCTCATAAAGGTGATACACAAGGTGTATCTGATCAGATGATATCTCACCCAAAACCAACTCGTCCTTGGGAAATTATTTCGACTGATTTATGTGGACCTCTACCTCGTTCAACAAAGGGTAATTGCTGGATTCTCGTCGTTACGGACTATTTGAGTAAGTTTTCCTTAGTTTTTCCAATGCGAACAGCCCCTACTCAAGCTGTTGTTAAGCATCTTGAGGAGCAAGTATTTATGGTCTTCGGAGTGCCCCGTTTGATACTTTGTGATAATGGCCCTCAGTACAAAAGTAATGAGTTTAAGCGTTTTGCTGAGAGTTATCAGGTTAAAATTCAGTATAATCCGTATTATCACCCCAGAGCAAATCCAACAGAAAGGACGAATCGCACGTTAAAAACCATGTTATGTTGTTATGTGAAAGACAACCACAGGAAGTGGGACGAACAAATACATAAACTAGCCTGCGCGATTCGTACTGCAACCCATGAGACAACCAGGATGTCTCCTTTCTTTGTTAATTTTGGTAGGAATATGTGTTTATCAGGTAAAGATTACTCCAACCCAGTTTTGTTATCTGAAGAGAATGGTGTACAATCCGCAGCTGAAAGTAAGAACGAAGGTTTCCGGAAGCTATATGCTGATGTTAAGAGAAGGTTAGAGGTGGCTGGAGAGAAAAACGTAGTTCAGTATAATTTGCGTACAAGGGTACCCAACTTTGCTGTGGGTCAGCGTGTTTGGAAGAAAAATTATGTTTTGTCAGATGCTGCGAAGTTTTTCTCGAAGAAGTTAGCACCGAAATTCGTTGGTCCTTATGTGATTAGGAATAAAATTTCTCCATGGATATTTGAGCTTCAGGAACCATCGGGTAAAGTACTGCCAGGGAGTTGGCATGCCAAAGACCTTAAGTCGGCAGCGGACCTCTCCGATTAACCTTTTTAGGTTAATCGTCTTGAAGTTAGGGGGGGATTATGTAACGTGTCATTTTTACGTTTAAGACAATGTTACATATTTGTTTATTTAGGTAAATAATCAAGGCTCTTTGATTCGTTTTCTGTACACAAAGTAAGGGTATTTTATAGAGATAGGTTTGGAGGTTATATAGTGTCTAGGAAGTTACCTTAAAAGGAGGCATTCCATCGAATTACTGTGGACACTACGCACATCGCATTATCTGGACATCGTAATTGGAATTTAGGATCACAGGTTTCGGGAAAATCACATAAAACTTTTGGTTGTTTTGTTTATTTCTGCAGTTTCGTCGTTTACTTGACGTACATAAAGTTAAACAGCTGTTATGCTGGGGAATGGCGGCGTTGCCGCATCACAAATGGTTTTAGTAACAGGAAGGAAACATTTGGATGAACATTTCATTCCCTTACGTTTATTTTCGAGGATATTGGGACAATCCGAACCTCATAGCTAGTTGTGACAGCACGAAAACATATTTAGGTCCACGGTTTGACCAGGAACAACCGAGGCTCCGCCACTTTGATATCTTTATTAATTTGATAGGGAAAGGATAAAATAAATACGAGTTATGCACTTTTGTAAATGGGAGATAAACGAGGGATAAAAACCAAGACTAAAAGAATAAACGAAATCGTGTGAGTTAAGATCTGAACACTCTTGTGCCGAGCTTCTTAGCAGTAGTTCAGTGTGTAACTTTATTACAGTAGAAATGTTTTACAAGAATGGCGTCAAACCATATGAATCTTAGAGAAAACATATATAAAGAGCAAAGGAAACTTGTGACTGAAACTGTAGCTAAAATACAACTAAATTCTACACTTAGTATAGCTTTACTCATATGGGAATTGGTTGAGTGTTCGAATATTCCTGGGTTTGCTGCATGCCCTGATCTCCAGTAATTGATTTTACAGTTGATGGTTTCAATGCTGAGCTTCTTCTAGTCCGTCGGGTTATTCTTCTTCTACTTGATATGTTGGTGGGGGTCCGGTAGGCAAATGTTCGGTCAAATGTATGGAGGGTGTCTCGACGTCCTTGTTATAAAAATTCCAACCGTGGAAATAGATCCGACAACACCTCAATGTACGTTTTACCTAATTGCAATGTCCACTTGGTCGGTGCTGCCCCCTATAGACCTGTATAGAACTATTGCTGTACCTCATTGGTTAGTTTGAAAATCGCGGGTTTTTCTGGTTGGTTGGTATTGCGTTTTACTGTCCCCACTCCCCACCAAATTTACAAAACGGTTTCCGGCCACCTCGGTTTTTGTGTTCTGCCTGGTCTCTTTGCTAACAAATTTTGGCTGGGTCGACAACAGTTTCTGGGATCGCCATTGTTTTTGTGTAGTGGCACTGCAAAAACTGCGGCTCATATCCTCTACATAGAGGGATGTAAGTCGGCCTACGCCATTTGCACGGAAAGAGCATTGGTAAGTTCGATTTTATTTTTTCATTTTTTTTTATTATTTGAGGACTCTTCAAGATAATAATTGCCTCCCAAATTGTAATTATTTTTCGCGTGAAATGTATTTTTTTGAACAAAAGACGTGGGGAATTTTTGGCGTTTTTATATTTTTCTTTTCACCACGTGTTGGATAAAAACTATATATTGTTTTTCTCCTTTGTCTACAGCCCTGTCCATTCCATCGGCAGCGGTGCTGGACGCTGGTGGGAAGCCGGACGAGCCAGTTCTAACCCTGGGAAAGGTACGTAGGGTTATTTTAGTTCATCTGTTTAAATCTGCTGTATTTTATTGAGTCGACATGGGGTTCTCCAGGAAACTGAAACATTTCATTTTCCACAGGGTTCTACGCTCGGGCAAGCATCCCACAACCTTTCTACGCTCGGGCAAGAATCCCACAACCTTTTTATGCTCGGGCAAGAAACCAACAACATTTTGTCCACGATGTGCTGCACTAGTACCATGTGCTAGTTAGTCAGCAGGGAAGGCGCGGCAGAACTGGGACCGGTGGAGTAGCAGAAGATGTCTGGTACAACACATCCAGGTTTACAAAATAAAACACATTTATACACAAAATAATCAAGGACCAAGGTAGGAGCAAGCCTTAACTATAATTTTTTTTCCTCATATATAAATTTTTTTAATATAATTTAGATGTAATCTTTTCATATATAAGTTTTCACAGTATAATTTCAACATTTCTTGTAAACGCAAGATAAGGTATGACGTCATAACCCTGGTTTTGCGGCATATTTACTACATCGACTTGTTTTCCTTCATTTCACTTATTTAAGATAATTTTACTGTCAAATTTAAAGTGCCTTGCTATTTTGGCCCTATTTAAAGTGCCTTGCTATTTTGGCCCTGACTTGTTTGGTATTTTTCTCAAGTTTTACAATCAAAATATACAAGATGAACTAAATTTCTTTGTTATTTGTACAATCCAGAGAGCCAACTTTGCGGAGACAAAAGAGAGATGAGATTATATTTTGTTTCTAGCGGTTTCGTCACACATTTTTACCTCATGGGGTGGATCTCGGACTGGGTTGCTGTCGGTCTCATTCTACCCAACGTAGAATGATGACAGCAGATATTTGGTCTAGATCTCCCCTATGATGGAACGATTTTGGAAGTATATATATTTTTTTTTTAACAATCATTCATATAATTGAGTCCTATGCTACTGACTCAGATGTAGGTACACTATGACCTGTTAAAGGAGTCCATCTACCTGTAAGGTATTTCTGTTTTGTCATCTGAATTCAATCTTTTAGAATTTTATTCTGTTTATTTTTTTTTGGTTAATCTTAATTACACAAATACTCTGGAAGCCTCGGAAGTAAGTAGAATTTCATTGTTTGGCTGCAACGTTTGGGTTGAACTGTATTTTATTTAAGATCTTCTTTGTAAAACATTGGTATTAAATAATGTGGCGCACTTAAAATTTTCTTATTTCTGAACCCCCCCCCCCCCCTTCTCCACTGTATAAAAGTTACCGGGCATGTCAATGTTTTACCTAGCTGGAAAATACAGTTCTGCTTCCAGATATTTGTTTAATTATTCAGTGGGTTTCAGTGTCACAAAATGGCGGCAACGTCTTTAAGCTGCCACAAATGTCATACAACGCATTTTAATAGGCCACAAATTGGCGCCCAAATTTTTTTTTAACTTTTTTTTAAGGCCACACTGGTTGGTAAGTTTGGTTCGAGGTTTGGTTTAGTAATTTAGGATCGTCTTTGCCACAAAATTTCGTGCAGTAAAAAGACCTCATCAATACCCACATCATAGTTTGATGATTTTTTCCTAACAAAAGATTTACAAAAAATGATCTTATTTTGGATCCGCCACTGCCATTAATTAAATTTTTTGTATAATAAAATATATTTGGTCGGTTTATTTTATCAAAGGTATCACTCTTGAATAACACAAAAAAATAATGTATTTTTTTTTTGTATTGTGAAACTTGAGAAATCTGGTTAAAAACTTCAGTGTGCTGTATCTTTTGACATCTTATAGATGGACTAGTAAATGTTTTATAATTTTTAAAGTAAACTGATTGTTCTACAGCTTTTACATTGATAAATTTCTTCTAAAATTAAAAACAAATGTGTTCGAAAAACAACTTTGATAAAAAATAAGGGGAAAAATGTGTTTTCAAAAATTTACGGTTTTTGGTGGCCACTATCTCATAATCTGTTACACTTAAAAGTAAGGTAAGCATAACCATTTGTAGGAATTTAGTGCTCTTTAATTTTTAATAAAAACATTTTTTTGTAATTTTGTAATTGAGTTATAGGCAATAATCCAAAAAATTGCACCTTTTCACCCCCCTCCGCCACTGAAGCTGGAGAGCTAAGGGTGGAGACTTTTGATATGTTAACATCCTAAATATCCTAAACGTATTCCCGGAGAGAAAAATTCTCCCCCTCCCATGCACTCTACAACCCCTCAATGGCCATTGACTGGACTAATGTGAACGCGTGTTAGATTTTTTAACATTGATAC